>JAREYC010000002.1:2400000-3600000 GCA_030015325.1 Cryptoblepharus egeriae
CTCCTCCACTTGTGCATCTGATGCAGGGTCCCTTCTGACTTTTACCATCTAACAGCAGGCAAGAGGGGGGACAGTCACAGCTGCCTTCTCAGTTCCCCCTTGCTTTCCTCCCCACCTGGAGGCTCCTCTCCCACCCCCAACCCTGGGCTGCAGACTCACCAAAAGTGCTGCTGGACCCACAAGGGCTGTTGGGGGAGGAGCCAAAGGAAAGGGGAGAAGCAGGAAGTGACCCCCCCACTCCTCCACCAGCTCTTCTTAACCCTCTCAGTGCCAGAGCAGAGAGAAGGACATCAGAACATCAGAAGAGCCTCTTTGCTGGATCAGGTCAAGCCCATCCAGTCCAGCTTCCTGCATCCCACAGTGGACCACCAGGTGCCTGCATCCAGGTATTAGGATTAGCACCCCTGCATTAGGATGTTGTCCACCTCTACATACAACCCCATGACTTGTAACATGTGATGGTCCTTTCATCTAGGAATGGATCCAGTCTGTTCTTCAAGGCATTAAGGCTTGATGCCATCACCACATCCTGTGGCAGGGAGTTCCAAGGATTCTTTGCAGATCCTCAGTCCAGTCCAGGAGCCAATGAGTGTAATTCCTTCCAGCAAGAACCAGTAAAGAAGAAAAGGGTCCTGGCCAGATGGTGGATTTTCAGAGCCAAATGTCATTCAGGTTTCCAGTCCTCATTACTGGGACTGTCAGGCACTGCTGGAGCCTGGGCAGAAGTAGGAGGTGGGCTGGGGAGTCAAGGGTGGGAGGTTCACCTGTTTCCAAAAGAAGAATTAATTTGTTTTTCACATCTGGATAAATGTGCATAAATGGATGAATGAACTTCATATGAATGTATGGAAGGAGAAGGGCTGTTTGCAGTGAGGCGCCCTGCAAAACCTAGTGCTTTGCACCCCCTGCAGCTATGCTACTGGTTGGTGCTGGGGTGGATCAACTCTTTAAGAGGCATGGCTTGTGTGATCAAACTGGAGACACCCCCTCCCCACCCCTTCTTTGGAGCTTCCAGGGTTAAACCCAAAGAGCCAGACTTCCTAGAGCTGATGAGGGGGTGGGCTGCAGAGCAGTGAGGGTTCCTTTCCTGCCAGGGGTGGGGTCTGGGTTGCATTTCTCTGCAGCTGCAGGAAGAGGGGGAAGCAGAAAACCCAGCAGAACCTGCACTGGGGAGGTGAGCCTGGAGGGGCAGCCCTTCCTGTAGGAGCTGGGGGAGGATCAGGGGGCAGCAGCAGGACAGAGCCCTCCACCTTGGGTCAGGAGCAAGGCCTGTGCACCTACCAGGTGGAGCAAAGGCACCAGGATGCAGCAGTCTTGTTTTTGCACCCTCCTTCTGGATCAGGGCTTTGCAGTGCAGGGCTGGGGACAAAAAACAAAATATTTTGTGGATACCAATTCAGTTTTATTTATTTACAAGCAAAATGTGCCCACGTTGCAGGAGTAAAAATACACCATCCACCCCGTGTCCCAACCCCCATTGCTCATCATCCCCCATATGCATCTTCCCTCATGTGCAACATCCCCCATGCGCATCTACCCTGAATGTACAACAACCCTTCGTGCGCAATATCACCCCACTGCACATCAAGCCCCTAATGTGCAACAAACCCCCATGTGCATCATCTGCCTATTGTGGATCAAACTGCCATGCACACCACCCACCACTCATGCATACCAACCCCCAATGCGCACCACCCCCATGCTCACCTTCCCCCTTGTACATCAACCCCTATGCACATCAATCCCCATGCACACCACCCCCTGTGCACATCCACCTTGTGTCCCATTCCCCATTGCACATCTTCTCCTATGCGCATCAACCCTGAATGTGCAATATCCCTCCATGTGCAATATCCCCCATTGTGCAACAAACCTCCATGCGCATCATCCCCCACTTGCAGATCAAACCTCCATATGCATTCACCCCTGTGTGCACCAACCCCCCCTGCACTTAAATTTCTCAACATTGGTTCTTGATGGGTATTGATGTTACATAAGGAACGCCCTCCCCATATTTCATGCTTCTAGGTCCAGGGCTTGGGCAGGGCACCCCTCAGTCAGGGATTCTTCAATGTGAAATATAAGGAGGAAAATGTGTTGTGCCCCTTTTCACCCCCTTCTGGTTGGAATTTCTGAAAACCGGTCCTTATTGGGGACCCCCATCACAGAAGGAACACTCTCCCCAAATTTCATGTTTCTAGGTCCTGCAGTTTTGGCTGGGCGTTGATGAGTTAGTGTGGGTGCAATCCTAACCATGTCTACTCAAATGTAAGCCCCATTGTGTTCAATGGGTCTTACTCCCAGGAAAGTGTCTTTAGGATTGCAGCCTCAGTGACTTTTCAGTTTTATATATACTGTATAGATTTGTATGGCAGCCAAATCAGTGGGAAAATTGCCTTAATGACCCACTTTCTTGGTCCTCTGTTGTTGCCCCAGATTGCATTGGAGTCTGTACTGTACATAAATGGACAGAGACCAGTTTTATCAGTGCCTATGAACTGTGGTTCTCAGGTGGAACCTCCATGTGCAGGTGTCTCTGAAGATCTGCCTCTGAAGATCAGGTGGTAGAAACAAGATGCATGGGGGGCTCTTTCCTCCCTCCTATGTCTGTAGAAGCATTTGACTAACCCTTTTGGAAACTGTGCTTTACATTACAAGTATATTTCATTCCAGAAGCATGATTGTGATCCAAAGTGCTTGTGCATCAAAGCAAATTTTCCCATAAGAAATAATGGAAACTCACATAATTCATTCCACAACCCAAAAGTATTCATATAAAAATACTGTAATATAATATAAAATAATAAAGAAAATACAAAGTAAATAAAACAAATTAACCTGCACTTTGGCTGCAATCTACCCCCCTTGAATAGGAGTGAGCCCCACTGATTATAATAGGGCTTACTTTAGAGTAGACATGCAAGGGTAGGTCAGTCTCCTTTACATTGCCCCGCATTACAAAAGGGTGAACCCCACTGTCACTAATAAGCTTACTTCAGAGTAGACATACTCAAGAGAGACTGAGCAGGTGCTGGTGGAGCACCAAAACCAGCCGTATCCTGGGCAGGAATATTTTTTGTTTGTTTGTTTATCAAGGCATCGCTTTTATATCAAGTCAGTACATATTAGAAATGTTTGCTTGTCTTGCAAACACTCTCCAAGTTACTTTCAATTCAAGGTTTTCCTGTATTTAACAATAACCTATTTCCTGATGCTTTCTTTCTTGTTTTTCTTTTCCCAGAGATAAACCTGTCACTTCACGCTAGAGATTTCCCCTTCCTGAGAGCCCTTTTGATGCTCAGAAGTTGTTACTGTGGGTCGGGCAGGGATGAAAATGGAGGAGCGAGACTCAGCAGGCCCCACAGTGACCGAGAAGCCCCGGAGGGTCAGAAAAGCCCTTGGTGTCACCCAGGCTGGGAGCTTCAGGGAAGGCCTGCAAATGATGCCAGCGCAGCAGAAGGTGAAACAGGAACCCGGGGAAGGCCTTCTCCATCACTGGGAGGCCCAGTGGCAGGAGTTCCTGAAGACGGTGGAGTCCCCTCATCCACAGCTGCAGGAGGAGACCACCCCATGGGACAACACCAAGGCCTTCCTGGCCTCCTTTGAGCAAGTGGCCAAAGCCTGCCGGTGGCCCAAGGATGAGTGGGTGGCCCGACTCCTGCCTGCCATCAGCGGAGAAGCCGAGCAAGCCTTTAGCAGGCTGGAGGCCAAAGACAGAGAGGATTATAGGAAAGTGAAGGCAGCCATTTTGAGAGGGGATGCCATTGGCAGGGAAAAGCAACGCCAACACTTCAGGTGCTTCTGCTACCAGGAGGCTGAGGGACCGAGAGGGGCTTATAGCCGCCTCCAGGAGCTGTGCCAAGGGTGGCTTCAGGTCAATCAACACACCAAGGAGCAGATCCTGGAGTTGCTGATCCTAGAGCAGTTCTTGACCATCCTGCCAGCAGAGATCCAAAGTTGGGTCAGGGACGTTGGCCCAGAGACCTGCTCCCAGGCGGTGGCCTTGGCCGAGGAGTTCCTGCAGATGCAACGCAAAGCTGAGACACGGGTGAACCAGGTGAGGTCCTTCCCCTAAGAAGCACCCGGTTCAAATAATCTGTCTGCCTCATTGCTGGAAAGGAATGCTGATGCCTGCACCTGCTAGATTGTCACCCCAAACTGTCCATGCAGTGGCTGCACCCAGTACGTGCTTCCAGTGAAGACTTCTCTCAATCTGTCATTCCTTGTGTCAATAAATTAAGGAACATATTTGGGTGCAAGGGGTCCCTCATAGAAAAGATCATCTAGTCTCAGCCTCTTCTGCCTAGAATCATAGAATCATAGAATGATAGAGTTGGAAGGGACCTAGTAGGTCATCTAGTCCAACCCCCTGCCTGCAGCAGGAAATCCCCCTACAGCATCCCCGACAGGTGCTCGTCGAGCCTCTGCTTGAAGATCCCCAGTGAGGGAGAGTCCACCACCTCCCTTGGCAATCTCTTCCACTGCCGAACCGCCCTCACCATCAGGAATTTTTTCCGGATTTCCAACCGGAATCTCCTCTCTTGCAGTTTGTCCCCATTGGTTCTAGTCCTGCTTTCAGAAGCAGCTATGAACAAATTGGCCCCTTCCTCCCTATGACAGCCCTTCAGGTATCTGAAGAGGGCAATCATGTCTCCTCTCAGCCTCCTCTTCTCCAGGCTGAACATCCCAAGTTCCCCCAACCTTTCCTGGTAGGGCTTCCCTTCCATCCCACTGATCCTTCTTGTCGCTCTCCTCTGGACTTGCTCCAGTTTGGCTGCATCTCTCTTCAAGTGAGGTGCCCAGAACTGAACACAGGACTCAAGGTGAGTACATGTTCTCATCCCTTGAGGGAACTGCCCTAGCATTGCAGAATGGAACAAGGGATATGATTGGGATCAAGGAACAAGGAATAGGATTGTTCTTACTGGAACAAGGGATAGGATTGGGCCCTTGGCCCCTTAGCTCCTGCTGCTGTAACCTGAAATGTGTCTTCTTTGCTGTGCTGTGCAGGGGGTGTTCAATGGAGCTGCTGTGAGTTTCTCAGAGACTGACCTGGAACAGAAGCAGTTTGGTGCAGAGGCCAAGCAGGAGGAGGAGAACAGGAATGAGAGCCTAGCAGGTAAGTCAGCGTTGCTTCTGCATCTTGTCAAACCTCTGAGACTCCACCACTGATTTGCAGTTTTTTCTTTTGATCTGTGAATGTATGTTGCTGCTTTAGAGCTGGGTGGCAGAAGTGGCACGTGGGGGCTCTGTCTTCTTGCAAACCCCGGGCACCTCGACTGAACTGCAGCTGTAATAGCTCTACAGATCTGCATGGTCTTTGAAGCACTTTTCTTGTTCAGGGAAAGTGGAGATGCATGAGATTTACTCCCAGGGAGGTTTGTGAGGCTACAGTGCTTTACACAGGTTACCTGGGAGTGAAGCCCATTGAACTGTGGGATTATGAGCCAAAAAGATTATGAGATTCCCCTTAAAAGAAAAGGCTACAGCATTCTGGATGCTTGAGTTGAGAAAGAAGGCCCCTGAGGGGGACGTGATTTAAGGCATATAAAATGATGCATGGGGTGGATAGGGTGGATAGAGGGATATTCTTTTCCCTCTGGCACAACACCACAACACTAGAAGATATCTACTAAAATTGAATGTTGGGAGAGTTAGACAAAAGAAAATATCTTTTTACCCAGCAAAAAATTATTAATCTGTGGTGGCCAAGATGCCTTTCAAAAAGGACTGGACCAATTTCTGGAGGAAACGTCCATCTTGGTTACAAGCCATGAATATTAGATGCCACATCTGGGTTTTAGGGTGTCTCAGAATGCCAGGTGCAAGGAAGTGGCAAGGGAAAGATGCAGGTGTCTAAAGCATCTAGTGGGCCACAGATGGGTCTTATGGCCTGATCCAGCAGGGTTTATTAAATATGCATAACAGGGAAAATAATTTTAAAGGGAAAAAAGAAGCATCCCTTCTTGTTTTTAGATAATGCACAATGGGTGCAATCCTAGCCAATTTAAGCCAGTGCAACTCAGCACTGTTCCCATGGTGGTGTTGGGAGGCCGGTGCGTATCTGCGCCCTGGCCTATTCCCCCAGACCCCCAGTAATGGCGCAGAGGTGCCTTATGATAAATTTGTGACACCCCAGGCTAGCACGGACTTGCGCCAGCCTAATCAGGGATTAGGGTTGCGCTGTGTGTGTCCTTGGGCCAACCACTATCTCTAGCCTAACCTACTTCAAAGGCTTGATAGAATATGGAAGCCAGATTAAGACCAATCAAGATGTATACCATGTACACTGCAATGGAGGAAAGCAGGATAAAATTGTCAGTAGTATTTGCCTTGAAAGTACTTTGTATCCCCAGTTAATTGGGAAAATAGTTTGTATCCCCAATTAATTGGCGATATTCTTAAATGAACAAAAAGTGCTTTTGTGTGGTTTTGTTATAAACCATTTGACCATTAAAGCCTATTTTTTCTCCAACAGGCAAAAGGCAGATGAGCGCACATGAGGGGCCAAATTATGCATCTGAGGATTCGGATCCTGCTGGACAATGTGGGTTCTCAAGAAGAACAGAAGAGAATGTTTTGCCATGCAGTGAACAGGAATATGCAGCTGAGGGCCAAGAATGGCAGCCGAAAGCCCAGCCAAGGGTGCAGATGGATGAGCATCTTTCTTGTGGGGTCACCTTCAAGGACTTAAATGAAAACACACACCAGGAGAGAACCCTCACTGAGAAGAGGCGAAAGGGGTACAGTGCTTGTGGGAAGAGCTACAGTCAGAATGCAGGCCTCCTTAACCAGAGATCACCCACACCTGGAAAACCCCAAAACAAGTGCTTAATTTGTGGGAAATCCTTCCTGTATAACTCAGACCTTATTATTCATCATGGAATCCACACCGGCGAGAGACCGTATGAATGTCCCGACTGCGGCAAGAGATTCAGTCGTGGTTCCGATCGCAATCGTCACCAGAGAATCCACACGCAGGAAAAGCTGTACAAGTGCCTGGTCTGTGGGAAGTGCTTCCTTTATAGCTCAGACCTCATAATTCACCAGAGAATCCACACCGGAGAGAGACCTTACGAGTGTCTGGACTGTGGGAAAAGATTCAGTTGCAGCTCGGACCGCAATCGTCATCAGAGAATCCACACTGGGGAGAAACCCTACGTGTGTTCGGACTGTGGGAAAAGGTTCAGTCAGAAAGTTCATCTGAATAGGCATCGTAGGATCCATGCTGGAGAGAAATCATACAAATGTCCAGAATATGCTGAAAGCTTCAGTGGGAGCTGAAATATCATTGTACGTGGCAAAATATACACACTGGAAAACAAAACTAGCCTGGATTTTGTGGTTTTGTGATTTTTGTCTCATCTAGGCTGAGTTGCATTTGGGATTATCTCATTTGGTAAAGAGGTAGCAGAGTATATAGAGGACAATCCTAACCATGTCTACTCAAAAGTAAGTCCCATTATGTTCAATGGCTCGTACTCCCAGGAAAGTGTCTTTAGGACTGCAATCCTAAAAGCACTTTCCAGGGAGTCAGCCCCACTGAATATAATGGGACTTACTTCAGGCATAGGATTGCACCCTAAGTGGGATAACAGTATTAAGATGAAGAATGGAAGATTATATTTTTTTTCTATGTGTAGGAAAATGTCTGTGAGAATCTGTACAAACTAGATCTAAGGAAGGAAACTCCTCCATGGAAGAGCATGGGGGGTTGGGGGGAGTGGCTGCAAAGACCTTAGGAAACCCACCATACAGCAAAGAATCCACTCTGGGAAAAGGTGAAACTCCTGCTATGTTTATGGGGAAAACTCAGCTTGAGTTAAGGCACAACTACAAGTTTTTGTTGCTCACACCTGTGAGAAACTACAAATGTCCATGTTGCATGAAACAGTAGGAATTTTTGCCTCAGCAGACATTAAAGCAGTAGTATTCAGGCATTTCAGCCCAGGACCCCCTTTCAAACTTACTCCTCCATGTCTGCTCAGGAGTAAGTCCCATTGTGTTCCCAATGAGACTTGCTTCCTAGATACCACCATTCCAAAATGGTGGATTCCACCCTCTCACAACCCCCTGGACCCAAAGTCATTATCCCCAAGGGGGTCCCAACCCTCACTTGAATACCACTGCAAGGTCAATGTGGGAGAGAAGCCATATAAGTGTTGGGGAGCTTGCATTTTTGGGTTCATCAAAGAAGCCAAATGTTCCTGTTCTGGTAAAGAATTCAGGTTTAGTTCAGAGTGTATTTATCACCAGAAGATCCACACCCCACAGAAAACGAGTGTGAAAAATAGTGCCTTTCTCAACAGGAATCACAGAACCTGCATCTGCCAGAAGCTGGTACAGCAGAAGGACACCAGGGTCTTCCTACAGGGCAGCCAGCGTTCCTGGGGGGAATTCCTAGCAGGGATCCAGTTGTGACTGCTCCCTATTCATGCGAGATTCCAGGCAGCCACTTTGTGCCGAGCAAGACCAGGGTCCATCCAGTGGGCAGCTGCTGTCCAGGGTGGGCCAGGACGCTGGACTAGATGGGCCTTCAGCCTGATCCAGCAGGATTCTTATTTCAAGTTCTCAAGGATTTTTCTCTGCCCTACTAGGAAGGGTTACCTGGGACAGGACCTGAGACCCTCTGCAGGCAAGGAAGGGCTGGTTCTTCCACTCAGCTACAACCCCCTCTTAGAGACCGTTGGTGACAGGAGGCCTTGGTGACATCCCTCTTACTCACCAATGACAGGAATGGCTTTGCTTGCCTTCGGTTGAACAGGGGGAGATTCCCCTGAGGCACTGCCCCCCAGCATCTGTCTCTGGTCAGACTTGGGACCACATCCAGATCCCATGACGTAGCAAGGGAACTTTGTGTAGATCATTACAACAGTGACCCTTGTGCTCCTCGCATCACCCTTGCTGGGTCAAGTAGTCTAAATCTTGCACAGAGGCTTTCTTACAACACCAGAAATGGATCATCTGGTTTCTCAGGGTCAGCCCACCTGTCACTTGCTGTTTTCCCTGCGTCAGCATGTGGACCAGACTCGGGTTTGCAAATGCTAGACCTCCACTTTGAGCATCTCCTTTCTATTCCCATCTCCCCCCCATACCAACTTCCTTTCCTGGGACCAGTTAGCTGTAGGAGCCTTGCCACAAAATTTACAGGCAATCACAGTTCAGCAACTAAGGCTGCAATCCTAATCCTAAACCCCAACATAACACCTGTGCTGACCTGGGGATGTCACAAAAGTACCGTAAGACACTTCTACACCACCATGGGGGAGGTTTAGGCCAGTGTAGACCTGCATGTGCCTCCCTACATCACCACGGGGACATGAAGACCCATGAGTTGTGCTGGCCTAGGTTAGGATTGCACCCTTAAGCTCTAACTGGTAGATCTGCATTCCTGAGGGTTCCTTAAGCCAGGGAAAACCTCAGGGACCAGTGGGGGAAATCCTCTGGAGTGAGGAAGTATATGAAGCATTATATGAAGGTGCATTATATGGGGCATTATATGAAGGTGAAGGCGGCCATCAGAGAACATGGTACATCTCTGAAGATCTCCACGAGCTGTGGCTGATGCAGACGGAGAGCCTATGGGAAGCCAGTTCCTGAGCCTCGATAGGAAGCAAGATTCCAGCCTCCTGTGTGGGGCTGTTGGGAGTCCATACACTGGATGGAGCAGGATGCTATCCTCCTACCCACAAAGCAAAACAGAATATTATGAAACAGTCTGTACAGAATATATTTTTGTATCTATTTTGGGGGCACTGTGACCGTGTGAAAACATTTGTTGGCAGAAACTTGTGTGTCAACAATGATGATGAGAATGGAAAGCCCCAATGTCTTTTGTAACTAGATAATATATAATTAAAATGGGGCCAAAGGATGTACTGCTGTCAATCCCCCCCCCCCAAAAAAAGTTGTTTATATCACAATATTGTGACCCAATATTATGATGATCAGGAAATGCACAAAAGCAACTTGCTAAAAGAAAGGAGTTGAGACACTCCAGGACATCAGAGGAAAAAAGTGTATATTTGCTGTTTAAAAAATACAAAAAGTCTATTTAATTGTCAGTACATCAGGGAATGGGCCAAATTGTTGATTTCAGTGATTTTCAATTGTCGTCAGACTGTCACGCAAACATACAAGGAGCCTTCATCTGTTGTCAGCATCATCTTCACTTCTAGGTGCCGTTGCACATCCCACTGATGACCCTCAAGGAAGCAGCTTTGTTTTCTGTAGATTCCCCAGGGACTGCCATAGGTCATGCTTCACCTCTCACCACCCTACTGAGACACATGAGGCAGGTGGTAAAGACTCAGCAAGAACCAGTAGGATATTGCAACAGGAGACTGGGGGTGGAAGGGGGTGGAAAGCAATGCTCCCTGCTACAGAAATGCTTCCCAAGAAGGATCACCACATGCCTTGCTTGTGAATAGTGTGCATTTCTAGTGCTACTAACGGCTCAAATGAAAAGGACTCAAAAACAGTCAGGAATTCAGGCTCCACAGAGGTGTATCTATAGAGTGGGTGTCTATAGAGCTCCCTGGTGGGCATCAAACAGGCCAAATGCAAAGTGTGGAGGGGAGACCCTGGTCTGCATCTTAAGGATTCAGTGCACCCTTAATTTTAACTTGCTGTGGCCTCAATCCCATCCAACTTTCCATCACTGATATAACCACATTGTGACCTTGAGGTTAAGGAACAAATACTTGTGAGTGGCCCCACACTACAGGCCCCATACTACAGCACATGTCCTAGTGGTACTGCTATGACAATGCTGGAAGGTTGGTAAGAACACTGGAAGGTTGGTAAGATTGGGCCTTGTGCCTGAACACCACACACAAGGTACCATTGTGCTGAATGGAAATCCATCCATCAACCCTCTCTCTACAGGGGTCTACAAACTCTAAGAGCACAAGCCTAACCATGTCTACTCAAAAGTAAGCCCCATTGTGTTCAATGGGTCCTGCTCCCAGGAAATTGTCTTTAGGATTGCAGCCTAAGTGGTTTAACTGTTAACATATCTCAACAGAAGGACAGCAGGCCTCTGTCAGTCTTGGAAGACTATGGTATCGTGCTCGGTGCTGCATACGCTGCATGCGAAGCACAAAAGCCTAGGTTAGATTGTTATGGAGGACAGGCTGTTACCCAAGCAGCAGATCCCCCCTCTCCATGCCACTGAATTAGTCCAATGGAAAGGCAGAGCCAATACGATTGGATCCAGCTGGTGTAGCAGAGCTGGGCTAAGGACAGGAGCTCACCCTGTCTTGTGGGGCCGACCCGGGAATCGAACCCTGGCCTGCTGGTTAACAGGCACAGCGTCTTAGCCACTTGCGCCACCCACAGCCCAATTACCTTTACAAAGCACAGACTCTCTTTTGGCCCTGTTGGGCTGCTGGAGCAGGAAATGATGGAATGAAACTCTATACATTTTCCTAATAAAGAAGAAAAAATTGCTGCTTTTGTGTAATGAAAAGCAAGCTCTCTCATTGTTTTCCTTTAATATCCTTGTAAAGCTACCTACACGGGGCTTGAAGTAACAGATAAAAAAATTTAAACATAATGAACAGATTCAAATCCATATGATCAATCACTCCTTTAGCAATAAGCAGCTGAAGATAGCAGGGAGCCCATTCACAGGCACTCTCCCCATCTGGATGCACCAAGTGACCCTCCCATTCCACACCACTCCCTGTCTGCTGTAGCGCTGGCTGCTGTTGCTGCAAAGACATGTAGTGCATTCAATGAGCAGGTGTAAAACCATTATTAGAAAGCCCAGCACGTAAGAAAAATACTCTGTATAAACAGAAAACCTCCCCCTTGCCTCAGAATGTCTCCAGAAGTCACTGGTGCAAACCGGAAGAGGTTTCTGGTCAGGTCCAGCCACAGACTTGGCATCCACAGATGCTCCGAACTGTGGTTACGGAGGGGCCACCGTACTGTCACTTCATTGGAAATTATGTGCCCTGAGCAGATCCCCAAGGGGAAAGATGGGCAGTGAAAGGCAAGGGACCAGCACTGTTTAAACCAGTGGTACTCAGGCATTTTATCCCATAAACCCCCTTTCTAATTTACAAATTAGTCCAGGACCCCCTGTCAAACTTACTGGGATGTGACATCACTGTTATGCCAGTGCTCCTCCATGTCTATTCAGAAGTAAGTCCCATTGTGTTCTATGAGACTTACTCCCAGGAAAGACCAGTGCCAGATTCCAAGATGGCAGATCCCACCCTCTTGTGACCTCTGGAGTTGATGTTGCGACCCCCTAGGGGGTCCTAGCCCCCATTTTGAGTACCATTGGTTTACACATATCCCTGACATTAGTCCACAGCCGGCTGGATGTGAATTGCCTGGTGTCTGACAAGATGCTTGTTCCGATAGAAGCTTTCTTCACACTTGGCACATTGAAAGGGCTTCTTTCCTATGTGGCTCCTCTGATGTCTAATTAGAGTTGATTTATCACAGAAACTTTTGTTGCACTGAGGACACCCAAACGGTTTCTCTCCCGTATGATTCCTTTGGTGTGTCACCAGATGCTGGCTCTGGTTGAAGCTCTTCCCGCAATCGGAGCAGGTAAAGGGCTTTTCACCAGTATGGTTCCTCTGGTGTGTGATGAGATGCTGTCTCTGGCTGAAGCCCTTCCCACACTCAGGACACACATAGGGTTTCTCTCCTGTGTGGGTTCGCCGGTGCCTGATCAGTCCAGACTTGTGACAGAAGTTTTTGCCACACTCTGCGCATTTATACGGTTTCTCCCCCGTGTGGATCCTCTGATGTGAAATGAGGTTGGTGCTCCGGTTGAATCTCTTCCCACAGTCCAGGCACGTATAGGGTTTTTCTCCAGTGTGGGTTCTCTGGTGGCTGTTAAGGTCTGAGCGCCGACGGAATATTTTCCCACATATAGAGCACTCGTGTGGCTTCTCGCCTGCATGAGATCTGTACAAGTTGGAATCTCCTTGAAAGAGCTTCTTGTGTAGAGCAGCTTGGCTCCTTTTCTTCCTTCTCCGCACCCCTGGGGGGACTGCAATTGCACAGATGTCACTGTCCTGTTGAGAGGTGAATGTGTTCCTCCATATCTCCACTTCATGCCCCTGAGGACTCTCTGGCCAGCCTTGATTCCCAACTTTTCCCTCTAGCTTCCTTTCTCTTCCTGGCGGCTCCCAGCATGCGTTCCCTTCACACTCACTCTGCGTTGCATTACCTGCTGGAAATTAGAAAGAGATACATAGGAATGCACTGGAAAATCTCATCCTCTCAATATTAACCCATTTGAAAAAGTGCAGGGTAAAAAAACAAATTTTGCTCTCTGCCCGCTAGGTAGGCACAGTGTGGTTGCAATCTGAAACCCCAGTTGGGCCAGCACACCTCTTGGCACAAGGGATAGGTAGGCAAACATGCCATAAGGCACTTCTGTGCCACTCCAGGGGAGGAGGGTTGAGCTCATGATTTCACCACAGATTCAAGCCAAATCTGATCCCAAGAGCAAAAACAAAAAACCAGTTCAGAGAGGTGTCCCCTGCCCTTCCCAAAAGCAATGGGAACTATAATTCCCTACAAATTATCTTGATTGCCTTGATCCAACTCAAAACCTGGAATGTGTAACCCGTCTTACAGGTAGGCATTCAGCATACAATGGTACAGATATTATATTTTGAAACAAATCTGTATTACATTATAAAAATCTCTAAAATTCTAAAAAACAAAAATGTCTCAAGTTAGTTGCCGATGGATTGATTTTCTACATCTCCATTGCAAGTGAAGGAATTACCGTCATTCTGCACGAAATGTTCCTAATGAAATCAAGAGTGTCTGACTCAAACTGCAATACTAAAGACACCTGACTGGGAGCAAGACCTATTGAACACAATGGGTCTTACATCTGAGTAGACATGGTTAGGATTGTGTTCTCAGAGAGTTAAAAAATAATGAAGCAGAATAAGCCCAGGGTATGGTTGGATCAATACTTCCCACAGAGGAACAACAGATTTCCTTCTTTCTTCTGGGCCTCTTCCTTGCAGTTTCCATTTGCAGTTGCAAAATCACAGCCAGAGCAATCGCGTAAACCAGTTGTTCTCAAACTGGGGCATCACCAGTGATGGGCTTCAAAAAATTTAAGAACCGGTTCTCTGCCCATCTGGCAGCCACTTTTAAATGGCTATTTTTAAACTTTATATGTCCTATCTCTTGTTAAGAACCGGTTCTATAGAGTAGGTGTGAACCTGCTAGAGCCCACCACTGGGCATCACAGCACCCCAGCCTGAAAACCCCTGGGCTCTGTATCCTTGGAGGAAAGGGAGAAGCCAGTATGATCCCCAGGACTGAAGGGAGGGCTTTTCACTACCAAACTTTACCTCCTTTTGGGGTCCAGGGGCCCACAGGAACTGTGCAGGTCTCCATGCAGCTTGAAAACTATTTTCCAAGCTGTTGCACTGTTGCAAATATAAAACCAGTTCATATTTAAGTGGCAAATATGAAACCAGAAGGGGTCACAAATGCATTTTTTACAGTTTCCCTCTCTGTGCCCGCAATTATATGATCCTGGGGATTACGGCACTGCCTTCCCTCCGCCCATGCCAACACTTCTGTGCAGTCTCCCTCTCTGTTTCCCTCCCTGTTCCCTTGGAAGTTTGCAAACCACTACCTTAATCTTAATTTTGAGGAGATGCCTGGAGAGTGTATCCTAAGAGATCCAAGTAATTCAACCTGCTAGTGCATCCTTACCTGTTGG
The DNA here is from genome assembly GCA_030015325.1 of Cryptoblepharus egeriae. Lineage (NCBI taxonomy): Eukaryota > Metazoa > Chordata > Lepidosauria > Squamata > Scincidae > Cryptoblepharus > Cryptoblepharus egeriae. The sequence goes on from JAREYC010000002.1 coordinate 2,414,723, forward strand.
ATTGGCATCATCTTCATTCTCTTGCTTGACCTCCTTGCCGAGTTGCCTCTGAGGGGTCTCCAGAGGTGCCCCCTCCTTCCTGAGGATGACTTCCTGGGAATGCCCCGGCACCTGAAAGAACCATCAACATTTCATCAAGACCATCTGCTCCAACCTCCCCCACTCAGTGCCTCACCAGCAACTCTGAGCTTGCTCACAACTACACGCACCTGCTGTCCCGATTTCTTGGCTGCCTGATGTGTCAGGAGGAAGTCCTCTGCGAGGGTCACAGCATGAGAGCAACTTTCAGAACCCTTCTCCTTTACCCAGGTCTGCATCTCAGAAGGTAAGACGGCCAGGAACTGCTCCAGGATCACCAGGTCCAGGATCTGCTCTTTGGTGTGCCTCTCTGGCATCAACCACCGATAGCAGAGTTCCTGGAGCTGGCTGTAAGTCTTACGAGGCCCTTGAGCATCCTGGTAACAGAGCTGCCTGAAGTAGCGGCACTGCACCTCTGAGTTGATGGGATTCTCGGTCTTGATGTCCTTCGCTCCCCTCTGGTCTCTGCTGCTTGCAGAGTCTGGTCTTCTATCATCTTGCTGGGCTGCTCCTATGGGAATCCTGGCCTCACCCTCTCCTCTAGGGAGTGCTACTTCCTCCAAGTGGGATAGGGAGCTCTTTATCTCATGCCAGGGAACAGACTCTGGTTGCTGAGGGCTTCCCTCTTCAGAATGAGGGGGCTGCACTGTCTTCAGGAACTCCTGCCATGGTGCTTCCCATTGCTGCAATGAAAGACCCTCTTCGGGTTCCTGCTTAATGTGGTGTCTCTCTGCCCATCTCAGATGTTGTACCACAACCCCAGTCTGGGCAAAAGGGGGGAGCACCTGCAGCTCTGGTTCTTCCACCCTCACATCCGGCTTGAGGCTTTCTGGCTCCTCCATTTTAAATCCTGGCTTCACGCATTTCTCTAGTGCAGTCTGTAGATGGAGACCCAGAACGAGGAGTTCTCCCCCTCACTCCACAGCCATTTCCGGGCACAAGGGATGCGCCCAGGTTACTTTAGTTCATCCATTCCTATTACAAATGTGGACAAATGTGGGTAGTGCTTGGAGGAGCTTCCTCAGCAAGTCTTCATCAAATGGGTCTTTGACAAAAGAGAGGATGTCATATGGAAGCCTGATGGCTTCTGAGGGACTGCAGATGAACCTTGAAGCAAAGAAGCACAAAACAGTGATTTACTCACTGAAGGAAGTCTGAACAACCACAGTGATCCTATTGCTGCATCTAATAGTGACTTCTATAGGAAAAAAGGAATAACTTAAAGGAAAAATGAATAACTGCATTAAGAAAGGATAACCCATAATGTTGGGCTGGACAGGGTGCATATGTGTGCATGGGTAATAACTCTGACTGCCTGACACTACGCCACCTATATCACCTACCCAGTATACTTTTAAAATGACTATAATTTATAACTTATAAATAAAAACACGACACCACTTTTTGCTCTTTTCCTTCTGCAAAAAAAAAATTAAAAATCTTCAAAAACATTTAAAATAAAACAAAAACATTTAAGAACACCTCAAGTCGGGATTGTAATGTGTTTGACCTTCACTGTACCACTTACATGGTCCACCCAATTGAAGTAAGACCAGTCACTGTCAGTGACACCATTGTCAGTTCCAGTTTTGAATGTTGGGATGTTGGGTGTGTTGGGAGACGTGATATGGTGTGGCAAACACCAGTAAGGCTCAGGATGGATGGGAGGAATATTTTGTGCATGGAAAAACATGCAAAGCCTCCTACCACTGTTTGTTGTCACAGAACTGATCTTAGTGGTGGGGTGTTGTGCCCCATAAGTACCACCAGACCTCACCTTAAGTACCACTGGTAGTACCCATGCCACTGATTTAATGCATGTTAAGTGAGATAAACATTGTATTCTTGTAAGGCTTTTAACACTAACCGATAAGCCAGAACAAACAAGGACTCCTCACAAAGCTAACACAACACAAAAGGATTTTTGGCAGGGGCAGCTGGTCACGGGGTGGAGAGAAGCAGCACCTGCAAAAATTCCCTCCTCTGCACAATTCCTAAATGAACAAGAGTGTGTTTGGGCAGTGGAGTAACTTGAGGGTGCGCAAAGCGAAGAGTTTTGCAAGGAGCCTCACAGTGGGGTGCAAGCAGCCCTTCCCTGTTGGAGTAATTCTGAGTGGTGGGTGCCAAACAGAAGCTATGGGTCTGCAGTGGCTCAGTGGTTAAAGGCACTGTTCCAATCAATTTGAAGATCGACAGGTGGGGAGTTTGAGATCGGGGTGCAGCATGATGGAGTAAACTCCTGTCACTTATCCCAGCTCCAGCCAACCTAGCATTTCAAAAGCATGTAAATGGAAATAGATCAATATGTACCAATTTTGGGGGAAAGCCACATCCTGGCGATGGACCCCTGCGGCAGGCTGGCCTAGTTTCCCCATGTCAGCTCAATCATGGTTTGGATGACTCCAATCCACAAGTGAACCCCATCTCCACAGGGGACAAATGCAGAAGAAGTTGGGTGCACAAAAGAAGCGCCTCTATTTTGCACCCACCACCTGGGAAGGCTCCTGCAAAATGTAATGGTTTGGACACCCTCAATCAATGCCACCGGGACCCCTGCATATGCTCACCCCAAGCACCTCAATCCCTTTCCACTACCTGGCATCCAGAAGTAGCACAGAAGCACCAGACTATAACTATGCTAAGCGTAGTAGCAGAGCATGGCTGGACAGCAGCCTCTGAGGCTGTTTTGGTGCAACAGCAGGGGGAAGGAGGCTTGCCTGCTGGCTTGCCCTTCTCTCTGCAATGTGCCCCTTGGTGGGCAGGGGGGAGGCAGTGCCTCCTGCTGGTGGGGGCTCTTTGGAGGCTGCCCTCCCCCCTCCCTGGGTTGTCCCCTCACCCCCAAACCGCACCTTTTTCTCAGAGGCTTGCAGCAGGGACCCCCAAGGATCTCCCCAGAACCCCCTCCCTAGCAAGGATGCTGCAGGGACCAGGGAGCTGGGGTGCCGGAAGGTGCAGCCCTTGCAGTCCCTGCATCTCCCACTTCCTCCCACTCCAGGAACTGCAACTCTGTGCAATTAACTCCTACAGCCCCATAAGGGATGTGCTGCTGAAATGCAGGACTAGAGAGCCATGCGCCAAATGCCAGGCCGGCCCCACTATGAGGCCAGCTGAATACACATTTAGATATAAGAGTGTATAACATATCTGGAGGATTGTCTGAGGGCCAGATGGAGGGGTCTTGGATACCCAGGCTCTTGAAGTCAAGAGTGGGAAAATGTCACAGGGGATGTTTGGAGGGTGGAAAGTATTTCTGTCAGAAGGATCATTTATCTTCACCCCAAAGAATTCACACATCACCACATCCGGTGGCAGGGAGTTCCATACCAACCACATGCTAGGTCAAGAAATGTTTTCTCTTGTCTATCGTAACTCTCCCAACATTCAATTTATAAACTTAATTTATAGCAATATCATGGCTGTCAGGTGGGTTTCCTTGTTGAAAGATGATGTGGAGCTGGTTCAGTTCTTGCCCTCTGTCTAGTGAAGGTGCGCATTAAAACTCTGTCTAGATTTCACTCTGGTTAGTTTCCCAAAAAACATCTGGAAAGGGAGAAAAGAAAGGAGGTGGAACGTGGGGGCTGGGGGGGGGTGAGAAGAAAGGGGAGAAACAGGTCTGGAACCCAAGGACCTTCCCTGGCGCTGTTCTGCGAGTCACCAATAAATTAGTTGACACTGAGAAGCAACACATAATTCAAGAAAAATTAAGGCGCAAGAGACAGACTGTTGCTTCCTGGGTAGCAGAACTGATAGCTATTGCTAGAGATGTTTCTTTCCTGTGAGTAAAATAGGATTACCGCTACAGTCTCCCTGAACACTTGTAAGTCAAGTAGCACTGCTTCCAAACATCTGTAGACTGGAGTCTGGGACAGGGCAGCTCAGCCCTGGGCATGTCTCAGATTCAGACAGAAGCAGCACCAACAGGTTCCAATGGCTTACTTCACACAATGGACTTACTTCTGAGCAAGGTAAATGACAACAAATAACTCCACCTCTAGACTGGAACTGGACTAGACTGGGCAATGTTGTGCCACCAACAGGCAGCCCAGTCTCAGCATGTTTCTGATACAAGCAGTCCCTTTGGAGTCACTCCCAGGACTTCCTGGGCTTCCCTGTGAGTAAGGCTATTTTCTTGGGCATGTCTCAGGTGCAGGTCCCAGGACTCAATCCCGGACTGCAGCATCAGTCTTCCAGAACTCAATGGGATTCCTTAGGAGTATGCCTACTTTCCTGTGCATGGTTCAGGCACTGGAGTGCAGGGGCCCAGGACTGCAGCCTTAATCTTGATCTCATTGGACTTCCTTGTGAGTAAAGCAACCAGCACTGTTTCTAAACACATGCAAAGCAGGTAGATGTGGCCTTACATGAAGCAGCAAGACTGGTCATGGGATGTCTAAACCAACAACAGTACAAAAGGTATACCATCTTGCTGGTCTCCCTCTTTCTAAATTCCATCAGAAAAGTGCAGCACAGAGAGTGGGTTAAAGAGACATCTCTACAAATGGGCTCTGATCTGTCTGTGACAGAGCAGGAGGCAGATCAAGGGGTACGTGTGGATGTATTGACATGTCACCCCGATGTGCAGCGTCAGTAAAGAAGACTAATTTCATGGTTGGGGTCATTAGTAAAAGTAATCAGTATTAAACAGCTAATATTACGTCACTGTAGGGCTGCAGTAGCTCAACTGGTTAAGACACAGTGCCTGTTATCCAGCAGGCTGGGGTTCGAAACCCAGGTGCTGGAAGATGGAGTGAGCTCCCGTCAATTGCATGTAAATGCAAGTAGATAAATAGGTACCACCCCTGTGGGAAGGTGAACAGCCTTGTGTGCCATGATGCTGGCCCCTGACCATGGAAGTGTCTTTGGAGAGCACTGGCTCACAGCTTTGAATCAGGGAGGATGACCACCGTATGCAAAAGTTGTGGCTGGTGCCTATATAGGCAGTGGGGCAACGTGCAACCAATCACAGCTGGCAGGGCAACATGCCAGGGACATTTACCTTTACCTTTCCTATTATGTCACTACAAACTGATAATTAGGCCACATCAGGAGTATTACGTCAAGGTTTCATCATACCTTAAAAACAGAGTGACTAGAAAAGCTGGAAATGGTGCAGAAGAGAGTAAGCAAAATCATGACTGGGATGGAGCACCTCTTATGAGGAGAGGTGACAACGTTTGGGGTGCTTCTGTCCAGAAAAGAAGTGACTGGGGGGACATGATTGAGACATACACAAATTATGCAGGAGACAGTTGCTTGAGAGATGCTCTACAGACTCAGCCAACACCAGAACCAGGGGACATCCATTAAAACTAAACTTTGGGAGAGGGATGACAGACAAAACTGTACCTAGCGTGGAGTTTGTCTCTTGAACTCCTTGCCACAGGAATGCAGTGATGTCATAGGATGTCCTGATGTCATCTCCTTTAAAAGATAGGATAAATTTTGGGAGGAAAGGTCCATGATGGGTTACAAGCCGTAACGGGTATGTGCAAATGATATAATAGGACATTTATAAGGATATTTGGAAACAAAGAAAGATCGAATCCTAGAGTTGGAAGGGACCTAGTAGGTCATCTAGTCCAACCCCCTGCCTGCAGCAGGAAATCCTCCTAGAGCAGGGGTCCTCAAACTTTTTAAACAGGGGGCCGGTTCACTGTCCCTCAGACACTGTCGGGGGCCGGGGAGTGAGAGGACTAATGTAGGACAAAATGTTGGACGTCCTACATTTTAAAAATGTAGGACATGTTAAAATGAAGCAAAAATACTTGTATTGCTTTCCTGTACTTAATTTCAACACTTTTGAAATAGAAAAACTTTTAACATGCCTGATTCTCACCCAGACATGCAAGACGCCCTCAAAGCAGTTTCCAGCAACATGTTACTTCAACATATTTAACTTAACATATTTTTCATGTCAGACTTAAGACATATAACTGTAAGACACCCTCAAAGAAATTTGCAGCAACACAAGGAATGTCAGTGACATGCACTGACACACACCATGCTCTCTCTCTCTCTCTCTCTCTCACACACACACACACACACACACACACCCATGTATTCTTACACACACACAAACAAGCACAAGCTCACCTCAATTTTGAGCTTGCTGTTCAGGAATTTTGCCCAAGCCTATGCATGTCTACTCAGGAGTAAGGCCCATTAGAGTCATTGGGGCTTACTCCCAGGAAAGTAAGCCCAGCCCCCTGCATGTCTACACGCAAGGGCGGTGAGAGGCATGTGCGCACCAGCCTGAAGCCCTGGGACGGTCACGAGAGAGCAGCAGGAGGCGTGCGTGCCAGCCTCAACCCGGGCCCCTGTCAGCTGGGGCGCCGTGCGCTCCAGCCTGAAGCCCCTGCTCCAGCTGCGCGCGCAACATTTTAAAAAAAATTTTAAGGGCCAGCTTGAAGCTGCCTAAATTCTGGAGCCTGGAGGGGCTCTCTCTCTTTGCACAGGGCAGCCACAACTGGCGGATCTTCGCTGCGGCAGCCTTGAACTGCCCCCAAGTGCCCACAAAGCGCCTCCCAAACCCCCCAGAAGACCGGGGGCCGGATTGAGGCCTCTGGCGGGCCTGATCTGGCCCCTGGGCCGTAGTTTGAGGATCCCTGTCCTAGAGCATTCCCAAGAGGTGCTCGTCGAGCTTCTGCTTGAAGACCCCCAGTGAGGGAGAGTCCACCACCTCCCTTGGCAATCACTTCCACTGCCGAACCGCCCAAACCGTCAGGAATTTTTTCCGGATCTCCAACCGGAATCTCCTCTCTTGCAGTTTGTCCCCATTGATTCTAGTTCTGCTTTCAGAAGCAGCAAAGAACAAATGAGCCCCTTCCTCCCTATGACAGCCCTTCAGGTATCTGAAGAGGGCAATCATGTCTCCTCTCAGCCTCCTCTTCTCCAGGCTGAACATCCCAAGTTCCCCCAACCTTTCCTGGTAGGGTTTCCCTTCCATCCCACTGATCATTCTTGTTGCTCTCCTCTGGACCTGCTCCAGTTTGGCTGGATTTATAAGGATGCTGGTGAGGAGGCTGTGTCCATGCACTGTGATCTGCTCCTCCACCTCCAAGATTGAGCAACCGGCAGCAGGAGGCAGCTGAGTCCAGGCACCATGATCAACCCCCAGGCTGGCCAGGATCTCAGGCTGCAACACCATAGATTGCCAAGGGAGGTGGTGGACTCTCCCTCACTGGGGATCTTCAAGCAGAGGCTCGATGAGCACCTGTTGGAGATGCTCTAGGGGGAATTCCTTCTGCAGGCAGGGGGTTGGACTAGATGACCTACTAGGTCCCTTCCAACTCTATGATTCTATGATTCTATGATCCACACTTTCCTGGGAGTAAGCCCCATTGAATATAATAGTATTTTTTTGAGCAGGAATGCCCAGGCTTGGGATCTGAGCTTGCAAACCTACCCACAATTTCCCAGCACGACCCTGTGTCATAACCAAAAAAGAGGACAAGGACCCCCATCCTCCTCCAACTACCCAGGAATTAATGTACCTTCCTTGTTGTGCTGACCTGGGTCAAACCCAAAGGGATGCCCACATCTGGATCTGTCTGGAAATGAAAGGAAAGCCTGATGCATGTAACAATCAAAACTTTCTCTAGGATTCCGCCTCACATAACAAGTGTTGCTTCACTTAACAAGCATACTCGTTAGCAGTTGGGGCAGATGCGCTGGACTGAAGCCCTTTTAAAAAGCGTCAGGGCTGCCTAGTGCGCCTCCCATAGCAAAAGCAACACATCTCCACTGTTCCTCCTGTGGCAGAGGGAGAGAAGAGCAGTGCAGAAGAGGGAAGCAGCTCAGGAGGGAGCAGGGGAGAGAGAGGCTCAGGATGGGGAGAAGGAGAAAGTGGGGAGACACTTGGAAGGTGTCTTGGATTGCAGCCTCCTAACCATGTCTACCCAGAAGTAAGCCCCATTGTGTTCAATGGGCCTCACTCCCAGGAAAGTGTCTCTGATTGCAGCCTCCTAACCAGGTCTACCCAGAAGTAAGCCCCATTGTGTTCAATGAGCCTTACTCCCAGGAAAGTGTCTCTGATTGCAGCCTCCTAACCATGTCTACCCAGAAGTAAGCCCCATTGTGTTCAATGAGCCTTACTCCCAGGAAAGTGTCTCTGATTGCAGCCTCCTAACCATGTCTACCCAGAAATAAGCCCCACTGTGTTCAATGAGCCTTACTCCCAGGAAAGTGTCTCTGATTGCAGCCTCCTAACCAGGTCTACCCAGAAGTAAGCCCCATTGAGTTCAATGAGCCTTACTCCCAGGAAAGTGTCTCTGATTGCAGCCCCCTAACCAGGTCTACGCAGAAGTAAGCCCTATTGTGTTCAATAGGGCTTCCTCCCAGGAAAGTGCAGAGCACCTTATGGGGTCCTTTTCTGCAGAGTCACCTGAGAAGCCTCAGGAGTGGCTCAGCCTGAGACTGAATACCAGCAAAAGACGATTCCTAGAGCGACCAAAACGGAAGCTAAAGTATGGTAATTGTGGGAGCATCAGAAAGACAGAAGATGAGAGAGAAACAATTCCTAGAGAGACCCAAGAATTGAAATGGGCGCGGGAAACTTCTGGAAAAGCTAATAGGTTTGGGCTTACAGACTGAAGAACAGAGTGCAAATTCCTAGAGAGGCTCAAAGGATCCTGATCAGTGACTGCAGCTCCCTACAGGGACCAAAAAAGGGACAAAAAGGCAGAAGGGCCACTTCCTCCACGTGTGACTCGGTTGATGGTCCTGCAGGGACTGACTCTACAAGCAGGAGGTGACTCTGCACAGCTTCTCCGCTGGGAGACACTCACTGGGCCTGAGGAGCTCCAGGGGGGGCTGGTCCTGGGGATGCTCCTAAGGGGGGCTAAGCCCCTCAGAGACCCCAGGGAGACTCTGCTGAGCCCTTCTGTCCTGGGGAAGAACTGGGGGTCCTCCAAGGGCCCTGAGGGGGGACATGGTCTCCCACTGAACCCCTCAGAGACCCCCAGGGAGACTCTGCTGAGCCCTTCTGTCCTGGGGAAGAACTGGGGGTCCTCCAAGGGCCCTGAGGGGGGACATGGCCTCCCACTGAGCCCCTCAGAGACCCCCAGGGAGACTCTCCTGAGCCCTTCTGTCCTGGGGAAGAACTGGGGGTCCTCCAAGGGCCCTGAGGGGGGACATGGCCTCCCACTGAGCCCCTCAGAGACCCCCAGGGAGACTCTGCTGAGCCCTTCTGTCCTGGGGAAGAACTGGGGGTCCTCCAAGGGCCCTGAGGGGGGACATGGCCTCCCACTGAACCCCTCAGAGACCCCCAGGGAGACTCTCCTGAGCCCTTCTGTCCTGGGGAAGAGCTGGGGGTCCTCCAAGGGCCCTGAGGGGGGACATGGCCTCCCGCTGAGCCATTCAGAGACCCCAGGTAGACTCTGCTGAGCCGTTCTGTCCTGGGGGAAGAACTGGGGGTCCTCCAAGGACCCTGAGGGGGACATGGCTTCCCACTGAGCCCCTCAGAGACCCCAGGGAGACTCTGCTGAGCCCTTCTGTCCTGGGGAAGAACTGGGGGTCCTCCAAGGACCCTGAGGGGGACATGGCTTCCCACTGAGCCCCTCAGAGACCCCAGGGAGACTCTGCTGAGCCCTTCTGTCCTGGGGAAGAACTGGGTGTCCTCCAAGGGTCCTGAGGGGGACATGGCCTCCCACTGAGCCCCTTAGAGAGACTCTGCTGGGCCCTTCTGTCCTGGGGAATAACTGGGGGTCCTCCAAGGGCCCTGAGGGGGAACATGGCCTCCCACTGAGCCCCTCAGAGACCACCATGGAGACTCTGCTGAGCCCTTCTGTCCTAGGGAAGAACTGGGAGTCCTCAAAGGGCCCTGAGGGGGGAACATGGCCTCCCACTCCCACTGAGCACCTCAGTGACCCCAGGGAGACTCTGCTGAGCCCTTCTGTCCTGGGGAAGAACTGGGGGTCCTCCAAGGGCCCTGAGGGGGGACATGGCTTCCCACTGAGCCCCTCAGAGACCCCAGGGAGACTCTGCTGAGCCCTTCTCTCCTGGGGAAGAACTGGGGGTCCTCCAAGGGCCCTGAGGGGGGAACATGGCCTCCCATTGAGCCCCTCAGAGAGCCCAGGGAGACTCTGCTGAGCCCTTCTGTCCTGGGGAAGAACTGGGGGTTCTCCAAGGGCCCTGAGGGGGGACATGGCCTCCCACTGAGCCCCTCAGAGACCCCAGGGAGACTCTGCTGAGCCCTTCTGTCCTGGGGAACAACTGGGAGTCCTCCAAGGGCCCTGAGGGGGGACATGGCCTCCCACTGAGCCCCTCAGAGACCCCAGGGAGACTCTGCTGAGCCCTTCTGTCCTGGGGAAGAACTGGGGGTCCTCCAAGGACCCTGAGGGGGGACATGGCCTCTCACTGAACCCCTCAGAGACCCCCAGGGAGACTCTGCTGAGCCGTTCTGTCCTGGGGGAAGAACTGGGGGTCCTCCAAGGACCCTGAGGGGGACATGGCTTCCCACTGAGCCCCTCAGAGACCCCAGGGAGACTCTGCTGAGCCCTTCTGTCCTGGGGAAGAACTGGGGGTCCTCCAAGGACCCTGAGGGGGACATGGCTTCCCACTGAGCCCCTCAGAGACCCCAGGGAGACTCTGCTGAGCCCTTCTGTCCTGGGGAAGAACTGGGTGTCCTCCAAGGGTCCTGAGGGGGACATGGCCTCCCACTGAGCCCCTTAGAGAGACTCTGCTGGGCCCTTCTGTCCTGGGGAATAACTGGGGGTCCTCCAAGGGCCCTGAGGGGGAACATGGCCTCCCACTGAGCCCCTCAGAGACCACCATGGAGACTCTGCTGAGCCCTTCTGTCCTAGGGAAGAACTGGGAGTCCTCAAAGGGCCCTGAGGGGGGAACATGGCCTCCCACTCCCACTGAGCACCTCAGTGACCCCAGGGAGACTCTGCTGAGCCCTTCTGTCCTGGGGAAGAACTGGGGGTCCTCCAAGGGCCCTGAGGGGGGACATGGCTTCCCACTGAGCCCCTCAGAGACCCCAGGGAGACTCTGCTGAGCCCTTCTCTCCTGGGGAAGAACTGGGGGTCCTCCAAGGGCCCTGAGGGGGGAACATGGCCTCCCATTGAGCCCCTCAGAGAGCCCAGGGAGACTCTGCTGAGCCCTTCTGTCCTGGGGAAGAACTGGGGGTTCTCCAAGGGCCCTGAGGGGGGACATGGCCTCCCACTGAGCCCCTCAGAGACCCCAGGGAGACTCTGCTGAGCCCTTCTGTCCTGGGGAACAACTGGGAGTCCTCCAAGGGCCCTGAGGGGGGACATGGCCTCCCACTGAGCCCCTCAGAGACCCCAGGGAGACTCTGCTGAGCCCTTCTGTCCTGGGGAAGAACTGGGGGTCCTCCAAGGACCCTGAGGGGGGACATGGCCTCTCACTGAACCCCTCAGAGACCCGCAGGGAGACTCTGTTGAGCCCTTCTGTCCTGGGGAAGAACTGGGGGTCCTCCAAGGGCCCTGAGGGGGGACATGGCCTCCCGCTGAGCCCCTCAGAGACCCCAGGTAGACTCTGCTGTGCCCTTCTGTCCTGGGGAAGAACTGGGGGTCCTCCAAGGGCCCTGAGGGGGGACATAGCCTCCCACTGAGCCCCTCAGAGACCCCAGGGAGACTCTCCTGAGCCCTTCTATCCTGGGGAAGAACAGGGGGGTCCTCCAACTTATCCCCTCATAGACCCCAGGGGGGACATGGCCTCCCACTGAGCCCCTCAGAGATCCCCAGGGAGACTCTGTTGAGGCCTTCTGTCCTGGGGAAGAACTGGGGGGTCCTCCAAATGCCCTGAGGGGGGACATGGCCTCCCACTGAGTCCCTCAGAGACCCCCAGGGAGACTCTGCTGAGCCCTTGTGTCCTGGGGAATAACTGGGGGTCCTCCACGGGCCCTGAGGGGAGACATGGCCTCCTACTGAGTCCCTCAGAGACCCCAAGGGAGACTCTGCTGAGCCCTTCTGTCCTGGGGAAGAACTGGGGGTCCTCCAAGAGCCCTGAGGGGGGACATGGCCTCCCACTCACCCCCTCAGAGACCCCCAGGGAGACTCTCCTGAGCCCTTCTGTCCTGGGAAGAACTGGGGGTCCTCTAAGGGCCCTGAGGGGGAACATGGCCTCCCGCTGAGCCCCTCAGAGACCCCCAGGGAGACTCTGCTGAGCCCTTCTGTCCTGGTGAAGAACAGGGGGGTCCTCCAACTTATCCCCTCATAGACCCCAGGGGGAACATGGCCTCCCACTTATCCCCTCATAGACCCCAGGGAGACTCTGCTGAGCCCTTCTGTCCTGGGTAAGAACTGGGGGGTCCTCCAAGGGCCCTGAGGGGTGACATGGCCTCCCACTGATCCTCTCATAGACCCCAGGGAAACTCTGCTGAGCCCTTCTGTCCTGGGAAGAACTGGGGGTCTTCCCAGGGCCCTGAGGGGGGACATGGCCTCCCATTGAGCCCCTCAGAGACCCCCAGGGAGACTCTGCGGAGCCTTTCTGTCCTGGGGGAAGAACAGGGGGGGGGGTCCTCCAAGGTCCCTGAGCGGGGACATCGCCTCCCACTCAGTTCCTCTGGTACCTCCTGGCAGACTCTGCTGAGGAGTATTCTGGCCCTACTCTCGGCCTGGAGATGTATGTTGTGGTTTCAGGCCCTTCACCGACTCTGATGTTCCATCCTGGCTGACCCTTCTGAGTCTTGGAGCCATGTTTATGAGGCCTTCCTGGGCAAGAGCCTGGAGGATGAGAGGGGAATGTCCCAATTTTCTTAGGCTGTGAGTTTTCTGCTCTGTGCTCTGTGTTGTTTTGTCCGTTGCTTTGGACTGATCAGATAATAGCAAGATGCAACTCCTTATAAGTAGATGCAGATAAGTGGTTTTGGTGCAGAAGGGAAGTGGGTGATTTTTTTGTTTGTATTGGAAACTTCCTACAGGACATAGCTGTAATCATCATCGTGAGACGAATTCTGCTGACACTGCCTTGCAGCACTGGTTCAAGATGGAAGAGTCTGGCTGTGCTGGCCGTGGAAGAGACACTAAGGCCACTGAGGCTGGGAATAGCAGGAAGTTCTGGGAGAGAACTGAGCAGAAGGTCCTGGGAAAGGATAGCCAGAGTCTGAAACACTGTCTGCACTTCAGAAGTTTTCACTACTCAGAGGCTGGGGGCCCTCGGGAGGCCTGGAGTCAGCTCCATGCCCTTTGCCGTGAATGGCTAAAGCCGGAGCAGCACACCAAGAACCAGATGCTGGACCTGGTGGTCCTGGAGCACTTCCTTGCCATTTTGCCTTCGGAGATGGAGAGCTGGGTGAGGGGATGTGGGCCAGAGACGAGTTCCCAGGCGCTGGCACTGGCAGAAGGCTTCCTCCTGAGCCAGACCGAGGAGGAGGAGGAGAAGGTGGAGGTGCAGCAGGTGAGTGTTTCCTCCTGATGCTTCCACGGGGCTGACTGTGCCTAAGCTAGTCACAGAGTGGGATCCATTCTTTGTTTCATCCTCCCTGTATGGGAGCATGTCCCAGAATGGAAATACCCTGAATGAATATGTGTGATGTCATCCCTTTCCCTGAGTCTTTTCCTTATTCTGATTCCTGTTTCCTGTGACCCCTCTTGTGTTTCAGACTCTGGTGCAGCAGTCGGAGGTTGCTGCTCTTGTCCCTTTGGTAGGGAAGGCCCAGCTGGGGAACAAAGAAGCACGGCTGTTCCAGTGCACAGTGCAGCCTGGGGACAGAGGCACTGCTTTTCAGGGTGAGGCCCCTGCAGGGTGGACTATTTTGACTGGGTCTCCACCTCTTAAGAGTCCCTTACATCCTTATTTCCGATAGAGGTCATTTTGGAGAGATGCTCAACACAAACATTTCCTTGTACCTTAATATGTTTTTTTGGATCCACACGGGGGATGAGGTTGGTGCTCAGGATGGTGCTTTTTTGTCTCCGTGTTGCCTTTGCACGTATTTCCCAGTGTGTGTTTGCTTGTACTACGCCTTGCACTAAACACTTGGTACAATCGGAGCCCTGTTGTGACTTGTTCATAGTGCCGCTGTGGAGACAATCTTCTTTTTGAGTACAGAACTAAATACAAATGTGTCTGTGCATTTCAGGTGGTGAAACTGCTTTGGTGACTCATCCTGCCTCCTCTTTCCCTTGTCCTGCAGTGGAAATGGCTTCTGTGCACTCTGATCAGGTAGGGGAAGGAGGGGGGAGAGCCAGGGAGTGACCACTTTGTGCTTTTGACCCCTGTGTGGTTCCTCAGACTTTGGGGTGCAATCCCAACCAATTAAGGCCAGCACAACCTGCCTGTTTTCTAGCCATAGTGGTGTCAGGAGACTGATGCATATGTGCGCGCTGGCATAACCTGCCTGTCCCTTAGAGCATTTTGCAGCATCCTAAGGCCAGCACATGGGCTTAAAGTATGGTCAGTCAGTGAAACCTGCCCTTTTGTTACTGGTGAATGCGTCTTGGAGGTGACACCCTCCCAGTATGGTTCCCATGAACTATAAAGCTTAAACAGTTTGCTGTTTCTGACTGAGTTTGGCCATCTCCCCAAATCCGAAATCCTTCCCTGAGCTTTGACCCCACAGCCCCTCCCACTTTAGACCTGCAGAAAGAGAAACATTTTCCATCTTTGGTCAGGGTCTGGTGTCGTTGGAGGATGTAGCTGTGCATTTCAAGGAAGAGGAGTGGGATCTGCTGGATCCAGACCGGAAAACCCTGCCCAAAGAAGTCATGGAGGAGAACCAGGTGATTTCATTCTCACTCGGTAAGGCTCCCTCTTTTTTTTTTGGTTGGTAAAACCTTTTCTAAAATGCTAAAATTTGATATATTCAGTTTTTGTGCCCAAAGTAGTGTACCTCTCACCTGCTTTTGGTCTGGCAGATATTTAATTTTAAAAAGTTCTGTCTTGCAAATGAACACAATAGCAAACATTATTTATTTCCCATAAAAAAAGAGGGTTAAAGATAATATAATGCCATTAAAACATTCAGAATGTAGACTACATAAAATAATAGACATTGCAGCAATCATGTGATCTCAGAAGCTTGACCAGCAGAAGACTTAGAAGAGATTTAACACTGCAGTTCTAACCCCAGCTTAGTCCAGCCCAAGTCTATGCCACTCCTGGGGGAGTGCGGCCAATGCACTGACATTTGCTGGACTTCCCACAAGACCAGTGAGATGCACTGGCATAAATTGGATAGGATTGCGCTCTAAAGGAAAAAATGGTTTACCCAGCATGCATCTAGTCTGTGGATATCCTTGCCACAGGGTGTTGACATCTGGCCAAAAAGCATTTAAAGTGGGATTGGAAAGATTGAGGAGGAAAGTTATGTGACAGGCTACAAGCCACAATAGAACTCATGGATCTCCACTGAGTGCCACATGTGAGGGAGTGGAAACAGGATGCAGGTCTCTTAAGGAACCCTCTTGTTGGGCACTGTGAGATACTGGATAAGGTGGGCCTTTGTCCTGATCCAGGAGGATTTTACATAATCTTTTTGGAGCATTCGGAATAGAGAGAATTGGTCATTGGAAAATGAACAGTGGGAAGAAACCACATCAGTGTTTGGGGTGTGGAAAGTGTTGCAGTAATAAAGAAAAACTTATTATCCATTATTGAATTCACACAGGGGAGAAGCCATATAAATGCTTGGAGTGTGGAAAGTGCTTCAGTCAGGAAACACATCTCAAGAAACATCAAAGTACTCACATTAGTGACAGTTCCAGCCGGACTGTGCACCGAAGAAAACACAAAGGGCAGAAGTCATTTAAATGCTTTGAATGTGGAAAGAGCTTCCGTTCCAAGTCTGATCTCCAGAGGCATCAAAGGATCCACACTGGGGAGAAGCCATATAAATGTTTGGAGTGTGGAAAGTGCTTCAGTCAGAAAGGAAATCTCAAGATACATCAAGGGACTCACATCAGGGAGAAGCCTTACGAATACTTGGAGTGTGGGAAGAGCTTCTATCTGCACAAACAACTCACAGCACATCAAAGAGTCCACTCGGGTGAGAAAATGTTTTGATTTCCCTTTGAATAGCCCCTCCACTTCTGGGCACCATGTTTTAAAGTGGATGCTATCAAGTTATAAACAATAAGTTCAGCCACCATTTGAAAAACAACCTCTGGGTAGGGGATCTTCATCACTTTGTTTAGCTTGGCAGAGCCTGAGAACTAAAGAAACTTTGATGGCTGTCTTCAGGTAATAGTAGTGCTGTGACACAGAAAAAGTGGAGGGTGCAATCCTATCTAATTTAGACCCGCACAAAAGGTGTGGGAAGGCTGGCACATGTCTGTGCACTGGCCTAACAAGCAGTGACACGGTGACGCCTCCAGGCTCGTATGGGACTTGTGCCAGCCTAACCAGAGGTTACTCTGTGCTGTTACTCTCTGTGGATCATGGGGCCCAGATCTGAAGAGGAATTTCAGATAGCATTTCAATCTGAATGGAAAGTCCATTTCTCATTATCAAATCCATATAAGGGCATAGAGGAGAAATCATGTATATTGCAGGTGTCAGTCACAAGGCCTGTGGACCAGTTCCACTTAAATTTGCCAGAAGAAATAGCAGGTCTCCCCTCGCAGGGAACTCCTCTTCTGTATCTGACAGCCTTGGTGGGGCGGGGGGGAGATCGCAGTGCACAGGGTGCTTGCTGCTGCCAATCTGTTGCTCAGCAGAGGGGGAGACATCAGCCATTACTGTGCTCTGAGGAAAAGATGCAGGTAGAAGAGTCAGTGTGCTGTGATCTGCTCCTCCCCCTCCCAGGCTGAGCAGCAGGCATTGCAGCAGGCAGCTGAGTCCTGGCACTGTGATCACCCTCCAGGCTGGCCAGGATCTCAGGCTGCAGCAACATCCACACTTTCCTGGGAGTAAGCCCTATTGACTATAATGGAATTCTTTTGAGGAGACGTGCCCAGGCTTGGGATCTGAGCTTGCAAACCTACCCACAATTTCCCAGCATGACAATGTGCCATAACCAAAAAAGAGGACAAGGACCCCCCCCCTCAAATGTAGGACACCAAAGAAAAATGTAGGACATAACAAAATAAAAGCTAAAAACACTCTTATGTTTATATTTACTGTATATTTGTGTGATTACTTTAATTTTAAACACAAGCTTCTTCAGCATTTTTACTGTATTTTTTGCATCATAGTCCTAGAACCAGTGATTGTGACTGAAGAGTTTGACTGAATTGTCAGTTCTTTCCAGGGCCAGTGTAGAGACAAACTTGTTTACGAGAGCAAATTATACAAATTAAAAACAATCAATAAACATAATAGGATATAATTAAAAACAGTAAAATACTTTTAAAAAAATAAAATATAATTAAAACTGTACAAAATATGCAGTCCAATAAAAATACTGAGTAAAAGACAATTTCAAACATACCTGATGAGGTCTCAAAGGCTCTGTGAATTAAAACAGTCTTGAGGCCCCACCAGAAGGTTATCTTAATTCAATGGGGAGGGAGTTCCATAGTGCTGGTGCCATGACTGAGAAGGCCACGTTTCTGGCCGCCATTCCCCTAATCTCTCTACATGGTGGCACAACCCACAAGCCCCCTCAGATGACCTCGGAGAACAAGCTAGGAAAGGAGGCGCTCTTTCAAAGTATGCTGATCCCAGGCCATTTAAGGTTTTGAACCTTGTTTTTAGACGTCTTTTTATGATTTTATATGTATATATATTTCTTGTTAGCCACCTTGAGTGAGCCTTTGGCTGAGAAAGGAAGGGTATACATTTTTTAAATACAATAAATAAATAGAGGGAGAGACATCTCCATCTCAGACAGCTGTAGGGATTCAAAATTTTTTACTTCAGAGTCTACATTCTAAGGAGAGTTCTTTATAGGTTTCATTTCCCTATTTAAACTATTTCCATCTTAATCAGCATCCTGTCTCTTTTTCAGAGCACAACAGAGAAGACAGTAGGGATCAGAAGCAGCCACATGGAAGGTCCATGGAAACAACCATGCTTGACACAGAGAAGGTGAGACAGAGAGGCCAAGATGGGTCAGGGAAACAGGAGGGAAGCCCGGAACCTGCCAGGAAGACTGGATATGTTGTTTCTCAGCCTCCTGTCCTCTGTGAAATCTCCATCGAAGGGCAGCATCACAAGGGAAGGAGAAGGAAGATGCAGGAGGAAACATCCAGTTTTAAACCCAAAATTAAAATCTACACAGGGAAGAAGTCATTGAAGTGCTCTGAGAGGAGGAAGAGCTTCAGTCAAAGCACACATCCAACTGCCCATAAAAAGAGCCACCCCAGGGATAAAAATGCCACTCCAGAGAGATCAAAGAAACAGGAGGAAAACCAAGCAGAGACACAGAGAAAGAAATCTGATGCTCATCAGGGTGGCCATTTCAACATCATTCCAGTGGATCCCAAACAAGAAATTAGAAAGAGCAAAGAAATACATCCTGAGTCTGCAAAGGCTTTTAACATTAAATCAAGTCTTAGAGCTCCTCAAGGAATCCGGAGGGGAGAGAAGCCATTTGAATGCTCATGGTGTGGAAAGAGATTCCTTTGGAACTCATACCTGATTCTGCATCAGAGAATCCACACAGGAGAGAAACCATATGAATGCCTGGAGTGTGGAAAGAGATTCCGTTGGAACTCAGCCCTGATTCTGCATCAGAGAATCCACACCGGAGAGAAACCATACGAATGCTTGGAGTGTGGAAAGTCCTTCAGTCTGAGCTTCAGTCTGACTTCTCATCAAAGAATCCACACAGGCGAGAAACCATATAAATGCTTGGAATGTGGAAAGAGCTTCAGGAGGATTGATCAACTTACTTTACACTTAAGAACCCACACAGGGGAGAAACCATATGAATGCTTGGAGTGTGGAAAGAGCTTCAGTCGGAGCACAAGCCTGACTTTGCATCAGAGAATCCACACAGGGGAGAAACCATATAAATGCTTCGAGTGTGGAAAGAGTTTCAATGTAAGTGGAAAACTTTCTGTACACATAAGAATCCACACAGGGGAGAAGCCATATAAATGTTTGGAGTGTGGAAAGTGCTTCAATCAGAAAGGAAATCTCAAGTCACATCAAAGGACTCACATCAGGGAGAAGCCTCATGAGTGTTTGAAGTGTGGGAAGAGATTCTATCTGCACAAACAACTCACAGCACATCAAATGGTCCATTTGGGTGAGAAACCATTTAAATTTCCCTTTGAATAGCCCCTCCACTTCTGGGCACCATGTTTTAAAGTGGATGCTATCAGGTTACAAACTACAAGTTCAGCCACAATTTGAAAAAACAACCTCAAGGTAGGATATCTTCATCAGTTTGTTTAGCTTGGCAAAGCCGGAGAAACAAGCAAACTGATGGCTGTCTTAGTAGTGCTGTGACACAGAAGTAGTGGTGGGTGCAATCCTATGTTATTTAGGCCTGCACAAAAGATGTGGGAAGGGTGGCACATGTCTGTGCACTGGCCCAACAAGCAGGGACACTGACACCTCCAGGCTCATATGGGACTTGTGCCAGCCTAACCAGAGGTTAGTCTGTGCTGCCACTCTCTGTGGATCATGGGGCCCAGATGTGAGGAGGAATTTCAGGTAGTGTTTCAATCTGATGGAAAGTCCATTTCTCTTTGTCAAATCCATGTAGAGGCAAAACCATGTATATCGCAGGTGTCAGACACAAGGCCCATGGGACCAGTTCCACTTAAAATGGCCTGGAAGAAATAGCGGATCCCCCCTCCCAGAGAAAGGTAGCCGCAGTGGCAAGCGGACTTGTCTTCTGTATCTGAGCCTTGGGGCTGGAGATTGCGGTGCATAGAATGTGCTTGCTGCTGCCACCTCTTGCTCAGCCAAGAGGGGAGAGATCAGCCATTGCTGTACAATGAAGTCCAGAGAAGCAGAGGTGGGCAGAGGAGTCCATGCACTGTGATCTGCTCCTCTCCCTCCCAGGCTGAGCAGCAGGGGTTGCAGCAGGCAGCTGAGACCAGGCACTGCAATCACCCCCCAGGCTGGCCAGGATCTCAGGCTGCAGCACCATCCACACTTTCCTGGGAGTTTGCCCCATTTACTGTATTGGTATTTTTCTGAGGAGATATGCCCAGGCTTTTGATCTGAACCTGGAAACCTATCCACAATTTTCCAGCATGGCCACGTGCCATAACCAGGACCCCTCTTCTCAAATGTAGGACACTCAAGAAAAATATAGAACATAAAATAATTTTAAATCAAGCAACTACTTCAGCATTTGTACTGTGCGGTGTCAGTGTCTGCTTGTTGTGGATTGGAGTTTCCTCCAATCCATGAATGGACGCAACTTAGCGAAGCCTAGCTGGCCTGTTGCAGGGGCCTGTTGCCAGGATGTTGCCTTTCCCACCAAAATGGTAACTATTTATCTACCTGCATTCACATGCCTTAAGAACTGCTAGGCTGGCAGGACCCTTGTGGGTGTACTCAGATTTATATCTGTTCCTGAGGTGATATAACTTTGAGGAGTTTTCCAGAACTCGAGTTGGCCTGAGACGACTCATCTTGGCCACAATAGACTATCTTCACACCAATCATTTACAGTTAAACTTTGACAAATCCAAAATGCTGGTGTTCGAGAAAAGGTGGAAACCTCGGTCTTGGATATTTAATGGCAAGGCTATCCAACAAGTCAAGACCTTTAAATACCTGGGTCTGTCTTTTCATCATACACTAGCTTGGACACAACAACGTATTTCAGTTATTAAAACAGCAAAACTCCTTGCACAATCTGTACTCAGTTTTTCTTTAGTGCAAGGTAACTCCTACATTCTTGTGGCGCTTAAGGTATTTAATGCTAAAGTTACCCCACACCTCCTACGTGCCATCCAGCTTTCAATTCTGAGGTGGAACGCATTCAATCAGTATTTTTGTACAAACTATTTGGAGTAGCCCACTGTGTGGCCTATGCCTCTTTATGGTTGGAGGTTGGCCAACTACGGTTGCAATCCTAAAGACACTTTCCTGGGAGTAAGACCCATTGAACATAATGGGGCTTTCATTTGAGTAGACACGGTTAGGATTGTGCTTAAGCCTTGCATTTCTGGCATGGATCAAGTTTTGTATGTTTTGGCTTTCCATCTTTTTTAAAGCTGACCATTCACCATTTTCTGTGAAGAGGCGAGAAGGAACACAGAGTCCCAGGTGAGTGGAGGAGGGGGCTGCTTAACTGAGTGCTTAATTGCTGCTAGGTGTTCATTGGCTGGTTGTCTGGTGGGAGGAGCTTTCAAGGGCAGCATCAGGGCCTGAGGCGCTATCCTGTGGACCGGAGCCTGTGAGCAAGGAGGACTTGTGAAGTTGACAGGAGATGGAAGGGAAGGGCGCAGTTGTGACATGCACCACGTGTGCCATGTTTGTCTTCTTGCCCAAGGACCCCGGGGATTATCGATGCTGCAAGTGCAAACTGGTTGCACTGTTGGAGGAGAAGGTGGCAGCATTGGAGGGTGAAGTTTCCGCCCTTCGTCAAATTAAGGCATCTGAGGAGTTCCTTGATGCAACACACACGGAACTTCTCCAGAGGGATGACACCAGTGGGGACCCCAGCAATGATGTCTCTTCATGGAGACATGTGACAGTCAGGAGAAAAAGGGGCAGGAGCAGTCGAGAACCACTGGAGCTATACAACCGTTTCCAGAGTCTCTCAGATTCCACCATGCTGGCAGAAGTTCCTCTTGCTAGCACATCTACACCGGATCCTGGCATTGCCCATACTGGCATGCCTACAGATCCCCCTCATAGACAGCAGCCACAACCAGTTAGTGTGGGGGAAGCTAGACACAGAAGGAGAACACGGAGGAGGGTGGTGGTGATTGGAGATTCTCTCCTGAGGGGCATGGAAGCTGTATGCCGACCAGACCTGTTTTCCCGTGAGGTGTGCTGCCTCCCTGGTGCCAGGATACGGGATATCACGGAGAGGCTACCGAGGATGATCACACCTACTCTTTCTTACTCATCCACATAGGAACAAACGATACAGCTCGGGAAACTTTCCAAAAGATAGTTGGGGATTATGAAGCTCTGGGGAGGAAGATTAAGGGTCTGGGGGATGCCCAGGTGGTATTCTCATCCATCCTCCCAGTAATTGGCAAAGGTCCTCAGAGAGATAGCAAGATTTTTCAGGTCAATAGCTGGCTTCGAAAATGGTGTCATCGGGAAGGATTTAGATTCTGGGATCACAGGATGAACTTCCTTGAGGAAGGACTCCTAGCAAAGGATGGACTGCATCTTACGGGTTGGGGGAAGAGTGTCTTCAGACGGGAGATGGCCAACCTTATCAGGAGGGCTTTAAACTAAATAAGAAGGGGGTGGGTTACGTCCAAAGGGAACCTAGGAATAAGGAAAATGCTCTGGATGGAAATTGCCAGGGCACAGCTGTAACTCAAAAATCTTTAGAGGGACCTGGCCTTACAAAAAAGGAGGGAAATGCATTGAGTTGCAACCTCCAGGGCTTAAGTTGCATTTACACAAATGCACAGAGCCTGGGAAATAAACAAGATGAGCTGGAGCTTTTAGCAAGTGAAGGGAAATTTGATTTGATGGGAATAACTGAAACTTGGTGGGACTCCCATGACTGGAACACACAATTGGAAGGCTATCAGCTGTTCCGGAGGAACAGAAGTGGCAAAAGGGGAGGTGGAGTAGCATTATATGTCAAGAACATATACACTTGCTCTGAAATCCAGGAGAGTGGTCCGGATATCCCTGTGGAGTGTGTGTGGGTAAAAGTAAGGGGGGAAAATAAGAAACAAAACATTGTGGTGGGCGTCTACTATAGACCGCCAGGCCAAGGAGAAGGAGTAGACGATGTCCTCTTGGAGCAACTGGCAGGCATTGCAAGGAAATATGAGGTAGTAGTAATGGGGGACTTTAACTACCCAGACATTTGCTGGGAGACAAACTCAGCCAAACATGGAAGCTCCAGTAGATTCCTGATGGGCCTGGAAGATAACTTCATGGTCCAGAAGGTGGAGGAAACGACAAGGGGAGGGGCCATCCTTGACCTGATCTTAACAAATCGTGAAGAACTGGTTGATCAGGTCAACATAGTGGGAACTTTAGGGGAAAGCGATCATGAGCTGCTGGAATTTAGACTAATGTGGGAAATAAAAAGAGTGCAGAGTGAAACTTATATGCTGGATTTCAGGAAAGCTGATTTCAACAGGCTTAGAGGAGTCATAGGTGGGATCCCATGGGTTGAAGATCTAATGGGGAAAGGGGCCCAAGATGGGTGGGAGCTCCTTAAGAGGCAGCTTCTACAAGCACAGTCAGAAACAATTCCCATGAAAAAGAAAGGGGGAAAATGCTGAAAAAACCAGGTTGGCTCCACAGGCAACTTGGGGATCAGCTGAAGTTAAAGAAAGAGAAGTATAGGGAGTGGAAGACTGGAAAGATCACCAGGGAGGAGTACAGGCAGGTAGCCCAGTCCTGTAGGGAGGGGGTCAGGGATGCTGAAGCTCAGTATGAGCTGAGGCTGGCCAGGGGAGTCAAAGATAACAAGAAGAGCTTCTTTAGATATGCCCAAAGGAACAGGAGGAGAGACGAGGGGCTGGGGCTGCTCTTGGACAAGGATGGACAGCAGGTGTCTGGAAACCAGGAGAAGGCGGAGCTGCTCAACTCCTACTTTGCGTCCGTCTATTCACAGAAGGAGGGCTGTGCAAATGGGGGTGCGGGATCATTGACTGATTCGGGGATGTGTTTACATCCCCTAAGAGGTAATGAAAACATGGATGGTGCAGAACAGCAGATTAAGATTGACAGAGAACTGGTTCGAAACCACTTAACTGGCCTAAATGAATTCAAGTCATTTGGACCGGATGAGCTGCATCCTGGAGTTCTGAAGGAACTTGCAGATGTCCTTGCAGAGCCTTTGTCGATCATCTTTGAGAAATCCTTGAGGAGTGGAGAAGAGCCTGGACTGGAAGAGGGCAAATGTAGTCCCAATCTTTAAGAAGGGGAAAAAAGAAGACCCTGGAAATTATAGACCAGTCAGTTTGACTTCAATCCCGGGCAAGATATTAGAGCAAATCATAAAACACACAATTTGTGCACATCTAGACAAGTACTCGGTGATCAAAAGAACCCAGCATGGATTGACCAAGAATAAATCTTGCCAGACAAATCTGATCTCCTTTTTTGATGGGGTTACGAGCTTACTGGACTTGGCAATGCTGTGGATGTCATTTATCTTGACTTCAGCAAAGCATTTGACAAAGTCCCACATGACATTTTAATTAGGAAGTTGGAAAAATATGGGCTAGACAGGGCAATTGTTAGGTGGTTCTGCAACTGGCTCGATGGCCGCACTCAGAGGGTTTTAGTAAATGGTTCTGTGTCAACCTGGAGGTCCGTTTCTAGTGGGGTCCCCCAAGGCTCTGTCTTGGGACCAGTTCTCTTTAACATTTTCATCAGTGACTTGGAGGAAGGGTGCCTTAGCTAATGGGTGCCTGTCCCAAAAGGGCTCACAATCTAAAATGCAAAAAGAACACCAGCAGAAGCCACTAGAGCAGATTTACATCTCCCCTTTAGTTTCTGGACTCGTTGGTGCTCGTTCAAGTATCTCCTTACACTCACTACTGTCCATTTCGGGGAAGGAGAGTATCAACAAAGTTGCCTCATTCCTTAACGCTGGCCTATTGAGGAAAAGAGCCCAAAACGGTAGTCCTAGATTTTAATTATGTTTGCCGCTACTGGTTTTATTATTTTAAAGATTTTACCAATACTGAAGTAATGAATTCCTAAAACTGCTGCTTCAGTGTACTATGTCATTTATTTCTGCTGTTGTTGATGCTGTAGTTTATATCCACATATGCCTAATAAAGGTTTAGTGTATTGTATTGTACTTTGAGGAATTGGCAGAAGGAATTTCTTCCCTGGAAACAAGGCTCTGGATACAGTGAAACTACTCAGTTCTAGGCAATGCTGAACATGCCCTCAAAATCCCTCTCCTGAACTCTTAGGCTGGCACAGCTGGGGTAGCCCAGCTCCATCTGTCTTGGGGCAGCCTATGTTTCAAAATTTATTCAAGGGATTTATATCCTGCCTTTCCCATGCCAGAGCAAATGCCCAAGACGGATTACAGAGTTTTTGTTCTTATCCTCCAGATGTCCTCATAACAATCCTGTGGAGTGTGAGTGACTGATCAAAGTCACCCAGGAAGCTTCATGACCAAGCAGGGATTTCAACCTAGAATTTCCAGGACTCCATTCAACTCCAGAACCACTATAGTGACTGTACTATCCTGGCTCTCTCAATAGCAAAAATGGCCAGAACTCTGAAGTGTTTGTTGTGTTTGCCCAGTTTCATAGAGTGGCAAATGTTGGAGGTGGGAGTGAGTGAAGAATCTCTCCCTCTTTGCCTCCTCCATCCACCTGCTCCATGGGGTCAGCAGGCCCCCCTTCCCGACTGCCTTGCCACTGCGTCCTTCACTTAGGATATATACTTGGATGGCATTATTTCTTGGGAGAGCATATTAGAGGCAGCGGAAAAGCCAGAACCAAAATGGGGTGAAGGGACCGTTCAGAAGTGAAGCTGGTGCAAAGAGCAAAAGGTTGGGGGGAGATATTTCTGCCCCATCCCCCTGCCATGATCCATATCAAAAGGGATTAAACAGACCGCAACAGACCCTCCTTAATGAGAGTGTTTGGAAACAGTGTTTGTGCCTTATTGAGAAGTTGGTCCATCTTGGGCTATAATCCAAGGCAAACTCCTCTATTCATTTCTATAGAACAAACTACAGCATTTTTTTAGGGACGCGTGAGACGGATGTTTGAGAAGCACTGTCCATGCAGTGGGGAAATTGATAGCCCTCCTCAGATCACCCTATTTTGAACACAACACAGTCCTACGAAGAAGGTCTTCAGGAATAGGTGCTTTGCAACTTGGTTGCACTGGTGGGTGAGTCTAGAAGGGGCACATAGAGCTCTGCTATGAGACTCCTGACCCCACCATGGGAGCAGCAGGCAGGGCCCTGCAGTGGGAGCATTTGCACTGCCCATCTCAGTGTGGGGAGCTGCTTCCTGTTTCTTGCTCATAGTGCAGCAATTTTAATTCCTGTTGTATATTAACTTTTGTGCTGTTCCTGAGCTTTCTTATGCCTGGTTTTTACAGACATGCAGAATAAAAATGAAAGAAAATGTGTATTTTAAAATACCCCTATCCTTTATGTTGATTGCTGGCTCAACAGTGATGAGAACAGCAAGGACTCTATGAGAGTCCTAGGAGAGAACACTCTATGGAACTGAGTGGTCATTGCCTCCCTGGGGTATTAACGGGGTGGGTGTTGATCTTGCCTCAAAATGGAAAATGATCAAGTAGAGGAGCCATCGGAGAGAAGATCCTACCCCAGAGACCTTTCACCTGCCACCAGCCAGAGATGGCTCATGAGGCAGGGCTACCTCTGATAACCTTAGTGCCATTGTTCTCTATGGTTGTCCTCCACCATGCCACTTCATGTGGTCCACCAATTCAAAGTACTGTACCACTGAAATCAACTACTAATGACATTGACAGTTACTTCTGGGCTGGGAGGCTAAATTTGACATAACAAACACATTCAGGGTGGACTAGACAACCTTTTTTGAGTAAGGAAAAACATGCTGTGGAGCCTCCTGTTGCTGTTATGACCTGTTCCTGATCTCACTGCTGGGCTGCAGCTGTCCAGACGTCCTGGGGATAACTCCAGAGACCACCTGAGGTACCACCACATGCTACTCAAAGCACTGGTGGAGAACCTCTGCCATTATGTTTTTAACTGTTTTACTGTCGTGTAATTTATGTTTTTAACTGTTTTTAAATGTCTTCTTAATGATCTTATCTATACTAATAAAAGGCAAATTCTGTCTGCCTGTCTGACAGGTACCCCTCTAGCTCTGCCCTCCACTGCTCTACATAGACATATTATACCTTTTTGGAATTGGGATGATCCCGGGATTAACCCCCACACACAAACCAACCCCTCACACACAACACAACTCCACAAACATTCTCTACCTCCATACTTGTTTTACATAGACATAATATCCAGCATTGATATTTGGGTCCAGATGAGGAGGGAACAGTTAAAAATTAAATTTGAAAATAACTGACAAAATGTACAGTGAGGTTTTCAAGTTCCATGGACTGAATTGAGGAATTTAAAGTTATTTCTTCAAAATTGCTGTTTTCTAAGCTGGACCAGACATTCCTTTAGTTTTAGGCCACAGGAAAAAAATGCCCTCCACAGGAGCTGGCTTTAAAATCCACATGGAGTGCAGCTTTTAAGCTCATATGTATATATATTTCTTGTTAGTGGCCTTGAGTCACCCTTTGGCTGAGAAAGGCAGGTTATAAATTATTTAAATAAAATAAATAATTAGAGGGAGAGGCACCTCCATCTCAGACAGTTGCAGAGCTTTAACAGTCTTTACTTCAGAGTCTACATTCTTAGAAGTGTTCTGTATAGGTTTCATTTCCCTGTTTAAACATTTCCCTGTTATAGCTTCCCGTATATTTCCCATATAGGTTACACTTCCCTATTTAAACTATTTCCCTCTTAATCAGCATCCTGTCTCTTTTTCAGAGAGCAACAGAGAAGACAGTGGGGATCGCAAGAAGCCACGTGGAAGGACCCTGGAAATGACCATGCTTGACCCAGAGAAGGTGAAGCCAAGAGACCAAGCTGAGTCAGGGAGACAGGAAGGAAGCCCAGCACCTGCCAGGAAGACTGGATATGTTGTTTCTCAGCCTCCTGTCCTCTGTGAAATCTCCATCGAAGAGCAGCATCACAAAGGAAGGAGAAGAGAGATGGAAACATCCAGTTTGAAATCCAGAATTAAAATCTACAGAGGAAGGAAGTCATTGAAGTGCTCTCCGAGGAGGAAGAGCTTTAGTCAAAACACACATCCAACTGCCCATAAAAAGAGCCACCCCAGGGATAAAAATGCCACTCCAGAGAGATCAAAGAAGCAGAAGGAAAACCAGGCAGAGACACAGAGAAATAAATCTGATGCTCATCAGGGTGGCCATTTCAATTTCATTCCAGTGGATCCCAAACAAGAAACTGGAAAGAGCAAAGAAATACATCCTCAGTCTGCAAAGGCTTTTATCATTAAATCAAATCTTAGAGCTCTTCAAAGATCCCGCAGAAAGAAGCTGTTTGAATGCTCAGAGTGTGGAAAGAGATTCATTTCGAACTCAGCCCTGATTCTGCATCAGAGAACCCACACAGGAGAGAAACCATATGAATGCTTGGAGTGTGGAAAGTGCTTCAGTCAGAGCTCTGGTCTGACTTGTCATCAAAGAACCCACACAGGGGAGAAACCATATGAATGCTTGGAGTGTGGAAAGTGCTTCAGTCTGAACGCCAATCTCATTTCTCATCAAAGCATCCACACTGGGGAGAAACCATATAAGTGCTTAATGTGTGGAAAGAGCTTCAGAGTGAACTGCAGTCTGACTTCTCATCAAAGAATCCACACAGGGGAGAAACCATATAAGTGCTTAGACTGTGGAAAGAGCTTCATTAGTAGCTCAAGCCTGACTGTGCATCTAAGAACACACACAGGGGAGAAACCCTATAAATGCTTTGAGTGTGGAAAGAGCTTCATTAGTAGCTCAAGACTGAATGCACATCTAAGAACCCACACAGGGGAGAAATCATGTAAATGCTAGGTGTGTGGAAAGAGCTTCAGTCAGAGCTCACACCAGACGAGGCATCTAAGAACACACACTTTTGATCAGCAGCGGCCACCAGGGAAGACAGCAAGCCAAGGAAAGTTCAAGTAACATATTCTAACTTGAAGGTAAAGGCTTTACAGAAAAATACAAGCAAAGCATTGCTTTGAGGGGCAAAGGCTCCCACAGCATCTCAGGTTTATACCTCCAAAGATACTGCATCATACAGTCCGTTTTATACACATACTGCCTTCTTCCTAACCAATTGTAATAGCCTGCTTAGATTAGGTTCACCTGGAGATAATGACTGAAGTAGTTCTTGTCACAGGTGCATCTTGTTCAAGGCTAAAATTTCTCTTTTTTCCTGTCTTTACTATTCACAGACTTGAATAGTATAAATGCTTAAAAGGTGGAAACAGCTTCGGGAGGAATAATCAACTTCCTTTATACCTAAGAACCCACATGAGAGAAACCATGTAAATGCTTGGAGTGTGAAAAGAGCTTCAGTAGGAAAGATAAACTTACTTTGCATCTAAGAACTCACTTGGGGGAAAGCAATAGAAATGCTTGTGAGGCCACATTTGGAGTGTTGCATCCAGTTCTGGTCCCCACATCTCAAAAAGGATGTAGAGGAACTGTGGAAAAGGTTTAGAGGAGAGGAGCCAAAATGTTTGATGATCTGGGTCACCTTCTGTATGAGAAAAGGCTATACCGTTTCACGTACTTCAGTCTAGAAAAGCGGAGCCTGAAACAGACATGTCTGAGACATACACAATTATGCAAGGTCTGAATAAAGTGGATAAAAGATGCTCTTCTCTCACACACAACACCAGAACTAGGGGACATCCACTCAAATTGAATGTTGGGAGAATTAAGACAGATAAAACATTTCTTTATCCAGCATATAATTAGTCTGTGGAACTCCTTGCCATAGGATGTAGTGCCATTTTTGACTCCAAGCATGGAATCTGCCTTCTTCATTGCCTTCTTCACTTGGGCCGACACCTTCATGGAGCTCTCCACCAGCACCCCCAGATCTCTCTTCTGCTCAGTCACAGAAATCTCAGAACCCATTAACCTATATGTAAAATTGGGATTCCTTGCCCAATGTGCATAACTTTACATTTACTTACATTAAAAAGCATGTACTGTACTGTAAGTACGGGCAACAAAATGCAGGTGGGTTTTAATGTATGTAAATATAAGGTTATGCACATTGCAGTAAAGAATCCTAATTTTTAGCTACAGATTAAAAATAAAAGAATGAAAATGTTTGATGCCTTTATACAATACTAAATATTATTATGTAGCAAATGTATTGAGAAATGTCCCAAATATCTTGCTGAAACCATGTTTATCTGATTAGATATTAAAAGTGTAGAAGTGGAAGAATCAATACATTTTTTTTTAGATAAAGAGTCTTTAAAAGGATAAAATGTATTTTAAAAATCCCTTTTAAAAAAATCACATAAAGGTTTGGAATCAGCATAGGAATATACTAAGCCCAGGCTTATCTCCATTAATTTAGGTAATAAATATGAACAGATTTCCAGAAGTGATTTTGAAAGAAACAATTAAAAGATTGTAAATATATTAAAAGATTGAAAGTAAATACGTGTTAAAAAGAGGGCAATAAATACGTGTTAACAGAAGTAGGGATTTACTTGGATATGAGTATTACAAGTGGAAAGCTGGATAAAAGAAGTAGAAAAAGATATTAAAGACAAACAAAAATTTCTAAGGAATTCTGCTTTGTAAGACAGTTTTGGAAGAGTTTGGCAAACAGTTTTACAAGGAAAATATGTTGTAAAACGAACAAATTAATGGATCTGCATTGTGAGCAACAGCTAGAGGTTATGGAGATCATGTCTGCGGAGGAGGAGGAGAATAAGGAGGAGGAATCCTTCACATCAAATGAGATTAAGGACCTTTGTAAACATTGGGGAATTGTGCAGGATTTTGTAGAAAAGCACCACCCAAATAAGGCTGTAGCAGTGCGAGGGATAAGTGTTGAATGACAATGAATGTCACATTTCCATGAAACCCTCAAAAGGAGACAAAGGCAAGTGTCATTAGAAGGTTTCTTGTGAAAGTTGCTCAAGAAGACACCAGTGACTCTTTTAGGGAAAATGAAGGTCATAAAGGTCTTTTCTTTTTTACTGTAGAGTATATTACAGTTTTAAAAAAATTAATATTAGAAATAATTGTGTTCTGTATTATATTACAGTGTTTTCAAATCAATTACAGTGTTTTGTCATCATTTTTACATACAGTTAATATTTTTACATGAATATTTTTGGGTTGTGGAACCAATTGTCTGAGTTTCCATTATTTCCTAAGGGAAAATCCACTTTGTAAGAAGAACACTTTGTAAGACATGCTTCTGGAACGAATTATGTTCTTCTTACAAGGCACCATTGTATAGGATTTAAGGGAATGGTCAATGAAATATTTGAGATTTTAGGGAAAAAAGAACAATACCAAGGTTTAAAACAAATTTGGCAAAAAAAGATGTAAATGAGAAATTAGAAGATGAAGAGTGGGGAAAGTAGTGGAAGAAAAGTATAATAAAAATGAAAGCAATTGGAGAAAAAGAATATTATTTGAAGGTAATATGGAGGAGGTATTTGACCCCAGTAAAATTAAATAGAATTAATTCAACTAATTCATTTTTATGCTGGAGATGTAAAGAGAAGATGGGAACATACCTCTGTATGTAGTGGTATTGTAAAGAAATAAATAGAATATTTGAAATGGTATTTAATGAAATAACTGAAATTATAGGAGGAAAAATAAGGGAAATCCAAATACAGTATTGCATTATTATATGATGTCGAAAATATAAGTCTAAATGAGGGGAAGAAGTAGTTAATAATAATCATGATAACAATTACAAGAATTATAACAAATGGTAGAAGAATAAATGTATATTAAAATGGGGAAATGGTATAGGAATTTATGAAATATGGCAGCTAACCACAACAGCAAAGTTAAAAATAAGAAAGGGGATAATAAAAAGATTATTTTAATGAGATTTGGGAACTGTTCATTACTCATGTCTTTGGAAAAGGGAAAAAATTCAAAGATTAATTCTTAGTTCTTTTGGAGAGAAAGGGGTTTGTTGAGAAGGATGATAAGGGATGGGACAGGAAGTTAAAACCCAAACATATGTGATCAAGAGGATATCCTGAGGATGGGGGGGACCCACAAAGTACATATTTGTGTATTGTGTATGTTTGTTTTGTGTAATTTTGTATTTATAAAAAAGAAAAGGGATTGAGAATAAAACAGCAAAAAGGATGCCATTGTACAAATGGATGGTGAGGCCTCATTTGGAGTCCTGTGTCCAGTTCTGCTCACCGCATCTGAAAAAGGGTGTAGAGCAGTGGTCCTCAATCTTCCTAATGCTGTGACCCCTTTATAAGTTCCTCATGTTGTGGGGACCCCCAACCATTAAATTATTTTTGTTGCTACTTTATAACTAATTTTGCTACTGTTATGAATCGTAATGTAAAGATCTGATATGCAGGAAGTATTTTCGCTGTTACAAATGAAATGTGTGTTCTATGCACACACTGAACACACTGGGATTTATTTCAGAGTAGACATGCATAGGATTGGGCCCTGAGGCTGCAATCCTATCCATATTTACATGGGAGTAAAGGCCCCCCTGACTATCGTGGGATTTATTTGAGAGTAGGTAGGCCCTGAGGCTGCAATCCTATCTACCTTTACATGGGAATAAAGACCCCCCCCCCCCGACTATAATGGGATTTATTTCAGAGTAGGCATGCATAGGATTCGGCCCTGAGGCTGTCAGTCAGCCCCAGTGCATGCGCAGCTACAGCCGGAGGTCTGGTAAGCCTGACCTGGACCCCTTCACCAGGGGTCTTTAGGCGACCCCCAGGAAAGCTCTAGGCGACCCCCAAAGGGTTCCCAACCCCCACGTTGTGAAACGCTGGTGTAGAGGAAATGGAGAAGGTTCAGAGGAGAGTGACCAAAATGATTGATGGTCTGGGACACTTTCTGTATGAGGAAAGGCTACAGCATTTGGGGCTCTTCAGTCTAGAAAAGAGACACATGAGGGGGGACATGATTCAAAATTATGCAAGAAATGGATAGTCAAGTAAGACATGATCTTTTCCCTTTCACATTATACCAGAACGAGGGGACATCCACTCAAATTGATTTTCGGGAGCGTTAGGATGGACAAAAGAAAATATTTCTCTATCCAGCGTGTAGTTGGTCTATGGAACTCCCTGCCACCTTGATGCGGGGCACCTGGATGCAGGTGTCATATGTGCTCCTTGAAGCACTTGGTGGGCCGCTGTGTGAGACAGGAAACTGGACCCGATGGGCCTTTGGCCTGATCCAGTGGAGGCTCTTCTGATGTTCTTAAGCTCTTCACAGTCTCTTCTGGTATTCACCACTTGCAATAGTTTGGGTTCATCCATGAACTTAGCTGCCTTGCTGCTTAAACCTCTTTCTAGGTCATTTATGAACAGGTTGAAAAGCACCAGTCCCAGTACCGACCCCGGAAGCACACCGCTTTTCAACTTTCTCCATTGTGAAAATTTCCCATTGACACCCACCCTTTGTGTCCTGCCCTTCAAACAATCCCCCATCCATGAGTGGACCTGCTCTCTAATTCCCTGACTCTGGAGTTTCCTCAGAAGTCTTTAGTGAGGGACCATATCAAACTCCTGGAAGTCCAGATCTATGATGTCTGCAGGTTCTCCGGCATCCTTCACTTTCTGGATAATGAAGATATTCATCATATTTGTGAGAGGTATTCCAGGCCCATCAGGAATTTATCGGAGCTTAGGCGGGATCCTATGGGTTGATGAACTAATGGGAATAGGGGCCCAAGGTGGATGGGAGCTCCATAAGAGGCAGCTTCTACAACAGAATCAATTCCTATTAAAAAAGAAAGGGAAAAAACTTCAAAAAACCAGGACGGCTCCACAAGCAACTTGGTGATCAGCTGAATTGAAGGAAAGATGTAGGGCGCAATCCAGAGTAACTAAGGGGAGTCCTTGCTCCGGTGTAAGAACAATTTGCTCTGGATTGCAATATGAATTTCCTATAGGTTTTCACTAGGTGGTGCAGTAACTACGGGTACACATAATGTCTCTTACGTGCTCCCGTAGTTACTCTGGATTGTAGGGTCTGACAGTCACATAACCCTTATTGGCATTTAAGAATGAGATGTATAGGCACTGGAAGATTGGAAAGATCACCAGGGAGGTGTACAGGTAGGAGGAGTCTGCAAATGTGCATCCCCAAAGAGATTATGAAAACGTGGATGGTGCAGAACAGCAGATGTTTGTATAATATTTTTATTCAAATTTATAAAAGTTAAAAATTATATTCATACATAACAGCAAAGCCATAAGTTCAATCACTTAAATTT
Organism: Cryptoblepharus egeriae; assembly: GCA_030015325.1. Taxonomy (NCBI): domain Eukaryota; kingdom Metazoa; phylum Chordata; class Lepidosauria; order Squamata; family Scincidae; genus Cryptoblepharus; species Cryptoblepharus egeriae. Next base: position 2,448,798 of record JAREYC010000002.1, read on the forward strand.
TCTAACCTATCAAACTATTCACTAACTATATTTTCAACTTATTCTTCTCAAATATATATATTTCTATATATAGAAAAAATATATATAAATAGATAATGTCTATATAAAATATCTCTAGACACCACTTTCATTTCTTTCTTCATTTATTTTCGATTCTTTATAATTTTGAGTGCATCTGCTATACTTTCTTTATCTTTAAAACCTATAGGGAATTCATATTGCAATCCAGAGTAAAGAACAATTTACTCTGGATTGCAATATGAATACCCCATTGCAATCCAGAGTAAATTGTTCTTATGTCAGAGCAAGGACTCCCCGTAGTCACTCTGGATTGCGGCCTTAAAATCATTTCTCAATATCCAATTAAATCAACAGTTAAATAAACAATTACTTTCACTTGCAATCATTAATTAATTTCTTTCAATTTGCTTTTATATTTCAAATACTTATAACTGAATGAGGCTAAATTCAATATTAATCAAAATCCAATTACTTAAACATTTCTTAAGATAATCCTCACAAATATTAATTTTCCCCATATTAATTCTTTGTCATCCCCTCAATATGCCTCACACCAAACTTCTACCCAAATCCCTCCTGTTAAATTAACACAGAATTGACAGAGAAATGGTTCGTAACCACTTAACTGGCCTAAATGAATTCAAGTCATTTGGACCGGATGAGCTGCATCCTGGAGTTCTTAAGGAACTTGCAGATGTCCTTGCAGAGCCTCTGTCGATCATCTTTGAGAAACCCTTGAGGAGTGGAGAAGAGCCTGGGCTGGAAGAGGGCAAATGTAGTCCCAATCTTTAAGAAGGGGAAAAAAGAAGACCCTGGAAATTATAGACCAGTCAGTTTGACTTCAATCCCGGGCAAGATATTAGAGCAAATCATAAAACACACAATTTGTGCACATCTAGACAAGTACTCGGTGATCAAAAGAACCCAGCATGGATTGACCAAGAATAACTCTTGCCAGACAAATCTGATCTCCTTTTTTGATGGGGTTACGAGCTTACTGGACATGGCAATGCTGTGGATGTCATTTATCTTGACTTCAGCAAAGCATTTGACAAAGTCCCACATGACATTTTAATTTGGAAGTTGGATAAAAAAGAGCTAGACGAGTCAGTCATTAGGTGGCTCTGCAACTGGCTCGAAGGCTGCACTCAAAGGGTTTTGGTAAATGGTTCTGTGTCAACCTGGAAGTTGGTTTCGAGAGGGGTGCCCCAGGGCACTGTCTTGGACCCAGTTCTCTTTAACATTTTCATCAATGACTTGGAGGAAGGGATACGGGGGAGCCTGATCAAATTTACAGACGACATAAAGCTGGGAGGAGTAGCAAACAAAACAGATGAAAGGAAAAACGACCAAGAGGATCTGGATAAACTGGAATCCTGGGCTGTAACAAACAGAATGAATTTCAATGGAGAAATGCATTGGTTCTGCACTCAGGCAACAAAGGTCTAAAATGGAAGATACTTGGCTTGGCAGCACATGTGAGCAGGATTTTGGAGTCACCATGGATCACAAGCTGAACATGAGTCAGCAGTGTGATGTGTCTGCAAAAAAGGCAGATGCATTAAGTGGACTGGAGCTTCCAAGTCATGAGAAGTTCTAGTTCCTCATTATTCAGCATTGGTGAGACCTCACCTTGAGTCCTGCGTTCAGTTCTGGGCACCTCACTTGAAGAAAGATGCAGCCAAACTGGAGCAAGTCCAGAGGAGAGCGACAAGAAGGATCAGTGGGATGGAAGGGAAGCCCTACCAGGAAAGGTTGGGGGAACTTGGGATGTTCAGCCTGGAGAAGAGGAGGCTGAGGGGAGACCTGATTGCCCTCTTCAGATACCTGAAGGGCTGTCATAGGGAGGAAGGGGTTCATTTGTTCATAGCTGCTTCTGAAAGCAGAACTAGAACCAATGGGGACAAACTGCAAGAAAGGAGATTCCGGTTGGATTCCTGACGGTGAGGGTGGTTCAGCAGTGCAACAGATTGCCAAGGGAGGTGGTGGACTCTCCCTCGCTGGAGGTCTTCAAGCAGAAGCTCGACAAGCGCATGTCAGAGAAGCTCTAGGACAGGGGCCTCCAGAGTTTTACAAGTCAATGGGTCTTACCAGGGGCCACATTGAGGCTCACTGAGGGCACATCTGGCCTCTGGTCCAAGGTTTGGAGACCCCTGCTCTAGGAGGATTTCCTGCAAAAGGCGGGAGTTGGACTAGATGACATTTTAGGCTCCTTCCAACCCTAGGATTCTATGTTTCTGCCTCCTTGTAAGCAAGCAATGAAATTGGACGCAAGTATGGAAACTGTAGCTGAGCTCCGCCATAGATGGCGCAGAACTAAGTAGACCCATTGCTTTACCCAGGAGAAGAGGAAAGTCTTTTTTTCTTTGTCCCATGATAACACAAAAGCAGCCCTAACCCTTTCCTTGACACAGGAGCGTTATGTCAGCATTGTTAGGATTGCAATGTGAGGAATTAATGTGTGTCTTATGTAGGTTCCTTCAGGCAAAATCAGAAAACTCCATAGGGGTTCTTCTATAAATGTTAAGTGTCATTGCTGATGGAATTTCCCACATTCTAAGCATTTAGCATTTATATGGGTTAACCCTTATATGGATTCACTGATGTGTAGATAAATCTGAGCTCCACAATCCAGGCATTTATAGGATTTCTTGCCTATGTGGATTTTTGATGTATATTGTGGTCTCCTCTTGGTTTCCTCTGAGTTCCTCTGAGTGGAGTCGAAGATGCTCAGTCAGGTGTGAGCTCACACTGAAGGTCTTCCCACACTCCAAGCATTTATATGGTTTATCCCCTGTGTGGGTTCTTATATGCACAGTCAGCCTTGAGTTGTCAGTGAAGCACTTTCCACACTCCAAACATTTGTAGGGTTTCTCCCCAGTGTGGATTCTTATATGCACAGTCAGCCTTGAGTTGTCAGTGAAGCACTTTCCACATTCCAGGCATTTATATGGTTTCTCCCCTGTGTGGGTTCTTCGATGCAAAATCAGGCGTGAGCTCACACTGAAGCTCTTCCCACACTCCAAGCATTTATATGGTTTCTCCCCTGTGTGGGTTCTTAGATGCACAGTCAGCCTTGAGTTGTCAGTGAAGCGCTTTCCACATTCCAGGCATTTATATGGTTTCTCCCCCGTGTGGGTTCTTTGATGCAAAATCAGGCGTGAGCTCTGACTGAAGCTCTTTCCACACTCCAAACATTTATATGGTTTCTCCCCTGAGTGAGTTCTTTGATGCACAGTCAGGCTTGAGTTGTCAATGAAGCACTTTCCACATTCCAGGCATTTATATGGTTTCTCCCCTGTGTGCGTTCTTCGATGGAGATTCAGGTGTGAGCTCACACTGAAGCTCTTTCCACACTCCAAGCATTCATATGGTGTCTCCCCTGTATGGGTTCGTAGATGTATAGTCAGGTGTGTGTTCTGATTGAAGCACTTTCCACACTCCAAACATTTGTAGGGTTTCTCCCCCGTGTGGGTTCTTAGATGCTTCCTTAGGCTTGAGTTGTCAATGAAGCTCTTTCCACATTCCATGCATTTGTATGGTTTCTCCCCTGTGTGGGTTCTTTGATGCACAGTCAGGCTTGAGTTGTCACTGAAGCTCTTTCCACACTCCAAGCATTTATATGGTTTCTCTGCTGTGTGGGTTCTAAGATGCTTAGTCAGGCATGAGCTCTGACTGAAGCTCTTTCCACATTGCAGACATTTATATGGTTTCTCCCCTGCATGGGTTCTTTGATGTACAGTCAGGCTTGAGTTGTCACTGAAGCTCTTTCCACACTCCAAGCACTCATATGGTGTTTCCCCTGTGTGCGTTCTTAGATGTATAGTCAGGTGTGTGTTTTGGTTGAAGCTCTTTCCACACACCAAGCACTGATATGGCTTCTCCCCTGTGTGGGTTCTTTGATGCACAGTCAGGCTTGACTTGCAACTGAAGCTCTTTCTGCACTCCAGACACTGATATGGCTTCTCTCCTGAGTGGGTTCTTTGATGAACAGCCAGGCTATCACTCCGACTGAAGATCTTGCCACACTCGAAACATTTGTATGGTTTTTCTCCTGTGTTGATTCTTTGATGAGTTATCAGTTTTAACTCAGTGCAGAAAGTCTTTTCAGTTTTTGTTTCTAGACTGACTGGAAAGATGTTGAAATTGCCGCCATCCCCATCATCAGAGTTATTTCTGCGTTTCTTGTCTCTTTCCTGCTTCTTTGATCTGTTCTTGAGCCCATGTTTCTCCCTCCAGTGGCTCCTTTTGGGGGAAGTAAGATGTATATTAGTGCTGGTTGTTTCCTCCTGCAAAGGACTCATTTCACTTCCTATTTCCAAAAGTTCCTCTTTGATCTCAATTTTATGGAGACATACAATATCTGTTCTCCAGGCAGTGCTCGATCTTTCCTGTTGTCTCCCTGATCCATCCTGATTTTGTAAAGGCTGTTCCTCTGCTTTGAACATGGAAATGTCTGACACTATCCCATCTCGGTCCCTCAGATCCTCCATTGGTTTCTAGAACAGACAGAGAACATAATTAGCAGAGTAATAAGATACTGGAACCTATAAATCACAAGTCTAGAGATGTGTAGTCAGAGGTGAACACCAATAGATGCCTGTCATTGATTCGCTCCCTGGAAAGGAGGTCCAGGATCTCAGGGACTGAGAATACAATAGTAACCCCCTTCCCCAGTTAGTCCAGCACCTCCCAATCAAAGTCCCATGCTGGGCTGGGGGATGTCACAAAACTGCTTGAATGCACTTCTCACCACACCTGGGGGCTTAGGCACAGAAATGCAGAGAAGAGAGGTGAGTTTGCACCAACCTGAATTGGTTAGGACTGCATTCTGACTCTTACAGCACAATCCAGTGTAACTACAGGAGCTCTTACATCAACGTAAGAAACTTTTTTTCTGGATTGCTCTATGAATTTCCCATAGGTTTCCTTTAGGTGGTGCTGTAACTACATTGACCTAAATGTCTCTTACATCGACGTAAGTGATCCTGTAGTTACTCTGGATTGTGCTGTTAGTTAGGTGTTGTGGAGGAGCACAATCTGCTGCTGACATCACTGAGATCAGAGCAGACCTTGGTTTACTTTAAAGCCATGACCTGTGCAAACCTGTGGCTGGGCACCAACCATGGTTGTGGTATGGCTTCCGTGTGTGTGCAATTTACATGTTATATCATGCAACAGCAGCCATGAGATCTTTGCCTATGTATGGGGTGATCAGACAGCTGGACTCTGATTGGCCAGAAGGGAGAAAGAGGTAGTGTGAATTGGACCCATCACATCTCTTTGGCCTCCTATCTCCCTCCTGTTGGCTTCTCCCTCTTTGTTTTCCTATCACTGCCACCAGAAGGATACACGGACAAGTGTAGATCATGGTGTTATTGCCCCAACAGCCAAAGTAGAGGGGAGATCTCTCAATACTGTGAATCCTGTCTTAGGTTCCATCTTTAACACCCCTTCAGAGAGTCAGGCGTGTGCTGTGCAGGCATGTGTTGAAAGGTGTGCGTGTGTGTTCTGTGTATATGTGAGAGTGCATGTGTTAAAAGGTGTCTTTGTGCAATGTGTGTATTTAGGGCTGACATATCCCTGGGAAAATCAGGTGACAGTTGGTTTCCAGTATCATGACATGCCTAAGGTCATGACCTGACTGGGACCCAGGATATGGCACCCTGTGGGTAGTGACAAGCACTGCCCACAGTTTCCCAGCCCAGCGTCAGCCCGGTCGGGACAAATGCTGAAGACAATTAACAACTGGAACCCCCTTGGGGGTAATCACAATTTCATTTCAGGGAGTCGAGAGAAGGCGGGCACCCACCATTTTAGACTCTGGAACTGCCACCATTTTGGAATGGGGCATCAGTCACCTTTCCTGGGAGTAAGACTCATTGCACTTAATGAGACTCACTACTGAGTAGACATGGAGGAGGTCCAGCATCACAGTAATGTCACTTGCTGTTTTAGGTCCTTCCAGAAGAGATGTCAGTTGTATCATAAGTTACAGCATGGCTGGTACAAAACTCTATTTACAAATACTACAGCAGCCAATACAGAAACAGGGCACTATAGCATAGTCATATATCCCAGGAGTCTTCAAAGTGGGGGTCGGGACCCACATGGGGGTCATGACTTCATTTCAGGGGGTTGTGAAAAGCTGGGTGTAGCCATCTTGGAATCTGGCACTGGGCACCTTTAATGTCACTTCCAGCCATGATGTCACTTCTGGGGGTCCCAAAGAGATTGTCATTCTCAGAAGGGGGTCTCTGAGGGGGCCGAAATTTTCGAATACCACTGATCTATCCAGTCCGTTTATCAAACCCACATAAATCTCTACTCAGAGCACGTAATAATAATACAGAGTTCAGGGGAGTCTGAACTCCTTTCCTGAGGAGACTCTCAACTCACATCCTTCCCTGAGGTGATTTCACCTTGCACTGAGGTAAGATTCTGAGCTTCTAAGGTAAAATTCTCCTCAGGAGTGAGGATGCCCCCCAGTTTCACCTCAGCTGGGCAGAGAGGCCATTTCCAGCTTCTCATAAAAGCTGACAGTCTCAGTGATGAAGAGCACCTTCTGGCCTTCCTCTCCCAGCCTTTCCAATGTCCATATCTCAGCTGGGAGTCTGAGCCTGGCCCCCCTGCATGGGGGCTTCTTGTCTTTGGAAGCTGCAGGTGTCTGGAGACTGTGCAGGGAGACCACCCTCTGCGGGACACTCACCTGCAGCTACTTCTGAGGGGCTCAGCCTGCCTTGGAGGTTCAGCAATGTCATGACCCCTCTGGGTTAACCCCTTCCTTCTTGTCCTGATCTGTCTCTGGAAAGGAAGGGACATTGTTACTGACTGTCATTGTTACTGTGAAACCTGCACAGCCTGAGTCTGGATGGTCTGTTGGAGGGCTGAAGACCAGCCCTGCCAGGCTGGGGGTGTGGAAAGTGGGGCTGGCTGGAGGTGGGGCGGAGATGCTCCTTCACCCCATCCTGTGCCATCTCCCTGATCTACACCTGAGGCTGGTGGGCTGGGACAATTCTGAGCCATGGGGGTTTTGACTGGGGGATCCTGCTGCCCCCCCCCCAAGAAGCTTTGCTTCTTTTCCATCTCCCCAGGCACAGCATCACTGGGGGAAGAGCCACAGTCCCCTCCCCACTGGCTGGCCCTGGAGCCCACCTTCCCTACCCCGTTTGTTACGAGAAATGCTCTCTTACCATGAGCACAATCCTAACCATGTCTACTCAGATGTAAACCCCATTGTGTCCAATGGGTCTTACTCCCAGGAAAGTGTCTTTAGGATTGCAGCCCATATTATGTTGGTCATTAGTTTTATCCTGTTACACACAAGGGTTCATCATTACAAAAAACAATCTTATTATTGTCTTATAAAAATATAGCAAGAATATGTTTATGTTTTCCTATAAGCCTCAGTTATACTGATCAAACTGAAGGCCTGGTCAAGGCAAGGCCTTCCATATTCATACAGGTAATGTGGCATCTTGACCAGTGATGGGCTTCAAGGAAATTAACAACCGGTTCTCTGCCCATCTGGCAGCCACTTTTAAATGGCTATTTTTAAACTTTATATGGCCTATCTCTCGTTAACATCCGGTTCTACAGAGTAGGTGTGAACCTGCTGGAGCCCACCACTGATCTTGGCCCACCCCTTTTCCTTTGTAATAGTTTGGCTGTAATGGAAATGAGATTGGTACCAACAGGAAAAACCCAGAAGAGGCTTATGCAAGCAAAAGATAATTTTATTGAAGCTTCAGACTACAGTCGGACAGAGTTTCTGCCTCCCAAAAAGTCTGAGCCCCCAGCACACTTTGTACACAATTTTTATAGCTTAACTGTCACGTAGGTAAACTGTGCATAAAGAGATTATTCTATTCATGACAAGAGGATTCATACAGGAAAGATTTTTATCTCAAGTGGCTTCCTGGATGGAGAAAGGGGCAGGACGTGGTAAGATCTATGACTACACATTATTACAATGGAGGACATTCGTTGTTATCAAGCACGTATAGGTTGTACATCTGGCTGATCCATCTGGGCTTCCGTTCTCACGTGAAAAAGGAAATAAATTTTATTTTAATTTTAATTGTCTTTTGGGCTCCAGACAAGTTCCTCCGCCTTATCTGATGATCAGTATCTCCGCTGCATTGTTTTCCTTCCTTTCGCTAAGCGGCTTTCATTCTATTTCAGATCAGGCTTTCTTATTAGTGCTCCAGGGCCGGCTGAGATTCCCCTAGTGTTGCCCTTTGAGATAAGCAGGCTTTAGAAGTCTCAAGTGGCTTAATCATCGCTAACCGCAATAAAGCTTTGACTGACAGCTCTCAGTGAGCAGGCATCCCTTCTCACAATCCCTTCTCCTGGGAGTGAGTGGGAGTTGATTGAGGCTAAGTGGGCTACTAACAGCTTGACCACATCAAAAGCCTAAGGGCTGAGGCAGGCATTGTGACCTCATAATCCTATCCAGAGGAGCCTGAGAAAGTTGATGGAAGCTTTCCTTGCTAGTAGGCCAGCTGCCTGGGGCTCATAGCATGAATTTAAAAGTGTCAAATAAAGTCTAATTAAATTCTAATAATTCTAATAAATTCTAATAATTCTAATACTGGCTTCTGCCCATCATATAGCTGTTATAATAGCTATTAATAGGTTAGCTATGTAATATAATAGCTATGTAACAACTATGTAATAGTAATATAATAGCTGTGTAATAGGTTAGCTATTAATGCGGCTGTGGGATGCGCATGTGGCTAAGACACTGTGCCTGTTAACCAGCAGGCCAGCGTTCGAGACCCCGGTCGGCCCCACAAGACAGGGTGAGCTCCTGTCCTTAGCCCAGCTCTGCAACACAGCTGGATCCAATCGTACAGGCTCTACCTTTCCATTGGACTAATTCAGTGGTGTGGAGAGGGGGGATCTGCTGCTTGGGTAACAGCCTATCCTTCATATCAATCTAACCCAGGCCTTCGTGCTTCGCATGCAGCGTATGCAGCACATAGCACAATACCATAGACTCTCAAGACTGATGGGTACCTGCTTTTTTAGGTTAGATAGCCAAGCATAAGAACTCGATTGATTGTATTTCATTGTTATTCTTGCTTTAATTATTCTTAATAATTGTTGATAAAAATATACCTTCTACAGCGCATCTTTCTGCAAAGGTTATCTGAAGTGATGCTTCCCCTACAAATATTGTATGCTGGTGTCTTGGTAACACCTTCCCCCCATGGGGCTCTTTTCTCCTTCACCCACTGCAGCCCCTGGGTTGCCCCACAACTTTAGGCTCTCCATGTGCCATGCAGCAGATGGTTGAAGTGCTCTGCAGAGGCTGCCATCAGGGATGCAGGAAGTAAAGGAGGGAGCTAAGGGGATGCCCCACTCCTCTCTGCCCCCCATTCCACAGGTTCCTCTTTACCATCGCAGTGTCAGGCACTTCCTTCCCTGAACAGAGGTGCAGAGAAGTAGGACTGAGACCAGCATGGCGGGGAGGAAGAGGATGATTAGACTGCACGACCTGATCCCCAAAGAAGCAGAGGAATCCCCACAGAGGGCACTGGGGAGACCAGGACTTGGAGACTGAAGAGCACTGTGGAGACCAGAAGGAAGAGGAATACTTAGACCCTCCCACCCCAATTACAAGGGAACCCCATTTGGAAAGGACCTCTTCCCACGCAGCAGAGCCCCCCTTCTCTCTTTCTCTCTCATGTGGTTCTGAGTGGGGGGCTCTTGAGGGGCACAAAAATCCAGGATGGATCCCCTTCTGTGAACAGACAAGGAAGGTTGGTCTGTGGAACTCCCTGCCACATGATGTGGCAATGGCATCTGGCCTCAAAGCCTTTAAGAAGAGATTGGACTAATTCCTAGAGAAAAGGACCATCACAGGCTAGAAGCCATGAGGGGTGTGTGTAGAGGTGGATAACCTCTGAATGCCAGATACGGGAGGGGGCACCTGGATACAGGTGTCTTAAGTGCTCCGCAAGGCATTTTGTGGGCTGCTGTTGATATAGGAAGCTGAACTAGATGGGCCTTGGCCTGATCCCGTGGAGGCTCTTCTTATGTTCTTAAGGGCAAGGCCATAGTCTCTCTTTCTCTCTCAAAGATTTGCAAGCCCTTTTGAAACAATGAACCATTTCTTTTTCTGTGAAATACTCTTGAAAAGCAGAAATAGTCTGGTAATAGCAAACTTACTGTTCATCTAAGAATCCTTGTATATAAGAAATATATATTTCTTTTTTAAATTTAGCCTTCATTTTTTCATTTAAATATCTGTTCAATGGAGATAATGCCACCTGTGTATACCTGTGAAGATGCCACCTATAGAAATCTTTATGATTTCACTTTTTTTCCTTCTCCCCCCCCCTTATTGTTTAAATATTGGATAATATCACAGTAATCAGATTTTAGTTTTAAAGTTTCATATTTATCTTGGTTGTTTTTACATTTTTTTGCACATTTTAATCTCAAGTATACGATAGCAATCAGAAGAATCTGTAATATGTATTTTTTTAAACAGCACATTTATGCAAGCTTAGAAACCACTTATAGATTAGTATGTAATAATTGAAATAAAGGTAATTGATTAGAGGCACTAAGCAGGCCTCCGTCAGTCTTGGAAGACTATGGTATCGTGCTTGGCGCTGCATACACTGCATGCGAAGCATGAAAGCCTGGGTTGGATTGTTATGGAGGATAGGCTGTTACCCACGCAGCAAATCCCCCCTCTCCACGCCACTGAATTAGTCCAATGGAAAGGCAGAGCCAATACGATTGGATCCAGATGCATCTCAGAGCTGGGCTAAGGACAGGAGCTCACCCTGTCTTGTGGAGCTGACCGGGGTCTCGAACCCTGGCCTGCTGGTTAACAGGCACAGCGTCTTAACCGCTTGTGCCACCCACAGCCCCATTAGAGGCACTATTGTACTGTAATTTTGTGTGCAGTTTCAAGACAGGCAGTGCAATCCAAATCATGTCTACTCAAAAGCAAGTCCTATGGTATTCAATAGGGCCTACTTCCAGGACAGTGTGTTCAGGGTCGTAGCCAGAATGCATTAAATATGCTATAATACTATGCTGGACTCTCCCTGCTGTATGGTGAGTGTGGACTCTCCTTGCTGTATGGTGAAGCTGCGTTATGGTGAACCGAAGCCATTTCCTCCAAGTGGTCTAACCACGGGCAATGTCAGTGCAGCGGAGTCTGTGAAGTGAGCCCAGCAAATGGTTCACCCTTAACGCCTCTCCAAGCACTCAGCTGTGTCCCATCAGCTCTCAGGCCTTGGGGTAAGTGTTGGAGAGTTGGCCACTCTTATCAGTACCTCCTGCCCTTCAGGTTGGCTTCACTTTCCAGAGTCACCTGCAGCTGAGAAGCAATGATTTAGTTAACCCCCCTCAGCTGTGCTGGGAATAGTCCTGTGCCTCTTCTAACCTTCCGGAGTCCAACAGAATTTCTTTGGTAGGATCCCTATAAAGGATGAGACCATCTGTATGGAAGGCATGCTCACAGGTTTTGATATACAAGCTTTGATATACAAGCATCTTCCGGAGTGAATGATGCTCTAAGCCAATCAGTGATGGGCCCTGCCTCCCTGAAGATCCGGTTCGCCAGAAGTTCGGGGGCCGGGGGCCGGGCCCTAACCAGGCTGCACTGTGCATGCGCCACGCTTGGCGCATGCGCAGTGCATCTCCTGAAGCCGAGCTTGGCTTCAGGAGAGTCAGTGCGCTTGCGTCCAGCTGGACGGAGGTGCACTAAGCTTCCTGGCGCTGAGCCCCAGGAGACGCAGCGCCGGTGGACGCTGGCGAACCAGTCCCCATGGCTCTTGCAGCCGCGGCTCTGACCGGATTGCCAGCGTCTGCCGAGGGGGAAGATCCGGTTCGGGCGAGCAGGCCCGAACCGGCATCTGCCCACCTCTGAAGCCAATGTGTCCTTCAGTCCTGGGGGAAGCCCAGTTATCTCTGATCCCTGCAAAGGCAGACACTGAAACACACACCTTGGAGGCTGTGGAGGGCAGGTCCTCTCTGCAGGGCAGCCTTTGGGATAGATCTTCCCTGCGCAGTGGCTGAGGGTTCCTCCTGCTACGTCCCCCTCAGAGCCTTCTTCTGAGACCATCAACAGGGCTGTCTCTGGGCCTTCTTGTCCCCTTTGGAGTCCTCTTCAGCCCTGCCTGCCCCTTTCCCCCCATCCCCTTCCCTGACCCTCCTGCTGCCCTCCTTGGACCCTCCAGGAGAGGGAAGGGAAGGGAAGGGAAGGAAGGGAGGGCCCCTCTGCCCCCCCACCCCTTAACCCTCCCACTGCTCTGATCTCCTTCCCAGGCTTCAACCAGCCACAGTCAGGCTGGGCTCGCTCTGAAATGTCTCCTGCAGGGGGTGCTGTGGAAGTGAAAGGGTTAACCTTCCCTCCAGGAAGAAGTGGGCGGAGAAGCCTCTGACTGGGCAGCTTCTCCCGTCACTCAGGGAAGTGGGCGGGCCTTACCTGCCATTGGCTGCTTGATTGGGCTCAAACGCGGAAGACCAGTGAGTGATCATCCCTAGAGGGACCAGAAGAGTTGGGGGAATTGAGTGGAGCTTCCTAGAGTGGAAAAAGCAGAAAGCCCTCTTTCTCCACCTGTGAGTGTGCTGATGGTCCAGCACCGGCTGTCTATTGGAGGAGAAGGTAAGTCAATGGGCCTGAGAAGCTTCAGGGGGCTGGTCCTGGGGCCCTTGAAGGGCCTCAAAGCCCTTCTGTCCTGGGGTCCTCCAAGGGCCCTGAGGGGGGACATGGCCTCCCACTGAGCCCCTCAGAGACCCCCAGGGAGACTCTGCTGAGCCCTTCTGTCCTGGGGAAGAACTGGGGGTCCTCCAAGGGCCCTGAGGGAGAACATGGCCTCCCACTGAGCCCCTCAGAGACCCCCAGGGAGACTCTGCTGAGCCCTTCTGTCCTGGGGAAGAACAGGGGTCCTCCAAGGGCCCTGAGGGGGACATGGCCTCCCGCTGAGCCCCTCAGAGACCCCCAGGGAGACTCTGCTGAGCCCTTCTGTCCTGGGGAAGAACTGGGGGTCCTCCAAGGGCCCTGAGGGGGGACATGGCCTCCCACTGAGCCCCTCAGAGACCCCCAGGGAGACTCTGCTGAGCCCTTCTGACCTGGGGAAGAACTGGGGGGTCCTCCAAGGGCCCTGAGGGGGAACATGGCCTCCCACTGAGCCCCTCAGAGACCCCCAGGGAGACTCTGCTGAGCCCTTCTGTCCTGGGGAAGAACTGGGGGGTCCTCCAAGGGCCCTGAGGGGGAACATGGCCTCCCACTGAGCCCCTCAGAGACCCCCAGGGAGACTCTGCTGAGCCCTTCTGACCTGGGGAAGAACTGGGGGGTCCTCCAAGGGCCCTGAGGGGGAACATGGCCTCCCACTGAGCCCCTCAGAGACCCCCAGGGAGACTCTGCTGAGCCCTTCTGTCCTGGGGAAGAACTGGGGGGTCCTCCAAGGGCCCTGAGGGGGAACATGGCCTCCCACTGAGCCCCTCAGAGACCCCCAGGGAGACTCTGCTGAGCCCTTCTGTCCTGGGGAAGAACTGGGGGTCCTCCAAGGACCCTGAGGGGGGACATGGCCTCCCACTGAGCCCCTCAGAGACCCCCAGGGAGACTCTGCTGAGCCCTTCTGTCCTGGGGAAGAACTGGGGGGTCCTCCAAGGGCCCTGAGGGGGAACATGGCCTCCCACTGAGCCCCTCATAGACCCCCAGGGAGACTCTGCTGAGCCCTTCTGTCCTGGGGAAGAACTGGGGGTCCTCCAAGGACCCTGAGGGGGGACATGGCCTCCCACTGAGCCCCTCAGAGACCCCCAGGGAGACTCTGCTGAGCCCTTCTGTCCTGGGGAAGAACTGGGGGTCCTCCAAGGGCCCTGAGGGGGGACATGGCCTCCCACTGAGCCCCTCAGAGACCCCCAGGGAGACTCTGCTGAGCCCTTCTGTCCTGGGGAAGAACTGGGGGTCCTCCAAGGGCCCTGAGGGGGGACATGGCCTCCCACTGAGCCCCTCAGAGACCACCAGGGAGACTCTGCTGAGCCCTTCTGTCCTGGGGAAGAACTGGGGGTCCTCCAAGGACCCTGAGGGGGGACATGGCCTCCCACTGAGCCCCTCAGAGACCCCCAGGGAGACTCTGCTGAGCCCTTCTGTCCTGGGGAAGAACTGGGGGTCCTCCAAGGAACCTGAGGGGGGACATGGCCTCCCACTGAGCCCCTCAGAGACCCCCAGGGAGACTCTGCTGAGCCCTTCTGTCCTGGGGAAGAACAGGGGTCCTCCAAGGGCCCTGAGGGGGGACATGGCCTCCCACTGAGCCCCTCAGAGACCCCCAGGGAGACTCTGCTGAGCCCTTCTGTCCTGGGGAAGAACTGGGGGTCCTCCAAGGACCCTGAGGGGGGACATGGCCTCCCACTGAGCCCCTCAGAGACCCCCAGGGAGAGTCTGCTGAGCCCTTCTGTCCTGGGGAAGAACTGGGGGTCCTCCAATGGCCCTGAGGGGGGAACATGGCCTCCCACTGAGCCCCTCATAGACCCCCAGGGAGACTCTGCTGAGAACTTCTGTCCTGGGGAAGAACTGGGGGTCCTCCAAGGGCCCTGAGGGGGACATGGCCTCCCACTGAGCCCCTCATAGACCCCAGGGAGACTCTGCTGAGAACTTCTGTCCTGGGGAAGAACTGGGGGTCCTCCAAGGGCCCTGAGGGGGGACATGGCCTCCCACTGAGCCCCTCAGAGACCCCCAGGGAGACTCTGCTGAGCCCTTCTGTCCTGGGGGAAGAACTGGGGGGTCCTCCAAGGGCCCTGAGGGGGGACATGGCCTCCCACTGAGCCCCTCAGAGACCCCCAGGGAGACTCTGCTGATTCCTTCTGTCCTGGGGAAGAACTGGGGGGTCCTCCAAGGGCCCTGAGGGGGGACATGGCCTCCCACTGAGCCCCTCCGAGACCCCAGGGAGACTCAGACGGTTTCACGCCACTGATCTTTCAGGCCACACTATAGCCCCCGGGTCTGCCTGTGCACCCCTTTCTCTTAGGGATGCTAAAATTATCGCCTTAAAACCCACCACCTGGTCAGGCTTCATGGCCTCCCTGCAGGGGTGATCAGATTAAAACAGATTACACTTTAAAAGAAAGTTTTACTAATCTTTATTCATAAGGACCAGCATAAGTACCTTGATAATGACTAATTGAAAAAATAACAAACACTTAGCTATTTCTCCTGACATGGGGCTCTAAAACCGCATGGCTCTTATGATCTCTGGTCCTTTGGCTGGATTTGCACTCTCTTCTTGATGTTCCCGAAATGCAGTCAACTACTTAGGAAATGCAGCCTCTTTTTATCTTCCTCCTGAACACCTTCAGCTGTAAGTCATCAGGTCTCTCAGTCTCTCACTAATTGTTTGATCTAACCCAGCTGTAGACCCTGAGACATATTTACAGGTGCCATATATCCAATTATGTAGCCATGTTGTCTCCTTCCAACTTTCTGATAAGAGAGGCATCTACCAAATGGTCCTGGGTTCTTACTTCCCTTTTGATTCCCACACATTCCATTCAACAACCCCAGCCTTGATCCCTGGCTCCTTCCCCCCTTTCACTCTCCCCACAGGATCAAACAGCTCACCATTACATTCCTAATTTCATCTTAGAGGGAAACTTCATCATTAGAAATTCATAACCTTACTTCTCTTCTTACATGCCCCCCCACAAACTCAGGTAGCAAACGTATTGGTTTGATATCCTGGAACAAGCACTTAGAATATAGGCTACACAATGTATGTTAACTTCAAATCTTAACTACTTCCACTCTATAAAACTGAAAAAGTACATACCATAAATGAAGAAAAAACATCTTAAGGATTACACTTCAAAACTAACATGCAACAAAATTACAATTACAACAGGTAGCTATTATAAACTGTAAAAGGGATTCACCTAAATTTCCTGTCGTTCAGAGGGTCTTCTGCTGACAGTGCAAAGCTTCCTCCTGGAGCAGGAGCTCAGGCTGCCTTTGAGGTTGGTGACCTGCTTTGAGCTGGTGCTTCTCTGCTGACTTGTCTGCATCAGAAGCTGAACTGACACACGCAGCTCATTTTCCAGCCAATGGTGTTACTTACAGCAAGGATTGCTGTGTAAAAGAGGACTATCTATGCTAGAGCATTTTGTGAACAGTGGTACACAGGGTGTATCTTCCCCTTCCTCCCAGCACGCATAGGCTTTCTGGAGAGGGACCACCAGACTCCTATTCCCTCTGTCTCTTGGTTCTAGTTCTTCATGTGACCCCTACCCTTTGTTTGCTTGGAAGGGTCTTCTTACTGGCTGCTCCAGACTTAGGCTTTGCCTTGCTGATCTTGGCTCCCCCAGACTCCCGAGCACAACCAGTTCTACCATCTTTGCCACCAGTCACTCCAGCTGGGACAGAGCACCAAGACCCAAATCCTTGATTTGCTGGTCCTGGAGAAGCTCCTGACACTCCTGCCTCCAGAGATGGAGCACTGGTTGCAAGATGGTAGGCCAGAAAGCAGAGCCCTGACAGTAGGTCTCCTCGCGACTCAGGAAGAGGACCATCAGGTAAGGGGATGTAGACTCCATGGTACTTGTGGGCTTTCATGGGGGGATTGCCCCAAAGTAGGGGTCTCACCCTGTTCCAATCCAGACCCTCAGCCAGCCTCCTTCCTCACTCCCTGCCTGATTCCTGACTCCTGTCTCTTGCAGGGGCAGCAGGTAGTAGAAACTGGAGCCAGTTTCCTGGAGTCCAAGGTTTCGCTGGAGCCCAGTCCAGGGATGGAACTGGAGGGACACCAGCCGGAGGCTGCCCAGATTTGGGGTAAGAGGCTTGTTTCAACTTGGTATCCAGTTCTAAGTTGAGATGAGGTGGTGGGGCGTGTCCACATCTGGTAGCCAATTCTGGGCAGGAATGATGGGCTGCCTAAGGAAGGACATCCTGGTGTCTCCTGGACTCCATTAACAGGCAAAAGATAAAAACCGGAGCCTGGAAGCAGCAGAACAACACAGACTGGGAAGGGATTCATTCCCTGAATTGGGAGAAGTAAATCTCCCCACTTTCTGTCTCCCCACAGGCAGTGGTGAGGTTTCAGCATCTTGTTCTGGGTCATCTCCTGCATGGGCTGGAGAAGGAGCTGCTTCTGAGAAGTCTGCTCAGGTAAGGGGCACGTGAACAGGGAAGCCAGCAGGGAATGGTGAAGGAAGGGTCTCCTCTGTTGCTGGGCTGGACAGAGGCTATTCCTTCTCTGTGGCTTCTGGTGCTACCAGGTGTCAGTGGTGCCCACTCAGAAGATCCTGAGTCCCTTGGATCTCCTTGGCAGGGTTGTGCTGTATTGTTCAGGAGGCATCTCAACAGGCTCTGGTAGGGGCTCTATCACGCCTTTGAAAGGGAAGGGACCTGGGCTCAAGATCAGAAAGGGTGCCCAGATCAAAGGAAGCCAAGAAAAGGCAACTGGGAACCAAATTTTTATTTAAAGGAAGAAGGGGTGGGGCCAAAAAGAAATTTTCTTCCCTGCGATAAATTCCTCTCTGAGCCTGCCGGCTCCATGACTTGAGAAAGCATCTAGAAGTTTAGTGTTCTGCACATCATTTTTGATCATTATTCTAACAAAAAGGGGGAATCTCTTCACTTAGGGCCTTGTTTCTTTGGAGGAGGCGGTTGTGCACTTCAACATGGAGGAGTCATCTCTGCTGGATCCGGCCCAGAAGGCCCTGCATGCGGAAGTGATGCTGGAGAAACAAGAGAATGTGGCTTCTCTGGGTAAGGCTAGGGTTTTCATTGTAGTTCCTAAAACAGATATATTGCTATTAGTTTTTATCTCTTCAAGAGGCAGGGGGAGCAAATGCCTGCTTTGTGTCCCTGTTGCAGACATGAGTGGAGCCAAGGTAGTGCCACTTTTAACATGGAAAATTCTGTTAGAGAGATGAAGCTCTGTAAGGGAAGGGATTTTTGTGCGGGTTTCCGGATAATGTCTTCTGGAAACCCTCAGATCTTGAACTGATGTAGGTCTGAAAAGGTGCAGTGCCTTGGATGGAGTTTCCATACGCTGTGTGTACCAGTACTGCCAAGACACACTCCCTTCCTGTCCCTGTTTTGGCCCTGTTTATCTCTGATGATTCTTGGTCCAATCCACTAACTGGCTGGGAGTTCAGAAAGGGGAGAATCAGAGAGGACATTTTGACAGTAGTCAAAGGGCACATAGTGTCATGTGGTGCAAGCATCAGTCCCTGGCACTCCTCATCTCAAGCTCTGGAGGGCTTGAAAAGTGATATCCAGGATCTTGAAGCCTTCCTGCAGGTGGATGCAAACTGTGCAATGCCCAGATACATTGCAGTCAGAAATAACTTCTCTTTATAAGATTGAAGATATAAGATCAACAATTTTTTCTGGCCAGCTATAATCCACTGTTGTAGGTTTTATTCCTGGGTTTTCTAACCATTGAAACTATTCTGTTTCCTCCACAGAATTTCCCAAACTTGAGCCCATCTCCTGCCTAGAAGAAGGAGAGACTCCCTTTTCCCAGGACTCCAAGGAAGGGTTAGCAGGTACCCATTTGGCTGTGTTGTGAACTGTGCCCTTCTTGTCAAAGGAGGAGATTCTCTGGTGGACACCCCTTATAGCTTTGTGCCACCCATCCACATTGACTCCTCAAACTGTCCCCACAATTGACATCATCAGAGCTAGAATCTGGCCAGTCTGTGGGGCTAAACCTGTTTCCTCTTAAGGCTCCTGCACCTCCTTTGTCAGCCTGATGTTCACCCAGTCCTTCTCCAGCAATACCTGACTTGGTCCCCTCCCCACCTCTGACCCAGAAACTCTTGCAAGAAATGCTGCTGCTTCCACAGTGAACAACATTCTTCCTTTCTTGCCTCTTCCTTTGCCCACCCTGTTGTGATCCAGGTCTTTTTTAAAATAATATTTTTATTTTATTTATGAAAAAGGACACTACATAGAATATCTCTAACAATGTAGTAAAAGCAAAGCCAAAAATTATAATTACATACCAATTTTATATTAATAATCTAAGGCTGCAATTCTAACCTCCACTTGGGCAAGCATAAGCCACAGCATAAGTCCTGTGATGACCTGGAGGTGCCACAAAATGCCACAAAATGCCACAAGGCACATCTGCCCCACTTGGGGGGGGGGGTTTAGGCTCCTACACAGGCCTCTGCTGACCTCCACACACTAAAATAGGAAGACATGCCAAGTGAGTTAGCATAAATCCTTAATTTATTAGGATTGAAACTAATTAGTTTCAACCAATTTATTAGGAATTAGGTATCTAATATTAGTTAGATTGGTTAGATTCTAAAATTCTAATTATAATCTAGTATTAGTTTAATATTGGAATTAGTTAGGAACAATATACTAAAAAATCTACTCCTTGAGCCACATACATAGCACCACCAGTTCTGCAAAAGCAGGATGCCTTGGTGAAGGAGTACAACGAAAGTATGAGAAACCCACTTCTTCCTGTGCACGCTGATCTTCCTCTTCTGTCAATTGACTGGCTTAAATCCGGTAATCCCTCTCTGGCATTCACACAAGAGCTACCTAAAAACTGTAACCCTTAGATGACCAACTAGATCCATTGACTGGCAATTACAATTTATGCAAATTAGGTTATGTTTAGATGGTCATCAGTACACAATTGAAAGCTAAACGGGCTGCCGAGGCAGCTACATAGAGGACCCAACTCAAAAGGTGCATGACTGGGAAGCAGCCTTACTCAGACAGGAGATCCCTTGCACTGAGCCATTCCAGGATACTTCCCCCTCCTGGAATGGCTCAGAGGTCCCTTGTATACTGTGGAGAGGATCCCTGAAAAACTTAGTTTTTTGCCCCCTCTCCCTACAGTCCTGTGACAGGGACAGGTTACTACAGGCTGAGAAGCCATAATTTCATTGAGAGTCAGTCTAATTGAGAACAGTTAATTGGGAGTCACTCCCAGAGCAGGGCTGAATTCATCTGCTGGGGATCATTGCGACTGAATCTTCTGATTGTCTTCTGAGTGTAGTTTATAACAGTCCACTTTTTGGTTGCCCTATTAATCAAGATTTTCCCTCTGTTTCAGAAAGCAATGGGCAAGGCAATGAAGATCAGAGGGAAATACATGATGTGTCAACAGAAATCACCATGCTTGATACAGAGGCAATGACTTTGAGAGACCAAGGAAGAGCAGGGTATCAGGAGGGACGCCTAGCCCCAACCTGGAGGACTCAACCTGTTGTTTGTCTCCATAGAATCACAACTGAACAGGAACATCCCAAGGGAAAGAAAAGGAATGAGCATCTATTGCAAGGATCAGGGAATCAGAAGGAAAGTCTAGCCCCAACCTGGAGGACTCAGCCTGTTGTCTGTCTCCATAGAATCACAACTGAACAGGAATATCCCAAGGAAAAGAAAAGGAATGAGCATCTATTGCAAGAATCAGGGAATCAGAAGGAAAGTCGAGCCCCAACCTGGAAGACTCAGCCTGTTGTTTGTCTTCATAGAATCACAACTGAACAGGAACATCCCAAGGAAAAGAAAAAGAATGAGCATCTATTGCAAGGATCAGGGAAACAAGAGGGAAGCCTAGCCCCAACCTGGAGAACTCAGCCTGTTGTTTGTCTCCATAGAATCACAACTGATCAGGAACATCTATTGCAAGGATTAGGGAAGCAGGAGGGAAGCCTGTCCCCAACCTGGAGGACTCAGCCTGTTGTTTGCCTCCATAGAATCACAACTGAACAGGAACATCCCAAAGAGAAGAGAAGGAAGGAGCATCCTAAATCATTTCAGTGCTCTGAGAGGAGAGAGAGTTTCAGTGCAAGCACACATTTTAATTCTCATGGGAAGAACCATACAAGAAAGAAGGATGCACATCAAGACAGATCAAAGGAGCAGGAGGGAAACCAGGCAGAGAAATGCAGAAATAATTCTGATGCTTCTCAGGATGGTGATTCCACCACCATCCCAGGTGATACCCAAAAAGTAAATGGAAAGAAGGAAAAGTGTCCTCAGTGTGCAAAGACCTTCACTTGTCAATCAAAACTTAAAATACATCAGAGAACCCACACAGGGCAGAAACCCTCCAAATGCTTGGAGTGTGGAAAGAGCTTCAGTAGATATTCATATCTTACTGTGCATCAAAGAACTCACATGGTGGAGAAACCATATAAATGCTTGGAGTGTGGAAAAAGCTTCAGTGTGCGCAACAGCCTGACTGGGCATCAAAGAACCCATGCAGGGGAAAAACCCTATAAATGTATTGAGTGTGGAAAGAGTTTCAGTTGGATCCTAAGTCTTCGTTGTCATGAAAAAATCCACACAGGGGAGAAACCATATAAATGCATGGAGTGTGGACAGAGCTTCATTCAGAGCACAAGCTTGATTGTGCATCAGCGTATCCACACAGGAAAGAAACCCTATAAATGCTTGGAGTGTGGAAAGAGTTTCAGAGAGAGTGGAAAACTTTCTGTGCATAAGAGAAGCCATACAGGGGAGAGACCCTACAAATGCTTGGAGTGTGGAAAATCCTTTCATCAGAGCTCAAACCTGAGGACTCATCAAAAACTCCATACAGGGACAGAGAACCCACATACTTGTTTGGAATGTGGAAAATGTTTCAGTCTCCCCTCGTTGCTTACAGTACATCAGCGAATCCACACAGGGGAGAAACCATTTGAGTGCTTAGAATGTGGAAGGAGTTTCCGTCTCAAATTCTGCCTTACGCTGCATCAAAGGGTTCACACGGGAGAGAAACCACATCAGTGCTCAGAGTGTGGGAAGAAGTTCTCTCAGAGCACACACCTTTCAATCCATCGAAGAACCCACACAGGGGAGAAACCCTATAAGTGCTTGGAGTGTGGAAAGAGCTTCAGTGTGAGTTCAGGCCTTGCACGTCATCAGAGACGTCACACAGGGGATACGCCCTATAAATGCTTGGAGTGCGGAAAGAGCTTTAGTTGGCATTCAGGCCTGGAACATCATCATCAAATCCATGTAGGTGAGAAGCCACATTAACGCTGTGACTGTTGAAAGACCTTCACTGACTGGACAGCCCTTATTTGTATGAACAAATTCACATTGGAGAGAAACCACTTCAGTGCTCAGAGTATGGTAAGATCTTCAGTCAGAGTTCAAGCTTGACTGAGCATGAAAGACTCATCAAGGTCCATACACAGAATACAGTGGTACCTCTCATAACAAGCGCCTCACATAGTGTATGTTCCACATAACAAGTCTAAATTTCCAAGGAATTCTGCTTCACATAACAAATCTGCTTCACATAACAAACCCCTCTGGTGCCTTATAGGCATGCATATTATGCAGCCCTGACACTCCAGGCAGAGGCTGTTAAAAAGGGCTGCTGGCCAGCACTGCTGCCTCTAACTGCTCCCAAATTGGGGGCAATTGCCTGGGGGTGCCAGAGGCAGCTGCCCCCAAGTGGCCACCTTGAACCGCCACCTTGAACCTCCAGCAGCAGCCCAGGTTATTCTCCCAGGAAAGTGTCTTTGATTGCAGTCTCGTAACTATGTCTACTCAGAAGTAAGCCCTATTGTATTAAATGGGGCTTACTCCCAGGAAAGTGTCTTAAAGTTTGCAGCCTAAGTTGACCTCATTTATAGTGTTTTGTCATCATTTTTACATATTGTTATATGAATATTTTTTGGGTTGTGGAACCAATCATCTGAGTTCCATTATTTCCTATGGGAAAATCCACTTCACATAAAGAGCACTTCTCATAACAAGCATGCTTCCAGAATGAATTAAACTTGTGTGAGCCACCACTGTAAAAACACATCAATTTTGTGAGTGAAGAAAGGGCTTCAGTCAGAGCCTGGACCTCTCATCTCATCCAAAAATCCAACCAGAAGAGTTCAAATACTGCTTGGTAGTTAATTCTTGATGAACATTATAGGATCCTTGAGAACTATCTTCAAATATATATATATATATATATATATTCAGTAATATGTGTTTAAGCACATAGAATCAATATACACAAGTCTTTTGAGCTTTTATTTCTTTATGTCCTACACTTTACTTGGGTGTTCTATATGGGGGCTTCTCCCTGGTCTAGCAAAAATAATAATAACTTGCTGGGTTTAAAACTGATTTAATCCCAAATCATACTGAATCTGTGTAAGTATAGGAACAAAAATTGAAGTGGGTGTTGAAAATCTTAGGGCGCAATCCAGAATAACTACAGGGAGTCCTTGCTCCGGTGTAAGAACAATTTGCTCTGGATTGCAATATGAATTTCCCATAGGTTTCCTCTAGGTGGTGCAGTAACTACAGGTGCACGTAATGTTTCTTATCTGCTCCTGTAGTTATTCTGGATTATAGGGTACTGATTTAGAATCATAGAATTGGAAGGGACCTAGTAGGTCATCTAGTCCAACCCCCTGCCTGCAGCAGGAATTCCCCCTAGAGCATCTCCAACAGGTGCTCATCGAGCCTCTGCTTGAAGATCCCCAGTGAGGGAGAGTCCACCACCTCCCTTTGGCAATCTGTTCCACTGCCGAACCGCCCTCACAGTCAGGAATTTTTTCCGGATATCCAACTGGAATCTCCTCTCTTGCAGTTTGTCCCCATTGGTTCTAGTCCTGCTTTCAGAAGCAGCTATGAACAAATGAGCTATGAACAAATTTGGGGAGGGGGGGTTGAGGTTATTTACTTGATTAAAATATTTACAATTATTTATTTGTTTTAATTTGCTTGATGTTGTCACTTCCAGCCATGACATCACACTTATTGGTTCCTGAACAGATTGTCCATCTACAAAGTGAGTCCCAAGCTAGATGGTTTGTGAACCACAGCAATAAGTTGTTCAAAAGGTGGCACCCTTGAGGGAGTGTCACAACAAGTGAACAAAGTGACTAAAAATCATATTTTTAGGAATAATCCCATCATGTTATATACTGTTGGATGCGTAATTTGCAGCAGAATGCAATGAAACAAACCACTTTAAAATTTATTCTCTATATGTGTAGCCATAAAACAAACAAGAGGCGAAACAGGGTACATAGCCATGCCTATGGTGTTGCCCTGCGCACTGCATGGGAGTGATGTGCTGCCCTCCCGCACTGGGTGACGTGAATCCTAGTGACGCCCCTGAGCTGGAGAATTATCAAACCTCCAGCAGTGGATGAATCAGTTGTGTACATCACGGAGCTAGCAAAAGAAAATAAGGAAGTGACTTCAGATAATTATCTCAACAGATGGTCATTGGTCTTTTTCCCTTCTCCCCCCCCCCCCCCCAGCAATCAGCTTCCAACATTGGGGATGTGCACCAAACTCCAAGGTTTGGGTATTTTATGTAAAGTCAACAAAGCATTTTCCTTCTTTTCTAAGAAAAATTTTTAAAAATTTAAAACCAATTTTGGTCTTTTGTAACCATAAAACCCAAAACAGAACTTTGATGTTCAGAACGAGTCTTCCACAGAGCACTAGCTGTTAGAATCTCCAGACAAGACATAAGAATATGGGCCCAATCCTAACCATGTCTACTCAAATGTAAGCCCCATTGTGTTCAATGAGTCTTACTCCCATGAAAGTGTCTTTAGGATTGCAGCATAAGTTACTACTAGCGAAAAGTTTATCCATGTTACAGAAATAATATCTCTCCACTACGCATCAATCACCCATGCACATCAACCCCCCCATGCGCATCCACCCTTATGTGCACCATCCCCCATGTTCGTCCACCCCATGCACATCATCCCCCTATGCACATCAACCCCCCGTGTGCAAATCCCCCATGCGCAACAACTCCTCATGTGCAACATCACCCATGTGCAAGATTCCCCATGTGCATCATCCCTCCACGTGCAATTTTTCTGGAAAATATGTAGCGGTACTCACCTGCCAGTATTCACAGGTACTCAGCCTTGCGTGTTTCTGTCTATGTGTGTCTGCGCCGGTACTCAAGCAGAGAGGTGCCGGTGCTCACACAGGGGTGACGGTACTCCATTCAGGTGAATACACCCTGAAAAAGACCCCTGCATTCATGTAAATTCTTTTTCCATAATCCTTTTTCCTCTGGCACAGTGTCAGATATCCAGTATGGCCCTCTTGCCAAAACTGTTTGGACAGTCCTTGTCAGGACTGAGCATCTCTCTATCCACTTATCCATCTCCTGAATGTCTCAATCAAGCCCCCCTCAGGCCCCTTTTTTGATTATGACAGTACCCCAAAACATTGTAGCCTTTCTTCATACAAAAGGTTCCCCAGACCAGAAATCATTTTGGTTGCTCTTTTCTCCACCTTTTATGCACTCTCTTTCCTGTGATGTAGTGACCAAAACTACCATTTAAGTTCCCATTCTCCCAGTTGTAGAGATCCTTCTGGATTTCTTCACAATCTCTTCTAGTCTTCTCTTGGAAAAGTTTGTTTTTATCTTTTATTTTGTCATGTCCTGTATTTTTCTTGGGTATCTTACATTTGGAGGGCCCTATCCTCTTTTGTAGTAATGCCATTTAGACACCATGTCCATAAATCCTCTTATTTTTCTTTGGCCCTTTCCCCCTTTTTTTTCTTTCTTCCTGACGGTTCGGAGAAGACCATCATCTTCTTCTGTACCCTACAATCCAGAGTAACTGTGGGAGCATGTAAGAGACATTACGTGCACCCATAGTTACTGCACTACCTAGTGAAAACCTATGGGAAATTCATATTGCAATCCAGAGCAAATTGTTCTTACACCGGAGCAAGGACTCCCTGTAGTTACTCTGGATTGCACCCTTAGTCTCTCAATAATCTCATGGCTTTTGGTAAACCTTTGTCATGGAAGAACTAGATAATGTAATATTACACTAAACCAGTGATTTTCAACCTTTTTCATCTCACGGCACACTAGCAAGGCACTTAAGTTGTCAAGGCACACCATCAGTTGTTTTTACCATTGACAAGGCACACCAGGTTGTTCAAATTCCCCAGTTTTCCTATTAATGACCCTCTCCAATTTCCCGTGGCACACCTGAGGACTATCCATGGCACACCAGTTTGCCATGGCACACTGGTTGAAAATCACTGCAGTAGACATTCATTCCCTTTTCACCAACTTATCCCCCTTTCACTAACTTATCCCCCAACCTATCTAAGCTCATTATAGGGTATTTCTGAACACAGCCTTAAACACATACTTTGCCAGTCAGGCCTTTTCAATTGCAAAGATACATCACCTCAGCAGAGGAACTGCTGGAGGGGCTGCTGCCACTGGGCACCAGACTGTGCCGGATATGGATGTTGGGATCCTTAGTAGTAATGGAGAGGCCCTTCTGCAGGATGTTTGCCAGGCGGACCCAAAGGGCAAAGACAGCATCGGGATGGTCTTGATACAGCTGCAAATAGTAAACTTTCTTGTTCATCAACTGAATGCACAAAATACGTTGAGCAGCACTGCGGACGGAGAGCCGGACGTAACGGAGGGGGAGCAGTCTGGGCAGAAGCAAGAAAACACTCAAAATCTGGCTTAATGTACCAAAGGAAACCTCCTAATTGTAACAGTTGTTACACTGCCAATATCTTATTTCTGTTTCTTCGAATGCATGTATAAGATACAGTTATAAATAAATGCAGGCTTGTGGTTTGCTAGAGTATAAATAATTGTAGATTATAAATAATTGTATGCATGTAATAATTGTATTGAGATAAATACATGTATCTCAATAAATGTGTCAGGATGTCAACTGATAGTTGTGTCCTGTGACTGTTTAGGTGCCGCAAGGGAGAAGACAGACACAGTGGCATGGCAATTTTCAACCTCTCTCATCTCACGGCACACTTAACAAGGCACTGAAATTGTCAAGGCACACCATCAGTTTGAAAGCATGTAAGTGGAAGCAGGTACAGTGGCGTAGCTAGGAAGGTGCAGGGGATGCTGTTGCAGAGGGCTACAACCTATAGGGAGGCTACAGGATGAGCTTGACACGAGTGGCTGAAATGATGAAAAATGGGGTATGTATGAAAGATTATTCCATCATGTTATATATCACTGGAAAGGTAATTTTATGCAGAATAAAATGCAACAAACTGCATTGGAATATCTATATTATATAAAAAGTTGTGGCCAATTAACCAGAAAAAGAAAATACAAAAGCCAATGGAACAAAAAGTGGATATCAAATGTTCCCATGATACTGATTTGCAACTATCAAGAGTACAAAGTATAGACAAAAAAAAACATTGCTTTGTGAAAGCCTCTCCTCCGAGTGGCTCCAAAAGCCACTCAGGTCTAACCTTGTTATACACTGATTTTTTTTATGCACGGATTTGACTCAGAACTAATGGCCATTGCAAGTCAGTCTCAAAACTGTTTTTCTTCTTTACAATTAAAAAAGTCTTTTTGAAATGGTAGACTTTGTGGTGAAAGGAAGACAGGGCAACTATGTGAAAAACAAATTCTCAGCCAGATTGCTTTGACATTTCCATTATCCTCTTTTGCTGCACAGCCTCTCTTTATAACTTCTTCACACATAACCAATACGGTCACCTAATTTCTAGTATTGCAAGGAGGAATAAACTTCCACTATTTCGCCTTTCCACTCCTAAAACACATACGTCCCCTCTTGCTTCAGTGGTCCATCCAAATACTGAGAGGGAACATGATACATCCAAAAGGAGGACAAAATGTTGTTTGACATTTTCCCATTAAAGGGAAACCTAGCAATGAACCACCTTCTACTCCCTTCCCAATAACCTACCTGGTCAGATCTATGCTGGAAGCTGCAGAACTGCCCTCATCTTCACTCAGAAGATCTCTGGGGAGGGTCCTCCTGGCCATCAGTAGCACATTAGGGAGAGGAAGACAGGGATCTGAGGAAGTCACTCCCATGGTCACAAGGATGGGCAAGTTGGTGATGTCCACACACTTCCCCTTCTTAGTGACCTGTTGAAAAATGGGGGTCAAACCCCAGTGTTAGCTAAAGGTCAAGAATATGTGCACCCACCAAAGGACCCCAATCCAGAGAGAAACAGGAGAAAAAACAGATCAGAATAAGGAAAATTGCTGCCCTAATTGAGCAGCAGTGCCTTTTGGTGTTGACAGGTAATAGAAAGACTATTTCAGCCCTTCTCTCTGTTGCTCAGAAGAAATGTTAGCAATTGAAATAATCTTTCGAGACTGAAGGATGCCAATGAATGGGGTGCCAAGCCCACCCTGCCTGCCTGCTGCAAGGGGCAGGGAAATACCACCCCAAGCCCCCTCTGCTAGCAGTCTTGCTCCATATGTTGAACTTAAAACCAAACAACCCACTAACTTTGGGTGACTTTAAAACCACCCACTAATGGGCAATGAGCATCGCTTAAATGCAAAGTAGAAGTTTATTGGAAGACTTTTAACAAAACCTGCTTATTGAATTCCCAACACTTAGGGAAAAAAACTTACTAAGCTGCTCTACACATTACCCTATTGTTCTCACTTCAGATACACATTGGGTTGGTAGCACATCCAAGCTGACAATCCACATTCTGGAAAAGTCTTTGATTCTTCAAAGCAAAGCAGGCCTCCGTCAGTCTTGGAAGACTATGGTATCGTGCTCAGCGCTGCATACGCTGCATGCGAAGCACAAAAGCCTGGGTTAGATTGTTATGGAGGATAGGCTGTTACCCAAGCAGCAAATCCCACCTCTTCTCGCCACTGAATTAGTCCAATGGAAAGGCAGAGCCAATAGGATTGGATCCAGCTGGCGTCACAGAGCTGGGCTAAGGACAGGAGCTCACCCTGTCTTGTGGGGCCGACCCAGATCTCAAACCCTGGCCTGCTGGTTAACAGGCACAGTGTCTTACCACTTGCGCCACCCACAGCACCACAATTCTTACTGTAAGGTCTAACAACAACCTTCTCCTGAGTCCATCAGCTTAATCTCCAGGTCTTTGGCTAAGATCATGATGCTGCATTCCCAGCCCATGGAGTCTCTCTCTGTCCTGCACTGCTTAAGGATGCTCTGTCAATCCCTCCAAGCACCTTCTCTTTCCAAAAATCTGAGCACCAGGTCTCACTCACTCTCTCCCTCCTTTTTATAGCCCAGCCTTGCATATTAAATAATCAATCCTGATCACTGTTAAGGAGTTTTGGATCTTCAAAAGGCATTTTAATACAGCTGAAGTTAATCACACCCCTCTCTCCTTACACACAGGTGAGGAGCAATCTGGAATCCTTTAGACCCCGACAATTTTTAGCAAGAGTGCTTCCCTATAAACAGCAAAGAGGAGGACGGAGAATTTATCTGGCAAGGGGAAGAGATGGGTCAGGGAAGAGATGGGTCAACAATGTAAACCACATTTAAGAGGGTCACCTCACCCTCTTAAATGGTGAGTAGGAGTATCTGCCACTTACATTTAGGTCAGGATCTGAAGAAATGTTGCCCTTTGGAGAAGAAAGGATGTGTCCATTGTTTAGCTTAGACATGCAAGTCTAGTCTAATTATATGCGAACTACTCATAAGCAATTTTGTTTCAAAACAATGTTGGTTGGCTATTTAAACAGAATGATAACTCCTTCTTAGAGCAATTAATCACGGCTTAAAGGCATCCTGCTTATACCGGCAGTGAGGCAGGCAGTTCAGCTTATCTTAAAGGTTTGTGACCTTCTTAGTTTCTGTTCAGCTTCAACTGGAGCATCTCCCTCCCCTCCAAGTGAATTGCTCTGAGCTGATGTTTGCAAGTTGCTTGCAGATGCTTGCAAGATTTTTGCAAGAGCTCAACTCCCTAATTAGCAGCCACTTCAAAGAACTTGATTCATTGTGGCCTTGTTACTTTGCTTTTGCTACCATGTACCATGTTACATCCTTATACAATTTCCTTTGTATATCCTTTGTATATTCCTTTGATTAACAGTTAATCACACAGTTTCAGGGAACCAAATGGGGAGGTTCAACCTCTACTTGATATAGCGCCATTACTTACTTAACTAGAGTGTTACTTTTAAGAAGACTTGAAGTCTCTTACCACTCAAAATGGCCACTCACAGAAGACTCACAGTGGCATCACTAACAGGGTATGGGGGTGTGCTAAAATCCTGATGGTTAGAACTAGCCCCATCATGCTATATACCAGGGGTCAGTAATCCCTGGCACAAGTGCCATCCTCAGAACCTGCCCAATTTTCAGTGGCACTCAAAGACCTGGATGAGCAGGTCTCTTTGGTGCCAGCTCCAGCCCTCAAGAGTGGGGGGGGGGCAGAGAAGTCGCAGCTTTTTATCTGCCCCCTTCACATTCCTGGGCTGGAACAATTTGCTAAGGCTTCCAGGCTGTCTATCTCAGTCCTGGCATGATCAGGAAAGGACAGAAGCAGCTCAGGAAAGCCACTGGTGCTTGTTTCCCACTGCTGGTTGTCGGTGTCCACCAGCGCCCAGTGACTCAAAACATTCTTTACATTTTACTCCCACAGCAATGGGTCCATTCAGCTAGTCTGTGTGTGTGTGTGTGTGTGTAATATCAGCACATGGCATGTCAGCACATAGAATCACGTTGGCACATGGAATAACAGCAGAGTGCTGCGACACAGCTGGAACCCATCATATCGGCTCTGCTGTTCCATGTTACTATTTCAGTTACTATTAGCTGCTTGGGTAACAGCCTACCCCCATATTAATCTACCCAGCCCTTCATGCTTCACATACAACATTGAGCACAATACCATAGTCTTTCAAGACTGATGGATGCCAAGTCTAAGTTTTGATTAACTAGTTCAGAGGTTCTTAGAGCACTAGAGGCTGGCTGCAGGCCAGTTAAGAGGCTGCCCATGGGCTACAACTGACTCCAGGTCAAAGACTGGAGACACCAGGTGTAAGAGAAGGCCTACGGTGGGGGTGATATACTGTGTGATGCAAACCTGAGTGATGGCTAGGCTGCTCACCCATGTATGTATGTAGGTAGGTAGGTAGGTAGGTAGGTAGGTAGGTATCTATCTATCTATCTCTCTATCTCTCTCTCTATCTATGGCTTTTCAACTGAAAGGTTCACAAAGTGGTAGGCAAATCCAATTTATTGGCACAGCCGTTTAACTTTGTTCCCTCCATTTCTGATTAGAGAATCTATTTAGCCGCTTCTAGTTTTATAACTTCCAAAACAAAACACTTGAAAACGTACCTGGACAAAGTTGCTCTCAAATACTGCTGATCTGGGGAAAAGGTTGTAATCTGGGGAGTGGAGGAGCTGGCAAATCAGCCCCTTCTCCAGCATATGCTTCATGCCAGCCATGTCTCCTTTGGACATATGGGGCATTTTGGAGCACAGGACAAGAGGTGAGCAGGTCTTTGTGGCCTGGGTGATGTACCTCTTGGACTCAGCCAGCATGGGCAATGCTGCTAAGATCTTGGCAGATTTGCCTAGGGAGATGCATCATTAGCAAGCATCACACTGACCCATTCCAGAAGGTTGGGGTTGCCTAGCTAATGATGTCACATTGCCTGCCAGGCATTGCTCTTTCCTTGGAGATAGCAAATGCCACTGAGCAACAAGAAATTCATTACAGTAGAACTAATCTTTCAGATAATACTAAGTTTTTCTTTGGGAACAGGCTCAGTGCCTTCATAGAATGCCAGAATAACGGACATTTACCTGCACTTGCCCAATGAGCAACTTTAGCTACTCTCTATACTAGAGGTAGGCAACTCCTGGCATGGGTGCTGAGCTTGGCACATGGGATAGTGCTTATTGACATGCTAAGGCACCCTGGCAGATACAACCAGGAGTGCTCCTCTGCCCCAACTGCCAGCAAGTGGTTGTCTGTCACCATTGCCGGTGCCCAGAATCTGGTGACCATATATCCTAACCAAAAAAATAGGACAAGGCCCCCCAAAATGTAGGATATCCAAGCAAAATGTACCACATGACAAAATAAAGGCTGAAAACATATATATTGCCTTCATGGGGGTAATTAAGCACAATATTACTTATTAAATTGAAAACGACTACATAGAAATTATTAATGACAAGAAGGTTATATGCCACTCACTTACAGGAAAAAGGGCAACAATGATGATTTTTTTTCCAGGACACAAGGCATGTGTCCTGGACATGTCCTAGGAAAAGGGGACATATGGTCATCTTGTGCAAGACCTGACTTTAAAAAAAACCATATGCTCAAGTGATCCAAACATGGGTGTCATTAGGGTTCACTCAGTGTAGGAAGCCAGCATGAACATCTGTGAAACCCATTTTCTGCAACACTGCATTTGTCTCCCGACTTGTGTGAGATGAGCATTGTTGTGTTGAATGATTGCATTTTTTCGTGGATGGACTCGTCACAGACAAGCACACAATTTTTGCAGTGTCTGCACATTGTGAGTTGACACTTGTGCCACGTTTAAGAACAAATGTGGCATTGCAGAAAATGGGTTTCATGGATGTTTTGCCTCACCCACCTTATAGCCTGGACTCAGAGCCTTGTGACTTTTGGTTATTCCCAAAGCTGAAGGAACATCTTAAGGGCACGCGCTTTGTGTTCGACGAACAAGTCACCCATGCTGTGTGTTCCTGGTGTCATCAACAGCCCACTTCATCTTCTGTTATGACTTGCAACAACTAGTGTATCGATGGTGGAAGTGCATCACTGCCAGTGATGCATTATATTGAAAAATAAGGTACCCCTTCAAAGTAACATTTCAAAGTTACTTGTCAATGTAAAATATTTTGTTTTGTTCTGTTAATAAAGTAGTTACAGATGTGGAGGCAAAACTTTTTGAACCCTCGTAGTTACTGAACTTTCCGTTGAGCATTGTGTGATGCACATGGGGGTGTTATCTGCAATGGGGGATGGTGTACAGGGGTTATTTTACTCCTGCAATGTGGGTACGTTTTTGCTAGTGTGTGTGTGTGTGTGTGTATTTTATTTTATATATATATATATATATATATATATATATATATATATATATATATATATATATATATATATATATATACATACATATAAATTGTTTTCTCACCCTTTTCTGGATCAAGTGTCCTGATGTCCTTCCTGGAATCTGTCTGAGCCATTCTTCCAGCTTGGATGTCACAGCCCCTGGTGCCCCAATCACTATTGGGATCACATTCACCTTCACTTGCCACAGTCTTTCTAATTCCTCCTTCAAACCCTGGTACTTTCCCACCATTTCATGTTCTTTTTTCCTGATGTTGCTGTTGTTTGGTATCGCTGCGTCTATCACCAGGGCTGTCTTCTGGGCCTTCTCTACCACCACAATGTCTGGCTGGTTAGCCAGTACCTTCTTGTCTGTCTGGATATGGAAGTCCCACAGGACCTTAGAATCCTAGAGTTGGAAGGGACCTAGTAGGTCATCTAGTCCAACCCCCTGCCTGCAGCAGGAATTCAACAGAAATGAGTATTTAAAAAGAAAACAGATATAGAAATTAGGGTAGCAAAACAAGTTCTCAAACTGCGTTTCTTTCAGTGAAATCCTAAGCATGTCTATTCAGAAGTAGGTTCCACTGAGTTCAATATTACTTCCAGGAAGGTGTGGTTAGGATTTCAACCTTGGTCCTTTAATGGGGGCTTGAGGCTCTGTTTTTCCACTTTTAGTCATAGTGTGATTTTTAGAACACTGTCATAAGCACCCAATTAACTCAATTGTAACACTCTTAAGTGTTAAGTGACATTCATTTGGATGTACAAAGAGACAATAATCAAAATCTCATTCAAAAATCCTCATTTATTAATCATACAGCGAGTAAAACCAAAATCACTGAAAATTAATAGCCACCTCCACATTGCCTTATGTTTTCATGAAAAAGAAAGACATATGAGCATTAATTATGAGCTGAACTGGAAATATAGGCACAGTAGAGTCACTCTAGTCGCTGTTGGGAAGTTCAGCAGTTCAGTTCTGTGACTGAAAGACTTGTCCAACAAGAGGCTCGAGGGCCGCATTTTGGCTCAGAAAACCCATAGATGCGGCCCTTGTTGGACAAGCATGTGTTGCATGTGTTCCCTTGTTGCATGTGTTCTCTGGACATTTATGTACAAAATATGTACAATATTATGAACAAAATATCCACAATCTTTGTAATTTCCATTCATAAAAAGAGCTAAATGAACAGTTATGATGAATAAGAAACTTCCAAAAGTCAGCTTAGCAGGGTGAAAGTGGGCATTTTTTGTCCAGGGGCTCCTAGGGGCTCCCCACACAAGAAGCTGGAAAAATGACTAGGGGGGTCTCAAACAGCACCTAGAAATAGGAAGGTACTAGGAGGGGCCTCTTGGGGCAGAGAGGGAGGAAAAACAAAATTGCATGCAATGATTATTGTAGCCTCGAGCCCCCTAGGGTTAAGAAACAGGTATAATGTAAGTATATCTTAAAGAGTCTGTTAGTTGTTCTACAGTACATTTGAAAAGAACAAAAATTCACGTTATATAGTGCTATTACAATATATAAGGCAATTTAAGACATATGTTTTCCATCCTGTGAGTTCATTGATACATTCAGAGGAATGAATTGTCGCAAAAGCATTTTCTACGCTGCAAGCATTCAGTGGCATAGCTAGAGGGGGTGGAGGGGGCACTTCATCATGAAGGAATGGAGTAACGCCATCATGTCATGTACTGTTGGCTCAGAATACAGTGCAAAAATCCATTGTTGAGTATCTCCTTCCTATCAAAAGTTATTGCCAAAAAACTAAAAATCTCTAGGGGAAAATGAAAGTGCCCCACATTGTGGCTTTACCTACAAATAGGTGAACCCGTCACAGTCAATCAGAAAGGGAAGCTGGGAGGAATCCAAGGACAACAGAATGTTCTTGATCTAATGAATGCTGCCCCCAAAATCATCCCAGAAAATGTACTTATCCCAGAAAATGTACAAGTGTTTCAATTGCATTTACCCTATGTAACTTGAAATAGAGCTATATCGTCCCTTTACTTGTGAGTAGGCCAACTTGCCTTACATCAGGCTGAGAAAAAGCAGGTCCTGATCCAGTGAATGCAGTCCCACCAGTCACCCTAGAAGGAAGTCCCTGCTCCAGGACTCACTGCATTGAGTTCTATGGAAAGTGGAAGTAAACTACACATCCGTGTTTACTCACAAGTAAGCAGCTGTACCTGACCTCTAGATCAGGTCAGGCTGAGAGGAATGCAAGCCCCCCCAGAATGGTCCCAATCAAGCAAACATGGAACTGAGCCAATGCTCCAGAGAGTAGCCTCACCCCCTCCCAAAAGGCTTGAGTGCTCCAGAGAGTAGCCTCACCCCCTCCCAAAAGGCTTGAGTGCTCCAGAGAGTAGCCTCACCCCCTCCCAAAAGGCTTGAGTGGTAATAGGGTAATAAACCAGCTGGTAATAGCTGGTAATAAACCAGCTTACTGGTTTTTTGTATTTGTGGGGGTGTTGTTGCAGGCAGGCTATAAGACATTGGTGGAGAGCGACCACATGTCCTCTTTTTTAGCCTTGTGTCCTGGAAAAAAATCTACATTGTCCTGCTTTTCCTCTTCCAGGCAAGAAGACCTGGGCTCCAGATGCCGGGGCACAATAGCACCAAGTCCGATGTCCATGGGAGCAACAGAAGGGAAGAGTGGATATTCATTGCATTTATTTTCGGGCAATTTATTATTTTTCATTTCATGTCTATCATTACTATGTCTCAACCTCACCTACCTCACAGGATTATTGTAAAGACAAAAAAGGGGAGGAACTACACATACCACCCTGAGCTCCTTAAAGGAAGGGTAGTATAAAAATATGAAAATATTAATATTTTATTAAGTAATTGATACTGATAAAATAATTGTGTTATATGGGGGTGTAAAAAAATTTATGGGGCCCAGGCAGGGTGACCATATGACTGGAAATTTCCAGATTTGTCCTCTTTTAGCTTCCTATCCGGGTGTCCTCCATTTTGGCTTCATTTTGGAACTTTGCAGTGGTGTGCAGTACCCCATCATGTCATATGTTACTGGATTCATACTGAAGAACAGAATCCAGTGCAAAAATCAGTTTTGCAATATCTCCTTCCTATCAAACGTTATGGCCAAAAAATTAAAAATTCTGCATTGAGCTCGATAGGAAAGTGAAAGGGCCCAATATTGTGGCTTTAAACATGAGTAGGGAAATGTGCCATCGTCTGCTGGAAAGGCCAGGCTGTCAGGAATCCAAGACCTTGTCCTCCTTTTGAGGTTTGGGCTTCTGGTGACCCTGGGCCCAGGTACCAGAAGACCCAGCTATGCCACTGCTTATATTTATATGTTTGCTCCCAGTGATGGGATTCAAAGAAATTAACAACTGGTTCTCTGTCCATCTGGCAGCCACTTTTAAATGGCTATTTTTAAACTTTATATGTCCTATTTCTAGTTAACAACCGGTTCTATAGAGTAGGTGTGAACCTGCTGGAGCCCACCACTGGTTGCTCCTCCTTGAGGATTATCTAATGTACAATCATCCTTCAGCCAGTCATGTGGGTTTTTTCATGCTTAGTCAGGTGTATCCTTTGACAGAAGCTCTTTCCATACTCCAAGCATTTATAAGGTTTCTCCCCTGCATGGGTTCTCTGATGATAACTTAGCAGTGAGCTTTGACTGAATCTCTTTCCACACACAAAGCATTTATAGGGTTTCTCCCTATAAATGGATCCTTTCATGCACTCTCAATACTTTCCTTTCAGTGAAACCCTTTCCACACTCCAAGCATTAATAAGGTTTCTCCCCTGTGTGGGTTCTTTTATGTTTACGAAGGCTTCCACTATCACTGAAGCTCTTTTTGCACTCAAAGCATTTATATGGTTTCTCTCCTGTGTGGATTCTTTTATGTTTACGAAGGCTTCCACTATCACTGAAGCTCTTTCCACACTCCAAGCATTTATAAGGTTTCTCCCCTGTGTGGACTCTATAATGCAAAGTGAGGCTATCACTCCTACTGAAGCTCTTTGCACATTTCAAGCATTTATAAGGTTTGTCCCCTGTGTGGGTTCTTTGATGTACAGTTAGCTGTGATCTTTGAGTGAAACTCTTTCCACACTCCAAACATTTATAGGGTTTCTCCCCTGTGTGGATCCTTTCATGCTCTCTCAGTGCATTCCTTTCAATGAAGCTTTTTCCACATTCCAAACATTCATGTGATTTCTCCCCTGTGTGGGTTCTTTGGTGCTTCCTGAACGATGAGTTCTCAGTGAAGCTTTTTCCACACTCCAAACATTTATATGGTTTCTCCCCTGTGTGGATTCTTTGATGCACTTTTAGACTGCTGCTCACACTGAAACTCTTCCCACATTGCAAGCATTTATATGGTTTCTCCCCTGTGTGGGTTCTGTGATGCAGAATTAGACTGCAACTCACACGGAAGCTCTTCCCACATTGCAAGCATTTATATGGTTTCTCACCTGTGTGGGTTCTTTTATGTTGCTGAAGGCTTCCACTATCACAGTAGCTTTTTTCACACTCCAAACACTTAAAAGGTTTAAAGCCTGTGTGGGTTCTTTGATGCACAATCAGATGTGATTTTACACGGAAGTTCTTCCCACATTGCAAGCATTGATATGGTTTCTCACCTGTGTGGATTCTTATATGTTTATGAAGGCTTCCACCGTCACTGAAGCTCTTTCCACACTTGGAGCATTGATATGGTTTCTCACCTGTGTGGGTTCTTTGATGCACACTCAGGTGTATCCTTTGAATGAAGCTCTTTCCACACTTGGAACATTGATATGGTTTCTCCCCTGTGTGAGTTTTTTGGTGCAAGCGCAGGTCTGAGCTGTACCTGAAGCTTTTTCCACATTCAAGACATTTATATGGCTTCTTTCCTGTGTGGACTCTTCGATGGACAGTAAGTTTTCCAGGGTCAGTGAAGCTCTTTGCACACTCCAAGCATTTACATAGTTTCTCCCCTGTACAAGATTTTTTATGACTTTTAAGATTTGATTTACTGTTTAAAATCTTTGTGTGTTGTCGGCATTTTTCCGTGCTTTTTCCAGAGTTTTTTCCTGCATTGGCTGAGATGACTTCAAAATTTTCACCCTGAGGAACACTCAAGTTCTCTCTCCATTTCTCTGTCTTGTTTTCCTCCCCCTTCCATGATGCCTCTCGATGTTCATTTTTCTCCCTTGTGTGTATCTTTCCATGAGAGTTAAGATGTGTGCTTATGCTGATCCTTTTTCTCCCCTTTTCCTTTTTCTCTGAGCACTTTATTGATTTTTTCCCTGTGTCGCTTTTATTGTGTCTTTCCATATGAAGAGGATGCTCATTCCTTCTATTCCATTTGGGTTGTTCATGTTCCACTGAGATTCTATGGAGACAAACCACCGGTTGGATCCTCCAGGTTGGGACTGAGCTTCCTTCCTGCTTCCCTGATCCTTGCAAAAGATGCTCATTTCTTCTCTTTTCCTTGGAAAATTCTTCCACTGAGATTCTATGGAGACAAACCACAGGTTGAGTCCTCCAAGTCAGGGGTAAGCTTCCCTCCTGCCTCCTTGATCCTTTCAAAGGAAGCTCATTCCTTCCGTTCCCCTTGGGATGTTCCTGTTCAATTGAGATTTTAGGGAGACAAACAACAAGCTCAGCCGTCCGGCCTGGTGCTGGGTATCCCTCCCGTCTCCCTGAGTGATTAAGGTCTCCAAAGGTCTCCTTTGTTTCAAGCATGGTCTGTTCCAGTGATGCCCCGAGTGGCTCTCTCTGATGCTCACATCCGCCGATTCCTGGAACAGAGAGAAATTCTTGATTATACTCACAGGTGGGCAGCAGCCGGCTCTCACTGGTTCTGTAGAACTGGTTGTTAATTTGGGGAGGACGTTAGCAAACCGGTTCTTAAAGAGGGGGCCGTCATCTTTGAATTGCATGCAAGTGTGTTTGAATTTCTCTTAAAGGGTCTCTGGGTCTGACTTCCCAGAGATGAAGCTCCACTCACCCTCCTTCCTCCCCTTCTGAGCCTCCCTCCCCTTCTGAGGGGGGCTCTCTCTCCCCCCTCCTTCCCTTCCCTAAGGTTATTTTTTAATTTTAAAATACAAACAGTCTGTTCCCATGACCATCATTCAGACAAGGCGCTGCAGTCATTCAACAGCACATCAGACACTCACTGCTGAGATGGGAGGGGTCTGGAGCACTATATAAATGTCTCAAACCTCAATATTTTTAAGTCAGGGGGTGAGGAGTTTCTTAATGCCCTAAAACTTTGTATGATGCTATTCAGGAAGGCTGTCTTTGTTAAAAATCTTATTTTGATTAAAAACCTTATTTTTAGCAGGTTTTCAGAAGTTATTTCCTTGTGCAGTTTGCAAAGCATGATGGGTTTCTCATATGCAAATGAGGCAGCCTCAGATCAGGCACTGTGATAGGCAGTTTTACAAAGGGGTCCTTGGGCAGGAATACAGAAGCCACACACAGCTGCTAAGAAAGCTCTGGGAGCCTGTAGGAGCAGCATCAGAGTGTTGTTAGGATGAGATCCTCCAGGGCTTTTGTCCCCTGTTCCTCCAGCTCTGTCTACTTTCCTGAGAGTAAGCCCA
This sequence comes from Cryptoblepharus egeriae, assembly GCA_030015325.1. Lineage (NCBI taxonomy): Eukaryota > Metazoa > Chordata > Lepidosauria > Squamata > Scincidae > Cryptoblepharus > Cryptoblepharus egeriae. The sequence goes on from JAREYC010000002.1 coordinate 2,488,202, forward strand.
CTGTCTATAATGGGACTTTATTCTGAGTAGACATGGTTAGGACTCGGCTCTGAGGCTGCAATCCTATCCACACTTTCCTGGGGGTAAGCCCCATTGGCTATAATAGGGCTTACTTCTGAGTAGACCTGCACAGGTCTGGACTATGAGGATACTGTAACCCTATCCACACTTTCCTGGGGGTAAGCCCCATTGGCTATAATAGGGCTTAATTCTGAGTAGACCTGCACAGGTCTGGGCTCTGAGGATGCTGAAACCCTATCCATACTTTCCTGGGGGTAAGCCCTATTGGCTATATTAGGGCTTAATTCTGAGTAGACCTGCACAGGACTGGGGTCTGAGGATGCTGCAACCCTATCCCAGGAAAGTGGCTGGCACTGCAGCCTGAGAGCCTCAGAACACCATCCTATGCAGGTCTACTCAGAAGTAAGCCACATGCTTAATTTTTAAAAATTTTTAAAATTAAAAAATTCCCCTTTAAATTCTCCCCGGCCCCACCCCTGACCTTGGCCATGCCCCTTGACCTCGGTCCCGCCCCCTGACCCAGCTTGGCCCCACCCACTTCCAGAGAACTGGTTGTTAGGGGAGGCTGGGCCCATCACTGATTATAATCGAGAATCTTCAATGAAGTACAAAGTATAATCTACGGTGAAGTAGAGCAGGATCTCCATGCGTTTTGGCCAGTGGGCTACATCAAATAACTGGCAATGTCAAGGGCCAGAACAAAAGTTTCAAATATTCCAATTAAATACATACATTAGAAGAGATTCATGTACAAGAGCAAATACCTCAGAACCAGCAAAAAAGGCAAGTTCAACATGTGTTCTGTGTGGTGGTCCGCTTGTTCCAGACTGAAGTCATCCAAACAATTTGTTTGCTTGCTTGTGGCTCCAGAATTTTTTTGGGTGGTGGAAGGATTTAGTCACTGGTGGAACCGACTGCTGGGAATGTCATTTCCACAGTAGTCTTTGAGGCTCCTTCCATATACCCCCTTTTTTGTCCCCACAACAACCCTGTGAGGTAGATAATTGTTCTGCGGGCAGCTTGTAGGACTCTTCTGTCTCATGTGGAATCCTTCACAGTGTTGTCATCGCATTTGGGATCAGGAAATGCTGTCCAAACTTCCAGCACGAATTTTCAGATTGGCCAGCTATAAACAGTGACACTTTCTGGCTCTTGACTAATGAATATCTGACTACAGTGGTGCCTGACATAAAGAGCTTAATTTGTTCTGGAGGCCTGCTCTTTAAGTGAAACGCTCTTTAAGTGAAGCAGATTTTCCCATAGGAAATAATGGAAACTCAGACAGTTGGTTCCATAACCCCCAAAATATTCATATAAAAATATTAACTGGAAGTAAAAATGATGACAAAACACTGGAATGGAATTCAAAACATGCATTCAATGTGCAGGATCCTATGAAGTCAACTTAGGCTGCAATCCTAAAGACACTTTCCTGGGAGTAAGCTCCATTTAAAACAATGGAGCTTACTTCTCGGTAGACATGGTTAAGGGCCTCAATCAAACACACTTTCCTGGGAGTAAGCCCCATTTAACACAATGGGGCTTACTTCTCAGTAGACATAGTTAGGAGACTGCAATGAAAGACACTTTCCTGGGAGGCTCACCTGGGCTGCTGCTGGAGGTTCGATTGGTGGGGGCACTTGGAGGCAGTTAGGGGCAGCTGCCTCTGGCACCTCCAGGCAACTGCCCTCCAAGTTGGGGGCAGTTAGAGGCAGCAGTGCTGGCCAGCAGCCCTTTTAAAGAGCCTCCGTGTGGAGTGTCAGGGCTGCATAGCATGCGTGCCCATAGCGTGCTTGCTTCTTAAGTGAAGCTGAACTTGTTATGTGAAGCAAGATTTCTTGGAAATTCTTGGAAGCAAGGTACCATTGTATATGCAATGACAGAATAATAGTAAAGGGAACAACTGCAATATCCTATCAGTCAGTGATAAGCAACCCAGTTCTGGCACCCTGAAGACCCCACTCTTATGATCTTCTCCTCAGATATCTCCCAGCACCATAAACCACAAGAAACTGGCTCTCTCAGGATAGAAGGAAACAAAGCATCTTCTATATCTTTTTGTTCAACCCTCATTCCCTGTTGATGTGGTCCTTACCTGCGCATGAGACATTGACCCTGATGCCATTCAACTGCCTGTGAAAGACACAAAGTGGTGGAAGGACTTTCACTTTCCATACTTTTGGACTTCACTCCCTTGAGCTACTCCTTTAGTAGCTACTCCTTTAGTAAAGGGTGCCCTGAAGAGACTCCTTCAAACTCTTTTTAGACCACCAAGAAGACCCATCACCTGCCATTTTCTGCCCCAGTTCAGTTGAGGAGAACGACCAACATGAGTGATGGTCTGGGACACCTTCCGTATGAGGAAAAACTACACGGTTTGGGTCTTTTCAGTCTAGCAAAGAGATGCTTGAGAGATGATTGAGACATACAAAATTATGCAAGGGGTGGACAGAGTGGATAGAGAGAGATGTTCTTTTCCCTTTCACACAACACCAGATCTAGGGGACAGCCATTCAAATTGAATGTTGGGAAGGTTAGGGTGGACAAGAGAAAATATTTCTTTACCCACCATGTAGTTGGTCTGTGAAACTCCCCGCCACAGGATGTGGTGATGGGATTTAAGAAGGGTTTGGATAAATTCCTCGGGGAAAGGGCCACCACAGGGTATGAGCCATGAGGGACGTGGACAACCTCAAAATGCCAGATGTGGGGAGGGGCCTGGATGCAGGTGTCATATGTGCTCCTGAAGCATCTAGTGGGCCTCTGTGAGATACAGGAAGCTGGACCAGATGGCCGTTGGCCTGATCCAGTGGAGGCTCTTCTTATGTAGTCCTCCTGCTGAGACTCCTCCACAAAGCCCCATCTGCAAGTCTGACATTGCAGCATCCATTCCAGGCCATGTCCTGGAACAGGACTATGATGTAGTGTTTAACATCTGCATTTCATTGTGGGGCGATTCTGAGATACTCCGCACTTTCCTTCTGATGTTCCTTCATTCTGGAGGGATTTTTTTCTCTTTCCTGATTACTTCAGACCAATCCAAGGGAGAAGCCCTTCTTCAGGGCTGCTATGCATAAAGACTGGCCCAAACACGCAGGGAAGGACCACACGCAGAGAAGGACCAACACGCAGAGAAGGATAGCTAAGCATTACCTTCTGTTTGCTTTGGTTTTGCCTTCTCCTACTACTATCTGAAGCTCTTAGTTCTTCCCCTCAGGCTACACCAGGAGTACTCAAAGCACGAGTCATAACCCCTTTATGGGATCGTGAGAGCATGTGGGGGGTGGGGGGCTTACAAAATGTTTTTGGCCAACATCTTGAATTTTTTTCTCCAGCTCTCTCCTTCATGATTAGGAGGAGAGAGCATGGCCAAAATGGTGGCACCCACCTCAGCTAACTCTATTTGCTTTGCTTCCTACAGGTACAGTCCACTTACTCATACTTGGAGGACAATTCTGTGTGGGAGGCTTCATTTTCCTCCCATTTTGAGGGGGATTTTATCTCCAATTCTGAGGGGAGGCTTTTTTCCTCCTATTCTGAGGGGGTTTCACTTCCCTCTGAATCTGAAGGGGGTTCTGTTTTCTCTCTACACTCTTTGGCATGTTTTCTCAGAAGTAAATACAACAGATTCTGCAACTCTGACTCTCAGGAAAGCATGCCTAAGCATGCAACCCTGCTCAAGAACTGGCTTACAATTGATAAGGAGCATCACTGAGAGAGCCAGATTGGTGTAGTGGATCTTTAGTTGGACCGAGATCTGGAAGAAACAGGTTCAAATCCTCACTCAGCCATGGGTGACTTTGGGCCAGTCACTTTGGGGCCATCCCACCCCCTGCTCCTTTTCTCTCTTCGGACAAACACCACCAAATGACCAGAAATGGAGACCAGAAATGCAGCCTGGAGACTTAGGCCAGAGTATGGAAAAACAGGGCTCACCATAGACCAAGCCAGAAAGGGCTTCAGCCACATGCATGGGAAGTGATATACATGCAGTCAATACACCGTGCATGCCTCCTATGCTGGTCTCCAGTTCCCCTTTTGTCCCCACCACAGCATGGAATGGGTGCCTTTCTGGAGCAGCCGTTTGCTACCACACACTAAGCAATGGGATTGGGCTGCAGATTTTGTACAGGTGCAGACTGCTTTTGGAAATTTCATGTTGGATTAATTTCATGTTGGAAAAATTAATATTTTTATCTTTAACTTTTATCTTTAATCTTTGATGGAGAAAGTTTCACGTATTTTCTTGCATTCATCCACCGCTACGGCCGGGGATGAACATAAGCAGATCCACATGGGAAGAGAGGACAGGGCAGACATTTGGGTCTTCTTAATCTCTGCTCAGCTGCTCAGGAACTCACCCTACTTGGTCCTCCTTCTGAGACCATCCGCTCTCTGGTCCTCTGCATTGGACATGGGTGTCTAGAAGGTCCTTCTCAGCTGCAGCATCCAGCAACGTCCCTCCTGCCTCTTGAAAGCAAGAGGTTTCAAACAACAACACACAAAGAGGTTGAAATCAAAGAGAAACAACATTAGATATACACAATGAAAAGAAAATGCAACCCAGGAAACTGCAGCCCGTCAGGTTCAGGAAGCAAAGAACAACCACAGTTTCTCATCCTGTGGCACTCAAGCCAAAGGTGGTACTTTACGGGTGTCTAGTGGTATTTGGGAGGGGGACAGTGTGGTCAGCTGGCAGCAGCACCAGCAATCTGATGCAACAAAGCAGTGACAGGAGGCTCAACTAGGCCGCCAGAGCTCCGAGTGCGCTTTCCATGTGCTCGAAAAAGCCCACACAAGCCATCCACCCTGAGCCTCTAATGGGTGTTTGTGCACCCTGTGTTGTGGAACAGGTCTTTGTTGTGTGACACTTGCATCCGGCCTTCCAGTTAGGAGGAAACTGGTGCCAAAGGAGGGTGCCCTTTGGCACCCTCTTGACTGCTGAATGGCCCCTTCTGGCACATCTTCTGTTGCTACATCAACTCCCCCCCCCCAATATCAACCATGCAGGAGCAGCTGCCCCAAAGCAGACCACAGACCTAACATACCAAACTCTTCTCTAGCAGAGCACAGATCTAGCATGAAATGGGGGGGGGGGAATTCCCATGGATTGCCTTCTCAGCCCCCTCCCTTTCCTGACAAACTGATTTTTCCTCCCCCTCCCAATCACTCACCTCCCCAAAGGACCCCCTTCCTGCAATGCAAAGCCTGCTCACTGACCCCAATGCAAGAGGAAACCCTCCCTTGCTAATGAGCAGCTGATCCTCCCCAGCAAAAGGAAGGAAACTTTTTCAAAGTCCACCCCCAGCCCCTCCCTGGCCCACTCCAGCACCATCAGGCTCTGTTGCTTTAACCCTTCCAGACCCACACGGCTGCAGCATGTCCTCCAGGAGAGATTCAGTCCCTGCCTGCAGCCTCCCTCTTGCCCAGCCTGGGCTTTCCCTGTCAGGACTCCCAAGCACCAGCACTGCTGTCTCCAGAGTGCACTGATGGACTGCCTTCAGTCTGTCCTCAGGCTCAGTCTTTCCATCTGTTAAATGGGCTCCATGGACTGATGACTTCCCTGGAGCCCAAAAGTCCCCAGCAGGATCCTGACCAGTGGTGGGCACTAACCGGTTCAGGCCGGATTGCCCGAACCGGTTGTTTATTCTGGCCTCCTGCTACTGATCCGATAGCTATGGGGGACAGAAAACCGGCCGCACCGGTTCAACCGCCAGCCCACCACTGCACTGTGCATGTGCCAACCAAAGGAGATTGACGCATGCGCAGTGCATGTCCTCAAGCTGGTCAGTCGACCAGCTTGAGGAGACGCACTGCGTGTCCTCCAACCTGCGTGTCATGCTCCCCCATGACCTTCGGAGACAAGGTCATGGGGGGAGTAAGGGGGTGGCCAAGACAGGGTGGGAGCACAGTCATCCTGTGCTCCTCTCCTTCCTCTTAACCTTTGCAGAGGGAGCAGCATCTCCTCCTTTCCTCCTTGACTGTCCTAGGAAGCCTAGTCCAATAGTGAAGACTGCAGGCAGCCAAAGGACCCCCCATTTTCATCCCCATAGGACTGGGAAGGTAGAAAGGGCTGTCCCCCCACCCAGAGGGTCCAGCTCTTTAGTCCTTGGTGCTTCAGTCTCTTCCTGCATAGAGGTTTGTGCCAAACCCCTTGGGAATAACTCCTTTTTTCCCCATTTATACCAACATTTCTTCCCAAGGAAGGATATCCAAGGCGGTTAATACTATGTCCAGTGGTTCCCATAGTGGGGGTTGTGAAAACCTGGGCACCACCATCTTGGAATCTGGCACTGGGCCCCACCATCTTGGAATGGGGCACTCAGGCAGCAATCTATACTTTCCTGGGAGTAAGTCTCATTGTACACAAAGCAAAATGCTTCCAAGTAGACCTGGAGACAATCTGGCATCACAGTGGGATCCTTTCCTGTTTGATGTCCCTTCTGGCCATGCCATGATGTCTCTTACAGGTTGACGGCATCACCTCCAGGGTGTCCCAGGCAGGGGCATCACTAGAGTTGGCATCACCCAGTGCGGAAGGCCAGCGTGTCACCCTCATGCAGTGGGCAGGGCAACACCTGGATGGTGGGTGTGACTGTGCCATTGCTTCGCCTGTTTGTTTTATGGCCGCATGTATATAGATTAAAGATACTGTATTTACTCAAATATAATGCTCACCTTCTTCATCCAAATTCCGTCTCCAAAGTCAGAGTGCGCATTAGATTTGATGTTAATTAGAAATGAGTAAATACAGTATTTTCCTCATAAGTATGGGTTGTGCATTAGATTCGATGGTGCATTAGATTCGAGTAAATACGGTATTTCAAAGTGGTTTGTTCCATTACATTCCCGCTATAAATTACAGGCCTCTGTCAGTCTTGGAAGACTATGGTATCGTGCTTGGCGCTGCATACACTGCATGCAAAGCACGAAAGCCTGGGTTGGATTGTTATGGAGGATAGGCTGTTACCCAAGCAGCAAATCCCCCCTCTCCATGCCACTGAATTAGTCCAATGGAAAGGCAGAGCCAATACGATTGGATCCAGCTGGTGTCGCAGAGCTGGGCTAAGGACAGGAGCTCACCCTGTCTTGTGGGGCCGATCCGGGTCTCGAACTCTGGCCTGCTGGTTAACAAGCACAGTGTCTTAGCCGCTTGCGCCACCCACAGCCCTGCTAACAGTATATAACGTGATGGGATTCTTCCTTAAAAACCGTGATTTTTAGCCATTTTGGTCACTAGTGGTGTCACCCCTTCCCTCCAGAAGGCAGCCCCCCAAAACAGAAGGCAACCCCCTAAAAATGATAATTGGCTCAACAGGTAATGTGAATTTTTTTATTAAAAAATTATTTTTAAAGCTGGGTGATAGTCCTAACTTCAGTTCCCCCTCTACGCAAGCCTCATTTTCTGTCCTGTTAAGGCTTTTTTATTTTTTCCAGGACATGTCCTCTTTTTTAGCATTGTGTCCTGAAAAAGCCTTCCTTGTCCTCCTCCGAGGAGGAGTTGGAGCAAGTGGGAGGGGATAGTCACGGACTCTCCCGCTTACTGGCCCTAAAGACTGGGTTCCTCTCCCCCGCCCCCCCGCATCAGAGCGTCCCCCTCTGTATCCACCAAGGATCTTCTCTTTTCCTTCCTTTGCAGCCGTGGGACCTCCCTCCATCCACCACCACATCTGGCATGGAAGTGGAGGGTTGCTTCAGTGCCATCCCTGCCCCACAGGCCCTTTCCTCTCCCCAGGCTTCTCCCTCCAATACAAGAGTGTCCAAACATTCATTTATGTATTTATTTTCTGGATTTCTACCCCGTCTGTCTCAGCGAAGGCAGATTCAAGGGGGCAGAAAATATTGGCAGGTGGGCCACATCATCTCTCTGACATTGTGTTGGGTGAGAGATGAATTAATTTGCATTTCAAATTTTAATAAATTTACACAAATGAATATATCAAGAAGGAATGAATTTTACTGAATACAGTAACCACAGTTATTGTGGTCACCACAGAATACAGATCCCACAAGCAATGGGCAGCAGGAGACAGATGCCCACACAAACTCAAGCCAGCTTCCCTCTTCTCCTTAACTGAGCAAAGGAAGCATGTTCTTTCCTGGGTGCAGGGATGTAGCCAGAGAGGAGGGACACTTGAGTTTTGCAGGGCACCTCACTGCAGAGTAGAAGGGCTCGCCTTCCCCCCGAGCCATTCCAAGAGGGGGAAGCATCCTGGAATGGCTCAGAGCATCCTGAGCCTGGAATGGCACAGAGAGGGCAGAGATCCCTTGCACGCTGCCGGCAAGATCCCTGCAAAATTTAGACACAATCCAGAGTAAGGGCAGTGAGGAGAGCCCTAGCTAGGCTGCCCCAACTATTCTGAATCCAGAGCAAAAAGTTATGCTGGATCCAGAAAGCCAGGAAACCTGGACTGCCCTAGCTGCTCCAGAACCTGCTAAGTCAGTGACACCTGAGACCCCCTCAGATCACACCTGAGACCCCCTCAGATCACACTGAACATGGAACAGCTGTGGTGTTTGCCTTTAGGGAAGCCCAGAAGTTCCTGACAACCAGTTACAACTGCACCACGAGTTTCCAGTACAGCAATACCTCTAGTGGAGGGTGGATGCAAGGTTGAGAAGCAAGGGTTGCAGATAGGCTGGCCAAGAACTCAGATTTTTGGTCAACATCGCCATTCTTAACTCTGGCATATCATGGACCCCTATGGGTCTACTCAGTACTATACCTGCTCCTGAGGTGGTATAACACTGAGGAGCTGAAAGAGGGAACTTCTGCTCTGGAAACAGAGGAACTGCTCCACCCTAGGCAATGCTAAACATGCCCTCCACATGCCTTTCCTGAACTGCCTAGACTGCCCCAGTTAGGGCAGCCCAGGTCCACCTGTCTTGGGGCATCCTATGTTGCCTTACGTTGCCCCAAGCCTTTTCCAGAGTAACTAGGGTGGAGCATCTTGCAGTTGGGTCAGCCCAGTGATAGACAGGGTAACTCAAGTGTACTTCTGGATTGTGCCCTTCGTGATTCCCCCCACCCCGCTCTAACTACAGCCCTGCCCGGGCGACCATTCGTCATGACCATTCGTCATGACCAGAAAAGAGGACAAGACCCCAGTGAAATGTAAAGCACCCAAGAAAGATGTAGGACATGATAAATTAAAAGCTAAAAAAACACACATCCATATTGTTTTCATGTAAACACTATATTACCTATTACTACATTTGAGACTATCACATATAATTTATTGCATGTAATTTCTTAAGTACAAAAAGCTACATGTTGCCTGTTCAAAAGTAAATGGACAACAATGAAGGTTTTTTCAGGACACAAAATTTAAAAAGACAAGAAGTTCTGGAAAGAGAGGGCAGAAGGTCAGCCTGGTTCCTCCTCATTCAATTCAGAGCTCATCCTACTTCCTCCCCATTCAAAGATCTCCCCAATCTCACCAGACTCTCCCTTGCATCCTTACTCTGCTCTCTCTCCCACAACCATCTTCTCCCCCCTCAGCTCCAACAAACACCCTCTCCACCACTCAGCCTCCCTTGAGGATGCACAGACCCCCCCAACCACTCCAGCACCCTACAATCACCCCATTGCAGAGATCTCCCAGGCGCTCTCACCTCCTCCTGCAAGCCCCCCTCCTATTGCAAGGATCTGCAGGGAAAGGACTTTTGCGTCCATTCTAAGTCTCTGGCTGATCCTTTCCGCTGAATGACTTCTGGTTTCCTGGAAGGAGGAAGCGAAATCAGGTGACCTGGAAGTTCAGAACTTGTCAGTTATTCAAACTACATTTTAATTGCTGTACATCTAATCTGCTCAAAGATGCCTCTGCAATGGGACTGATGGTAAGAATTGTACCCTCAGTAAAACTGATATGGATTGTACCCTCAGACTCTTTCTACACTCAGTTCCACTACATGGTTTCTCCCATGTTGGCTCTTTAATGCAGTCAGCCTATATTCCTATTGAAGCTCTTTCCACATTCCAAGCATTTAAGTGGTTTCTTCCATTAATGTTTTTAATGTTTAATGTTTTAAAGGACACCTTGTTTAATCAGGCTTGAGCTCACACGGAAGCTCTACCCACCCGCCAAACATTCATATGATTTCTACTTTGTGGGATCGTAGATGGAAAGTCAGACTTGAGGTATCACAGAAGCTCTTCCCACACATCAAACAATTATATGGTTTCTGCTGTGTGGGTTCTTTCATGCAAGGTTAAGCTAGACCTCACACTGAAGCTCTTTCCACACTCCAAGCAATTATAGGGTTTCTCCCCTGTGTGGGTTCTTAGATGCACAGTCAGACTTGAGCTATCACAAAAGCTCTTCCCACAAAGGCATTTATATGGTTTCTCCCCTGTGTGGGTTCTTTGATGCACAGTCAGGCTAGATCTCACACTGAAGCTCTTTCCACACTCCAGGCATTTATACGGTTTCTCCCCTGTGTGGGTTCTTTGATGCTTTGTCAGGCTTGAGCTATCACAGAAGCTCTTTTCACACTTCAAGCATTTATAGGGTTTCTCTCCTGTGTGGGTTCTCAGATGCATAGTCAGGCTATCGTTCCTAGTGAAGCTCTTTCCGCACTCCACGCATGTATATGGTTTCTCCCCTGTGTGGGATATTTGATGCTTTGTCAGGCTTGAGCTCTGATCGAAGCTCTTTCCACACTCCAAGCATTTAAATTGTTTCTCCCCTGTGTGGGTTATTTGATGCAAAGTCAAGTGTGAGCTCTGACTGAAGCTCTTTCCACACTCCGAGCATATAAATGGTTTCTCCCCCGAGTGGGTCCTTTGATGCACAGTCAGGTTTCCACTGTTACTGAAGCTCTTTCCACACTCCAGGCATTTGTATGGTTTCTCCCCTGTGTGGGTTCTTCGGTGCACAGTCAGGTTTGAGCAGTTACTGAATCTCTTTTCACAGTCCGAGCATTTATATGGTTTTTCGCCTGTATGGGTTCTTTGATGCACACTCAGGCTTTTGCTGTCATTGAAGCTTTTTCCACACTCCAAACAATTATAGGGTTTCTCACCCGAGTGAGTTCTTTCATGTGCTTTAAGTTTGGATTTATTGTTGAAGGTCTTTCCACAATGAGGGCAGATTTCCTTCTTTTTCCCAGTTTCTTTTTCCAGATTGACTGGGAAGATGTTGAATTTGTCTTGGTGCGCAGCTTCGTCACTTGTGTGCATCTTTTCATGGGAAGTAGGGATTGTTATTGTCCTGATACTCTTTCTCCGCTTAGAGCATTGAAGTGATTTGTTCCCTGCATGGATTTGATTGTGTTTCTTCAAATTGGATTTACAAGTGTTCCTTTCTTCATGTGCAGGAGTTTCACTTTGTTCTGTCTTAACCCATCCATCTTGATCTCTCTCTTCTTTTACTTCAAGCATGGTAATGTCTGATGACACCCCACTTGGCGCCCTTAAATCCTCCATTGGTTCCTGGAACAGAGAGATAAATTTGATTTCTTGTAATATAGGAATAGAACCTCAAAGCACATCTAGAGATGTATACTCAGAAATAAACACCAACAGATACCATGACACTGACTCACTATAATCTCCTTCCTGGCTCCTACCACTTCTCTTCCACCCCTTCTCCTATCATTGCCCGCAAGATAAATAATGCTCATAATAAATAATCCCATAATTAATTCCATAATAATCTCATAATCCCATAAAAAATCCCAAATAATTCCATAAATAATGCTCAGAACATTCAGGGCTGACTGTAGATCACTGAGACAGTGAAGCTTCAATTGGCTTCCGTCTTTTACTCCTACCCTCCCTCTTGGGAGACAACCTTACATGTGTGTTGTGTGACAGCACAAGGCACAGTGCAGTTTGTGCCATCTAAGAAAGAATATTGTGGAAGGAGGGAGAGAAAAGGTGAGGGTGGAACTGGGAAGAAAGGATGGGAAAGAAGAGAAGGATCCAGACAAAGTTTGGAAGGAACCTTAAGAAATCTCAGTCTACTGAACATATGGGAGATCTGTGTTGTCGGGGATAGGAATATCAGGTTAGCAGAGAATGAAAGATGCTACACACTTTCTGGGACAGCTCATTGAACACAAGGCCTTTACACCCAGGCAGGAGTGGGCTTGTGGTGGTCTTCCCTGCCAGTGCCTCTCCTTTTGACTACTACCAACATGCATTAAAGCCAGTGCAAAGGAGACCAGTTCTCGCCCAGGAAAGGATTGGCTCTGCCATACTTTTCTGGGAGTAAGGCTGCAGTACTAAACGCACTTTCCTGGGAGTAAGACCCATTAAGCACAATGGGGCTCACTTCTAAGTAGACATGATTAGGATTGCAGCTGAAGGGCGCAATCCAGAGCAAATTCAACCTGCTCTGCCCTAACTGCTCTCTCCTAACTATTCTGTATCCAGAGCAGAAAGTTATGCTGCATCCAGAGAGCCAGGAAGCCTGGGCTGCCCTAACTGCTCCAGAGCACGCTAAGTCAGTGACAGCTGGGGAGGGCTTGCTCCTGAGTAGACCCCCCTCAGATCACACTGAAGAAGGAACAGCTGTGGTGCCTACATTATAAGGAAGACCAGCAGTCCCTGACAACCAGTTACAGCTGCAGTTCTTCTAGTGCAAGATGGATGCTTGGAGTGGCCTGCTGTATCCTGAGGTTAGTGGGCTGCCATAGTTGTGCCATATCCTGAGGTTGAGAGGCAGGGATTGCAGCTAGGCTGGCCAAGAACTCAGATTTTTGGTCAACACTACCATTCTTACTCAGGCCTTATCATGGACCCCTATGGGTCTACTCATTACTATACCTGCTCCTGAGGTGGTATATCTCTGAGGAGCTGGAAGAGGGCATTTCTGCCTTGAAACAGGCTTTGGATACAGAGTAACTGCTCTGCCCTAGGCAATGCTAAACATGCCCTCAACTTGCCTCTCCTGAGCTGCTTAGGCTGCCCCAGTTAGGGCAGAGCAGGTCCACCTCTCTTAGGGCACCCTATCTTGCCTTGCTCTGCCCTAAGCCTCTTCCAGAGTAACTGGGCTGGAGCATCTTGCAGTTGCTCCACCCTAATGATAGATAGGGCACCCTAAGGCCTCTTACGTGCAAGGAATAGTTGCTCTGGATTGGGCTGATAGTCTCACTGACTTGAACACATCGGACCTGCTTCTTAGGGTGTAATCCTAACCTAGGTAGGCAAAGCTCAGCAGTCTTCCCATTCCCATGATGATGTAGGGAGACAAGCATATGTCTGTGCACTTGGCCTAACCCTCCCTTTGGAGTGGCACAGAAGTACTGCTTGTGCTGGAGTTTAGGCCAGCCTAACTGGGAAGTAGGATTGCAGCCTTAGAGGCATGTAGGAGTGTGCTGTAAATCTGTATTTTCAGAGTCCCTGATGACATTCCAGCAGAACACCTAGCATTCATTAGATCAGGGGTAAGCAAACTCCAGGTGACAAGAATGGCACCTGCCTGACTTTCAGTGGCACTCAAAGGCCTGGGCAAGCAGCAGGGGAACCTGGAGAATGGAGGGGGCAGAGAAGAAATGGCTTTTTCTCCAAACCCCTTTAATCTCCCAGGCTGAAGTGCTCCCCAGAGGCTTCCAGGCTTCCTACCAAGGTCCTGAGATAACTGAGGAGTGGGGCAGAAGCAGCACAGGCAAGTCAGTGCCATTGCCCACCAGTGCTCAGTACCAATGCCCAATAGTGTCCAATGCCATTCTTTATGTTTTATTCCTGCAACAAGGGGTCAGTTCTGTGTGCAATGTTCACACATGGCATGTCGGCATAGAATCATGTTGGCACACAGAATCACATTGAAACAGGTTTGGCATGAAGCTGCTGAAAGGTTGCTGACCCCTGCACTAGATGTATCAGATATCCCTGCCTACCCTTTTGTCCTTGTTTCTTCCCTGCTCTGCCTCTCTGGTCACCTCCCTCCTGCCCTTTTAATCTTGCAAAAACCTGCTTCTTCAAAGCCTCTATAGGCCCACTAAGGGTCTCTTTTCCTGCAGCAACATATTCCTCCTCTGCTGCTCTTTCACAAAGCAGTCCCTAAGTTGAGAATTAGCAGCCTGGAAGACGAGAGCCACATCCATTCAGGGTGAGGTCCTTCCACTTGTACCATGAGAACAAAGGGGGCACATCCCTGACTTCCAGATGCAGCAGGTGGAAGACGATGTCTTCTCAGGGCTGTTGTCCAGAACTAATGCTTCATTCTTAGGGACAGCCCAGTTATCTCTGGCTCTCTGGAAAGGGAGTCTCTGAGACACACACCTTGAAAGACATGGCAAAAGACACACCTTTGACACAGATCTTGTAAAGAGTTTCCTCCTCACAGGTCAGAGGCTGCATTTTCCCTGCTAAGTTGCAAAGGGGCTTCCCCTGCTATGTCTTCCTCATTTCCTTCTTCTGAGAGCATCAACCTCCCAAATAATTTCTGCATCTTCTTGGAAAAAAACATCAAGGCTTGAAAAATCCTCTTTAGCTGCAAAAACCAAAGGTTTTTATTACTTTAATTTTACCTGCCTATGTTCAGCTTTCCCATCAAAACTGCTCCTCACCAAGACTTTACACAGCTGTTGCCTAGAACTAATCCTTCATTCCGAGGGGAAGCCCAGTTACCCCAGTATCTCTAGAAAGGGGAGACACAGAGACACACACCTTGAAAGGTGTGGAGGTTGGACACAGGTTGTTTCTCTCTGCAGGCTGATGTTGGGGGCTGGATCTTCCCTGCTCAGTGGCTGAGGAGCTCCCCCTGCTACGTCCTCCTCAGTTCCTTCTTCTGACAGCATCAACCCTCTGACACCATCTCCGAGTCTTTTGGAAAAGGCTGTGGAGCTGGAAAGATCCTTGTCAGCTGCAAAATACAAAGGTTTTCCATATTACTTTTTCTTGTACCCTTCTTTGTTCAAACCAGTAACAGTACTGACAACATTTGAACAAAACAGTATAAAATATATGAATTAAAGATGCAATATAAAGATGCAATAGAGTAACATACACTGAAATAAAAAAGCCTCCAGCCCCTCCAAGGGGTTTCCACTCCAGTCTCCACCTGAAACCTCTTCTCCAGTGTGCCGCCTATTTCTGGCATTGATATCAGTGAACGGCCACTTCTGGCCTCTCTCTTCCAGACTTTCCACTAACCACACAAGCCATCTTTCTTTTTCACCCCTGCTTGACTTCTGGAATGCAGAGAAGTCCAGGCCTTGGATGAGATCGCTCAGAGTGACTGCACAGTCTCTGGCAAAGGGGTCCGAATGTCTGCCTTCCTCCAGATCAACATACTCCCCTCCCACATCGTCAGGAGGAGCCCCGCTTTATGCACCACCCATGGCTGGGGCAGCAACAGGCAGGACCTTCTCTCTGGTGGACCCTCAATTTGTCACTCCCTTCCTTTTGAGGCAAGAACAGCACCTACCTGTTAACCTGGGGTGGGGGGCAAAGGCCACCTTCCTCTTGCAGGTCTTTTCCTTGCTGTGCAGACACTGAGCACAATCCTAACCATGTCTACTCAAAAATAAGCCCATTGTGTTCAACGGGTCTTACTCCCGTGAAAGTGTGTTTAGGATTGCAGCCACTGTCTTGGGCATCCCATTTTTTACAGGAAAGGAGGTGAGGGAGGTTTCCATGTCCTCCTTTCTTTGGGTGAAAATCATGCCTGCCAGTTAAAACTGGGCACCAGGAAGCTCATCAGAGTCAAGGACTGTGAAAAGATCCCAGAAGGCAGACCAGGATTTCACAAGGCAGGACAATTAGGGAGCTCCAAGAAAGGGAAACGCATCAAGTCCCAGCAGTGGAAAGGAGTTTCCAGGGCCTTCTGGGCACCTCTCCCAACACTGTCCAGATGCTCCCTCTGCCTGTGCCAGGATGCAGGACTGCACTGCAAGGCTGTGGGTCTTGGATGTGGGTCTTGGATGCTCCTTCATCCCCAGATCTCCATCTCAGGCTTGCAAGTGTGCAAGATGAGGCTGTGGGTCTTGGATGGGGGGAAGAGATGCCCCTTCATCCTCCAGGTTTCCCCCTCAGGCTCCTGCATTGAACTGGTCCTGGTTAGCCTGTTCCACTCCATTGGAGGGATCTTGGCTGCAGGTCTGTATTGTTCCCCCCACATGGTCCTTTGCACCCCTTAGCCACTGTCCCTGCAGCCCCCACCCCATGACAGACACTAAGGGGTGCAAAAGGAAGGGGAGCAGTCGCAGCTCCCTCCCCCTCCCCCTCCCCCAACCCATCCCCCTGCCCAGCCTTACCCCCATCCCCCTGCCCAGCCTTACCCCCCATCCCCCTGCCCAGCCTTACCCCCATCCCCCTGCCCAGCCTTACCCCCCCATCCCCCTGCCCAGCCTTACCCCCATCCCTCTGCCCAGCCTTACCCCCCCATCCCCCTGCCCAGCCTTACCCCCATCCCTCTGCCCAGCCTTACCCCCCATTCTCCTGCCCAGCCATACCCCCACATCCTCCTGCCCAGCCTTACCCCCATCCCCCTGCCCAGCCTTACCCCCCATTCTCCTGCCCAGCCTTACCCCCCATTCTCCTGCCCAGCCTTACCGCCATCCCCCTGCCCAACCTTACCCCCATCCCCCAGACCTGCTCCTCCTGCTGGGAAGCTCTGAGAAGGATACAGGAGTCTGCGCACAGGGATGTAGGAAGAAGGGAGGTCCAGGAAGTGGCTGCCCCTCTCCTCCCCCATCTCTTAACCCTTGCAGTGCCAGGCGGGGGGAGCAAGAAACCCCCCCCCCCCAGTTTCACCCCCATAGGTCTCCTTCTATGGGAAGGCAGCCAGGGCTCTCCCCCATCCAGCAGAAAGGAGAAGTGGGCATTGTGGGCAGATCCCCCCATTAATGCTTGGAATACCCTCTGCTGAGTGCAGATCACAGAGCTAGTGATGCTTCTCCTGGCTTCCATCTTTCACCGCAGGGTGGCTGGAGACAGGCTGGCATCCTTGCTGTGCAGACAGGAGATGGCACTGGACAGGGTCCTCTTTTTTAGTTGGGGGGGGGGGGGGAAAGGATGAGAATGGAGCTGGCACTGAGGATGGGGAAAAAGAGAGGGAATCAGACATGGTTTGGAAGGAAGGAACCTCATGGTGGTCCTCCATGTTGGCATCTCCATCCTTCTACTTAGAGCATCTTTGTTGTTGCTGCTGTGGGGACATCTATGAAGCTGCCACCTGGGCAAGTCCTTCCACCTTCACAAGACATCACAGAACCAGTCAGGCCGCCTCAAGGCTGTATTTGGTTGTGGGGTCTTCCAAAAAGTGGTTCCACATTGAGGGTGTCCGATCCCCCGCCCTTCAGTGCGGTACTGCTCTGTGACATCCCATGCAGGGACAAGTGTCATCCCTCCTTCCGAGGAGAGAAAACGGAATTCTTACAGCGAATCTCCTCTTCTAGGAGGAAGAAGGGATGACATTCGGCCTGCCACGTTGGGCTGAGTAATATCTTAGTGCCTGGGCGTTCAATCTCAGTTGAGCAAATGTAAAATTGTGATTGGCTGTTACTGTTATCCCATAAAAGCAGCACTTTTCCCATATATACAGCACTTTTCCCATAGAAGCAGCACTCAGTCTGATCTCTGAGGTGTTGGAAGGTGGTTGACTGCTGGAGACTGAACTTGAGACTGTGCACCAAACTACTGCCTTAGATTTCTGGACTCTGACTCTGTGTTGGTCGCTGTGCTGTGTGACTTACTGTGTATGACCTGGACTACCTTGGATTATCCTGTTTGTGTGTTAGTACAGTTGATACATACGACTCTGCTGTGTTTGTCTTCTCTCTGACACCCAGTACCAGTTACAGGACACCTATCAGTTTATATTCCTAACAGGAACGGACACTGCCTCTGTGGCTGGAGGTATGGTCCTATGGTACTGGTCATGGTAATGGTGAGGGCAGTGGTGGTGAACCTTTAGCACACATGCCGCAGCAGGCACTCAGAGCCCTCTCTGTTGGCATGCAACCATAGCACTCACTCTGGGAGCACTCGAAACCCAGCGCGCATGCCCACAGCCCTGGGCATGCATGTTGGGCACTGGCACACACAGCACTGTTGTGAGGAGGAGTGGCCTGCTCCTCTTTGGAGCGAGCCAACTGATGGCACCAGTGCCCAGCTTGCATGCTCAGAACTCTGGGCATGATCACTGGGCCAGGAGTGCCCTGAACCCATTGCACATGCCCAGAGCTCTGGGCATGTGTCCTGGGCACTGGCATGCTCAGTTGATTCTGCTCCGGGCACGCACATTGGGCAGACAAACTCTGGGCATGCGCAAAGGGCTCAGGGCACTTAATATCTAGGCATGCGCAGTGGGCACTGGTGCCATCAGTCAGCACTCAGTGCTGAAAAGGTTTGCCATTACTGTGCTAGGAGAATCTTTTATTGACTGTTTCCTGTTTTCCTCTTGCCTTAACTCTGTGCTGTCTTTCTCTGAGTTGTTAGCATATGTTTCAGATTATTCAGGAGGGCTCTTGTGTTCTGGCCTGTTGATATGGGATGGGACGGGGGGCACCCTCCCCGAAGGAGAAGTCCAGGTCTGGCCTTCCTCCTGATGGGGGAGGGACAACCCAGGCTTCCTCCTAGACTGGGAGATTCATGGCAAGAAGTCTGTTTTCTGAGCTTATATATAATACACACTCATGTATTTATCAAATCCAGATTCTAGTTGCAGCAGAATTTAGCCGCTGGTGAAGTTTCCAGCGTTGCCCGAGGTAGTCCTGGCTGCAGGGAATGGCATTTTCACAGTAGTCTTTTTGAGGCTCCTTCCATGTACCCCCTTTTTCTATCCCTAAAACAACCCCGTGAAGTTGCCCCACTCCAGTGACATCTCTGGGCAAGGGGAGGGCCGCATGTTGCCCTCTGCCTGTCAGCTCCCAGGTGCTTCATCCGGAGGCCTGTGATCCCCTTTTATCCAGAGGGGACATTTTCTGGAACAAATAATGAGAATAGAACAAGAATTTCTGGAATGCTTTGGAAATGGATTGCACCAGAGGAGGGAAAAACACTCATGGATCTGATGGCCTCAGTTTCTCCCTCCAGAACATACACCCACTGACTTGCAGAGCTTCCCACTCACCTCCCTGCACAACAGCCCTGTGAGGTAGGACAGGCTGGGACCAGCACCTCAGTCTGCAGCATGAAAGGTGAAGAGCAAGGAGTGCTGCTTCCTAGAGGGGCTGGTGGAGAACTAGAGGAGGAGGAGGCTCCTCTGTGACTTCCTAGAGGAGGAGGAGGGTGTGGAGCTCTTCCTTTTCTGTCCACAGGTACTCTCTGCTGCCTCTTTTCTGGGTCTCCAACTCTCCATGGAGAGGGTTGGGGGAGGCCAGGCCTAGCTGCAGGGGGGGGGAGGGGGGGAGGGAGGCCTGTGGGGGGTCAGGAGCCCCTCCCTGGAGGCCCCCCTGGGTGAGCAGCTCAGCCCCTTCCCAGCCCTTGCCAGGCTCCTCCACTGCTGGGCCAGGGAGGTCTGAGGCCTGGGCACCCCCAGCACCCCTGCCTGCCTTCCTTCCTTCCTTCCTTCCCCAGGAGCAGCCTTTTGGGTCTGGGCAGCCTGGCAGGCGAGGGGCTTCATTGCCCTTCCATCCCTTGTGCTGGTGGGGAGGAGGGAGGGAGGGGGGAGGTCTGAGGCCTGGGCACCCCCAGCACCCCTGCCTGCCTGCCTTCCTTCCTTCCCCAGGAGCAGCCTTGGGGTCTGGGCAGCCTGGCAGGCGAGGGGCTTCCCTGCCCTTCCATCCCTTGTGCTGGTGGGGAGGAGGGAAGGACAGTGGGTAGGCAGCCCCTCCTCCCTCCCCACAAGAAGCTTGGCAGTCAAGGAACCTCCCTCCCGTCCACCCTCCCAGCATCTTTGCCCCTCTGCCTGCCTGCCTTCCTTCCCCATGAGCAGCTCTGGGGTTCTGAACAGCCTGCCAGGTGAGGGTCTTTGCTCTCTTTTCCCCCCTGGGGGTGGTGTTCAGGAGGAGGGAGAGGTGGTCAGCAGGCAGTTCTTCCTCTCCCCCTCCCTTTATGGTGCTCCGGACACAGTGGCAGAGCTAGAAAAATGCAGGACTTGCCAAAATAAAAAATATAGTTTGATTTCCTCTGGTTAATTTAAACGCTATTTTATAATAATATTATGAACTGCAAATATGCTATTTGCTGTCTGCTCACAAGGAAAAGGAGAACAATGGAGATTCTTTTTTATTTTTATTTTTTGAAGACACAAGGCTGCAAGAGAAGACAGGCCCTGGAAAAAGAGGACATCTGGTCAGATCCGTCTCACCTCCTGCCCTAATTCTTCACCGTATCTTAATCTTCATTTGTCTTTTTACAGAACCAAGCTGTGGTTGTCTTCTTCTGAATTGTCTCCTTCTGGTGCTGAAAAGTCCTCCTGCCTTAAAAGTGTCATATCTCAAACTTGCACAACAGTCTCAAGTCTCTGCAGACTTCAGAAGTACCAACACGTTAAGACTGTCTTCTTTAGAAGGCTTCCTGCAGCCCTGATCAGAGATGAAATGGCCAGGCTCAGCTGGCCCTCTTCCAGGAAGAGGTGGAAAGTGCACCCCGGAAGGTGCCCTACACAGTGGGAGCAGTGGGGAAATCCAGGATGAAACAGTGCAGATGACTGTGGGAAAGAAGACCCTCTGCTCAGATGGAGCACTTCAGAACTTCCGACAGTTTTCCTACCAGGAGGCTGAGGGTCCTCGGAGGGCTCTTAGTCAACTGCACAAACTTTGTCATGGGTGGCTAAAGCCAGAGCAGCACACCAAGAACCAGATGCTGGACCTGGTGATCCTGGAGCAGTTCCTGGCCATCCTGCCCCAGGAGATGGAGAGCTGGGTGAGGGAATGCAATCCGGAGACCAGTTCCCAGGCAGTGGCTTTGGCAGAAGGCTTCCTTCTGAGCCAGGCAGAGGAGGAGAAGGCAGAGGGGCAGCAGGTGAGTGTTTCCTCTGGTCATTCCAATGGGCTGATAGTGGTGTCTGTGCAAGTCATACATAAAGTAGCTTGCCCACGTTCCTCCTCACCTGAAAAATTTCTTTACTCATCTCTCCATTTTTATCTTGAAATTTCCACTTTTACATGTGGCAGCATCTCCGGGACAAGTCTTCAGACAACAGGCAGAAACTCAGCTGGGCTGTACAAGAAAGTGCTGGAGTTGACTTTACAGGTAGGGCCATCAAGCACATTTCTGCTGAGACTCAAGATTTTTTTCCCTTTCAGCCTTTCTATAGTTTAAAAATTGTGTGTCTCTTTTCAACATGGGCTGTGGATGGCGCAAGTGGCTAAGACACTGTGCCTGTTAACCAGTAGGCCAGGGTTTGAGATCCAGGTCCCCACAAGACAGGGTGAGCTCCTGTCCTTAGCCCAGCTCTGCAATGCAGCTGGATCCAATCGTATCGGCTCTGCCTTTCCATTGGACTATTTCAGTGGTGTGGCGAGGGGGGATTTGCTGCTTGGGTAACAGCCTTTCCTCCATATTAGCACAATTCACTGTGCGTGTCACTTTTCCACTTGACTTTATGCAACTGTTTTTATCAATCCAAATCTTCCTGCCACCTTTGCCTCCCTCACAGGTAGTGAAATGCCACCGCTGATGCATGCTACTGCCTCTCGTGTTGGTGGTGGAGCAGAAACACCTTCCGTGCAGCCTGATCAGGTAAAGAAGGGGTAAGGAGAGAATTAGATGGGAGCCACGTTGGGTGCTTCCGTTCCATGTCACCGTTCCCTGGTGACAGCCATCCATTTGTGCATCTGTAAAAGCTCCTCCTGAAGGCTTCTATCTTGCAGGACATCCTCAGTGCCTTTTTTGTCTACAAAAACCAGCCCCTGATCTGTGATAAGGCATTTTCATTTTTTTCAGGCTGCTGTATCTTTTGCGGATGTGACTGTGAGTTTCTCAGACGAGGAATGGGTTCTCTTGGATTGGAGCCAAAAATCCCTGCACAAGGAGGTCATGAAGGAGAATCATGGAAATGTTGCCTCTTGTGAGTAAGAATCTGTTTTCCATTTGGTTGACAGAATCCATTTTGAAAAGCTATAAGAATAACTTTTGCATTCTTTGACATTTACTATAAACTGTGATGTTTCGTTTATCTGCATTTTTCAAATTCTTTCAGTTGCACAAATGACTTTCCCGCCTTTGCAGTCCTTATTTTATCAATGAATTTTTTCAGCAATTTCAGGAGACTTTGATTCATAATTCTGATCTCCAAAAATGATCAGCTTTCCGACTTATTACCCAAATAGGATTCCTTTTAAAAACACTCTTAAAATTCTGTATTGATTTTTAAATTATCAGTATTTCAGTGATCTGAAAGCCATTTTGTAGAAATGGAAAAGGAGAATGTAAATAATAACTGAAACAAGGTTGCTGAGCAATGGCATTTTCTCTGTTTTTCAATCCCTTTTAAAAATTTAAATCTCATTTTTAAATCTCATTCTTGTTCTCCAAGGCTTTAAAACAGCATGAAAGGGGTTGATCTTTTCCCCCAGCAAAACAACCTGGTCCAGCAGAGTAACCTGCGACTTGTTCATAATCATTGATCGGTTTCCTGGCTAAGTTGGAACCAGTGAGCCATTTTGCCAGAGATCCAGTCCACTGCTCCGCACCACTTCATAATTCCTTAATATAATGACTTAATTAAATATATAGAAGGGACTGGCTCCTCCTCACGCTTCATCTTATCGGGTCTTCTGTTATCAAAAAAGTTGTCGACTGATGTGTTCAGACACATTTTCTACCAGTGTCTTCTCCCAAATTTCTCTCTCCGTTCTTGCAGGTGATCATTGGGAACTGGAGAATGATGGAGAGCCATGTGGAGTGTTGCTGGAAGGAGTCAGTCCAAAAAGAGAGGCCAAAACCCACCATAGTCATCCTCACAAAACTGAAATCCAAAAGAAAGCAGGCCAAGGGAAGGCTAGTAGTCAGTGCACAGTGTGTGGAAAAAGCTTCCGTCGGAAATCCAGACTTAAAGTTCATTTGAAAACCCACATAGGGGAGAGACCATCTACTTCACATCAAGAAGTTCAGAAAAGGAAGGGGTGGGAGTGCTGGGAGTGTGGAGAAAGCTTCAACGGGTTGGGAAACTTCATAGCACACCAACAAATTCACCAAAGAGAGAAGCCACATTTGTGCTTGGAGTGTGGAGAGAGTTTCCATTGGTACAGAGACCTCACTTCACATAAGCTAGTTCACTTAAGTAGGAAACTATATTCAGATTACTGTAATTATAGACTGCGCCTCCGTCAGAGTGGAAGCCTCTTGAACAGCCAAGAGGTTCACGCAGGGGAGAAACCATTTCCACATCTAGAGTTCAGATATCCATATTTCTGGGAGACGAGAATGAGCGTCAGTCCGATTAGAGTTAACACAGGAGAGAAACCGTATCAGTGCTTGGAGTGTGGAGAGAGCTTTAGTCGGATGGGAGACCTCATTTCCCATGAATCGGCTCACATAATTGAGAAACCATATATGTGTTTGGAGTGTGGAAAAAGGTTTAAGCGGAGAGAGAGCCACTTTATACATAAAAAAACCCATAAAAATCTGCAGGTATCAGAAAATGAGGAGGGAGAAGAAGAGACAAAAGAGAATTTGATGTGATCTGTTGTTGACTTGTAGGTTCCTATGTGCTGTTTGTATCCACATGACGCTCAACTTATATATTTTAAACCAAATGCTACAAAGATACATCTCTGGTGATCTCTCCTCAAAAGGATGTCATCCCTGGTAGTGCCGCCCTTGGAACGTCCTTCTGCTGTGGGTATAGGGCAGACCAGCAGTATCTTAATAACTTTTACATGATTATTTTGTCAATGTTGGTACTTTACTTATGTGCTTCTTAAACATTTATTCTTTTAAGGGATGAATTATGCTCATGTGATTCTATCATTGTCTAGCAGCTTTGGAAGAGAAGCAGTCCAAGTATGACCAAGAGGCAAATATGGGAGGGTGAGGACATCTGAAGCAGGTTAAAGGATGCCAGGCTCGGGGGGGGGGGGATTAAATGGACATGGCAGTCAATGTATCTTCCCCCACTGGTGGGATCAACAACTTCAGCCTTCTTTTAGCAACATAAGACGGGAAAATATGAAACATAAGACTGGTTTGGAAATCTGGGTCTTCAGCCTGTCCAAGATCTGTCCAATTAAACTATCTGTATAGGTCCAGCTTAGCGTAATAGTCCATTGCAACTGGATCCATTGCAACTTTCCACATCATGGCAATGGAGCAGTACCTACTGTATTCAGCTATGGTGAGAGTTCCAGTCTGTGAGGCCCCCTTTGGAGAAGGGATCATTTGTTCCTGGATTAACTTGGAACTGCATTAGCTATATTGCTGGCTCAAGTCCCCTTTTCCTGGGCCCTCTTCCTTGCCCCATCTCCACCATTCTCCACCTCCCTACTGTGCAATCTGGGTGGTGAGCATCTGCTATCCTGCAGTGTCATGGTGGGGGGAGAGGTTTGCTGGAGGGTCCTGAATTGGAAAAGCACTACTGGAGCACCCCTTACAGGTGTTTCTTTGTTCCATAATGTGGGAAGATGGGGTCTCCTCTTTTACTGACACCCCAAAGTCTCTGTGCTCACTTGCGACCCCTCCTGGTAGGGACTCACCTTGGCAGCATTCCTGTATGCAGGTGCATAGTATGGGGAGTGCTGAGCATTGGCTCAGTGGCCCTGCTGGAGGGAGAGCAGTGGTGTGCAAGAGTCGCACCTGTCCAGTGTCTGTCCTATCTTAGTACATAGGCAGGAGGCTCTGCAGACTCCAAGAGAAAAACACAACCCGAGTATCTTATACCTGATAGCTCATAAAGCATTGACTAATATTATAAAATGGGTAGGCAACCCCCGACACTAGTGCCAAACATGGCACTTGGAATGGTGCTTGGCAGCACCCGGGACTAGCAGCTGGGAGGTGTTACCACTGCTGCTGTCCCAATTGAGTCTATGATTCTAAATTGCTGCCTTCCCAGTTGCCCACAGGCATCTGCCCATCACCATTGCTAGTGCCCAGAACGGCACAGTCTCTCCCCACCCTTCCCCCACCCTGCCAGTATCAGTAAGGAAGTGGTGGAGAAGAGTGCATCTTGAAGCTCAGTTCTGCACTTTCTACTCAGAAGGAAGCCCCTTGGTAGTCAATGGAACCTACTCACAGGAATAGGAATCAGGGCATTCTTAGAGCCCAATCCTGAGTATCTCTGCTCAGAAGTCAGCCTCTTTGCAAGGGCCATGGAAAGGATAGGGTCAGGTTGTTTATCATCATCTCCAGATCCCACAGCACCACAGCGAAGGAGAAACCCCTTGGGGTGCAGCCATGTGCAGGCTGGAGGTCAGAAAAGCCCCAGGAGATGGTCTCTGCATATACATACTATATATGCATATAAATATAATGCATATAAATATATATTACTGTATATACACAGTCGTGTCTTGTAAGAACATAATTGATTCTGGATGCATGTTTGTCTTACAAAGCATTCTTTATACACAGCCGATTTTCCCATAGGAAATAATGGAAACTCAAATGATTGGTTCCACAACCCAAAAATATTCATGTAAAAATAGCCTTATTAGGGTACTGCTTTTCTACCAAAATTTTGCACAATTTCCCAATGTTAACAAAGGTCCTTAATCTCCTTTGATGTGAGGGATTCCTCCTTATTCTCCTCCTTCTCTGTAGATGAGATTAAATCCATAGGCTGCAATCCTAAAGACACTTTCTTGGAAGTAAGACTCATTGAACACAATGGGGCTTACGTTTGAGTAGACACAGTTAGGATTGGACTAGGGGGTTGGACTAGATGACCTACTAGGTCCCTTTCAACTCTATGATTCTGTGATTGTGCTCATAATCTCTTGCTGTTGCTCACAATGCAGACCCATCAATTTGTTTGTTTTACAACAAATTTTCCTTGTAAAACTATTTGTCAAACTCTGCCAGCACTGTTTGTCTCACAAGGCACTGTTTGTCTTACAAAGCAGAATTCATTAGAAATTTTAGTTTGTCTTCCAAAGTACACTGTAATATAATCTTATAGTCATGTTGAAACACAGAAAAACATTATAGCATCAACAACACTGCTGAAAGGTGACTCCTGTTATGCAAGACATCAAGAACTAGTATTTTTTTTTTTTTTTGCAATTTTGACAATTCTATGTTGACTCCTCCCAATCACTGCATTGATAGCCAGGTTTGCGCAGACTATTTTATGTTTGTTCCAGGATTTTTGAGGCTCCTTCCATGTATCCTCTTCTTTGTCCTCACAACAACCCTGTGGGGTAGGTTACAATTGTTCCACAGGCAGCTCCTAGAACTCTTCCAGGTGGAATTCTTCACAGCTTGGTCTTCATCACATCTGGCCTCAGGGAATGCCTTCCAAGCTTCCTGCAGGAGTTTTCAGGTCATCCGTTGCTTTGTTGTGTCTTGATAGTTTTAGCAGCTTTCAGTCTCCCATCCAGGAGTTATCCAGGTCTTTTCCTGCTTAGCTTTCTGCAGCAGCCTTTCATTTAAGTCCATGAGAACTATGATGGAGGTGTGTGGAGAGACCACATGAGAACAATGAATTGTTTCCCACACACCTCTTGCACCGTGAAAACATAAGCACAGATCAAGGCAGAAACACCTGAAGAGATAAGTTGTAGCAACACTGGGGAGGGTTTAAATTTACAGGTGAAACTTTGTTATACTCGGATTTTACTCAGCAGAAATGACCAGTGCAAATTAGTTTTGAAAACTGCTTTTCTACTGTTGTAGAGAGGTGGTCATGAAAGCAGTCATTCAGTTCTTCAACCGAGCCAGGAAAAGGAGTGGATCCTTTGCATTTCTAAATGCTGATGGTGTCTCTACAATAGTAAGAAAATCATTTTTGCATTTTTAATTTATTGAAAGTGCTTTTATTTAACACATTTTTTAATATCAGCAGGAAGTCCCACAAAACCCTTGCAGAAATTGTGGCACAAGATTATTCTGTTAGAAGCAGTGAAGGAGCAAGAAACCTGGAACAGTCTTTAAATCTAGTCTTTAATTAAATCTATTTTTCTTCTGTTTTTCTGATCTTTTTATCCAAAGGGGAGTTTTTCTGGAACAAATAAAGAGAATGGAACAAGAATTTCTAGAACGTTTTCAAAAATGATTGCATCAGAGGAGGGAAAAACACTCATGGATCTGATGGCCTCAGTTTCTCCCTCCAGAATATTCTCCCAGAGACTGCAGAGCCTCCCACCCACCTTCCTGCCTGCACAACAGCCCTGCCAGGTAGGAGAGGCTGGAAGAGGAGCTGAGTGTGCAGTGCAGGGCTAGAGGGAGGGGCCTGGAGAAGAGGGTGACTTCCTAGAGGAGGAGGAGGGTGTGGAGCTCTTCCTTTTCTCTCCACAGGTACTCTCTGCTGCCTCCTTTTTGGGTCTCCATGGAGGGGGAGGGGGAGGCCAGGCCTAGCTGCAGAGGGAGGGAGGCCTGTGGGGGTCAGGAGCCCCTCCCTGGAGGCCCCCCTGGGTGAGCAGCTCAGGAACACTATGCTAAAGTAATGGTCTGCCCTTCCCCTTCAAGAATGTAGGCAAGAAGGAGAGTATGTTAATTTAGAGCACAGTTTGTGGACTGTTTGTATGAAACATGATAAAATTATACAGTTGAATGGGTATCGGGTTGACACAGTAATTTAGCGGTAATTAGTCCTATTAAATAATTTTTTAATGTACAGGCATGATTAGTATTGGTATTATTTAGGAATGTGACATATTACTGGAAATACCATCTTTTAAACTCACTAAGAAACACTAACCATGTCTACTCAAAAGTAGGTCCCATTGTGTTCATTGGGTCTTACTCCCGGGAAAGCGACTTTAGGATTGCATCCTTAGTGTAACAAGATACAAATGTCTGCTGTCCCAATGAACAAGGTGGACCACTATGGTGATATTGATATTATATAAATCCGTTGTATTAACTACAATTGCTACTATAATTATTAATAGTTTAAATCATGTTTTACACCTATTATTATTTCATGGTATGGCATGTTTCTAGAGACTAGATTGAGTCTTTGTAAATGGTGTTTCTAAAGGAACATTTGTTTTTGCCAAATGCCAATGTGTTTGCATTATATTAAGTTTGTTATGAATAAAAACACATTTTAAGTTAAAGCTTAATAATTATTTCACTATTAATATACTTTTTACTTGTATTTCACTATTAATATACTTCTTTTTAATTGTTTTTCAGTTCAACAATTACTTTGATAAAATTTGTTATGTGCAAATTGCTTTAGATACCAATAAGGTCCATAAATTTACCATATAGCACGCCCACATGCACACACACGCAGGTAAGTGTATATAGGACTGCAGCCTCAGAAAGTGAGGATTGTTTATGCAGCAAGTAAGATACTAAAATTCTACTTGAGGGTTAAAGAAATATAAAGCAACTAGCGAAGTGTACCCACGTTGCGGGAGTAAAATTCCCCAGTGTGCCAACCCCCCACATCGCATCAATCCCTCAAGCACATCAGTCGCCATGCGCAACATCCTCCCATGCGCAGAATGCACCCATGCTCATCAACCCACATGTACATCATCCCCCCATGCACATCAAACCCCCCATGTGCAACATCTCCCATGCACATCAACCCCCATGCGCATCAAACCCCCCATGTGCAACATCTCCCATGCGCATCATCTACCCCTGTGTGCATCAATCCCCCATGGGCATCAACTCCCCAAGTTCATCAGTCCCCCATGTGCATGAACACCCCATGCGCATCATCCCCCCATGCTCATTCCCCATGTGCAACTTCCCCCCATGTGCAACAACCCTCCATGTCCATCAACCCCTCATGCACAACATCCCCCGTGTGCATCAACCTCCCATGCGCAGCATCCTCCCCAGTGCAACCCCTCCCTCCAAAAAACATCCCCCCAGTGGGATGGGGCTGCATTGTACTGTTCAACTTGTGACCATCAAGGGGACAAATGTGACGTTGGTTTCTGCTCAGGCACTGCTAGGCCTGTCACTAACTCCTGGTTCAAGGCAAGTTGCAAGATGATTGTGCTGAATGATGTCTCCGCTGGGCATCCAATCTCAGCCAAGCAAATGTCACATTCTCATTGGCTGCTGAGTGGTTACTGGTTCCTATATAAGCAGCACTTGAGCAGTCTAATTTCTCAGGGGTTTTGGATGGTGGTTTGCTGCTGAAGACTTTGCTGGACTGAACACTGTACTTGAGATTCTGCAACGACTTACCGGCTTAGCACTCTGGACTCCGACTTGCTTTTGGTTGCTGTGTTGTGTTACTTACCATGTATGACCTGGACTACCTTGTACTATCGTGTTTGTGTGTTAATACAGTTGATGTAAATGACTCTGCTGTGTTTGTCTTCCCTCTTGCACCCAGTACCAGTTGCAGAACACTAACCAGTTGCTCCCACACATAGAACGAGTAGATCCATTGTATTAACTACCTTTATTTGAACAATTCAACCGTAATCAATTACAGGTGTATAACCCCCCCCCCCCCCACTTTTTACTAAATTAAAATCAACATACCAAAACTCCAATCAGTATAATCAAAACCAATTACTTCAAATTATATCAAAGGTAATATGTTTCTATCCCAATTTCTGATTTTCCAAACAAGCTAAAAACCAAACTCAGTTTAACCTAGAAAATAAAGCTTTTCCAAACGGATGAATTCAAATTAAATGCAGTGTCAGATTCCCCTAAAATCTAATTCCACCTCATTATCAGAAATGCCAAATAACTAATAACTACAGTCTGTGTACAGCATCGCTCCACGACTAGAGTTCCACCCTCAGGATGCTCACTCGGGAATCTGGAGTTCCATCTCGTGACTTCCTAAAAAGAATAAAAGCACAATTAAAGTACAAACCACTGAAATAACCCACTAGGAGCACCATCCTAACCATATCTACTCAAAAGAAAGCTCCACTGTGTTCAAGGGATCTTACTCCCAGGAAAGTGTTAAGGATTGCAGCCTGAAATATTTTGAAATGTTTAAGACTTTATGTTCCTAGAGGACAACCATTTCCCCTGTGAAGCTATCATGCCAGGCTCAATAAACCCAATAAACTGGTTTTATTGTGTTATTTTATACTAGCTGGGTTGGACAATCAGAAACTGGAACAGAAAGACCTGGCCCCAAAAGGATCAGGGTATTCGGAAATTCAGATGGGATTTCTGACTCTGGATTCCTTCAAACAGAATTGCCATCCAGGCAACACCTTCCCTTGAAGGTCTCTCACACTGAGAGCATTTACAGGGTTTCCCATCAGTATGAACATTTTGGTGTTTGTAAGGCTTGTTTTGTGCCTGAAGCTCTTTATATTTATATACATTTATATACATTGTATATACAGATATGTACCTGAAGGTGTTTCCACAGGTGGAGTATAAGGTTTGTCATCTCTGTGGCTTAGCAGATGGACGAGAAACTTTGCTTTCTGGTGAAATATCTTTCCACAGTGAGGACATCGAGCAGGTCTCATTCCTGCATGGCTTCGATCAT
Source organism: Cryptoblepharus egeriae (assembly GCA_030015325.1). Classification (NCBI taxonomy): domain Eukaryota; kingdom Metazoa; phylum Chordata; class Lepidosauria; order Squamata; family Scincidae; genus Cryptoblepharus; species Cryptoblepharus egeriae. Next base: position 2,518,660 of record JAREYC010000002.1, read on the forward strand.
GTTTCATCAAATGTGATCCCCAGCTAAAGCTTTTGCTGCAGTAGGAACATTTGTATGGCTTCTCTTCGGGGTGGGCTTTTCGATGGGCATAAAGCTGCATTTCCCTCTTGAAGGTCTTTCCACACGCAGAACATTCATAGGTTTTTTCTTCTGAATGGATTCTTAGGTGACGAATAAGATCGGATGCTTGAGCAAAGCTTCTGAGACAGACGAGGCACCTGTATGGACTCTCTCTCATGTGGCTTCCTTCCTGTGCACTGAGCTGGTCCTGCTGAGCAAAGCTCTTCCCAGACTCCGAACCCTTGTGCGGTTCTTCTTCGGTGCTGAATGGTCTGGATCCGGCCATGGTGAGTTGCACAAAGCTCTCCGCAAGTGATGCCCCTGTGTCCATGTTGCAAGGAGTGGCAGGCCCCTTGTTCCCTGCCTGTTCTGTGGGTGCCTCTTGTTCCTGAGGGGCTCCCCACAGGCAAGAAATGGGGTGGTGCATCTTTTCTTCTGCAGGAAGGAGGAGAGATACTGTGTAAGACCCCCAGTGTAAAACCACCATCCCAGTAATGTGTATGGATTAGGGATCCTGCCTGGGGGAACCTCAAGTGTCCCCCAATCTGGTCATGCTGCTCTTTGCACCCCATCGCTTCACTGCTGCCTTTTCCTCTTGGCAGGGCATCCAGGCTGGACTATCCATCCCCAGGAGGACCAAACTCAGCACCCACATGCAATTAGGGTTGGGGGGTCCCTCTACCCCTATCCCCTCCCCTGACCTGGCAGGGCTGTGAGCCTGGCCTCCCTCCCTCCCCTGGGGGCTTCCCCCCTGTACAGTCTGGGTCCAGCTGGGCTATTGGAGGGCTGATGGCTGGGCGGGGGAGATGCCACTTCACCCCATCCAGCATCATTTGGGGGGCTGCTACAGTGCTTCTCCTCAGCCCCCTCCCTGCAGGAGCTGGCCCTTCCTCCCCCACCCCATTCTTCCCCACCACCCCCTAATCCCTGACCTGATCTCTAGCTGGTCCCCCAAGGGCTGAGGATGCTCTGGAGAAGGAGAAGGGATCCCACGTGCAGGAAGGCAGGAGAGGAAGAGGAAGATGAAGAGGAAGGGAGGGGTCAGCAGGGGGGAGGATTAGGAAAGGGCTGCCCCATCTCCCCCTCCTCTTAACCCTCGCAGTGCCAGAGCAGAGGAAGGACTCTTGGCAGGCAGCCAGCAGGATTTGTAGGGTGATCATCTTTTTCCAGGACACGTCCTCTTTTTTGGTCCTGCAAAAAAAACCTTCCTGTCCTCCTTTTCCCAGTGAGCAGGCAGCAGGAAGCATTCTTGGAACTCATAAATTCCATGCAATAAGTTTCATGTATTAGTTTTACATCTAATAAGTAGCATAAGTGCAATTCCAAGCATGTCTACTCAGAAGTAAATCCCATTGTGTTCAATAGTATTTCTCCCAGAAAAGTGTGGTTAGGATGGCAGCCATAGTGTTTGCAATATATAGGAGTGATTTTATGTTCAAGTCCCACATTTTTCTTGGATGTCCTACATTTTGGAGGAGACTCTTTTGCAGTTATGTCTTGGCGTTGGAGGAGAATCTGCACAGAGTGAACATCTCTCCTCTTTTTCCAGGGCACGTCCTCTTTTTAGCTTCATGTCCTGGAAAAACTTCTTCATTATCTTCCTTGTGAGCAGGCAGCATGGAGCCTTCTTAGAATAAATCATGTCATAGTTTCAAATGTAATAATTAGTAACACACAAGTCATGGGTCAGGGTGTGGACTCACCTCCCTGTATCACAATCTCTGAACATGAACTGGAGGTTGTCCATGACTTTGTGTACCTTGGCTCAACTATCTCTGACACTCTCTCCTTAGACTCTGAGCTGAATAAACGCATTGGTAAAGCGGCTACTACATTCTCCAGGCTTACAAAGAGAGTATGGCTTAATAAGAAGCTGACGGAACATACAAAGATCCAGGTCTATAGAGCTTGCGTCCTGAGCACACTCTTGTACTGCAGTGAGTCTTGGACCCTTTATGCATGGCAGGAGAGGAAGCTGAACACCTTCCATATGCGCTGTCTCCGACGTATTCTTAGAATCACCTGGCATGACAAAGTCTCAAATGACACAGTATCGGAACGTGCTGGAATCTCTAGCATGTTCATACTTCTGAAACAGCGGCGTCTACGCTGGCTTGGGCATGTCGTGAGAATGGCTGATGGTCGGATTCCAAAAGATCTCCTATATGGAGAATTAGTGCAGGGAAAGCGCCCAAGAAGGAGACCACAGCTGCGATACAAGGACATCTGCAAGAGGGATCTAAAGGCCTTGGGAATGGACATCAACAGCTGGGAAACCTTGACCTCTGACCGCTCAGCGTGGAGGCAAAAGACCCAGCATGGCCTTCTCCAACTGGAAGAGACACTTGTTCGGCAGGCTGAAGCAAAGAGACAGACCCGAAAGCAGCGAAACCTGGGCCTGGGCAGGGGACGGAATTTATTTGTCCTCAGTGTGGAAGGGATGGACACTCTCCAACTGGCCTCTTTAGTCACACTAGATGTTGTTTCAGGACCTCCAATCAGAGCACGATACCTTAGTCTTTCGAGACTGAAGGATGCCAATAATAATAAATTGACCACATGAAAGCAATACAGATGAGTGTTTCAGCTTTTATTTTACCATGTCCTACATTTTTCTTGGGTGTCCTACATTTTGTGGGGCTTCTCCTCTTTAGCTGGTCACCAGTGGGGAAGGAGTTGCAAACTACAGGAGGACAGAGGAGGTTTCACTCACTTCAGAGCAGAGGGAAGAGGAAGATGAGGATGAACACAATTTGGACTCCACTTAAAAACCCAAAAGTTCCCCAAGTGGCCAGGCGAAGACTGCAATCTGATCCACACTTTCCTGGGAGGAAGTTCTATTGGCTCTAATGGGACTTCCTTTTGAGTGGACATGCGTAGGGTTGGCATCAAGGCCAAAGGACTGCAGGGCTGCCAGGATCACAAGGGCTCCTGATCTCTAAAGATGTAGGAACCACCAGCAAACAGGTCCTGCAGAGACCTTGTGATGGGGGGAGCAGGGTGACCATAGGCTGTAACCAAGAAAAGAGGACAAGCTCCCTCCCAAAAATGTAGGACATCCAAGCAAAATGTAGGACGTGATAAAATAACAGCTGAGAACTCTCAAATACTGCCTTGTGGAGCATTTGCTGCATTCCAGGTGCAAAGGATCAGGACCATTTTGGAGGCCTAGTGGCCATTTTGTATCCAGGTGGATCACATTGTGACCATGAGCTTCTCCACTCCTAAGAGGGTCTGTCTACTCAGAAGTAACCCCACTGCAGTCAGTGGGACTTCCTTCCTTCCCAGGACTGCAACAGTGTATCCAGCTGGGATCCTTTCCTTCCAGCTATTCATTGGGGGGAAGGGTTATGCCTCCCCCTCTAATCTGCCTGGCACTGCCAGGGTTAAGAGGAACCTCTCCATGGGGAGGAGGTGGGGCAGCCCCTCCTGGACAATCCTCCATCCCTCCTTCCCTCTCTCCTTCCTTCCTATCTTCTGCAGGCAGAGGCTGGGTGAGCATCTGTCCCCTTTTCCCTGGGCATGCAACCCTCTTGTCATTAATAAATTGCATGTAATAAATTATATGTGAAAGTTTTAGATCTCATACTAAACAGGCAGTGTTTAAATTTAGCTCATGAAAAGCAATATGTTGTACGTTAGTGTTTATAGTTTTTATTTTGTCATGTCCTGCATTTTTCTTGAGTGTCCTACATTTGGGGGAGGTCTTGGCTTTTTTTGGTTATGGGATATGGTCACCCTGCCCCACCCCCAAATGCTTTTGGATGCCCTTTTCTATGTTTGGGTTTGGGTTTCCAAAATTGCCGTGCACATTAGATTCGATGGAACATTAGATTCAGGTAAATACAGGTATTTTTATTAGAAGTATAGGTCAGTATTTAGTTTAACAGTTTACTATAATGTGATTAAAATGTAACATAAAGCAGGCCTCCGTCAGTCTTGAAAGACTATGTTATCGTGCTCGGCGCTGCATACGCTGCATGCGAAGCACGAAAGCCTGGGTTGGATTTTTATGGAGGATAGGCTGTTACCCATGCAGCAAATCCCCCCTCTCCACGCCACTGAATTAGTCCAATGGAACGGCAGAGCCAATACAATTGGATCCAGCTGGCGTCGCAGAGCTGGGCTAAGGACAGGAGCTCACCCTGTCTTGTGGGGCCGAAACCCATTGTATAAAGTAGTGCAATTAGGTAAAAATCAACACAATTGTTTTTGATAAATTTATTGGCCAAGTATGAATATCAAACTTGGAATTTGCAATTTTGTTGTCATTTATTATTATCATTATCATTATCACATTATTATATGCAGTAAAATGAAATTTCAAATTAAATTGAACAGGCGTGTTTCTCAGTGTCTCCACTTTCCAGAGATTGGATAGACAGAATAACAAACTACTTTGCACCGCCTGCATCAAACACCCATATATTTCCAGGTGAGTATCTCAGTGTCTTCTCTTACCAGAGAGCAGAAGGATGGATTTACCTTAACTGGAAAAAAAAATCTATAGAATCTAATATAATATGTAGTAGATGAGGGAGTAAAAGTGAGGAGATTCAACTACTGAGCCCATCTCCAGTTCCTCTTGAGTGATTCACATACCCACAACCTTATCCCCTGTCAAACCCTGTTGTCCCCTGCTGGAAGATCAGTCGCAGGCAGTCAGTCAGCCACTGATCTAGTCCAGCATCCTCTGTTGGCAGAGCACTGACAGCCTTTCTGTCTGCCTCCATGGCCATACGTGACAATGTATGTGCTCAGAGTATGCTTATCTCAGTTTGTTGTACCAAGGTACAACACTAAAGTACATAACTGAGGGTGACACATGATTGAGACAAACAAATGATGCAAGGGACAGATAAAGCGATGCTCTTTTTCCTTTCACATAACACGAGAACTAGGGGACATCCACCAAAATTGAAAAAAAGAAAATATTTCTTTACCCAGCATGTAGTTGGTCTGTGGAACTCCCTGCCACAGGAGGTGGTGATGGCATCTAGCCTCAATGCCTTTAAGAAGGGATTGGACCAATTCCTAGAGAAAAGAACTGTCACAGGCTGCAGACCTTGGAGGCTGGGTATGGATGTGGATAACCTCCAAATGCAGTGGGGGCAGCTGGATGCAAGTGTCTTGTGTGCAGTTTAGAGGATGTCCCATAATTTTGGTGTTATGTGAAAAGGAAAAGAGCACCTCTCTATCCACTCTCTTCATCACTTGCATCATGTTGTACGTCTCAATCATGTCCTTCCACAAACGCTTCTTTTCTAGACCGAAGAGCCCTAAACGCTGTAGCCTTTTCTCATACGGGAAGTGTCCCAATCTGGCACGGGCAGACTGTCCCCCCATGTGTGCAACTTTCCCCACCCAGAAGACTGTCATTGGTTTTGAGGTCTTCCTGAATTGGGAAAGCCGGGTCCCCAGAGACTGGAGGTTGCTGAAGCCACCAATCCAAGCTGTCCAGAACTCTCTGAGGGCGAGGAATTGGTCTGTTCCTCTTTCTCTTGAGTCTGTGAAGTTGGGGGTGCATCAAAGTTTGAAGGGGTGAAAGATATAATAGAGGCCAGGCTGCTAAGTTTTGATAAGATACCATCAGGCCTCTTATGCCGTAGCCTGGCCAGATCCATCAGACCCTATGGTCTCAAGGAGAGTCCTGTGAAAGGTGCGTTGGTGCTCCTGTGACAATGAAATGGTAATACTACTTTAATTCATACCCTGCCTTCTTCCCAAAGGAAGGCAGCTTACAATTCCACACATAAAACATTAAAAACAGCAATATCAATTAAAAAAACATTAAAACATCAAAACACAAGACAATAAAATATCCATATTTTTAATATATATAGCTCTATATTGTGTTTATCAGCTCTTATGTGAGGCTGGTAATTGCCTGTCCGGCCTTACTGAGCATGTGCAGAAGAGATGTTCTGATTAACTGGCAAAGTCTCTCGTTCCTGAGGTAATTTTACCTCAGGTTCTGTGTTGCTTCAGAGTCAGAATCACCTCAGTGAAGGAAGCAACTTGAGAGCGACAGAGCTATACTTGATTATTTCTCTTTCTCACACACACTCACACTCACACTCACATACACAGACACACAGAAGCAGAGACAGTTAGGCTTCTCCACCATAGTGGATGGTTGTGTTTTTTCTTTGAAGCGGGTGATGCTTTTTGCAGTTCTCTCTCTCCAAACCATGTTTCATCTCTTCTTCCCACTTTTCCATCTCCAACCATAACTTTTTTCCAAACTTGCAAGCGCCTGATCACTTTGGCAGTGTGTCTTTCTTCCACGATAGCCTCCTGGAGGTGGCACAGACAGAACCGAACCTGTGCCGTCACTTTTACACCATACGCGCCACCCAGCCTGTCTTTGGAGTAGATATGGATAGGATTGTGCCCTTATAGTGCAATCCAGAGTAACTACGGGGAGTCCTTGCTCCGACGTAAGAACAATTTACTCTGGATTGCAATATGATTTTCCTTAGATTTTCACTAGGTGGTGCCATAACTATGTCGACGTAAATGTCAATTATGTGCTCCCATAGTTACTCTGGATTGTTGTGTTACAGCACAATCCAGAGCAACTAATCTGTCCACATAAGAGCCCTTGGGTTGCCCTATCATTAGGGTGGAGCAACTGCAAGATGCTCCAGCCCAGTTACTCTGGAAGAGGCTTAGGGCAGAGCAAGGCAAGATAGGGTGCCCTAAGAGAGGTGGACCTGCTCTGCCCTAACTGGGGCAGCCTAAGCAGCTCAGGAGAGGCAAGTTGAGGGCATGTTTAGCATTGCCTAGGGTAGAGCAGTTACTCTGAATCCAGAGCCTGTTTCAAGGCAGAAATGCCCTCTTCCAGCCCTCAGAGTTATACCACCTCAGGAGCAGGTATAGTAATGAGTAGACCCATAGGGGTCCATGATAAGGCCCAAGTAAGAATGGCAGTGCTGACCAAAAATCTGAGTTTTTGGCCAGCCTAGCTGCAACCCCTGCCTCTCAACCTCAGGATATGGAACAACTACAGCTGCCCACAAACCTCAGGATACAGCAGGCCACTCCAAGAAGTCCCTTGTATTCACTGTAGAATGTACTGGCATCTCATCAGGGACTCCTCGTAAGGAAGGCCACCTCGTAAGAGTGGGCTCCCACCTGAATTCGCACCTGAATTCCAGTGGAGTCACCAGACTGGTGCGGCTGGTGTGGGCTGCATTGGGTGATGCACTCAGTATGGGGTGATGCGCCGGAGGAGTTTGACTGTCCTTTGGTAGGCCCCAGGCATCAGTGCGCCCATTCAGGCCTGCTCCAAGGCGGAGCAGCAGCCAGAAGCTGCCAGTTGTCCTCGGAGCTGGCCCGAACGGCCAGATGAGGTGCACTGCACAGAAACACACTGAGCATGCCGAACAGCTTCAGAGGAGACTTCCTTAGAGCGGAGGAAGTCTGCACCTCTGCACTGCCATTTGGCCTCACTCAGGAGGCGGAGCGGCAGCTGAATGGCTTCAGAAAAGTACTGTGCAGGCATCAGAGATGGTGCCTGCGCAGTACTCTTTCTGAAGCCAGTTGGCTTCAGAAACAACTGCGCAGGCCAGGTAGGGGGGTGCGCGCATCCCAGGGCTGACACACAGACTTCCACACCAGGAGATGTGCAGAGTCATGTCACCACTGTAGGCATCACAGCTGTTCCTTGTTCAGTGTGATATGAGGGGTGTCTTCTCAGGAGCAAGTCCTCCCCATGTGTCAATTACTTAGCATGCTATGGAACAGTTAGGGCAGCCCAGGCTTCCTGACTCTCTGGATGCAGCATAACTTTCTGCTCTGGATACAGAATAGCAGAATAGTTAGGAGAGAGCAGTTAGGGCAGAGCAGGCTGAACTTGCTCTGGATTGTGCCCATAGTCTCTGAGTGAAGCTGTGATCCCATATCTCCTTTCCAGGGACCAAGGCAGTGGCAGGACATCCATTGGTATTTGCTTTTTACTAAACAACTCCAGACATGTGCTTTAGAGATTCCACTAACATTGCACTGCTAATCAGGATTCTCTTTCTGTTCCAGAAACCAAAGGGGGATTTGAGGGAACCAAGTAGGGGGTCATTGGACAAGGCCTTGCTTGGAGAAGAGGCACAGCCTTTCAGAAATCAAGACAAAGCAGGGAGCGAGGAGGAGAGACCAATTGGCTGGAGGAGAGAACTCACTGTCTGTCTCCATGAAATAGAGATCAAAGAGGAACAGTCCAAAGTAAAAAGGAATTCTTTACATGAGGAAACAACTAGCAGAGGCACATATATTTCTTCCAATAGAAGGAGCCAAAGAAAGCAGAATCCTGCACTTCAGGACAGATCAAAGAAGCAGGAGAAAAACAAGAAATGTAGAAAGAAGTCTGACTCTCAGGATTCTGGTAACTTCAACATCCTCCCAGTAAAATCAGAAAAAGATGCTGAAAATAAAGTTAAAAATGTGCTCACTGTGCAAAGACCTTCAAAAGTAAATCCAAACTTTTAGCTCATCAAAGAACCCACACAGGGGAGAAGCCGCACAAATGCATGGAGTGTGGAAAGAGCTTCAGAGTGGGCTCCCACCTGAATTCGCACCTACGAACCCACACAGGGGAGAAACCATATAAATGCCTGCACTGCACTGAAGCTCTGAACTAAGAACTTCAGTGATAGTGGAAGCCTTAGTAAACATAAAAGAACCCACACAGGGGAGAAACCACACAAATGCGTGGAGTGCGGCAAGAGCTTCAGTAATAGTGGAAACCTTAGTAAACATAAAAGAACCCACACAGGGGAGAAACCATTTAAATGCTTAGAGTGTGGAAAGAGTTTCCATCAGAACTCCAGCTTAACTTCGCATCTAAGAACCCACACAGGGGAGAAACCACACAAATGCTTGGAGTGTGGTAAGAGTTTCACGATGAACTCCAATTTAACTACTCATCAAAGAATCCACACGGGAGAAACCATATCAATGTTTTGAATGTGGAAAGAGCTTCAGTAAGAATTCAAACCTGACTGTGCATGTAAGAACCACACAGGGGAGAAACCATATAAATGTTTTGGGTGTGGGAAGAGCTTCAGTGTGAGCTCAACGCTGAATGTGCATCAAAGATCCCACCAGAAAGAGAAACCCTAGAACTGCCTTGTATTTCTTCTCATGAACAAATGTACGAATCTTAGAGCAGGTTTGATATATAGTGTTTAAAATGCTACTCAAATACAGTAGTGCCTTGTAAGACAAATGCCCTGTAAGATGAATGCTTTGAAAGACAAAATTTTTATGTGATTCTGCTTTGTAAGTCGAAAGTGCTTTTTAGGATGAATCCCCATTGGCTGGGCTCTGGTGGCTGAAGTGGGATTGCTTATCCTGCCTGCACTACCAGTGTCCTCTGAGTCTCCCCAGCAAGCATGTCTGAGTCTCCTGCAGCCAGCCAACCACCATCAGGTAGGAGGGAAACCCCTTCCTGGACACCCTCTAGACCCTCTGCCCAGAGTTTCACGTCATGCACAGTTGGCATGGAGCATCAGACTTCTCCATCTGGGAAGATGCAGGCTGCTCTTTCTTGGAGCAGAGCAGTCTTAGAAACTGCTCACTAGAAACCCCTCACTAGAAACCCCTTCCCTTCTGGACCCCACTACAACTACCGCTCTTCCCCCTCACCCACCACCTTCCCTGCCTTGACCTCACTCCATCCCACTTTTGCATCCAGGTAGAAGCCTTTGCTACTGCAAACTTGGAAAGAGTCAGGCTGGCATCCTACACACTTTCCCTTGAGTAAGCCCCAGTGGATACAATGGGAGTGGATTCTGAGTAGCCAGCATAGGATCATGTCTCCTTTGTATCCACACTTTCCTGTGAGTAAGCCCAGTGGACTTAATGGGGCTTGATTCTGAGTAGGTTTGTATAGATAGATCTCACACACACGCACAGAGAGAGGTTCCTTGTTAAAGGTTCGCCAAAAAAACACAAGTGACTCCTTTAGGGAAAACTAGTCATCCTTGTTTTACTGGAGAGTATATTACAGTGTTTTATTACAGTAATTGTGTTCTGTATTATATTATAGTGTTTTGAATTTGTTACACTCTTTGATCATCTTTTTTACATATAGTTAATATTTTTATATGAATATTTTTGGGTTGTGGAACCAATCGTCTGAGTTCCCATTATTTCCTATGGGAAAATCTGATTTGTAAGAAGAACGGTTTGTAAGACAAACATGCTACTGGAACAAATTAAGTTTGTCTTACTATGCACCACTGTTAACTAAATGGTATTGTGAACTTTCTTTCACCTATTTTCACCTGTTCCTTTCAGAACCCCAAAGGTTCTTTCCTTATTTGTGTCAGAATCTCGTTCATGGGTAAAAACAAAAATTTAGAGAACATGAAAAGGAATTGAATTAGATGTCATTTGCCCCAAACCAGGCTACCTTGACAGCATCTTTCCATTGCCAATGTAAGATCTTTGTGCATCCAGAAGGGCACCACATGCACTGGAGCATAGGGGTCATCACTGCCAGTTGCAGGGGCATAGTCAGAGCTGAAATGCCTATGCATGCCAGCCTTGGTTGCTGTGCCCGAGTGGTGATGCGTTGGAGGAGTTTGACACTGCTCTGGCTGCCCTTAGTTTGCCTTTAGCTCTGGCTGAGACTGCTCTGCTCCAAGAAAGAGCAGCCTGCCTCTTCCCAGAGTGGAGGAGTCTGATGCTCCATGCCAACTGCACATGAGGTGAAACTCTGGGCTTGCTATCGGGGCACAAAGCACTCGGATTCCTCCGCTCCAAGGAGCAGCAGCATTCCTCCTTGGAGTGCTGTGAGGCTTCAGAGGTGAACTGTACCTGTCCTGTCCAGGTTGAAATGCATATCCTGGTGGAAATGTGTGTGCTGGGGGTGCACACCCCTCCACACTGCCTGGCACGCACCCTTGCTGTGCCTCTGACCACGTGCCAATAGCCCTGTATGTTTGCAATGGACATTCAGAGGTTTTTCAATGGACGTTCTAACCTACCTTCATTCGAAGTCCATTCAGAAGTCATTCAGTGGAAATGATCACCGAGAGAGACTGAAGTTCAGAGCCTGTGACATTCATTGCCAAAAGGGGTGGAGATGGACACTATCTTGGATGGCTTCAAAAGAACATTCACCCATTACTTCTTCTCATTCAGTCCCTATGAAGAGGTTCATTGATTATGGTGAGGTGGAGCCTAAATTCTGTAGCAACACAGAAAGGGTCAAGCCAGACCCAGCAGAATCCTGCTGGACCCTATTTTGGCCCTGCTTCTATTTAAGTTTTATATGCACACAATCGTGGACCAACTTAAATTATACACATTTTCAACCCACAAACTTTTCAGGGAATCACATAATTTCCCTTTTCTTTGGCCTTGATGCTGTTATCCTCTCAAGAACTCTTACTGGTCTTAAAATAGCCTTGAGATCCCTGAGTCCCTATAAAAAATGGGCTCTTGATTCATAAAAAAACTAGGATCATGGCCTTTTTCAGGAGGCCTTAGAACCCCTATTTGAAGATCAATATTCATAAGATTTAGTATGTGACCCATTTCAAGTATTTTGGTGTTGCTTTTAATTCGAGTGGCTCTAGAAAATCACATGGTAAATACGTGGCATTAAATACCCAGAGAATTTCATTCATTTCCCAGTTATTAAAAAGCATCACAACATCCCCCTCTGGCTCAGTTTCACCCAACACCAGAGCCAACTGGGTGTAGACTCAGAGCAGACCAAAGAAAGTCTTCCTTGATCCAGGGTGCAAATGGTGTGTGGAACTCCCTGCCACAGGATGTGGTCATGGCACCTGGCCTGGGATGCCTCGAAAAGGAGACTGGAGGAAACCCCATCACAGGTTACGAGCCAGCGAGGGATGTACAGTCTGAGATGGGCTGAGATCAGCTGGCCCAACATTCAGCAGGGTTAGGAGGCACCTTCAGCTCCTTCACTGATGGATCCTTCCTAAAGCCTGGACATGGCCATATGAAAGACCATATATCATCCTCAAGTCTATCAGACCTACCCTGGAAAACTGGAACTGTCTTCGTTTTGAGGGATTGCGTTCACATACTGGCAAGTGTGATAGTTTTGTGGAAGATATTTATGGCAACCCCACTCAGTGCACCCTGCAGGAGACCTAAAGATGTCTTTAAAATGTACTTCCATTCTTATGATGCTGGAGAAACCAGCTACTGATCTGAGCCACAACTAGTGGAAGATCCAGCCTCAGAAGCAGTACCTTGGAATGGGAAGAATGCTTCCAAGTGCTGGGAAGATTGTCAGTGGTGGTGGATGCAAGATGCTGCAGCGGGGGGGGGGGGGGGGGGGCTTTACTCTAGGAGTAGGGCTTAGGTTCTGATCCTGCCATGGCTAAGCCTAGTGCAGGACACCCAAGGGGGCCTTTGCGCGGAAGCAGGAATTCAGAACAAGCAAGGATGCGCATCCCTCCTGCTTGGCACACAGCAAAATGCATCCCCAACAGCTGCACTTAACAGCTGCTCCATCCAGCCCGCATCTCCCTTTCCTGGGAGTAGGTGGTGGAGCAGTGAAGGCGAGACGGTGTACCAAGACGGGAATAAAACCCCATCTGGTCTGATCTGCAGCCTGCGGCTCCTGCTTCAGCTGGCCTCATAGTGGAGCCGGCCTGGCATTTGGCGCATGGCTCTCTAGTCCTGCATTTCAGCAGCACATCCCTTATGGGGCTGCAGGAGTTAACTGCAGAGAGTTGCAGTTCCTGGAGCGGGAGGAAGCAGGAGACGCAGGACTGACTGCAAGGGCTGCGCTTCCTGCCCTGCAGCCCTCTGGTCCCTGCAGCATCCTTGCTGGGGAGGGGGCTCTGGGGGGTCCTGCAGGCTCTGGGAGAGAGGTGTGGTTGGGGACAAGGGGGCAGCCCAGGGAGCAGGGAGGGAGGGAGGTGCTGCCTCCACAGTGCCCACTGAGGGGGCTGCAGGGGAAGGGCAGGCAGGCCTCCCTCCTGCTGCTGTTGTCCAGACCTCTTCCTCCAGGAGGGAAGGCCCTGCAGGGCGGGGGGAGGAAGAGCATTGGGGGACACATGCAGGGGACCCAGCACAGTGGCAGGCCTTGAGGGGGCAAAGCACTAGGTTGAGAAGGGAGCCTGACTGCAACCTGCAAGCTGGAGTATTGCAACCCTTGGAGCATTGCAGGGGGTGCCTTTTTGCTCCCCCACCTGGACTGGCTTCCAAGGGGAGGGTCCCTTCCACGCTGTAGTGGGTCTCCTTGTAAAACTCAGCTCTCTGCCCCCCCCCCCCGGCTATGCCACTGGTCTCTGACCCTCCAAGGAGGCCCAGCAGCTGAAGGTAAAGAAAAGTGGTGGTGCATGAAGAGGAGGGCAAAGGATTCATCACACTCTGGGGAAGGAAAACCCTTCATTTTCTGTGCAGAGTCTCCCAGCTCAGTGTCGGTGCTTGTCCTGCTGTGCTGGAGTTGTGTGAGAAGGGAAATCGCACCCCCCAAATTGTGACAATATGAGTTGCTGTGTCCTTGGCGTGACTCCCCAGGGGAATTGGGAACCAGTCCCTGCCTTTCCTCCCTCTTCAGGGTAATCAGTGTCATATTTTTTTCCAGGACACGTCCTTTCTTAGCCCTGTGTCCTGGGAAAAAAATATTTGTTGTCCTCCATTTCCTTGTGAGCAGGTAGCATGTAACCTTCTGGTAATAAATTATATGTAGATAAATATATGTAATAATTTTAAATTTAATATAGTGCTTAGACAAATCATAGGTTTTTATTTTGTCATGCCCTACATTTTTCTTGGGTATCCTGTGTTTCAGGGGGCCCTTGTCCTCTTTTTGGCGCAAGTGGTTAAGACACTGTGCCTGTTAACCAGCAGGCCAGGGTTCGAGACCCGGGTTGGCCTCACAAGACAGGGTGAGCTCCTGTCCTTAACCCAGCTCTGGGACTCCAGCTGGATCCAATCGTATTGGCTCTGCCTTTCCATTGGACTAATTCAGTGGCGTGGAGAGGGGGGATCTGCTGCTTGGGTAACAGCCTATCCTCCATAACAATCCAACCCAGGCTTTCGTGCTTCACATGCAGCATATGCAGCGCCAAGCACAATACCATAGTCTTTCGAGACTGATGGAGGCCTGGTCCCCCTATCTCTGTTGCAGACCTAAGTGATGGCCAGTTAATGTCACCTGGAAGCTGTCCCCTTTGTCCACTTTTTCCATCCCTTTCAGTGCATCTGGTTGTCTTATGGCTGGTCCTCTGTACAGCCTGATTGCATTTGGTGGGGTTCCTCCTTGTGAAGGAGGCAGGGGATTGAGACTGAGACAAGGGGGTTCCCAGAGACCAGCAGGATGCAGATGCCCTGTTCTGAGCTGAAGGCTTCAGTTTGTGGCCCTCCCAGGAAGAGGACTACAACTGCCTGCCCTCCCTGCAGGGAGCAGGTCCCATCCCTAGCTGGGCTCTACCTGAACAGACCCTCCTTCCCTTGACAGCAAAATAGTTCATTCATGGAGTATCTTCTTGGCTTTTCAGGACCTTGTAACCCCACCATTTTGGGTAGAATGAAGCTGGAGGAAGTTGAGAGAGATCCTTGGAGCTCATCAAAGGTGACCTCGGGATACCCATCAGAGCCAGGAGAAGGAGACTTTGCAGACATCAGATCAAGAAGAGGCACTGATGCCACCCAGGTTGGCGGCAGTGAGGGATGCGGAGTCAGAGCTGCACCCACAATCTCCAGGGAGGACAACCACAGCTGGGACCTGCACTGCTGGAGGTTCCGTCAGTTCTGCTTCTGGGAGGCGGAGGGTCCTCGGGAGGTCTGCAGCCGACTCCACGCCCTTTGCCGTCAGTGGCTGAGGCCAGAAATGCACACCAAGAAGCAGATGCTGGACCTGGTCATCCTGGAGCAGTTCCTGGCCATCCTGCCCCCAGAGCTGGAGAGCTGGGTCAGGGCATGTGGGGCAGAGACCAGTGCGCAGGCGGTGGCATTGGCAGAGGGCTTCCTCCTGAGCCGGACGGAGGACAAGAAGCAGGAAGAGCAGCAGGTGAGGGCATCTGAACATCGCTGCTAAGAGCAAGGAATAGTTAAGCCTTAGCATAGGTTGTGCCTCCCTAGTTGTGCATCTCTCTGTGCAGATCTCTGAAGAAGGGATTCCTCATGTGCAAGACGTGTCTAGTTCCTTCCTTTTCCTCATTTTTCCCATTTGGTGTCTTCCTTCTCTTTCAGGCTTACACATTTTTATCAGAACATCAGACATGTCTCTTCCCAGCATCAGGCATGTCTCTTCCAGACACCACTCCGAGGCCAGGTGACCTGGAGACCATGCGCAGTGGGGATGGAGGTGAGCCCTTGCCAGGTAAGGCTGGATGATGAGTATTTCCTGTACTTTCCCAAACAATCTGTCAGTCCCATCTCAATCTTTTGTTCAGGACCAAAGACACTCACCAGGCAGACAGAAAACACCAGTTAAGTGTGGACTGGCAAAGACTGAACTCCCCCCAATCCCATTTCTCCCCATTTTCTCTTCAGCCTGACAACATTTTCATCAGACTACCTGATAGGGAGACTAGAGTCTCCTCCATCACCACATCCCACCTCCTGGATCAAGGTAGTCAGGTTTCTTATCTGTTACAGAGATTGGAAATTTGGGGGATTATTTTATGAAATACAAGGTCAGTCACAAGATGCAGAGCCTCCCCCAGGCAATAGCCAAACCTGGTTCTCCCAGTGAACAGCTTTGTGATCTCAACCGGGGGAGAGACTCCTTCGTATCTAATGAATAAATCTCTTCTCCCAACCCCTTTGTGTCATTCCAGGAGATTCACCGATGGGGCCAGCTATGACCTCATGTCTTGCTGGTGGTGCTGTGGAAAAACCTTCTGTGCATCAGGATCAGGTGGGAAGAAAACTATGGGAGAGGCTGGGAGAGTTGTGTCTCCCTTGCGTGCCTGTCTTGAATCTGCCTCCTTCCCCTCTCCTTCCCCCCAAGTGGTCCACAGATGTCTGGCTGTGGACTCCTGCAGAACCAGGACCTGCCATCTCCCCATAGACTCTTTTCTGACAGTAGCTACTCTGGGAATAAACATCCATCTTTTGTTTTCTTGTCTTCCTTTCAGAGTCTGGTGACATTTGAGGAGGTGTCCGTGCATTTCACGGAGGAGGAGTGGGCCCTGCTGGATCCAGACCAGAGAACCCTGCACAAGGATGTCATGGAGGAGAACTTCTGGAACCTGGCCTCACTGGGTGAGCTTCTCTTTCTCCTCCCCTCCTTATTGGCTCAGAGCTTCCCCCTTCCTTCTGCTCACCCTGGAGCAAAGATACTGGTTTGTTACCGGTCCCCACTGAGCCCCACAGTTGGCAGTTGAAAGTAGGTCTCTATGGTCCCAATCCCAGCAACAGTCAGTGCATCAGCAGAGCGTCTGAACAGGATCCGTACCTTACATGATATGTGCCAAGACTTTGCTTAAATTGGAATTTATTATCTACGTCACAGTGTTCAACAAACTATTCATCACATTGTCTCCAACTCTGGATCAGGAGTGTTCAGTTCTGGGCACCTCACCTGAAGAAAGACGCAGCCAAACTGGAGCAAGTCCAGAGGAGAGCCACAAGAATGATCAGTGGGATGACCTACCAGGTTCCTTCCACCTCTGTGATCTTTCTCTGGCCCAGTGTCTTGATTTTTTTTCAGTGTAGGCCACTCTCTTTGAATGGCTGGATGAACTGGACATTGACGTTTGATTTACCGTAAGTCCACGTACAGGTTGCACCTCACTGTCTATGACGTTTGGTTCCAGGAATCTCTGTGGACACCCGTTTTCATGTTACACAAAAGCAATAGTTTACCATGAAAACAAGGCAGGGGGTGAATCAATAGGAAGCAATTTCAGCTCAGAGGCAGAGGTTTCCTCTTGTAAAGCAGTTCAGAAGTGATGACCACTTTGTATTCATGTGATAGTCACATGTTGGAAGGGAGAGGTCTCCCTTCCTTTCCCTCTCCCTCTCCCTGGGGTTTGGGTCTCCCTCCCAGTTAAAACAGAAACCCAACTGGACCCTTTATGAACCTTCTCAGGCAAGCGTACCTGCCAGCCATACAAACAGGCTGCTTTGAAGCCATTAGTTGATACAAGGGATGTTCAATTGAAAGAGCCCATTTCATTTGTGTTGATAATTAAGTTACACTGTTTTGTACGCCGTACACTAAATCATTAAATCTGGGGCAGGTTCAGCCTCCCAGTTTTTGTTCATGGGGTTTGGGCTTTGACCTCTGCCTGTTACACTCGTTCTCTTTTTGATTTTCCCCTTCAATTCTTCAGGTGAAAGGAAGGAGGATGAGAAGGAACCACTGAAAATGCCACTTGGGAGGTCTAATGATGGAGGACAGCAGAGAATGAGGACTTGCGGCTCTTCCCACGCTGGTGACTTCCCTGAACTAGATCTAATAGGAAATGCCGGCCAAGGGGAGGAGAAGGGTCAGTGCAGGCTCTGTGGTAAAACCTTCAGTAGGAACTTGAACTCAGATGATCTCTCAGAAACTCACACGAGTGACCACTCAAATATATGCTTTGAGTGTGGAAGTAGCGTCAACATAACTTCAAGTTTAACCCTTTATTCGAGAACCTCCGCAGAGGAGAAAGCATATAAATGCCTGGAGTGTGGAAAGAGTTTCAGCATGAGGTCAAACCTGGATGTGCATCAAAGGATCCACACGGGAGAGAGGCCGTTTAAATGTCTGGAGTGCGGAAAATGTTTCCGGGTGAGCTCAACTCTGACTGTGCATAAAATTACTCACACAGGTGAGAAACCATATAAATGCTTGGAGTGTGGAAAAACATTCAACAGGAACTCAAACCTGACTATGCATCAAAGATCTCACACAGGGGAGAAACCATATAAGTGTTCGGAGTGTGGAATGAGGTTCAGCATTAGGTCAAAGCTCACTGTGCATCAAAGAACCCATACAGGGGAGAAACCATATAAGTGTTTGGAGTGCGGAAAATGTTTCAGTGCAAGCTCCACTCTGACTTTGCATCAAATAATCCACACAGGAGAGAAACCATATAAATGCTTGGAATGTGGAAAAACATTCAACAAGAACTCAAACCTAACTATGCATCGCAGAATCCACACTGGGGAAAAGCCGTTTAAATGTTTGGAGTGTGGAATGAGCTTCAATCAGAGCTCAAACCTGATTTCACACCAAAGATCTCACACAGGGGAGAAACCATATAAGTGCTTGGAGTGTGGAAAGAGCTTCAGTGACAGCTCAGGCCTGACTGTGCATCAAAAAACCCATAGAGATGAGAAGCCATACAAATGCTTAGAGTGTGGAAAAAGCTTCAGGTTGAGCACAGGCCTGACTGTACATCAAAAAATCCACACAGGGGATAAACCGTATAAATGCTTGGAGTGCGGAAAAGCCTTCAACAAGAATTCAAACCTAAGGGATCATCAGAGAACCCACACAGGAGAAAAACCATATAAATGCTCCGAGTGTGGTAAAAGCTTCAGTCAGATCTCAACCCTGACCAAACATCTACGAACCCACACAGGAGAGAAACCATATAAATGTGTGGAGTGTGGAAAGAGCTTCAGTCAGGTCTCAAGCCTGACATCTCATAGGAAAACTCACACAGGGGAGAAGCCTTATAAGTGCTTAGAGTGTGGGAAAAGCTTTAGTCAGAGTTCAACCCTGACTTCTCATCAGAAAAAGTCACACAGGGGAGAAACCATATAAATGCTTGGGGTATGGAAGTTGCTTCAGTCTGAGATCATGCATTGGACAGCAGAGAACCCAGACAGGAAGGAAACCTCATGAATTCTCAAACTGCAGATACAGCTTTACTTATGCTTCACTTGATGCCCAAGAGGTCAACAAAATCCCTATGAATGCTCAGAGTGTGGTTGTGATTGACAGGTCAGCCTGCACTTCCCTACTAGGTACTTACACAGGAGAAGTCTGCAAGTGTTTTAAATTCAGAAAGAGCCTGATCCTACAATCCAGAGAAACTATGGGAGCACATAACAGACATTACGTGTACCCGTAGTTACTGCACCACCTAGTGAAAACCTATGGGAAATTCATATTGCAATCCAGAGTGAATTGTTCTTACACCGGAGCAAAGACTCCCCGTAGTTACTCTGGATTGTGCCCTGAGTGTGAGTACAATAAGCATCTCTTAATAAGAAGTTTGATTTCCACTCATTTCAAAGACGGGGACAGGAAGGAAATGCCATGCTCTGTGCCTTGGCAGTGTTAGGGCAGTGCTGCTGCTGCTGCAGGTGTGGGACGTTTGCAGCGTGAAGCTGGGCAGGGGCTGTTGGTGGAGGCAGCCTTCTTCTTAAGGGTTAAAGAAGCACACAAGTATCTCTAGCACATATGATGCATTCAAACGTATCCCCTCCCAGTAAAAGCAAAGAAGGGAGGAAAGAAGCAAGTTTTCTTTCTTTTTTTCCTGAAAAGCGGTATTCACAGCATGAGAGTATCTCCTGCAACAGAAGAAGCTCAAGAAAGGGGCAGGACACACTTCCTGGTGACTTTATTGACTCTCTTAGGTTGATGTATTCCATTTTTTTCCTGCTTCCAACTTAATTTTAATGAGTACCAGAATCCTTGAGTACCAGAGTGTGCTTCCTCTTTAAGCACCCTGTATACGAGATTGATTCCAGGTTATTAAGTAACCAGTGATTTGTGGTTGGAATAGAATTGAAGGAGGGGTTGGACATTAATAGGGGGGTATTATGTAGTTGATTAATAAAATTGATTTCTTGGGAGGAGGCTCAATAAACTTCTTTGACTTGGGGTACCAAATGTCTTAGCTATGCCACTGGCCAGCTAAGAGGCTCGACAAGAACCTCCTGAAGATGCTCCAGACAACTGCTACAGGAAGAGGGATGTACTAAATGACCTATTAGGTCCCTTTCAACTATTTGGGGCTAACCCTCAGTTAGGCCAGCGTAAGTTCTGACACAAGTCCTGTGGGGTGATGCAAGAGTGTCATAAGGCACTTCTGTGCCATTCCAGGGGGAGTTAGGCCACTGGCCTTCCTATCCCACCACGGGAATGGGACTTGGGTGAGTTGTGCCATCCCGAATTGTTAAGGATTGTGCCCTGATTCTATTATGCTATACACTTAACAGCAGGTTCTGTTACCAAACAGAGCAGCTCACAGCGTGGTTGAGTAGATCAATAGAGGATCAGGTTGCGGAAAGGGCCATGTACGAGGCAGAGGATCTCTCCCTCCTGCTGCAATGGTAGGAGTGCAGTGCTGCAGTGGCAGCAGTGCATGCCAGTGTTGCATGCCCCCTTTGCAGCTTGGACCTCCAAACTCTCCGGTGTATCAACCAAAACTGGCATATGGCTGAATAGACCCACTGTTGGCCCAAAAGAGACATGGGCTGCAATCCTAACCATGTCTACTCTAAAGTAAGCCCCATTATATTCTGTGGGTCTCACTCCCAGGAAAGTGTCTTTAGGATTGCAGCCATGGTTTTCAAATACCTCTCCTGAACCATCAGCTCACTCTCTCCCCTCTCAGTCTGGTCACCCTTTCCACAGCATGGAATGTGCCTGGCATGAAGTCCTGATGCTTCACGTTTGCCCGAAGAGGTCAGTGAAGGCATCTAAGTTTTGTCTGGCATTAGGTTGGTGCATGTTTATGACATTGTTTTTATGGTTTTTATGCTTCCCTGGAATCTCACGTGCAGTAGTGTAGCTAATGATCATGCAGCCCAATGCAAAGCTCATGCCCCAGAAGTGATGTCACCCCAGATTATTAAAAAAAATTAAATTTTCCCCTGGAAAATCAAATTTAAATAATTTTAAAAAAATGAAAATTGTGCCTTTATTAGTTAGGGAAACTGTGCTGGGGCAAAGAGGAATTGTTCTTTCCCTGCTAAATATAAGAGGAGCACCACTTAAAAGTGCCGGTAAATCCAGTTAACATTGGTAACTATTATGATATATGTATATGGAAAACATATTAATCATATTGATATCTTATATATTTCATACAATATCAGAATTGCATTTCACTGGCTCTCAGAGCAATCAGTATCATGAGTTTATAAAATCCACTTTCTGTTCCATAGGTTTTTCTGGTTAATTGGCCATAACTTTTTATAGAATATAGATAATTCCAATGCAGTTTGTTTCATTGCGTTCTGCATTAAATTACCTTTCCAACAATATATAACATGATGGTATTAAAATTCATACGTGCCCCTTTTTCAGTTTTAGCCATGAGTGTCAAACTCAGCTTGTAGCCCCCTCCCCAACCTTGTAGCCCGGTTCAACTGCACCCATTGCACCTCCCAGCTACGCCATTACTCATGTATTCCTTACTGGCCTTAGATGCCCATCTAAAAATGGCCCAATTTGCATAAATTTGCATTTCCGGACTCTGGATCCGGATGGGCATCTAAGGGTTACTGAATTCATTTTTTCCCCTTGAACTTTGTTTTGATATTAGTTTTCATCATGAAATTTTAAGAAATGTTCGCTATTAATGTTTTTTATCTTCTGTTGTTAGAAGGATTCTCATGCCTTGTTTGATTTTTTTTGTCTTGTGAAAATTGGTGTTGTAGTGTAAATTGTAAATTTGTAAATTTACAATTAATGTAAATTTTTATCTTGTGTAAATTATATTTACACAGTTAATTTTTACATATATATATGTAAATATATATGTAAATATTTACATAAATATTTACATAATTACAATTAATGTAAATTTTTATCTTGTGTTAATTATATTTGCACAATTAATATTTACATATATATGTAAATAAATATATATGTAAATATATCTATATTTTCATATATATGTAAATATATATGTAAATAAATATTTACATAAATATTTACATAATTACAATTAATGTAAATTTTTATCTTGTGTAAATTATATTTACACAATTAATTTTTACATATATATATGTAAATAAATATATATGTAAATATATATGTAAATAAATATTTACATAAATATTTACATAATTACAATTAATGTAAATTTTTATCTTGTGTAAATTGGTGTTTATTTTAAAAAAGCGTTTTAAATGGGGCAGAGGTTGGGAGGCAGTTTTATTGTTTTATTTTTTACTGTTTTTAACGAATTTTAGTCTGTCTGTTTTAATTGTTCCTAGTTTTTAAAATTTAATTGTATTTTCATTGTATTTTCATTATGTTTTAATCTTTATTTATGATGATTTTAATGGTGTTTTATTCTGTTGTTAGCCGCCTTGGGCTCCCTCTTGTAGGTGAGGAAAGGCGGGATACAAATCAATTAAAATAAAGAAAATCAATAAATAGTCTAATAAATCAATAAATTTATAAACCTCATAAATTTGAGGTTTATATTTGTGGTATTGCTCTGCATTTGATTTTTGAAATCTTGGAAGCCCCTCTGGGCACATTTGCTGTGTCATGGGGAAAGGGGGATGATAAATCCTTTAAATAAAAGAATTAAGCAAAAAGAGAGCCACATGTCTGCACTTCTCCAGTGCCCTGCGCTTTGATAAGACAAATTGCTTATCGCACAACATACGAGTAAGTTCTTGCCAGTGCATCCAGCCCACATTCTTGCTCGTTCTTCCCCATTGATATTACCATTGCATTGGAGCTGGGAGCCAAGGTGCCAGAAGATATCCACCTTCTTCAGATGTTCTCCCTTTATTTGTAGCATGCCATGGGTGGTTCTGCCCTCTCAATACTCCATTTTCTTCATGTTCAGGCGGAATCCAGAATAGTTGAGGTGGTCATTCCATGCCCGAACTTGCATCTGCACTTCATTTCTGTTGGTACGTTTTGTTGCAAGTCAAGTGTCGGAGTATCCATGACCAGTGAAAAACAGCAGTGGCGACAGTGCAGAACCTTGGGGCACCCCAACAGTCACTGGGGAACTGCCAGAGAGACCAGTTGTAACAAGACCTTATAACGCACACATCCCCCTGGGCTACTAGTGTTCTTGTATAACATTTTGGTGCAGTCAATAAGTAGTTCCAGCACCCCAAGCTCACGGAGGGCGCCCCAGACCAACCACTGCAGGACACAACTGAATGTCTTTTCCAGGAAAGACATGCAAAGGAAGCTTCTTCAAATAAGCCAATGAGTCCTACAGGGTTTGCAGGGGAGATGCTTTGGAGGTGTGGGATTCCTTTGCAAGGCCTGCCCTTGAAACCAGCACATTCACTGGCTCTTCTGTAAGGGTAGGAAGGCCATTTCTTAGGACAATGCTGGGAGCCGCTTACAAGCCATGAGGAGTGCGTGTGCATATGTGTGGGCATGTAGATGTGGCTCCTGAACTGAGCAGGTGGGGCTGTGCTGGGCCATCAGCAGGAGTCCAGGTGGAGCTGGTTGCAGGGTGACCAGATGTCCTCAACAAATAAAAGAGGACAAGCCCCCTCCCAAAAGTAGGACAGAAAAATGTAGGACCACACACACACACACACACACTACATATATATAGCTTTCAGGTGTTTATTAAATTGATTAAATAAATTATTAAATGAAAAACTAATACATATACTGAAATTTATTGCATATTATTTATTAATTACAAGAAGGCTATATGCTGCCTCCTTCCAAGGAAAAGGAGACAGTGGATAATTTTTTCAGGACATAAGAATCAAAATCCAGGACAAGTCCTGGAAAGGGGGGCCATATGGTCATCCTGGCTCATGAACCCCTGACATAGTGAAGCCCTGCAGGCTGGAGGTCTGTCTGTGTGTCTGTCAGTGCCTGGCTGATGCTGACAGTGATGCTGCAGACTGAGCCTGCCTGCCTGTGCCCCACTGAGGCTGGCACTGATGCTGCTGCTGCTGCTGCTGCTGGAGGGTGCCAGCCAGGGAAGGCTGTGCTGAAGAGCCCAAAGAGGGAGGCCAAGAGCACAGCCACCTCCGGCTCCCCTTCCACACCAGCCCCATAGACACCTCTCTGCTGGTGGGGGGAGCAGGAAGGGGAGGGAGGAGAGGAGGGGGGCAGGCAAGCCTTCTCTCCCCCTCCTGCAGGGAGGTCTGGTGAGTCCCTCTCCTGGGTGGAGGGTCTGGCTGGGAGGGGGACCAGGTGCACAGGGGATGTGGGGTGGAGGGGATGCCCCCCTTTGGCTCCCCACCTGGATGGCTCTGGAGGGGGAACCTCCTGCAGGCTGAGATGCTGCTCCCTGCAGGACTCAGTGCTGAGCCCCCTCTGGCTACCCCACTGCAGGGAGACCTCCAGGGAAGCCCACCTGGATCCTCTTACAGGGGGAGGCATGCCTCAGACTGGGGTTTCTCTCTCTGGGTAAATGGGGGACTGTGCAATGTGCAGGGAGCCTGGAGAGGGGGCAGGAGGTGGGTCTGCCTTCAGGCCCTTCCCTGGCCAGCATCTCTGGAGATGGCTGGCATGGGGGGCAGAAGGAGCACCCAAAGTGGGGGGAAAGGGGTACCCCAAACCCCCATCCCAGACAGGAACAGGACTAAGAGTGATGATCCTGGGCCCGGGTCTGCAACATGTCTCCACTGAGTGGAGACAAGAGTGAAGGCACAGAAATGGGGTGCACATCCCAGAAGGAGGCAACCCGGCCTGACAACCATCTGGATGACCAGCATCTGACAGCACAGCCCTAACCCCTCTTTAGGCCTGCACAAGTCCCTGCTGACCTGGGGTTGACCTGCCTTGCTGGAGGGGCTGCTGAGACTCCTGGAAGCTGGGAGGGTGAGTAATCCCAGTCTTGGCCACTTATTGGTCTTGTGCAGGCAGCCCCCTTTGCCCAGGACCAGGCTGCATCTCTGGCCACAACAGAGAGGGAGAACCACCCAAGGACTGCACACCCCGAGGCTTGGCAGTACCCCCTGAAGACTATACTTGCTGATCCTGCAAGGTGGGCAGGCTTGGGCTCCCTATCAGGAAGCTGCAGATCTAGCCCAAAGCCCAAGTCCAGCTGTCATAAGGTGACCATTTGTCCTCTTTTGTAGCCTTGTGTCCTCCAAAAAAAAGTTCATTGTCCTCCTTTTCCCAGTGATTTCATCAAGAAATCATAGCCAAAAAATTATATGTCATGGCTTTAAGTGTAATAGTAAATCATATAGTGTTTCAGTTAACCACATGAACGCAAAATATATGAGCAATTTCAGTTTTTATCTTGTCATGTCCTATATTTTTGGGGGTGTCCTACATTTTGACTTCTTCTTTGTAACGGGCAGTGGTGGAGGAGAGCAGAGGAGCTGGTCTTTCTTGGGGGAGCCTCATCCCTTTAGAGCCATTTCATTTGCACTCTCTGCTTGGAATGGCTCTGCAGGGGTGAGGTGCCCCCAAGACTGACTCCTTGAGGGTCAGTGGGGAAAACTGGGGGGGGGGAGAGGGAAGGGGAAAGTGTTATTCTGAAGGCTTTGGTTTCTGCATCCCTGTAGAAAATCCTGTCCTGATGCCTTTTCCACTGCCCTGTGAGCCAGACAGGCATAGACCATCCTGCACCCAGAAAGCAAAAGGAGTGAATCAAGGACCACTTTATATACAATTTCTTTCACATAATGTTTTAATTATGTGTTTTAATCTAATTGTATTTTAATTATGTTTAAATTTATATTTATAATTCTATTTTAATGGTGTTTTATTTTCTATGTGATGTTAGCCACCTTGAGCTCCGTCTTGCAGGTGAGGAAAGGCGGGGTATAAATTAATTAAATTAAATTAAATGTGCTAATACCA
Organism: Cryptoblepharus egeriae; assembly: GCA_030015325.1. Classification (NCBI taxonomy): domain Eukaryota; kingdom Metazoa; phylum Chordata; class Lepidosauria; order Squamata; family Scincidae; genus Cryptoblepharus; species Cryptoblepharus egeriae. The sequence continues at coordinate 2,544,365 of JAREYC010000002.1, forward strand.
AGAAGGGTCCCTGCTGCCTGTTCACAAGGAAAAGAAAGACAAGGAAGATTTTTTCCCCAGGACACAAGGGTAGAAAAGAGCATAAGAACTTTAGAAGAGCCTCCACTGGATCAGGTCAAAGGCCATTTAGTCCAGCTTCCTATACCTGTCCTGGAAAAGGAGGACAACTGGTCAGTTTGGGATTCTTGGTCCACCTGAGCCTGGGTGATGCTGCTGCTGTACCTCCTGGACCACTTTCTGCAAAAAGTGGTCCTGATAGGGAGGATGCAGGAACTTCTGCTGAGGATCAAAGAGGCAGGAGAAGAGGAGTGGGGAAGAAAGGGGTCTGGTAAATCCACTGCTTCTGGGTGGAGGCTGGTGGGAGAGGGTCTGTCTGGAAGGAGGACTAGGTGAAGGGGGTGGAAAAGGGCTGCAGGCAGTGGCATAGCCAGAGGGGTGCAAAGCACGTCCAGCTTGGACAGACCTTCCTTCCCTTGATGTAAAATAGTTCATTCATTGAGCATCTTCTTGGTTTTGCAGGACTTTGTAGCCCCACCATTCTGGGAAGTTGGAGACTGAAGAATGGAGGTGGAAGAAATGGACAGGGATTCTCTGGCTTCCTTGGGACACCAATCAAAGCCAGGAAAGGAAGACTTGGCTGGACCTAAAGCAGGAATAGGTTCCAAGGCCAGCCAGGTCAGAGGCAGCAAGGGGTGCAGGGCCAGAGCTACCCCCACAGTTTGCAGGAATGACACCCCCACCTGGGACCTGCGTTGGCGGAGATTCCAACAGTTCCACTTCTGGGAGGCGGAGGGTCCTCGGGAGATCTGCAGCCGACTCCATGCCCTTTGCTGTCAGTGGTTGAAGCCAGAAATGCACACCAAGCAGCAGATGCTGGACCTGGTGCTCCTGGATCAGTTCCTGGCCATCCTGCCCCCAGAGGTGGAGAGCTGGGTCAGGGCATGTGGGGCAGAGACCAGTGCGCAGGCGGTGGCATTGGCAGAGGGCTTCCTCCTGAGCTGGGCAGAGGATGAGAGGCAAGAAGAAGAGCAGGTGAGGGTATCTCATCTTTCTCACTGCTGAGAGCTGGGAAGAGTGTTGAGTTCTCCAGTTGTGCCTCTTTCTGTGCAGATCTCCCAAGCAGGAACATCGTCAAGTACAGGATTTACCTGGTTTCTTCCTTTTCCTCATTCTTTTTTCTGATTTGGCATCTTGGTGCTTTTCTTGTCTTTCAGGTTTACAGACTATTATCAGAAGGAGGTGCTGGTTTGCTAGTGGCACAGAAGTCACTCCCAGGCACCACTCAGAGGCCATGTGCTCTTGACATCATGCACGGTGAGACCTTGCTAGGTAAGTGTGCATGGCGAGTACTACCAGTACTTTCTCAAAAATTCGTAAATGGGCTGCTGTGAATCACACAGTAACACTACAATCTAAAGTAACTATGGGAGCACCTAAGAGACATTACGTGTACCCGTAGCTCCTGCACCACCTAGTGAAAACCTATGGGAAATTCACATTGCAATCCAGAGCAAATTGTTCTTACACCGGAGCAAGGACTCCCCGTAGTTACTCTGGATTGTGCCCCAAGTCTCTGCTGAGCGACTGACTCCACAAAAGTGACTCCACAAAATACTCATGCATGCGAACCAAGCAGAACAAAAAAACAAGTCATACTTGAATATAGTCCAACTCATTGGCTTAGTTCATTGGGGAAGTTTTACCTTTTACGAGTGCCACCTCCTAGGGAGGTACTTAGGATAGCAGCCAGAAACAGCACTAGTTAGTGCCTCTAGTTAGTAGAACTCCCTCCCCATTGATCTTAAGAACTGCTCCCTCCCTGGAAACTTTTCATTTTAGATGAGCCTGCTGAGTTCTTTTACCATCTGGTTTTACAGATATTTGGGTTTATTAAACTGTTGTCGATGCAATTCCTGATTGCTGTTTTAAGAATTTTTATTGTGACTGTTTTAATCTTTTTATTTGTTCTTAAAAGTTATGTTTTAAATTGTTCTAATGTTCTATCAACCCCCTTTGGGGAGAAAGGCAGCGTAGAAATCAAGCAAATAAATAAACAGATCAAACAATATGAGAAAAAGTGAATAAATAAAGCATAATTTTGGCATGAAAGCATAAAGAAAAGTTTCTACCAGAGGAAGGCAATGGGCACAATCCAGAGTAACTATGGGAAGTCCTTGCTCCGGTGTAAGAAGAATTTACTCTGGATTGCAGTGTGCATTTCCCATAGGTTTTCACTAGGTGGTGCAGTAGCTACGGGTGCACGTAATGTCTCTTACGTGCTCCCATAGTTACTCTGGATTGTAGGGAATATCTGTTTGTACCAACAAACAGAAAAGAGATTGCAAGTGGTGGTGGTTGGGGGGAGCCCCTACCAATAATATAGCTAGGAGGCTATATTTCAGCCAACCTCATAGATAAGGATTTCCCAAGCCTTTGTGTTTATGATTGAGCAAGTGGGTGCCCTTCTCTGAGGACTCAAGGAATTTGGATCAGGATTGTTCTAGAGCATGTATGGGCTTTGGAAATGTATACTGCAATCAGACTACCTGATTGTGAAATACAAAATTTCCTTGTCACAACTTAAACAACAATAACAACAACAGTATTTATGTACCGTTTTTCTCCTAAAAGTTCAGAAAGTGGTTTACAGGGGCAATGAAATAACTCATAGCTTTCTGTCCCAAAAGGGATCACAGCCCTTTGTAAAAAAAAAAACACCAGTAGAAGCCACAAAAGAGATGTTGCTGGGGTGAGGGGGCGCCAGTTACTCTCCCCCGCTCAACAAAAGAGGAGAACACACTTGAAAAAGGGCCTTTGCCCAGTTAGCAGGGATTTCTCCCCACCTCATGCATCACAGAACCCTGGCAAAGAGGAGCCTGAGATCCCCAGCTAGAGGGGCTGCCCTCCATTGCATGCTTGGCCACGCACATGGGCAGTCTACTGCTGGCTGTACCTGTAGACATGCAGGGGTCTTCTGGGAGCAGGTGTGTAGTAGTGTTTGGATAGAAGTCTTTTTGGGATGGTGGCTAATTCTGGGACTGTTCCAGCATCCTACATGAGACCAGCACTGATTTTAACAAGAAACCTCTTAATATGTAATGAATAAATCTCTTCTCCCAACATATGTGTGTCCTTCACAGGAGATTCATTGGAGATGCTGCCAAGAAAGATCATCTCATCTCTTGCTGGTGGTGCAGAGGAAACACCTTCTGTGCATCTGGATCAGGTGGGAGGAATCTCTTGGATGGGGTGAGGGGAGGAGAGACACCCAGTTGTCTGCCACTTGCATGCCTATCTAGACCTAGAAGAATCTTCCTCCTTCTCCTCTGCTTCTCTCCGTAGTCCACAGATGTCTAGGTGTGGACTGCTCCAGGATCATGACCTGCCACTTGCTCTCTGGTCTCTATTCTGGCAGAAGCCCCTCTGGGAATAAATCCCAATATTGTATTGAAAGGTTTCTTTGGTTTTTTTTTTTTCAGGGCCTGATGATGTTTGAGGAGGTGTCCGTGCATTTCACGGAGGAGGAGTGGGCCCTGCTGGATCCAGACCAAAGAGCACTACACAGGGAGGTCATGGAGGAGAACTTCCAGAATCTGACCTGTCTGGGTGAGTTTTTCTGCCCTCTCCTGCTGGAGGCTCAGATCTTCTCCCCTCCTGCTTCTCCTTCCTGCCTCCTCTAATTCAGTTACCTGACCATCAGTGGGCATCGGGAACATTAAGATCTTTCCGACAGAGTTCCTCTGTGTATTTCTGCCACCCCTTCTTCATCTCATCCGTTTCTCTGAGGTCCCTCCTGTTCTTTGCACTACTTTGCACAAAATATAGTATCTCCAGTTTTCTTGGATTCTCTAGTCCTTCCCCTTCTGCTGCCTCTATTTCTCTGCATTTCTCATTAAGAAGGCCTTCTTACTCTCAGAAAATCTGCATTCAGCTGCATTCACCTTTTGCTTTCCTTCTTTCCTTAATTGAAGCTGATAAAGGGGGTTATTGTTATTGTCTTTAATCTATGCATGTTTAAAAATGTTTTAATTGTTTTTATTGAATGTTTTTTAAAAAAAGATTGTCACCTGTTAGCTGCCTTGAGTCGGTCACCGCCCAAGAAAGGCAGGATTTAAATGTATTTATTTATTTATTATTATTAAATAAATAGAGCTTCAATTTGCAGAGCATTTCTTTTCCTTTGGAATGCTTCTCCTTGCCACGTTCTCTATAATGTAATGAGCCTCTGTCCGTTGGTCTTCAGGCACTCTGCTTACCAAATTTAGGAATATAAATTTATGAATATGAATTTCCCATAGGTTTTCATTAGGTGGTGCAGTAACTATGGGTACACGTAATGTCTCTTATGTGCTCCCGTAGTGACTCTGGATTGTAAGGTTAGTCTGAACTCTCCGCTATGATCTGTCTGTCTTGGGTGGCCCTACATTTCATAGCCTTATCTTATGCAAGCCCCTATCCATGAAGGGGGTATCCATCCATCCATCCAGCATCTACTTAATCTGGGGTGGTATTGGCCTTCCATGTTCTGTTCCTGGGGTTTATCCTTTAATGTCTGCCTGTTACACTCTTGGGCCCTTTCTAATTTTCCCCTTTCAATCCTTCAGGTGAAGGGAAGGAGGATGTGGAGGAACCACAAACCAAGTCCCAGGAGAGGTCTACAGATGGAGGACAGCAGAGAATGAGGATTTGCAACTCTTCTGCTTCCCAAGCTGGTGACTTCCCAGAAATAGATCTAAAAGGATATGCAGGACAAGCGGAGGAAAAGGATCAGTGCAGTTTCTGTGGTAAAACCTTCAACAGAAATTTGAACTTTAATGATAGTTCAGAAACTCACACAGCAGACCAACCATATGTATGTTCTGAATGCAGAAACAGCCTCAGCTTAACTTCAAAGTTCACTTTCCATATAAGAAGCCCCACAGAGGAGAAACCGTATCAATGCTTAGAATGTGGAAAGAGCTTCAGGATGAGCTCCAGCCTAACATTTCATCAGAGAAACCATGCAGGGGAGAAAGCACATAAGTGCTTGGAGTGTGGAAAAAGCTTTCATCTGAGATCACACCTGACTGTGCATCAGAGAACACACACCAGTGAGAAACCCTATCAATGCTTGGAGTGTGGAAAGAGCTTCAGACAGAGCTCAAACCTCACTGTGCATCTCAGAACCCACACCGGGGAAAAGCCATATAAATGCATGGAGTGTGGAAAGTGTTTCAACAGGAATTATAGCCTATCTGTTCATCGAAGAACCCACACAGGGGAAAAACCATATGAATGCTTAGCGTGTGGGAAAAGCTTCAGTATGAGCTCCAGCCTAACTTTCCATCAAAGAACCCATGCAGGGGAGAAAGCCCATGAATGCTTGGAATGTGGAAAGAGCTTCAGTGTGAGATCACACCTGAGTGTGCATCAAAGAACTCACACAACTGAGAAACCATATAAGTGCTTGGATTGTGGAAAGAGCTTCAGACAGAGCTCAAACCTCACTGTGCATCTAAGAACCCACACCGGAGAGAAACCATATAAATGTCTGGAGTGTGGAAAGTGTTTCAATAGGAATTATAGTCTGACTGTGCATCAAAGAACCCACACAGGGGAGAAACCATATGAATGCTTGGAATGTGGAAAGAGCTTCATTGTGAGCTCACATCTGACTGTGCATCAAAGAATACACATGGGAAAAGCCATTTAAACGTTTGGAGTATGGAAAATGTCATACAAAGTGTCATACCAGAGTCAGCTCCACCCCAAGGCAAAAAATAAACCATAAAGGAAATGCTATTAGTGTGGAAAAATATTCAACAGGAGCTCAAGCCTGCTTAGACATCATAGATCTCACATGGGAGAAATCACATACAGTGGCACCTTGCTTAACAAGCATTTCACATAACAAGCAAAAATTTCCAAGCAATCTTGCTTCACATAACAAGTTCTGCTTCACATAACAATTTCTGCTTCACATAACAAGCAAGCACGCTATGGGCAGGCGTGCTGTGCAGCCCTGACGCTCCGCATGGTGGCTCTTTAAAAGGACTGCCGGCCAGAGCTGCTGCCTCTAACTGCCCCCAACTTGGGGGCAGTTGCCTGGAGATGCCAGAGGCAGCAGCCCCTAAGTGCCCCCAAGTGCCCCCACTGACCACCTTGAACCTTCAGCAGCAGCCCAGGTAAGCCTCCCAGGAAAGTGTCTTTGATTGCAGTCGCCTAACTATGACTACCCAGAAGTAAGCCCTAGTGTGTTAAATGGGGCTTACTCCCAGGAAAGTGTCTTTAGGACTGCAGCCTAAGTAGACTTCATAGGATCATGCACATTGAATGCATGTTTTGAATTCAATCCCAGTGTTTTGTCATCATTTTTACATATTGTTAATATTTTGGGGTTTGTGGAACCAATCGTCTGAGTTTCCATTGTTTCCTATGGAAAAATCTGCTTCACTTAAAGAGTGTTTCACTTAAAGAGCATGCCGCCGGAATGAATTAAGCTCTTCATGGGAGGCACCACTGTACATGCTTGGGGTTCAGAAAGGCCTTCAGTGAGAGCTCAAAGCTGGCTTGGCTCTACAGAAATCACACAAGAAAGAAAGTATACAAATGCATGGAGTGTGGAAAAAGCTTCAGTCACAGCATACGCCTTACTTATCATCTAAGAACGTACGTGGGAGGGATGTGAGTCCTTGGAGTGTGGAAAGAGCTTCTGTGACAGCTCCGTCCTGACTAGGCATCGAAGAACCCACTCCGGAGCAACCATATAAGTGCTTGGAGTGTGGAAAGAGCTTCAGTGTGAGCTCATCCCTGAGGAAGCATCAAAGAAGCCACACCGGGAAGAGGAGTGTGGAATGAACTTCAGTGCTAGCCCCTCCCTGACTTTCCACCAAATAACCCACATGGGGAAGAACCATTTGGATGCTTGGAGTGTGGAAGTTGGAGTTGGAGATTGCAATCCAAGAACTCAGATAGGGAAGCAACTGCATGAAGCCTCCAACTTGGAAACATCTTTACTTGCAGCTTCGCTTGACGTCAAAGAACTCAAGTGTATGCAAAGTTGTATGAATGCTCAGTGTGTGGAAAGGTTTTTGTGTGTGTTTGTGTGTTTGGAAAAAAAAAGAAATAATGTTTTGATGAATTTTGGATTTGAGGATTTGGCATATGATAGCATGTGGGAGATAATGCTTTTGTAAGGGTGCAAATTTAGCTTATTAATCCAAAGGCAAAAAGTAATTAGAATTTTTGACTTTGTTCTTTGTCCAAATGCATCCCTTTCAACAAAAATAAAAGAAAGAAGGAAAGAAGAAGCAAATACCGAGTTCTTTCTGTCACTCTTGAAAAACAGGTTTTACAACATTGAAATAGCCCCTGCAAGGGGGGAAGATCTTGAATGGGGGGAAGTAACACTACTAGCTGTCCTCTTGGGTTGTTTTCCTTTATTAGCCTTGGCATTCGTGCTTGATGCTGCATGTGAAGCACGAAGGCCTAGGTAGATTGATATGGAGGATAGGCTGTTACCGAAGCAGCAAATCCCTCCTCCACTGAAATAGTCCAATGGAATGGCAGAGCCAATACGATTGGATCCAGCTGGCGTCACAGAGCTGGGCTAAGGAAAGGACCTCACCCTGTCTTGTGGGGCCGACCCAGGTATCGAACCCTGGCCTTCTGGTTAACAGGCACAGTGTCTTAACCACTTGCACCAATTCCAGCTTTATTTCAGTAAGTACCAGACAAACAATTGGTTTCCACAGACCTTCTCCCCCCACATTTTACAACACATTTTTGTTGTAAAACAACTTTCAACAACTTGGCTTAGAAATATTCAGCTTCTGTGGCTGAGATGCTGGGTGCTGGGGTTGAGAAGCAGGGGAGTGTGCAGTACATACGGTGAAGGAATAGAGGGCACCAATAAGGAATATTTATCTAATTAATAGATGAAAAACAAGGGTGGAATAAAGGTTTGGAGTTCTCTGGCCTAGGAGGTCTGTTTTCTTCTCCCTCCCTTCTCTTCCGTTTCTGTAACTCTCCTTTTGAGATCCATGATATCTAAAACTGCTTTACAAACATGAGTTTGTTTCTTTACACAGAAGTCTGAGAAACATTGATCTAGTCCAGGGGTCTCCAAACCCTGGCACGGGAGCCAGATTTGGCCCTCAGTGAACCTCAAGGTGGCCCCCTCAAGAAGCCTCTTGGGCAAGCATTGTAATCCACTCCTATGCATTCTTATATATAAATTTATTCAAATTTGAAATGTAAATTAATTTTCTGGCCCCTGACACAATGTCAGAGAGATGACATGGCCCTCCTGCCAAAAGGTTTGGAGACTCGTGTCTTAGACCAGAGGTGAGTGGATTAAAAAATGGCTAGATTAAGGTTGGGGGAACTTGGGATGTTCAGTTTGGAGAAGAGGGGAGACATGATTGCCCTCTTCAGGTACCTAAAGGCCTGCCATATGGAGGAAGAGGCTCATTTGTTGCCTCTGAAAGCAGAACTAGAACCAATGGGGACAAACTGCAAGAGAGGAGATTCTGGTTGGATATCCGGAAAAAATTCCTGACGGTGAGGGCGGTTCTGCAGTGGAAGAGATTGCCAAGGGAGGTGGTGGACTCTCCCTCACTGGGGATCTTCAAGCAGAGGCTCGACGAGCACCTGTCGGGGATGCTCTAGGGGGATTTCCTGCGGCAGGCAGGGGGTTGGACTAGATGACCTACTAGGTCCCTTCCAACTCTAGGATTCTATGATTCCTTGCTCATCACTATTACACAGTTGAGCTGCTTGACCCAGGCTCTGCTTAGCCTGTCACAGCTAAGAATTACGGGGAAACATACCCTATCTTCATATGAAATAACAAAGTTGTGGTAACAGTTTCAATGTAAGGCATGCACATTATGGCAAAGATTCCAAACTTTACGTATAGGCTAATGGGCTCTGAACTTTCTATGACAGCAGAAGAGAGATCTAAGGGTGCTGGTGGACACCCCAATGTGAAGAAGGCTAATTCCATGCTTGGGGTCATTAGAAAAGGGACGGAGACTAAAAACAGCGAATATTATAATGCTGTTGTACAAACTGAGGGTGAGGCCAGTCCAGGTCTGGTCACCACATCTTAAAAAGCATATAGAGGAAATGGGTTCGGTTCCGTTACCAAAATGATTAATGATCTGGGACACCTTCAGTTATGCAAGGGCTAGATAGAGAAATGGTCTTTTCCCTCTCATGTAATACCAGAACTGGGGGACATCCAGTAAAATTGAGTTCAGGCAGGAAGTCATGAAGTGGGGCAGCAGCTCACAGGGCAAGCATCTCTTCTTTCTGGGGAGAGGCTAGGAGTTTGGCTGGAGGTAGGAACTTGTGCAGAGGAGCAGGTGGCAGGGAAAGTATTGCCTGTTCCTAGCTGCAGGCTGCAGGGAAAGCATCATTCCTTGTCAGCTACGCTTCTGTAGGTTGTGATCCAAAGACGGCCCAAGAGCTTAAGAGCCAAACTGAGCACTTAATAACCCCAGCATCAGGCACACCTGTTCTCACTCCCTCTCCGTGCAAAGGTGGCCAAGAGGCCTGTCTCTCCTAGTACCTTCCTATCTCTAGGGGCTGTTCGAAACCCCCCTAGTCAGTTTTCCCGCTGCCTGTGTGGAGTACAGTAGTGACCCTCTTGGCCTCTCAGGTCCGTTACGCCTGAAATTGAAATTTGCGGAACTTCATAGGTTTATATAGGGCCTCTCAGGCCTCTTGCGCCCGAGAAACTTCAAATTACTTGTTTAAGGTTAATAAATGAGGTGTTTTGAATCAGGTTTCAAATCTTCTCTCTTTGTACGTCCTACTGAAGGTCACTGATCACATTGAGAGCGTTAGAATTGAGTTCATTAGGTGCTAATGACAGTTTTCTAACAGGGGCCTGTCCAGGATTCCCAGATGTCCGGACTTGCCCGGACGGGTCCTACATTTGGGCCCCTGGTCCGGGCCCCTCCAGAAAAGGAGGGGTCACTGGGGCTTCTTTGCAGCTGCCCCTGCAGCGGTGGCAAGGCTTCAAGCCAGCTGCTGCTCTGTCAGGGGCAGCCACCACCCTCGCAGCCTCCGGCCAGCTGATGGACTTCCTCTGGAGGGGGAGGCCAGGCCGGAGTGGAACTTCCTCTCCTGACCTGGCCACACCTCACCTGGGTTTCCCACACAGCTTTGAAAGCACTGAGGAGGCCTAGCTAGGCTGGGAGCAGATGTTCCATCCCTGCCTGGCTTTCCCCCATCGGAGGAAGCCTATCAGCTGGCTGGAGGCTCCTCAGAATGCATAGCCCTCCCTCTCTGCCAGCCTGAGCCTCCCCAGCACCAGAGCCTCCAGCACCTGGGGTGTTTGTCGTACACCCCAACAAACCCTCCCTGGACCCCCCACCCACCCCACAGAAACCCCAGACACCCTGCCTGGGTCCCCCTCTTCCCGCTCACCTAGGGAGGTCTGGACTCGCTGCTGCACAGTTCTTTGGGGGGAGGGAAAATCTCCCCCTCCCCCAGCCACCCACCATCAGCCAGCCCTGCTGCCTGCCCTGCACCACTAGCCCCACCTACCCACCACCAGTCACCCCTACATGCATCCGCTTCCCCTCCCCCCACAAACCCCTTACTTACCTAGTTTCCCCTTCACCCAATACCCCCCACCAGTCACCCCTACATGCATCCACTTCCCCTCTGCCCACAAACCCATTCCTTACCTACTTCCCCCTTCCCCAATACCCCCACCAGCCACCCCTGCGTGCACCCACTACCGCTCCCCCAAGAGAATATATATAAAAGAGAAAAGTCACTGACTCACTCATTGACTCACTCATCACCACCCTGCCAAAACCGCTGGACCTAGAAGCGTGAAATTTGGGGAGGGTGTTCCTTCCGTGACGGAGGGTGCACTAAGAACCGGTTTTTGGAAATTCTGACTGGAAGGGGCTGAAAAGGGGGCAACATGTTTTTGTCCTATACTTGACATGGAAGGCTGACCAACATCCAGCCAATTTGGTGCTTGGTGCATTGGAGATTGTTGGGAGGGAAGGGTTGCACTGGGGATGATGCTGTGCATGGAGGGTTGTGCATGGGGGGTTGCACATGGGGAGATGATGTGCATGGGGGTTGATGCACATTGGGGAGTTGATGCTTATGGGGGAGATGATGCGCATGGGGGGATGTTGCACAAGGGGGATGTTGCACATGGGAAGTTGATGCACATGGAGGGTTGTTGTGCTTGGGGGATGATGCGCATGGAGATGTTGCGCATGGGGGGTTGATGCACATGGGGGATTGATGCACATGGGGGTGTTGTTGCGCATGGGGTGTTGTTGCTCATGGGGTGTTGTTGCGCATGGGGGATTGATGCAGATTCACCAATTCATTCATTTCACAACACATTTTTGTTGTAAAACTGTCTTACAAGGCAGAATCCTTTAGAAATTTTAGTTTGTCTTGCAAAGCATTTGTCTTATAAGGAACCTCTGTATACAGTTTTTGTTTTGAAAAAGCAATTGCTGACTATATTACCAGCCATGGTTATCTGACAAAGGAGTAGGAATGGAAAGCAAGAAAAGATATAAAAGATAGAAGAACTCTGTATAACTCTTATAACTGTGTTCCCCTTGCTGCCTGTTCACAAGGAAAAGGGGGATACAGAAGATTTTTTTTCCAGGACACCAGTGTAGAAAAGAGGACTTGTCCTGGGAAAGGAGGACAGTTTGGGAGTCTTGGTGCAGCTGAGCCTGGGAGATGCTGCTGGATCCCTTTACTTTCCTATCCTGGGGCTGGTTCTGGAGGACCAAAGAGACAGAGCGAGTGGAGAGCAGCACTTTCTTCCGGCTCCCCCTCCACACTCCCAGCTGACTCCTGCTCTGTCCCGGGAGGAGAGGCGTTGAGAGGGGTGGGATCTGGAGGAGAGGTGTTGGGGGCTGGAGTAGAGCAGGAAGCTGATGCTTGAAGGAGGAAAGGGAGGGGAAGGGATCTGGTGAGTCCACTGCTTCTGGGGGGTCTGGCTGGGAGGGGGTCCTGGAGATGCACAGGGGAGTCATGGGGGGGAGGGTTGGAGACAGCCAGAAGGGGTGCAAAGCAGGTCCAGCCTGGAGGAGCCTCAAAGGTCCACCCTGGAGATGCTGCCAGGACTGGACCTTCTGCCTGCAGAGAGAGTGCCCCCCCCCCAGAGCTTCACCCACCAAGGGTGGGAGGAAGCTGTGAGTGGGGGGTCTGCAGGAAAGAAAGGGGAGGGGTGGAGGGGCTGAGGGGGCAGAAGTGAGGGGTCCACCCAAGACCAGCAGGAGGGGCTACCCTGCTCTGAGCTGTAGGTCCCCCCCCCCCCCAGGAAAAGGAGGTCATCAGCAGGGAGCAGGTCCCATCCCTGGCTGGTCGCTGTCTAGACAGACCTCCTTCCTTGACAGCAAAATAATTCACTCACTGAGCATCTTCTTGGCCTTGCAGGACTTTGCAGCCCCCCCCCCCCCCCATTTGGGAGGTCTGGAGAATGAAGCTGGAGGAAGATCCTATGACCTCCTTGGAGGCCGCCTCTGGACTTGAAACAGAGATGGGAGAGGAAGACGAGGCTTGTCCTGGAGCAGGAAGAGATTTTGGTGCCACCCAAACTGGAGGCAGTGAGGGATGTGGGTCCACAATCTATGGAGAGGACACCCCCAGCTGGGACCTGCATTGGCAGCGATTCCGTCAGTTCCACTTCTGGGAGGCTGAGGGTCCTCGGGAGGTCTGCAGCCAACTCCATGCCCTTTGCTGTCAGTGGCTGAGGCCAGAAAGGCACACCAAGAAGCAGATGCTGGACCTGGTCATCCTGGAGCAGTTCCTGGCTGTCCTGCCCCCAGAGCTGGAGAGCTGGGTCAGGGCATGTGGGGCAGAGACCAGTGCACAGGCGGTGGCGCTGGCAGAGGGCTTCCTCCTGAGCCGGGCAGAGGACAAGAGGCAGGAAGGGCAGCAGGTGAGGGCAGCTCATCTTCATCACTGCTAAGCCTTATCAGGGGTTGTGCCTCCCTGGATGTGACCTCTTCTCACAAGCTCTTGTTCTGTTCCCTCTTTCCTCACTTTCCTCCCTTTGGTGTCCTGCTCCTTTCTTTCTCTTTCAGGTTCACAGCCTGTCATCAGAAGCGGGTGTTGGTTCCCTAACAACAGAGAAGTCTCTCCAAGACACCACTCCGAGGGCACAGATTCTGGACATCATGCACAGCAAGACCTCGCTACGTAAGTGTACTTGGGGAATACAATACTGTCCATAGTTTCTCAAAAGTTTTTAAACATGCTGCTGGCAATCTCACAATATGTCTCTGCTGAGCAAAGAAGCACCACAGTCCACAAAAAGACCATGCATATGAACCAGGCAGACAAAAACTCATAAAATAATATAATTGTAGAGTCCGGCAGTTGCTTGTTGAGCCTGTGATTGAAGATCCCCATTGAAGGAGAGGCCACCACCTCTCCTGGCAATCTGTTCCTCTACCTGTTCCATCGTTCTCACATTCAGGAATTTTTGAAGGCCGTGGTGATCTGGATGAGGGATGCAGTCAGGACAAGACTGGGGTTCTCTTGGTTCAGAAATTCTCAATGTAGGTGCTCAAATATCATCCTGGACTGAAGGGGACTGCTCTGTTCCTGAAGGAGCCGGTTTGCAGCATGGAGGCCCACCTGGATTCACAGCTACTCCTGGACTCATGGGTGGCAGCAATGGCTGGGGGTTTTTTGCTAAGGTTCAGCTGGTGTGCCGGCTGCGTCCGTACTTGGATCATGCGGACCTAGCCATGGTGATGCATTCCATGTGATAATTTAGCCAGGGGTGTCCAGATTTTTTGGCAGGAGAGTCACATAATCTCTCACATTGTCTGGGACGCTGGAAAAATGATTTACATTGCAAATGTGAATAAATTTACAAATAAGATTGGCGACCTTACAAGGCTTGCTTGACAGGACCAGGGTATGGAAATGCCTGACTTTGACTACTGTAACACAAGCAGTCTTTCCAGGGGTGGTGGCTAATTCTGGGACTGTTCCAGCATCCTTCAAGAGACCAGTACTGACCTTAACAGTGACGCCTTTGTGTTTGAGCTGAATGGAGACGAGATTCCTTCATATGTCATGAATAAATCTCTTCTCCCAACACATTTATGTCTTTCACAGGAGATTCACTGGAGATGCCGGCAAGAAAGACCATCTCACCTCTTGCTGGTGGTGCAGAGGAAACACCTTCTGTGCATCTGGATCAGGTGCAAAATTATTCCTGGGAAGGGGAGAGGGAAGGAGGGACATTCAATTGCATCTGCCACTTGCATCTCTGTCTAGACTCCGTAGTCTCTCTTCTGAGTGCAGCTTCTCAGTGTTTTGTTGACGGGTTTCTTCTCTTCTTTTCAGGGCATGATATCAATTGAAGAAGTATCTGTGCATTTCACAGAGGAGGAGTGGGCCCTGCTGGATCCAGATCAGAAATCTCTGCATAGGAAGGTCATGGAGGAGAACTTCCAGAATGTGGCCTCTCTAGGTGAGCTTCCTCTGTCCTTCCTCCTGGAGGCTCAGATCTTCTCCCCTCCTGCTTCTCCTTCCTGCCTCCTCTAATTCAGTTATCTGACCATCAGTGGGTATCGGGAACATTAAGATCTTTCTGATTCAGTTCCTCTGTGTATTCCTGCCACCTCTTCTTAATCTCATCTGTTTCTCTGAGGTCCCTCCTGTTCTTTGCACTACTTTGCATAGCATATTCTTTTAATATCTCCAGTTATCTGTTCACTTCTAAGAGGGTGATCTTCAAAACCAAGAGGAGGGTGATCTTCAAACCAGGACTTTCACAGAGAAGGAGAAGAGGTGTGTGCAGTTCTGCTCCAGAAACAGAGCACAGAGCACATCCTCATTTCCAGAGATTACAGGACTCACCTTCAGGCTGGGTGGGGGGCTTGCCATGACCCCTAGACCAGGGTTTGGTCAACCATCTGTTGATGTCCAAGTGCAGAGCTGCCAGTTGTGTTGTTGGAAAAGTGTGTTTGCTCTGACTAGTGTATTCTTGTGACAGAACTCAGTCGTTGCCCTGCTACATTCTGCACTCCAAGGCCAAACCTGCCTGTGATTCCTGCTGCCTCTTCATCTCCTGTTTTAGCATCTTTTGGGTGTTGAATCTAAGAGGTGTTGAAGCTCTTCATCCAGCTGAATAAACTCCTCCTCTTTGGCTTCAGTGGTTCAGAATTAAATTATTGTGATGTAGAAGGATTTTCCTTGAATCCGTATCAAGATAACCGTGTTGTTTTTGAGGTTGTTCCCAACACTGTGTTCCCACTCTTTTCTTCATTATGAGGGCTACTCCATTTCTTCTATGAGATTCTCGTCCACATATGGTAATTCTGGATGCAATCTGGACCAACTGAGGCCAACACAACACACCTGCTCCCTGTTCCTATAGTGGTGTGGGGAGACTGCCACAAGTGTGTACACTGGCCTAACTCCCCAGGTATCTGCAGAAGTTCCTTTTGTGACACTTTTGGGACACCCCCAGGCCAGCACAGGGTTCGTGCCAGGTCTTATGCAGGCATAACAGGGGGTTAGGATTGGAGCCTGAATTAAATTCACCCACTCACAATTCCCATTTTAGTTCATTAATTCCCAAGATGTCGATGTTCAGTCTTGCCATCTCCTGTTTGACCACATCCAAGCTACTCTGATTCATAGATCTGACATTCCAAGTTCTTATGCAGGATTGCTCTCAACAACATCAGACTTTTCTATTTCCTTCCAGACACCTCCTGATCTGGGCATCCTTTCAGCTTTGGACCAGCTTCCTCATGCTTTCCGGCACTACTTGTAATTGTCCTCTGCCTGGTAGCATATTGGACACCTTCTCCCATGAGGGGCTCATCTCCCCCCATGCCTTTTGCATTTTTGATGCTGAAGTCCATAGGGTTTTCTTGGCAAGATACTAGAGTGGGTTGCTATTTTTTTTTCCAATGGATCACACTTAGTCTGAACTCTCCCCCATGATCGATCGATCGATCGATCGATCTATCTATCTATCTGTTTGTCTATCTGTTTGTCTATCTATCTATCTATCTATCTATCTATCTATCTATCTATCTATCTGTCTATCTATCTATCTATCTATCTATCTATCTATCTATCTATCTATCTATCTATCTATCTGAGTAGACATGGTGAGGATTGCGCTCTTACGCAAGCCCCTATCCATAATGAGAGTATCCATCACCAGCATCTACTTAATATGGGGTGGGGTCAGCCTTCCACTTTCTGTTCTTGGGTTTTGTCCTTAAATCTCTGCCTGTTACACTCTTGGGCCCTTTCTAATTTTCCCCTTTCAATCCTTCAGGTGAAGGGAAGGAGGATGTGGAGGAACCACAAACCAAGTCCCAGGAGAGGTCTACAGATGGAGGACAGCAGAGAATGAGGATTTGCAACTCTTCTGCTTCCCAAGCTGGTGACTTCCCAGAAATAGATCTAAAAGGATATGCAGGACAAGCGGAGGAAAAGGATCAGTGCAGTTTCTGTGGTAAAACCTTCAATAGAAATTTGAACTTTAATGATAGTTCAGAAACTCACACAGCAGACCAACCATATGTATGTTCTGAATGCAGAAACAGCCTCAGCTTAACTTCAAAGTTCACTTTTCATCCAAGAACCCGCTCAGAGGAGAAACCATATAAATGCTTGGAGTGTGGAAAAAGCTGTCGCCTGAGATCACACCTGACTGTACATCAAAGAACACACACAAATGAGAAACCATATAAATGCTCGCAGTGTGGAAAGAGCTACATACAGAGCTCAGACCTCACTGTGCATCTAAGAACCCACACCGGGGAGAAACCATATAAATGCTTGGAGTGTGGAAAAAACTTTCATCTGAGATCACGCCTGACTGTGCATCAAAGAACACACACAAATGAGAAACCATATAAATGCTCGCAGTGTGGAAAGAGCTTCATACAGAGATCAGACCTCACTGTGCATCTAAGAACCCACACCGGGGAAAAACCATATAAATGCTCGGAGTGTGGAAAGAGTTTTAATAGGAGTTATGGTCTGACTATGCATCAAAGAACCCACACAGGGGAGAAACCATATGAATGCTTGGAATGTGGAAAAAGGTTTAATAGTAGTTATGGCCTGACCGTGCATCAAAGAAACCATAGAGTTGAGAAGCCATATAAATGCTTGAAGTGTGGAAAGAGCTTCTGTGATCGCTCCAACCTGACTGTGCATCTAAGAACCCATACAGGGGAGAAACCATATAAATGCTTGGATTGTGGAAGGAGTTTCAACAGGAATTATAGTCTGACTATGCATCAAAGAACCCACACAGGGGAGAAGCCATATCAACGTTTGGAGTATGGAAAATGTTCCACTGTGAGCCCATCGGTGACTAGGCATCCAATAAATCACACAGGAGGGAAAACACATAAATGCTTGGAGTGTGGAAAATCATTCAGCAAGAGGTCAAGCCTGATTAGGCACCACAGATCTCACACAGGGGAGAAATACCCATGCTTAGAGTGTGGGAAAACCTTCAGTGTGAGCTCCAACCTGGCTCGGCATTTCAGAAAGCACACAGGAGAGAAAATATATAAATGCTCGGAGTGTGGAAAAAGCTTCAGTCAGAGCACGAGCCTTACTTATCATCTCAGAACCCACATGGGGGAAAAACCATATGAATGCTCTGAGTGCGGAAAGCGCTTCTGTGACAACTCCATCCTGACCAGGCATCGAAGAACCCACTCGGGGGAGAAACCATATAAGTGCTCGGAGTGTGGAAAGAGCTTCAGTGTGAGCTCGTCCCTGAGGAAGCATCAAAGAAGCCACACTGGGAAGAAAAGTGTGGATCTCACTTCAGTGATAGCCCATCCATGATTTCGGTCAAATAACCCACACGGGAAAAACCATGTGAATGCTTGGAGTGTGGATGTTGCTTCATTCGGAGATCATTATTGGCTCTCCTCTTGGGTTGTTTTTTTCCCCGAATATCTAATTCAATCTTTATTTTGTGTGAGTACCAAAGCAGGCCTCCGTCAGTCTTGAAAGACTATGGTATCGTGCTCGGCGCTGCATACACTGCATGTGAAGCACAAAAGCCTGGGTTGGATTGTTATGGAGGATAGGCTGTTACCCAAGCAGCAAATCCCCCCTCTCCACGCCACTGAATTAGTCCAATGGAAAGGCAGAGCCAATACGATTGGATCCAGCTTTGTCACAGAGCTGGGCTAAGGACAGGAGCTCACCCTGTCTTGTGGGGCCGACCCGGGTCTCGAACCCTGGCCTGCTGGTTAACAGGCACAGCGCCTAGTACCAGAATCACAATTACCATGTTTACTAACGCTCGCCTTTTCCAGCCAAAATTAGTTTCTAAAAGTGGGGTACACATTGGATTCAATGGCACATTAGAGCCAAGTGAATACTATTTTGATTATAAGTGTAGGTCAATATTGACTTTAACAGTTTAGTACATAGTAAGAAAAATGTAACATAAACCCATGGGTATATAAAGTAGTCCAGTTTGGTAAAAGTAATGCAATTTGGTAGAGCCTTGTCATGTTAGTTTTGTCATATAACTCATCGCTGTATGCAGTGAAATTACATTTTTCACCTTCTTTGTAGCTGCACGTTACAATCACAAGTAAACTTTTTTTATCTTAAGCCTTTTAAAACTGTTGTGTGGTTTGGATTCAATGGCGCATTACGTTCAAGTGAGTACAGGTATTTTCCACAGACCTTCTCCACCCACCACCCCTTGTTCTTCCATCCCCACCTCCTCTTTCAACAATATAGCTTAGAAAAATTCAGCTTCTGGGACTGAGACGCTGCACTGGTGCTGGGAGTTCATGAGAAGGAGAGTGGAGGAAAGAATGGAGGACACCTGTGGAAAAGAACGGAGGACACCAACTAGGAATTTCTTTACCCAGCGTGTGGTTTGTCAGTGGAACTCCCTGCCACAGAGTGTGGTGATGGCATCTAGCCTCAATGACTTTAAGAGGGGATTGGACAATTTCCTAGAGGAAAGGAAAAATCACAGGTCACAAGCCATGAGGGGTGTGTGTAGAGGAGGACAACCCCCAAATGCCAGATGTAGGGGGGCACCTGGACTCAGGTGTCATATGTGCTCCCTGAAGCATCTGGTGGGCTGCTGTGTGATAGAAATCTGGACCAGCTGGGCCTTTGGCCTGATCCAGCAGAGGCTCTTCTTATATAATAAAATAGATGAAAAACAATAGTGGAATAAATGTTCTGACAACATTTGCCTAGCAGGACCATTTTCTTTTCCCTCCCTTCTCCCCCATCTATGTAACTCTCCTTTTGATACCTGAAACTGCTTTAGAAACATGACTTTCTTTGCACAGAAGTCAGGAGAACATTGATCTTGTCCAGTCTTCTTAAAAGTGGGGGTTGTGACTTCATTCCAGGGGAGTCGCAAAAAGCTGGGTGCAGAAATCTTGGAATCTGGCACTGGGCACCTTTAATGCCCATGAAATCGCTTTTGGGGAGGGGGTTCCCGGAGAGATTGTTGTTCTCAGAAAGGGGTCCCAAACTAAAATGCTTCAATATCCCTGATCTAGAGAACGTGCCTCCTGACCACATTCACAAAAAACCAAAAAGAATATCAATTGAATCAACAATTGATGCTTTTGATTCTGAGTTCAGTTTCCAAGTGTAAATTATACAATATCCAGAGGGGACCATAAATTGAAGGGATTACAGACAAGTAAGGTGTTAATGCAGACGTCGTTGTAGTTAATTGAATTGATTTCTGGGATGGGGATTCCAGAATTTTCCCTGCCCTTTGCTCTGGTGAACCAAAAGCCTGAGCTCTGCTGCTGGCCAGAGGCCCTTCCCCTCCCCAGCTAATCCCTGGTGCCAGCCAAGGTGGGCCGCTCAGTGGGGGGGACGGGGACTGAGGACTAGGTGAGGATCAGGCTGTGCAGGAGGGAGGTGGCAGCAGTGCCTGCTAAGATCCTATGTCCTTTTGTAGCTTGGATCTCTAGACTCTCCTCTCAATGCCAAGCAAAGAAGTGACATGTGTCCAAGTAGAGGACCAAGTGGCGCATGGAAAGGGAAAATGGACATTTTAAATACCACGCCTGAGTCATCGGGTCCTCTTAGCACAAAGTGTGCCAATGGGTATTACAGGAGAAGCTGTGATGTCCTCCTCCATTGCTGCTGGCCCTTCCCATATTCTCTGCATCTCTGGACCCAGTGGCATATGTACAGGGGGCAAAGCACTAAGAGCACAATCCTAACCATATCTACTCAAAAGTAAGCCCTATTATGTTCTATGGGTCTTACTCACAGGAAAGTGTCTTTAGGATTGCAGCCTAAGTCATTCAGGGAGCTTCGCTGCAGTGTGCAAAGCACTTCTATTGCAATCCTAAACCTCAGTTAGGCCAACCTAAGCCCCAGCAGAAGTCCTGCCCTGGCTTGGGAGAATCACCAAACTTCTCTAAGGCACTCTTGCCCCACTCCTGTGGGTACATGCCCAGACATATGCTTGCCTCTTTCCTTCACAGGAATGGAAAGATCAGTGAGTTGTGCCAACCTAGGTTAAGATGGCACCCGAAGCCTGGCAGTGCTTTGCACCCTTCCTGACTATGCCACTAGTCCAAGCCTGGCTGCGTCCAGCTCAGGGCTGCCTTCCCAGGCTGGCAGCAGCTCCAAGGGGAACCAAGCCATCCTGCTCATTCTGAAATGAACAGAACCAAGTGTTTGGGCTGGTAGGCCATGGTCCTTCTCACCTTAGGAGTGAGCAGGACATCTAAGAAGGGCAACCTTCCTCCCCTCCTTTTCTATCTCCTGGTCCCAAATTGCAAAGATGTTGTACTTGAGAGACTGTTGATACACGCTGTGTAATTTCAGAGCTTTCCATGTTCAATTCCTGAGCCGCTACGGCCAGTACACAGCTCAATAGGCCTCCCAGCTCTACCCCATCTATTATATAAACTAGTAAAATGTCCCCGCGTTACACGAGTAAAATACCCCCACATACACCATCCCCCATTGAGCAACACCCTGCTAGGGAAGGGCAACCGGAATGCTCCCCCTCAAGTAAACAAATACGGTTCTCTAATATGAGCCACCCAGACCATTAGCTTCTATCAGAAACCGAGCTAGTGACCCACAATAAATTCCCCAAAACACAACCCCCCAAAATTAACCCGAAAGAAACCCTCATAAGGACTAGCTAGTCTAAGTCTCCCCCTTCAAATCCCCAGTGAATACAAAACTATACGAGGTAATCTCCCCAGCACAGCCGCTGAGGCAAAATACCAACTCTAAAACAGACACCAGTGTCACACCCCAGCCTTCTTATCACTCCAGCCAGGCTTGGCTTCCTACATTTGAAGAGAAACTCATATTCCTCACACTCCGCCATTGCTCAGCATACCCCACTGCACAACACCTTCCTCTGCACATCAACTCCCATGTGCAGCAACATCCCCCATGCACATCAACCCTCCATGCACATCACCCTTCCATGCACATCAACCCTCCATGTGCACCAAACCCCCATGTGTGCAACTCCTCATAAGCATCACCCTCCCATGCGCACCAACCCACACATGTGCACCAACCCCCAAAGCGCACCAACCCCCATGTGCATTACCCTCCCATGAGCACCAACCCCCATGCGCATCACCTTCCCAGGCGCAAAATTCCCCCATGCACATCAACACCCACACGCACATCACCCTCCCATGAGTATCAACCCCCCCCCATGCGCACCAAGTCCCCATGTGTACCAATCCCGATACACATCACCCCTCATGTAATTATATGCATTACATGCATTGAGAATGATGGGATAAAAATATTGAACACTTTATATTATATTCTCTACTTCACATGCTGCAGATTAACCATAGAAATGGATTTCAGGAAAGGAGTGAGATGAATCTGTTGTATCAAAGACATATGGAGAATTCTGTGGTATCTGATTTCAGCAGCACTTAAAAAATACTCCTTTATTTTTTCCGGAGCTTTTGCATGGTGCATGAGATACGGCACATTAGTCTGGTGAGAATTATAAAAGTTAAAAAGTGGATCTGAAATGGTTTTTTTCCCCCTCATCTTTCCCCTCATCTTGGAACAAGGGTGTTGTGCAAGTTCCCATCCCTCCCTTTATCCTCTATGTTGGGCCAGTGGCAGAGCTAGAGGTGGTGCAAAACCCAAACGTTTGCAGGGAACCTCATTGCAGCAAGTCTGAATGAGAACTGCAGAGCCAGAATAAGAGGAAGACCCCAGAAATCGGGATGCCTCCAGGAGGAAAGTAGTTAAAATCCCAGCACTGAGAAAAGAACAGTTCAGATTATGGTAGACAAAAACCAGCTGTCAGAATTTATTAGAATTATTATTAGAATTATTGAAATTATCTGATACCTTTGAAATCATTCTGTGGGCTGCCTATAGTAAAGGACAGGCAGCCAAGCACCTTACAGACATTCAACAATGGCTGGGAACACACACTTGCCCCAGGCAAGGCTATCCATCAAAATTCACAGGTTCTCACAGGTTCCCAAGAGAAGGGATGATAACATCACAATGAATTGTCCCAAGTTCTCAAGCACTGTTATTGTCTACAGTAAATGGCCCACTTAAGACTTGTAAAGATGTGCTTATCTCAGCAGGAACTGAAAGAAATTTCCTTTCCTTTGTCATTGCCTAAACCCTGCAGCCTGGACGGAAAGTAAAGCAATGTTAAATTGTCAGGCAAATCAGAAGAACTTCTTTGAAGCCCAAAGATTATAAAATTAAAATAAAATTTTAATTCTTCTTCCTGTGGGGAAGGAAACTCAGATGGATCAACCAATGTCAGAATACAGGTGCTTGATTGCCACAAGTGTTCTTCATTGTACTGATGTGTCATGTCATGTCTTGCCACACATTTTTCCCATCTCGGCTCAGGAAGCCACTGAAGATAAAATCTTTGATTGTATAAATCCTCTTGTTATGAACAGAATCATCTTATTATGTAGAGAAACAGTTATGCTATGAAAGGTCTAGTCAATTTGTACAAAGTGCTCAGTCCTTTTTGAAGGCAGAAAACTCTGTCCGGCTGAGCCCGGAGCTCTGAATAAAGCTGATCCTTGCTTGCATCATCGACTCTTGAGTTTTCCCTGCTGGTACCTACTTCATTCCTATTACAAGATCACTGCATGATTGATTTGCATGGAGCCCACCTGATTTTAGGAGCAGAAAATTCAAACTGTGTGTCTCAATATCTGACTTGGGCTGGGGTTTGGACACCCCTGGTTTAGGTGATCACGTATCACAGGTAAAGCCTGGTTTAATGTTCACAGGTAATAAAAAACTGAGGTAGGCACTCGAGATTGCCCTGGTTCAAGACTGGGAATAGCAGGTGATCCTTGCATGACGTAACGCTGACACCTGACCTCTGATGCAACCTGAGCGGAGAAGTAGAAAAGTGATGTCTGGGTATTAAGTGCTGGTTCATGAGAGCCTTGCTTTGCCCCTGGCCTTCCTTCCAATGTCGCTTTGGTTTGCTCATCTCTTCAATCAATGGTTGGGTTTCTCTGGTTGCCTGTCCTGGTTAATTCTAAGGGCATCAGGGCTGCCACGTCCACCAGGCAGCTCAGTCTTGTCTGCTGACCGACTTCAAGTGGAAACCCTTGGTCTCTCCCCCAAACCCCAACGCTGCCCATCTGCTGAGTGACCTGGTCATGATCTGGCATACGGAGCTGGGTTCACTTCCTGGCACCAGCATCCATCAACTCAGGCCCAGATCCTCACCAACATAGCCCTGGCGGCAGGTCGTGTGCTGCACCCTGTACTTGGGGGACGTCACTGAGGTCACTCCATGGTAAGGGAATGTCTCTCTAGGAGTCCAGTGAAGATCACACTCCAGTGCACAGGATGTTTCTATCAGCCTGATTTCTAACAGCCATGCCTGCCTCTTGCTCCTGCACAGCCCCCTCCTCACCTGTGCCAGGGGGTGGCTGGGCTCCCTCTCTTCCTGGTCACTGCAACCCCAGCCATGCAGAATGAATGAATGAATGAATGAGAGATGCAATAGTTGTGCTTGGCAGCCCTGCTGTTGGGGGGAGTTCAGCTGGGGGGGGGGGAGAAAGAGGAGCATTTGGGGGGAGGATCTGGGGCAGGAAAGCAGGCGGGGCAAATCATGGACCACTTTACATAGAATTTATTTCACACAGTGCAATCCTAAGCATGTTGTAGGGGAAAAGGGTAAAGTTATGCATTTCTGCTAGGTTAAAGATAAGGGTATTTCTAAAGTGGTGAACTGAGGGGATGTGTTGTATGGGTGAAAAGCAAGGAGGGAGCAAGGAAGATGAAGAGAAAGCTGTAAAGTGCCAGATACCCCTTAAAGAATGCATGGGAATATGTGGGGAGGATGGGGACTGCTGGGTCAGGGAGAATTTGCCATTCTTATCAGCAAGAGAAAGGTTGCAGAGGGATGTCCCCAGAATTTCTAACACCTGTAAATTACACCCTGACTTCCTCAGCTGTTGGGAATAAGATAATCAAAGCCCAGAGTTAATGGATCTTGTGATGTGCAGCTGAGGATGGTTTTGGGAAATCCTGAGCATGTACAGAGTGTTTTTCCCCCCCTTCAGCACAAGTCAAACCAACCATGTGCCTGCCTCCTGTCCCATACATGTGTAAGGGACTATTTGCACACTACCCACACATGTATGGGATAGGCTTGGCATGTATCTCTATGCATAAGAATGCTATCTGATCGGGTTCCCTGCCCCCACCCTGATATCAGTCCCTCCAGCTGGATGCTTAGGCAGAGGGCTCCTGAGCATGTACAGATTGTTTTTCCCCCCACTTCAGCACAAGTCAAACCTACCATGTGCCTGCCTCCTATCCCATACATGTGTGAGGGACTACTTGCATGCTACCCACATGTGTGCTCAGGCTGGGCATGTCCAGGCATGTACCTCCATGCATTAGAATGCTGTCTGATCGGGTTCCCTGCCCCCACCCTGATATCAGTTCCTCCAGCTGGATGCTTAGGCAGAGGGCTCCTGAGCATGTACAATGTGTTTCCGCCCACTTCAGCACAAGTCAAACCAACCATGTGCCTGCCTCCTATCCCATACATGTGTGAGGGACTGCTTGCATGCTACCCACACATGTATGGGATAGGCTTGGCATGTATCTCTATGCATTAGAATGCTATCTGATCGGGTTCCCTGCCCCCACCCTGATATCAGTCCCTCCACCTGGATGCTTAGCCAGATGGCTCCTGAGCATGTACAGAGTGTTCCACCCATCTTGTTATGGAAATGACAAAGGTCCAGATCAGAAGTGTTCAGAGAGGGTTCTTTATTAAGCCGGTGACCCCAGTCTAAGACTCGTGTGTCTTACAAAACAAACTGAGGTCCAGAGCAAAAACATACATGCATCTTTATACCTTTCTCTGGTCACGTGCATGGCATGGCAGGCATCGCCCCACCCGAAGCCCCCTTGATTCCCATTCATCACTTTTCAATCAAATGGCAACAACCATTCCCAGGCATCTCCCTCCTTGCTATGCCTGGCTTTTGTTATCTGCAGCTTCCTGGGTCTCTTGACTTGCAAATCACCCTCTCCTGATGCAGGATGTGGCCCTGAAACTGGAATGTCTTGGCTCAATGACTCCCATCTCCTCCAGGGGATTCACACTCCTCCTGTGTTCTGCAAAGGGGGCCCTCTCGGTGCTGGCTCAGGAATGCTCCTTTAACGTCCAGCCTACCAGCTTCATTCCTTGCTTTCATTTCCATCTAACTCAATATCTAGTTTATTTCTATTTCTCTATTAAACCTATATTTTAACCTCCTGTCCAACCAACCATGTGCCTGCCTCCTAAACTGGATAGGAGAAAGATACTCTGTTGTGAAAGTCCCCCCTTCCCCTCGCTGCAACCCACCCTGCCCATAGTCTGTGTTGAAATGGCTCTGTGGAACTCCTTGCCACATCCTTCTTCGCACAGCATGTTCACTTGGCAGTCAGTCCCATTATGCGTTCAGGATGGCTGCCAAATAGTTCAGTGTCTTCAGGCTTCGTGGATACAGTTCTTTTCCCACCAATAACTCTGGACTGACCTGGTCAGCATTCACTCTCCTTTGAGAGACAAATAGTTTCGCAGTCCAAAGGTGTGGAAGGCTTCCATGCATGGGGGGCACACTGGAACCCCACAGCATTTACAGATGAAACTCGTTTTGCCTCTACAGTTCTCGTATCTGCAGCGGTTAGCATTGGGACGACCGGACTTTTGGGGGAAGTGTGGCCCAGCGTCATAACGCTTCTCCTTGTGAACAGTGTGCGCAGCTGTCCTTTTCTTTAGGGGTGGCGGAGCCTTAGTTGAGGGACGCCCCCTCTTTCTCTTTCTCTGCCCACTCAAGCCTTGAAATATCAAGGCCATTGCCACTTTGGATTTGAAACGGAGCAAGTCAAGTTTTTCTTTTCCCTCCCACTTCCAAATAATCCATGCGTTGCACACTACGACATTCAGCAAGTGGTAAAAGATGCGCATGTACCACCGCTTGTTCCTTATCTTGTTACTGTACAAGGCCAGAAGCGAGTCCATCAGGTCCACTCCCCCCATGTTTCGGTTATAAATGGCTACACTGTGAGGTTGAGGAATGTCCGCAAAGGTTTTGTTTGCCCGGCTGAACCTTTTGCAGGTTCCGACAGGTTCCACGCCTGCGTAACTTGACACTACATTGACCACATTGTTGTCCACCCACCTGGTGACTGTGATGCCATCAGTGCTTGTGGCAACAGAAACTTGCCCTCTGCCCAGCTTTTGCGGCTCTTTTTCCTGCTTCAGATATCTGTCTGCATCTTTCAGCCTATTTTTCCTGGCTGTGCCCACAAAGTGGATGCCATCCTGCTTCAGTTTTCTGGCCAGGGGGATGCTGGTGAAGTAGTTGTCAGCATATACTTTATGGTTCCTTCCAGCCAGATCGTGGCACAGTTTTATAACTACATTCTCACTGGCGCTGAAGCCGGTCCTGACAGTATCTTTGCCTGTATACACCTCAAAGCAGTAAACATACCCAGGACCCCATACCTGGCCCACACTTTGAAACCCCATTTTTTGGGTTTCCTGGGCATGTACTGCTTTAGCTGGCTGTGCCCCTTGAACGCAATCATCATCTCGTCCACGCTGTGCGATTCCTCGGGGTCAACAGCTGCGTGGAAGGAGTGATGGAGCTTGTCTAGCACTGGCCTTATAAGTGCCAGTTTGTCATTATTGTCAGGGGGAATGGTGTCCTTATCTACAAAATGCAGGTGTCGCCGAATCTCCTCCCACCTGTTGACAGGCATGCTGTCCGCGATGAGGTCCATGCGAATACCATATTCAGATGTCCAGTAATCCCTGACGCGAGGATACTGTACGTAGGACATAACCAGCATAATTCCAAGGTACACTTTTAGTTCTGCCTCAGTTAGTCCAAAATCCTGTTTTCCGTTCTGTGCGGCGTACAAGTTGGTTTCTTGCACAATTCCAGTCCACAAGTCTTTGGTGAACAACTGCGTGAAGTAATCGAGTGGTGTTTCTCCATGGATGTTTGTCAATATACTTATAAGCTAGTCATCCCAGTATTGGTTGTTAATGCAACAAACAGCAGACATTCATGCAGAAAAATATATATTTTCATTCTAGTGCAAAACATAATCCATTAAGAGTTGTCAGATAAACATTCCATGGTCCAAAGCAACAAAGAATCCAATAAACAATACTAGTAGCAGAGAGTAGCACAGCAATAATCTTTATACAGCAGCAGCAACAGTTCTTCATAAGAGGAAGATGAATAAGGCTAAAGCCTTTTTCCAGTAAATATCCAATCCATGGTTATCAGCATCTACACATGCACAGGAGACCCATCAGCAAGAACACAGCCAGGTCAAAACCCCACCATGAGATGAACAGCACAGAACAAATATTTATATAAAACATTAACCAATCCAAATTAACCATTGCTTATATAAGCCACACCCAACAATAAATTGAACTCAGCTGTTAGTACTTATTATCTATCATTCAACCAGCACAGCTTACAAGCTGACAATGTTCACTTTATGTTTGCCTAAAAACTTAGGCTCACTTCCAGCAAATGGATTGTCTGCTTCTGAAAGCCACTCTGGTTGGACGTTGTCAGCATCCTCTGGCTTGACATCCTGGATGTGCTCCTCAGCTGGATCTGGAGCACCCTCATCTTCTCTTGAGGAGTCAGTGTCAAAAACAGTCATGAATTCAGGCTGGAATGATGGGTCGTCATCTGAGTCACATAGTTCCAGACCACCCTCAGAGTCATACCTTTCCAGAAGGTATTGTTCTCTCTGGTCCCTCAGTGGCTTGGTAGACCTTGGCCTGGTTGATCTTCTGGTTGATGGACCTCCATTGGTTGATGAACCTGCAGGATCTTGCTCCATCTAAAGAAAGAGATGATTACAAGTATGTAAAAATTAATTGTATGAGATGCATGCTAACATCTGGGCATGCCACAGCACGTCTTGTGAACATGATAACATTTGAGTATATACATTTCATGTAAATAATCAGTGCAATCTGCCTGTCAGAAGTTTCACTGAGAACAATGGGACTTCCTTCTAGGTAAGCTCTTTGAGGATTGAAGAACTAAAGATATTCTGATAAGATATTCCAGAACACATCCACAGCACATGAAACAAACAGGTAATCGTGATAGATGAGTACACCATGCTCCCCCCTCCCCACAGCTATGCTAGTAAGAGACACATGTGCAACCATATCATGCACTCACCTTGCACAAGGCACTGAGCAGGTCTAAGCAGATCACCAGAGTGGCAAGTCTGAAAAATAGCCATGTATTCCAAAAACAGCCATGTATTCCATAGCCATGAGGCTATGAATGTGAGCTGGTCTGAGTGTGACCAGCTGCCCCCCACATGCTGCCCCCCACGGCTACGCTAGTAAGAGACACATGTGCAACCATATCACGCACTCACCTTGCACAAGGCACTGAGCTGGTCTACGCAGATCACCGGAGTGGCAAGTCTGAAATGAGAGAAAATAGCCATGTATTCTCCAGTGAGACGCCCTTCTAGAATATACAGGAGCAGCAGAATATATAACTCACCTATACTGTCTGCAGCTCAGAAAGGGAAGCAAATCCAACTGCAGGATGAACTCTCAGTCCCCCTCTCAACATCCTGATGGCCCCTCCTCATGACCCCTCATTAGCATCAGAGGCCCCTCACTGGCAACAGGTAGCAGTGAGGGGTGACACTCTATGACTCTATACCTGGGAAATTCCAAGGCTCGCTCTCAGTGGCCTCTTCTGTGGCACTTTCTATACATGCTCAGAGGTCCCAGAGGTCTGTGGAAATCTGAGGTCTCTCAGATCCTTCACTCAGCAGGTTCACTTGGAAGTCAGTCCCGTTATGTGTTCAGGATTGCAGCCACATTATTCAAAGTGTCAGGCTTCATGTATACAGCCCTTTCCCCACCAAGGACACAATGTCATGTGGCAAGGAGTTCCATAGATACATTTCCACCCAAGGGAAAGGCATCTATGCCAAAAATGGTTTTTTTCCAAATGTCATCATTTCAGGTCAGTATGCTTGAGAGGAATGAATCTTTGCCTGCCTGTGTGATCCACAAAAGCAGACTTGTATTGGTTTGGTATTTTATGATTACAAAGAAACAGACCAGCATTCATTCACTGTTCTCATATGGGGATGGTAAGAGCAGCGGCTCCCATGGGGACCACTATTGATAAAGTCCTAAGTTTCAATATTTTTAAAATTCAATTAAATAAATTGTGCTATAAGCTATATCAAAATAGCTGTCCTCATTCATGGCCCTTCTGCATGAGCGGGTTTTAACCCTTAAGGGGCTGAAAAGGCAAAGTGTTTTTGTCCTATACTTAACATTGAAGACTGACTGATCAACATCCAGCCGATGCAGTGGAGGGAGGGAGCACTGGAGGGATGGTCCACATGGGGGATACTGCACTGGGGGAGATGGTGCACATTGGGGGTGTTGCACATGGGAGTTGGTGTGAATGGAAGGGTGGTGCACATGTGGGGCTGGTGCTCATGAGAGGGTGATGTGCATGGGGGGTTGCTGCTCATAGGAGGGTAATGCGCATGGGAGATTGGTGCACATGTGGGAATTGGTGTGCATGGGAGGGTGATGTGCATGGGGGTTTCATGCAATTGGGGGGTTGTTGCGCATGAGGGGTTGGTGTTCATGGAAAGTTGATGCACATAGAAGGGTGATGCACATGGGGATGTTGCGCAACAGGGGATGGTCTATGTGGGGGTATTTAACTATCTCTCTCTCTATCTACTGTATTTATATAGTACTTTTCAACTTTTTTTACTCCCCTAATGCAGGTACATTTCACTAGATTATAGAATAAAAAGGATGGGGTGGTGCTGGGAAGCCTATTGAGCTCTGTAGTGGCTGATCAATACCTGGAAAGCTCTGAAATTACACAGCATGTATAAACAGTCTCTCAAGTACAACATCTTTGCAATTTGGGACCAGGAGATCAAACTTCACTCATTTTTACAATGTATTAACAATATACATCAGTTGCAATGTGTCCTATAGAAAAGGAGGGGAGGAAGGTTCCCCTTCTTAGATGTCCTGCTCGCTCCTCAGGTGAGAAGCCTACCAGCCTACCTCATGGCCTACCAGCCCAAACACTTGGTTCTGTTCATTTCAGAATGAGCAGAACGGCTTGGTTCCCCTTGGAGCTGCTGCCAGCCTGGAAAGGCAGCCCTGAGCTGGACACAGCCAGGCTAGGATTAGTGGCATAGTCAGGAAGCTGTCAGGCTTCGGGTGCCATCCTAACCTAGGCTGGCACAACTCATTGGTCTTCCCATTCCTGTGGTGACGTAGGGAAGCAAGCACATGTCTGCGCACTGGCCTAACCCTACCCCAGGAGTGGGGCACAAGTGCCTTAGAGCACTGTGGTGATCCTCCCAAGCCAGGGCAGGACTTCTGCTGGGGCTTAGGTTGGCCTAACTGAGGTTTAGGATTGCAATAGAAGTGCTTTGCACACTGCAGCGAAGCTCCCTGAAAGACTTAGTTCCTCCAGATGGTTCTTGGTGGGTGTTCAGGTGACAGAAGGAACTCCCAGAATTCCCTGCTTCAGGCCCAGCAGTTGGGGCGGAATGTGGATGAGTCAGCAATTCTCAATGCAAAGTATAGGGAGGAAAACGCGTTGCGCCCCTTTTCACTCCCGGTTGGAGTTTGCAAAAACCGGTTCTTAGTGCACCCCTCTGTCACGGAAAACACCCACCCCAAATTTCACGCCTCTAGGCCCAGCGGTTTTGGCAGGGCGGTGATGAGTCAGTCAGTGAGTCAGTGAGTGACTTTTATCTTTTATATATATAGACAATGAACATTCTGTACAGGACTTTCTCCAGATTATTTGCCAGTTTGTCTGATATTTCCAGCCCCTTTGAATTCTACCCTCCTATAGAGCCTCTCTGGCATCTTCGACGCATCAGCCATGCTCCAGAGTGACTCCCCAGAGGTTCTTTTGATGAAGTGCCATTTCCAAACAGCCACATGGATGAATGTGAACTTCACACTTGCTCTCCAAGAGAAACAGTTCCTGGCCAGCCCGAATGCACAGAGTGCCACATGGCCACCAGTTACACAGCCAGCCATCCCAGTTCTGCTCCATAACAGAGTTTTAGGGAATATTCACAGTTTTAACTCTGCAGTTACAAAACAACAATTTCAGGGTGGAAAAGAGTTTTCCCAAGTCCTCCAATGGTGAGAATTTTCCCCTTGTTTTCCATGACTGCAACTGCCTGGGAAACACCCTCACCAACTATGAGCCTAAGTGCCAAGAGAAACAGTGAGGGTGGCCTCAGTCATCTGTGTGGGAATACAGACTCATGTGTGACTAGATGTGGGCCAGGCTCTGGAATGGCCCAATCCTTTGTCTGACTACTGCAAAACATTCAGTAATTTTCTAAACAATGCACCTTCTCCAATCCTAGGAAGGAGCCTCTATCATGCAATCTTCAGGGGCATCAACAGGGTGGTGCAGTTGGTGTGCGCCGTACTGTGTGACACACCAGAGGAGGGTGACGTGCCCTCCTGTGCGTCACCCCAGTCCAGAGTGTCACCCCCCTGCTGCTGTGGAGAGAACTGCCTCTTGCCTCAGAGAAAGTGCTCCCCACTGAAAAATGCACACTCGCATGCACCCTGCAGTGGGGCGTGCTCCCATTCAGGAGAGGAAGTTTTAAATTTACTTTAAAATACATAGGGATGACACCACTTCAGGGGCAACATTTTGAGCTTTGCACCAGCTACATGATCCTTAGCTACGCCACTGGTAAGAGCACATCCCCATGCTCTTACATGGCTTATATGTGTTTCCTTACAGGAGGCCAAGTGTCCATAGAAGGAGGACCTGAGATGACACCATTGGGGAGATGTTGGCAAAAGACATACAGGCTGGTATAGAAGAATGGCTGGGACTGAGTAAGGTCTGCGTTTGGAGTGGTTGTGCAAGAGACCTGTCCAAGTGTGGGCCCGTAAAGAGACAACTATGGGGCTTTCCTCTTCTGAGTGCATCCAGTTCAGAGCATCACTACCCCCAAATATCCATATCTCCCTATTCTGAAAATGGCTCCATCAGCAGCCAGGATTGTGTCCAGCACTGCACAGGCTCCTCGGCTGTCCATCAGACCTGCTCCAAGTCAAGGTGACTACAGGGTGAACAGGTCTTACGGATGAACCATCGAAAGTCAGTGAGAGTGAGTGGTCATAAGGTTGTGTCACCAGAACAACCTCATTCCCATCCTTCTCCATGCGCTCAGCA
Organism: Cryptoblepharus egeriae; assembly: GCA_030015325.1. Lineage (NCBI taxonomy): Eukaryota > Metazoa > Chordata > Lepidosauria > Squamata > Scincidae > Cryptoblepharus > Cryptoblepharus egeriae. The sequence goes on from JAREYC010000002.1 coordinate 2,577,139, forward strand.
TGAACGTGTACTGTGTTCTTAGTGCAGGACATACTGAGAAGACTGCATGAGTTCCCTGTCTCAGAATCTGAAGTTATCACCTAACGATGCTCTGATGTGCTCCAAGAAACCCATCCAGAGATTCACTTACTGACACAGATGAACATTCCAGCTCCAGCCAGGCCCAACAAGACCACTGTGGCAACTCCCTCACCAGTGAGCCAAGCAGACCCTGAGGGTGAAATGGGATGAACACAGACTGAGTCAACAACACAGGATTTCAACATGTGATGTATCGGCTGCTTTGCACCACAAAACAAACACAATGGGAGGTGCTGATGCATTCCTTCTTTGAATCCCTTGTTGGATGAAAATCCATCTCCTGGAATCTGCTGTCATAGAATCATAGGATCATAGAGTTGGAAGGGACCTAGTAGGTCATCTAGTCCAACCCCCTGCCTGCAATACACCCCTTTCCCAAGAAGGCCCCCCAGGCCTTCCTCCCTTACAGTATCTTACCCGACTCCTCCACATTCAAGTCCAGAGGGTCCTGCAGCCCGTCATGTTCCACATGGCACTGGTAGCGGCTCCTCTCCTTGGGGTCAATCTCAATGCTCAGCCAGGTGTAGTAAGTTCCATCTGCATTGGGGCAGACCACCCCACTGAAGGTGTCCTCGTGCCTGACCTCCCCGTCCTTCCTCCAGGTGATGTCAATCTCCTTGGGGTAGAAGCCGTGGGCCTGGCAGCGGAGGGTTTCCAAGCCGTCATGGCTGTCCTTGCGGGTCACCTTCAGCACAGGCGGTTCTATGGAAAAGTGGGAATGCCAAGTTTGAGAGAGAAGTCATTGGTTGGCTTACAGTTCAACAGATAAAAAGGCCTCCTGAACCACCTCCTCACAAATGGATGTCCCACACCTGAACCATCCTCAGAAAATGCAGGGGATTTGCATGCTAACTGCCTAGTGGGCTGGATACTTTACATGAACAAAGACAGACACTGGCTGGCAGCTCAGGTCTGAATAACAACAACTGGGGCTCAGCTTAGACCCTCAGGGCTTTGGAGCTGCGGACAGTCCAAGTCTACTGGCTAAGTCTGGTGTATTAGCTGGATATCCCCCTTAAAACCCGGTATCCCCCCCCCAAAAAAACCCAATAATTATGGCGACACTTTTTGCCATATGTGGGAATTTGTTTGGGGGCAAGTCATGGACCTTTCGGGATCTCTCCTGGACTTGGGTTTCCCAGGAAAGGAGAAAGGACCTGGAACTTATTGTCAGTCGCTCCGGAGTCCTTGGCCTTACTAACAGAGATACAGAGGTTCTTCTCCCAGGAAAGGCCCTTCAGTGGCTGGGCTGACAGTTTGACTAGGAGGGGTTTAAGTAAGAAAAGGGAGCAGGCCAGGCTGCTAAACCTGGGTCCGTGTTGGGGATGGGGGGTAAACACAGAGAGATGCAGTCAGGCTCTGAAAGAAGAGACTTTGCTGAAAACACTGCATGTCGTATCACAAAAAGGAACTGGCAAATTCAATGAGAACACAAAAGACAACCAAAGCGTCCTGCCTTTTCTAACTCTCTAGCAAATCATCGAGATTTCAGAGCTATGAAGCCCCAACAGTCTCAGGGGGAGACAAGGGCTGATGGTGCAGACAGAGATGGTTCCGGAAGGGGGCAATCAGAGCACTGATGTGCAGCAGGCAACATGGATGGAATGGCAGCAAAGCAGGAGACCAGAACAGGGCCTGGGGTGGATCAGTGAGAGGTGGTTACTGTAGCCCATCAGGTTTGAGGAAGAGTCATTAAGGTTTCGCTGCTCAGGTGCAAATAATTCAGGGACCAGGTTGGTCTCAGCTTCTTCCCAGACCTTGAGGACTTGAGATGACACCATCAGGCAGTTCTCTTTTCACATGTTTTGTTAATCCTTGAAGGTCTCAGAAAAGATGTCCTTGTTTCACTCTCTGACTGTTGATCTCAAAAGCATCCTTAACATGTAAATTTCTTTCCCAGCAAAGCAGGGAGATCCAACCCTGATTCTCTCAGGTAGAGATGCAGAGAAGTTAATGCTCTCCAAAGACTCTGACACCAGGGGGGAGGAAGCCCTCTCTTGAAACCCTCTCGGCTGTGTCTCAAAGACACTTTCCTGGGAGGAAGCCCCATTCAATATGATGGGACTTCCTTCTGAGTAGAGAGGGTTAGTAGTACTACTAGGACTAGAGGTGGGCTTCAAATATTTTAATCAAATATTAATTTAATTTAATTAATTTAATCAAATATTTTAATCGTTCTCTATGCCCTAATGACCATTTTAACCCTTTGTTTACCAGTTTTTTGTATCACGTGTGTCTACAACAATCAGTAATAAGCCCCTGAGTTCAGTGTAATTTAATAATATGCATTACTCCTGGGCAATTCTACACATTACTCACTTTCAGTGTACTTTCAGCTTACTTTCAGTGTAATTTATTCCTATGCATTCAGAAATAAATCACACTGAACTCAATGAGCTTACTTCTGAGTAATGCATAGGATTGCACACAGGAGCAATGCATAGGAATAAATCTCACTGAACTCAATAGGCTAACTTCTGAGTAATGCATAGGATTACACAGAAGCATGCAAGTGACTTCAACATGGATGCAACACAACACATACACATACATGTAAGACACCCTGAAAGCAATGCAACATAACATGATCCTGACATGTATATGTAATACACTCAGAATGTAATAGATAGATAGATAGATAGATAGATAGATAGATAGATAGATAGATAGATAGATAGATAGAGGCAGGCATATAGAAAAGGGGGGATGAAGGCAAATAGAGAGGGGGGCAGATGAAGGCAGAGAGATGCTCTCCAAAGAAGATCCTACAGACTCTCAGGATGTTATAAAACTCTTCTCAGACCATGAGGGAAGAAGCCCTCTCTTAAAAACTTTTAGGCTGCCATGGATAGTTTCCTGGGAGTAAGCCCCATTGAATATGATGGGAGTTACTTCTGAGTAGAGAGGGTTAGTAGCATACTTTGCACCCTGGAGCTTTTTCTGAAGAAATTCAAGTGGAGGGGGCTCCGTCCTTGTCTGCCTTTGTCTCTGGGGACTGGGCAGGAAGTCCTTCCCCACCTCAGAGGGGGGCCTTGGGGGCCTTGCAGGAGAAGCACCACTCAGGTTTTATTCTCAGCAGAACCAGATGTTTCTGTAGCTCCATTAATGGCTGAGAAGGTTCTGGCCAATGATGGGAAAGAGTTCCATGTTCAGAGAGAGGGTTCCTGGAGGAGACTCCCCTGCCCACCCCCTTCCTCACCCTTCCTGCGCAGGGTCTCCTGCCCGTAGTCCAGGTATCTCCGCAGCCACTCGACGCACTCCTCCTCCAGGTAGATCTTCCATCCCTGGGCGAGGGCTGCTTCAGCCTCCCACTTCCTCTTGGTGATGCCTGCGGGGGGCTCGGCGGCTGTCCAGGTGAGGGTCTCCTTGTCCAGGGCGATGTAGTCCCTGCCCTCGTAGCCGAACTGCAAGCGCCCCCCGCTGGGCTGGTCCCCGCTCAGCTCACAGCCGTACATGGCCTGCCAGGTGTGGAGCCCTGCAGGGGAGGGAGAGGCGGAGGGGTGAGTGCCGGCGCCCACCCTGCCCCCAAGAGGCTCCTCCGGGAGGCGTTCGGGGCTTCCCCGGCAAGAGTTCCCTCCGGAGGAGCCGAGGGGGCTTCTTGAGCGGCGGGAAGGGACGGGGCGGGGCAGCCTCCCCCCTGCCCTTCCCGAAGGCTGCTCTCCCTGCCTGCCGCTCACCCGCGCTCTGGTTGTGTCTCTCCCGCAAGGTGGCCAGGGCCGCTCTGAAGACCGCCTCATTGCCCTGCGAGATCTGCGTCTGTCCCTCCCAGTATCGGGGGTGCTCCTGGGTCACCTTCTGCATCCAGGGCGCCCGGAGCTCCGTCCTCTTGGTGTTGCTGTCGTAGCGGGCGATGAGCTGCCCGTCCACGAAGCCCGTCTCCACGAACTGGGGCAGCCCCGGGCCGGGCTCCGACACCCCCAGGAGGAAGTAGCGCATCCGGTGCACGGAGGAGCCTGCGGGGCACAGCGGAGGAGTCAGCCAGATCACTGGGCAGGGAGGGGCGGGTGGGGAGGACCCTTGGCAGGCCCAGTCCCGGCCCGACGCAACTGCGGGGAGCCGGAGGAGGGAGGCGTGCACACTAAAGCCTTCTGAACTTTGTCTAGTTTTCTTTGTTTAGTTTTTATTTATTCATTTAGTTTATTTAGTTAGTTTTTATTTAGTTTTATTTAGTTAGTTAGTATAAAAGTTTTGAGCTTTTCTTTAGTCCTGTCCTCCATTTTCCTTGGGGGCCCTACATTTAGGGTGGGGGGCATTTGGGGTGGGGGACACTGTGTGAGTGTCTGCAGGCATGGCCTGTGTGAGTGAGTTTGTGTGAGTGAGTGGGTGCACGCATGGAGTGAGTGAGTGACTTGAGTGTGTGTCCCCTTGCACCCCCCATGACTATGCCACTAGCCCCCCATCTGCAAAGGCTCTGAAAGGAAGGACCTCTTGGACACCCCCTGGCTATTTACTTTCTGTTGCTTTCTGGGTGTATTACATATACATGTCAGGATCATGTTATGTTGCATTGCTTTCAGGGTGTCTTACATGTATGTGTATGTGTTGTGTTGCATCCATGTTGAAGTCACTTGCATGCTTCTGTGTAATCCTATGCATTACTCAGAAGTTAGCCTATTGAGTTCAGTGAGATTTATGGTGCTGACCACTGCTCAGCACTGAGCACTGCGTGAGCCCCTGTCTGAAGAAGGTGAGGAAATCATTGCTGAACTGGGAGCAGCTCTCCAGGGCCCCGATCCCAGCAGCCGGGAGAGGAACCCAACACTGGTCCAAGCAAGAGTCTCCCAGCCCTGGAACCAGCCCATGGAGTAGGTTGGGAGCCCTCCTAAAGGACCGGCACTTGGGGTCCCCAATACAGAAAATAGGGGTCAAGAGGAGTGTGGATGCCCTCTGGGGGACCCAAGTACTTCTGGACAGAGTGGGGGGGGGAAGAGCTCTGCACACGCTCAGGGACACTGGCAGTGCGGACAAGAGGGCTGGCAGTGTTATCTGACACCCCAACTCTGGATGCCAACTGTGGAGGTGGTGCCTGGCTCTGGGGGGGGGGGGTGGAGGAATCCCCAAGGAGTGAGAGGCATCTCCAACACTCCCCTGCTCTGCTCTTAATATATGCAATGCCTTTAATATATATTGGCCCCCACTGTGCTGCCCCCCTCACCATGTCTCTTCCCCAAACATAGCAGGATCAGGATGATCCCCAAGATCATAGCAGGATCAGGGTGATCCCCTGATCCCCAAGATAGCGGGATCAGAGTGACCAGATGCCAAACCCAAAATTCCTGAACCCCAAGGCCAAAATTCCTAATCCCAGGCCAAAATTCCTACCAGCTTAAAAAATTGCCAAAAAATGCAGTTCTTTTGTTTTTGTTTTTCTGTTTTTTATCCATAACTTGATAGGACGGAGATATCTCAAAACTGATTTTTGCATTGGATTCTGCTCTTCAATACGAATCCAATGACATATGGCATGATGGGGTACTGTGCACTATCGCGAAGTTTCAAAATGAAGCCAAAATGTAGGACAATGATGGCAAAATGTAGGACACCCGGACAGGAGGCTAAAAATCCAGACAAATCTGGGTTTTTCTGGTCATCTGGTCACCCTGAAAGCAAGATGCCAGGTGAGGAAAAAAGCCTCCCTCTTTCCCTCCAGAAAGCAACTCCATCTCTACTCAGTGACTTACTCCCAGGAAAAGGTGGACAGGATTCTAGCCACAGAGCTGAAGCCTCAGTGAACCCATTACAGTCAAGGGGTCTTACACTCAGGAAACTGTGACTAGGATTCCATCCATAGAGCCAGGCTGACCAGATGTCATCACCAGAAAAGAGCTCAAAGCCCCCTCCCTAAAATGTAGGACAAAATCAAAGCTAAAAACACTCAGATATGTTGCTTTCACAGGGTGATTTCAAACACTATATTACTTATTAAATGTAAAACTATCACAAATTATTCATTATGTATAATTTATTTATTACAAGACAGCTGCAAGCTCCCTGCTCACAAGGAAAAGGAGGACAATGAAGATTTTTTTCCAGGACAGAAGACTAAAAAAGAGGACATGTCTGGGAAAAAAGGGGACATGTGGTCACCATCCTGAGTTCTATCTACCAGAGGTGTAGCTAGAGGGGGGCATAGCAGTCAGTCTTGGAGGGAGTCTCACCCCTTTGGATCCAGTACGGCTCCATTTTGTTCCTCCTGCCTGTATTGTATGCAAAGGGTGAGGCTCCCTCCAAGACTCCCTGCTACGCCCCCCTCTAGCTACGCCACTGCTCTTCACCCTTTGACCATCTACTGGACTTCAGAGGCATCATGAATGCTAACTTTGGGCCACCCTATGAAACAAGTTTCACACCCCTGATTTACATCATAACCAACAAAGCGCCCCCCCCAAATCTAGGACACCTAAGAAATATGTAGGACATGAAAAAATAAACTCATACAGGTTACTTTCATGTATTTAATTTAAACACTGTGTGGCCTATTTTTAAATTTGAAACTATTCCACAGGATTTCCACTTGTTACATATTTCTGTATTACAAGAAGGCTCGATGCTTCCTGCCTACAAGGAAAAGAAGGACCTTGAAGTTTTTCCAGGACAAAGGCCTAAAATCTAGGACATGTCCTGGAAAACTAGGACTTCTGGTCACCCTGCCTTGAATCAGTTGAGTGATGATTCCCTACCCAGGAAATCCTATGTGCTTGCCCACCCTCACCCCCCATCATGGATGCGTGTTTCTTTTACCCCAGCAATAGTATGACACTGTGACATATTGTTTCTCCAGGACATGTCCAGGATTTTAGCCTTGAGCCCTGGAAAAAAATCTTCGTTCTCCTTTTCCTTGTAAGCAGACAGCATTTAGCCTTCTTTTAATTCAAAATAATATGTAATAAATTATATGCAAAAGTTTTAAATTTAATAAGAAGCAAAATTTAACCACTGGAAAGCAATATATATAATGAGTGTTTTCCACCAAGATCTCCTCCACACCTCCAGTTTCTCATCTACAGGGTGGCCAGAAGTCCTATTTTTCCAGGACATGTTCTGGACTTTAGAGTTGAATCATGGGGGGGAAATCTTAATTATCCTCCTTTTTCTTGTGAGCAGAAAGCATTTAGCCTTCTTGTAACACATAAATTATATGCAATAAATAAATAAATTTTAAATTTAATAATAAGCAATAGAAATTGTCTAGCACAATGTCTACTCAAAAGTAAGCCCTGCTGTGTTCAATGGGTCTTACTTCCAGGAAAGTGTATTTAGGATTGAAGCCCTAGTGTACTGATCAGCCACTTGAAAGCAATTTAAATGTGTGTTTTCAACAATTATTGTATATATGAGTGTTTTTAGCATTTATTGTGTCATGTCCTACATTTTTCTTGGGTGTCCTATATCTGGGAGACATGATATATTTTGTGATATAGACATGATGATATAGACATGATATTTTGTGGTTATAATGTATGGTCACCTGCTCCCTCCAAAATGTCTTCCAAGAAAACTGTAGGACATGGTTAATTTAAACACTTAGGGCACAATCCTAACCGTATCTACTCAAAAGTAAGCTCCATTGTGTTCAATGGATCCTACTCCCAGGAAAGTGTGTTTAGGATTGCAGCCTAAGTTACTTATTATTAAATTTAAAACTATTACATATAATTTGAACATAGTCCCTCTTAAAGGCATTGAGGCTAGATGCCATCAGCACATCCTGTGGCAGGGAGTTTCACAGACCAACTGCACACTGGGGAAAGAAACATTTTCTTCTGTCTTTCCTGACATTCAATTTGAGTGGATGTCCCCAAGTTCTGATGTGATGTGAAAGGGAAAAGACCATCTTTCTGTCCACTCTGTCTATCGCTTGTATAATTTTCTAAAAAATTAAACATAATTGATCATTAATCATTATTAATATTCTAATAATATTTCTCTTCATGAAATTGGGTTGAATTACAGTCTATGATTCACCATACCTACCTTTCATTTTGGATACCAGTATAGATAACTTGGCATAATTCTCCTTCCCCCGCCCCAAAAAATCATTCCCCCCCACTTCTACAATCCTGGCTACCCAGCCCTTAAGGGGGTAAATTTCAGTTCTTGGTGGGTGACTGAGTGGCTTTCCAGTTTTGTCTTTGTGTGTGTGTGTGTGTGTGTGTGTGTGTGTGTGAGAGAGAGAGAGAGCGAGAGAGCGAGAGAGCGAGTCTCTGTGTGTTCTGTGTATTTGAGTGCATGAGTGTCAGTGTGTCTGTGAATGTGTGTGTATGTGTGAGTGTGTCTCTGTGTGTGGTGTGTGTGTATTTGCTAATCTCAAAATCTGTCGGTGGGGTTTCTGTGACCTTCAGGACAGTGACTTTCAACATTTTCCGCCTCAAGGCCCACTGACTGGCACTAAAATAGGCAAGACACCCATCAGTTTATTTGTTTTAACCACTGACACCTATGCTCTGAGTCTGTGGGTCTTTGAGGCTGTGTCTTCTCACCTCTGCCCCCCATTGCACACCTCCCCACCCAGGATAATCTCCAGCACACCGAAATACTTGGGAAGGGAGAGAAGATTAGAAATGGAGCTGCTGTGGGTGGGGGGAGAGATTCTAATTCTGTGAGCCAAGCAGAAACCAGACTCTTTATCCCCCACCCCTCCTTCCTCTCCATCAGGGCAGGTTTCAAAGTGACAAAAATAATCCCAAGGGGGTAAAACACCTTTGGAATTAAAAAAGCACAGCTCAGACATTTGATGGGAGACCCCAAAAAGCACCCAACTCCCAAAGGCCCTCCCAAGCAGGGACTTTGATGATCTACTTTCACGGGGAGGGCCTGCCCACATGTCAGGAAATGGCAAAGCAGAGGGTGGGGGAAGCACTGCTGGTTCCAGATCACACACCCCCCCCCCAGCCATTCCCTTCTTGGCACCTCCAGGTGCCCCTCAAAAGCCAGACTGGATCTGGCAGACAAGTCAGGAGGAGGCTGTTTGGGGACCCTGCAGTGGTCCTCCTCCTCTCCACACATCAGAGATTGTGGCTCTCCTGCCTCCTCCTGTCCCCCTCCAGCTCCACTTCCTTTCAGATGAGATCAGACAAGGGCAGGAAACCCCAAAACCACTTCCAGGCAGCCCTGCACAGTTCAGCCTCTAAATGGGTCCCCCCACTTCAAACATGAATGCTTTGGGCATTCAGTTTGAGACGTCGCCCCCTGGTTCTCCTGTTGTGTGAAAGGGAAAAGAGGGTCCCTCCAGCCACTCTGTTCATCCCAGCTGAATTTTAGACATCTCAGTCTTAACACTCCGCAGGCAGTCATGTTAAATGTTCTCATTTTCCTGCCAAGTGCAGCCTTGTGCTTCTCCCTCAACATGCACCCAAATATCCCATACCTATCATGGTCCACACTAGCTATAATGGGGCACGGCCTATAATGCTCCACAACCCCTCACCCCCACCCCACCTTCCAGGAAAGCAGCCCCAAAGTAAGAAAGCAGAGAGCTAAGCCCAGATCATCAGCAGAAGGTGCAGCAGATTGCAGGGGCCTCTCCCTGGTTTTCCTCCCACTGCTGGAGCAGGAAGCCAGCAGGTCACCTCCTGCCACTGAAGGGCCATCTCCTGGGGAGTGACAGAGGCGCAGGGAGATCCTCAAGGGCCAAATCATGGGCCTTCAGCTCTGGCTAGGGAAAGGGTGCTGGGAGGTGTGGCTGCTGCTTTCTGGAGGGGCCTGAACCACCTCCACTTCCTCTACATCCTTTTGGAGATGAGGTGACCAGAACTGGACACAGGACTCCAGATCAATTTGTACAATGGCTTGCACCATAATTTGTGCTGCTTTATTCTCAATCTCTTTTCTAATGACCCCAAGCATGGACTTGGCCTTCTTCACTGCGCTGCACCTCCATCACGCTCTCCACCACCATCCCTAGATGTTGCCCCTGCTCTGTCACAGGCAGCTCAGAGCCCACTGACCTGTTTGTAAAGATAGGCTTCTTTGCCCCAATGTGCAGAACCTCACACTTACTCACATTAAAACAGATGTACCTTTTTGTTGTCCCTTCTTCCAGTACAGAGAGATCCCTCTGGAGCTCTCCAGTCTCTTCTGGTCCTCACCCTCAGAACAGCTTGATGTCATCCATGATCTGGGCTACCTCCCTGCTTAACCCTATTTCTAGGTCACTTATGAACAGGTTGAAAAGCACCAGTCCCACAAAGGACCCCTGGGACACCCACTCTTCACCTCTCTCAATGGGGAAAATGGACCCTGGACACCCACCCTCTGTGTCCTGCCCCTCAACCAGTTCCTGATTCATGAGTGGACCTGCCCTCTAATTCCAGTCTTTGGTGAGGGACAGTATCAAAGGCCTTCTGAAGGTCCAGATCTCGGATCTCCACAGGTTCTCCTGAATCCACCTCCCTCTTGACCTTCCCTAAGAATTACAAAAGGTTCCTGAGGCAAGACTGACCTTTACAGGCTGGTCCTCCCTGAGCAAGGTCTGCTCATCTCCCTGTTGTGCTTAATTTAAACACAATATTACTTATTATTAAATTCAAAACTATTATATATATATACACTGCAATCCTAAGCATGTCTACTCAGAAGTAAGTCCTATTGTGTTCAATGGGCCCACCCACTCCCAGGAAAAGCAGGCCTCCATCAGTCTTGAAAGACTACGGCAGTGTTTCTCAAAGTGGGGGTCGGGACCCCTTTGGGGGTCGCCTAGAGCTTTCCTGGAGGTCGCCTAAAGTCGCCTGGTGCAGGGGGCCAGGTCAGGCTTGCCAGACCTCTGGCTGTAGTTGCACATGCACTGGGGCTGACTGACAGCTTTAGGGCCCAATCCTATGCATGCCTACTCTGAAATAAACCCCATTGTGTTCAATGTGTGCATAGAACACATTTCATTTGTAAGAATGAAAATACATCCTGCATATCAGATATTTATATTACGATTCATAACAGGAGCAAAATTACAGTTATAAAGTAGCAACAAAAATAAGTTTATTGTTGGGGGTCCCCACAACATGAGAAACTTATAAAGGGGTCACGGCGTTAGGAAGATTGAGAACCACTGGACTATGGTATCGTGCTTGGCGCTGCATACGCTGCATGCGAAGCACGAAAGCCTGGGTTGGATTGTTATGGAGGAGAGGCTGTTACCCAAGCAGCAAATCCCCCCTCTCCACCCCACTGAATTAGTCCAATGGAAAGGCAGAGCCAATACGATTGGATCCAGCTGCGTCGCAGAGCTGGGCTAAGGACAGGAGCTCACCCTGTCTTGTGGCGCCGACCCAGGAATCAAACCCTGGCCTGCTAGTTAACAGGCACAGCATCTTAACCGCTTGCGCCACCCGCAGCTCACTCTCCCAGGAACAGATATACACTATTATATCAAAGTGAATTTTCCCACAAGAAACAATGGAAACTCAGATGATTTGTTGCACAACCCAAAAATATTCATATAAAAACCGTTAAAATACAACAATATAATACAAAATACAGTATAAAAAATAAAGCAAATTAACCTGCACTTAGGCTGCAATCCTAAAGATACTTTCCTGGGAGTAAGACCCATTGAACATAATGGGACTGACTTTTGAGTAGACATGGTTAGGATTGTGTTAGTCTTTCAAGCTGCAGACTGCTCCCCTTACACAGGAGTGTGTGTGCCCCACTGAGTGTAATAGGACTTACTTCAGAGTAGACATGCGTAGGCTGGTCTTGCGCAGGGGCTGGTGAAGGGCCAAAAGCGGCCATATCGGGGCCAGGACTATTTTTCTGCTTCTATTTCGACATCTCACCTCCCCCCCTCCGGATCTAGGACCATCGAGGGGCTGCCCAGTGGGGGGGGGGGCGTCCTGGACCCCCGTCTTGGTTGGAAAGTCTTTCCATCCTGGAAGCGATGGGGACTTTGGGGGCGAAGAAGGAAGGAAGGAAGGAAGGAAGGGGGCGCCAAGGATCCCCCCAGGATAAGGAAGACCCCCTTTCCCAAGTGCCACCCCCAGGCTCGGAAAGAGACGAGCAGGGGAGGATTTGGGGCTTTTCCTGGAGGGAACGCCCGGCCCGCCCGGCTCCATCCCCCGTGCATCCCGCCCGCCCCTTCCCCGACCGGGCACCGCAAGGGTTCCGGCTCTGATCTGAACCCCGGAGAGGAGACGGACAGCCGCTCACCAGAGCATTCCTGGCCCCGCAGCAGGACGGCCAGCAGCAGCAGCAGCAGCAGCAGCGCAGCCCACCGGAGCGGACCCATCCCGGCTCTCCCGCAGGGACCCGCCGCGGCCATCTCTGCGCCGTCCAAGTCCCCACTGACTGCCAGCGCCGGGAACGCCGTCCAGCCCGGCGTCGAGAGCGGCAGCTGAGCCGGGATTGGCGGCGGGGACGAAGACCGGCCAGTGGGGGGAAGAGCGCCTGCCAGCGCCGCTGCGGCCGGGCAGAGAAGAAAGGGAAAGCGAAAGCCCCCGCCGCCGCCCCGGGAACCCCCTTTCGGGAAGGGAGCAATGCTACTTGTGTCTACTCAGAAGTACCTTCCATTGACTTCAACGGGGCTTACTCCCATGGAACCTGCTTCTGAGTAGACATGATGAGGCTTGTGCTCCGGGTTAATGAATCCCTTGAACTCTGGGTTAATTTTAAGCTCTGGCTTGGGCTCTGAGCTCATTAATCCCCGAAGGCTGCGATCCTGCGCCTGCCAAGCCCCCTCCTGACTCCCTGACAAGGAAAGGCTCGCAAGGTGTGGGGCTTTTCAGTCCAGAGAAGGGGGCACATGGTGGAGACCCACAAAATGATGTGGTCTGGATGCGGGGGAGAGAAAGGCGCTTTTCTCTCTCAAACACTCCAGCACCAGGGAACAGCCACCAAGAGTGAGCGGCCGGGGAGTTAGGACAGGTTCTTGACCCAGCAGGTCACTGGTCTGTGGAACCCCTTGACACTACATCTGGCCTGGATGGAGGAGGACTGGACAGATTCCCGGAGGAAAAGTCCACCATAGTTCCAAGCCCTGCTGGATCTGTGCAGCCTCCTTCTTTGAGTGCACTTCTCTGCTGAAAGGCAGAACCCCCAGGTGTGCCAGCAAAGCTGGCCCCATCCAGGATGGGAATCAGTGTTCCCAGAGCAGCCTCTGCCCGTCCCTGCCCTGCCTCTCTCTGCCCAGGAAAGCACCTCTGAGTCAGTTCTGAGAGTCCCACCCAGGAGCTGCCCCTCCTTGCCAGAAAACTTTTATTATGGGCTTTAGCAAGCCCTGCGGGGGGGGGGGGGGGCTGAAAACCATCCCCAGCTGGTGGCCAACAATATTCTAAAGTGTTTGCTAGATGAAGGAATGTCAGACTTTTCATTTCAGCTTGACTGAGTTCCACCTTTCCTGAATGTGGAGTTTCTCCTCTGGAGACCTTGGGCCTTTCTCTCCCCTCTTTAGTGCCAGGATTTGTTGCTAAAGGGGGTGTAAGTGGCTTTTGGGGGCTGGGTGGGGGAGGAGATGCTCTCGCCCCGCAAGGAGCCTTTTAGGAAAAAAGTAGCAGGGGTTGTTCTGAAGGCCTGCACACTTCAGTTTCTGAAATTTGCCCCCAGCAAGCAGGGACTGCAGAACATTAAGGTATTTGTTTTAATGTCCACCTGGCTACAAAGTTGCAGCTTGATGCTTCCTGGAAGTGGAAAATGGTCTCCCCTCCAACCTGCTGCCAGCACTTCAGGGGAATGGAGGCTGCTGCTCTCTGAAAATAGAAGGAAGGGAATCAACAGTGGGGAGGAGATGGAGGAGGACAAAGGGATGAAGACCCCATCCTGCCTGGCCTCCCCTACAGATTAGTACCAGTTCCCAATCCTGAGCAATTCTAGTGGGGTCCCCCAAGGCTCTGCCTTGGGACCGGTTCTCTTTAACATTTTCATCAATGACTTGGAGGAAGGGATACGGGGGAGCCTGATCAAATTTGCGGATGACACCAAGCTGGGAGGAGTAGCAAACACAACAGAAGAAGGAGAAACCTCCAGGAGGATCTGGATAAACTGGAATCCTGGGCTGGAACAAACAGAATGAATTTCAACAGGGAGAAGTGGAAGGTTCTGCACTTGGGCAATAAAAACCAAAAACATAGGTATAAAATGGGGGATACTTGGCTTGGCAGCACAACATGTGAGCAGGATCTTGGAGCCGCCACTGTGGACCACAAGCTGAACATGAGTCAGCATGTGATGTGTCTGCAAAGAAGGCAAATGCCATTTTAGGCTGCATTAAGAGGACTGGAGCTTCCAAGTCCCGAGAAGTTCTAGTTCCTCTTTATTCTGCATTGGTGAGACCTCACCTTGAGTCCTCTGTTCAGTTCTGGGCCCCTCACTTGAAGAAAGATGCAGCCAAACTGGAACAAGTCCAGAGGAGAGCGACAAGAAGGATCAGTGGGATGGAAGGGAAGCCCTACCAGGAAAGGTTGGGGGAACTGGGGATGTTCAGCCTGGAGAAGAGGAGGCTGAGAGGAGACATGATTGCCCTCTTCAGATACCTGAAGGGCTGTCATAGGGAGGAAGGGGCCAATTTGTTCTTAGCTGCTTCTGAAAGCAGAACCAGAACCAATGGGGACAAACTGCAAGAGAGGAGATTCCAGCTGGAAATCCGGAAAAAATTCCTGACGGTTCGGGCGGTTCAGCAGTGGAAGAGATTGCCAAGGGAGGTGGTGGACTCTCCCTCACTGGGGATCTTCAAGCAGAGGCTCGATGAGCACCTGTTGGGGATGCTCTAGGGGGAATTCCTGCTGCAGGCAGGGGGCTGGACTAGATGACCTACTAGGTCCCTTCCAACTCTAGGATTCTAGGATTCTAGCATCTCCCCTTCTCTCTCTGGGACTCTGCTGCTCCCTGCTGGACTTCTCCTGCTCTGGCTGAGGCACAATCAGGTGGTTTCCGAGAAATGGCAACCAGCAGGTCCTGGCCAAGGGAGGGTGCCAGGCAGGCAGCCAAGCCCAGAGTGAACATGTGCACGTTTGGTGGATTGTGTTCAGGGCTCTGGAAAGGGCAGCACTTCTTTCCCCACATTGCGCCTGGCGTGGGACGCTCTCAAGTCTCATCAGGCCCAGGAGCATCTGAAGCAGTAGCTCTGCACACAAAAATGCCATTATACTTGGAATAATGAAAGATATACGTATTATTGATGTATTATCTCTCTCTATAAAACTAGCAGTTCTCTCTGCGATCCTGTGCCTGCCAAGCCTCTTCTTGACTCCCTTACAAGGAAAAGCTCACAATCTGTGGGGATTTTCAGTCCAGAGAAGGGGGCACAGTATATATATACTATATACTATATACTTTATACTATATACTATATACATACATACATACATATGCATATACATACACACACACACACACACACTGCACTAGCAAAGCGTATCCGCGTTGCAGGAGTAACATTCTCCCATACGCCATCCCCCCACAGCACATCAACCCCCATGCGCAACATGTTACAACCCCCCATGCACATCAACCCCCATGCGCATCAACCCCCCATGTGCATCAACCCCATCAATCCCGATGCGCATTATCTCCCCATGCACATCAAACCCCATGTGCAACATCTCCCCATGTGCATCAACCCCCATGCGCAACATCTCCCCATGCAATCAACTTGCAATCAAATTCCTCTTGCTAGCACACCTACACCGGATCCTGGCATTGCCCATACTGGCATGCCTACAGATCCCCCTCATAGACAGCAGCCACAACCAGTTAGTGTGGGGGAAGCTAGACACAGAAGGAGAACACGGAGGAGGGTGGTGGTGATTGGAGATTCTCTCCTGAGGGGCATGGAAGCTGTCTGCTGACCAGACCCGTTTTCCCGTGAGGTGTGCTGCCTCCCTGGTGCTAGGATACGGGATATCACGGAGAGGCTACCGAGGATGATCACACCTGCTGATCGTCACCCGTTCTTACTCATCCACGTAGGAACAAACGATACAGCTCGGGAAACTTTCCAAAAGATAGTTGGGGATTATGAAGCTCTGGGGAGGAAGATGAAGGACCTGGGGGATACCCAGGTGGTATTCTCATCCATCCTCCCAGTAATTGGCAAAGGTCCTCAGAGAGATAGCAAGATTTTTCAGGTCAATAGCTGGCTTCGAAAATGGTGTCATCGGGAAGGATTTGGATTCTGGGATCACAGGATGAACTTCCTTGAGGAAGGACTCCTAGCAAAGGATGGACTACATCTTACGGGTTGGGGGAAGAGTGTCTTCAGACGGGAGATGGCCAACCTTATCAGGAGGGCTTTAAACTAAATAAGAAGGGGGTGGGTTACGTCCAAAGGGAACCTAGGAATAAGGAAAATGCTCTGGATGGAAATTGCCAGGGCACAGCTGTAAGTCAAAAATCTTTAGAGGGGCCTGGCCTTACAAAAAAGGAGGGAAATGCATTGAGTTGCAACCTCCAGGGCTTAAGTTGCATTTACACAAATGCACAGAGCCTGGGAAATAAACAAGATGAGCTGGAGCTTTTAGCAAGTGAAGGGAAATTTGATTTGATAGGAATAACTGAAACTTGGTGGGACTCCCATGACTGGAACACACAATTGGAAGGCTATCAGCTGTTCCGGAGGAACAGAAGTGGCAAAAGGGGAGGTGGAGTAGCATTATATGTCAAGAACATATATACTTGCTCTGAAATCCAGGAGAGTGGTCCGGATATCCCTGTAGAGTGTGTTTGGGTAAAAGTAAGGGGGGAAAATAAAAAACAAAACATTGTGGTGGGCGTCTACTATAGACCGCCAGGCCAAGGAGAAGGAGTAGACGATGTCTTCTTGGAGCAACTGGCAGGCATTGCAAGGAAATATGAGGTAGTAGTAATGGGGGACTTTAACTACCCAGACATTTGCTGGGAGACAAACTCAGCCAAACATGGAAGCTCCAGTAGATTCCTGATGGGCCTGGAAGATAACTTCATGGTCCAGAAAGTGGAGGAAACGACAAGGGGAGGGGCCATCCTTGACCTGATCTTAACAAATCGTGAAGAACTGGTTGATCAGGTCAACATAGTGGGAACTTTAGGGGAAAGCGATCATGAGCTGCTGGAATTTAGAATAATGTGGGAAATAAAAAGAGTGCAGAGTGAAACTTATATGTTGGATTTCAGGAAAGCTGATTTCAACAGGCTTAGAGGAGTCATAGGTGGGATCCCATGGGTTGAAGATCTAATGGGGAAAGGGGCCCAAGATGGGTGGGAGCTCCTTAAGAGGCAGCTTCTACAAGCACAGTCAGAAACAATTCCAATAAAAAAGAAAGGGGGGAAAATGCTGAAAAAACCAGGTTGGCTCCACAGGCAACTTGGGGATCAGCTGAAGTTAAAGAAAGAGAAGTCTAGGGAGTGGAAGACTGGAAAGATCACCAGAGAGGAGTACAGGCAGGTAGCCCGGTCATGTAGGGAGGGGGTCAGGGATGCTAAAGCTCAGTATGAGCTGAGGCTGGCCAGGGGAGTCAAAGATAACAAAAAGAGCTTCTTTAGATATGCCCAAAGGAACAGGAGGAGAGACGAGGGGCTGGGGCTGCTCTTGGACAAGGATGGACAACAGGTGTCTGGAAACCAGCAGAAGGCGGAGCTGCTCAACTCCTACTTTGCATCCGTCTATTCACAGAAGGAGGGCTGTGCAAATGGGGGTGCGGGATCATTGACTGATTCGGGGATGTGTTTACATCCCCTAAGAGGTAATGAAAACATGGATGGTGCAGAACAGCAGATTAAGATTGACAGAGAACTGGTTCGAAACCACTTAACTGGCCTAAATGAATTCAAGTCATTTGGACCGGATGAGCTGCATCCTCGAGTTCTTAAGGAACTTGCAGATGTCCTTGCAGAGCCTTTGTCGATCATCTTTGAGAAATCCTTGAGGAGTGGAGAAGTGCCACTGGACTGGAAGAGGGCAAATGTAGTCCCAATTTTTAAGAAGGGGAAAAAAGAACACCTGGGAAATTATAGACCAGTCAGTTTGACTTCAATCCCAGGCAAGATATTAGAGCAAATCATAAAACACACAATTTGTGCACATCTAGACAAGTACTCCGTGATCAAAACAACCCAGCATGGATTTACCAAGAATAAATCTTGCCAGACAAATCTGATCTCCTTTTTTGATCGGGTTACGAGCTTACTGGACATGGCAATGCTGTGGATGTCATTTATCTTCAGCAAAGCATTTGACAAAGTCCCACATGACATTTTAATTAGGAAGTTGGAAAAATATGGGCTAGACAGGGCAATTGTTAGGTGGATCTGCAACTGGCTCGATGGCCACACTCAAAGGGTTTTAGTAAATGGTTCTGTGTCAACCTGGAGGTCCGTTTCTAGTGGGGTCCCCCAAGGCTCTGTCTTGGGACCAGTTCTCTTTAACATTTTCATCAATGACTTGGAGGAAGGGATACGGGGGAGCCTGATCAAATTTGCAGATGACACCAAACTGGGAGGAGTAGCAAACACATCAGAAGACAGGAGAAACCTCCAGGAGGATCTGGATAAACTGGAATCCTGGGCTGTAACAAACAGAATGAATTTCAACAGGGAGAAGTGCAAGGTTCTGCACTTAGGCAATAAAAACCAAAAACATAGGTATAAAATGGGGGATACTTGGCTTGGCAGCACAACATGTGAGCGGGATCTTGGAGTCGCCGTGGATCACAAGCTGAACATGAGTCAGCAGTGATGTGTCTGCAAAGAAGGCAAATGCCATTTTAGGCTGCATTAAGAGGACTGGAGCTTCCAAGTCACGAGAAGTTCTAGTTCCTCTTTACTCTGCATTGGTCAGACCTCACCTTGAGTCCTGTGTTCAGTTCTGGGCACCTCACTTGAAGAAAGATGCAGCCAAACTGGAGCAAGTCCAGAGGAGAGCGACAAGAATGATCAGTGGGATGGAAGGGAAGCCCTACGAGGAAAGGTTGGGGGAACTTGGGATGTTCAGCCTGGAGAAGAGGAGGCTGAGGGGAGACCTGATTCCCCTCTTCAGATACCTGAAGGGCTGTCATAGGGAGGAAGGGGCCAATTTGTTCATAGCTGCTTCTGAAAGCAGAACTAGAACCAGAACCAATGGGTACAAACTGCAAGAGAGGAGATTCCAGCTGGAAATCCGGAAAAAATTCCTGTCGGTGAGGGCGGTTCGGCAGTGGAACAGATTGCCAAGGGAGGTGGTGGACTCTCCCTCACTGGGGATCTTCAAGCAGAGGCTCGATGAGCACCTGTTGGAGATGCTCTAGGGGGAATTCCTGCTGCAGGCAGGGGGTTGGACTAGATGACCTACTAGGTCCCTTCCAACTCTATGATTCTATGATTCTATGATTCTATGATCCCCATTTGCATCAACACCCCATGCACATCATCCCCCATGCACATCATCTCCCCATGTGCATCATCCCCCATGTGCAACATCCCCCATGTGCATCAACTCCGCAATGCCCATCAACCTCCATGCACATCATCTCCCCATGCACAATACCCCCCCCCCCTGATAACTCCCCTTTGCACAGCATCCTCCCCAGTGCAACCCCTCCCTCCAAATGACATCCCCCCCACTGCACCACACACTGAGCACCAAATTGGCTGGATGATGATCAGTCTTCCATGTTAAGTATAGCACAAAAACACATTGTACCCCTTTTCAGCCTCTTAAGGGTTAAATTTCTCCACATCGGTTCTAGGTCAGGGGGTTGGGACAGAGCATCCCTCAGTCACCGATTCCTCAATGCAAAGTATAGGGAAGAAAACGCATTGTGCCCCTTTTCACCCCCTTCCGGTTGGAATTTCTGAAAACTGGTTCTTAGTGCACCCCTCGGTCACAGAAGGAACACCCACCCCAAATTTCACACTTCTAGGCCCAGTGGTATTGGTAGGGCATTGATGAGTGAGTGAGTGTGACTGAATCAGTCAGTCAGTCATTCAGTCAGTCAGTTTTCTCTTTTATATATATAGACTAGTGAAATGTGGGGCTGTATGTGGCGCAAGCAGTTAAGATGCTGTGCCTGTTAACCAGCAGGCCAGGGTTCAAGACCTAGGTTGGCCCCACAAGACAGGGTGAGCTCCTGTCCTTAGCCCAGCTCTGTGACGCCAGCTGGATCCAATTGTATTGGCTCTGCCTTTCCACTGGACTAATTCAGTGGCATGGAGAGGGGGGGTTTGCTGCTTGGGTAACAGCCGATTCTCCATAACAATCCAACCCATGCCTTCGTGCTTCGCATGCAGCGTAAGCAGCACCGAGCATGATACCATAGTCCTTCAAGACTGACGGAGGCCTGCTAGTGAAATGTACCCACATTACAGGAGTAAAATACCCCTCATGTGTCATCCACCCTGTGTCCCATACCCCCACTACGCAACACCCCCATATGCAACAACTCCATGCGCCAGCACCCCCATACACATCAGCCCCAAATGCACAACACCCCCCATGTGCATAGACCCTGAAAGCACAACACCCCCATGTGCAACACCCCCATGCACATCGACTTCCCATTTGCAACAACCCCCCATCCATGCAACATGCTCCTGCCAGGGCAACATCTGCCTGTCATGTGCATCATCACCCCACAGCTGTGGGCCCCCTTACTGGACAGGTGCAGGATTTGGGGCTGGGTGTTGATCAGTCTTCACTGTATATGCTGGAAATGCGTTGCACCCTCTTTCAGCCTGGTAGGGGTTAAATTTCTATAAATTGGTTCTTGGTGCTCCCCTCATGGAAGGAATATATGCTCCATGAATTTCATGCTTCTAGGTTTAGGGTAGGGGCAGAGCATGGATTCTTCAATGTAAAGTATAGGGAGGAATACGTGCTCTGCCCCTTTTCACCCCCTTCTGGTTGGAATTTCAGTAGTGAAATCCTTGTAGAGTATCTCCATCAGGAGCAGAGGTTCAACAAGCATCTGCTGGGGATGCTCTGGGAGGATTTCCTGCTATAGGTAGGGGGTGGAACTAGATGACCTCGTAGGTCCCTTTTATGGTCTGGCTCTCAGCCCCTCCCCAGCAAGAGGCCACTGACAGCTCTGGCTGCTGGTGCAAGAGGGTCAGTGGGGTGGAACCCCTTTCATGCCTTGGTTATCAGCAGAAACAGCACAGAGCACTGTCTGCAGCAGAAGCTTACAGCAGACTCAGAAAGAATACAGTGCTTGAAGAGTATCTCTGGGCAAGTGCCCAGATGGTACATATGCCCCCTGTACATATGCCACTGGGTCCAGAGATGCAGAGAATCCGGGAAGGGCAGCAGCAATGAAGGACATCACAGCATCTCCTGTAACACTCATCCTCCACCGGCAGCCCACATGCATCCACTGTGGATGGCCAGACACACTTTGTGCTGAGGTGTCTGACCAGATGACTCAGGAGCGGTATTTAAAATGTCTGTTTTCCTTTTCCATGCACCACTTGGCCCTCTCAGTTCTTTGCTTGGCACTGAGAGGAGATTCTGGAGATCCAAGTTCCAAAGGACAGAGGGTCTTAGCAGGCACCACTGCCACCTCCTTCCTGCACAGCCTGATCCTCGCCCAGTCCTCAGCTGAACTACCCCAGCCAGCCTTGCTCTGAGCATCACTCCTTGGCTGGCAGCAGGGATTAGCTGGGGAGGGGAAGGGCCTCTGGCCAGCAGCAGAGCTCAGGCTTTTGCTTCACCAGAGCAAAGGGCAGGGACAATTCTGGAGTCCCATCCCAACAAAAGCAGGTATTTCCTTTAATGCCCGGACACGAAGGCTTTGGCACCAGCCTTTGCAATCCGCCAGACACAGACATTGGCACTAGTCCAACCCCAGGATGCATCTTTGCAAAGGACCACAGACTTTGCACCAGTCTTTGCAAGCCAAGAACCAGACACAGAGTTTGAAGGGACCCCAGTAGGCCATCTAGTCCAACCCCTGTCTGTAGCATGAAAGACCTTTTCAGTCCTCCCCCCTTTCTCGTCTTCCCCCTCCCTCTTTCCACATATAAATACACACAAAAATATACAGAAAATGAATATATATATATATATGTGTGTGTTTGTGTATAGTACACACGTATAAAATACACACATATATAATACTCATACATATATATAAAATACACACACATATAAAATACACACATATATGTATAATACACACACACATAATAATACATATATATATAATACACACATATACATACATACATATATATATATATATATATATATATATATATATATATATATATATATATATATATATAAAACACATATTTATGTATTTTATCTATCTATATATATAGTCTTGGGGGAGGAGTAGTGGGTGCATGCAGGGGTGTCTGGTGGGGGGCATTGGGGGAAGGGGAAAGTAGGTAAGTAAGGTGTTTGTGGGGGAGGGGAAGGGGATGCATGTAGGGGTGGCTGGAGGTGGGTGGCTGGGGGAGTGGGAGATTTCCCCCTGCCCCAGAGAAACCATGCAGGCCTGAGTCCAGACCTCCCAGGGTGAGAGGGAAGGGGGGACCCAGGCAAGGTGTCTGGGGTTTCTGTGGGGTGGGTGGGGGAAAGAAGGGGGTCCAGGGAGGGTATGTTGGGGTGTCCCCCCTACCTGGAGGCTGTGGTGCTGGGGAGGCTCAGGCTGGCAGGGAGGGAGGACTCAGCACTCTGAGGAGGCTCTGGCCAGTTGGTGGGGCTTCCTTCCAAGTGGGGAAGCCAGGCAGGGCCTGAACTTCTGCTCCCAGCCCAGCCACCCCTCCTCAAGCTGGGCAGGAAACCCTGGCAGGCCTCCCCAGGCCAGGTGGAGAGGAAGTGGAGGGCTTTATGTTCTGATGTTTACCTAACTGCACTATTTTCTGCCTTTTATGCTACATTTTTATTACAATATGGTAAACTGTTTAATTAAATATCAACCTCCACTTACCATCAAAACAACGTATTTACTCCAATCTAACATGCCATCGAATCTAACGCACACCCTGATTTCGGAGACTGAGTTTAGCTGGGAAAGGTGAGTGTGAGATTTGAGTGAATATGGTGTATCTCAAGCGCTTCTGGGCTCCAGTCAGCAGCACATGGATTCTCTGGACACACTTAACCCCCCTCGTCACACAACATCTTTCCAACACCTCGGAAGGCTTTCCCTGCAGCCAAAGGGAGAGAGTGAAGCAGCAGATTTGCAGGGTCTGGAGAGAGGGGTCTTGCCTGCACTCCCCTACAGGTGGTACTTCTTGAGTGTATGGCAATTACCACTGCTGGGGGGATCTTTCTGTAGACTATTTATACCTGGAGTGCACGCTGGACTGTGGCAACGATCCGAAAGACACTTTCCAGGGCGTAAGACCCATTGAACTCAATCGGGCTTTCTTTTGAGTAGACCTTTTCAAATGGGTGTTCCTCTTTTATTTAGCAGGGGGAGAGTAACTGGCCCTCCACACCCCACCAGTGTCTGTTTAAGTGGCTTCTGCTGGTGTTCTTTTTTGCATTTTAGATTGTGAGCCCTTTTGGGACAGGGACCCATTAGCTTTTAATTAGCTATTATTATTTTTCCATTTTCTTTGTAAACCACTTTGCAAACTTGTTAGTTGAAAAGCGGTATATAAATACTGTAGACAGACAGACAGATTGTGCTCAGAGTTGTTATATGGGCAGCTGGTACAACTCTATCCAGGTGGACTCCTTCACCGCATGGCCATCATCTCACCTGGCACAGGGAATGCCTTCCTAGCTTCCTGCAGGACTTTTCAGGCCAGCCACGCCATCAACTGCAACACCTTCTGGCTTTGCTGACTCCTGATAGCTTTATCACAGTCTTGGCTACTGACCGGCTTCAAGTGGAACCCTTGGTCTCTCCCCCAAACCCCAACCCTTGCTGCCCATCTGCTGTGTGACCTGGTCATGATCTGGCACACAGAGCCGGGTTCACATCCTGGCACCAGCATCCATCAACTCAGGCCCAGATCCTCACCAACATAGCCCTGGCGGCAGGTCGTGTGCTGCACCCTGTACTTGGGGGACATCACTGAGGTCACTCCATGGTAAGGGAATGTCTCTCTAGGATCACAGCACAGGTGAAGATCACAGGTGAAGATGACACCCCTGTTGCACAGGATGTTTCTATCAGCCTGATTTCTAACAGCCATGCCTGCCTCTTGCTCCTATACAGCCCCCTCCTCACCTGTGCCAGGGGGTGGCTGGGCTCCCTCTCTTCCTGGTCACTGCATCCCCAGCCATGCCTGCAGAGTGAATGAATGAGAGATGCTATAGTTGTGCTTGGCACCCCTGCCGGGAGGGGGGGGGGGGTTCAGCTGGGGGGAAGGAAGAGGGACATGGGGGGATCTGGGGTAGGAAAGCAAGAGGGGCAAATCATAGACCACCTTGCATAGAATTTATTTCACACAGTGCAATCCTAAGCATGTCTGCTCAGAAGTAAGTCCAATAGTCTGTTCATCAACATTACTGACTCCCAGGAAAGTGTGGCTAGGACTGCAGCCATCATGTGCTAATTCCAAGCCTGTTCACAAGGAAAAGGAGGGCAAGCAAGATTTTCTTCCAGGACATCAGTGTAAAAAAGAGGACTTGTCCTGGGAAAGGAGGACAGTTTGGAAGTCTTGGTGCAGCTGAGCCTGGGAGATGCTGCTGGAGCCCTTTCCTTTCCTTTCCTTTCCTGGGGCTGGTCCTGATGGAGGACCAAAGAGGCAGAGCGAGTGGAGAGCAGCACTTTCTTCCGGCTCCCCCTCCACACTCCCAGCTGGATCCTGCTCTGTCCTGGTAGGAGAGGGGTTGAGGGAGGTGGAAGAAGAGCAGAAGCCCCTCCTGGGGAAGAGATCTGGTGAGTCCCTCTCCTGGGTGGGGGAGAGTCTGGCTGGGAGGGGGAGCAGATGCACAGGGGATGTGGGGGTGGAGGGGATGCCCCCTTTGGCTCCCCACCTGGGTGGCTCTAGAGGGGGGACCCCCTGCAGGCTGAGATGAGACTCCCTGCAGAACTCAGTGCTGAGCCCCCTCTGGCTGCTCCACTGCAGGGAGACCCTCCAGGGAAGACCATCAGCCACCCCTCTGGTTCCTCCTTCAGGGTGAAGCTCCTCTCATCCTGGGGCCCCCTCTAGGTTTCTGTCCCAGGTGGGTGTCCTGGAGGGTACTGCTGAGTGGTGTTCCCTTCAAGCCCTACTATTTCTGGAAGTGCCTCAAAAGGCGGGGGGCAGAGAGATGATCCAAGGTGGGGGGACAGGATAGAGGACAAACTGAGTGCCTGTACCTTTGAGCATTGCATAGAAGAGGGAATTGAGCTTCTTAAACTCCTCTCTGATGAGCTAAACCTGCCCCAAATCCTCTTCTATCCAATGGTTCAGGGTACTCTGTCCTCCATCCTATATGGGGTGAGGGAGGGGAAAAGGACTCAAACCCCTTACCAGATTGGAGAAGGACTGAGAATGGTGATCACCGGGCCTAGCCTGGCAATATGATGGTTTGGTGGAGACCAGAAAACGGTGGTGCAACGTCCAAATGGGGACAACCCTGGCTAATGCCTCCCAGCCTGGTCATAAGAACATCAGAAGAACCTCCACTGGATCAGGGCAAGGTCCATCTGGTCCAGCTTCCAGTATCACACAGCGGTCCACCAGATGCCTCGGGGAGCACACTTGACACCTTCATTCAGGTGCCCCCCATGAATCTGCCATTTGGAGGGTGGTCCTCTGCATGCCTGCTCTAGGGAAACCTCCACTGGGTCCAGTGACGCTTTCTCCAAGGAAAGCAGGTGCAAGTCTGCAGGCCTCCTGAACCTCTATCCAGACATAAGCCAACAGTTTGTGCCACAAAGGAAGGACATGTCTGGGTCAGGAGAGTGGAGACCTCTCTGTCCCATTTGCTTGTTCTCCCCAAATTCTCCCAGAATCAGGACTGTCCCTGTTTTGGGGGTACATATAGCAATTCCACATGTAAACCTTCAGAGCAGGAGACCAAGAGGAAGTTTTGAAGGGGGTCTACAGCAGGGAAAGGAGACAGCAGCAGCTGCTGGTGTAGGAAGGGGAGGCAGAACAAAAGGGGGAAATGGTCCCCAACAGGAACAGAGGCTAGCAGGAAAGGGCTGCCCTTCCTTTGAGCTGGAGGTTCCCCTTGTGTCCCTTCCAGGAGCAGAGTTTCATCTGCCTGCTCTCCCTGCAGGCAACGTGTCCCATCACTGGCTGGGCTCTGCTTGGACTGGTCCTCCTTACCTTGAGAGCAAAATGGTTCATTCACAAAGCATCTTCTTGGCCTTGCAGGAATTTCCACCATTTTGGGAAGTCGGCGACTGAAGAATGGAGCTGGAGAAAGATCCTCTGACCTCCTCAGAGGCAGCTTCGGGACATGCAGGAGAGGAAGACTTTGCTTGTCCTGGGGCAGGAAGAGGCGTAGATGTCACACAGGCTGGAGGCAGCGAGGGATGTGGGGCCACAATCTATGGAGAGGACACCCCCGGCTGGGACCTACATTGGCAGAGATTCCGGCAGTTCCACTTCTGGGAGGCCGAGGGTCCTCGGGAGGTCTGCAGCCGACTCCATACCCTTTGCTGTCAGTGGCTGAAGCCAGAAAGGCACACCAAGAAGCAGATGCTGGACCTGGTCATCCTGGAGCAGTTCCTGGCTGTCCTGCCCCCAGAGCTGGAGAGCTGGGTGAGGGCATGTGGGGCAGAGACCAGTGCGCAGGCGGTGGCATTGGCAGAGGGCTTCCTCCTGAGCCGGGCGGAGGACAAGAGGCAGGAAGAGCAGCAGGTGAGGGCATCTCATCTTCTTCACTGCTATGACTTGGGAATAGTGTCAAGCCTTAGGATAGGTTGTGCCTGGTTGTCCCTCTTTCTGTTCAAATCTCCCATTTAGGGAGGACTCCTTGTGTGTAGGAGTGCCTGGTTTTCTCCTTTCCTTATTTTTCCCTTTCACGTCTTGGTCCTTTGCTTCTCTTTTAGGCTTACAGATTTTTATCAAAACAGGGTGTTGTTTTCCCAGCAGAAAAACTTCTCCCAGACTCCACTCAGAAGCCATGTGCTCCGGATATCATGCACAGTGAGACCTTGCTAGGTAAGTGTGGTTGGGAAATGCTTCCAGTTCTCTCTCCAAAATTCTTAAATGGGATGCTATCAATCCCACAGTTGTTTCTCTGAGCGAGGATCCTCCATAATTCACAGAATTACCTTTGCATGCAAACTTTAGTTCACAATCCAGAGTGGCATTTGGGGTCTTTTCTGGAGGCAGAGGTGTCCCTCTGCCTGGTGGCATTTGGGGTCCCTCTGGAGGCAGAAGGGATCAGGATGAGAGCAAACATGTTTAAATGAAATCTGGACAAGAAAGATGTCCTCTTTGTTCAGAAATCCTCAATGCAGGTGCTGGAGTATCATCCTGCACTGAATGGGATTGTTCTACCACTGAAGGTAGTCCAGGTCCACCTGGACTCAGCTGCTCCTGGACTCCCATGTGGCAGCTGTGACCAGTAGGGCCTTTCCTAAGCTTTGGCAAGTGTGCCGTACTTGGAACATGGAGACCTGGCCATGGTGATGTTTGCACATGTAGCCTCCAACTTAGATCATTGTAAAGTGTTCTGCGTGGTGCTGCCCTTGATGACATTTCAGAAACTGCAGTTAGTGCAGACTATGGTTGCCCTTTGTGGCTACTGGTGGAAGGTGGTTTAACTCTGTTGGGCTGCTTCTCCAGTGACTACCCCTTCATTTCTGGATCCTATTCAAGGTTCTGGTTTTAACCTCTACCCCCCATACAGCTTGGGAGCAGGCTGTCTTAAGAGACCACCTACTTGAGAATAGTCTGGCTCATCTACTTTGATCTTCAGAGGAGACTCTCTTAAGAGTGGTTGTAGCTTGGATATGTTGAGCTATTTTGAAATCAGGGCCATATGGATGGCATGAGTGGTTTAAGACGCTGTGCCTGTTAACCAGCAGGCCAGGGTTCGAGACCTGGGTCAGCGCCACAAGACAGGGTGAGCTCCTTTCCTTAGCCCAGCTCTGCGACACAGCTGGAGCCCATCGTATCGGCTCTGCCATTCTACTGGACTATTTCAGTGGCTTGGAGAGGGGGGATTTGCTGCTTGGGTAACAGCCTATCCTCCATATCAGTCTACCCAGGCCTTTGTTGTTCGCATGCAGTGTTGATCACGATATCATCCGTCAGTCTTTCAAGACTGACGGATGCCAGGTTAAGGGCCTTATGTGTCAACATGGAATGCCAATTGTTTCTCTTATGAGATAAGTGATCAAAACAAGTATGGGGAAATTTGATTTTTCTTTGTTATGAAATGTAATAGTAAGAAACTGAACTGGTTTTTTTAGTTTGATATTGACTGAGACAAAGTGACTTGTATTAGAAGGTGTTAAAATTACACAGATAAGTGAAATTTAGAGTTATATGAAACTGGAAAATTTGTTGTTTAAAATGAATTTTAGATTTGATGAGATGTTAACTTGGTTGTTCCTCGGAGGTCCTTATGCGTATAACCTCGTGTATACCTTCTCCCCATTGTATTTCATATCCCTTGTACCCATATATGTAATCAAGAACACAAAAAAATTGTAAAACCAAAAAAGAGTGCCAGTGCTTATAGATGTGTGGGGACAGTGGCAATGTTCTAACATGCTGTAAGCCGCCTTGTGTCCTACCAGGGAGAAAGGAAGGATAGAAATATGGTAACCAAAACCAATTCAAGAACATGGAAAAATGTGAACAAAAAGTATAATCTTGGCAGAAAATTATGAAGGTTTCCATCAAAAGAAGGCAATAACTAGCAAGGAGATTGAAAGTGGGGGTGGCTGAGGGAGATCCTTTACTGATATCCTAGCAGGTGGTTCCTATTTTAGCTAGGTAAGGATTTCCCAATCCATTTCAGTCATGATTGAGCATGTGGTGGCTAACTCTGGGGGTGCTTCAGCCCC
Organism: Cryptoblepharus egeriae; assembly: GCA_030015325.1. Lineage (NCBI taxonomy): Eukaryota > Metazoa > Chordata > Lepidosauria > Squamata > Scincidae > Cryptoblepharus > Cryptoblepharus egeriae. The sequence goes on from JAREYC010000002.1 coordinate 2,606,022, forward strand.
CCACATAATGAAGCCAGTCCTGGTTTCATCATGAACGAGTTTGCAATCAGAACTTTGTAGAGAAGAGATTCCTTGATACATAATGAATCCCTTCTCCCCACTTATTTGTGTCCTTCGCAGGAGATTCAGGGAAGACGCCAGCAAGACAGACAATCTCAACTCTTGATGGTGGTGCTGTGGAAACACCTGTGCATCTGGATCAGGTGGGGAGAAAGCCCTGGGAAGGGGTGAGGGAAGCAGGGACACCCAGGTGTCTTTCCTATTTAATGCCTGTCTAGGTCTAGACTAATCTGCCTCATTCCCCTCTGCTTCTCTCCAGTTGCCCACAAATGGCTGGCTGTGGACTCCTGCAGGACCTGCCACCTCTTTTGTAGTCAACAGTGACTGGGAATAAACATGCATGTTTTGTTTTCTTGTCTTCCTTTCCAGGGCCTGGTGACATTTGAGGAGGTGTCCGTGCACTTCACGGAGGAGGAGTTGGCCCTGCTGGATCCAGACCAGAGAGCCCTGCACAGGAAGGTCATGGAGGAGAATTTCTGGAACGTGGCCTCACTAGGTGAGCTTCCCTCTTTCCTCTCCTCCTTTAGGCTCAGAGCTTTCCCCCTCCTGTTGCTCAGCCAGGAGCCCAGACATTGGTCAACGGTGCCCCACTGAGCCCTAGGCCTGAGCTGATAGCTCAGGATTGCCTTCATGGTCCCAATCCTAGTATTGGATGTTCATCATGCTTGCCAGCAGCATCACCTTTGGGTTTGGCTTTTCTGCATTGGGTTTCTCTTTTCTTCAGAGACCCTTGATCTCTGCCTGTTACACTCTTGGATCTTTCTGATTTCCCTCCCTTCAATCCTTTAGGTGATGAGAAGGAGAAGGAACCACAAACCGTGTCCCAGGAAAGGTCTAAAGAACGAGGACAGCAGATAATGCGTACAGGTGACTCTTCTGCTTCCCAAGCTGGTGATGTCCCTGAAATACGAAATGCAGGCCAAGGGGAGGAGAAGGGTCGGTGCAGACTGTGTGGTAAAACCTTCAGCGGAAATTTGAACTTCGGAGTTAATTGGGACACTCCAACAGGACCTCCATCGTACATATGCTTTGAGTGTGGAAACCACCTCAATATTACATCAAGGTTAACTCCGAGAATAGACTTGGAGGAGAAACGGTATAAATGCTCTGAGTGTGGCAAGGGCTTCAGCATGAGGTCAAACCTGGCTGTGCATATCAGATCCCACACAGGAGAGAAACCATACAAATGCCTGGAGTGTGGCAAGTGTTTCAGCGTGAACTCAACCCTGACCAGGCATCAGATGATCCACACAGGAGAGAAACCATTTAAATGCTTGGAGTGTGGAAAAACATTCAACAAGAGCTGCAACCTGACTCGGCATCACAGAATCCACACAGGGGAGAAACCCTATACCTGCCTGGAGTGTGGAAAGAGCTTCAATCAGAACTCAAACCTGACTTTGCATCAAAGAATACACACAGCAGCAGTTCTCAAACATTTCCCGCCCTAGGCTCCCCCGAGCCCCCTGGCCACAGGCTACGGCTTCCACTTACATCAGAATACACATTGATTTACTAATTACTAGTTAATAAACTTTATTATCAAACAAGGTAAATCTCCCTTCAAAATCAGTGCAGAAATACTGGCTTCTGCATCGTTTTAGTAGTCCCTAGTTAAAAAAAAAAGCAGGCATCCATCAGTCTTGAAAGACTGTGGTATTGTGCTTGGCACTGCATACACTGCATGCGAAGCACGAAGGCCTGGGTTAGATTGATATGGAGGATAGGCTTGTTACCCAAGCAGCAAATCCCCCCTCTCCACGCCACTGAAATAGTCCAATGGAAAAGGCTGCACTATTTGTGGAAGGGAGACTTCTGATCTGGCTCTCCTCCTCCTCTTCAGTCTGCAGGGGTTGTGAACTGGGGAAGAGGTTGGAAGACAGCAAGGGGTTGGAAAGGGAGCAAGGACACTGTGTGTTTCTATGTGTATATGTTGCAGTGAGACAGCATGAGTGGAGGATGCTGCCCCGGAACAACTGCAGAGTCAGAGAAGTAAGGAGCATGGTGTATTTGGAAGGTGCATCATGCATCGGGAGCTACAAGCTAACCCTACAACCCCTATGAAAAAGAGGACATGGCTGAATGATATTATATGTCGTTGGAAAGATAATTTAGTGCAGAATGGAATGAAACAAACTGCACTGGAATATCTATGTTCTATCAAACGTTACGGCCAATTAACCAGAAAATGAAAACACAAAAGCCTATGGAACAAAAAGTGGATTTTCTTAACTCCAAACTTTCCCATGATACTGATTGCTCTGCAAACCAATGAGATGTAGTTCTGATACTGTATGGACCTAATAAGGTGTTAATATGAATCAGCTCTCATTTCCACGTACTGTACGTATATTATAATACAGTTACCCAAACTAACTGGGTATACGCGCACTTCTAAGTGGTGCTTCTCTTATATTTAGCAGGGAAAGAATAAAACCAATAAGGGACACCCTTTATTTTTTTTTGTTGGGGGGGGGAGCAACAATATCTTCTTCAGCTCCAGGTAGCAAAAAGGTGCTTTAATTATGCCACTAGCTGAACAAATTGGGGAACTGCTGAGGAGGAGGAAGCAGGTTTTTTCCCCAATTTTCTTTTTAAAAATACATGGGGGGTGACACCACTTCCGGTGGTGACATCACTTTGGGGGCAACATTTTGAGCTTTGCACTGGACTACATGATCATTAGCTACGCCACTGCAAGTGGGATTTCTTTGTAGAAAGAATTGGGGTGTTTCCGGTTCAGCCCTTCCTCTCTGGGGAAGGTGAGTATTAAAACTCTGACTATCTTTTGCTCTGGTTAGTTTCCCAGATGCAAGGGGGGGGCACCTGGATGCAGGTGTCTTGTGTGCTCCCCAAGGCATCTGGTGGGCCGCTGTGAGATACAGGAAGCTGGACTAGGTGGGCCTTTGGCCTGATCCAGAGGAGGCTCTTCTGATGTTCTTATAATAAGAGCAGCAAAGGAACTGCTGGGCCTTGGCATGTGGGTGAGGAGCCTGTACCTGCTTGCCTGTGGCTGCAGCAACTAAAAAGGACTGGCTGAGATTATCCCAACTCAAAGGCGATATAGAAGAGGTGTGCTTGGAAGTCCTGCCAGAAGCAATATATAAAAGAGGAGGCTTCTGAACATGAATGCTGCAGAGGAGGTGCCACCACCAACCAGCACCTGCATGTATCTCCATCCCCTTTGTTATCCTAAGCAGGCCCCTACCTAATAATCTTGGTAAAGCAGCAGGGTTACCTGCAAGATGGGTATCCTTCGGGTATCCTTGACCTGTGCAGAATACAGTGGCGCCTCACGTAAAGTATGTTTCACGTAACAAAACAAAAATTTCTCTAGGATTCTGCTTCACATAAAGAACACATCTGTTGTCAGTTGGGGCAGACGTGCTGCCGGCAGCCTGTTTAAAAAGCGTGAGGGCTGCTTAGCGCACCTGCCCATAGCAAAAGTAACACATCTGCGCAGTTCCTCCTATGGACAGGTGTCCGCTGGGGAGAGGGAGAGAAGAGTAGTGAGTAGTGGAGAAGAGGGAAGCAGCTCAGGGCTAGCCAGAAGGGAGCAGGGCAGAGAGAGCTCAGGATGGAGAGGAGGAGAAAGTGGGGAGACACTTTGAAGGTGTCTTGGATTGCAGCCTCCTAATCGTGTCTACCCAGAAGTAAGCCCCATTGTGTTAAATGGGTCTTACTCCCAGGAAAGTGTCTTTAGGACTGCAGCCTAAGTAGACTTCATAAGATCATACACATTGAATGCATGTTTTGAATTCAATCCCAATGTTCTGTCATCATATTTACATCCAGTTAATATTTTTATATGAATATTTGGGGGGTTGTGGAACCAATCGTCTGAGTTTCCATTATTTCCTATGGGAAAATCCGCTTCACGTAAAGAACATTTCACGTAACATACATGCCTCCAGAACGAATTAAATTTGTTACGTGAAGCATCACTGTATGGGTTTCCGGTCACAACCAAGGCTTGATTGAGACTCCACTGAAGGGTCAGCTAGTGCAGCCTCCCCAGAAGGGGCAGGGCAGAAATGAACAGCTGGGCACTGGTGAAGGTGTGGGGCTGGGCTGGGCTGGGCCCTCTGCAGGAGTCCTGGGCAGAGGCTGGGGAGCTGGGGGGGCTGGTGGACCCCTTGCACAGTGAACCCTGCAGGCTGGGGGTCTGTCTGTGTGTCTGTCAGTGCCTGGCTGATGCTGACAGTGATGCTGCAGGCTGAGCCTGCCTGCCTGTGCCCCACTGAAGCTGGCACTGATGCTGCTGCTGCTGCTGCTGCTGCTGGAGGGTGCCAGCCAGGGAAGGCTGTGCTGAAGAGCCCAAAGAGGGAGGCCAAGAGCACAGCCACCTCCGGCTCCCCTTCCACACCAGCCCCATAGACACCTCTCTGCTGGTGGGGGGAGCAGGAAGGGGAGGGAGGAGAGGGGGAGGGGCAGGCAAGCCTTCTCTTCCCCACCCTGCAGGGAGGTCCGGTGAGTCCCTCTCCTGGGTGGAGGGTCTGGCTGGGAGGGGGACCAGGTGCACAGGGGGTGTGGGATGGAGGGGATGCCCCCCTTTGGCTCCCCACCTGGATGTCTCTGGAGGGGGAACCTCCTGCAGGCTGAGATGCTGCTCCCTGCAGGACACAGTGCTGAGCCCCCTCTGGCTACTCCACTGCAGGGAGACCTCCAGGGAAGCCCACCTGGATCCTCTTACAGGGGGAGGCATGCCTCAGACTGGGGTTTCTCTCCCTGGGGAAATGGGGAGGATGTCCTGGGAGCCTGGAGGGGCTGGTGGTGGGGCTGCCTTCAGGTCCTTTCCAGTCCAGCATTTCTGGAGATGCCTTGCATGGGGGGCAGAAGGGTCATCCAAAGTGGGAGGCAAAGGGGGGACCCCAACCCCATCTCAGACAGGAGCAAGACAGAAAATGATGATTTGCAACATGATGGTGCAGCAGAGCGCAGTATGAAGGCCCAGAAAGTGTGCATGTGGCTGCCTTGCTCTAGGATCCTCTATAGCAGCCCCATTGTCTTCAATGAGGAACCAGGTACAGGAAATGCATGGCCTCCTCGAGTGCATGTCTAGATCAGGAGAGCGCTTTTGCCTCTGATCTGCTCAGGCCTCAGTCAAATGTTTAGAGAAAGACCTTGATTCAGGTCTTGCAGGAAAAGTTAAAAGATGCAAACCTGTCAAGGGGGCTAAGTATATGCGCCATCCATCCTGTTTCCCATCCCCCATGCACATCAACCCCCCATGTGCAACATCACCCCATATGCATCAATCCCCATTCACAACATTCCCCATGAGCAACCTCACACCATACACATCAAACCCCCATGTGCATCACTCCATGCACATCATCCCCATGCACATGAAGCTCCCCATGCATGCAACCTCACACCATACACATCCCACTTGTACATCAGACCCCCATGCGCATCACCGCCATGTACATCATCCCCCCGTGTGCATTATCTCCTCATATCCATCAACCCCCCATGTGCATCAAGCCTCCCAAGTGCATTGAGCCTCCATACCCATCAACCCCCCCTGCCCATCAACCCCCGATGCGCATCAAACCCTCCCATGCATATGAAGCCCTATGAGCAACATCCCCCATGCACATCAAGCCCCCATGTGCATCAACCCTTGATGCGCAGCATCAAGGCCCTTGCGGATTATCCCCCAATGCACATCATCTCCATGCTCCATGTCCCACATGTGCAACACCCTCCCCCACAACTGTGGGCACTCCTACTGAGCAGGTGCAGGATTTGGGGCTCAGCATCGGTCTTCAGTGTTAAGTATAGGCCAAAATGCATTGCACCCCTTTTCAGCCCATTAGGGGTTAAATTTCTAGAAATTGGATCTTGGTGGTCTGGTGGTTTGGGCTGGGCGTTGATGAGCCAGTGAGTCAGTCAGTGACTTTTCAGTTTTATATACATAAAAGCAGGCCTCCATCAGTCTTGAAAGACTATGGTATCGTGCTCAGCGCTGCATACCCTGCATGTGAAGCACAAAAGCCTGGGTTGGATTGTTATGGGGGAGAGGCTGTTACCCAAGCAGCAAATCCCCCCTCTCCACGCCACTGAATTAGTCCAATGGAAAGACAGAGCCCAGTACAGATTCAGGGCAAACCCTTTTCTAAGGGCAGGCTTAATTGCCTGCCATGTTGCCTGCCATATTGTAATGGCTTAAATGATGTTTAATCCATTTACTGTGACTTAAGGCAATGGTCGTCAACGTGAGGGTCGGGACCCCTTTGGGTGGTCATGACTTCATTTCAGGGCAAATTGTACCCATCTTGGAATCTGGCACTTCCAGCCATGACATCATTTCTATGGGGTCCCGGACAGATTGTCATTCTCCAAAGGGGATCCTGGGTTAAAATGGTCAATTATCACTGACTTAAGAGTATGCTTATCTTTCAGTTTAAAGGACCAACCTCGTTCTCTTTGGGACAAAATGACGTATAAATAAATTCCATATAATTAAGCGACACCTTCAACTGCAGTGGCTCAGTGGTTAGAGCACTGTGCTTGCCAACGACGACCAGCATGTTGGGAGGTTGGCAGCTTAAGACCAGAGTTCAAGACAAGAGCGCAAGGTGAGTGATCCTAAGGTGAGAAATCCTAAGCATGTCTATTCAGTAGACATATTCAGGTTCCACTGAGTTCTGTGAGTAGAGAAATAGGTACCTGGCAGGAGTTATAAAATGCCTTCAATGACAGATGGAGCGACACATCAGTTGAAGTATATCTGAGTTGTGTCAATGGCTAACACACACACAGACTCCTGGACTGGCTGCAGCTCTGAGGGGCACAGCATGAGGATGCTGACGTGAGAACTGGTTTGCACACCACAATGTGATGGGTAGAAGGTGTTGCTCCCAGAGCCCAACAGGTGAAGGAGAGGCAGTTTTGCATGGGGGTCGGCATCAGAAAAGGGGACAACAGCAAGTGTGGGTGTGGTGGGAAGGGGTGTGGGAGAGGCAGAAGGAAGGCCTGCCTGCCTGTCCTCCTCGCAGGGAGCAGGTCCCATCACTGGCTGGGCTCTGCTTGAACAGACCCTCCTTCCCTTAACAGCAAAATAGTTCATTCATGGAGCATCTTCTTGACTTTGCAGGACTTTGTAGCCCCACCATTTGGGAATTCTGAAGAATGAAGCACGAGGAAGCAAACAGAGATCTTTTGACCTCCTCGGAGGCAGGCTTGGGTCACGGATCAGTCACACGAGAGGAAGACATTGCTGGTCCCGGAGGAGGAAGAAACACTGATGCAACCCAGGCTGGAGGCAGTGAGAGATGCAGGACCAGAGCTGCTCCCACAATCCCTGGGGAGGCCACCCGTGGCTGGGACCTGCAGTGGTGGAGATTCCAGCAGTTCTGCTTCCAGAAGGCTGAGGAAGACTTTCTCCTGAGCCGGGCAAATGACAGGAGGCATGAAGAGCATCAGGTGAGGACATCTCATCTTCATCACTGCTAAGAACTGAGAAGAGTGTTAAGCATTAGCAGATGTTGTGCCTTCCCAGTTGTGGCTCTTTCTGTGCAGATCCCCCAAGCAGGGACCACTCACTTGCAGGACATTTCTGTCTTTTCCTCATTTTTGCCCCTTTGTGTCCTGATATTTTGCTTCTCTTCCAGGTTTACAGATTTTTATCAGAACCGGGTGTTGGTTTCCCAGCGGCAGAGAAGTCTCTTCCAGACAGCACTGAGAGCATGCCATGTGCCCTGGAGATCGTGCACAGTGTGGGCGGATATGAGACCATTCAAAGTAAGGATACTTCCAGTTCTTTCCCAAATATTCTTGGATGTGCTGCTATCAACAGCAGAGGATAGGACTGACCAGTGCTTTTTATGGGGAAAAGATGGGGGTACTCACCAACCCTAGGCATGTCTGCTCGAGAGTAAGTCTCTTTGTAGTCAGTGGGGTTCATGCCCAGCTTGGAAATTCTCAGCCACCTCCCATGCCTGCTGCATGTGCCCTACTTTGGGATCCACTTCTTGCTCTGGTATTGTTTGCTGGAGGAAGAGGAGGAGGATCAGCAGCGCTTAGGTCTTTCACTGGTCGCAGGCTGTGCTGGAGGGTACTGGGCTCCCAGGCCTGGTTTGCTGTCTAGGTGCCCCTTGCCTTGCCCTACTCTGCTTTCCACATGTGCCTCCTCGCAGGCACAGGTAGGTAGTTAGGCAGGCAGGGTGCCCGAGGAAGCCACCAGGTGATAGGTTTCCATTGCTTCTTCCCGGCCACCTTTCCCTTAGAATGAGCCAGTAGTGATCTCATAATAGTGGTCTTGGCACCATCCAGGTTCACTGTTGCTTTTGGTCCACCTTGGACTGCTGCCTGGTAGGCTTTGTCTGCCCCTCCCAACCCTTTCTGCCCCCAACCAGGGTGATCACGTGTCCTCTTTTTCCAGGACATGACATCTTTGTTAGTCAAGTGTCCTGGAAAAAAATCTTCATTGGTCTCCTATTTCTTGTGAGCAGGCAGCATGCAGAATTCTTGTAATACATAAATTCTGTGTTTTAAATCCTATATAATGGCTTAACATTTAATAAGTAATCCGGTGTATAAATTAAGACAAAGCCATATATATGAGTGAAATAAATATTAACTTTCATTTTGTTCTCTCCTACATTGTTCTCGGGTGTCCTACATTTGAGGGGATCCTTGACCTCTTTTTGGTTATGTCAGATCACCTTGGCTATAGTGTATAAATTAAGCACATGCTACCCATATATAGGAGTCCCAATCCCAGGATTGCCTACTCAGAAGGAAGTCCCATAGTCAGTGGTGCTAACTCCCAGAACAGTGTGGGTAGGACTGCAGCCTGAGCCCATCAGGAGGGGAGCCCCTTTCGATTCTGGAAAGCGTTGAAAGAGGGCAGCATGGACGGGGTGATACGACAGAGTGAGGGCTGGCAAAGGTAGGGAGTCAATGTGATCTGCCCATCTGAAATGGCTCTCCAGCCACCAGTCCAGTTCCCCGCTTCTGCGTCACTTCTGGGGAGGTTAGGTCAGTGCATAGACACGCACTAGCCCACAGCACAACCACAAGAATAGGGATCTGGGTGAGTTGGTGAGGATTGCGCCCCGTTAAACACATATGTGTACACACGCCTAGCATTGGCTTCAGAGACAGAGAGCCAAAGAGTCTAGAGGAGAGAAATGGGGAGGTGTTTCCTAAGCAGAAATCAAGTTATCACAGGAAGATGAAAGTGGTTTTTAGGGTGGGTGGCTTTGTGATCCCAACTGGAGAAAGGAGAGACTCCTTAATATGTAATTAATAAATCTGTTCTTCCAACGCATTTGTGTCCTTCGCAGGAAATTCAGTGAAGATGCCAACCACACAGACAGTCTCAACTCTTGCAGGTGGTGCAGAGGAAACCCCTTCTGTGCATCTGGATCAGGTGAGGAGGAATCCCAGGGACTCCTCACCCCTCAGCTGGGTAGAGGGAGGAGGGACCCCCCAGCTGTGTCTCCCTTGCATGCCTGTCTAGAATCTGCCCTCTCCCCTCTGCTTCTCTCCAAGTGGTCCACAGATGGCAGGCTGTGGACTCCTGCAGGACCAAGACCCACCACCTCTTCTGTAGTCTCTTTTCTGATAGCAGCTACTCCGGGAATAAACATCAGTGTTTCGTTGAAAGGTGTCATGGCTTTCCTTTCCAGGGCCTGGTGACATTTGAGGAGGTGTTTGTGCACTTCACGGAGGAGGAGTGGGCCCTGCTGGATCCAGACCAGAGAGCCCTGCACAGGGAGGTCATGGAGGAGAACTTCTGGAACGTGGCCTCACTAGGTGAGCTTCCCTCTGTCCTCCCCTCCTATAGGCTCAGAGCTACTCCCCCTCCTGTGCTCAGACACTGAATTTGTTAAAGGTGCCCCACTGAGGCCCGTGCTTTGCTGGGAGCCGAAGGTGCATCTTTATGGTCTCAATCCTGACAACTGTCAGTGCATGACTTCATATCCATCAACAGCATCTCCTCTGCCTCCCACTCTTCTGTTCATGGGATTTCGTATGTATGTATGTATGTATGTATGTATGTATGTATGTATGTATGTATGTATGTATGTATGTTTTTCTCCAGTTTTTTTTCTCCTTTACACAATTATTTGCTAATAATTATTTGGCTAATCATCAACATCGTCATCGTCATCATCACCACCACAATAATCACTTATGTGATTACGAGATGTAGGAGGGTCATTTCTACCCAGCCCTTGGTGGAAATCCACAAACTTTCCAGAACTGTGATACCTGCCCCACTTTTTTTAACTACTACAGTGTTCTCGGATCCAGGCCAAGCTTTTTACTTTCCCACATCTGGATCGTATAAACCATTATGCAGGCATTTGTAGTTGCATTTCACCAACGTTGTTCCAAAACAGATGAAATCAGACTTTTGATTGCATGGAAATACAATACCTTGGTAAACGAGCCATCCAGATTGTGAGTTGGGTTAACAAGCAAAGTTTTCCAGGAAATCTTTGCTTCGTTAACGAGCAATGCCTTGCATAATGAGCAAAGCATTGCTGCAAGCCAGGTCCCCTCACCGCCAACACAAGCGGCAGTGCCCCACTTGTTGTGACTGTGGAGAGGCCTCAGGTTGTTCTCTGTGGTGGTCTCCCCCATAAGCATCCCAAGTGCACACTTGGGATGCTCATAAGGGAAACCTCTTCCCTTATGGTGGTGGTGGTCTCTCCTGTGAGCATCTGAAGTGTGTGCTTGAGATGCTCATAAGGGAGACTCTTTCCCTCCTCACCATCTTCAGCCATTGCCCGCAGTGGCTGAAGGCAGCAGGGCAGGAGAACCGCCGCTTGTACTTATGGCAAGGGGGTTCACACAATTGGTCAAGCCACTCTTCAGAGTGTTGTTGCACAGCAAATAATCTGAGTTATCATTATTTCTAATGGGAAAGCTCGCTTTGGTTAGCCAGCATTCTGGTTTACGAGCATGCTTCTGGAACGGATTATGCTCATTAACCCTTCATAAGAGGATACATAGGTTTGAATGAGCCTGAATAAGCATACAGATAACAAGAACTGCTCATCAGGGCCCTCTCTGATTTCCCCTTCAATCCTACAGGTGAAGAGAAAGAGGATGAGGAGGAAAGGCCGAAAGAAGGAAGACAACAGAAAATAAGGTCTGGTGATTCTTCTGCTTCCCAAATTTGTGACTTCCTTGAAATAGATCCAATGGGAACTGGAGGCCAAGAGGAGGAGATGGGTCAGTGCAGACTGTGTGGTAAAACTTTCCATAGAAATTTGAACTCCAGTGTTAACTGGGACCCTCCCACAGGGCACCCATCACATGTATGCTTCGAGTGTGGAAACAGCCTCAGAGTAAGTTCAGTGTTAACTCCAGGAACCCACTCAGAGGAGAAACCATATAAATGCCCCGATTGTGGCAAGAGTTTCAGTTGGAACTCAGACCTGACGAGGCATCAGAGGATCCATACAGGGGAGAAACCATATAAATGCTTAGAGTGTGGAAAGAGTTTCAGTGAAAGATCCAAGTTAAATGTGCATCGCAGAATCCACACAGGGGAGAAACCTTATAAATGTTTGGAGTGTGGAAAGAGCTTCAATCAGAGTGGAAGCCTAACTTTGCATCAGAGAACCCACACTGGAGAGAAGGAATACATGTGCATGGACTGCGGAATGGTCTTTCGTCACATGTCAACCCTGACTAGACATCAACGAATGCACAGGGGAGAGAAGCCATATAAATGCATGGAGTGTGGAAGGGGTTTCAGTCAGAAGTCAGACCTGGCGAGGCATCGCAGAATCCACTCAGGGGAGAAACCATATCAATGTTTGGAGTGTGGAAAGAGCTTCAGACAGAGCTCAAATCTGAATTTGCATCAAAGAATCCACAGAAGGGAGAAACCATGTAAATGCTTAGCGTGTGGCAAGAGCTTCGGAGATAGCACAGCGCTGAGTGAGCATCAAAAAACCCACACAGGCGAGAAACCTTATATATGCTCGGACTGTGGAAAGATCTTCCGTCACATGTCATCCCTGACTGCACATCAACGAACACACAGGGGCGAGAAGCCATTCAAGTGCTTGGAGTGTGGAAAAAGATTCATTCATAACTCAAGCCTGACTGTGCATCAAAGATTACACACAGGGGAGAAACCCTATAAATGTTTGGGGTGTGGAAAATGTTTCCGTCAGAGCTCAAAGCTGAGTGAGCATCGCAGAACCCACACCGGGGAAAAACCATTTCAGTGCTTGGTGTGTGGAAAAACCTTCAGGAGGAATGCAGACCTGAGGAAGCATCGAAGGTGTCACACAGGGGAGAAACCATATAAGTGCTTGGAGTGTGGAAAGAGCTTCAGTCAGAGGGCAAACCTGGCAAGGCATGAAAGAATCCACACAGGGGAGAAATCATATAAATAAATTGTTGGATGAAACCAGAGGTGCCCAAACCTGACCAGTTGGTCAGTTGTGGTCCCCAAGTCCAGCCTTTGCAAGGCCTTTTATAGGTTTTTCTGTGGAAGAAGTGTATGGTCAGGAATGAGGTCCTTCTGGGCACAATCCAGAGCAAGTTCAGCCTGCTGTGCCCTAACTGCTCACTCCTAACTATTCTGTATCCAGAGAGTCAGGAAGCCTGGGCTGCCCTAACTGCTCCAGAGCATGCTAAGTAATTGACACATGGGGAGGACTTGCTCCTGAGGAGACACCCCTCAGATCACACTGAACAAGGAACAGCTGTGGTGCCTACAGTGATGACACAACTCTGCACATCACCTGGTGCAGAAGTCTGACCATCACCCCTGGGAGGCGCACACTCCCCTACCTGGACTGCGCAGTCGCCAAAGTTGGCATCTGCGCAGTTGTTTCTGAAGCCAACTGGCTTCAGAAAGAGTACTGCGCAGGCACCATCTCTGACACTTGCGCAGTACTTTTCTGAAGACTTTCGGCTTCAGAGGAGACTGTGCAGGCGTCAGAGTTGGTGCCTGTGCAATATGCTTTCTGAAACCATTTGGCTGCTGCTCCGCCTTCTGAGCGAGGCCGAATGGCTGCGCAGAGGCGCAGACTTCCTCCACACTAAGGAAGTCTTCTCTGAAGCTGTTTGGCATGCTCAGTGTGTTTCTGCGCAGTGCACCTCAGCTGGCTGTTTGGGCCAGCTCCGAGGACAAGTGGCTGAAGTGCCGAGGACTTCTGGCTGCTGCTCTGCCTGTCAAAGGACTGTCAAACTTCTCCGGCACATCACCCCATACGAAATGTGTCACCCAATGCGGCCCACACCAGCCGCACCAGTCTGGTGACGCCACTGGGTGTCTGCCTTATAAGGAGTCCCTGATGAGATGCCAGTACATTCTACAGTGAATACAAGGGGCTTCTTGGAGTGGCCTGCTGTATCCTGAGGTTTGTGGGCAGCCGTAGTTTGTTCCATATCCTGAGGTTGAGAGGAAGGGGTTGCAGCTAGGCTGGCCAAGAACTCAGATTTTTGGTCAACACTGCCATTCTTACTCAGGCCTTATCATGGACCCCTATGGGTCTACTCATTACTATACCTGCTCCTGAGGTGGTATAACTCTAAGGGCTAGAAGAGGGCATTTCTGCCTTGGAAACAGGCTCTGGATACAGAGTAACTGCTCTGCCCTCGGCAATGCTAAGCATGCCCTCAACATGCCTCTCCTGTACTGCTTAGGCTGCCCCAGTTAGGGCAGAGCAGGTCCACCTCTCTTAGGGCACCCTATCTTGCCTTGCTCTGCCCTAAGCCTCTTCCAGAGTAACTGGGCTGGAGCATCTTGCAGTTGCTCCACCCTAGTGATAGATAGGGCAACCCAAGGACTCTTATGTGGACAGATTAGTTGCTCTGGCTTGTGCTGTCTGTCCTTCTGAATGTGGTCTTGGTGTGACATTAATGCAATGTGATCTTGTGAGTGACAAGGCTAGTGTAGACGATTCCCTTGGTGTGGGTCCCCTTTAGTCCTAGAGTCCAATTGGATTATTACTATGAAAGGAGTCATTAGAATTTTTTGGGCTTCACTCTTCCTATATTGTTATAGTTGCAAATTTTCATTTGTATACATTAAATAAAAACTATATTTTACAAAAGAAGTAAGTCCTGTGAAAAGTCAGCTTACGCCACCCAAACAGGAACTGACACGGAGAAATCTTGCAAATGCTTTAAGAAACAGCCTAAATGTGAGCAAGACCCCCTTTATAAGAAGATTATGAGCTCAATCCTAACCATGTCTACTCAAAAGTAAGCCTGATTGTGTTCAATGGGTCTTACTCCCAGGAAAATGTCTTTAGGATTGCAACCTAGATCTATTCCCTGGCTTCACAGCAGCTTGTCTCTTGGGGGAAGGGTGGGGAGGGGGGTTCCTCAGGCCCAAGGTGACCATATGTCCTCCTTTTCCTTCTTTTCCATATCTTCTTTTTTAGAAAAGTCTTCACTGTCCTCCTTTTCCTTGGGCAACATGCAGCCTTCTTGTAATGCATAAATTGTATGTAATCAATTATATATAATAGTTTTCAATTAAACAATAACTAATACAGTGTTCAAATTAACCACCTTAAAGCAATATACATGAGAGTTTCAGCTTTTATTTTGTCATGTCCTACATTTTGGGGCGGGGGGTTTCCTACATTTTGGGGGCCTATTTGGACCATCCTACCCCCTCCAACCCGTCCAGCACGACTGCCCCCTCCAGCCTCCAGCAGAAGCCCAGGTAAGTGTCTTTAGGATTGAAGCCTCCAAAGCATGACTACTCAGAAGTAACCCTATTGTGTTCAATGGGGCTTACTCCCAGGAAAGTGTGTTTAGGATTGCAGCCCAACCAGACCTCATAGGATCATGCAAGTTCTGCATTCAGGGAGAAGTCTGCAATACCACTTTCTCCCATCACCCCCACCCATGCCTAGGATCTCCAGTCCAGGGGGCATAAAACCCCCTCCTGTACCCCCAACGGAAGCAAACCCCACCAACTCCTCTCTCCCCACCTCTGCACTAACCCCTCTCTCCCCACCACTTCTCTTTCACAGTTCAGTGAAACCCTCCAAAGCAAGTCTAAACGCATTAGTTTCCTTGTTAAAGCTGCTAAAAGACACCAATGACTCTTTAGGTGAAAATTAGTCATCCTTTTTATTGTACGTACTGTAAATAACAGTGTTTTATTACAGTAATTTTGTTCTGTATTATATTACAGTGTTTTCTCATCATTTTTACATCCAGTTAATATTTTTATATGAATATTTTGGGGACTGTGGAACCAATCATCTGGGTTTCCATTATTTCCTATGGGAAAATCCGCTTCACGTAAAGAGCGTCTCACATAACAAGCATGCCTCCGGAATGAATTAAACTTGTTAAGTGAGGTGCCACTGTAGATGGTTCCTTTGGATTCTCCAACAGCCGTGTTGCCTTTGGAAATCAACCCCAAAATACAATTTTGTAATCAACAGCCTATAATTTACGTACATTTAAAATCCTTTATAAAGTGGCCGACTGTCTTCAGCATGGTTAACTGTGTCATAGACACAGCGTTCGGGTGGATCTATCTGACTGGTGAGTGGACCTCTTGGTTCTGCCTGGGTGCAGGGCTTGATTGTGGGGAGGGATGTTCTGGGCAGTCACATTTGCGTAATGTTGTGTTGTGCAGCATATTGGGAGACGAGGCCAGCAATGCGACTGCCCAGAGCATGCCTGTTCCATGATCAAGGTGGTCTTTGCGTGCAGTCCAGGTGGGACACTTAGATGTAGTCCGGATGGGGACCGTTTTCCTAATGCATTGCAGTCACTGGTTCGAGTGTCTGTTGGGCTGAGCAGAAGACCTATCCAGTGTCGGCAGGAGCAATCCACAGCCTGTGAAAGAGTGATGGTTGGGGGTCAGAGCTGGCTCAAGATAGACCCCCAAAGGCAGTACAGTTGGTGTCATGCTTGCCAGCTGAAGGCCAGGAGCCTTCATCCTGGCTCCCACTATATCAGGGGTCAGGGAACTTTTTTACCTTTTACCCCAAAATATATTTAGATACGCCGACGTTACCCCCTTGATTTGAAAGGAAGGAAATCATATAATATAGTGCACTGCGTCAGGTCCTTGTACACTACAGTACTGTAACACACACACAGCCGGGCATGCATATAGAATCGATATATAGATTCTATATGCAATGAAATGAAATTCCTGGGGGTAATGGACTGTCGCACTGCCGAGACACAGGAATGCATATGAAGGTGTCCCTTTGGGAGGGAGACTCGCCCCTTCAGAGCCATTCCCAGCATCTGCTCCCCCCTGCCTGGAATTGCTCCGAAGGGGCGAGGCTCCCTCCCATAGGAACACCTTCATATGCGTGCCTGACTGTGTCTCGGCAGCACAACTGTCCATTACCCCCAGGAATTTCATTTTTGCCCCATTTGGGGTAATTTACCCGTTCCCTGACCACTGCACTATATGCTCTCTCACACCTTCTCAATCTAACAATTGGTCTCAGGTAAGCTGAGATGGTTAGACTGTTCCAGATTTCAATATCTGCCAGTTGGGTGACTTAATTCATGTGTATGACCTGGATTGTGTTAGACTACTCTAAACTTGTAAATGCAATAAATAGTTAATCTACTCCACTGTGCCTTTCTTCACTCCTACAGCACATATCCAGTCACAGGACACAACAATCAGTCAACATACTGACAACGTTTATATTATTTACTCAAAGCAGCAGGAAGCCTTCCTGCCCTGCTGCACCACTGATATGATCCCTGATCCCTGAACATCTGTAGCATCTGTAGCTGTCCAGCAGGAGGATCAGGTTTGGGGGTGGAAATAGGGTTGCCATATGTCCCAAAAAACAGGGACAATACTGATTTGGGGGGGGGATCATACCGGTGTTCACATACCGGTAAATAGGACAGAGGGTTCTGTCCGGTTCTATGGTAGAAAATTATGGCAAGGTGGAAGGGATGGGGAAGGGGGGGAGGCCGGATTTAAGGGGGAGGTAGGGGCTTGCAGGGACAGTGCCTAAGGAGACAGTGAGGACCCTCCCTAAGATCCCCTAGGACCTCCCCCCCCCCCAACCTTGGGTGGTCAGGACTGTCACCACCTGTTTGGTGCAAGACCCTAAGATGAAGAAGGGGGCAGTGAACCTGAACCAGCCCCACTCAGTGCAGACCTCCCTTTGCCTTGGAGGGATCCCCAAGAACAGTCCTCTCTGCCCACCAGCTTAGCCAGGGTTAAGAAGATAAGCAAGGAACCTCTTCATAGGGACTGAACGAGAAGAAGTAATGGCTGAATGTTCTTTTGAAGCCATCCAAGGTAGTGGCACCTCCGTCCCTTTTGGCAATGAGTTTCACAGGCTCTGAAATTCAGTCTCTCTCACTGATCATTTCCACTAAATGGACTTCGACTGAGGGAAGGTTAGAACGTCCATTGAAAAACCTCTGAATGTCCATAGCAATCCTACAGGGCTATTGGCACATGGTCAGAGGCGCAGTGAGGGTGCGTGTCATGCAATGTGGAGGGGTGCGCACCTCCAGGATACACATATGTGATTGTGCTAACCATGGCACAGGTGCAGTTCACCTCTGGAGCCTTCTGTTGGCACAAGCGCTGTCAGAGCACTCATTCCTCTGCTCCAAGGAGCAGCAGCATTCCTTCTTGGAGCAGAGGAATCTGAGTGCGTCGTGCCCAGGTAGCATGCCCAGAGTTTCACCTGGCATAGAGTTGGCATGGAGCATCAGACTCCTTCACTCTGGGAAGAGGAAGGCTGCTCTTTCTTGGAGCAGAGCAATCCTAGCCGGGGCTAAGGGCAGCCGGAGCAGAGTCAAACTCCTCCAACGCATCACCACCCGGGCACATCAACCAGGGCCCCGATGGATGGGCATTTCAACTCTGGCTATGCCCCTGCAACTGGCAGTGATGTCCTCCTATGCTCCAGTGCATATGGTGCCCTTCTGGATGCACCAAGATCTTACGTTGGCAATGGAAAAATGCTGTCAAGGTAGCCTGGTTTGGGGCAAATGACATCTAATTCAATTCCTTTTCATGTTCTCTAACTTTTTTGTTTTTACCCAGGAATGTGCTTCTGACACCAATAAGGAAAGAACCTCTGGGGTTCTGAGAGGAAGAAGGGAAAATAGGCTACTATTTAGTTACAGTGGGGCTTAGTAAGACAAACTTAATTCGTTCCGGAAGCATGTTTGTCTTACAAAGCATTTGTCTTACAAAGTGGATTTTCCCATAGGAAATAATGGGAACTCAGACAACTGGTTCCACAACCCAAAAATATTCATATAAAAATATTAACTATATGTAAAAAAGATGATAAAACAGTGTAATCAAATTCAAAACACTATAATATAATACAATTACTTTAATAAATTGTATTAGTGTAATAAATTGTAATGAATAAATATTGTAATAAATTGTAAATTGTAATAAATTTAATACAATTACTTTAATAAAACACTAGTAAAACAGTAAAACAGAAAAGAAAAACCTTTATGGCCAAGGATGGCTAGTTTTCCCTAAAAGAGTCACTGGTGTCTTTCTGAGCTCTCTCTGTGTATGAGATCTATCTATACAAACCAGATAGGCAGTTTGCACCAGGAGCAGCAGCAAAGGCTTCTGCCTGAATGCAAAAAGGGCAAGATCCTATCCTATAGAGAATCAAGTCCCCTTGTATCCACTGGGGCTTACTCACAGGAAAATGTGTATGATAACAGCCTGACTCTTTCCAAGTTTGCAGCAGCAGCAGCAACAGGAGCAATGGCTTCTGCCTGGATCGAAACGTGGCAAGATCCTATGCTGTCTATTCAGAATCAAGCCCCATTAAATCCACTGGGGATTACTCACAGGAAACTGTGGATGCAAAGGAGACATGATCCTATGCTGCCAACTCAGAATCCACTGTATCCATTGGGGCTTACTCACAGGAAAGTGTGTAGGATGCCAGCCTGACTCTTTCCAAGTTTGCAGTAGCAAAGGCTTCTGCCTAGATGCAAAAGTGGGGTGAAGTGAGGTTCAGGCAGGGAAGTTGGTGGGGGGGGGGGAAGAGGGGTAGTTGTAGTGGGGTCCAGGCAGGGAAGCGGTTTCTAGTGAGGGGTCTAGAGGGTTTCCCTTCTATGTGATGGTGGTTGGCTGGCTGCAGGAGACTCAGACATGCTTCCTAGGGAGACTCAGAGGACACTGGTACTGCAGGCAGGAGGAGCAGTCCAGCCTCGGCCAACGGAGCCCAGCCAATGGGGATTCATCTTGAAAAGCACTTTCGACTTACAAAACAGAATCTCATAGAAATTTTAATTTGTCTTTCAAAGCATTCATCTTCCAGGGCATTTGTCTTACAAGGCACCACTTTATTTGAGTAGCATTTAAAACACGATATATTAAACCTGCTCTAAGATTCGTACATTTGTTCATGAGAAGAAATACAAGGCAGTTCTAGGGTTTCTCTTGTTGGTGGGATCTTTGATGTACATTCAGCTTTGAGCTCACACTGAAGCTCTTCCCACACTCGAAACATTTATATGGTTTCTCCCCTGTGTGGGTTCTTACATGCACAGTCAGGTGTGCACTCTGAGTGAAGGTCTTTCCACACTCAAAGCATTTATATGGCTTCTCCCCTGTGTGGGTTCTTAGATGCAAAGTCAGGTCTGAGCTCATTCTGAAGCTCTTTCCACACTCCATGCATTTGTGTGGTTTCTCCCCTGTGTGGGTTCCTAGATGCCGATTCAGGTGTGTACTCTTATTGAAGCTCTTTCCGCACTCCAAGCATTCATATGGTTTCTCCCCTGTGTGGGTTCTTAGATGCACAGTCAGGTGTGCACTCTGAGTAAAGGTCTTTCCACACTCAAAACATTTATGTGGTTTCTTTCCTGTGTGGGTTCTAAGATGCAAAGTCAGGTCTGAGCTCACTCTGAAGCTCTTGCCGCACTCCCTGCATTGGTGTGGTTTCTCCCCTGTGTGGGTTCTTAGATGCAAAGTCAGGTCTGAGCTCACTCTGAAGCTCTTGCCGCACTCCCTGCACTGGTGTGGTTTCTCCCCTGTGTGGATTCTCTGATGATCCCTTAGGTTTGAGTTCTTGTTGAAGGCTTTTCCGCACTCCAAGCATTTATATGGTTTATCCCCTGTGTGGATTTTTTGATGAAAAGTCAGAGATGAGCTTGCACTGAAATATTTTCCGCACTCCAAACACTTATATGGTTTCTCCCCTGTATGGGTTCTTTGATGCACAGTGAGCTTTGACCTACTGCTGAACCTCATTCCACACTCCGAACACTTATATGATTTCTCTCCTGTGTGAGATCTTTGATGCTTAGTCAGGTTTGAGTTCCTGTTGAATGTTTTTCCACACTCCAAGCATTTATATGGTTTCTCACCTGTGTGAGTAATTTTATGCACAGTCAGAGTTGAGCTCACCCGGAAACATTTTCCGCACTCCAGACATTTAAACGGCCTCTCTCCCGTGTGGATCCTTTGATGCACATCCAGGTTTGACCTCATGCTGAAACTCTTTCCACACTCCAGGCATTTATATGCTTTCTCCTCTGCGGAGGTTCTCGAATAAAGGGTTAAACTTGAAGTTATGTTGACGCTACTTCCACACTCAAAGCATATATTTGAGTGGTCACTCGTGTGAGTTTCTGAGAGATCATCTGAGTTCAAGTTCCTACTGAAGGTTTTACCACAGAGCCTGCACTGACCCTTCTCCTCCCCTTGGCCGGCATTTCCTATTAGATCTAGTTCAGGGAAGTCACCAGCGTGAGAAGCAGAAGAGCCGCAAGTCCTCATTCTCTGCTGTCCTCCATCATTAGACCTCCCAAGTGGCATTTTCAGTGGTTCCTTCTCATCCTCCTTCCTTTCACCTGAAGAATTGAAGGGGAAAATCCAAAAGAGAACGAGTGTAACAGGCAGAGGTCAAAGCCCAAACCCCATGAACAAAAAGTGGGAGGCTGAACCTGCCCCAGATTTAATGATTTAGTGTACGGCGTACAAAACAGTGTAACTTAATTATCAACACAAATGAAATGGGCTCTTTCAATTGAACATCCCTTGTAACAACTAATGGCTTCAAAGCAGCCTGTATGGCTGGCAGGTACGCTTGCCTGAGAAGGTTCATAAAGGGTCCAGTTGGGTTTCTGTTTTAACTGGGAGGGAGACCCAAACCCCAGGGAGAGGGAGAGGGAAAGGAAGGGAGACCTCTCCCTTCCGACATGTGACTATCACATGAATACAAAGTGGTCATCACTTCTGAACTGCTTTACAAGAGGAAACCTCTGCCTCTGAGCTGAAATTGCTTCCTATTGATTCACCCCCTGCCTTGTTATCATGGTAAACTATTGCTTTTGTGTAACATGAAAACGGGTGTCCACAGAGATTCCTGGAACCAAACGTCATAGACAGTGAGGTGCAACCTGTACGTGGACTTACGGTAAATCAAACGTCAATGTCCAGTTCATCCAGCCATTCAAAGAGAGTGGCCTACACTGAAAAAAAATCAAGACACTGGGCCAGAGAAAGATCACAGAGGTGGAAGGAACCTGGTAGGTCATCCCACTGATCATTCTTGTGGCTCTCCTCTGGAGTTGCTCCAGTTTGGCTGCGTCTTTCTTCAGGTGAGGTGCCCAGAACTGAACTCTGCTGATCCAGAGTTGGAGACAATGTGATGAATAGTTTGTTGAAGACTGTGACGTAGATAATAAATTCCAATTTAAGCAAAGTCTTGGCACATATCATGTAAGGTACGGATCCTGTTCAGACGCTCTGCTGATGCACTGACTGTTGCTGGGATTGGGACCATAGAGACCTACTTTCAACTGCCAACTGTGGGGCTCAGTGGGGACCTGTAACAAACCAGTATCTTTGCTCCAGGGTGAGCAGAAGGAAGGGGGAAGCTCTGAGCCAATAAGGAGGGGAGGAGAAAGAGAAGCTCACCCAGTGAGGCCAGGTTCCAGAAGTTCTCCTCCATGACATCCTTGTGCAGGGTTCTCTGGTCTGGATCCAGCAGGGCCCACTCCTCCTCCGTGAAATGCACGGACACCTCCTCAAATGTCACCAGACTCTGAAAGGAAGACAAGAAAACAAAAGATGGATGTTTATTCCCAGAGTAGCTACTGTCAGAAAAGAGTCTATGGGGAGATGGCAGGTCCTGGTTCTGCAGGAGTCCACAGCCAGACATTTGTGGACCACTTGGGGGGAAGGAGAGGGGAAGGAGGCAGATTCAAGACAGGCACGCAAGGGAGACACAACTCTCCCAGCCTCTCCCATAGTTTTCTTCCCACCTGATCCTGATGCACAGAAGGTTTTTCCACAGCACCACCAGCAAGACATGAGATCATAGCTGGCCCCATCGGTGAATCTCCTGGAATGACACAAAGGGGTTGGGAGAAGAGATTTATTCATTCGATACGAAGGAGTCTCTCCCCCGGTTGAGATCACAAAGCTGTTCACTGGGAGAACCAGGTTTGGCTATTGCCTGGGGGAGGCTCTGCATCTTGTGACTGACCTTGTATTTCATAAAATAATCCCCCAAATTTCCAATCTCTGTAACAGATAAGAAACCTGACTACCTTGATCCAAGAGGTGGGATGTGGTGATGGAGGAGACTCTAGTCTCCCTATCAGGTAGTCTGATGAAAATGTTGTCAGGCTGAAGAGAAAATGGGGAGAAATGGGATTGGGGGGAGTTCGGTCTTTGCCAGTCCACACTTAACTGGTGTTTTCTGTCTGCCTGGTGAGTGTCTTTTGTCCTGAACAAAAGATGGAGATGGGACTGATAGATTGTTTGGGAAAGTACAGGAAATACTCATCATCCAGCCTTACCTGGCAAGGGCTCACCTCCATCCCCACTGCGCATGGTCTCCAGGTCACCTGGCCTCGGAGTGGTGTCTGGAAGAGACATGCCTGATGCTGGGAAGAGACATGTCTGATGTTCTGATAAAAATGTGTAAGCCTGAAAGAGAAGGAAGACACCAAATGGGAAAAATGAGGAAAAGGAAGGAACTAGACACGTCTTGCACATGAGGAATCCCTTCTTCAGAGATCTGCACAGAGAGATGCACAACTAGGGAGGCACAACCTATGCTAAGGCTTAACTATTCCTTGCTCTTAGCAGCGATGTTCAGATGCCCTCACCTGCTGCTCTTCCTGCGTCTTGTCCTCCGCCCGGCTCAGGAGGAAGCCCTCTGCCAATGCCACCGCCTGCGCACTGGTCTCTGCCCCACATGCCCTGACCCAGCTCTCCAGCTCTGGGGGCAGGATGGCCAGGAACTGCTCCAGGATGACCAGGTCCAGCATCTGCTTCTTGGTGTGCATTTCTGGCCTCAGCCACTGACGGCAAAGGGCGTGGAGTCGGCTGCAGACCTCCCGAGGACCCTCCGCCTCCCAGAAGCTGAACTGACGGAACCTCCAGCAGTGCAGGTCCCAGCTGTGGTTGTCCTCCCTGGAGATTGTGGGTGCAGCTCTGACTCCGCATCCCTCACTGCCGCCAACCTGGGTGGCATCAGTGCCTCTTCTTGATCTGATGTCTGCAAAGTCTCCTTCTCCTGGCTCTGATGGGTATCCCGAGGTCACCTTTGATGAGCTCCAAGGATCTCTCTCAACTTCCTCCAGCTTCATTCTACCCAAAATGGTGGGGTTACAAGGTCCTGAAAAGCCAGGAAGATACTCCATGAATGAACTATTTTGCTGTCAAGGGAAGGAGGGTCTGTTCAGGTAGAGCCCAGCTAGGGATGGGACCTGCTCCCTGCAGGGAGGGCAGGCAGTTGTAGTCCTCTTCCTGGGAGGGCCACAAACTGAAGCCTTCAGCTCAGAACAGGGCATCTGCATCCTGCTGGTCTCTGGGAACCCCCTTGTCTCAGTCTCAATCCCCTGCCTCCTTCACAAGGAGGAACCCCACCAAATGCAATCAGGCTGTACAGAGGACCAGCCATAAGACAACCAGATGCATTGAAAGGGATGGAAAATTGGACAGAGAGGACAGTTTCCACTTTACAGATTACATTAACTGGCCATCACTTAGGTCTGCAACATGGACGGGGGACCATATGTCATAACCAAAAAGAGGTCAAGGGCCCCCTGAAACACCCCAAGAAAAATGTAGGACATGAAAAAAGAAAAGCATATCGTTTGTCTAAACGCTATATTACTTATTAAATTTAAAATTATTACATATATTTATCTACATCAGCGTTTCTCAAAGTGGGGGTCGGGACCCCTTTGGGGGTCGCCTAGAGCTTTCTTGGGGGTCGCCTAAAGATCCCTGGTGTAGGGGGCCAGGTCAGGCTTGCCAGACCTCTGGCTGTAGCTGTGCATGCACTGGAGCTGACTGAGTGGGGGGCTTTCCCTGCAGGTGTGTGCACTGCCCGCCCAGATCGCACGGGAGGGGGTTTGGGGGGCTTCCCTGCAGGCGTGCATGCACTGCCCGCCCAGATCACGGGACAGGGCTTCCCTCCAGGCATGCAGGCTGCCCGCCAGCCACTGCCCGCCAGCTGCCAACTTGCTTGAAGTTAAACTGCAAGGTAAACTGTTGCTGGCTTTCAGCCTGAGAGGCCAATCCTATGCATGCCTACTTAGAAGTCAGTCCCATGATAGTGAATGGTGCTACTCCCAGGAAAGTGCTAGGATTGCAGCCTTAGAGCCCAATTCTATGCATGTGTACTCAGAAGTTATTCCCATTGAATTCAGTGAGGTTTACTCCCAGGAAAGTGTGCATAACGCTGCAGCACTAGATCCCAATCCTATGCATGTGCAGTCAGAAGTAAGTCAATTGAGTTCAGTGGGACTGCCTCCAAGGAAAGTGCATAAGACTGCAGCCTCAGGGCCCAATCCTATGCATGCCTACTCTGAAATAAATCTCATTGTGTTAAATGTGTGCATGGAACACACATTTCATTTGTAACAATGAAAATACATCCTGTGTATCGGATATTTACATTATGATTCATAACAGTAGCAAAATCACAGTTATAAAGTAGCAACGAAAATAATTTTATGGTTGGGGGTCCCCACAACATGAGGAACTTATAAAGGGGTCACAGCATTAGGAATACTGAAAACCACTGATCTACATATTATTACAAGAAGATTACATGCTACCTGCTCACAAGGAAATGGAGGACAACAAATATTTTTTTCCCAGGACACAGGGCTAAGAAAGGACGTGTCCTGGAAAAAAATATGACACTGATTACCCTGAAGAGGGAGGAAAGGCAGGGACTGGTTCCCAATTCCCCTGGGGAGTCACGACAAGGACACAGCAACTCATATTGTCACAATTTGGGGGGTGCGATTTCCCTTCTCACACAACTCCAGCACAGCAGGACAAGCACCGACACTGAGCTGGGAGACTCTGCACAGAAAATGAAGGGTTTTCCTTCCCCAGAGTGTGATGAATCCTTTGCCCTCTTCTTCATGCACCACCACTTTTCTTTACCTTCAGCTGCTGGGCCTCCTTGGAGGGTCAGAGACCAGTGGCATAGCCGGGGGGGGGGGGGGCAGAGAGCTGAGTTTTACAAGGAGACCCACTACAGCGTGGAAGGGACCCTCCCCTTGGAAGCCATTCCAGGTGAGGGAGCAAAAAGGCACCCCCTGCAATACTCCAAGGGTTGCAATACTCCAGCTTGCAGGATGCAGTCAGGCTCCCTTCTCAACCTAGTGCTTTGCCCCCTCAAGGCCTGCCACTGTGCTGGGTCCCCTGCATGTGCCCCCCAATGCTCTTCCTCCCCCTGGCCTGCAGGGCCTTCCCTCCTGGAGGAAGAGGTCTGGACAACAGCAGCAGGAGGGAGGCCTGCCTGCCCTTCCCCTGCAGCCCCCTCAGTGGGCACTGTGGAGGCAGCACCTCCCTCCCTCCCTCCCTGCTCCCTGGGCTGCCCCCTTGTCCCCAACCACACCTCTCTCCCAGAGCCTGCAGGACCCCCCAGAGCCCCTTCCCCAGCAAGGATGCTGCAGGGACCAGAGGGCTGAAGGGCAGGAAGCGCAGCCCTTGCAGTCAGTCCTGCGTCTCCTGCTTCCTCCCACTCCAGGAACTGCAACTCTCTGCAGTTAACTCCTGCAGCCCCATAAGGGAGGCCAAGAGAAGCTCCCCTTCCACACCAGCCCCACAGACACCTCTCTTCTGGTGAGGGGAGCAGGAAGGGGAGGGAGGAGAGGAGGAGGAGGAGGAGGGGCAGGGGCAGGGGCAGGGGCAGGGGCAGGCAAGCCTTCTCTCCCCCACCCTGCAGGGAGGTCTGGTGAGTCCCTCTCCTGGGTGGAGGGTTTGGCTGGGAGGGGGACCAGGCAGTGCACAGGGGGTGGAGGGGGTGGAGGGAGGGAGGAAAGGAGGGAGGGGGCTGCAGAGGATGCCCCCTCTGTCTCCCCACCTGGATGGCTCTGGAGGGGGAGCCCCCTGCAGGCTGAGATGCTGCTCCCTGCAGGACTCAGTGCTGAGCCCCCTCTGGCTACTCCACTGCAGGGAGACCTCCAGGGAAGCCCACCTGGTTCCTCTTCTGGGGGGGGGGGGCAAGCCTCAGGCTGGGGTTTCTCTCCCTGGGGAAATTGGGGGGGCTGTGCAATGTCCTGGGAGCCTGTAGGGGGCAGGGGGTGGGACTGCCTCCAGGCCCTGCCCT
The DNA here is from genome assembly GCA_030015325.1 of Cryptoblepharus egeriae. NCBI lineage: Eukaryota > Metazoa > Chordata > Lepidosauria > Squamata > Scincidae > Cryptoblepharus > Cryptoblepharus egeriae. The sequence goes on from JAREYC010000002.1 coordinate 2,632,610, forward strand.
GCCCAGCATTTCTGGAGATGTCTTGCATGGGGAGCAGAGGGATCACCCAAGTGGGGGCAAAGGGTGGACCCCAAACTCCCATCCCAGACAGGAACACAACTGAGAATGATGGTCCTGGGCCCGGTGGGCCCGGTTCTGCAACGTGATGGTTCAGCGGAGTCCAGTGAGAAGACACAGAAAGGGGTGCAGGTCCCAGGATTGAGCAGCATGTGGCTGCCCTGTCACAGACATAATGCCTCCCTGCAGTGGCATAGCCAGAGGGAGTCCTGCAGGGAGCAGCGTCTCAGCATCAGGAGTCAATGATGGATCAGGGAGCCTTGGCCAGGAAGATGATGGTTCAGCAGAAACCAGCATAAAGGGACCAGAAACGTTGGATTCCCTTACCGTGAATCCTTGTTCCAGGAGAGGGAGCGATACCATTCGGGTAGTGCACATCCCAGAAACAGGCAACCTGCATGACATGAGCGGCACTTGACAGCTCAATGCTAACCCCTAGTTAGGAGAAGCACCTTCCTGACCTGAAGGTGTTGGAAATGCCTTGGAAATGAGTGGAGGCAGAACCCAAAGTGGAAGGCAAAAAGAGCAGGGAGAATGATGATGCTGGGCCCAGGTCTGCAACATGATGATTCGGCAGAGACCAGTGTTAAGGCACAGAAATGGTGCCCAGAAGGGGACCACCTGCCTTCACAGTTCTCTGAGTGACCAGCTTGTGGCTGCTTTGATCTCTGGTCCTCTGCAGGCCTCCTCTGAAGACAGCCCATTGTGTTCAATGAGGAACCAGATGCAGGAAATGCATGTCCGCACATGTCCGGGTCAGAAGAGTGGAGTGTGCCTTTTCCTCTGCTCTGGTTGGGCCAGACAAATGGACATTTACAGGATGACCCTGATTCAGGTCCTGGAGAAAAAATCAGAAGATGCAAACCTGTCAAGGGGCTGAATCTCCCTTTGGGGATGAGCAAGTGCAAAACCCTTTCCTACCGAGGAACAGAACAAAATCATGGACACACAAACAGAGACCCCGGGACTGCATGCAGCTCTGAGGGCACATTGCAGGAAGATGTTGCAGTGAAAATTGGTTTGCACATCACATTTTTGTGGGGTGGGTCGCTGTGAGATACAGGAAGCTGGACTAAGTGGGCCCTTGGCCTGATCCAGGAGAGGCTCTTATGTTCTTATGGGGTGGGAGGTGATGTCCAAGAGCCCAACCCTGATGCTGCCATGTAGAGCATGCATACAAGCCCAAAGAGACCCCCCTTGATCTGGCGTCTCTGCTCACAGGTGAAAGAGAGGCAGTTTTTTGGGGGAGGGGGGTCTGCAGCAGAGAAGGGGAGTGTAGCAGGTGAGGGTGTGGGTAGAGGGGCTGAGAGGGAGGCAGATTGAAGGAGTGAGGGGAGAGGGATTCCAGAGGTCAACAGTATGGGCTGCCTTACTCTGAGGCTTTGGTCTGTGTCCCTCCCAGGAACAGGATTTCATCTGCCTGCCCTCCCTGCAGGGGGCTCTGCTCGGAAGACTTCCTTTGCCACCAAACTTAATTCATTCATGGAGCATCTTCTTGGCTTTGCAGGTCTTCGTAGCCCCACCATTTGGGAAGTCTGAAGAATGAAGCTGGAGGAACATCCTCTGACCGCCTTGGAGGCAGCCTCCGGTCATAAATCAGAGGCAGGAGACTTTGCTGGTCCCACAGCAGGAAAAAGCACCAATGCCACCCAGGATGGAGGCAGTGAGGGATGCAGGGCCAGTACTACCCCCACCATCCCTGGGGAAGCCACCTTTGGCTGGGACCTGCATTGGCGGAGATTCCGGCAGTTCCGCTTCTGGGAGGCTGAGGGTCCTCGGGAAGTCTGCAGCCGACTTCACGCCCTTTGCTGTCAGTGGCTGAGGCCAGAAAGCCACAGCAAGAAGCAGATGCTGGACCTGGTGCTCCTGGAGCAGTTCTTGGCTGTCCTGCCCCAAGAGGTAGGGAGCTGGATCAAGGCTTGTGGGGCAGAGACCAGTGCACAGGCGGTGGCGCTGGCAGAAGGCTTCCTCCTGAGCCGGGCAGAAGAGAAGAGGCAGGAAGAGCGGCAGGTAGGGGCATCTGAAAGCAGAACTAAAACCAATGGGGACAAACTGCAAGAAAGGCGATTCCGGTTGGATATCCGGAAAAAATTCCTGACAGTTCGGGCGGTTCTGCAGTGGAAGAGATTGCCAAGGGAGGTGGTGGACTCTCCCTCACTGGGGGTCTTCAAGCAGAGGCTCGACGAGCACCTATCGGGGATGCTCTAGGGGGATTTCCTGCTGCAGGGAGGGGGTAGGACTAGATGACCTACTAGGTCCCTTCCAACTCTAGGATTCGATGATTCTATGATCTTCCTCACTGCCAGAAAAAATGTGAAGGCTTAACAACGGTTATGCTTCCCCAGTTGTGGCTCTTTCTGTGCAGATCTCCCAAGTAGGGACTCCTCACCTGCAGCACTTGCCTGTTTCCTACCTTTTCCTCATTTTTTGTCCTGTTTGTATCTGATTCTTGGCATCTCTTTCAGATTTACAGATTCTTATCAGAACCGGGTGTTGGTTTTCCAGCAGCACAGAAGTCTCTTCCAGATGCCACTCAGAGGCCATGTGCCCTGGAGAATGTGCACAGCTGGGGTGGATATGAGACCTTTCTAGGTAAGGCTGGATGGCGGATACTACCTGTTCATTCTCAAATATTCTTGGATGTGCCACTGTCAACAGCAGAGGATGGGACTTACTCTTTTCAAGGTTAAAGACAGTTAACGAAGCACACCGAAAACACTAGAGCGGGCTGGCTAAAACTCAACCACCCCCAAATCCCAGTTCTCCAAATTTCCTCTTCATTCATGAAGTACTTTACCACACTCCAAAAGGCAATCCTAAACCCTGGTTGGAACCACAGAAATTCTGTTACAATTCCCATGCTGAGAGTGTTGCAAAAGTGCCATATGGCACTTCTGCACCACTTTTGGGGAGATTAGGGTAGTGCACAGTCATATGCCATTGTCCCACACCATTGTGGGAGTGGGAAGATGGGTGAGTTGTGCTGGCTTAAATTAATTAGCATTGCACCCCCAGTTAAACACATATATGTACATGTGTCTGCATAGGCACAGTATCAGCCTCAGAGACAGAGAGCCAAAGAGTGTAGAGGGGAGAAATGGGGAAGGGTGTCAAGGAAATTCCTAAGCAGAAACCTACCTACCTACCTACCTACCTACAGTATTTATATACCGCTTTTCAACTAACAAGTTCGCAAAGCGGTTTACAAAGAGAATTGAAAAATAATAATAGCTAATTGAAAGCTAATCGGTCCCTGTCCCAAAAGGGCTCACAATCTGAAATGCAAAAAAGAACCCCAGCAGAAGCCACTTGAACAGACACTGCTGGGGTGTGGAGGGCCAGTTACTCTCCCCCTGCTAAATAAAAGAGGAACACCCACTTGAAACACCCACTTGCTCAGTTAGCAGGGGTTCCTCTTTCCCAGTTATCACAGGGAAGTGAAAGTGGTTAATGCGTCTGCACCCGTTCCTAAACACCACCATCCCTCTATTGGAAAAGCAGCTGAATGGGCAAAATATGTTGTAGTGTATATTCCCAGCCGCTGTTCCAGGCAAGAGGGAGTCATCCAAGGGGTTGGTCTGAGAAAAAAGTCCTCTCCCAGGCAAACTGTGAACTCTAGGGATTCCTAGTAGTAATTGGTCCTACAGTAGTGTCTGCAGAGAGAAAAGGCACATTTTTCCACAGAATTGCCCATGAGTGTAGACATGGCAGAACAAAATATCATAATGTACATGAAATCTAAACAAAAAGAAAGTTTAAACAGAATGGGAAAAGGTGAATGAAGAATCATCTCCGGAGGAAAGCACAAAGAAAGGATTCCGCCAAAAGAAGGCAATGGCTGTTCCTGCCCAGTAGATGGAAAAGAGAGTGGCGGTGGAGGGGAGCCCTTACCAGTATCCTAGCCACACATTTCCAGTATTACCCCAATACTGTGCGATGGGTCAGGTTATTTGTCAAGCGATTGTGGGCTTGAGAATGTATAACTGGACTGGAATGACGTCATCAACGTCCCTGACTGGGAGACTGGAAATTCCTCATCTCTGCAGCCTTCTCTTGAATCAGGGTAGTGAGTTTTCCTATAGAACAGCTAAGGGCAGAATTGCTCGGTACAAAGGGGAGCAGGCCCTCCAGCTGGACTACAGTCTGGCAGGGTTGGGGGTGGAAATGGGATGCAAGCTCCCCAGCTGGAGGGCCTGCTCCCCTTTGCACGCTGTGCAGTCTGCTGCTAGTGTTGGCTGTATGCATGGATGAGCCTTTGAGAAGCAGGTGAGAAATGGTGATGTTTGGAGTAGTTCGCCTTCCCAGGGGCTGTGGCTATTCTGGGGCTGTTCCAGCTTCCCTCCGGGCAAGCCCTACTTTTCTCAGTGGGCAGCTTTGTGATCCTAATGTGGCAGAGCAGAGATGCCTTAATATGTCCCAATCTCTTCTCCAATTCCATTTGTGTCCTTCCCAGGAGATCCACTGAAGATGCCAACAACACAGACAGTCTCAACTGTTGCTGGTGGTTCAGAGGAAACACCTTCTGTGTATCTGGATCAGGTGAGAGGAATCTATATGTTTCCTTTGCATGCCTGCCTAGAGTCTGCCTCACTCCCCTCTGCTTCTCTCCAGGTGGTCCACAGATGGATGGCTGGGGACTTCTGCAGGACCAGGACCTGCCACCTCTTCTGTAGTCTCTTTTCTGACAGCAGCTACTCTGGGAATAAACATCATTGTTTTGTTGAAAGGTTTCTTGTCTTCTTTTCAGAGCCTGGTGACGTTTGAGGAGGTGTCCGTGCATTTCACGAAGGAGGAGTGGGCCCTGCTAGATCCAGACCAGAGATCCCTGTACAGGGAGGTCATGGAGGAGAACTTCCAGAACGTGGCCTCTCTGGGTGAGCTTCCCTTTGTCACTCCCTCTTATCTGCTCAGAGCTTTTGTCCTCCTGGAGCCCAGACATGGAATAGGTCAAAGGTGCCCCACTGAACCCCTTGCCTGATCTGGTAGGCAAAGGTGTGTCTTCTTGGTCCCAATCCCACAATTTTCAGTGCATGTCTTCCTGTCCATTCACAGCATCTCCTTATCTATGGCATGTTTGGCCTTCCACTTTCTATTCATGGGGTTTGTCCCTTGATCTCTCTCTGTTAGGTTATTAGGTTCTTTGAACAATAATTTTTTTCCTTCTTATTATTATGTGATGACCAGATGTTTGAAGGTCATCCTGTCCCAACCCAGTTATTGGTAGAAATCCAAGGACTTTCCAGAAGCAGAATATCTTTTTTAACCACTACAATGTTCTCAGATCTAGGCCAAGCCTTTCCATTCCAATGTCTGAGTATCCCCATTAATATCCCCCACTAATCTGGCCTGACTAAGCAGACACGTGCCTGGACAAGCAAACAGATCACAAGAACTTCTTTCTCTTTTCCCCTTTCAATCCTACAGGTGAAGGGAAGGAGGACGAGGAGGATCCACCAAATGTGTCTAATGAAGGAGGACAGTGGAGAACATGGATGGGCAACTCTTCTGCTGACTTCTCTGGTGACTTCTCTGAAATAGATCTAAGAGGAAATGCAGGCCAAGAGGAGGGGAAGGGTCAGTGCAGTCTCTGTGGCAAAACCTTCAGTGGTAATATGGACACTTCAACAGGGCACCAATCATATATATGCTCTGAATGTGGAAACAACCTCAGCGTAACCCCAAAAACCCTCTCAGAGGAGAAATTTGACAATTTAAATCTGCATCGCAGAATCCACACAGGGGAGAAACCTTATAAATATTTGGAGTGTGGAAAAAGCTTGAGTCAGAGAGGATGCCAGAGTTCCCATAGAAGAACCCACACTGGAGAGAAGGAATATATGTGCTGGGACTGTGGAAAGGCCTTTCAACACATGTCAACCCTGGCTAGACATCAGCGAACGCACAGCAGAGAGAAACCATACGAGTGCTTGGAGTGTGGAAAAAGGTTCATGCATAACTCCAGCCTGACTGTACATCAGAGATTCCACAAGGGAGAGAAACCATATAAATGCTTGGAGTGCGGAAAGAGCTTCACTTTGAAGTCAGACCTACCCAGGCATTTCAGAATCCACACGGGGGAGAAACCGTATCAGTGTCTGGAGTGTGGAAAGAGCTTCAGGCAGAGCTCGTATCTGAATATACATCAAAGAATCCACAGAAGGGAAAAGCCATACAAATGTTTAGAGTGTGAAAAACGCTTCTGTGATAGCACAGCACTGAGAGAGCATCTCACACAAGAGAAACATTTCCAATGCTCGGACTGTGGGAAGACCTTTCATGACGTGTCCACCCTGACTACACATCAACAAGCACACAGGGAGGAGAAACCCTATAAATGCTTGGAGTGTGGAAAGAGTTTCAGTTCAAAGTCAAGCCTGACTGTGCATCAAAGGACCCACACAGGGGAGAAAACATATAAATGTTTCGAGTGTGGAAAATGCTTCCGTCGGAGCTCAAACCTGACTGTGCATCGCAGAACCCACACAGGAGAGAAGCCTTATATATGCTTGGTCTGCGGAAAGACCTTTCGTCACACGTCAACCCTGACAAGGCATGAACGGACGCACAGGGGAGAGAAACCATATAAATGCTCCGAGTGCGGAAAGAGTTTCGTTGACAACTCAAAGCTGGCGAGGCATCACAGAATCCACTCCAGGGAGAAACAACACGTGGAAGGAGCTTCAGACGCCGCACAGATCTGAATTTACATCAAAGAATCAACACAGAGGGGAACGATGTACAAATGTGTGGGAAAAGGTCTGTGACAGCAGAGCACTGAGTGAGCATCAAAGAATCCATATATATATGCGTGGACTGTGCGGAGATCTTTCGTCACATGTCAAGCCTGACAAGTTCAGGTCTAACTCAAGCCTGACTGTGCATCAAAGATTCCACACTCTATACCGTAATTTGTTCCTGAAGCATGCTTGTAATCCAAAATGCTTGTATGTCAAAGCAAATTTTCCCATAAGAAACAATGATATATGATTTGTTCCACCGTCCAAAAATATTCATATGTAAATGATTTCAATACTGTAATATAATATAAAATAATAAAATACAAAATATAAAAAAAAATAAATTAATACACACTTAGCATGCAATCCTGATTTAGGCCAGAGAGAAGGGCCTAGCCAAGCTGCCCTAAGGAAGGTCCAATCCTAAACTGACAGACCCATTCTACAGGACTAGAAGGCTCGAAGGTGGCCTAATCTTCCCTCTCACCAAGGAGTGAGGTCTGGGCTCACTCCTGCACAGTTTCTCTGGGGGGAGAGGGAAATCCCTCCCTCCAGCCACCCACCACCAGCCAGCCCTGCTGCCTGCCCTGCACCCACCACCAGGCACCCCTACATGCATCCACTTCCCCTACCCCCACAAACTCCTTACTTACCTACTTTCCCCTTCCCCCAATACCCCCCACCTGCCACCGCTGCATGCACCACTACCTCTCCCCCAAAAGAAAATATCTTAACATAGATATATAGATATAGATATATATATACACACTATATATATAATTTTATTTTATATATAAAATACATAAATGTGTATGTGTATTATATATGTGTGTATTTTATATGTATGTATTATGTGTATGTATTATATATGTGGCCTGTGGGTTAAGACACTGTGCCTGTTAACCAGCAGGCCAGGGTTCGAGACCTGGGTCAGCCCCACAAGACAGGGTGAGCTCTTATCCTTAGCCCAGCTCTCTGGATCCAATTGTATGGGCTCTGCCTTTCCATTGGACTAATTCAGTGGCGTGGAGAGGGGGGATCTGCTGCTTGGGTAACAGCCTATCCTCCATAACAATCCAACCCAGGCTTTCATGCTTCGCATGCAGCGTATGCAGCACCGAGCATGATACCATAGTCTTTCAAGACTGACGGAGGCCTGCTTTTTTTATATATGTTGTGTATTATATATACAGTGGTGCCTCACATAAAGAGCTTAATTCATTCCGGAGGCATGCTCTTTAAGTGAAACGCTCTTTAAGTGAAGCAGATTTTCCCAAAGGAAATAATGGAAACTCAGACAATTGGTTGCAGAATTTGCAAAATATTCATATAAAAATATTAACTGGATGTAAAAATGATGACAAAACCCTGGAATTGAATTCAAAACATGCATTCAATGTGCATGATCCTATAAAGACTTCTTAGGCTCCAATCCTAAAGACACTTTCAACACAATGGGGCTTATTTCTCGGTAGACATGGTTAGGAGGCTGCAATCAAAGACACTTTCCTGGGAGGCCTACCTGGGCTGCTGTTGGAGGTTCAAGGTGGCTGGTGGGGGCACTTGGGGCCAGTTAGAGGGGTGGGTGTTCCTTCTGTGACTGAGGGGTGGACTAAGACCTGGTTTTCGGAAATTCCAACTGGAAGGGGGTGAAAAGGGGCGCAACACATTTTCCTCCCTATACTTTGCAGTGGAGAATTGTTGACTAATCAACATTCCACCCCAACCCCCACCCCAACCTAGAAGCATGGAATTCTGGGAGGGAGTTCCTTCTGTGACAGGAACACCCACCAAGAACTGATGTGGAGAAATTTAACCCTTAAGGGGCCGAAAAGGGGTGAAACATGTTTTTGTCCTATACTTAACATGGAAAACTGACCAATCTCCAGCCAATTTGGTACTTGATGTCCAGTGCCCTAGGGGGATGTTGTTTGGAGGGAGGAGTTGCACTAGGGAGGATGCTGCGCATGGGGGGTTGATGTGCATGGGGAGATGATGCACTTTAGGGGAGATGATGCGCATGGGGGGGTTGATAATCATGGATGGTTGTTGCGCATGGCAGTAGTTGCATATGGGGGCTGATGCGCATGGGGGTTGATTCGGATGGGGGGATGAACATGTGGAATGATGAGCATGGGGGATGTTGCACATGGGGGTTGATGGACATGGAGGGTTGAGGCAAATGGGGGGAAGTTGTGCATGGGGTAGATGCGCATGGGGGGTTGATGCTCATGGGGAACTAATGCACATGGGGGATGTTGTGCATGGGAGGATGAACATGGGGGCTGATGCACATGGGGGGATGTTATGCCTGGGGTGATGAACATGGGGAATGATGCGCTTGGGACATGTTGTGCCTGGGGGGATGTTGCGCATGGAGGTTGATGCGCATGGGGGTTTGATATGCATGGGGGAAGATGCGCATGGAGAAATGGTGCGCATGTGGGTTGATGTCCATGTGGATTGATGTGCATGGGGGATTGATGTGCATGGGGGATTGAGGTGCTTGAGGGATTGATGCACCATGCGGTGGGGGGATGGCGTAGGGGGAATTTTACTCCCACAACGCCGGTACACTTTTCTGTAGTAAAGATATAGATGATATAAGAACTCTGTATAACTCTTCTAACTGTGCATCTTGCTTTGATGTGGCTCATTCAAACCCTCCAGTACTCAGTTTTAAAGTTGCAACTATTACCTGTAATTTATTACACATTATTCATTAATTTCAGGAGGTGCTCACTGTGCTGCCTGTTCACAAGGAAAAGGAGGACAGTGAATATTTTTTCCAGGACACCAGTGTAGAAAAGAGGACTTGTCCTGAAAAAGGAGGACAGTTTGTGAGTCTTGGTGCAGCTGAGCCTGGGAGATGCTGCTAGTGCTGCTGCTGGAGCCCTTTCCTAGAGGCAGAGCGAGTGGAGAGCAGCACTTTCTTCCGGCTCCCCCTCCACACTCCCAGCTGGATCCTGCTCTGTCCTGGGAGGGGGCAGGAACTGGAGCAGAGCAGGAAGCTGAGCAGAGCAGGAAGCTTGAAGGAGGGAAGGGAGAGGAAGGGGTCTGGTGAGTCCACTGTTTCTGGGGGGGGGGGGGGGCATGGCTGGGAGGAGGGTCTGGCTGGAGGGGGTCCTGGAGATGCACAGGGAAGTCATGGAGGGTGTTGGAGACAGCCAGAGGGGGTGCAAAGCAGGTCCATCCTGGAGGTGCCTCAAAGGTCCACCCTGAAGATGCTGCCAGGACTGGACCTTCTGCCTGCAGAGAGAGTGACCCCCAGAGCTTCACCCCCCAAGCTGTGAGTGGGGGTCTGCAGGAGAGAAAGGGGAGGGGTGGAGGGGCTGAGGGGGCAGGAGTGAGGGGTCCACCCAAGGCCAGCAGGAGGGGCTGCCCTGCTCTGAGCTGAAGGTCCCCCCCCCCCCCCAGGAACAGGAGGTCATCAGCAGGGAGCAGGTCCCATATCAGGCTGGACTCTGCCTGGACAGACCTCCTTCCCTTGACAGCAAAATAACTCACTCACTGAGCATCTTCTTGGCCTTGCAGGACTTTGCAGCCCCACCATTCATCTGGAGAATGAAGCTGGAGGAAGATCCTCAGACCTCCTCGGAGGCAGCCTCAGGACATGAAACAGAGATGGGAGAGGAAGACGTGGCTTCTCCTGGAGCAGGAAAAAATGTTGGTGCCATCCAAACTGAATGCATCAAGGGATGCCAGGCCAGAGCTGCACCCATGATCCCCAAGCAGGCCACCCCCAGGTTGGACCTGCCGTTGCAGAGATTCCGGCAGTTCAGCTTCTGGGAATCCAAGGATCCTCGGGAGGTCTGCAGCCGACTCCACGCCCTTTGCTCTCAGTGGCTGCAGCCAGAAAGGCACACCAAGAAGCAGATGCTGGACCTAGTCATCCTGGAGCAGTTCCTGGCCGTCTTGCCCCCAGAGCTGGAGAGCTGGGTGAGGTCATGTGGGGCAGAGACCAGTGCACAGGCAGTAGCGCTGGCGGAGGGCTTCCTCCTGAGCCGGGCAGAGGACAAGAGGCAGGAAGGGCAGCAGGTGAGGGCAGCTCATCTTCATCACTGCTAAGCCTTATCAGGGGTTGTGCCTCCCTGGATGTGACCTCTTCATGTTCTCACAAGCTCTTGTACTGTTCCTTCCTTTCCTCATTTTCCTCCCTTTGGTGTCCTGGTCCTTTCCTTCTCTTTCAGGTTCACAGCCTGTCATCAGAAGCGGGTGTTGGTTTCCTAACCACTGAGAAGTCTCTCCAAGACACCACTCCGAGGCCACATGCTCTGGACATCGTGCACAGCGAGATCTTGCTACGTAAGTGTGCATGGGGAACACTTCCAGCACTTTCTCAATTTTTTTTAACATGCTCCTGGCAATCTCCCAATAACTCTCTGCTGAGCAAAGAAGCACAACAATCCACAAAAAGCCCTTGAAGGTGAACCAGGCAGACAAAAACCTCATAAAATAACAGAATCATACAGTCCGGCAGTTGCTTGAAGATCCCCTGTGAGGGTGAGCATAGAATCACAGATTTGGAAGGCTCTCATAGGTCATCTAGTCCAACCCCTGCTCGTATCAGGAAATCCTCCCAGAGCACCTCTGCTTGTTGAACCTCTGCTTAAAGATCTCCATTGAAGAAGAGGCCACCACCTCTCCTGGCAATCTGTTCCACTGCCAAACTGCTCTCACATTCAGGAATGTGCACGGGGGGAGGATATGAGACCTTTCTAGGTAACTGTGGGTGGAAATAGCTGCAGTTCTTTCTCAGGCTTCTATGGACTGCTATCAATTCCACAACAGGCTCAGCTGAGCGAAGAGGCACACAGTCCACAAAATGCCCATGCATCTAAGCCATACAAAAAACCCCAACAAAATAGGTCTACACAGAACAGATGGAGGATGCCTGTTCAACACCCTGGTCTTTGAGTACTATGTCATAGAATCATAGAGTTAGAAGGGATCTGTAACCTAATCCTACCCGCTACCTGTCACAGAGCAGGTCACAGAGCCTGATATTGTCCTGATGTTAGGATGGACATGAAACAATTGGGAGAGGTTTTCCAGGGATTAGGAGTAGGTGCCAGCAGTACACTGATGACTCCACCCTCCGTCTTCTTCTGTCCAGACTCCTGGATGTGGGTGGAGGTGGTGGGGATCTGGAGGTGGTGGGGATCTGGGTGAAGATTAAGAAGCTGAAATAAAATCTGGACAAGATTTTTTCTCTTGCTTCAGAGAAAAATTCAGTGCAGGTGCTGGAATACCATCCTGCGCTGAATGGGGTTGCTCTACTCCTGACGGAGCAGGTCTGCAGCGTGGAGGTTCATCTGGACTCACAGCTGCTCCTGGACTTGTAGGTGGCAGCAGTGGGCGGTGGGGGTCTTTGCTAAGCTTCGGCTGGTGTGCCGGCTGTGTCTGTACTTGGATCATGCAGACCTGGCCATTGCGATGCATTCCATGTGATAATTTAGCCAGGGGTGTCCAGATTTTTTGGCAGGAGAGTCACATAATCTCTGACATTGTCTGGGATGCTGGAAAAATGATTTACATTTCAAATGTGAATAAATTTACATATAACATTGTATTAGAGACGTTATAAGGCTTGCCCATGGCCCAATTGAGGGGTCTTGCAAAGGGCCACATTGTGAGACTTGTCGAGGGCCACATTTGGACCGAGGACCAGGGTAGGAACATGCCTGACTTTGACTATTGTAACACAGGCAGTCTTTCCAGGAATGGTGGCTAATTCTGGGACTGTTCCAGCATCCTACAAGAGACCAGTACTGACCTTAACGGTGACGCCTTTGTGTTTGAGCTGAATGGAGAAGGGATTCCTTCATATGTCAAGAATAAATTTCTTCTCCCTTCACAGGAGATTCACCGGAGATGCCAGCAAGAAAGACCATCTCAGCTCTTGCTGGTGGTGCAGAGGAAGCACCTTCTGTGCATCTGGATCAGGTGCAGAATTATTCCTGGGAAGGGGCGAGGGAAGGAGGGACATTAAGTTGCATCTGCCACTTGCATCTCTGTCTAGACTCCGTAGTCTCTCTTCTGAGTGCACTTTGAGTGCAGTTTGTTGACGGGTTTCTTGTCTTCCTTTCAGGGACTGGTGTCAATGGAAGAGGTATCTGTGCACTTCACAGAGGAGGAGTGGGCCCTGTTGGATCCAGACCAGAGAGCCCTGCATAGGGAGGTCATGGAGGAGAACTTCCAGAACGTGGCCTCTCTAGGTGAGCTTCCTCTGTCCTTCCTCCTGGAGGCTCAGATCTTCTCCCCTCCTGCTTCTCCTTCCTGCCAGGTCTCCTTCAGTTATCTTACCATCAATGGGTACCGGGAACATTAAGATCTTTCTGATAGAGTCCCTCTCTGAATTTCTGCCACCCCTTCATACCCTACAATCCAGAGTAAGTACAGGAGCACGTAAGAGACATATACCCGTAGTTACTGCACCATGTAGTGAAAACCTATGGGAAATTCATATTGCAATCCAAATCAAATTGTTCTTACACCAGAGCAAGGACTCCCTGTAGTTACTCTGGATTGCGCCCTTAATCTCATCTGTTTCTCTGAGGTCCCTGCTGTTCTTTGCACTACTTTGCACAGCATATTCTTTTACTACCTCCAGTTTTCTTGAGGAGTTCTTCAGTCCTTCCCCTTCTGCTTATTTCTCTGCATTTCCCCTGAAGAAGGCCTTCTTAGTCTCAGAAAATCTGCATTCAGCTGGGTGTGTCTTTCCTTTCCTCCCTTGCTTTTTGCTTGACTTCTTTCCTTAATTGAAGCAGATAAAGGGGGTTATTGTTTTTACTGTAATTTATGCATGTTTAAAAATGTTTTAAATTGTTTTTATTGAATTTTTTTTTAAAAAATTATCAGTTGTTAGCTGCCTTGAGTCGGCCACGGCTCATGGTGTGCAGGGGTTTAAATTTATTTATTTTTATTAAATAAATAGAGCTTCAATTTGTAGAGCATTTCTTTTCCTTTGGGATGGTTCTCCTGGCCACGTCCTGTATAATGTTATGAGCCTCTGCCCATAGTTGTTCAGGCACTCTGCTTATCAAGTTTTAACCCTTAAATCTCTTCCCCACCCCTACTGTATATTCAGATGGATTGTGATTTAGGTCCTACCTGAATGGCTTGATGGTTGGGGGGCTTGCCATGGGCCACATCTGACCCCTAGACCAGGGTTTGGACACCTCAGTATGCTTTCAGTTTAAGTACAGGATCTCATCCCATTTTGTAGGACCTGCATCTTGAACCCTGGCCTGCTGGTTAACAAGCCCTTGCCTGTTACCACTTGCGCCAGCACAGGCTATGTCAACATGTTTAGTATTTGCCATAAAAATAATAAGGAAACCTGGTCTTTGCAGCTGAAGAGGACCCTTTCACTCCCTTCCTGATCCAAAAGACCCAGAGACGGTGTTGTAAAGTTGGTGATCTCAGAAGGAAATTAGGAGGACGTAGCATGGGGAGCCTCTCAGCAACTGCACAGGGAAGATCAAGCCCCGAACAAGTGCCCAGCAGAGAGGAACTCCGTCAAACACCCACACATTTCCAGGTATGTTTCTCAGTGTCTCCCCTTTCCACAGAGCAAGTATATCTACCTTTATTGGAATAAAATAAATACCTACAGAGTCTTGTATAATATGTAGTACGTATTCAAATTGAAAAACCTTTTGGCATAAAACTCAAATAGACATAAAGACATCTTGCATCCAGGACAGAATATTAGACATCTTGAAGCTTTACATTTCAAATATACATTGCCTGTTTCAAGAAGTTTATTACCTTACTAGCGAAAGCGTACCTGTGTTGTGGGAGTAAAATTCCCCGTATGCCATCTCCTCAGTGTGCAACAAAAGCCCCTGCACATCCACCCCCCTGGGCAACATCCACCTCCATGCGCATCAACCCGCCTATGTAAAACAACCCCCCATTTATAAAAATCCCCATGCATATCAGTCCCCCATGCACAACATCCCCCCTGAGCATCAATCACCCATGCGCAACATCCCCCCATGCGCAACATCCCCCATGCGCATCAACCCCCAATGCACAACATACCCCCATGCACAACATACCCCCATGCACAACATACCTCCATGTGCAACATACCTCCAGGCATAACAATTCCCCCAGAGCAACATCCCCCTGAGCATCCACCCTATGTGCAACATCCCCCATGCGCATCATTCCTCATGAGCATCATCCCCCGTGTGCATAAAACCCGATGCGTAACCAAACCACATGCACAACAACCCCCCATGTGCAACATCCCCATGTTCATCCATCCCGTGCGCATGATCCCACATAAGTTCACCCAACCCTATGGACAACCATCCCTCATGTGCACCCACCCCTCATGCACAACATTCCCCCATGCGAATCAGCTCCCCATGCTCATCAACCCCCTACGAGCATCATTCCTCAATGTGCATCAACCCCCAATGTGCAACATACCCCCATGTGCAACATACCCTCATGTGTAACAACTCCCCCATGTGCAACATCCCCCTGAGCATCCACCCCCATGCACAACATTCCCCATGCGCATCATCCCCCCATTCCCACCCCATGCGCATGATTAGGAGACTGCACAGGATCAACTGTTGTTGGACAGGTCAGTTGGATCTCCTCAGGCTACCCTTTGCATTCTTTGGGCAGAGAATGAAGCATGATTTCTGCCTCTGTAATGTTTTCCAGTAGCTCAGATCTAACTTTGTCCACCGCACTGTGTATCCTTCGCTGTTCAGAGATCTCTGAGTGCATAAGTAGCTTGTCAGCAGAGTTAGATGATATGCCTTCCTCATTGGCTGGGACCTCTTTGTTGTTAGGAGGGTTACTTGCAGAGGCAGGCTCAAGTTCCACAGGTTCCTGCCGTTCATTTGAGAAAATTGATTTATTTTCTTTACCCTAGGATCCCCCTCACGAGTATTCGCTTTGCACGCAGGCTTATTCCAGCAGGTACCATTCTCTGCATTCAACTGCAAGTTGAAATTAGCGCCCTCAGTGTCTTCCTCGAGCTCAGTCCTTAGGCAGGCAAATTATTTAGGAGAGGAAAAGATGGAGTTAACACTCACTGTCTCCTTCCAAGTCTTATTCAAGGATGTGATTCCTCCAGTCGCAGTTGTTTTGAAGCTTTTAGGTGCTGTTCAGGCCTGTGAGGAAGGAGGCTCTCCTCTGGTGGTCTACTTAAGCAGCCTCCTTCCAAGGACCAGTTCAGGCTGTAACATGTCAAGCTGTGCTCTTTCTTCACAACAGCTAACTGAGAGTTACCCTACAATCCAGAGTAACTACAGGAGCACGTTAGAGACCCTAGGAGCACGTTATGTGCACCCGTAGTTACTGCACCATCTAGTGAAAACCTATGGGAAATTCATATTACAATCCAGAGTAAATTGTTCTTACACCAGAGCAAGGACTCCCCATAGTTATTCTGGATTGTGCCATTGTCTCTGAGTGAAGCTGTGATCCTGTATCTCCTTTCCAGGGACCCAGTCAGTGGCAGGGCATCCACTGGTATTTGCTTTGGACCTGACAACACCAGACTTCTGCTTTAGAGATGCCACTAACATTGCACTGCTAATCAGGATTCTCTTTCTCTTCCAGAAACCAGTGGGGGTTTTGAGGGAGCCAAGTAGGGTGTCGATGGACATGGCCTTGCGTGGAGAAGAGGCACAGCCTTTGAGAAATCAAGACGGAGCAGGAAGGGAGGGGGAGAGACCGACCACTGGCTGGAGGAGAGAACCCGTTATCCCTTTCCATAAACTAGAGATCAAAGAGGGATATTCCAAAGTAAGGGGAATTAAGGAGATTCCTTTCCATGAAACAACTAGCAAGAGTACACATTTTTCTTCTGAAAGGAGCCACACGGGGCAGAAACCTGCACTTCAGGACAGATTAAAGAAGCAGGAGTCTGACTCTCAAGATTCTGGCAACTTCAACATCCTCCCAGTCAACTCAGAAAGAGACACTGGAAATAAGATTAAAAAATGTCCTCACTGTGGAAAGACCTACATAAGTCAATCCAAACTTTTAGCTCATCAAAGAACCCACAGACGGGAGAAACCATATAAATGCTTGGAGTGTGGAAAGAGCTTCAGTAATAGTGGAATCCTTATTAACCATAAAAGAAACCACACAGGGAAAAAACCATATAAATGTCTGGTGTGTGGAAAGAGCTTCGGTCAAAGCTCAAGTCTGACGGTTCATCTAAGAAGCCACACAGGGGAGAAGCTGCACAAATGCAAGGAGTGCGGCAAGAGCTTCAGTAAGAGCATAAGCTTAACTTCGCACCTAAGAGCCCACGCAGGGGAGAAACTATACAGGCTTCGATTGCAAAACGTGCTTCAGTGTGAAGAACCCACACAGGGGAGAATCCCATAATTGCCTGGATTGTGGACAAAGCTTCAGTGTGAGCTCAAAGCTGAATGTGCATCAAAGATCCCACCAACAGGAGAAACCATAGAACTGCCTTGTATTTCTTCACATGAACAAATGTAAGAATCTTAGAGCAGGTTTGATATGTAGTGTTTGCAATTCTACTCAGTTAAATGGTATTGTGAACTTACTTGTAACCTCTCTTCTCCTCTTCTTCTCAGAACCCCAGAGTTTCTTTACTTATTTGTGTCAGAAGCACATACATGGGTAAAAAGAAAATAAAGATAGAGAACATGAAAAGGAATTTAATTAGTTGTCATTTGCTCAAAACCAGGCTGCCTTGACAGCATTTTTCCATTGCCAACATAATATCTTTGTGCATCCAGAAGGGCACCACATGCACTGGAGCGTAGGAGGACATCACTGCCAGGTGCAGGGGTTTACCAGAGTTGAGGAGTGGATGCGTGCCGGCCCTGGGTGACATGCCCAAGTGGTGATGTACTGGAGGAGTTTGACACTCCTGTAGCTGCCCTTCGTTTGCCTTAGCTCTAAGTCTGCTGTGCTCCAAGAAAGAGCAGCCTGCCTCGTCTCAGATTGGAGGAGTCTGATGCTCCATGCCAACTGTGCATGAGGGGCAATTCTGGGCATGCTACCAGGGCACAAAGCACTCAGATTCCTCCGCTCCAAGGACAAATGCTGCTCCTCCTTGGAGCAGAGGAATCTGAGTGCTGTGACAGCGCATGTGCCAACAGACGGCTTCAGAGGTGCCCCGCACCTGTGCCATGGTTGACATGAGAGCAGTCCTGGTGGAAATGTGTATCCTGGGGGTGATGCGCACCCCTTCAAACGGTGTGATGTCCACTGTCGCTGCACCCCTGGCCAGGTGCCATACAGAGGTTTTTCAGCAGACATTCTAACCTTCCTTCATTCTAAGTAAATTCAGAGGACATTCAGTGGAAATGATCAACGAGAGAGACTGTGAATTTCAGAGCCTGTGAAATTCATTGCCAAAAGGGCTGGAGATGCCACTATTTTGGATGGCTTCAAAAAAATATTCACCCATTACTTCTCATTCAGTCCTTATGTAGAGGCTTGTTGCTTATGGTGAGGTTGAGCCTACAAGGGCTCCTCACAGATTCCCAACAGAGAAGGGGTCAAGCCAGGATGCATTCAGGCCCTGCTTCTATTTAACTCTTATGTTAACACAAAGGTGGACCAACTTTAATTATACAGATATTATACTTAAATTATACAGATATTCAACCCACAAAGTTTTCAGGGAATCACATAACTTCTGTTTCTAGGCAGATGATGCTGTTATCCTCTCGAGGAGTCTTATTGGTCTTAAAATATCCTTGAGATCCCTGAGATCCTATTCTATGCAAAAAATTCAAATGCAGTGCACCTCTGAAGCCTGTACTCTTGATTCAATATCCAAACTAGGATCGTGGTGTTTTTCAGGAGGCCTAAGAACCACTATTGGAAGATGAACATCGTAAGACTCAGCAAGTGACCCATTTTACGTACCTTGGTGTTACTTTTCATTCAAATGGTTCTCAAAGAGCACATGGTAAATATGTGACATTACATGTGCAGAGACGCTCCTCCACCATTTTTCAATTAAAATGCACTAAAGGAGGTTATAATTTCCTAGTAGCTCTTGAATTATTTCAAGACCAAGTCCTGGCACAACTGCTACAGTATATGGTGCTCAGTTGCAGCCAGTGCCTACTACTATCCCATCCAGGACTCATACAGTCCAGTTCCTCAGGAGTGCTTGAACTACCTGAAGATATTTCTAATGCAGGAATGCATCTGGAGACCGGTTAGGTTAGGGTTCAGGCCATCATGTGGATAACTATCACGTTGGCCAAGACTGTTTTTGTGGCCAGCTGGTCTTGCACAGCTGAACAGGACAAAATTGGACCAGAATTGTACATAATTGCACACAACCCTGCACAAATAGTACTGGTTTTGTAACTAGTGGACACTTTGGCTTTTTTCCTCATAGGTGTTGATCTTGACCTGATATGTCCATGTGTTTCAGGCCAGATTGGAAGTGTTGATCACACACTGCTAGAGAGCATGTTCTGAATAGAAGGCCATGATTTTATTTCCCAGTTATTGAAGTTTTCCAATCAAAAAGTAATCAGAATTCCTACCAGATGGAAATCCTACTATCATGCACAGTGTTGCCAAGTTTCTATCACCCAGGTAAGGATGGTGATGGACTGTGGTTCTCTTTGTGGGTTAGGAGAGACAGTGCACAGGATGATCAGTGATAATGTCTCCAAATAGAAAGATGGGAACACATTTAATTTCTTGAAAAGGTAGCTTATACAAATTGATACAAACTGAGATTTTATGTTTTAGTAAGTTTAATTTTTACCAACTTTGGAATGTAAATATTTTAGCATATCTGCATTGCATGCAAGTCACACATATTCTGCTTTTTAATGTCTTAAGCTTACTTTTAACTTTTATTTTTGTCTCTATTTTTGATATTAGCTGTCCTTTGAATCCATCTGAATTTTCATGTAGCTGATCATGTAGTGCTAGTGTTCCTTTTATTTGTATGCTGGTCTGTGAGTGTCCTTAGGATAGATTAATTCACCCTCCCCTAACTCTGGTACTGAGAAGGTGGTGAGTACATGGGGGGACATGGAAAGGGAGGGAGAAGTAGCAGGAGTTGGGAGTGTGTGGAAGGAGAGGCCAGGCACGGGGAGAAGTGAACTGGATAAAGACCCAAGGGAAAGGAGGGGAAAAATAATTGATTAAAAGCAGGTTGCAGGATGTCTGGTCTAAAGGGTAGAGCCTCCGTTTGCCTGAAGATAAGAGCTGAAGGTCACCGGATTGAGATAACCGGAAATCAGATCCGAAGCAAGACCCTGAAAAAGCAGCTGCTGAAGCTGAGATTTTCCATCTGTTCTTCAGTGGAAGTGAAGAAACTATCTCAGCTGCCCTTCATGTGAGCGCTGAAGGAGAAGATTGTCACCCAGCATCTCAGACATGGGGGGCCAGTATTGTTAACCAGACTGTGAATGTAACATCTGGAATGTAGCCGGTTGTTGAAATGGTAGAACCAATCTGTGTTTGTAAAAATCCCTTTGGGGGATTAGATTCGCCTGCCTATGTAAACTGCATTGAATAAAGTTTGAGGAGCAATCCAAAAAGTGGTATAGAAATGCCTATTGATCTTATTATTATCAACCATAAATACACAGCGAACAATTTCATGCTGGTTTCACTCACATCATCAGTCGGACCCTTCCCAAGAGTCTAGGACTGTGTGATGTACTGGCATATAATTCATGCTGATCCCAGAAGAGTGGCTTTCCGCAGTTGGAAGAGTGATATTATTATTATTATTATTATTATTATTATTATTATTATTATTATTATTATTATTATATTGCCAACTGACCAGAGAAACCCCAGCCTGCCCTTCTCCCATGCCTTTGTAGATGGATCCACCAATGTGTACTTTGCACAAAAAAGCACGTGATTCAGAACACTGGCTTGAGTTCAGGTTTGGGGCCTTTCATCCAGCTATTCTCAAAGCAGAGGAGCAAGGGCTGGGTGTAAAGTTGGCAACCTTCTCAGGATAGGGTTGGTGGGGATAACTCCTGGTTTCTTAAGTTGTAAGCCTCTAAGGCCAGTTGTGTCCACTCAAAAGCATTATAGTCAATGGAGCTTATATTATGTAATGTTGCAATATGAGTGGTTTTAGCTTTATTTTAACATGTCCCGCATTTGTCCTGCATTTCTGGGGGTATCCTACATTTTTTAAACCGGGTAAGAATTTTGGCTTGGATGACAGGAATTTTGGGGGATGGGGGAATTTGGTTTCGCATCTGGTCACCCTGAGTCAAGGGGACAGTTGATTGGCCTGAGTCAAGGGGACAGTTGATTGGGGACGGTGCTTGGCCTCGAGACACCTTGACCAGTCACTCCGGGGGATGGAAGAGTTTCCTCCTGTTGAATGAGCAGAGCCTGAAATTCTGGAGGCAGCTGGAGTGACATAATCCTGAGGGGGCCTTCCCCACGGAGGTCCTGCCATTATTTGGGAGCGGCTTTTGTCTGGCCCTGGTGTTATCTGGCCCAACCTGATGGCCGAGCCCATCCAATATGCTGGGCAGATCCATGTAACAAGCCCACCAACATTGGTGAAAATGGAGGCTGGGAGGGAAGAACAGGACACAAGTGGACCCTTGAAGAAGGGGCAGGAGCTCAGGATGGGGGCAACAAAGGGGGTTTGCTGGGAGGCATCCTAAGGCCCAGAGCTGGGGTGAGAGAGACAGGCAGGCTGGGAATGCCCTCTGCAGACCTTCCTGGATGGACACAACTGAAGGGTCTGCCTTGAGGTGGAGAGGGATGGATGGTGCTGCTGACCCTCTTCCCATCTCCACCTCTGAGGACCCTTTTGGGCAAGAACTTTTTGCCCAGCAGAGCAGGCTGCCTGGAACTGGGATTAGTCCCCTCGTCTGTCACTCCCCAAGCTGGGCAGCCTCTCAGTATTTCTCAGCCAGAATATGTAAGAACTGAGCCTCCCTGTAATGAAGGAGCCGCCATATCTCCGTATGAAGAAGAATCAGCACCAGACTTTGCCGCAGGCGTCGGAACAGCTTCTTTCATCAACCATCTTATGCCAGGGCACTCATTTCAATGGATGCCACTCTTGAACTGTGTTGTGTTTGGACTGTTACTATTGTGATATATGATTTTGAGCACTAAAGTTCTCTCTCTCTCTCTCTCTCTCTCTCTCTCTCTCAATGTATGTACAAAGACTTGGGCCAACAGCTTATTTCACTTATTTTCAATTGGAAATTTTTCCATTTGTCCTCCTCATCTGGACACAAATCCCAATGTAAGATGTCCCTCTGGAGGAGGGGGTTTTCTGCCCAGGAGGGGGGCTCACAAGGTGGACCTCACAACCCAGACTCCCCAGCGGCTGAGGGGGACCCCTTGATGGAATGACAGCCCTCTCAACCTCAGGAGGGACTGAAAACCCCTGGTTTGTTGGTAGAAGCAGCTGCAGGGGGAAGGAGGCTGGGTGGTTGTGAAGAAACAGTGAACTCCTCCTGCTATGGTTGTCTTAACTGAAGCCATTTTCTCTAGTAAGTGCACACCTGCTAATGTTAGTGCAGAGGAGTCTGGGAAGTGGCCTCAGCAAGTGGTGAAAACTCTGGGGCGGTTGAGCCCTCTGAGAACCTCCAAGCATTCAGTGGTGTGTGTGTTGTCAGCAATTAGGTCTGAGTTAAGTACTGGCTTATCTGTTCTTCAAAGGGGGATTATTTAGGAGCTTGACTGGAATTTCCACTGTTATTCCCCTTTCATTGCTGCCTGGACCCTCTTGGCTCCCCCGCCATCATGTCTGCCCCTGAGAGCTCCACCACCACAGCTTCTCCTCCCAGATTACCTGCCTAGGAGGACTCTGAGCTTACTAATGCTGTTTTGGCTAAAATGGAGGCCTCCCTTTGCTCTGGTCTCTCGGCAGCGCTAGAGACCGCTCAACAGACTGTGGCTTCCTTTCAGCCAACCACACGACCCCTCCAGGATCAGGTGCGGCTCTCTCAACAGGCTTTGACAGCTAAGAGGTGATTCTGGCACCTATTGGTGGTGGCTGAGAACACTTCGGAAGCAGCAAGGGGAGAAACCAACCCAAAACCAGAGAAAAAGAGGGCATCCCGTGTGGGTTATCTGATGTAACTTTAACTGTCCCTGCTGGTATAAGATTTCTCCCCATTGTGGTTCTTAGGTGCACAGTCAGGTTTGACCATCCGGAAGGTCTTTCCACACTCTATCAGGGTATTGACTGGTGTCCTGTAGGGCGCAAGAGTGAAGACAAACATAGCAGAGTAAGTAGTTTCTGACAATTGTATTAACAAACAGGATAATTCCAAGACATTCCAGGTCATACATGTATAGTCATATATAACAGCCAAGTCAGAGTCCACATATCTTTGTCAGTCAGTCGCTCCAAAGTCTCAAATATATAGTGTCGTCCTAAATCACCTCAGCTACTTCACAGTACCACACAGCTCACCTCAGCTCTTCTCAGAGCTCTAAGCCAGCTTTTCTCAAAGTGGGGGTCGGGACCCCTTTGGGGGTCGCCTAGAGGTTTCCTGGGGGTCACCAAAAGACCTCTGGTGCAGGGGGCCAGGTCAGGCTTGCCAGACTTCCAGCGTAGCTGCACATGCACTGGGGCTGACTGACAGCCTCAGGGCCCAATCCTATGCATGCCTACTCTGAAATTCCATTATAGTCAGGAGAGCCTATACTTCCATGTAAATGTGGATAGGATTGCAGCCTCAGGGCCCAATCCTATGCATGCCTACTCTGAAATAAATCCCATTGTGTTGAATGTGTGCATAATACACACATTTCATTTGTAACAATGAAAATACATCCTGCATATCGGATATTTACACTACGATTCATAATAGTAGCAAAATTAAAGTTATAAAGTAGCAACAAAAATAATTTTATGGTTGGGGGTCCCCACAACATGAGGAACTTATAAAGGGGTCACGGCTTTAGGAAGATTGAGAACTACTGCTCTAAGCTCTGCTGAGCTCTGCCCACCTCTGACCGAGCAACTGCTGCTTATATAGATGACAGCAACCGCTCAGCACCCAATCAGAATATGACACATGCTTGTCTGTGATTGGTCGCCCAGGTATAGCCATTACCCAGTGAGCCAATCAGAATATGACACATGTTTGTCTGTGATAGGTCGCCCAGGTATAGCTATTACTCAGTCAGCCAATCAGAATATGACACATGCTTGTCTGTGATTGGACACTCAGACAAAGGCACTATTCTGCCAGCCAATAAACTTACCTTGAACCAACAGTTAGGTCTAGAAACCTAAGCCAGTCCAGGCATTTATAGGGTTTCTTTCCATATATAGGGTTTCTTTCCCTGGATTCAGGAAGGAGGGTGTTCTTATACCAGTGGGTTGTCGTCCCTCCAATCAGGAGGCTGGACGAAGTCCAAGTTCTCCTCCTCCAGGGATGGCACCACTAACCCCCAGTCTCGTCCAGCCTCGCTGCAGGCAGGACAAAGTTCTTGGGAGCTCTGATCTGCTCCCTATCTTCTCCTCCTTTTTTCTCCTTTTTTCTTCCTTCCTTCTTTCCTTCTCTCTATCCTCTGCCTGTCTCCCTGCCCCCCGAGCACTGACCGGGGCTTTTCCCCCCGTGGCGTGGAGGGAGCCCCACAAGCTTCAGGGAGGCAGATGCCTCATCCAGGGCCAGCGGAGTGGAGAGAGGAGGCATTTGGCACGCCGCCAGGAGCGGGCGGGCGCCTGGGGCTCCAGCCGAGCGGCCGCGGCGGGCAGCTCGCAGCGGGCGTTGCTGCCCACGCCCCTGCGGCTCAACAAGGGAGCGGCACATAAGGTTGTGCGCCTCCCGCTGCCGCCAACACCACCGGGCCTGGGACACCAGGAGCAGCGGTACGGTCTGCGTGGTCTCCCTGCGGTGTTCCCGCCGGCGGCCATTTTGGATCAGGTCTTCTGGCATGAACGGGCGCCATTTTGTGAGTAGACATGGACACAAAAGGGCGCGAATTGGGGGATCAGGCTGAGGAGCCCCATACGCCCCCCCCCAGATCTGTGCATACCTCCCCCAGGGGTAGGGATGAGCCCATCATTTCTATGTCTTCCCTTTCCCAGCTCATGAGGGAAGCTGTGCAGGGGGTCTTTCAGGAGCAACTTAGGAGTCTGGCTCCTGACCTAAAAACTTCTGCCCACAGGAAAGCCCAGTGCAAATCTAAGCACGCGTATGAGGTCTCTGAATCAGATTCTGAGGACTATACCCCTCCGACCAAACAGCGCAAGGGGTCTTCCCGCGCATATGTTCAGGAGACAATTGATGATTCCCTTTCCTCCTCATCTCAATCAGAGGGGGACAATGGTGAACTTTCGGGGGAAGAGGGCGCAGACCAGTCTCAATTACCCAAGGTTGACCGTCTATGCCCATCTGAGTTATACACCAGGGTGCTCTCCAAATCAGCTAAAATCATGGATTTGGACATGCCGGCAGCTCAGGCAAAACCTGATACACCGTCTCATAGGGCTAAAACCTATCCTCAAGGCCCCATGAAGCCACAGGTGGTGCCCTTTCCTGAGGCCCTCGAAAGAGTTTTTACTACTGAGTGGGGTCATTTTAGGCCTTCCACTCAACACAACCGGTTAATTGACAAATTATACACCTTGCCGGACCCTGTCATGTCAAAACTGAAAGTTCCCACAGTAGACGCCCCTGTGGTCGCTATTTCTTCGGCCACTACCATTCCTTCAGAGGGCAAGTCTGGGCCAAAGGATGCCTGTGATAAGAAAGTGGAGCACTCCCTCAAAAGGTCCTTTGAGGCTAGTTCACAAAATTTTCGTGCGCAAGTAACCAGTTCAGTTTTTTCCAGGTCAGCGTACATTTGGGCCGAGGAACTTTCAGAGGATAAGTCTTTATCTCGTAGGGCACGCTGCACACTGAGGAAGATTGCACTCGCATCCGCAGCTGCTGCTGACTGTGCGTACGACTCCATTCAACTTTCTGCCAGGGCCATGGCAATGGGGGTCCTGGCCAGAAGACAGATTTGGCTTCGACAGTGGGACTGCGATTCGGCATCCACCTCGAAGGTACTCCATCTACCCTTCAAAGGTGAGAAGCTTTTTGGAGAGGCCCTAGAGCCCTTGTTGGTGGAGAACAAAGAGAAGCAGAAGGTGCTTCCCACCAACAAAAAGGATGTCCCTAAACACCCCCATTCCTTTCGTCAATCTGGTCAAAGATTCAAGCCAAAGGACTATACCAATCGCCCCAGGCCCAAGTGGGACAGGAGCAAGGCACAATTTAAAAAACGCCCAGGGCCAGCCTCCAACTCTACAGGCAAGCCCACCAAGGAACCCCAAACCTCCTGACATAACTGCCTCGCCTGCAGCTCTCCCCGTAGGGGCGCGCCTGCTGGCCTTTGCGGAGTCCTGGAGCTCCATCATGACAGACTCTTGGATTCTTCAGACTGTCAGCAGGGGTTACTCCTTAGAGTTTCACCACCTCCCTCGGGACCGAGTCTGTCCAATTCCAGTCTCCAGGGATCCGGTGAAACACCGACTGAAACTCAATGCGATAGCTCATCTCCTTCAAATCGGCGCGATAGAGGCTGTTCCCGTGAGTCAGCGGGGAAAAGGGGTATACTCTGTGTTTTTCCTGGTTCCAAAGAAGAATGGCGATTGGCGGGCCATTCTCGATTTAAAGTGGTTGAACCGCTTCCTCAAAAAGAGGAAGTTCAGGATGGAAACATGGAGATCCATCGTTGCTTCTCTTCAATGGGGAGACTTTCTTACCTCGGTGGATCTCACAGAGGCTTACCTTCATGTCCCCACCCTGGAAAGACACAGACGGTATCTCAGGTTCTGTTATGGAAACCAACATTTCCAGTACAGAGCCCTCCCCTTTGGCCTCACAGCAGTGCCCAGAGTCTTCACAAAGCTGTTGGTGGCTCTGGTTGCTCACTTGCGGTGCAAGGGCATCGCCCTTCACCCCTACCTGGACGACATCCTGATCAGATCCTCGTCCAGGCAGAGGGCGGAGGAGGACCTCTTAACTACCCTGGCAGGTTTGAAGGATTTGGGTTTTGTTGTGAACTTACAAAAGAGCTCCCTCACTCCTACCCAATCGATTCAGCACCTAGGGCTGATTCTAGACACGAAGGAGTTTACTGTCTCCCTCTCCCTGGAGAGACAGGTTCAGTTGAGGGAGGCTCTGTTGAGGTATCAATCTCTACATCAGGCAGACGTGATGGATCTTTTATCGTTGCTGGGCCTGATGGTGTCGTGCCAGGACATCATTCCCTGGGCACGTTTCCATCTGAGGCCTCTTCAGGGTCTTCTTCGTCCCTACGCCAAGCTTGTGGAACAAAGGAGATCCTGCCAAATTTCCATTCCCGACCAAGTGGCTCGGAGCTTCATTTGGTGGCTGGCACCCAACAGATTGTCTCAGGGTACATCCATGCAAACTCCGAATCGGGCGGTCCTGACAACGGACGCCTCACTCCTGGGATGGGGAGCACATTTTCGGGAGCACATGGTACAGGGCACCTGGTCCCAATCTGAAACAACTCACAGCATCAACTGGCTGGAGTTACGGGCAATTCGATTGGCGTTGACACACTCCCAGGACCAACTGGAAGGGTCGCATGTATTAGTCCGCACGGACAACATGACAGCAAAGGCATTCGTAAACCGGCGGGGGGAACCCGTTCACGACACCTCATGGCCGAGACTACCAGGTTGTTCACATGGGCAGAGTCACACCTACGTTCCTTTCTGGCCGAACACCTAGCAGAGAAGTCCAACCAGACTGCCGATTGGTTGAGCAGGCAGACTGTGAACGACACGGAGTGGCAGCTCAACCCGGCGATATTCCAATTACTAGTAGAGAGGTGAGGAGTCCCGGTGATAGATCTTTTCGCAACTCCCCAGAACAAGCTGGTTCCCCAATTTATGTCTCGGTTCCCGATGGAGGGAGCATGGGGAATCGATGCCCTTCAATATCAGTGGCCCAGGGGACTGCTTTATGTCTTCCCTCCTCTAAAGATCATAACACTGTTTCTAAGATGAGTAAAAGAGTCCAACGCAGAAGTCATACTCGTGGCACCACATTGGCCCAGAAGGCCATGGTTTCCAGACGTCCTGCGGTTGGCCGAGGAACCGGGGGGGAGACTGCCGTTCAGGATGGACCTTCTTGTTCAGGGACCAATAGTGCACCCACAACCAGCGCTGTTAAACTTGACAGCCTGGAGATTGAGAGGTCCAACCTGACTACCAAGGGGTATTCACAGAGAATAATTGCCACCATGTTGGCATCTAAAAAGGTCTCTACTGCAAGGGTTTATAACGCTACCTGGAAAAAATTTAGGTCCTGGTGTAATGCACGTGGTGTTTCACCGTTTAAATTGACAACTAACCTGGTTTTAGAATTTCTCCAGGATGGTTTTGAGCTGGGTCTTGCTGCTAGCACTTTACGTAGGCAGCTATCAGCATTACGGAGCACCCTGGGGTTTTCAAAATTGAGCAAGGTCCTATTACACCCACATATTAGTAGGTTTTTGAAAGGGGTGGCTCAGTTGAGTCCCCCGCAAGTTCACCATTTCCCTTCGTGGGACTTACCTTTAGTGTTATCAGCATTAATGAAGGCTCCTTTTGAGCCTTTGCACAGTATTGACTTGCGGTTTCTTACCTTGAAAACAATTTTTTTGGTGTCCATTACGTCAGCCAGGAGGGTGTCTGAGATTGGGGCACTATCCATCAACCCTAACTTATGCATTTTTCACGAAGACAAGGTAGTCTTGAGAATGGATCCAGCATTCATTCCTAAGATTAACTCCTGGTATCACCGAGCTCAGGAGTTATCCATTCCTTCGTTCTGTCCTAATCCGAAGTTGGGAAAGGAAATGAGTTTGCACAAGCTGGATGCCCGAAGGGCGGTCAGTTATTACATGGAACGCACTAAGGCTTTCCGTAAAACTGATTGTCTCTTCGTCCTCTTCAAAGGTCCGGCTATGGGCAAGAGACCTTCGAGGAGTACTTTGGCTAATTGGCTTAGGGGGACCATAGCATTGGCGTATTCGTCCTTGGGAAGGGAACCTCCAGCCGGCATTAC
The DNA here is from genome assembly GCA_030015325.1 of Cryptoblepharus egeriae. Taxonomy (NCBI): domain Eukaryota; kingdom Metazoa; phylum Chordata; class Lepidosauria; order Squamata; family Scincidae; genus Cryptoblepharus; species Cryptoblepharus egeriae. The sequence continues at coordinate 2,661,423 of JAREYC010000002.1, forward strand.
GGCACACTCTATCCGGAGTGCCGCTACATCTGCTGCTTATGAAGGGGTGGCGTCTTTAGAGTCTATCTGCAGGGCTGCTACCTGGACGTCACCCAATACCTTCATTAAGCATTACAAGATCGATAAGGCAGCCTCAGCAGATGTGGCGTTCGGCAGGAGGGTCTTGCAAAAGGTATTAACATCTTAGGACCTATGGGTCAGCCCTCCCTTCCTCCGGACGGATACGGCTTTGCTATATCCCACTGGTATAAGAACACCCTCCTTCCTGAATCCAGGGAAAAGAAAGTTTTTCTTACCGTAGACTTCTTTTCCGGGATGAAGGAAGGAGGGTGTTCTGCCCACCTCTCTCTGACCCTCGGTCCTGGGTTCTGTCTAGTGCGAGATTGGTTTTGTAGGCATGTTGCCTGGGGTAAAAAGGTGGGGACATTGGCTTCTGTCCTTTTTTCCATCTGTTATGATTGTTCACACTGTTGATCGAGTTTCTAGGGGCTACTGTGGCAGTTGGCTGTCTTCAGACCTGTGTTTCGTGACTTTGTTCGGTGCCACTGCTCAGCTCGGCTTGGGAGACTGGGGGTTAGTGGTGCCATCCCTGGAAGAGGAGAACTTGGACTTCGTCCAGCCTCCTGATTGGAGGGACGACAACCCACTGGTAAAAGAACACCCTCCTTCCTTCATCCCGGAAAAGAAGTCTACGGTAAGAAAAACTTTCTTTTCCAGCTAAGAAACTCCAGCAACACCTTCAGTCTATGAATCAGAATGTAAGACATGAGAATCAATATGGAGTAAGCCAATGGGGTAAGCCCACAAGGGCACCCTGGTCCCCATTCCTGGAGCTCCCCTTTCCTTCTCCCTGTCTCCCACTCACAACAACCCTGCAAGTAAGGACACCTGAGCTTGGAGAAGGGATGCAAGACCAGCATGAATCCTCTACATGTTGGTGGATTTCTCCCACAATGGATATGGAACTACCCCAGCAGGGAGAACGCTGGACACACCAGGACTAGGTTTCTTCCCAGCCCTGATCCAAGTCCCTCCTCCTGAGGAAAGGGCATTCAGGTGGGCAGCCCCCACCACACTTGAAGCAGAGCCCAACATGAGGCTTTTCTCTGCAGGAGGCATTTCATTAGGGTCCTCTGGACTTACTCCCAAGAAAGAGTGGAGAGGTTTGGCACTTTAGGGGAGTGTGATGGGGGGAGGCTGTTACCAAGAGAGCAGTAAAAATAGGGGGAATTAGCTTGTGCTTCTCTTTGGTTCAATACAGGATCTAGGCAGGACTCGAAACAGCATCATGCAGAGGGGATACTTGTTAGAAAGTGAAACACTAAGGAAAACTTGTCACAAAGATGCAGATTTTATTGTCATAAAGCATAAACTAATATTACATACATTCAATAGCATGAGAGTGAAGCATACTTGTTTCTTGCATAGTGAGTACCAAGGAGAAGGGGGAGCAAAGGAAGGGTGGGGAGAAGCAATATCTACCTTCTTCTTTAGGCCATGCCAGGATCCAGGTGGGAGGAGGGTCCAGGAAGAGAGATGATCCAAGGGGAGAAGAGTCCAAGCGAAAAGAGAGAGAACAATAGGATACAGGGTTTTTTATTCCCTAGGTCCAGGAAGGACATGCCCATCTAGGTATGGTCACCTAGGAAAAGGGCAAGCCTGGGGGGAGGGGCTGTTTACCTTACAGGAAGGGGAAGGCTGGAAGACCACCACCTGAGGACCATCGCCCAATCAGGACCAAAACGGAATAGGCATGTGTAGGTGTGGTCAGGATTTGAAAAGAGAAAGAATGGGGAAGAGACTATGTGACTGGTTTAAATGTGGCAATGGAGAATAAGACTGACTTTCACATTAGCATATAAATGGCAGTAGCAGAGTAGTTAACAAAGGAGAAAGGATTAGTTGCTTGTAAGCCCCAAAGGTGTGTTTAGAAATGAGAGGGGGAAGGCAAATGAGAGACTTTGAGCAACACATTTATAATATTAAATTAATACAATGTATAATATAAAAAGGGAGCAATTCTTGTAACAAGGCATGTGAGGTAGAGCTTTGCTTTGTGGTGGTGGGAGGAGACTAGTGAAGCTGAGCCTCCTGTCCTCTGCACCTCCCTGCTGGGGATGCCATGGAACATCTGCACCCCCTTCCAGTGCAGAGCGAAAGCCCCCCACCCCTCTCATTACCAGCACGTATATCAACCTTCTACAAGACAAGCACTTATGCAATTATAACATTATATGGCACAGTCAGTAGTGAGCTATGACTTAAGTGTTTTCTGCAGTCCAGGCATTTATGTGGTTTCTCTGATGTAAACTGTCCTTGCTGACTTAAACACTTCCTACCATAAGGCATTTCTGTGGTGTCTTTTTTGGTGCAAAGTAAGGCTTGTGCTCAAACTGAGGCACTTTCCAAACTCCAAGCATTTCTATGGTTTCTCCCATTTGTGGGTTCTTAGATGCAAAGTCAGGTTTGAGTTTTGACTGAAGGCCTTTCTACACTCCAAGCATTTATATGGTTTCTCCCCTGTGTGGGTTCTTAAATGTTGTTTTAATGCTCCTTGCAGACTAAAGCTCTTTCCACACTCCAAGCATTTAAATGGTTTCTCCCCTGTGTGGGTTCTGAGATGCACAGTTAGGTTTGCGTTTTGACTGAAGGCCTTTCCACACTCCAAGCATTTAAATGGTTTCTCCCCTGTGTGGGATCTTAGATGAACAGTCAGTTCGTTGCTTGTAGTAAAGCTCTTTCCGCACTCCAAGCATTCATATGGTTTCTCTCCTGTGTGGGTTCTCAGATGCCGAGTCAGTTGGTTCCTTTGACTGAAGGCCTTTCCACACTCCAAGCATTTATATGGTTTCTCCCCTGTGTGGGTTCTTTTATGTAAAGTCAGTTCGTTGCTTGTAATAAAGCTCTTTCCACACTCCAAGCATTCATATGGTTTCTCTCCTGTGCGGGTTCTTAGATGTAGAGTCAGTTGCATCCTTTGACTGAAGGCCTTTCCACACTCCAAGCATTTATATGGTTTCTCTCCTGCGTGGGTTCTTTTATGTAAAGTCAGCTGTGCACTCTGAGTGAAGGTCTTTCCACACTCCAAGCATTTATATGGTTTCTCCCCTGTGTGGGTTTTTAGATGCCTACTCAGGTGTCCATCCTGACTGAAGGTCTTTCCACACTTGAAGCATTTATATGGTTTCTCCCCTGTGTGGGTTCTGAGATGCCTACTCAGGTGTCCATCCTGACTGAAGGTCTTTTAACACTCGAAGCATTTAAATGGTTTCTCCCCTGTGTGGGATCTTAGATGAACAGTCAGTTCATAGCGTGTAGTAAAGCTCTTTCTACACTCCAAGCATTCATATGGTTTCTCTCCTGTGTGGGTTCTCAGATGCTGAGTCAGTTGGTTCCTTTGACTGAAGGCCTTTCCACACTCCAAGCATTTATATGGTTTCTCCCCTGTGTGGGTTCTTTGATGCTGAGTCAGGTGTCCATTCTGACTGAAGTTCTTTCCACACTCCAAGCATTTATAGGGTTTCTCTCCTATATGGGTTATTTCATGTTGTCTAACTTTGGAATTGCTGGAGAAGATCTTTGTACAGTGAGAACATTTTTCCTTTTTCCTTTTTTTAGTTTCTTCTACTTTAAATGGGACAATGTTGGAGTTCCAAGCATTAGACTTATTTTTACATTTCTTGTTTCTCTCCTGGTTCTCTGATCTGTTTTGTACAGATTTCTCCTTGTGACTCCTTTTATGGGAAGTAAGATGTTTGCTAGTTTTTGTTGTGTCCTCGTGTAAAGGACACATCTCACTTTTCTTTACTTTGGACTGTTCCTCTTTGATATCTATCAAAGATATCAACAAGTTGACAGACAACAAGTTCTCTTCTCCAGCCAGTGGTTGGTCTCTCCTTCTCCCTCCCTGCTCCGTCTTCATTTCTCAAAGGCTGTGCCTCTTCTCCAAGCAAGGCCTTGTCCAATGACCCCCTACTTGGCTCCCTCAAATCCCCCATTGGTTTCTGGAACAGAAAGAGAATCCTGATTAGCAGTGTAATGTGTGACATCATAAGAAATGGGAGGTCAAAAGTAAACACCAATGTATACCTGGAAATGATGCACAGGATCATAGCCCAGCTCAGAGAATAACCAGTTTAGGCTGGCCTAATTCACCTGGCATATGTCCTTATGTGGAGCGGGTAGGCTTGTGCATGGGCCTAACACTCCCAGGAGTGGGGCAGAGCGGGCACAGACTTTCTCATACCACCACAGCCCTGGCTCAAGCCCTGTACTGGCCTGGTGGTGGCTAAAAATGCCTTAAAACACTTCTGCACCACTCCTCAGGGGTTAGGGTTGTGCCCTCACTCTCAATCAGCTGTTGTGGATAATAATAATAATAATAATAATAATAATAATAATAATAATAATAATAATAATAATAATAATAATAATAATAATAACAATAACAATAACAACAATAATAATAATCTGCCGAGGAACTCTCTGGACTGGAACTATGCCCAGGTCTCTGCCCAGGACTGGAGGAACTCTCTGGAAAAAAGGAAGATCTGGGACTTCCCTGGTGATTACTTCTGCCTTCCTCCAGCTGGAGTGTGGCTTGGGACAGGGAAAGAGGGAGCCACTGAAGGAACATCCACGGCTGCATCCATACCCATGAATCAATATGGTGAAAGAAAAGAATCCGAACTCTATACTGGCTCGGTCATCACCCCGGATAAAAAGGTCCGTGGCGGATGTTGTTGATCCTGGACATCCGTTGACAAGTGGGCTACTGGATCAGGGAACAGCAAATGGACAACCACAAAAGCGGCAGAAATACTCCATCTTAGAGAATTGGATCATCATGAAGAACTACTACAACTCAGAAACTGAAAAGCGTGGCTACCAGAAGAGGATGTACCAACCCTGGAACCAAGAATTCCCACATTCAAATACAACCCATCTTAGACTGGCTGACCAGAGACGATTCATAGTCCGGAATAAGATCTTCAGTGATGTTGAACTGGAAGAAATAAGGAAAAGCTGCAAAACTAAAGAACAGCAGACTCCTGTAGTGGCTGAGGGAGAAGCTCCCATATTGGGAGGCACTAAACCAGAAGAAAGCATGGAAATTTTGTGTGAGGCTGAACAAGAACCTGAAGGGCTTGGTGAGCTGCCAGGAATACTGACTACAAGGCAACAAGAACTGAAAGGTAAAATCCTGACCCATGCTGCCTCAAATGCAGAAAGGACAAGGCTTCAAGCTCTGAAACATATACCCAGAAAGCACCTGGCACCACTAATAAAAGACACCAATGCTGCACTTGCAACAATTTACATATCATCTATTGAACAAACAAATCAGCTCACCTACAGCACAGCAGTGATAGGAACAGAGGAACTGGGGATTGAACCACAAAGTCCTCTAGAAAATCAACTGGAAAACCAAAATGGAAAATCAGACTGGAACTGAAGATCAAGAGTTTGCGATCAGATGCAAGTAACTTAAAGAACATGAAGGAGAAAACACTGAGGAATGACAAAATCAAGCAATACCTGGTCAAAAAGTACTGGCTGAACACAAGGAAGATTGAAGAAGCCATGGAAATTGTAGGTAACAAGACAGCAGGTAACAGCAACAGCCAGAAAAATGGAAAGATATGAAGCCAGAATCATCCAGTACAGACAAAATCAAATGTTCCAGTCAGATCAAAGGTGGTTCTATCAGGTGTTGAATCAGAAAGCAGATATAAAAGTAATAAAACCTGAGAAAAATGCGACTACTCTGGAAAAACTTATGGGAAACCGAGAAAGATTACAACAGAGGTGCTGGGTGGATAAAAGAGTTTGAAGATCATTTCTCCAAGAACAAAATGGAACAGATGGAAATAACAACTGAGATGATCAGACAGAGGGCGAAAAGAGTTAAGAACTGGACTTCACCTGGTAATGATCAGCTCCATGGGTTCTGGCTCAAATACCTGACTAGCCTGCATGGAAAAATGGCTGAACTATTTAATGAAATGCTATGAACAGGTAAATCAGCCAGTGGTTAACAACTGGAAGGACTCTACTAATACAGAAGGATCCAGCAAAAGGGACAGCACCAGGGAACTTCAGGCTAATAACGTGTCTACCCACCGTGTTCAAGCTGCTGACAGGCATCATAGCTGACAGGATTCAGGATTACTTGGAAGTAAATAACATCTTACCAGTGGAGCAGAAAGGCAATAAAGGGAGAAGTAGAGGCACAAAAGACCAGCTCCTGACTGATAAAATGATATTAGAGAATTGTAAGCCGAAAAACCAATCTGCACATGGCTTGGATTGACTGTAGAAAAGCCTTTGATTCATTGCCACACAGCTGGATCATAAAATGTCTGGACTTCATCGGGGTCAACAAAAATGTAACCAATTTCATTGAAAATGCAATGAAACTCTGGAAGATGGAATTATTCGTAGTTAATGAAAGTTATGGACTTGTCAACATTAGACGGGGAATCTTCCAGGGGGACTCATTGTCCCCACTGCTGTTTGTCATTGCACTGATCCTTTTCTCAGTGATCCTACAGAAAGCAAATCTGGGTTACCAAACTGCCAAAAATTCACAGAAAATTTCACATTTATTATGCATGGATGATTTAAAGCTCCACGGAAAGTCAGAAGCAGAAATCCAGTCACTCACCAATACAGTCCGAGTCTTTAGTACCGACATCAACATGGAGTCTGGCCTGGACAAATGTGCCACAGTGGCACTAAAGAAAGGGAAGATCACGGAAAGTGATGGCATTGAAATGCCAAATGGTCAAACCATGAAATGCCACCAACCTGAAGCCTACAAATATCTGGGCATACTGCAGATGGACAATATCAAGCATGGGCATGTAAAAACTGTGGTCAGCAAAGAATACATACAAAGGGTTAGAAAAATTTTGAAGAGCAAATTGAATGGTGGCAACATTATAAAGGCTATAAATACCTGGGCCATACCTGTAGTTAGGTATACTGCTGGCATTGTGAACTGGACACAAAAGGAACTGGATGACTTGGACAGGAAAACAAGGAAATTAATGACCATTCACTATGCTTTGCATCCACGTAGTGATGTTGACAGGCTGTACCTGCCTAGAAGATCAGGGGGCAGAGGACTGTTGCAAGTGAAGCAGTCTGTTGAAGAAGAAAAACATGCCCTAGTAGATGATGTGCGAGAGAGCCAGGAATCTGCTCTGACTGAAGTCAGCAAGAGAAAGTTGCTGAAAGTGCAGCAGACTAACTATGAATATCGCAAAAGTGCAATTCAGGCTCAGACTGCCAGTTGGCAGAATAAAGTATTGCATGGCCAATTCCTTGCCAAGATCGAAGGAAAAGAGGATCAGGATAAGACCTGGTTGTGGCTCACGAGTGGAACACTGAAGAAGGAGACGGAAGGCCTCATACTTTCTACCCAAGAACAGGCAATCAGGACAAATGCCATCAAGGTCAGAATTGAAAAATCAGCTGATGACCCAAAATGCCGACTCTGCAAAGAAGAGGATGAAACCACATTCTAAGTGGCTGCAAGAAGATTGCGCAGACTGACTACAAACTGAGGCACAATCTGTTGCCCAGATGATCCACTGGAATCTATGCCAAAAGTAGTTTGGTGGCAAAACTGCCAGTGGCAAAAAACTGGTGGGACCACAAGCCTGAAAAAGTGGTTGCAAATGAGCAGGTGAAGCTTCTGTGGGACTTCAGGATACAGACAGACAAGGTCTTGGAACACAATACTCCAGATATCACCACCATAGAAAGCAGTCAGGTGTGGCTTGTTGACATCGCCATAACAGGTGACAGCACAATTGAGGAGAAACAACTGGAAAAGATCTCCCGCTACCAAGACCTAAGAATTGAATTACAGCGTATCTGGTGTAAGCCAGTGCAGGTGGTTCCAGTGGTAATTGGCACACTGGGTGCAGTGCCCAAAGACCTTGGCAGGCACCTGAAAACTATTGGCATTGACAAAATATCACTCTGCCAACAGTAGAAAGCTGCTCTTCTGGGATCAGCACGAATTATACGCTGCTACATCACACAGTCCTAGACTCTTGGGAAGGCTCCGACTGGTGAAGTGAATGAAACCAGCATGAAATTGTTTGCTGTGTATTTATGTTTGATTTTCAATCATCATCATCATCATCATCATCATCATCATCATCATCATCTTGGCTGCCTGGCCTGCTGCAAACTGGCCTGGGATGGAGGCAGTTTACTTAGCCCTCAGAACAATGTTCCTGTGGAGAAGTCACAAGAGGAAGGCTTCTCTCTGAAGTCACATTCAACATCACATTACATTCTGTCACCTACAGTCAAAGGTCTGAAAGGCTGTCATATTGTAGGACACGTACAAATTGCAAGAAGGGAGACTGTTGGAGTAGCAGGAAAAAAATTTCCTGATTGTCCAGGTAGTTCAGCTGTGGAACAGGTTGCCAAGGGAGGTGGTGGACTCTCCCTCACTGGGGATCTTCCAGCAGAGGCTCGACCAGCACCTGTTGGAGATGCTCTAGGAGGATTTCCTGCTACAGGGAGAGGGTTGGACTAGATGATCTACTTCATCCCTTCCAACTCTATGATTCTGATTCTAACACTCTCCTATGCATAACATTCCCCCAAGCAGAACAACATTCCCCCTCAAGTCAAACCTGTGCAATCCCCCAGTACAATATCCCCCCTGTGCACCAGCCCCGCACTGGTGCAACATCCCCCCACAAACATGGGCACCCCTACCGGGCAAGAGCAGGATTTGGGGTTGTGTGTTGATCAATCTTCAATGTTAAGCATAGGCTGAAAATGCTTTGCACCCCTTTTCAACACCTTGGGGGTTAAAAATATCTAGAAATCTTTTGTTTGGAATTTCTGAAAACAGGTTCTTAGTGCGTGCCCCTGTCACGGAAGGAACACCCTCCCCAAATTTCACAATCTAGGTCCAAGTGGTTTTGGCTGGGCATTGATTCAGTGAGTGAGTCAGTGACTTTTCAGGTACAGTGTATATAAAGAGAGATTTTTTTACACAGAAATAACATGCCACTTATCTTTTCATTTTGCACACCAACACAATACATAAGCCTGCATCCCTACAAGAGTACAAAAGCCCATCTCCTGCGTGGGCCCCTATATGTAAAGATCCCTCTCTACCACTACCCCCAGCATAGATGTCCTGTTGTCAATGAACTCTAAAAGCCCAGAAAAGGCTCCATATGAGCCCTTCTGGTCAGCTTCAGGGGTGTCTAAATTTTCCAATTTATGTCTCCAGGACCTTTAACAATTGTGTAGAGAATTTCAGCAGGTGCAGCTTTTCATTTCACACATCACAAGCTGCACCTGCTGTAATTTCTGCTTCTACACAACTGTTAAAGGTCCAGGTGTCGCGAAGTTGAAAGTTTGAACATCTCTGGCTATATAAAGATTACCCCCCAGCATATAGTAGTCCTGCATTCAATGAACTCGATAAGCCAGGAAAAGGCCCCAGATGATCCCCTGTGGTCCCTCAGAATGCAAGGATTCCCCTGCCCCTCCAAGCAAGCATTAAATTTAAAAATATATCTGAAAGCAGAAATCCAAACAGAAACTTTCTCTCCACCCCACTCCACCCCCAATAGCAATAGCTGTGTAATAATTTATTTGCATGATTCAGAATAGAATATTCTCTATTTTACCCCCAACTGATGCCAGAAGACCAGAAGTGAGATGCAGGATCTAGGACCCTGCAGTGGGCTGGGCATGATCTTCCTTGCTCCTTCTTGGAAAGACAGGGCAGCCTGGAGGCTTAGTTCTTCCCCTTGTAATGCAAAAGGGGATTGCGGAACTGACCTGCCTGGAGGGAGGGGTGAACACTCAGGGAACAAAAAGCAAAACTGACAACCAGTTTTGGAAGGAAAAGGGGCTAAATCATAGAATCATAGAATCATAGAGTTGGAAGGGACCTAGTAGGTCATCTAGTCCAACCCCCTGCCTGCAGCAGGAATTCCCCCTAGAGCATCTCCAGCAGGTGCTCATCGAGCCTCTGCTTGAAGATCCCCAGTGAGGGAGAGTCCACCACCTCCCTTGGCAATCTGTTCCACTGCCGAACCGCCCTCACCGTCAGGAATTTTTTCCGGATTTCCAGCCGGAATCTCCTCTCTTGCAGTTTGTCCCCATTGGTTCTAGTTCTGCTTTCAGAAGCAGCTATGAACAAATTGGCCCCTTCCTCCCTATGACAGCCCTTCAGGTATCTGAAGAGGGCAATCATGTCTCCCCTCAGCCTCCTCTTCTCCAGGCTGAACATCCCAAGTTCCCCCAACCTTTCCTCGTAGGGCTTCCCTTCCATCCCACTGATCATTCTGGTTGCTCTCCTCTGGACTTGCTCCAGTTTGGCTGCATCCTTCTTAAAGTGAGGTGCCCAGAACTGAACACAGGACTCAAGGTGAGGTCTCACCAATGCAGATAAACCAGGACGGATTTGTGAAAAAATGATAGGGGGAGCAGGATTTGAAAAATGCTAGGAGGGGTAGGCTGCTGGCTCAGATGGGGCCAACACCCATACTGGCTCCCTGAGACCCTATGACCCTGGGGAGGAGTGAACCATCAGCTATCTCCTGTCACCATTCCTATCCCCTCCTAGCCTGCTCCCCCTCTTCTCCACCCTGCTTGTGTCCCAGAAGAGCTTCCTGCCACTTGGAGGGAGAAGGTATCACTTCTGGCTCTTGGTGCTCCTCCCTACCATTGCCTCTTTCTGCCCAGCACAGCACATATTAAGCACCTTTGGGAGCAGATCCTTCAGTCCTATCTATGGGAAAAGTCCAGTTATCTCTGATCTTTGGAAATGGGAGACACCGAGACACACACCTTGAAAGACGTGGTGTTTGACGCAGGCTGTATAAGGTGGTTCCTCTCTGCAGGTCAGACGTTTGGGGCTGGAACTTCACTGTTCACAATAAGAAATTTATGAGTTGAAGATGTAGGAAGGAAGAAACATATACTGAAATTTTCAAAAGCCTGTTTCAGGAAAGTGGAAGAGTTTCAGGTGCAAGATTCTGCTCTCAAGGGTCTCCTCTGCACTCTGCCATTTTGGGCATTATTTTAGTAATGAACAGCCCCTCCTGGCCCTCTGTTTTCCAGCCATTCCACTGTCCATATAAAGAGTCCCTCGCAACAGAAACAGCATCCTAGAGTTCAGTATTCAGTTGGGGTGGGAATCCTGCAGTGTGCCTCTCAGCCCCCAACCCCTGGGTTGTGCTCCTGGCCTCCCTCCCCACCTGGGGGCTTCTTCTCCCTGCTCAGTTCCGAGCTCTGAATGCTTTAAAAGTATTCAATGCTAAGGCGACACCACGGCTCCTATTTGGAGTCTGCATCTGGCAACCAGGATTTACTGCAGAAACTGAATGGGGAAGCATCCTTTCTATACAAGATCTTGGGTTTCACATGCACCACCAGGTTGCTGCATAAAGCTATTCGCTTGGGCCAGGTTCCTCAACTGCATCTTTAAGAACCTATCAGCTGCAAGTCAACCCGTGGGGCTCTTCCTATTTATCAAGAAAATAAACTCTTTGGGTCTATCTTTGGAGATCCTGTGCAATGGGACCAAGGACAGCACACAAGGATCCAAGGATGGGGCCCACAAGATTCTTAGGACCAGACTGACATAGACAGACAGAAGGACAAACAGACAGGAGATATATTCAGATGCTCTCAAAACCTGTTCAGCATTGCACCTGCACCACACACAGAACAAGGCTAAAATATCTATCCTTACTCAAAGGTCCCCAAGCGCAGGAAATATTTGCTGGCCCGAAGCAATGTCCTTCCATCAAAGGTGACGCACCAGTGGGGGGTGATTTGCTGGTGGAGTTTGACAGTCCTCTGGCGGACACTGGGTGTCAGCAGCCCCAATGTGGCCAACTCTGTGGTGGAGAGGCAGCCAGAAGCAACTCCTGGCTCCACCTTCAGAGCAAGGACCATTGGCTCCACAGACACACACTGCACATGTCCAAAGGTGTGGAGATGCGCAGTGCGTCTCTGCCCATTCATTTGGCATCCTTGCTGCCACTCTGCCTCCCAAGTGAGACTAAATGAACGGGGGAAGGCCAGATTTCTTCTGGGACGTGCGTGTCACCCCCGGGATGGGACTGCGCAGGCATTGGTGGTGGTACCTGCACAGTACTATTCTGAAGCCTGTTAGGGTCCCAGGGGTGACGCACTGCAACCCTCACTGGGTGACGTGCAATGTCGGGTCACACCTGGGTGCAGAAGCATGAGAGATCCTGATCCATGTACTGCCCTTACTACAAGAGAGAGAACAACTGAGAGAAGCCTACACATCTCTCCTGTGTGGCTGTGGAGGCCGACACTGAAGGGTCAGTGCTCTGTTGAGAGCTAAGAGTGGATCCTGCATTAGATGGTCCTGTGACTCATCTTCCAGGACACTGGATAAGAAGATGATTAGTTGGAAGGGTTGACTCACTGTGTGATCCACCAAAGGAATTGGAGGTCGGCTCAGTCATTGAATCTCTTTGCTTTTACCCCCTATGCTGTTCTCCAAAATACTATGTACTATACTAGACTCTATAGTCATTTATTTATTTCATGCCAATGAATCTGTCAGATCTCTAGGAAGGGGAGACACAGACACACACCTGGAAATAAGGTGCAACTCCGCAGGGCAGTCGTTTGGGACTGGATCTTGCCTGTGCAATGCCTGAGAGGCTCCCCTGCCTTCTCCTGAGAGCATCAACCTTCCAGCACCATCTGTGGGTCTTCTGGATCAGGCACGGGGGCTGGCAAGATCTCTCTGGCTGCAGAAGACAGAGGTTTTTCTTAGGATTTTTGTCAGTAAATAAAACAGATTATTAATGAATTGGAGGAGTAAGACGGGGGATCTACATTGAAGTTTCAGGGCCCCCAGTCCCTCCCTTTCTGTTCTCCACACCCGGTCATTTTTGGCCTTGGTTTTGGTGAGGAGGGGCCCCTTCTGGCCCCCTCTCCTGATTCTAAAATTCCTCCCCAACTAAAGCCATCCAAGCTCAGCCTCCTGAAGTGGGTGGTGGGGGTCCTGCACTGGGCCTCTCAGCCCCTTCCCTCTCTCTTCCCCTTGGGAGGGGTTGTGAGTTTGGCCTCCCTCCCCACCTGGGACTCCCCCCATCCAAGTTTTGGAGGATAAGCAGGAGGATGCAGAGCTCAGTCTGCTTGTCCTTTGGAGGTCTGGATCCTTCAGGAACCCCCTCTTTGTTTGTTTCCTCCCTCCCCCCTGGAATCAGCATCAGCCCCCCCCCAAGCTGGGTTTTTTCCTCTCTCCCCCACCCCTTCCACTCCCACCCCCAGAACTGACCCTTCTGTTGGTCCTCAGAAGGACTTGGTGCACACTCCAGAGAAGATGCAGAGAAAGAAAGAACTCTGGGGTGGAGGGTGGTCCAGGGGGGGCCTTGCAGAGGGGAGGAAGAAGAGGCGGGGGAGGGTCTCTGTGGAAGGAGGAAAGTCTCTCCTCCTCCCCTTCTTCCTCCTCCTGCCCTGCCCTCCTTAAATAGCTACTTCACCCCCCTCCAGCCGCTCAAATTCAATGTTGGGAGAGTCAGGATAGACAGAAGAAAATATTTTTTTCCCCAGCGTGCAGTTGGTCTGTGGAACTCCCTGCCACAGGGTGTGATGGAGGCATTTAGCCTTCATTTTAGCATTTATTTTGTCATGTCCTACAGTTTTCTTTGGAGGGCACAGGGTGACCATACATCATACACAAAAAAGATGACAAGCCCCCTCCCAAATGCAGGACACCCAAGAAAAATGTAGGACATGACAAAATAAAAGTTAAAAACACACATATATATTGCTTTCGAGTGGTTAATTTATACACTATATTGCACTATACATTAGTGCAAGATAGTGCATAAATAAATTTAAACAATATAATTTGAAACTATTGCACACAATTTACTGCATATAATTTATGAATTACAAGAAGGCTATATGCAGCCTGCTCACTAGGAAAAAGGCTGCTGAAAGATCCCTATTCTGTGTGTGTCTGCACCAGGGATTTTCAACCTTTTTCCATCTCGTGGCACACCCGCCAGGCACTAGAATTGTCAAGACACACCATCAGTTTTTAAATGACATCTTTTATTATTTTTTTTAAAAATTATTGAGATTATAGCTAAAATGTTAATAATTAATAGCTAATTAATAGCTAAAATGTTAATAAATTACATAGATTAAGGTTGCAATCCTAAAGATACTTATCTTTTGAGTTGTCATAGTTAGGACTGTGCTCTTAAATTTTTAATCAAAACTTTTAAAGTTTAATAACTTTAAAACTGTTATTCAAAAATAAACTGTTATTTAAAAAAATTAGTGAGAAATCTGTGTTCCCTATTTGGCCCCAAAGAAAGGCGCTAAAAATGGTTGGAAGATAAAAAAATCAGTAGCCTGAACTTCCTACAACCCTTCAGGGATTCACACCTTTTCTTAGTTTCTTTGGAAGCTGCTGATTAGGTGTGAAAAACAATCAATAAAGCAGCACAGAAGCTCATCACTGCCCATTAGAAGCCCATTAGAACAGCATTTCTCAAAGTGGGGGTCGGGACCCCTTTGGGGGTCGCCTAGAGCTTTCCTGGGGGTCGCCTAAAGACCCCTAGTGCAGGTGGCCAGGTCAGGCTTGCCAGACCTCCGGCTATAGCTGCGCGCACACTGGGGCTGACTGACAGCCTCAGGGCCCAATCCTATGCATGCCTACTCTGAAATAAATCCCATTATAGACAGGGGGCCTTTACTCCCATGTAAATGTGGATAGGATTGCAGCCTCAGGGCCCAATCCTCTGCATGCCTACTCTGAAATAAATCCCATTGTGTTCAATGTGTGCATAGAACACACATTTCATCTGTAACAATGAAAACACATCCTGCATATCGGATATTTACGTTACGATTCATAACAGTAGCAAAATTACAGTTATAAAGTAGCGACAAAAATAATTTTATGGTTGGGGGTCCCCACAACATGAGGAACTTATAAAGGGGTCACGGCCTTCGGAAGATTGAGAATCACTGCATTAGCTCTTCACTGAGGAGACTGGATTTTTTTTGTAAGGTTAGAAAGGTTAGAAATGTTAGGTTAGAAAGCTATAAAAGCTTTCCTGGGAGTAAGCCCCATTGACGCTAATTGGGGTTACTTCTGAGTGGACTTTGATGGGCTTTGATGCTTTGTGAGATTTTAGTAGGTCTTATTTTTGGGGGAGGTCTTAATTTAGACCTCAGGTCAAAAGTACAGGTGGGTCTAATTTTCTGATTAGGTCATATTATAGGGGAAACACGGTATCCTTTTTCTCTTTAGGTACTCCAGCTAAGGAACAATGAGGTGTCCCACACTGGCTTTAGTAGTGCTCCTCCCTCTTCACACCTACTCCCGTTTTCCTGCCTTTAGACCTCTTTTATACTCCTCAACCTCCCCCTCTTCCTCCCTCTTTCCAAGGGAGCCTATAAGCATGTCCTCCTTGTCTGAACCTTGAGGGGTCTGGGTCCAAATGTCATCAATCGGCTGGGGTGGGATTGTCTCACCCCACTTGGTCTTACAATGTCCGACAGTGTCCAAATATACATAGTGTCCAGGTAATCTTTTATATCAGGTAGGTGGAAATCATCCAGCAGCTGAGGTCCCATACCACAGGCCCACATATTCACTTCTGTTATCTACAATGAATGGGTTTTCAATGTGAGTACAGTGGCGCCTCACTTAAAGAGCTTAATTCGTTCCAGAGTCCTGCTCTTTAAGTGAAGCAGATTTTCCCATAGGAAACAATGGGAACTCAGACGATTGGTTCCACAACGCCAAAAATATTCATATAAAAATATTAACTTTATGTAAAAATGATGACAAAATACAGGAATTGAATTCAAAACATTATAATATTGACCACAATTATTGTAATAAAACACTGTAATATTCTGTACAGTAAAAAGAAAAGGAAAACCTTTCTGGCCAAGGATGACTCATTTTCACTAAAAGATTCACTGGTGTCTTTTGGAGCATCTTTAACAAGGAACCTCTCTCTGTGTGAGATCTATCTATGCAAACTAGATAGGCAGTCTGCAACAGCAGAGGGGCAAGAGCCTATGTTGTCTACTCAGAATCAAGCCCCGTTAAATCCACTGGGGCTTACTCACAGGAAAGTGTGTAGGATGCAGCCTGACTCCAAGTTTGAAAGCAGAAAAACAGCAGAGGGGCCAGATCCTATGCTGTCTACTCAGAATCAAGGCCCACTGAATCCACTGGGGCTTATTCACAGGAAAGGAAAACTGCAGACAGGGAAGGTGGTGGTGGTGGGGAAGAGGGGTGGTTATAGTGGGGTCCAGGCAGGTGGGATGGAGGCTCCCTCCTACCTGATGGAGGCTGCAGAGGCTCTGCTGTCCACATGAACAGGGAACTGAAGTCCAAGACTCAGGCTCAGTGTGTGTTGGACAGGAAACTTGGAAGCCTTTCCTCCACCACACTGGCTGTTTTCTAGTATTTGGGCACAAAAATTAGGCTGATGCTAGAGCCAAGTTTCGGAAGGTTTACTTAAAAATTCATGCAGGTTCATATTTACACCATATGATTTTCACCAGATTCTGTATTACTTAAAGAGGACCAGGAGCCCTCTGTAGCTGCTCCTGCTTGCATGGAGGAGAGAGACCGAGTGCAACTGTCATGAGACTTCAGTGACAGTTGGAACAACTCAACACCTGGCCCAACTGCAAGACATTACCAGATGTGGGCATTCAGAGATGTTCTGCTGCCTCTTCTGTCTCTAGCAAGTCGATGTGGTTATTTTGCAACAGAATGGCCTGTAGCATGAAGAGGAGGGCATGTGACAACAGCTGTTCTCATAAAGAAACCCTTCTGGAAATGAATGTTGCTGCTAACGTCTTTTTGGCATCACGTAACAGAACTACAAAAGTCATAATTTTAATATCCATATCCCAGGAAGCTGGACTAGATGGGCCTTGGGCCTGATCCAGCAGGGCTCTTCTGTTCCCCAGACTCTTTCTCCTATTCAAAGCTCTTCCAAATTCCCAACATTGATATGGCCTACCATCTGTTTGAGTTATTTGTTGTGTAACGAAGTATTCTTCTGGACCAAATACTTCCTCCAAAGTGGGATCCTTCATGCAAAATAATTTTATAATCGTTTGAACCTCTTTCCAATCTCCAAGAATTATATGGTTTCTCCCCAGTGTGGGTTGTCAGATGCACAGTCAGGCTACCATTCGCACTGAAGCTCCATCCACACTGCTAGCAACTGTATGGCTTCCCATATGGCTTGTTTGATGCAAATTCAGCTTTGACTTTTCAATTAAACTCTTTCCACTCTCCGAGCATTTTTATGGTTTCTTGGCCATATGGGTTCTTCGATGCTTTGTCAGATGTGAGTTTTGACTGAAGTTCTTTCCACACTCCAAGCATTTATATGGTTTCTCCCCTGTGTGGGTTCTTTTATGTTTACTGAGGCTTCCACTATTACTGAAGCTCTTTCCACACTCCAAGCAGGAATACAGTTTTTCCCCTGTATGGGTTCTTTGATGTCTAATCATGTGTGAGCCCTGACTGAAGGTCTTTCCACACTCTACACATTCTTATGGTTTCTCCCCTGTGTGGGTTCTTTGATGAGCAACAAGGCTGTCATTCCTACTGAAGCTCTTTCCACACCCTGAGCATGTATACGGTTTCTTTCCTGAGTGTATTCCTCGATGTCTACTCAGGCATGAGCTGATACTGAAGCTCTTTCCACACTCCATGCCTTTATATGGTTTCTCCCCTGTGTGGGTTCTTTGATGCACAGTCAGGTGTGAGCTCCAACTGAAGGTCTTTCCACACTGCAAACATTTATATGGCTTCTCTCTTATGTGGCTTCTTTTTTGGGAAGTAACACGTGTGCTTGTATTTGTTGTTTCTTCATGCAAAAGATACACCTCACTGTTCTTTACTTTGGAATGTTCCTCTTTGATCTTGATTTTATGAAGACAGACAACAAGTTCAGTCCTCCAAGCAGTGCTGGGTCTTCCCTCCTCCCTTCCTGATCCATCTTGATTTCTAAAAGGCTGTTCCTCTTCTTCAAGCATGATAATGTCTGATGAGACCCCACTTGGCTCCCTTATGTCCCCCATTGGTTTCTGGAACAGAAAGAGAATCCTAATTAGTGAAGTCTAGAGACGTGACTCAGAAGTCAACACCAATGGATGTTGTGGCACTGACTCTCTCCCCAGAAAGGATATACAGGATCACAGCCCTGTTCAGAGACTGTCTCTCAATCAGTGGTGTACCTAAGCCATTTGGGACCCAGGGCTCTAAGATTTTATCACCCCATAACAAAATTCAATAAAAATTAATATAAATAATACAAAGAATATTACATGTAATTCACATATACCTCAGCAGATCAGACCAGCTCCACCCCCAATAAAAAATAGCATCCTCCAGATTAGGAGCATCCAGAGACAAAGCTCCTTGTTCAAATCTCAGCAATTCTCCCCTTGCAAAAAGGGCCGCCCACAACAGAAGACCCCTAAGACCTAAGACCACTCTCCCTCACTGGGGCTCAGTCAGCACCTGCTGGAGATGCTGTAGGAGGATTTCTTGCTACAGGCAGGAAGTTGGAGTAGATGACCTATTAGGTCCCTTCCAACCCTATGTTTCTGATTCTAATATACTTCCCCATTTGCAACACCCTCCTATGCATTACATTCCCCCAAGCACAACAACATCCCCCCCCCAGTGCAACATCCCACCCAGGTGCAACATCCTGCCCAGGTGCAACCCCCTAGTACAATATCCCCCATGAACACCATCCTCCCACTGGTGCAACATCCCCCCATAACTATGGGCACCCCTACCAAGCAAGAGCAGGATTTGAAGTTGTGTGTATCAGTCTTCTCTGTTAAGTATAGGCCAAAAACGGTTTGCATCCCCTTTCAGCACCTTAGGGGTTAAATACCTAGAAACAGTTCTAGGTGGGTGCTGCAGTCATGGAAGGAATACACTCCCTGAATTTCATGCTTATAGGTCCCAAGATTAGGGCAGAGCATCCATCAGGCATTGATTATTCAATGTAATGTATAGAGAAGAAAAAGCGTGGTGCAACTTTTTACCCCTTTTGGTTGGAGTTTCCAAAAACCGGTTCTTAGTGCACCCCTCAATCACGTAAGGAACAGCGTCTCCCAATTTCACTCTCTAGGTCAGGGGTGTCCAACCTTTTAGCTTCTCTGGGCCGCATTGGAAGAAGACGAGTTGGTTTGGGCCGCACATAAACACTAATAACTGTTTTTAAAATATAGGACAAAATGTAGGGTGTCCTATATTTTGTCCCACGTTTTTTAAATCTTGGAGTAAGTCTCACTGATTTTAATGGGGCTTACTTCTGAGTAGGCATGATGCATAGAATGGGCAGCGATCCTCTCCAAGCGAAACCTTGGAGTGACCCGACAATCCAGAGTAACTATGGGAGTAGTAAGAGACATTACATGCACCCTTAGTTACTGCACCACCTAGTGAAAAGCTATAGGAAATTCATATTGCTATCCAGAGTAAATTGTTCTTACACTGGAACAAGGACTCCCCATAGCTACTCTGGACTGCACCCTAAGTCTCATTGATTATCATGGAGTTTTCTGCTGAGTAGCCATGCATAGGATTGGGCTCTCAGACTGCAACTTGGGAGTAAGCCTCATTGACTTTAGTGGGGCTTACTTCTGAGGAGGCATGATGCATAGGATGGGCTGTGATCCTCTCCAAGCTTAACCTTGTGTAGATATGCTGCAATCCTGAACACACTTTTCTGGGAGTAAGACCCACTGGGTACAGTGGGCCTTACTTCTGAGTAGACATTGTTAGGGTTGCAGTATATCTCCAAGGTTAAGCTTGGAGAGGATCACAGCTCATCTTATGCATCATTGGGCTGTGACTTTGCCTATGCATCATCTCAGACTGCAACTTTGGAGTAAGCCTCATTGACTTTAACAGGACTTACTTCTGGTCTCAAGGGCAGCAGGCAGCAGCTGGGATAGAGGCTGAGGCTGCTTTGGGGGGATGTGGGTGGGCGAGCGCTGCAAGGTCTGCAGGGGCCTGAAGCGCTGTGAGTGCCAGGAGGCAGGTAGGGGGAGGAGCCAGGCAGCCCAGACCAGCTTTGTGGTGGCCGCCCAGGGCAGTGCGCAGAGAAGCACACAAAATTTGAAAATGGCTGCTGCCACAAAGCTGGTTTTTCCAGTGGTGATGGCCAGCTTTGCAGGAGGGCTGCATCCACCCTTGTCCTGGACCGCATGCGGCCCCTGGGCCGCATGTTGGGACACCCCTGCTCTAGGTCCAAATGGTTTTGGCTGGGCATTGAGTCAGTGAGTGAGTCAGTGACTTTTCAGGTATATATAGAGAGAGATTTGTTTACATAGAAATAACATGCAACTTATCTTTTCATTTTGCACACCAACACAATACATAAGCCTGCATCCCTACAAGAGTGCCCTTCCCTCCTAGATCTTCCCCTCCAGATTGTGGGTGAAAGAGATGCAGCTGTCCTGGGTCAGCTCTCCTCTTCCTCCAGAAGGGTCTTGACAGGGGGTCCTCATGTATCTCCCCAGCTCCAACTCTGCCCTACTGCTCCCTCTGCCTGTGTTAGCCATGCCAGGCTGTAGTTGTTGGAAGTGAGGCTGGATGGGGAGGGAGAGGGATGCATTTCCCTACCAGATCTTCCCCTCCAGATTGTGGGCAGAAGACGCAGCTGTCTGGGGTCAGCCTCTCCACTCCCTCTGGAGAGGTTTTGACAGGCGGGGTCCTCAAGTGTCCCCCCAGCTCCAGTTGTGCTCTGATGCTCCCCCTGCCTGTGCCAGCCATGCCAGGCTGTGGTTGTGGAAGTGGGGCTGGATAGGGTGGGGGAGATGCCCTTCCCTCCTGCCTGCTGTCAACTCCCAGATCACCCGATGGAGTTCTCTGGGGGAGGAAGGGTAGCCTGAATCCCCTCTCCCCAAAAGCAGTTTGTTACGTGAAACATACTTTACGTGAGGCATTTGTTACGTATATAGATAATATTAATCTATACTAATAAAAGGTTAATTCTGGTCCATCCGTCAGATAACCCTCTAGCACTGCCCACGAATACTCTATAGATATATCATACCTTTTTGGAATCGGGCTGTGGTGGCGCAAGCGGTTAAGTCGCTGTGCCTGTTAACCAGCAGGCCAGGGTTTGAGACCCAGGTTGGCCCCACAAGACAGGGTGAGCTCCTGTCCTTAGCCCAGCTCTGCGATGCCAGCTGGATCCAATCGTATTGGCTCTGCCTTTCCATTGGACTAATTCAGTGGTGTGGAGAGGGGGGATTTGCTGCTTGGGTAACAGCCTATAATCCATAACAATCTAACCCAGGCTTTCGAGCTTTGCATGCAGCGTATGCAGCGCTGAGCACAATACCATAGTCTTTCAAGACTGATGGAGGCCTGCTTGGAATCGGGATAAACCCAGGATTAACCCCTAGACACAACTGAACCTCACACTCCACACCCACAATTCCACACATGCCATACACATATCCTATCCCACTCTTTCACACACACACACACACACACACACACACACACACAACCTAGGCCAGACCCCACACAAAGCCCAACCACACTCCATACACAAACCTCCCCACATAGACACAGTAACCCACCAGAGTTGGGCCCTGACTCGCCCAACAACCAGTTCGTCAGAAGTGGGGGCAGGGGACAGGGGAGTCAGGGGGTGGGGCCGGGTGCATGTGGGCAGGGTGAAGGGCAGGGTGAAGGGCAGGGTGAGGGGTGGGCCCCAACCCCGGCGCACTGCGCAAGTGCCAATCCCCTGCGCATGCGCAGTGCGTCTCCTCCAGTTGGATCTCGGCGCTTGCACAGTGCGGAGCTCAATCTCAAGCCTGAACCGGCCTGGGCCCACCCATGTAACCCACTCTTTCACACTCACTGAATGTACCCCAATCCCTACACACAACTGAACTCCACACTCCACACACTGCACTCAAAACCAAACTCCACACACACACACAAATAAATTACTCCACGTGCACACACATTAACCCACTATTTCACACTCACACAACATAGGCCAACCCACAGAGAAAACTGAAACCCACACTCCATACACATAACCCCACACTCCACATGCATACACTAACCCACTCTTACACACAAAATGTAGCCCAACACTCACACACAATCAAGCCCACATTTCACCCACACAGAACAAAACTCCACACTCACAACCACACACTCCACTCACACACAACAAATCTCCGCACACACGCTAACCCACTCTTACACACAAACACACAATATAGCTCTACCCCCAGACATACCCAACGCCACACTAAACGCACACACAGCACAACGTAACCCACTCTTTTACATGTACACAACGTAGCCCAACCCCCTCACACAACTGAACACCACACTCTCACACAAAACGTATCTCACACACACAAATCTCACATACACGTATCTCAATCCCCACAGACAACCCAACCCCCACATTCCACACACACAAACCCACCTCTACACACACACACACACAACCTAACCCATACTCTTCCCCACAAACACAACCCAATCCCAACCCCCACACATATTTTAAGTTTTTTTTAAAAAATTACAGGTTAATTTTTTATTTTAAATGTTTTTAATTTATATTGTAGTATGTTGTGATCAAACAAGCAGACAACCAGATATCAGTACAGGATCTTTTATTTCGACAACTGTCGGGTCGCCTTTCGGGGACTGAAGTCCAAATCAGAAAATGACCAAGATGGCTTCTAGCCTTAAGTCTCTATAGTAGCAGGCAAAGTACAAAAGCAAGAAGGCGGCACTGATTTCATTCAGTGGGCGACATCATGACACAAGTAAGCATGCTCAGTAAGCTCTGGGTACATCTCCATTCTCAGTATGATTCTTGCTGACCCCCCTTAATTCTAGGACCGAGTTGTCATCAGTCGGCCAGTGTTTTCAGCTGAGAAAGCTTCCCAGGCTCATCACTGCCACCCCCTTCAAGGTGCCCCCTTTCTAATGCCCTAACGTCCCTGATCGGGACCATTTTGGAAGTCTTTACTCTCCTGGACTGACCTTCCACTCCAGCCAAGGCATGCCTGCTTACTCGCCAGTAAACACAGCTGTGCCGTTCACATCCATTTTCAATGAATTTCAATGCAATCATCAGGGACCTCTTTCTGGGGTGATTTGTGGGGGCTGCTTTCATTGGATCAGGACAATTCTGGTGTCCTTAGATTACTCTCAGCCTGTCCTTTCCAATAAACTATGGCACATTTGCCTACTCGTGGGTAAAGCCGCAATATGGGTCACTTTCACTTTCCATAGAGTTCAATGCATGTTTTAGTTTTGGGGTCATAACTTTTGATAGGAAGGTGATATCTCAAAACGGATTTTTACATTAGATTCTGCTCTTCAATACAAATCCAACAGTATATGATCTGATAGAGTTTGAAACTGCAATTTTTAGGTCCTCCAGTGTGTGTCACCCCCCCCCCTTGGCGCATCATCCGAGCAGACTGCACCACACGCACCACCCTAGTGATGCCGCTGGGGCTTACTTTAGTGTAGACATGCAAGGCTAGGACTCTCAGGCTCCTTTCCATTGCTCCCCTTACATAGGAGTGAGCCCCACTGACTGTAATAGGCTTACTTCAGAGTAGACATGCATAGGGTGGTTCTCAGGACAGTCTGAGGAGGTACTGCTTCAGCACTGAAACTGGCCATATCGTGGCTGGGATTATTTTTTGCTTGTTTATCAAGACATCACTTGTATAGAAGTCAAAATTTATTAGAAATATTTTATTTCTTTTGCAAAATTCTCTCAATCCAAGATTTTAAAGCATACGGTCATGCCTCTGAATGGATTCTCTGATGCAAAGTCAAGAGTGAGTTCTGACTAAAGTGTTTTCCATACTTCAGGCAATTATATGGTTTCTCCCCTGTGGGTTCTTTGATGTAAATTTAACTGTCTTTGCTGAATAAAACACTTCCCTCATTCCAAGCATTTATATGGTTTCTTCCCTGTGTGGGTTCTACGATGGAAAGCCAGGGATGAGCTCTGACTGAAGCTTTTTCCACACTCCAAGCATTTATATGGTTTCTCCCCTGTGTGGGTTCTTTTATGTTGATGAAGGTTTCCATGATCACTGAAGCTTTTTCCACACTCCAAGCAATTATATGGTTTCTCTCCTGTGTGTGTTCTTAGATGCTTCGTCAGAGCTGAATTCACAGTGAAACTCTTTCCACACTCCAAGCATTTATACGGTTTCTCCCCTGTGTGGGTTCTTAGATGTACACTGAAAGTTGAGCAGTTACTGAAGCTTGTTCCACACTCCAAGCACTTATATGGTTTCTCCCCTGTGTGGGTTCTTAGATGCTTTTTCAGACCTGAGTTGACAGTGAAACTTTTTCCACACTCCAAGCAATTATATGGTTTCTCTCCTGTGTGGGTTCTTAGATGTACACTGAAGGTTGAGCAGTGAGTGAAGCTTGTTCCACACTCCAAGCATTTATATGGTTTCTCTCCTGTGTGGGTTCTTAGATGCACAGCCATCTTTGTGCTCTGACTGAAGCTCTTTCCACACTCCAAGCACTCATATGTCTTCTCCCCTGTGTGGATTTTTACATGTGCAATAAGGGTTGAGTTCTGACTGAAGCTCTTTCCACACTCTAAGCATGCATATGGTTTCTCCCCTGTGTGGGTTCTTTTATGTCTACTAAGGCTTCCACTAAGACGGAAACTTTTTCCACACTCCAAGCAATTATATGGTTTCTCCCCTGTGTGGGTTCTTTTATGTTTGCTAAGGCTTCCACTATCACTGAAGCTCTTTCCACACTCCAAGCATGCATATGGTTTCTCCCCTGTGTGGGTTCTTTGATGCAGAATCAGGTTTGCTTTCTTAATGAAGCTCTTTCCACACTCCAAGCACCCATATGGTTTCTCCCCTGTGTGGGTTCTTTTATGTTGACGAAGGCTTTCACTGTCACTCAAGCACTTTCCATACTCCAGGCACTCGTATTGCTCCACCCCTGTGTGTGTTCTGTTATGTTTACTAAGGCTTCTACTATCACTGAAGCTCTTTTCACACTCCAAGCATTTATATGGTTTCTCCCCCGTGTGGATTCTTAGATGCACAGAAAGGTTTCCACTATCACTGAAGCTCCTTCCACACTCGAAGCATTTATATGGTTTCTCCCCTGTGTGGGTTCTTTGATGGAGAGTCAGCTTTGAGTTCTTAATGAAGCTCTTTCCACACTCCAAACATTTATATGGTTTTTCCCCTGTGTGGGTTCTTTGATGCAGAGTCAGAGTTGAGTTCTGACTAAAGCTCTTTCCACACTCTAAGCATTTGTATGGTTTCTCCCCTGTGTGGGTTCTTAGATGTGCACTAAGACTTGAGCTCTGACTGAAGCTCTTTCCACACTCCAAGCACGTGCCTGGCTTCTTTCCTATTTTGGTTCTTTTGTGTGCTCCAATTTTTGATGTGCTGTTGAAGGTCTTTCCACACTGAGAGTATTTTTCCTTCCTGCTTTCAATTTCTTTTTCTAAATTGACTGAAAGGATGTTGAAATTGCCACCACCACAAGTATCAGAATTATGTCTACTTGTCTTCTCCTTGTTTCTTTCTTGTTTCCTTGAGCTTTCGCGATGCAGAGCGTTCTCCCTTGTATTGCTCCTTTTATGGGAAGTAACACTTGTGCTTGTTCTGGTTGTTTCTTCATGCAAAGGACACACCTCACTGTTCTGTACTTTGGAGTGTTCCTGCTTGATCTCGATTTTATGGAGACAAACAACAAGTTCAGTCCTCCAGGCAGTGCTGGGTCTTCCCTCCTCCTTCCCTGATCCATTTTGCTTGCTTAAAGCCTCTTCCTCTACATCAAGCATGGTTATGTTGGAGGACACCCCACTTGGCTCTCTCGGACCCGCAATTACTTGCCCTGCAGCAGAAAGAAAATCCTGATTAGCCTGCAAAGGGAGTTGGAATTCTGCAATTCTAGAGATGAGTAGCTGAGAAGGAGGGAGAAGGTCACAGCTCAGAGAATAACTAATGTTGGGGAGAAGAAGCAGAATCATGGCCGCTTGGCCTGCTTCAGCGAGACCTAGTCCTGAAATGGAGGCAGCTTGTTTGGTCCTAGAGAGACATCGCTACAGGAGGGCATCCTTCTGGATTTTCACAGCACATTTTAATGTCACATTAGATTTAATGGTAATTCATCTATCAGTTTGTACTGTGGGGCTGTTGTGTGGGAAGGTTTGTTCTTAAATGGCAGCGAGATGGCACTGAGATCAAGTGCCCTGCAAAGAGCAGGAGCAGATTTCTGCATCAGGATGGGGGGAGGAACAGGGGATGCTGCAGCACCCGGGGGGGAGGAAGAGGGGATGCTTCTGCCCCCGGGTGAGGAAAAGGGGATGCTGCTGCAGTCATGGAGGGAGGGATAGGGGATGCTGCTGCACTGGGTGGGGGGAGGGAGAGGGGATGCTGCTGCCCCTGGGGGGAGGAGAGGCTGCAGCACCCCGGGGATGGCCAAAGGATGCTTCTGGATGGGGGGGGGAGAGGAAGAGGGGATGCTGCAGCACCGGAGGGAGGGAGAGGGGATGCCACTCAGGGGGATAGAGGGGGATGCTGCAGCACCCAGGGGGGAGGGAGAGGGGATGCTCCTGCACCCAGGGTGAGGGGAGGGAGAGAGGATGTAACTGGGAGGGAATCATAGAGTTGGAAGGGACCTAGTAGGTCATCTAGTCCAACCCCCTGCCTGCAGCAGGAAATCTGCCTGCAGAGGGGAGGGAGAGGGGATGCCACTGCACGGGGTGGGGGATAGGGAGAGGGGATGCTGCTGCATCAGGGTGGGGATGACATTGAGAGTAAATTCTATTTGTTTTGTCCACAATTTCTCCCATTTTTCCATTGAACTTTCATTCTTTGCCAAGTGAATCATACACTTTGACCTTTTTGTCTTCCATTTCAAAGTTCAATAACCATTTGTGTATTTTAAAGATTACCTGCTCTTCTGATTTTATTGTTGTTTTAATATTAAATCTCTCTCTTGGAATCCATATAATTTTTTATTGATTTTAAATCTTTCCAGTAATTGTATGTATAGTAACGAGTTGTTTCTCTCCACTGTTCCAACATTGGCTGGCAATTCTAAGGCCAAAGGAGGTCTTTTTTCAAAGCAATAAGTAGAGACTGCAAACCTGTGGCTGGGCGGCTAACTGTGCCTCCTGCAATTGGCCTCTGCTTCACATTCTTTAATTGCATGTGAGCACCATGACTGCATGTGAGCATCATCCCAGAGCACCATGTCCCGTAAGCCTGAGAAGGCAGAAATCTCTTTGGTCTCTTCCCTTCCTTCTCCTGGCTTCTCTCCCTTCCCTCTGCTCTCCTTCCACTGCCTGGAGAAGGATAAGTGGGCAGTTCATGGAACTGATGCTTAGAGCTGTGGTTTTTGCGTGTTTCAGCCAGAGACCTGATATCACACTCTGTCCAGGACTCCCGCTAATGATGCCATCAACCTGGAAGTGATGTCATAGTTGGAAGTGACATCACTGGCTGAGCCTCCACGTCTATTCTGAAATAAGTCCCATTGAGTTCAGTTAGACTTGCTCCCAGGAAAGTATGGATTGCAGCCTGTTCCCCATCCTCTGCACATCTACTTGGTAGTAAGGTTCCCTTTATATAAGAACAGTCTCCGCTGGATCAGGACAAGGCTAATCTAGTCCTGCTTCCTGTGCCACAGAAGCCCGTCGGACTACACACCCCTCGTGGTTTGTAACCCATGAATATATATCTTATTTGGTACTTGGTTTAGATCCAGGAGTTCCGACATCTGGTATCTGGTTATTCTGACCGTATCTGGATAGAGGTAAACACATTATTTGCCTAATCAGTCCCTGGAAAGCCCCCCTGCACTTGTTCTTTTCCCATGACCATAAATGTCCTCTTAAATGGAGGATAAATTGCTTTGTAGGTTGTGTAAACAAAAGAACATTAAACTGCCATGTAGGCCGTTTTGTGATAATTGATACAATATAGCTCTAACCAGCATAGAGTCTTATGATTTGAATCACAAATCATCATGGATCACAAGCTGAACATGAGTCAGCAGTGTGATGTGTCTGCAAAGAAGGCAAATGCCATGTTAGGTTGCATTAAGAGGACTGGAGCTTCCAAGTCGCGAGAAGTTCTAGTTCCTCTTTATTCAGCATTGGTGAGACCTCACCTTGAGTCCTGTGTTCAGTTCTGGGCACCTCACTTGAAGAAAGATGCAGCCAAACTGGAGCAAGTCCAGAGGAGAGCGACAAGAATGGTCAGTGGGATGGAAGGGAAACCCTACGAGGAAAGGTTGGGGGAACTTGGGATGTTCAGCCTGGAGAAGAGGAGGCTGAGGGGAGACATGATTGCCCTCTTCAGATACCTGAAGGGCTGTCATATGGAGGAAGGGGCCAATTTGTTCATAGCTGCTTCTGAAAGCAGAACTAGAACCAATGGGTACAAACTGCAAGAAAGGAGATTCCGGCTGGAAATCCGAAAAAAATTCCTGATGGTGAGGACAGTTCGGCAGTGGAAGAGATTGTCAAGGGAGGTGGTGGACTCTCCCTCACTGGGGATCTTCAAGCAGAGGCTCGACGAGCACCTGTCAGGGATGATCTAGGAGGATTTCCTGCTGCAGGCAGGGGGTTGGACTAGATGACCTACTAGGTCCCTTCCAACTATGATTCTTTGAACCATTACTACTATAATGTATAACCAGGAAGAGAGGGTATCAATTTACCAAAAGATGGCATTTAAAGGGAGAAATAGGATAAATTGGTACCAGAAGTGAGGTTCACAAGCTGGTACCAGGGAAAAGGGAAATCTGGACTGGAGAGCGAGCAGCTTTGACCACACTTTGAGCTCTACTCATTGAGCTCCACTCAGACACCTTTAAATTGCACCACCGATCCTGCCCAACACTCACAGGCTTCATTGATTTACCTCATGTTTCTGAGGTAAAACTGTCAGGCACTTTCCTGGCACATGCTCCGTCATGGACTAGTAGGCGCGAAGCACAACCTCCCCGGTTCTGCCAAGTAATGGCCTCAGCTGATTTTGCAGCTCAGCCTCAAGTGCTTCACGGGAGCTGCAAATTGTGGCTTCTTAGATTCAGCCCCTCTAATTTGAGGAGGGTCACCTTTTTCTCCAGGCAGAACCACCTCCTCTCAGGAAGACCAGGCACAGGTGACATCATGGGACAGAAGCTTCTGGACAAAGGTCTGACAAATACTATGCCCTGCAGCAGAGCCTATACAACAGCCTCGCTCACTGGTTCTTATGAGAACTATAGGGCCTCTGTTGCCTTCTCTATACTGCTCACTCTCTTGGGAGGCATTGTCAGAGGAAATGCCTCCCAGCCTCTAGAAGTGCTCCTCATTTATAAGGTTCACCAAAGGTTTTCCCACACACTCCTAGAGTCAGGCTCCTGAGATATACTTTTTCCTATGGACAAGATCCTTATTGTCCCAGGTAATCTAAGCGCTTGACCTTCTGCACAGAAGAGGGAAACTCTCTGAGGAACCGGCTCAGACTGGCTGAGGTTTGCTCCGAATGGAGCAAGCCTTGTGGCAACATCGCCTTGTAATGGCTTCAAAGAGTAAGTGGAACCTCTAAAAAGCACAAGTCTAGAGATGAGCAGTCAGCGGTTCCCAATCTTCCTAACACCGTGACCCCTTTATAAGTTCCTCATGTTGTGGGGACCCCCAACCATAAAATTATTTTCGTTGCTACTTTATAACTGTAATTTTGCTACTGTTATGAATCGTAATGTAAATATCCGATAAGCAGGATGTATTTTCATTGTTACAAGTGAAATGTGTGTTCTATGCACACATTGAACACAATGGGATTTATCTCAGAGTAGGAATGCATTGGGCCCTGAGGCTGTAAAAAAACATTTACATGGGAGTAAAGGCCCCCCTGACTATAATGGGATTTATTTCAGAGTAGGCATGCATAGGATTGGGCCCTGAGGCTGTCAGCCCCAGTGCACGCGCAGCTACAG
Organism: Cryptoblepharus egeriae; assembly: GCA_030015325.1. Classification (NCBI taxonomy): domain Eukaryota; kingdom Metazoa; phylum Chordata; class Lepidosauria; order Squamata; family Scincidae; genus Cryptoblepharus; species Cryptoblepharus egeriae. Next base: position 2,691,481 of record JAREYC010000002.1, read on the forward strand.
CTGGAGGTCTGGCAAGCCTGACCTGACCCCCTGCACCAGAGGTCTTTAGGTGACCCCCAGGAAAGCTGTAGGCAACCCCCACAGGGGTCCTGACCCCCACATTGAGAAATGCTGAGTCAGAAGGAAATAGCAGTGGATGCCCTGGCACCGACTCTCTGGAAAGGAGATGCAGGATCACAGCCTCACTCAGAGACAGTTAGCTCCTGTGGAGAAACAACACAGTTGTGGCTGTTTCACCTACAACAACGATTTCCACTGTTCCCATTCCAAACCAATTTAGGCTGGCTTAACTCACCTGGCATATCTTTCCATGGTGGTATGGGGAGGTTGGCATATGCCTGTGCTCTGGCTTGCCTCCTTATTACCTGACTTTTATGGCACCTGCAGGTCAGCTCAGGATTAATGCTGGGGTTTAGGCTAACTGCAGGTGAGGATTGCAACCCAGGTCTAATAGGGCTGCCCCTGCCAGAGGAGCCTCTGCTGTACCCCACATGGCCAGGCAGGCAGCCAGACTATTCCTCAAGCTAGGGGAACATTTGTTTCTTTCCTCTGCTGAGCTCCAACAGCCACTATGGAAATACTTGCACCTGTACTAGGCAGCCACTTTCCGCTGCTGAGTCTGCCCTCCCAGAGAGAAAAATATTACCAATGGCTCCTGGCTGCCTTCCCTCCCTCCCATCTTAAGCACCTGGTGACAATCTATACCTGGCAGCAGATACTCCTCTGTGGCTCTTCTCTGCAGGGCAGTTGTTTGGGGCTGGGTCTTCCCTGTGCAGTTGCTGAGAGGCTCCCCCTGCTACTCCATCTCTGGGTCTTCTGGATCAGGCACGAGAGCTGGAAAGATCCTATTTGGATGAAAAATCCAGGTTTTCCTTATGATTTTATTGCAAAGCAGTAAAGAGATTGATAACAAAAAAGCAAATATTAAATATATGAATTGAAGATGTAAGATGAAGTAAATATGCACTGCAGTGAAAAATGCCACCATCCACGTCTCTGTTTCAGGAAACTGGAACCATTTCTGTCCTCAGTTCCTGTTCTCAGGATTCATAGAGCTGGAAGGGCTTAACAGGTCATCTGGTCCAGATGGACTCTTCTCCAGAGGTTCCACCACATGCTGCCATTTTTGGTAGGGACCAAGGGCCTTTCTGGCCCTCTCTCTCCCAGCCTTGCCAGTGTCCTAGTTCAAAAGCACATCATCACAAAAGCGAAGGCACCCAAGCTCAGCCCCCCCCCCGCCCCCCGTTCTGCCTGCAATGGGAGTTTGGGAGTCCTGCATCCTGCCTCTCAGCCCCTGCTTCTCCACTGGCTTGGCCTTCCTCCCCCTGGGGCTTCTTCCCCTCCCCAGTTCCAAGGTTTGGAAGCTGTTGGGAAACTGCAGGGAGGTCAGCTTCTGCAGGACACACATCTGGAGGGGTTGCTGAGGAGCTCAGCCTCCTGCAGAGTTCAGCTCCCTGGCTCAGTCTGGATACTGGAAGGAGGCACATCCTCCTCCTCATCCCCCCTCTATCTCTCTCTCTCACACACAGCCCTCCTTAGACTCTGGGCTGGAAAGCAGTGCAGGCTTTGGGTGGGGTCCCCCTGGATGCCCTGGAAAACCCTGCACAGCCTGGGGCAGCTGGTCTATTGCATGTGGGTCTGCCTGGCTGGCACTCCACAGATCTGCACCTCCAGCTCAGGGCAGGTGCCCCTTCCTTTCCCTCTCCTCCCCACCTAGCATCAGCATCAACCCTCACCCCCAGGGCTCTTCTCTCCCCCCCCCCCCCATCCCTTCCACCCCAGACCTGCCCCACTTACTGGTCCCCAGAAGAACTCCTCCGGATGCTCCTGGGCAGGAATGCAGGAGGAGGAAGGAAGGAGGGAGGGATGGATGGAGGGCGGTCCAGGAAGGGGCTGCCCCTCTCTCCCTCCTCCACTTAACCCTGGCAGTGCCAGGCAGGCAAGAGGAGGCAGAGACAGGGGAGGGTCTCTGAGAAAGCAGGAAGGTCTCTCCTCCTCCTCTCCTGTCTCCCCTGTAGCTTTTTGCTACACCACTGAAGTTGGTCAGGATGCAGAAGGCTCTGCACACAGATCAGATCTGGGCTTTTCCCTGCCAGCTGGGTCTACTGGAAAGTAACCCCACTGCAGTCACTGAGACCTTTAAGAAAGATGCAGCCAAACTGGAGCAAGTCCAGAGGAGAGCGACAAGAAGGATCAGTGGGATGGAAGGGAAACCCTACGAGGAAAGGTTGGGGGAACTTGGGATGTTCAGCCTGGAGAAGAGGAGGCTGAGGGGAGACAGGATTGCCCTCTTCAGATACCTGAAGGGCTGTCATAGGGAGGAAGGGGCCAATTTGTTCATAGCTGCTTCTGAAAGCAGGACTAGAACCAATGGGGACAAACTGCAAGAGAGGAGATTCCGGCTGGAAATCCGGAAAAAATTCCTGACGGTTCGGGTGGTTGGGCAGTGGAAGAGATTGCCAAGGGAGGTGGTGGACTCTCCCTCACTGGGGATCTTCAAGCAGAGGCTCGGTGTCGGGGATGCTCTAGGGCAGTGGTTCTCAATCTTCCTAACGCCATGACCCCTTTATAAGTTCCTCATGTTGTGGGGACCCCCAACCATAAAATTATTTTCGTTGCTACTTTATAACTGTAATTTTGCTACTTTTATGAATCGTAATGTAAATATCTGATATGCAGGATGTATTTTCATTGTTACAAATGAAATGTGTGTTCAATGCACACATTGAACACAATGGGATTTATTTCAGAGTAGGGATGCATAGGATTGGGTCCTGAGGCTGTCAGTCAGCCCCAGTGCACACACAGCTACAGCCGGAGGTCTGGCAAGCCTGACTTGGCCCCCTGCACCAGGGGACTTTAGGCAACCCCCAGGAAAGCTCTAGGCTATCCCCAAAGGGGTCCCGACCCCCACTTTGAGAAACGCTGCTCTAGGGGGATTTCCTGCTGCAGGCAGGGGATTGGACTAGATGACCTACTAGGTCCCTTCCAACTCTATGATTCTATGATTCTAACTGAGATTTATTTCCACATCTGGTGGTCATTAAAAGTATGGATAAAAATACAAACTTTTGCCAATAAGCTGTATAAGCTCTGAAAGATTAGTTGTATAAGCACAAAACAAGTGTGCTAGGGATGGTAATAATACAATTATACTGGGACATCGGGTCACATGATGGTTTACTCCAGGGTTTAGAAATGGAACAAGCAGAGTACTATAAGCGTGGCAAACAGGTACTATTCATATCCGAATGCTTTATTCTGATGTATTGACATTGATAGTCATTCAATGAAGAATTACTGAAAAAAGAATAAATCCTTCAAAATTACCTTCGGGTGTTGTTGGTAACTTATTGTGAGTTGTAGCATAATCCCACAACGGATCCAGGGATCAGTAGCTTCCCGATCAATTTGCTTCCCTAACTGGGGGAATCTATCAAATTGTTGCATTAACAGAAATCTTACATCAGTTGGTGAATTGGTAAAAACCTCCCCATCAAAGTTAAGGCAATATATTAAAAACAAAATGTATTGAAATTGACACTGAATTACGCTGTACAGAATTACAGGTCCAGACTACTTGTACACAGATTTTTATTTGCGGATTTGACTTGATCATGGCTTGACCAATAGCCATGGCTAGTGATGGTGAGCTGGAGTGCTTTCCTGTTCTCTGCTTCTGGAAGATGAAGGGGTGGATTGTGAGACAATCCTGAGCATGTGAGAAGGTTGGAGGGTAAGGTGGGGTCTTTGCTCAAACTCAGAAAAGGAGTGAAGAGGCTTGAACTGCAAGTGACTCCCAGTGATCTGTGGAAGGGAAGGAAGGCTTGCCGTGTTCTCCCCCCCCCCCCCCCCGCCACACTCACACCATATTGAAACATCTGGGGTAGCGGGTGACTATTGCAGAGTAAGTGGTCCAAAGCTGGCTCCTAAATCTCTGTTCCTGTTCCACAAACCACAGCCAATAAGAAAACTGAATAGTATTTATTTGAACATCAAATTGACAACAAAAATGGAGGACACACTCAAAACTATCAAGATGCAGAAACCCCCCCCCCCCCAGCCACTTCTGCCTCCTTCCTCCAGACCACTGATTTTCAACCAGTGTGCCATGGCACACTGGTGTGTCGCGGATAGTCGTCAGGTGTGCCATGGGAATTTGGAGAATAACATTCATTAATAGGAAAATTGGGGGATTTGAACAGTCTGGTGTGCCTTGTCAACAGTAAAAACAATTGATGGTGTGCCTTGACAATTTCAATGCCTCGTTAAGTGTGTCATGAGATGAAAAAGGTTGAAAATCACTGCCCTTGACCTTTTAATCCCCCCAACTCTTTTAACTGACCAAACCACCAACTAACCCTACGCTTTCTCTGTCATAACTGCCACTTCCAACTGCCACACTCCGAACTGCCCACCTGTTCTCTGTCCTGGATTCCAAACTGAGTGGAATCTGAGGGGGACACCCTATGGTGGAATACCATAGTTATGACATACCCCCTTTTTGGAAAGAGAGGCTAAGAGTTTGAGACCTTCAGCCACTCTTTGTTGAGACGCCAGCTACAGTGATGACTCACACCTATCATACCTACTATACACAGAATGTTAATGCGATATAGCTTGACCACAAAATAGTGCAAATACAGTTCAAGACAACTAAACTTACACATCAACAACAAAACACATATCCTACGACACTCGAACTGGTTACTGAATACACCTGTTGTTTACATTTGATCATTACACGCGAGATGGAGCATCATAATATTCTTAGAACCAGATCTTGGTAAAGTTTCTGCTTTTGTTCCATGTAATACACAACTCTTAGAAACCCAAAACAAATCAATTAGAGAAAAAGATTTATGTCTTTCTGAAAAATATTTAAACTTCTTTGCACTTCCATTAATTTCTGTTGCAGAAAAACACTTTTTCAGGATCAGCTTAGGAACACCTGCATTCCCAATCCCCCTTTAATGACTCAGTCCAATACCAGGAATCATTGATCAGAGAAGTGTCTTTATTATGTCTTTATCAGAAATCCTATCAATCCCTTTGAAGTGCCACACCATTAAAATGCACCATAAAACACAAAGAATTAAATGAGAAATTTAATACTCTACCTAACAACTTTTAAAAAACTTCAGCCTTTCCATCATGTCATGCATATATTCCCACAAGTAAAGTTTTAATTCCAGATAATATCACTTGTACTCCTATCTACCTACCTACCTTCATCAGTGAAAATTAATTTAGGTTCAAGATGAGGTTTAATATAGAATAATACATAATTTTTTTAATTTTTTGGAATTTGCAGCAAAAAATTATTCTCACAGACTGTTCCTAATTAAATAGTTTGTATCCAGATTTCTAATTAGGGTTTCTTGTAGACAAATTACATCATCTTTAAGTTTTTTTTCAAATAATGAAAAATTATATTTCTTTTCTTTGGACTATTAAGTCAATTCACATTCCATGAAAGAATTTTATAATTCATATCAGTGGTCTTGAGATGTGGCCACAATGTCCCTTAAACTCTTGGAAGGTGATGATATTGTTGATCTTCAGGTTCTTCTCCTTTTCTTGCACAAAATCCCTTGCTTTTTGAACTGTATGTTCTTCACTGAAATCTGAAGATCTTCCAGCTTTCCCCGTCTGAACATAATTTTCCCTGTTCTTGTACCCCTTGTTCTCCCCTTCGTTCTTGTATCAGGAACATGGAGTCCTTCCTCTTCTGCAACATTCTGAGAGGGATTTCTTTTAGAATTATTATCTTGCTTTGTTTAAGTTGCAGGGGTGTTCTTGCATGAGACTTTTGCAAGTCTCTAAATTTCTTCTTGGTAAAGTGGATCAAGATATCTTTTGTTAACCCTGTAGATTTGATCCAATTCCATATCCATGGTGTGCTGGTCTGTTTGTAGAAATTGAGGTAGAACTTGGACCATTTGCTATCTCAGTTCTTCTGCAGTTTCTCCTGGTTTCTCTGGTATGGCTCTAAATCTGAGTATCTTCTTCTTGGCCACTTGCTCTATCAGGGCCAGCTAATCCAGTGCTTTGTCTTGTTCCATGGTCAGGACTTCTCTTTTGGAGCTTGTCCCTTCAATTCTCTTCCGCATCTCTTGAGATTCCTGTTTAATGCCACTGAGATTTCTCCATCTGTGCCATTTCTTGCTTCAGCTCTGCTTTAAAATTCAGCAACTCTTGTTACACAGTGTCTTATTTTTGAATATATTTTTGATTTCAGTCTTCTGAAAGTGGTTCAGGTGGTTAAGACACTGTGCCTGTTAACCAGCAGGCCGGGGTTTGAGACCCGGGTGGGTCCCCACAAGACAGGGTGAGCTCTTGTCCTTAGCCCAGCTCTGCGACGCAGCTGGAACCAATCGTATTGGCTCTGCCTTTCTATTGGACTGCCTTTCTATTGGACTATTTCGTTGGCGTGGAGAGGGGGGGATTTGCTGCTTGGGGAACAGCCTATCCTCCATATTAATCAACTCAGGCCTTTGTGCTTTGCATGCAGTGTCAAGCATGATACTCTAGTCTTTCAAGACTGATGGATGCCAATTTTTTTTTAAATTTCAGTTTCTTCTGGAACTGGGTTAATAAGTCTGTCATAGCTTCCACATTAAGTTCTTTGCTTAGAGTCTGTGGTGATCTTTGTTAGTTTGGGATCTCCGTGATGCCATATTATAAAATCCCAAAAAATATAGCTTGTGTTACAGTTATGAACAATATTTGACTCTTTCCTTTTAAAAAGTCTAAAAGGCATAACTCTGTATCTAACTCTGAAACAGCCAGAAATATTAAAGCAAGGAATCAACTGCTTGCCTGAAAGAAAAGAGGAAAATTCCAGAGCAAAGCAAAGCGGTGAGACCTTGAAGTCAGGCAGGAGACTGGAGCGTGCAGGGATCTTGCCTTCTTCGCACAGGGGGCTTCATTCTGCAGCCTACGCAGGGGCTGGAGCTGACTGTGCAACACTGAAGGCAAACATGGAGAATCTCTGGCTTCCCCTCTGGGTTCTTTGATGTCCAGGGGGAGTTCTGGGCTCTAATTAACCCATTAAAAGCCTCTTTTGTGTCTCATGAAGGAGCCTTCGGAAAGTCAGCCTGCCATGTAGAAGGAGGGGAACGAGTCCTTCTTTTCCTTTATTTTCTCGTTTTGCCCATGTTTGTGCTTCAGACATGAATAAGAACCTCCGGTGTTCAGAGAGGAACAGGTGAAAATTACAGGGACGTTCATAACACTATTTAGTTATTTGAGTAGCATTTTAAACCTCCTCTAAGATTTGTACATTTCTCCCTGAGAAGTAAAGAAAAAGCAGGCACTCAGGCAATTCCTGAATACAAGGAAGTTTTATGGTTTCTCTCATTGGTGGGATTTTTGATGTACATTCAGCTTTGAGCTCACACTGAAGCTCTTTCCACACTCAAAACATTTATATGGTTTCTCCCCTGTGTGCATTCTGTCATGTTTATGAAGATGTCCAATAACACTGAAGCTCTTTCCACACTGGAAACATTTATATGGTTTCTCCCCTGTGTGGGTTCTTAAATGTATTTTTAAGTCTCCTTCCTGTTTGAATCTCTTTCCACACTCCAAGCATTTATATGGCTTCTCCCCTGTGTGAGTTCTTAGATGCAAAGTCAGGTTTGAGTTCATACTGAAGCTCTTTCCACACTCCAAGCATTTATATGGCTTTTCCCGTGTGGGTTCTTTTATGTGTACTAAGGCTTCCACTAACACTGAAGCTCTTTCCACACTCCAAGCATATATATGGTTTCTCCCCTGTGTGGGTTGTTAAATGTCTTTTTAAGACTCCTTGCTGACTGAAGCTCTTTCCACACTCCAAACATTTCTATGGTTTCTTCCCTGTGTGGATTCTTTGATGCACAGTCAGTTGTGATTTTTGACTAAAGCTCTTTCCACACTCCAAGCACTGATATGGTTTCTCTCCTGTGTGGGTTCGTAGATGCACAGTCAGCTTAGAGTTCTCACGAAAGCTCTTTCCGCAATCTAGGCATTTAAATGGTTTTTCTCCTGTGTGGGTTCTTAGATGCAAAGTCAAGTTTTTGTTCATACAGAATCTCTTTCCACACTCCAAGCATTTATATGGCTTCTCTCCTGCGTGGGTTCTGTGATGCACAGTCAGGCTTGAGGCATCACTGAAGCTCTTTCCACATTTGAAGCATTTATATGGTTTCTCACCTGCGTGGGTTCTTTGATGCACATCCAGGTTTGACTTTGAACTTAAGTTCTTTCCACACTCCAAGCACTTATATGGTTTCTCCTGTGTGGGTTCTTTGATGCACAGTCAGGTGTGATTTTTGACTGAAGCTCTTCCCACACTGCAAGCATTTATTTGGTTTCTCTCCTGTGTGGGTTCTTCGATGTTTAGTGAGGTCTCCACTTCCACTGAAGTTCTTTCCACACTCCAAGCATTTATATGGTTTCTCTCCTGTGTGGGTTCTTTGATGCTGAGTCAGGCTTGAGCCAACATTGAAACTCTTTCCGCACTTGAAGCATTTATATGGTTTCTCCCCTGTGTGGGTTCTTAGATGCTGAGTCAAATTTGAGTTCTTACTAAAGCTTTGTCTACACTCCAAGCACTTATATGGTTTCTGCCCTGTGTGGGTTCTTTGATGCAGAGTCAGACTTGAGTTCCGACTGAAGCTCTTTCCACACTCAAAGCATTTATATGGTTTCTCTCCTGAGTGGATCCTTTGATGAGCTATAAGTTTGGATTTCCTGTTGAATGTCTTTGCAAAATGAGTACTCTTTTTAATCTTATTTTCAGTTTCTTTTTCTGGGAGGATGTTGAAGTTGCCACAATCTTGAGCATCACTTATTTCTACATTTCTTGTTTCTCTCCTTCTTCTTTGATCTGTCCTGAAACACAGCTTTCTGCCTCTTGTGGCTCCTTTTTCTGGAAGTAAGATGGGTGCCTGTTTTGGTAGTTTCTTCATGTAAACTGGATGCACCTCACTTTTCTTTACTCTAGAAAGTTCCTCTTTGATCTCTACTTTATGGAGACAGACAACGAGTTCAGTCCTCCAGGCAGTGCTGGGTCTTCCCTCCTCCTTCCCTGATCCACCTTGATTTCTAAAAGGCTGTGCCTCAACTTCAAGGTTGTCGATGTCCGAAGACACCCCGCTTGGCTCCCTCAAATCCCCCATTGGTTTCTGGAACAGAAAGAGAATCCTGATCAGCACTGCAGTAAGTCAGTGGAAACTCTAAAGTGCAAGCCTAGAGATGGGAAGTCAGAGGGAAATCCCAATGGAGACCATGACACAGACTCTCTTCCTGGAAAGCAGGTACAGGATTGGAGCCCAGGCCAGAGACTGACTCTCAGTCAGATGTTGTGGAGAAGGAGCACAGTTGTGGCTGCCTGGCCTGATACACCCTGAACTGGTCCTGGGATGGCGACTGCTTGGTCAGACATTTCTGGGGAGAAGCCACCAGAGGAGGCCTCCCTCTGGACTCTCACAGGACTATTGGGACCTTTAATGTCATGCTGCCATCTTATAAATGCTAAAACACCTGTAGTTTTGTAATGTGTGTTGATCTGAGGAGTTTCATTCTTAAATGGCTTGAAGAGGGCACTGAGCTCCAAAAAGAAAGTGAGGGAAAAAAAGTAGAAAAAAGAGCAAAGCAAAACCTGTATCTACAACCTATCTGGGCATTTCAGAGTCATCTGCACCAAGCTCTGGCCATTCCTGCACATGGGAGGGTAACAGAAAAGGTAGCATGGAGTGGAGGTCAGAGCATCAGCTGACCTCTGAAGGGAGAAGAGGTTTTGGTTGAAAGCAACAAGTAAAAACTCTGCAGACTTGTGTCTGGGGAGACAATAGTCCACCCCAGTTTGGCCACTGCTACACACGGTTTCGTCACATCCAGAGCACCAGTACTTTTAAGCCTTAAAGTCCTTACACTTCCCTTTGGCCTCTTATCTCCTTCCTCCTGATTCTCCCTCTTCACTTGGTTCTCCCATCCCTGCCTTGAGAAGAAGGACAAAAGGGCATCATGAGCACATCAAGGAACCTATGCTCTGAACAACCAGAGCTGAGTGCAGATCAGCAGGTACTGTGAAGGCCGGATTGGCTTCCTTCTTCAGCATCCCCCCACCTCCAAAGAGAGGCAGGTGACATGTGTGCTGTGCAGGCTCAAGCAAGGGCACAGGGCACGGTTGAATCTCTCTGTGCTGCCTCCAAGAGGATAGAAAGATAGGCTGCCAAATGATCAGAGATTTGTAAGTTTGAAAAAAGGTGAGGAGTGGAGGTGGCAAGGAAGGGTGGGGAGGAAGAGTGGAAATAAAACATGGTCTGGAGAGAGAGAACAGCAAATAGCATCACCCATCCAAAAAAAAAAAAAAACCATCAATGACTCACTCACATCTTCTATCTCTACCATGCCGAGGGAGGGCTGGAATTTTAGTTAACAGACCCTGATTTCCAGGACAAGAGGATAGGATCCTGACAGACTCACAGTACGATCCAGCAGCAGCCTGCTTCACCATCCCTGTCCCCTCCTGGTCCTGAACTATCTTCACCCCCCCCTTTCCTGCTCTGCCTTCTCTCCACCCTCCTTTCTCAGAAACAGCTTCCTGCAACTCAGAGGGAATCGTGTCACCAATGCCTCCTGGTGGTCCTCCTTGCCAGCACTTTGTCCTTCTGCCCATCACAGTCTTAAGCAGCTTTGTGACAACCTCTACCTGTGATACTTCGAAACTACGGGAAGCCTATTTACCCCTGCATAGGAACTTCTTCTACCCTCCCCCCGGGTATCTCCTATATCCAGCTGCTTGGAAAGTATTCAATGCTAAAGTTACGCCATGGCGCCTGTTTGGAGTCCCAATCTGGCAATCAGCATTTACTGCAGAAACTGAAAGGGTGTAACCATCATTTCTATACAAGATCTTAGGGTTACCTCACTGCATGCTTTATGCAGCACTATATCCAAAGACTAGCCAATTCTGCTAGCCAATTCAAAAACTACTAGCTTGAGCCAGTTTCCTCAAATATTGGCTACAGGTTTGTTTTTTAGCTGACCAGAACTGCATCTTTAAAAACAATCTAACAGATGGAACTCAGTCCTTGGGGCTCTCCCTATTTATCAAGAAAATAAAGTCTTTGGGACTATCTGGGGAGATCCTGGGCAGTGGGTCTGAGGACAGGGCACACAAGATTCTTAGGATGACCGGACTGACAGACAGAGACAGACAGACATATTCAGATGCTCTTAAAACCTGCTTATCACCAATAACACACAGAACTAGGCTAAAATACTTATACTTACTTGAAGCTCCCCAAGCACATTTGCTACTCAGAAGCAATTTCCTTCCATCAAGTGTTCTATAGGCCAGGTTTGAAGGCCTAGAGATGGGCAGGGCTAAACCCTGTGTTTGTGGTGCAGGAGCATATGAGACCCTGATCCATGTACTCTCTCTCATACTGGCCTTGGTACAACAACCCAAGAGAAGCATACATATCTGTCCTGTGTGGCCATGGAGGAGGACACAGAGGGGGCCAGGGCTCTGCTAAGAGCCAAGAGTGGATCTTGTGTAGATGGTGCCTGGCTGCCTGCAACTGATCTTCCAGAGGCAGACATGGGATAAGGAAACAGATAGTTGGAGGGGTTGACTCACTGCATGATCCATCAAAGGAAAAGGAGGTGGGCTCATTCATTGAATCTGATTGCTTTTACCCACCTCTCTGCTGTTCTCAAAAGTGCTGTGTATTATACCAGACTCTATAGTTGTTTATTTCATGCCAATGAAAGTATCTACTTGATCTCTGGAAGGGATATTCCTCTGGACGGGATACCCAAAGACACACACCTGGAAATAAGTGGGTCTTGGATGCAGACCGTGTCAAGCAGTTCCTCTTTGCAGGGCTGTCGTTTGGGGCTGGATCTTCCCTGTGCAATGGCTGAGAGGCTCCCCGCCATGTCCTCTGCAGTACCTTCTTCTGAGAGCATCAACCTTCCAGCACCATCTCTGGGTCTTCTGGGTCAGGCACAGGGGCTGGGAAAAACCTCGTTTGGCTGAAAGAGCCAGAGGTTTTTCTTAGGATTTTTGTTGACAGTAAGTAAAACATAATAATGAACTAGGGAAAAGTGTACCCATGTTGCAGGAGTAAAATTCCACTGTATGCCATCCCCACATGGCACAACATCCCCCATGCGCATCAGTACCCCCATGCGCATCAGTCCCTCAATGAGCATCAGTCCCCCAAGTGCCTCCCCCCATGTGCAACCTCCCCCAATGTGCATCAACACCCCATGCGCATCAATCACCCATGTGCCTCAACCTCCCATGCGCAAAACCCCCCAATGTGTATCATTTCCCCATGAACAACACCCCCCATGTCCAACCCCTCATTGCACAACAGCATCCTCCCCAGGGCAACAACATCCCACTGGGCACCGAGCACCAAACTGGCTGGATGTTGCCAAGTCCTCCATGTTAAGTATAGGCCAAAAACACGTTGACCCCTTTCCAGCCTTTCTCCACGTCGGTTCTTGGTGGGTGTTCAGGTGATATAAGGAACACCCACCCCAAATTTCATGCTTCCAGGCCCAGTGGTTTTGGCAGAGTGTTGATGAGTCAGTGGGTGAGTGACTTTTCTCTTATATAGAGAGAGAGAGATTGGAGGTGTAGGATGGAGTATCTACATTGTAACTGCTGTGTATCTACATTCTGTGTATCTACATCAAATGGCTCCCAGTTCCTCCACTCCAGAAAAGCAGAAGTTTCAACCCCGGTTTTCTTTTCTCCTGTCTTTTTTGGCACTGGTTTTGGTGAAGAAGGAAGGGCCCCTTCTGGCCTTCTGTCTCCGGGTCTTTCCAGTGCCCTGATTCAAAAAGTCCTGAACATCAAATAAAGGCTTGGGTAGCTCAGACCTCACCCCAGTTGGGGTGGGGGTCCTGTGAGTCTGGCCACCCTCCCCACCTGGGGCTCCCCCATCCAAGCTTTGGAAGTTGCACAGGTCAGGAGGATGCAGAGCTCAGTCTGCTTGTCCCCTGGAGGTGTAGATCTTTCATGACCCCCTCCATTTTCACCCCCTCCCTCCCAGCCTCTGCCCTGCAAAGAAGTCCTGCCCAGCACATCCTGGTCCACCTGATCCCTGCAGACCAGCCTTGCCCTGCTGTGGGGGTTGCAGGGGGGGCTGGCTGGGAAGGGTGGATGCCCCTCCCTCTCCTGGTGGCATCTTCCAGGCCTCCCCCTCCAGCTGTTGCCTGGGACAGTCCTGGGCAGCCTGATCCACCCCCCTGCAGGGGTCCTCAAGAGTCCCCCACTAGCTCCTGCTGCTCTCCCTCTGTGGCTCCCACCCCTTCCTCCTTTTCCAGGGTCCCTCCCAGGCAGAGCCCCCCCAACACGGCCCCTTCACTGCCCCCCCCCGTCTCATCGCCTGGCTTCTGCCTCTTCCACTGCCCTGGAGCTCAGCCTTCCCTCCCACCAGTGATCAGTCTCGGGCCCCCCATCCGGGACTCTTCTCACCCCCATCTCTTCCCACCACCTGCAGACCTGCCCCACCTGCGGGTCCCCAGAAGGACTCCCCGGGATGCTCCTTGCAGGAAGGCAGGAGGAAGGAAGGAATGAGGAAGGGATGGAGGGCGGTCCAGGAAGGGGCTGCCCCTCTCCTCCTCCCATCCTCTTAACCCTAGCAGTGCAGAGGAAAGGAGAGGAGTGGAGGAAGAGGAAAAAGGAAAAGGAAGTGAGGGTCTGTCCCCCTCCCCATGTATGGCTCCCTGCAGAACCTGTGCTTCATCCCCCCTATCCACATCATCCCCCCATGCTCATCAACCCCCCATGCGCAACATTCCCACACACGCAACATCCCCACAGGTACATCAGTCCCCCATGCGCATCAGTCCCCCATGCACATCATCTCCCCATGTGCAACATCCCCCATGCACATCATCTCCCCATGCGCAACTTCCCCTCATGCACAACTTCCCCACATGTGCAACTTCCCTATGCGCCTCAACCCCATGTGCAACTTTCCCCCATGTGCAACTTCCCTCCTTGTGCAACTACCCCTTGTGCATCATCCCCCCATGCGCAACTTTTTCCATGCGCAACTTCCACCCTGCGCATCATCCCCAATGTGCAACTTTCCCCATGCACAACATCCCCCATGTGCAACTTCCCCCATGCACAACTTTTCCCCATGCGCAACTTCCCCCATGCACAACTTTCCCCATGTACATCATCCCCAATGTGCAGCTTTCCCCATACGCAACTTCTGCCATACACATCATCCCCCATGCGCATCATCCCCATGCGCAACTTTTCCCCATGCACATCAATCCCCATGCGCATCATCACCAATGCGCAACTTCCCCCATTTGCATCATCCCCCATGCGCAACTTCCCCATGCGCATCATCCCCCATGCGCAACTTTTCCCCATGTGCATCATCCCCCATGCGCATCATCCCCATGCGCAACTTTCTCACATGCGCATCTTCCCCCATGCGCAACTTTCCCTCATGCGCAATGTCCCCCCATGCGCAGCATCCTCCCCAGTGCAACCTCTTCCTCCTAACAACATCCGCCAGTGCACCAGGCACTGAGCACCAAACTGGCTGGATGTTGTTCAGTCTCCCATGTTAAGTATAGGACAAAAACTCGTTGCCCCCTTTTCAGCCCCTGAAGGGTTAATTTCTCCAGATGGTTCTTGGTGGGAGTTCAGGTGACAGAAGGAACTCCCAGAATTCCATGCTTCAGGCCCAGCAGTTGGAAGGAATGTTGATGAGTCAGCAATTCTCAATGCAAAGTATAGGGAGGAAAACGTGTTGCGCCCCTTTTCACCCCCTTCCGGTTGGAATTTCTGAAAACCGGTTCTTAGTGCACCCCTCAGTCACGGAAGGAACCCCCACCCCAAATTTCATGCTTCTAGGCCCACCGGTTTTGGCAGGGCAGTGATGAGCCAGTGAGTCAGTCAGTGAGTGACTTTTCTCTTTTATATATTTAGATTGAACAGCAAATGGGGGGATAAATGGGATGGGCAGTAATGGGGACACAGAATAGAATCATAGGGCAAAATCCAGAGTAACTATGGGGAGTCCTTGTTCCGGTGTAAGAACAACTTACTCTGGATTTCAATATGAATTTCCCATGTTTTCACTAGGTGGTGCAGTAACTACGGGTGCATGTAAAGTCTCTTACATACTACTGTAGTTACTCGGGATTTGGGGGATAGAGTTGGAAGGGACACAGTGGATCATCTAGTCCAACCCTCTCCCTGTAGCAGGAAATCCTCATCTAGTGGGGACCTGGGTCTCGAACCCTGGCCTGCTGATTAACAGGCACAGTGTCTTAACCACTTGCACCACATGATAAAGGTTTCAACAGTGGTGCCTGCCAAATCCCGATTCCCTTCTTGGATCCCATCCAGTTGCAACGCTTAGCGGGTTGCAAATATCACTGGCATAGGTCTGAGTTGAGCAGGGTGACCGTATGCCACAAACCGTAAAAGAGGGCGAGGCCTCCCCCACCCCAAATATAGGACAGCATGTCGGTATCACCGCATCACCACATGAGGAGTTGTGGAGACATGGGTCATTTGTCACTGGTGGAGAGTAAGCCTTGCTGAACTCCACAGGATGTATTTGGCATTTAGTACTCACTCAAATAAAGCTGGAATTAGGTAATAATTTATTTAATTTTATTTAATTAATTTATATCCCGCCTTTCCTCACCTGCAAGAGTGGAAGAGTGATGAAATAATGAAAGGAAAGGTGCACAAAAGAGTCACCCTTTCACCAGGATGTGCATCCTTCCCCCCCTCTTGAGCTTCCTCGCTTTCAGGGGCTGTTTCCATGTTGTGAAAGCTGCTTTTCAGGAGCGAGAGGAAGAAATCGGAACTTGCCTCTTTGATTTTGATTGAGAGAGGGTGCATTGAACATCGTTCATAACAAAGGTATTGGTGGACTTCTTTAATCCTTGGATGGGAATCCACCTCCGCCCCCTGCTTCCACTCCATGCCACAGGCTGCTCCAGCACACCACTGCCACGTCACACTGCAGAGCATGGCTTTTCCTTTTTGTCCCAAATGCCACAGTGTTTGGTGGCAACAAAAAAAAAGTGGGCTGTGGGTGGCGCAAGTGGCTAAGGCACTGTGCCTGTTAACCAGCAGGCCAGGGTTTGAGACCCGGGTCAGCCCCACAAGACAGGGTGAGCTCCTGTCCTTAGCCCAGCTCTGCGACACCAGCTGGATCCAATCGTATTGGCTCTGCCCTTCCATTGGACAAATTCAGTAGTGTGGAGGGGGGGATTTGCTGCTTGGGTAACAGCCTATCCTCCATAACAATCTAACCCAGGCTTTCGTGCTTTGCACGCAGCGTATGCAGCGCCAAGCACGATACCATAGTCTTCCAAGACTGACGGAGGCCTGCTTTTTTGGTGGCAGCACAGAGCGCTGTGCACTCTTCCTTGAGGAGTCTCCCTACCTCCTGCCCAGTGACAAAATGGTATGAAGCACATCCACGAAGTAGGACACTGAACTTCAGATCATCTTGTCTTATGTCTTGCTCACACTAAGGCTGTTTCCTCCCTGTGTCAGTTCCTGGGTGAAAAGGACAGGCTGGCCTATCACAGTCACACTCTGAACATTCATAGGGCTTTTGTTTTTGGATGTCAAGTGAGCCATCAAGTAAAACTATACCTGCACTTTGATGCATTATGATCTCCAAGTGAAGCTCGTTCCACAAGCCAAGCATTTATATAGTTTCTCCGCTGTGTTGGACACAAATTGGGTTCTCACTCTGAGTGAAGCTTTCCCCACACTCCAGATGTATATGGTTTCTTTCATGTGTGGGTCTTTTGATGTCTAGTCAGGTTTGAGTTATGACTGAAGCTCTTTCCACACTCAAAGCATTGAAACGGTTTCTCCCCTGTGTGGATTCTTTGATGCACATTCAGGTCCGAGCTCTGACTGAAGCTCTTTCCACACTCCAGACATGTATATGGTTTCTCCCCTGTGTGAGTTCTTAAATGTAAAGTCAGTTTTGAGCTCTGACAAAAGCTCTTTCCACACGCCAAGCACATGTATGGTTTCAATCCTGTGTGGGTACTCAAATGCCTATTTAGGTTTGATCTCCAGTTGAAGGTTTTTCCACACTCCAAGCATTTATATGGTTCTTCCCCTGTGTGAGTTCTTTGATGTATAGTTAGGATTGAGAACTTTCTGAAGCTCTTTCCACACACCAAACACATATGTGGTTTCTCCCCTGTGTGGGTTCTTTGATGCTCCCTTAGGTTTGAGCTCCAGTTGAAGGTTCTTCCACACTCCAAGCATTTATATGATTTTTCTCCTATATTGATTTTCTGGTGAGAGGTATGGGAGTCACTCTTTCCACATTCCAAGTATTTGTATGGTTTCTCCCCTGCGTTGGTTCCCCAGTGAAAATCACTGAAGGTTTTATCACACAGACTGTCTTGAACGTTCTCCTTCCCTTGGCCTATTTTTCCTATAATTTGGATTTCACTGAAGTCCCCAGCTTGAGAAGCAGAACTGCTTTCTATTGGCATTGTCTGCTTTGTCCCCATCCTTGTTCTCTGCTGTCCTCCATGTTCACACCTTTCCAGTGACACGTTTTGTGGTTCCTCCTCATCTTCTGGCACTTTTTCTTCATCTGATGGGAGTGAAAGACAAATATTAGAACGGCACTAAGAGTGTATCAGGGAGAGTTATCAAGGGATATCTCCATGAATAGCAAGCAGGAAACCCCATGAATAGCAAACCCCATGAATAGCAAGCAGGAAAAGTGATGAGATGTAAGAAAGAGGCAAATCAGGTAAAAACAAGAGGGTTCAAGGTGAACACCTCTCTTTTGCTACACCCCAGCTGGAATGGCTCCAAATAGTAGGGGGAAAAGTTGCTTCCACATTGCAGTGGGGCACCTTGCACAATTTAGTGCTTTCCACCCCCTCTAACCTACGCCACTGAACAAGACTGTATAGTGCCCCAAGTATTCTTGCATTTTTTGGGTTATTTTTATTTTTTTTAAAACCAAAACAAAAATCAGCTGAGCCCACATATGTTTGGTATTTAAAATATATCGATTCACTACATGGAGGCCAGTGATGGGATGCAAAGAAATGAACAAGCGGTTCTCTGCCCATCTGGCAACCACTTTTAAATGGCTTTTTGAAAAAATTTATATGTCCATCTCTTGTTAACAACCGGTTCTATAGAGTAGGTGCAAACCTTCTGGAGCCCACCATTGATGGAGGCACCCTATAATTCAAATCTATATATAATTTGATATAAGTCTTCAACATATAGCGTAGGCATGTTCTGGATGGTACAAAAAAGCATTTATTTTGAAGGGGTATTTATGTTGCTTGAGAATAAGAATGCATAATAATAATGCATTTATTTTGAAGGGGTATTTACGTTGTTTGAGAATAATAATGTTTCTTAGGTAATAATAAATTAACAATAATTTTATTAGTTTGTTAGCTAATATTCATTAGCAAATACTATGCAATATTAGCAGTATTTATTAGCTAATAAGTAAATTAGTATTTATTAACTAATCATTATGGGTTAATAACACTGGTCAATAAATCAGTATGTATGAATTAATGCACACTGATTTACTTAACATTAGGTATTAAACACTGAAGTTGCAATCCTAACCTCCAATGAGGCCGACATAAACCCCTGCATAAGTCCTATGCTGATCTGGAGGTGTCACAAAAGTGCCTTAAGGTACATCTGCCCCACTCCCGGTGGCATTAGGCCAGGGCACAGGCATAGGCTGACCTTCCCACAACATCATGGGAAGATATATCAAGTTAGTTTTGCTGGTGTTTGGGGCGCCATTTATTCTGGTGTAATGGGGAGCCATGGCCAACAGCCGCAGGGATCAGGACAAGGCAGTTTCAAAAACTTTGGGAATATCTGCAGTATGGATTCTTTGAGGCAGATTGATTTCTGATTGAAACTTTTTCTACACTCTAAACATTTATATTTCCATACTCCAAACATCTCCCCTAAGAGGGGGGAAATTCCTCTCTTTGAAGCATAGCCATGTTTGACCTCATGCTGAAATATATGTGTGTGTGTGTGTGTGTGCGTGTGTGTGACATCCAAGCTGGAAGAATGGCTCCAACAGATTCCAGGAAGTACATCAGAACACTAGAAATGCGCATTGCTAGGTACAGCTAAGTTTCTGCGCAGAACTCTCAAACTCCCAGGCCTCTGGTAGAGGACCCGAGATTGAGGATAACATACATACACCAACCATGGAGGGTGAGAAAACAATTTATATATATACCCATATATACATGGGTGGGTCTCAATGCAAGTTCCCCAATGAACATTTAGAGTATAACAGGCAGAGACCAAGGGACAAATCCTGTGATCAGAAAGTGGGAGGCTTTTCCTGTCCCCAGATTAAGGAACTGCTGCTGCTGGACATGAAGTCATACACTGACAGTTGCTGACGTTGGGACCATGGAGACCCACCTTCAACTCTGCTGTGGTGCTCACTGGGGCTCATTTAACCAACCAGTCAGTGTCTGAGCTCCAGGCTGAGAAATATGAGGGGAGAAGCTCTGAGCCATTAAGAGGACAGGACAGAGGGAAGCTCACCCAGATAGGCCACATTCCAGAAGTTCTCCTCCATGACCTGCCTATGGAGGAATCTCTGGTTCGGATCTAGCAGGGCCCACTCCTCTTCTGTGAAGTGCACAGACACCTCCTCAAATGTCACCAGGCCCTGAAATAAAGAAAAGAAACCATTAAACAAAACAATGATGTTTATTCCTGGAGTAGCTGATGTTGGAATAGAATCTACAAAAGACGTGGCAGGTGATGGTCCTGCAGGTGTCCACAGCCAACAGTCTGTGGACCACTTGAAAAGAAGTAGAGGAGATGGAGGCAAATTCTAGACAGGCATGTAGACACAGTGAGGTTTCCCTCTTCCCCTCACCCTTTTCCAGAGATTCCTCCCACCTGATCCGGGTGCACAAAAGGTGTTTCCTCTACACCACCGGAAAGACACGAAATTGTCTCTCTTGCCGGCATCTCTAATGAATCTCCTGTGAAGGACACAAATGTGTTTGGATAAGAGCTTTATTCATTATATTCATTAAGAAATTTATTCATTACATATTAAGGAGTGTCTTCTCCATAATGTTGGGATCAGTCAGCCATTTGAGATGAGTAAGCCATTTACTCTCAAAACAAAGGCTGGCCAAGAAGGTGACCTGACTGCCAGGGTTATGGTGGTGACTGGACTGAGGACATTTGACTATCCTTAGCAATTGGGTAGGAAACCCGACTACTTTGATCTAAGAGATGGAGTATAGCAATGAGAAAGATTCCAGTCTCCTAATCAGGTAGTCTGATGCCATTACAGCCAGGTTATACATTCAGAATCCATGCAAGCCCTACAAGTAACCTGACCCATTTGTTGGGGTCTCAGAGAGCAGCACCTGCTTCCTCAATCATAAGCAAAACCCAATCCGTTTTGTTCATGATTGAGGAAGCAGGTGCTGTTCTCTGAGGCCCCAACAAATGAGTCAGGTTACTTACCTTACTATGGACTGTCTAGCTAGGAAAGGGGCTTCCCCAACCACCCCTACTTGTAATCTCAGTGCGATCTGCTTGACACTAATGGGTATTGCCTTCTCTTGGTGGAATCCCGTCTTTATGCTTTCCTGCAAGATTACACTGTCTTTATTCACTGTTGCCCATTTTGTTTAACCCATTTTGCTTAGACTTTCAATAAATTTCTTATATTTTGTTCTGCTGAGTCTATGTGCATTGCCATACCTCTCTGTTCTGCAGATGCTACTATGGGATTGACTACTATTCACCTGGAAGACAATGTTTTCCCAGAAACCCCACCTGGGGGCCTCCATCTAGCCTGGGATTAAAGCTAGGAATATATGCTACTAAACTTGCATGCATTCTGCTGCTATTCCCAGAGAGGGAGAGTGGAAATCAGGAAGGGTGGTGGGGGCACTAATCACTGCTACTCCCCAATATTGCCAGAAGGAAGAGCAAATTGAGAGAGACAGGATTTGGGGCTGGACTGCAATCCTATCCACACTTACCTGAGAGTAAGTGTGTTACCGCTATACTGTGTATAAGTGCTACCAGTGTGTTACTGGTATACTGTGTATAAGTGTTACCAGTATGTTACCAGTATACTGTGTATAAGTGTGTTACCTGTATACCAGTTACCAGTATACTGGTACTTCATTCTGAATAGACATGCATAGGATTGGTGAGTGTGTCACCTGTCTGTGAGTGTGTCACCATTGCTTGGTGAGTGTTTTCTGTCTCTTTAGTCTTGAAAAGGGGTGACTCTCTTTAGTCTTGAAAAGGGGACTCAAAACCCAGTCCTAATCTTTGCAATGTTGACAGTGACACAGTCAATAATATTAGAGAAAGTACTAATACTATTCATCCAGCCTTACCTAGAAAGGTCTCACATCCATCCCCTCCACGCACAATCTTCAGGGCACCTGTATTCTGAGTGCTGTCTGGGAGAGTTTTCTCTGCTGTTAGCAAACCTGTACCTGATTCCAAAAACGGTTTGTAAACCTGAAAGAGAAGGAAAGGACCAGGACACAAAAGGGGAAAAAATGAGGAAAAGGAAGGAGACAGGCAAGCCCTGCAGGTGAGGAGTCTCTGCTTGGGGGATCTGCAAAGAAAGAGGCACAACTGGGGAGGCACAACTTTTGCTAAGGCTTTATACTCTTCTTAGCAGCAAGGAAAATGAGTTGCTCTCACCTGCTGCTCCTTCAAACTCTCGTCCTCCATCCGGCTCAGAAGGAAGCCTTCTGCCAGCGCCACCGCCTGTGCAGTGGTCTCTGCCCCACATGCCCTGACCCAGCTCTCCAACTCCGGGGGCAGGACGGCCAGGAACTGCTCCAGGATAACCAGGTCCAGCATCTGTTTCTTGGTGTGCCTTTCTGGCCTCAGCCACTGACAGCAAAGGGCATGGAGTCGGCTGCAGACCTCCCGAGGACCCTCGGCCTCCCAGAAGCAGAACTGCCGGAATCTCTGCCGTTGCAGGTCCCAGGTGGGGGTGTCCTCCCCGGGAATGATGGGGGCAGCTCTGGCCTGGCATCCATCATTGCCTCTGGCTTGGGTGGCATCTGTGCCTCTTCTTGGGCCAGCAAAGTCTTCCTCACCCATCTCTGTTTCATGTCCTGAGGCTGTCTCCGAGGAGGTCAGAGGATCTTCCTCCAGCTTCATTCTTCAGACCTCCCAAAATGGAGGGGCTACAAAGTTCTGCAAAGCCAAGAAAATGCTCCGAGAATTAATTATTTTGTTTTCAAGGGAAGGAGGGTCTCCAAGCAGAGCCTAGCCAGTGATGCTGGCCTCAGGGAACCAAGAACTCTCTCCTCAGCTCTTCCCACCACATCTCTATCTGCTCCTATCCTCTGCTACAGACCACCCCCCCCCCCCATTCACAACTTCACCTGTGGGCTGAAGGTGCCAGTCCTGACAGCATCTCCAGGTGGGGCTTGTTGCATGATTGTTGCAGGGGACAGGGTTGGACTCTGGGTACGTCACATCTCACCCCCCACAATGTGGTGTGCAAACCAGTTCCCACTTTACTCTCAGAGCTGTATGTAGACTAGGAGTCTCTGCCTGTGTGGGGGAGCCATGCTGCTGCTGTGTTCCTGAGGAGGAAGAGGTAACGGCCTTGTACTTCCTCACCCCCAAAGGGAGATGGGACTTTTGAAGGTTAGCACCTTTTAATCAGTTTTCCTGGGGCTTCCCTTCCAGACCCAGACCAGTGGATTAAGGGTTTCCTGCAAGTGTCACTTCCAGCATCTGCCCAGAGGCCCAACCAGGGCAGAGGAAAGAGGGCACTCCACTCTCCTGATCCGACAGGTGCTCCCTGTGTGCCCACATGTTGAGGGCACACAGTTCAGCACACCTCCACTCCTGAACCTGGGTTCCCAGGAGGAAGTACCCCTGGACACAATGGGGGTTTCTTCAGAGAAGGCTGCAGAGGATCAGGCTGTAAGGGAATGATCCAAAACAATTTAAGCCAGCACAACCTACCCATCTCCCTGTTCCCACAGTGGTGTGGGGAGGATGGCACATGTTGGGGCACTGGGAACGATGCGGAAGTGTCTTACAGCACTTTTCTAACACCCCCGGTCAGAAGGGACTTGTGCAGGCCAAACGAGGGGTTAGGATTGTGCTCTCAGATGCTAGTCAAGCAGAGGGCTGCCAAAGTGGGTAGCCTCCTTCTAGGATGTGCACCTCCCTTTACAGCCAACTCCCCCTGATCCATCATTTTCAGTCCTGCTCCAGGCTGCCAAGGGTTTGGGGTCCCCCCCTTTGCCCCCCACTTTGGGTGACCCCTCTGCCTCCATGCAAGGCATTTCCAGAAATGTTGAACAGGGCAAGACCTAAAGGCAAGTCCACCACCTGCCTCCTGCAGGCTCCCAAAACATTGCACAGCCCTCCCCATTTCCCCAGGGACAGGAACCCCAAGCTGAGGCATGCCTCCCCCTGGAAGAGGAACCAGGTGGGCTTCCCTGGAGGGTCTCCCTGCAGTGGCATAGCCAGAGGGGTGTAACAATGAGTTCTGCAGGGAGTCTCATCTCAGCCTGCAAGGGTCCCTCCCCTCCAGATCCAAAGGGGGGCACCTCTTGCAGGCCCCTCTACCCCCACCCCTGTGCATCACCTGGACCTCCTCCCAGCCAGACCCTCCCCCACCCAGAGCAGTGAACTCACCAGACCTCCCAGCAGAACCCTGGCCTGCCCCCCTTTCTCCTCCCTCCCCTTCCGGCTCCCACCCAGGCAGCTCCTCCCCACCAGCACAGAGCAGTCTATGGGGCTGAGTCGAAGGGGAGCCAGAGGTGGCGGGGTGTGGAAGGCTCTGCTCTTGGCCTCCCTCTTGGACCTCTTGCAGCACAGCCTTCCCTGGGATCAAAGTGGTCCAGAGCAGCAACAGTAACAGCATCAGTATCAGTTGCAGCAGTATCAGTCTGCAGCTTCAACACACACAGAGATCCTCAGCCTGTAGGGCTTCACTGTGTCCAAGAAGCCCATCTGCAGAGGGTCCAGCCCAGCCCAGACCCACCTGCTCTTCCCCAGAGAGATGCACTCAGTCCCCAGCTGGCACCAGAGGGGCCGCAGCCCCCCAGCACCACCTACTCGTAGGGAGATGTCCCTGAGCAGGGACTCTGACTCTAACTTCATTTGCACAGGAGAAGTCCCAGGTGTCAGTGCTGGCACTGTCTCTGGGTCAGCAGGTGCTGTCTGGTGGTTGAGTGCAAGACCACGGAAGAAAGCTGAGCAGGGAAAGTTCTGGACAACTCTTGGGTGGGAGACTCTTGGGTGGCGGACTACTCATGATAAAGCTGTCAAGAGTCCAGAGCCAGAAGGTGTCACAGTTGACAGCGTGGCTGGCCTGAAAACTCCTGCAGGAAGCTAGGAAGGCATTCCCGGTGCCAGGTGTGATGATGACAATGCGGTGAAGAGTTGTACCAGCTGCCCATATAAAAACTCTGAGCACAGTCCTAACCAGGTCTACTCAAAGTAAGCCCTATTGAGTTCAATGGGTCTTACTCCCTGGAAAGTGTCTTTCGGATCGTTGCCATAGTCCAGCGTGCACTCCAGGTATAAATAGTCTACAGAAAGATCCCCCCAGCAGTGGTAATTGCCATACACTCAAGAAGTACCACCTGTAGGGGAGTGCAGGCAAGACCCCTCTCTCCAGACCCTGCAAATCTGCTGCTTCACTCTCTCCCTTTGGCTGCAGGGAAAGCCTTCCGAGGTGTTGGAAAGATGTTGTGTGACGAGGGGGGTTAAGTGTGTCCAGAGAATCCATGTGCTGCTGACTGGAGCCCAGAAGCGCTCGAGATACACCATATTCACTCAAATCTCACACTCACCTTTCCCAGCTAAACTCAGTCTCCGAAATCAGGGTGTGCGTTAGATTCGATGGCATGTTAGACTGGAGTAAATATGTTGTTTTGATGGTAAGTGGAGGTTGATATTTAATTAAACAGTTTACCATATTGTAATAAAAATGTAGCATAAAAGGCAGAAAATAGTGCAGTTAGGTAAACATCAGAACATAAAGCCCTCCACTTCCTCTCCACCTGGCCTGGGGAGGCCTGCCAGGGTTTCCTGCCCAGCTTGAGGAGGGGTGGCTGGGCTGGGAGCAGAAGTTCAGGCCCTGCCTGGCTTCCCCACTTGGAAGGAAGCCCCACCAACTGGCCAGAGCCTCCTCAGAGTGCTGAGTCCTCCCTCCCTGCCAGCCTGAGCCTCCCCAGCACCACAGCCTCCAGGTAGGGGGGACACCCCAACATACCCTCCCTGGACCCCCTTCTTTCCCCCACCCACCCCACAGAAACCCCAGACACCCTGCCTGGGTCCCCCCTTCCCTCTCACCCTGGGAGGTCTGGACTCATGCCTGCATGGTTTCTCTGGGGGAGGGGGAAATATATATATATATATATTCATTATATATATATATATATATATATATATATATATATATATATATATATATATATATATTCATTTTCTATATATTTTGTATGTATTTATATGTGGAAAGAGGGAGGGGGAAGAAGGGAAAGGGGGGAGGACTGAAAAGATCTTTCATGCTACAGACAGGGGTTGGACTAGATGGCCTACTGGGGTCCCTTCAAACTCTGTGTCTGGTTCTTGGCTTGCAAAGACTGGTGCAAAGTCTGTGGTCCTTTGCAAAGATGCATCCTGGGGTTGGACTAGTGCCAATGTCTGTGTCTGGCGGATTGCAAAGGCTGGTGCCAAAGCCTTCGTGTCCGGGCATTAAAGGAAATACCTGCTTTTGCTGGGATGGGGACTCCAGAATTGTCCCTGCCCTTTGCTCTGGTGAAGCAAAAGCCTGAGCTCTGCTGCTGGCCAGAGGCCCTTCCCCTCCCCAGCTAATCCCTGCTGCCAGCCAAGGAGTGATGCTCAGAGCAAGGCTGGCTGGGGTAGTTCAGCTGAGGACTGGGCGAGGATCAGGCTGTGCAGGAAGGAGGTGGCAGTGGTGCCTGCTAAGACCCTCTGTCCTTTGGAACTTGGATCTCCAGACTCTCCTCTCAGTGCCAAGCAAAGAACTGAGAGGGCCAAGTGGTGCATGGAAAAGGAAAACAGACATTTTAAATACCGCTCCTGAGTCATCTGGTCAGACACCTCAGCACAAAGTGTGCCTGGCCATCCAAAGTTGATGCATGTGGGCTGCCGGTGGAGGATGAGTGTTACAGGAGATGCTGTGATGTCCTTCATTGCTGCTGCCCTTCCCGGATTCTCTGCATCTCTGGACTCAGTGGCATATGTACAGGGGGCAAAGCACTAAGTCTTTCAGGGAGCTTCGCTGCGGGGTGCAAAGCACTTCTATTGCAATCCTAAACCTCAGTTAGGCCAACCTAAGCCCCAGCAGAAGTCCTGCCCTGGCTTGGGAGGATCACCACAGTGCTCTAAGGCACTTGTGCCCCACTCCTGGGGGAGGGTTAGGCCAGTGTGCAGACATGTGCTTGCCTCCCTACGTCACCACAGGAATGGGAAGACCAATGAGTTGTGCCAGCCTAGGTTAGGATGGCACCCGAAGCCTGACAGCTTCCTGACTATGCCCCTAATCCTAGCGGCTGTGTCCAGCTCAGGGCTGCCTTCCCAGGCTGGCAGCAGCTCCAAGGGGAACCAAGCCGTTCTGCTCATTCTGAAATGAACAGAACCAAGTGTTTGGGCTGGTAGGCCATGAGGTAGGCTGGTAGGCTTCTCACCTGAGGAGCGAGCAGGACATCTAAGAAGGGGAATCTTCCTCCCCTCCTTTTCTATAGGACACATTCTATAGCAACTGATGTATATTGTTAATACATTGTAAAAATGAGTGAAGTTCGATCTCCTGGTCCCAAATTGCAAAGATGTTGTACTTGAGAGACTGTTTATACATGCTGTGTAATTTCAGAGCTTTCCAGGTATTGATCAGCCACTACAGAGCTCAATAGGCTTCCCAGCACCACCCCATCCTTTTTATTCTATAATCTAGTGAAATGTACCTGCATTAGGGGAGTAAAAAAAGTTGGAAAGCACTATATAAATACAGTAGATAGAGAGAGAGATAGTTAAATACCCCCACATAGACCATCCCCCGTTGCGCAACATCCCCATGTGCATCACCCTTCTATGTGCATCAACTTTCCATGAACACCAACCCCTCATGCGCAACAACCCCCCAATTGCATGAAACCCCCATGCACATCACCCTCCCATGCACACCAATTCCCACATGTGCACCAATCTCCCATGCGCATTACCCTCCTATGAGCAGCAACCCCCCATGCACATCACCCTCTCATGAGCACCAGCCCCACATGTGCACCACCCTTCCATTCACACCAACTCCCATGTGCAACACCCCCAATGTGCACCTTCTCTCCAGTGCAGTATCCCCCATGTGGACCATCCCTCCAGTGCTCCCTCCCTCCACTGCATCGGCTGGATGTTGATCAGTCAGTCTTCAATGTTAAGTATAGGACAAAAACACTTTGCCTTTTCAGCCCCTTAAGGGTTAAAACCCGCTCATGCAGAAGGGCCATGAATGAGGACAGCTATTTTGATGTAGCTTATAGCACAATTTATTTAACTGAATTTTAAAAATATTGAAACTTAGGACTTTATCAATAGTGGTCCCCATGGGAGCCGCTGCTCTTGCCATCCCCATATGAGAACAGTGAATGAATGCTGGTCTGTTTCTTTGTAATCATAAAATACCAAACCAATACAAGTCTGCTTTTGTGGATCACACAGGCAGGCAAAGATTCATTCCTCTCAAGCATACTGACCTGAAATGATGACATTTGGAAAAAAACCATTCTTGGCATAGATGCCTTTCCCTTGGGTGGAAATGTATCTATGGAACTCCTTGCCACATGACATTGTGTCCTTGGTGGGGAAAGAGCTGTATACATGAAGCCTGACACTTTGAATAATGTGGCTGCAATCCTGAACACATAACGGGACTGACTTCCAAGTGAACCTGCTGAGTGAAGGATCTGAGAGACCTCAGAGTTCCACAGACCTCTGGGACCTCTGAGCATGTACAGAAAGTGCCACAGAAGAGGCCACTGAGAGCGAGCCTTGGAATTTCCCAGGTATAGAGTCATAGAGTGTCACCCCTCACTGCTACCTGTTGCCAGTGAGGGGCCTCTGATGCTAATGAGGGGTCATGAGGAGGGGCCATCAGGATGTTGAGAGGGGGACTGAGAGTTCATCCTGCAGTTGGATTTGCTTCCCTTTCTGAGCTGCAGACAGTATAGGTGAGTTATATATTCTGCTGCTCCTGAATATTCTAGAAGGGCGTCTCGCTGGAGAATACATGGCTATTTTTTCTCATTTCAGACTTGCCACTCCGGTGATCTGCACAGACCAGCTCAGTGCCTTGTGCAAGGTGAGTGCGTGATATGGTTGCACATGTGTCTCTTACTAGCATAGCCGTGGGGGGCAGCATGTGGGGGGCAGCTGGTCACACTCAGACCAGCTCACATTCATAGCCTCATGGCTATGGAATACATGGCTGCTTTTGGAATACATGGCTATTTTTCAGACTTGCCACTCTGGTGATGTGCTTAGACCTGCTCAGTGCCTTGTGCAAGGTGAGTGCATGATATGGTTGTACATGTGTCTCTTACTAGCATAGCTGTGGGGAGGGGGGAGCATGGTGTACTCATCTATCATGATTACCTGTTTGTTTCTGTGCTGTGGATGTGTTCTGGAATATCTTATCAGAATATCTTTAGTTCTTCAATCCTCAAAGAGCTTACCTAGAAGGAAGTCCCATTGTTCTCAATGAAACTTCTGACAGGCAGATTGCACTGACTATTTACATGAAATGTATATACTCAAATGTTATCATGTTCACAAGACGTGCTGTGGCATGCCCAGATGTTAGCATGCATCTCATACAATTAATTTTTACATACTTGTAATCACATGTTCATCTCTTTCTTTAGATGGAGCAAGATCCTGCAGGTCCATCAACCAATGGAGGTCCATCAACCAGAAGATCAACCAGGCCAAGGTCTACCAAGCCACTGAGGGACCAGAGAGAACAATACCTTCTGGAGAGGTATGACTCTGAGGGTGGTCTGGAACTATGTGACTCAGATGACGACCCATCATTCCAGCCTGAATTCATGACTGTTTTTGACACTGACTCCTCAAGAGAAGATGAGGGTGCTCCAGATCCAGCTGAGGAGCACATCCAGGATGTCAAGCCAGAGGATGCTGACAACGTCCAACCAGAGTGGCTTTCAGAAGCAGACAATCCATTTGTTGGAAGTGAGCCTAAGTTTTTAGGCAAACATAAAGTGAACATCCATGGAGAAACACCACTCGATTACTTCACGCAGTTGTTCACCAAAGACTTGTGGACTGGAATTGTGCAAGAAACCAACTTGTACGCCGCACAGAACGGAAAACAGGATTTTGGACTAACTGAGGCAGAACTAAAAGTGTACCTTGGAATTATGCTGGTTATGTCCTACGTACAGTATCCTCGTGTCAGGGATTACTGGACATCTGAATATGGTATTCGCATGGACCTCATCGCGGACAGCATGCCTGTCAACAGGTGGGAGGAGATTCGGCGACACCTGCATTTTGTAGATAAGGACACCATTCCCCCTGACAATAATGACAAACTGGCACTTATAAGGCCAGTGCTAGACAAGCTCCATCACTCCTTCCACGCAGCTGTTGACCCTGAGGAATCGCACAGCGTGGACGAGATGATGATTGCGTTCAAGGGGCACAGCCAGCTAAAGCAGTACATGCCCAGGAAACCCAAAAAATGGGGTTTCAAAGTGTGGGCCAGGTGTGGGGTTTCCGGGTATGTTTACTGCTTTGAGGTGTATACAGGCAAAGATACTGTCAGGACCGGCTTCAGCGCCAGTGAGAATGTAGTTATAAAACTGTGCCACGATCTGGCTGGAAGGAACCATAAAGTATATGCTGACAACTACTTCACCAGCATCCCCCTGGCCAGAAAACTGAAGCAGGATGGCATCCACTTTGTGGGCACAGCCAGGAAAAATAGGCTGAAAGATGCAGACAGATATCTGAAGCAGGAAAAAGAGCTGCAAAAGCGCATCTTTTACCACTTGCTGAATGTCGTAGTGTGCAACGCATGGATTATTTGGAAGTGGGAGGGAAAAGAAAAACTTGACTTGCTCCGTTTCAAATCCAAAGTGGCAATGGCCTTGATATTTCAAGGCTTGAGTGGGCAGAGAAAGAGAAAGAGGGGGCGTCCCTCAACTAAGGCTCCGCCACCCCTAAAGAAAAGGACAGCTGCGCACACTGTTCACAAGGAGAAGCGTTATGACGCTGGGCCACACTTCCCCCAAAAGTCCGGTCGTCCCAATGCTAACCGCTGCAGATACGAGAACTGTAGAGGCAAAACGAGTTTCATCTGTAAATGCTGTGGGGTTCCAGTGTGCCCCCCATGCATGGAAGTCTTCCACACCTTTGGACTGCGAAACTATTTGTCTCTCAATGGAGAGTGAATGCTGACCAGGTCGGTCCAGAGTTATTGGTGGGAAAAGAACTGTATCCACGAAGCCTGAAGACACTGAACTATTTGACAGCCATCCTGAACGCATAATGGGACTGACTGCCAAGTGAACATGCTGTGCGAAGAAGGATGTGGCAAGGAGTTCCACAGAGCCATTTCAACACAGACTATGGGCAGGGTGGGTTGCAGCGAGGGGAAGGGGAGGGGAAGGGGGGACTTTCACAACAGAGTATCTTTCTCCTATCCAGTTTAGGAGGCAGGCACATGGTTGGTTGGACAGGAGGTTAAAATATAGGTTTAATAGAGAAATAGAAATAAACTAGATATTGAGTTAGATGGAAATGAAAGCAAGGAATGAAGCTGGTAGGCTGGACGTTAAAGGAGCATTCCTGAGCCAGCACCGAGAGGGCCCACTTTGCAGAACACAGGAGGAGTGTGAATCCCCTGGAGGAGATGGGAGTCACTGAGCCAAGACATTCCAGTTTCAGGGCCACATCCTGCATCAGGAGAGGCTGATTTGCAAGTCAAGAGACCCAGGACGCTGCAGATAACAAAAGCCAGGCATAGCAAGGAGGGAGATGCCTGGGAATGGTTGTTGCCATTTGATTGAAAAGTGATGAATCAAGGGGGCTTCGGGTGGGGCGATGCCTGCCCTCCCATGCACGTGACCAGAGAAAGGTATGAAGATGCATGTATGTTTTTGCTCTGGACCTCAGTTTGTTTTGTAAGACACACAAGTCTTAGACTGGGGTCACCGGCTTAATAAAGAACCCTCTCTGAACACTTCTGATCTGGACCTTTGTCATTTCCATAACAAGGTGGGGGGAACACTCTGTACATGCTCAGTAGCCCTCTGCCTAAGCATCCAGCTGGAGGGACTGATATCAGGGTGGGGGCAGGGAACCCGATCAGATAGCATTCTAATGCAGAGATACATGCCAAGCCTGTAGATACATGCATTAGATACATGCATGTATCTAATGCAGAGATACATGTATGCCATGCCATACATGTGTGGGTAGCATGCAAGCAGTCCCTCACACATGTATGGGATATGAGGCAGGCACATGGCTGGTGCTGAAGTGGGGGGAGAAACACTTTGTACATGCTCAGGAGCCATCTGCCTAAGCATCCAGGTGGAGGGACTGATATCAGGGTGGCGGCAGAGAACCTGATCAGACATCATTCTAATGCATGGAGATACATGCCTATCCCATGCATGTCATGGCTGGAAGTGTCACTGTCTTTAAAAGTGCCCAGTGCCAGATTCCAGGATGTCTGCAGCCAGCTTTTTGCCACTCCGCTGGAATGAAGTCGCGACCCCCACTTTTAAGAACACTGGACAAGATCAATGTTCTCCTGACTTCTGTGTAAAGAGAGTCATGTTTGTAAAGCAGTTTAAGAGACCATAGATCTCAAAAGATGGGGGAGAAGGAAGGGAGAAGAGAATGGACTTGCTAGGCAGATGTTGTCAGAACCTTTATTCCACTGTTGTTTTTTCATCTGTTTAAATATATAAGAAGAGCCTCCACTGGATCAGGCCAAAGGCCCAGCTGGTCCAGCTTTTATCACACAGCAGCCCACCAGATGATTCCAGGAGCACATATAACGCTGGCGTCCAGGTGCCCCCCCTGCATCTGGCATTTGGGGGTTGTCCTCCTCTACACACACCCTTCATGGCTTGTGACCTGTGATTTTTCCTTTCCTCTAGGAATTTGTCCAGTCCCCTCTTAAAGTCATTGAGGTTGGATGCCATCACCACACTCTGTGGCAGGGAGTTCCACTGACAAACCACACTCTGGGTAAAGAAATTCCTAGTTGGTGTCCTCCGTTCTTTCCTCCACTCTCCTTCTCTGAACTGCCAGCACCAGTGCAGCGTCTCAGCCACAGAAGCTGAATTTTTCTAAGCCATTTTGTTGAAAGAGGAGGCGGGGATGGAAGAACAAGGGGTGGTGAGTAGAGAAGGTCTATGGGAAATACGAGTACCTGAATTTACTCAAATGTAATGCGCCATCGAATTCAAAACTCGAAGCTCGGGGGGGGGGGGGGCACTCTCTCTGCAGGCAGAAGGTCCAGGCCTGGCAGCATCTCCAGGGTGGACATTTTGGGCTTTTCCAGGCTGGACCTGCTTTGCACCCCCTCTGGCTGGCTCCAACCCCCCCCCCCCCCACGACTCCCCTGTGCATCTCCAGGCCCCCCCTCCCAGCCAGACCCCCTCCAGGAGTGGTGGACTCACCTGACCCCTTCCCCCCCTTCTCTCCTTCAAGCATCAGCTTCCTGCTCTGTTCCCAGGACAGAGCAGGATCCAGCTGGGAGTGTGGAGGGGGAGCCGGAAGAAAGTGCTGCTCTCCACTCGCTCTGCCTCTTTGGTCCTCCATCAGGACCAGCCCTAGGAAAGGAAAGGAAAGGGCTCCAGCAGCATCTCCCAGGCTCGGCTGCACCAAGACTTCCAAACTGTCCTCCTTTCCCAAGCCAAGTCCTCTTTTTTACACTGGTGTCCTGGAAAAAAATCTTGCTTGCCCTCCTTTTCCTTGTGAACAGGCAGCCTTCTTGGAATTAGCAATTCTAGCCGCACTTTCCTGGGAGTCAGTACTGTGGATGAACAAACTATTGGACTGACTTCTGAGTAGACATGCGTAGGATTGAAATAAATTCTATGTAAAGTGGTCCATGATTTGCCCCTCCTGCTTTCCTGCCCCAGATCCGACCCCCAAATGCTCCTCTTTCTCCCCCCCAGCTGAACTCCCCCCAACAGCAGGGCTGCCAAGCACAACTATTGCAGCTCTCATTCATTCATTCATTCATTCAGCATGGCTGGGGTTGCAGTGACCAGGGAGCCCAGCCACCCCCTGGCACAGGTGAGGAGGGGGCTGTGCAGGAGCAAGAGGCAGGCATGGCTGTTAGAAATCAGGCTGATAGAAACATCCTGTGCACTGGAGTGTGATCTTCACTGGACTCCTAAAGAGACATTCCCTTACCATGGAGTGACCTCAGTGACAGTGCCAGGAAGTGAACCCAGCTCCGTATGCCAGATCATGACCAGGTCACTCAGCAGATGGGCAGCGTTGGGGTTTGGGGGAGAGACCAAGGGTTTCCACTTGAAGTCGGTCAGCAGACAAGACTGAGCTGCCTGGTGGACGTGGCAGCCCTGATGCCCTTAGAATTAACCAGGACAGGCAACCAGAGAAACCCAACCATTGATTGAAGAGATGAGCAAACCAAAGCGACATTGGAAGGAAGGCCAGGGGCAAAGCAAGGCTCTCATGAACCAGCACTTAATACCCAGAGATCACTTCTCTACTTCTCCGCTCAGGTTGCATCAGAGGTCAGGTGTCAGCGTTACGTCATGCAAGGATCACCTGCTATTCCCAGTCTTGAACCAGGGCAATCTCGAGTGCCTACCTCAGTCTTTTATTACCTGTGAACATTGAACCAGGCTTTACCTGTGATACTTGGGATCAGCTAAACCAGGGGTGTCCAAACCCCAGCCCAGGTGAGATGTTAAGACGCACCTGACCGTAACTGTTTGGATATTCTGCTCCTACAATCAGGTGGGCTCCATGCAAATCAATCAGCAGTGATCTGAACTGTTCTTTTCTCAATGCTGGGATTTTAACTATTTTCCTCCTGGAGGCGTCCTGATTTCTGGGGTCTTCCTCTTATTCTGGCTCTGCAACCCTTATTCTGGCTCTGCAACCCTTATTCAGACTTGCTGCAATGAGGTTCCCTGCAAACGTTTGGGCTTTGCACCACCTCTAGCTCTGCCACTGGCCCAACATAGAGGATAAGGGGAGAGATGGGAACTTGCACAACACCCTTGTTCCAAGATGAGGAGGGAAAAACCGTTTCAGATCCACCTTTTAACTTTTATAATTCTCACCAGAATAATGCACCATATCTCATGCACCATGCAAAAGCTCCGGAAAAAATAAAGGAGTATTTTTATAAGTGCTGCTGAAATCAGATACCACAGAATTCTCCATATGTCTTTGATACAACAGATTCATCTCACTCCTTTCCTGAAATCCATTTCTATGGTTAAACTGCAGCATGTGAAATAGAGAAAATAATATATAGTGTTCAATATGTTCATCCAATCATTCTCAATGCATCTAATTACTACAGAGCATTTGTGTAGCACATTTCAAGCGTGCAAAGCCACATCTTGATGCAATTCTTTCAGCACCCATACTCTACAGTGGGGCCTTGTTAACAATGGGGCTTTCATTCCAGAACCCCCTACCTTCCATGGATGCTGAAGTCCAATGACGATTGGACTTCATAATACTGCAAAGACTCGCCTGAGGGCCATGCTGGGCCCTCCAGAGGTTGCCACGACCTGTAGTCCACGTCAACAGAAAGCTTCTAGGATGTGGCTGGAAGCCCCTTCCAGTTCACTTTAGTGCTTTTTGGTAGTATCTGAGAGGTGCTCTGAGCATGGAGTGGCAACCACAGGTGGTGGAATCTGTGGGTGCTGAGACTGGATTCAAAGGAGGAAGTCTACCTTCCAGATATCCAGGGAAGATCACAGCATACTAAAGAAACAGAATGACACAACATTATGAAAAATAGATATTAAATTCCCTTAAAAACTCAAATGGCAGTAAAATCAAGATGGAATTTTGCAAGAAGAGTATGAAGAGGATAAACTATCTAAGAAGCCGTTCCAGACAAAGAGTCTTCTTCAAAGCCAAATCTTGAACCAGGCAGGCTCCTGTGTCTCACCTGCTTCCATTTGCCTGCTCCAGGTGCCTACCAAATCAACAGCAGTGTCTGAAAGTCTTTCAAGAGGGCCCTAAATGCAGGGCAGTTCACTAATAAAATAATCTCTTCCAACCCTAATGCCACCCAACAAACTGGAAGTGGGGCATAGTTAGGCTGCAAGCTGGATCCTTAAGAGTGAGTGCTGCCAAGCTGGATGCCTCAAGTCCCATGCCAGCAGTTCCTGCATTATGTTCTTCCTCATTTGCTCCAAAGCCAACCCAAATCTCTAGAGCACTCCCTGCACGTCTAGGATTCCTCATGCCAAAAGCTTTGGGGCTTACCAGATCTATAAAACGTTTTTCCAAATCAGGAACTGGGAATGGCCCTATTTCATTCCTGAGA
Source organism: Cryptoblepharus egeriae (assembly GCA_030015325.1). Taxonomy (NCBI): domain Eukaryota; kingdom Metazoa; phylum Chordata; class Lepidosauria; order Squamata; family Scincidae; genus Cryptoblepharus; species Cryptoblepharus egeriae. The sequence goes on from JAREYC010000002.1 coordinate 2,727,117, forward strand.
ACAGCAGCTGGAGAGAGGAGCAGATAAGGCTGCAATCCTGACCTGGGAGATAGTCCCAGTAAACCCACTAGGATTTATTTCTGAGGAGGCATACCTAGGACCACTGTAAGACCTATAAAGAGATGAGTCTGAGGTGGGGACAGTAAAGGCAGGACAAAGAGTGGGGTGGTGTTCTTCCATTACCGGTATGCTTAGCACCAGTGGCTCCTATCACAAATAGTTTGCATTTTTTCCCAATCTGGTATATGTTCAAAGTCACACACACAAAGTTTTTTGATGCTCACCCTGAAGTTCTTTCCCAACTTCTGGCATTTGCAAGATTCCTCCTGTGTGAGTTCTTTGATGAGATTTGAGGTTTGTACTATGACTAAAACTCCTTCCACATTCTAAACATTTATATGGCTTTTCCCCCGTGTGGGTTCTTTGATGAGAAGTTAGATTTTTGTTTCGACGGAAGTTCTTTCCACACTCCAAGCATTTATATGGCTTCTCCTCTGTGTGGATTATCTGATGCACAATAAGGCTTCTACTCTCACTGAAACTCTTTCCACATTCAAGGCACTGATATGGTTTCTCCCCCGTGTGGATTCTTTGATGGACAGTGAGGTTTCCACTATGAATGAAGCTCTTACCGCACTCCAGACACTGATATGGTTTCTCCCCTGTGTGAATTCTTTGATGAACAGTGAGATGCGCACGCCGATTGAAGCTCTTTCCACACTCCAGGCATTCATATGGCTTCTCCCCTGTGTGCATCCTCTGATGTACGGTGAGGGTTGAGCTGTGGCTGAAACTCTTTCCACACTCCAAGCATTTATATGGTTTTTCCCCAGTATGAACCCTTCGGTGGGAAGTGAGGGTTGTGCTCATACTGAAGCTCTCTCCGCACTCCCAGCACTTGTAGGGTTTCTCCTCTGTGTGGATTCTTTGATGTGAAGTAAGGTTTCCACTCTGACTAAAGCTTTTTCCGCAATCAAGGCACTGATATGGTTTCACTCCGGCATGCATTCTTTGATGGTTAATAAGATGGGTGCGCCACGTGAAGCCCTTTCCGCACTCTGAACATGTGTACGGCTTCTCCCCTGTGTGAATTTTCCAGTGCGCATGAAGATTTGAATTTCTACTGAAGGTTTTGCCGCACAAAGAACATTTATTCTTTTCACTTCCATCATCTTCTTTTCCTTGGGTTGAAACCTCAGGGTTTGTGTGACCCTGAGAAGCAGAAGATTCATTTCCTCTCCTTGGTTTAGGTTCAGTTTTAATCCTGGGCTTTCCTCTTCCTTCACATCTTTCAAGTGACATGCTTTGTGCTTCTTCCTCATCCTCACGTTCCTTCATCTCTTGTCCTAGAAAAGGAGACAAACTGAATAAAATCTCTAAAGAGGAAAGGAGACAGAGAACAGGTCATGGCGTAAGAACAGAGTTCTGCCACACATTAAACATATTACAAAATTAAATATACGTACAGAATTAAACATATTCTGTAAGTGCACTGCTAGTATTTTGTTTGGATTGGGACCTTGAAGACTCACCTTCTGCTGTCGGTCCCGTCATGGAGTTTTGGGCCACTTAGTGTCTGGACTATACATTATGCAATTGGAAGAGGATTATTCTGATGTAAGTCCCATTAAAGGGGTTATACCTAGTGTTGGGATTCAAATAAATTTACAACAAGTTCTATGTCCTAATAACCTAAATATGTCCCATTAGTAACCAGTTCTCAGAAACAGGCGTTCATTAGCAAAGGGTTCTATCGACAATGTAAGAACCTGTAAGAACCCCCAGAAGCCCACCACTGGTTATACCCTGGTAACCATAGATAGGACTTCCTTTCAGAAAAGGAAGGGTGGGATGGAGATGAGAGGAGAATTCCTGGCAAAGGGATCATAACAAGGGGTTTTCATCAGGTTCAGGAACATAACAGCAGCATGCAAATGTGAATACAGTTGCAATACAATTCTAGTACCTGAATACAATAGAGGGGGGGCCAAGTGGAAATGAGCCCCTTTTATCCTCACCTAGCAAAGTGGCACCTCCATCTCCCTCCTGCACAATCCACCTGAATGGCAGCCTCTGCCTGGGCTCCTCTGCTTCAGGGAACTTGGTAGCCACTTCTGAGAACCACAGCTGTGCCTGAAACAAAGCAATGACCCCAAGATATGTAGGGAGAGTGAGTGAAAAAGGTATGAAAGACATCCTAAGAAAGCCCCTTTGGATGAGCTGAGGAAAAGCTGAGATGGACAGAGAGATGCTCTTTCACATAACACCAGAACTCGGGACATCCACTCAAACTGAATGATGGGAGGACAAGAGGAAATATTTTTCATCCTGCGGGGGAAAACCTTTGGATCTCTTTTGGACTCCTTAGAAGTATTTATTTTTATTTTATTTTTCACCTTTTCATACTGCCCTTCCTCCAAGGAGCCCAGGATACATAATTCTATAACTTAATATTAGTTCTGACAGTATATGTAATAACTTTGTATACATAATTCCTTCCCTCCTTCTATCTTCACAACAACCCTGTGAGGTAGGTGAGGCTGATGAGCACAACTGCCTCAATTCACTCAGGAAGCTTCAAGACTGAGCTGGATTTGAACCTTGCTGTTCCAGATCGAACTCTGAAATCAGGACATCATCTTGGTTCTCAACTACCAGATTATAACACACTTACCTGCTGCTGCTGTCCTGGTTTTTTGTCCTCCACCTGACACAGGAGGAAACCTTCTTGCATGGTCACTGCCTGGGAATGTGTCTCCAAACTGGATTCCATGGCCTCTGCCTGGGATCCTACAGGGATGCAGAAACTAAAGCACTCAGAATGGCACTGAATCCTGCCCTGCACCCTCCTTCCTCTGCAGTCTCCATCAAGCCTTTTTTGGCTGTCCCGTTTTTTGAGGTGGCCACATCATCTCTCTGACACTGTGTCAGGGGTCGGAAAAATGATTTACATTTCAAATTTGAATAAATTTACTTATTAATATTGTATTAGAGACATTACAAAGCTTGCCCAGGGTGACCATATGGTACACCTCCAAATGTAGGACAAGGGTCCTCAAAAGTCCGGATTTTCAAGTGACTTTGGGAGGACCTTGTCCAACATTTTAAAAAAAACCCATTTTAAAAAATGTAGGACAAAATACAGGGCATCCTACATTTTGTCCTACATTTTTAAAAAGATCACCCCCCGGCAGCTTACTTTGTCCAGGGATGGGGGGCTTGTCCAGGGATAGGGGCTTGTGTGTGCTTTGCGACCACTTAAATATATTGCTCGGAGTGGCGCGCACCTACAGCATGCACCTACGTTCGAAGGAGGCTGCTTGGACGGCCGCTGTAGGTGCACGCCGCTCCGAGCAATATATTTACGTGGTCGCAAAGCACACACACACCAGCCTCCATTCCTGGACAAGCCCCCCCCCCCCATGCTCAGACAGGCCGGACAGGAAGCGAAATTCCAGTCCTGTCCAGGGGTTTCCGGGCGTCTGGACGCCCTGGGCTTGCCCCTGGGCCATATGGAGGGTCTTACTGAGGGCCACATTGAGGCTTGCTGAGGGCTGCATCCAGGCCAGGATTTGGACACCCCTGATCTGGGGTATAAAGTCCCAGGTTGAATTCCTGCAGCACCAACAGGGAGCACCCAAGACACCCACCACCCCCCCCCCCAAAAAAAAAACTCCTGCCAGCCAGAGAGACAGAATTTGATTCAGCAGAAGGCAGTGGCGTAGCTGGTGGGGGCAAAGCAGTAAGTGTTGTGGGGAGTCTGTGGAATGCCTCTGTTTTGCTGCCACCACTGGAAAGGCTCAGAAGGAAAGGCGTTGATGTTGTTTGCAGGCCACAGTGAGGCTCCCTGTAAAACAATGCTTTGCCCCCCTCCAGTTATGCCACTGGCAGAGGCAGCAGCAGACTGTGGTCCTGGAGAGCCAGTCACTTCTCCTGGAACACAGCCTGACTTAAGGGGGGAAAACAGCAGCTCTGGACCTCTGGGTGCTTTGCAAGGGGGTGGCTTTATGAGGGGGGCTGAAGGGGGCACCTTCACAAGGGGGATCAAGCTCTCCTTTGGGGACTGAATCCCACCAACCCCTGTACCTTTCTCTGGTTTGTTCCAATGAATCAGCCTCTTTTCTCCCCAGATTTTGCTTATAGTGGATTAATGCCCATTCCAGGTCTGGGGAGTCTTCATGGGACCTCCAGGAATCTTCTAGCAGAGCCCCACGTTGGGGGGCTGCAGGATCCAGGTACAGGCAGAGTTGGCAACCTTCCCCACCACCACCCTTGCTCTTCCCTCCCTCCAGTATTTCCTTCCGACCCTCCCCTGGCACCAGTGGCGTAGCTAGAGGGGGGCGCAGGAGTCAGTCTAGCGGGGAGCCTCAGCCCTTCTGAGTCATTCCAGGCAGCCGGATGGATGGAACGTTGGGGGACTGAACGTTCTGAGTGGTCAGAGGCGGTGGCGTAGCTAGAGGGGGGCGCAGGAGTCAGTCTTGGGGGAGCCTCGTCCCTCTGGAGCCATTCCGGGCCCTACAGCTCCTGCTTTGCATTCCACCCAGAATGGCTCCACAGGAGTGATGCTCCCCCAAGACTGACTTCTGCGCCCCCTCCAGCTACGCCACCGCCTGGCACCCACCCAAAGGACAGGACAGGAGGGACTCACCAGGTGCTGCCAGGACAGGAGCTGCTCTCCCTGCTCTGCCCCTGAGCCACCCCCAGATCCCCCCCAAAGTGGCTGGACAGGATGGGGAGGAGCGCTGGCTCCAGAGACGCCCCTCTGCCCCCTCCCCTGAACAGCAGCAGCTCTTCCGAGGGGGACGCAGGAGGGATGCTCAGCGCCTGCCTAAGGGGCAGGAAGGGGTTAAAGCTGCAGCACTTGAGCTGGGGGGAGGAGGAGTGGAAATGGGGCAGCTCTGAGGGGAGAGGAAGCCCCCTCTTCTTCCCATCCTCTACCACCTGATGTCACAACCAAAAAACAGGACAAGCCCCCCAAAATGTAGGACACCAAGAAAAACTCAAGACACTCAGATATACTGCTTTCATGTGCTCAGTTTAAACACTACATTTGAACAGTTTTAAATTGAAAACTATTAGATATAATTTATTGGTTACAAAAAGACTGGGTACTCCCTGGTCACAAGGAAAAGGAGGACAATGAAGATGTTTTTCCATGGCACAAAGAAGAAAAAGAGGACATGTCCTGGAAATGGAGGGCAGATGATCACCCTGTGCAACCTCCTGGTTTTAGATGTAGACAAGCAGATGCAAGACATGGGCATCTTTACAAGCAGATGCAAGACATGGGCACCTTGAGAGTCCTTTTAAGCTAGAAAGGCAAGTCAATCAATCAATCAACGGGCAACCTGAGAATGCCAGCTTCAGGGAGGGCACCAGCATGCAGGTCTCCTGATGTCTTCTATGTGACTGTTGTGCACATCTGAGAGACAGGAAGCTCCTTCAATCCATTCTGGGCCACCAGCTGCAAGATTTCCATATGGCTCTGTTGGCCAAGAATTGGGGTTGTCATAATTCTCTTCCACAAAACCAAGATGGGACCCTCTGTCCCATTTGCCAGTAAGTGAACACAATCCCCCCAAAATCAGGGCAGTCCCTGTTTTGGGGGACATATGGCAACTCTGTCTGGAATGGCTCTGAAGGGGACAGTCCTCTTCCACAAAGTCAGGCTTCCTGCAAAACGTAGTGCTGTGCACCCCCTCTAGCTATGCCACTGCACCGTGATTCCTCATCTGGGAGGAATCTGGCCTTCTCAAGTTGCTTTTTGGCTTCTGGGTCTGACTAGGGAGACTAGACGTTTCCATTTCCAGGACAAGTCCTCTCTTTTAGCCTTGTGTCCTGGAAAAAAATTTCCCTGTCCTCCTTTTTGTTATGAGCAGGCAGCATGGATCCTTTTTATAATTAATAAATTATGTGTAATAAATTATATATAATAGTTTTAAGTTTAAGAATAAGAAATATAGGCTGCAATCTTAAAGACGCTTTCTTGGGAGTAAGACTCACAGGCTGACTTTTGAGTAGACATGGTTTGGATTGTGCTTAACCACATGAAAGTGATATGTACGAGTGCTTTCAACTTTGATTTTGTCATGTCTGACATTTTTCTGGGTGTCCTGCATTTTGGGGGCCTTGCCCTCTTTTGTGGTTATGAAATATGGTCCTCTCCCCGCCTTATGCCCCATAATAGAAAACCATGTGCAATGGTAAGACCTTTGCTTGAGGCCTGGTTTTTCCCACTTCCCAGCATCATTCTCTTGCATCAACCAAAGTCTGCAGTCTTCATGATAGAGCAAATCTGCAGAACATGGACGTTACGTGGTTATGACATCAAGACCCACAACATATCCTGTTGTGCAGTATCTTGTGCTGCTTGTTTCCTGAACATGCTGACATCTTCAGACCAGTAATGTTATAGGAATGAAGTAGGTACCAGCAGGGAAAACTCAGGAGATGATGATGCAAGCAAGAGATTTCTTTATTCAGAGCTCTGGACTTCAGTCAGACAGTTTCTGTCTCACAAAAAGACTGAGTCCCTTGTACAACTTGAACACACTTTTTTATACCCTTGCTTTCACACAGGTAACAAGAGAATTCATACAGATTAAAAGATTCCATCTTTAAAGCTTCCTGAGCTGAGATGGGAACAGGATGTGGCAGGACATGACATTACACATCAGTACAATGAAGAACACTTGTGGTGATCAAGCACGTGTATTCTGACACTGGTTGATCCATCTGAATTTCCTTTCCCACAGGAAGAAGAATTAAAATTTTATTTTAATTTTATAATCTTTGGGCTTCAAATAAGTTCTTCTGATTTGCCTGACAATTTAACATTGCTTTACTTTCCGTCCAGGCTGCAGGGTTTAGGCAATGACAAAGGACATTTCTTTCAGTTCCTGCTGAGCTAAGCATATCTTTACAAGTCTTAAGTGGGCCATTTACTGTAGACAATAACAGTGCTTGAGAACTTGGGACAATTCATTGTGATGTTATCATCCCTTCTCTTGGGAACCTGTGAGAACCTGTGAATTTTGATGGATAGCCTTGCCTGGGGCAAATGTGTGTTCCCAGCCATTGTTGAATGTCTGTCAGGTGCTTGGCTGCCTGTCCTTTACTATGGGCAGCCCACAGAATGATTTCAAAGGTATCAAGTAATTTCAATAATTCTAATAATAATTCTAATAAATTCTGACAGCTGGTTTTGTCTATCACATTCCCCCCTTTGGACACACCATTTATATATGAAGGTAAATGGGTAGTGTCCAATAATGTACAACTGTCTAGTTTTGGGACCTTTTTTAAAATCTGCTTTTCTACAGTTAGTAGGGCATTTCTGAGGTTGGGGGTCCCCTCCACTTCATTTAGCACATATACATTTACATTTGAAACAATAACATTTACATTTGAAACATAGATAGCCATACAGATTAATGAGTTGCAGGAAGAGGACATGCAGTGATTCTAGCTAAATGCAATTCCGTTTTTTTGGCAGCTGGTTCTTAAGAGGATGAAAAGTTCATAAATTAATTAAAAACATATTTATGCTTCTTTCTATAATTTCTGATTTAGAATAACTACAGGAGCACATAGGAGACATTTTGACTTAAAACATGAGGTGCCTTTGTGCTCCCCCTTTTCTGTGGGAGAAACAATGGTATGTAAATCAGGATTAGAAAATCCCTGAAGGCAAGGTCTTTTCCTGGGAAAAGGATTAAAGCATCTCCAGGACTGCAAATTTTTGTTTTTGCACTCTGCCCATGCTCAGAGGCAGTTTCAACACTTACACTGATATTTTGAACACATAGAACTCCAGAACTTTCAATTAATTATTTCTGAACTATTTTTACTGTTGGCCTCCAGAGCTATTTTATAGAACTTATTGTTTGGCAACAAAGAGGATGCAACTTGAACCACAAGACAATTAATCAGACCAACTTGCTTGACTTTTTAGAACCTCACAAGCAGCAAAACACAACATGTTAAGGTCCACTATTTTTATTTTTGAAGAAGAGGGCAACACATTTTGACTGATCTGTGACACTATGCAGACTACACTAAGAGTCCTTTCCTTTCTCTTTGGCCTTGACCATAACTCTATTGCCCCCCCCTTGTAAATCTTTGCTAACAATATAAATAGCTGTTTATTGTAAAAGTATTTTTGAATTCAATTTCTTTAAATTTTGGTAACTTATACTTGCTGCTGGAGGCTTTATTTAGCTTTGCTAATACAGGGAGCTTTGAGCAAAATACTTTTGCAATCAACAAACTACAGTACAGCTTTTGACCCAAAGCATTGTAAACCCAGATGGTGTTTTTAGAATAAAGAACCAATGCAAAAAAAAACCCTCCAGACAGAATGGTGACCTTAACATGGACTTTTTCTTGTTTTTTTTTTAACTAGTTCTCAAAAAGAAACCTCCAGACCACTTATGGCACAGACCACTGCCCACAGACACAGACTATTGCTTTTACACATTTCAAGGGGCAAGGGTACTTTTTAACTCACTGCTCACACTCCACCACTGAAAAGACCTCCTTTCTTTCATGTGCCTCCAAGAACCAAGATTGCTGTTTAAAATCTAACTATGCTTATGAAACTTTTCTTACTTTGTGTGACCTGCTACACAACTTAACAAGGCAACAAGATGGCACAAACTACACACTGATCTACACACTGAGTCTTCAGAACATGCACCTTTTTTAATACCTAATAAGGAACTCCAGTCCACTGCCTTCTAGTTGCCACACACCTGTATTTATAACCCCCTGTTTTTACTTCTCTCTGTCACAAGCTCTTTTTGAGAACTCATTGCCCCCAACCAAACTCTAACTACTCTTGTTTTCCATGCAGAGGCCTGAGCCTCTCACCACCACACAATCAAGCAAGGGACACCACCATAGTTGTTTAGCAAAAGTACAATTTCCAGAATTTTTTGTTCTTTGTGGAGCTTTTGAGCTCACTTCCTGGGGCCACTTATATTGCAACATACATAAGTTTACACAACTGAGAGCAATTTCTTCAGGTAGTAGACTTCTTTTTACAGTTACACACAACTGACCCTGCTGTGGTCTTCTATGTGCAGTGTCACTGCTCACTTGAGCCACGCTAGTCCCTCCACAAATTTTAAAATCCACTACACAAAATTTTTAAATCCACTTTGCTGTTTTTCACCAAATCTCTGCTCCCGTCTGGCAGCTCTGCTAGCCATCCTATCACAGCCAGCCCAGAGGAGAGAGAGAGAGATGGGGGGGGCTTCTTCCCCTACCTAATGCAATACTTTTTATACTATAGAAACCTCACTTGTGGAGCCTTTAATTGCTGGCTTCCACCTTCCCTCTGCATTTCCATAGAGAACAATAAATAAACTACAACTTTTAAAATTCCCAATGATGGGGCAGGCTCAGTCGCCTCCACCCCCCTCCTGTCATAAACAGAATCACATTACAATGTTATACTTTAAGTAACCAAGTAACAGTGAAATTAAACAATAGAAAGAGAACCTTGTTGCAGTTTAACAGGTAAAGAAACTTTTGCTTGCAATTATATTTTTTAGCAAAAAACAGTTAAACTAAACCACAGTATAGTCTAACAGGCAAATACTTCTTGTTACAATGATGTCTTTGCTTGAAACAGTTAAACTAAATCACATAAAAGGAAACTTTTTGTTAGAGTTTGACAGGCAATATAAAACTTTCTGGTTGCTAATTAAAGTCTGATAAGACTCTTCTATCCAATCTTGGGTGTTGGTTTAGGGGCTACCTCCCTACCAAGTCCCGTCTGGTCAGGTTCTTCCCCCCGTTCCCAAATTCTTTAGGATAGAGGCTAGCGTATCTTACCCAACTGTCCAAGCCTACACTTCAAGACAGAAAGGTCTCACCTATCCAAGCCTATGCTTCAGGATAGGTCTGGTGCCCTTCAAGGAGTAACGGGCCAATGTTCCCCAGTCAGGGAGGGTGACGAATCCTCCCTTCTGAGCGAACGGCCGGGCTCCTGGGAGTTTACCTAGGACTCGGTCCCCTTCCGTGGTCACCCAACGGGTCCACCCCTCAGTGTCACTGAGTGGGCTCCACTGGCTGGCCTTTCCAAGCCAGTGGATTCAACTAGTGCACTCTTCAGGCAGTATCTCGGGTCGGGCGTTACTATACTTGCCTGGTTCCTGTAGATCTGTTGCTTGTACTCCTGAGACTGAAGGCGATTGACAGGTTCTGATCCGGATGGGAACCGGTGTTCTTTTTCTCCTCAACCAAACTTGGTTGGAGGCGCCTTGGAGAAACCTGAGGACCGGTTTCCACCGATAGCACACTGTTCACCGGCTTGGGGGGCCTCAAGAGCCCTCTCCCCTGGGTACCACCTCAATTCCCTGGAAAAGGTCCAGATCCAATTATCCCGGCACAACGAGCCCCCATTTGTAATAGGAATGAAGTAGGTACCTAGCAGGGAAAACTCAGGAGATGATGATGCAAGCAAGAGATTTCTTTATTCAGAGCTCTGGACTTCAGTCAGACAGTTTCTGTCTCACAAAAAGACTGAGTCCCTTGTACAACTTGAACACACTTTTTTATACCCTTGCTTTCACACAGGTAACAAGAGGATTCATACAGATTAAAAGATTCCATCTTTAAAGCTTCCTGAGCTGAGATGGGAACAGGATGTGGCAGGACATGACATTACACATCAGTACAATGAAGAACACTTGTGGCGATCAAGCACCTGTATTCTGACATTGGTTGATCCATCTGAGTTTCCTTTCCCACAGGAAGAAGAATTAAAATTTTATTTTAATTTTATAATCTTTGGGCTTCAAATAAGTTCTTCTGATTTGCCTGACAATTTAACATTGCTTTACTTTCTGTCCAGGCTGCAGGGTTTAGGCAAAACAAAGGAAATTTCTTTCAGTTCCTGCTGAGCTAAGCATATCTTTACAAGTCTTAAGTGGGCCATTTACTGTAGACAATAACAGTGCTTGAGAACTTGGGACAGTTCATTGTGATGTTATAATCCCTTCTCTTGGGAACTTGTGAGAACCTGTGAATTTTGATGGATAGCCTTGCCTGGGGCAAATGTGTGTTCCCAGCCATTGTTGAATGTCTGTAAGGTGCTTGGCTGCCTGTCCTTTACTATAGGCAGCCCACAGAATGATTTCAAAGGTATCAAATAATTTCAATAATTCTAATAATAATTCTAATAAATTCTGACAGCTGGTTTTGTCTATTATAGTAACAGTAATCAGTTTAAGTTATTTCTAACAGGCATTGTGCTAAGCTTCCCTTTTTGCTGAAATCTGAAAGCCAGGAGCCTGGTGATGGTTAGCTTCAGCTGTTGTTGCCCACCTGGCAAGTCTGTTGGGGATCAAAGCCTACTGTATGTATCCTCCTCTGAAGTATTAATGTGTTTCTGATGATGAGGAATCAATTGCTTCTTGAAGGTGTCGGCCCAATGTGCAGCGCAAGTGAAGAAGGCAAAGTCCATGTTTGGGGTCACTAGGAAAGGCATTGAGAATAAAACAGCAAAAATTATACTGTCATTGGCCAAATTGAGGGTGAAGCCACATTTGGGGTTCTGCATCCAATTCTGGGCGCAACATCTCAAAAAGGATAGAGAAGAAACGGAGAAGGTTCACAGGAGAGTGACCAAAATGATTGATGGTCTGGGACACCTTCCGTATGTGGAAAGGCTACAGCATGTGGGGCTCTTTAGTCTAGTATAGAGACAGTTGAGGGGGGGCACGATTGAGACGTTCAAAATTATGCAAGGGATGGACAGAGTGGATTGAGAGATGCTCTTTTCCTTTCCACACAACACCAGAACTAGGGGACATCCATTCAAATTGTATGTTGGGATGGTTAGGACAAAGAAGAGAAATTTTTTTTGCCACCGAGTGGTTGTTCTGTGAAACTCCTTGCCACAGGATGTGGTGATGGCATCTGGCCTCAATGCCTTTTAGAAGGACTTGGATAAATTCCTAGGGCAAAGGGCCATCGCAAGCTACAAGCCTGTGAGATCTAGAGCTTGAGTGTTTTAGCTTTTATTTTGTCAAGTCTTCCATTTTTGGGGGCTGTCGTGTCCTACATTTGTGGGGCCTTGTTCTCTTTCTGTGGTTATGACATAAGGTCACTCTGCCCTCAGTGTGGCACTGAAAGGACCAGCACATGGGGTTTAGCTGCTTCAGATGGATGGAACAGATCCATTAATCGCTCCTCTGGAGCTTGGGGTGTGCATGGCGCATGCACATAAATGCACAAGTACCACTGATAGGAAAGGGGATCAGACCACTTTTGTGCCTTAAGGAATGGGAATGAGATGCTCTACCATCTGCTTCTCCTCTGGGCTGAGCAGCACTGGGGCGGTTAAAAGGAGAAAGTTTGGATTCATAAGAGAGGGGAAGCCACTTCCTGCTCTGCCCCTTCCTTTCTCCCCACCTACATATCTATGGGTTCAGCTGATTTCCTTGGTGGCTCTACAGTCCTTGCAGGCCAAGGGGATTCCCTGCCTGGAGTGAAGTGGGTGGAGAGGAATAGGAGGGGTGGTGGGAGAGGGGAGAAGTACAGGCGGGAGAAGGGCCAGCTATGTTGGCTGTGGGGGGCTGAGAAGGTAAACTGCATCCCCTCCATTGCAAGCCCCACTTCTCAGTGGCTCTACAGTATTTGCAGGTGGGTTGGGGGGTAAAGACTGGAAGGGGGTGGTGGGCTGAAACTGATGCAGAAGAAAAGGAGATGTGGAGGGAACTCTGGAGGATTAGAGGAGAGGGATCCAGATGCGGGCGTCAACAGCTGGGGCATTCCAGGGTCAGAACCAGAGTCATCATACAGGTAGCTACTTTTTCCCACCTCGCTTTATCTCCTGAACAGGCACTGAAATGACATCAACACCACGTTCCAGAGCACCCACCTTTGGCATGGAGCAGAATCAGCCCCTCTGCAGCCTGCTCAGGTATGGGGCAGATGGTGGGGGGAGTGGAAGAAACCCTTCAATAGCAGGCAAGGCCTCTTGGCTTCAGCTACTGACACCAGCATCTTCTGATCTTCCTGTGGCGTTGGTCCCATTGGGAAAAGGAGAACCAAAATAGGCATCCAAGTGGTCAAATGTTGCCAGCTGGGCTGAAAGGGAAGGTCCACTTTGTCCCACTTCACTCCCCCTTCCAGGCATAATAGGGCAGGAGAGGAAGGTGTATTATGGGGAAAAGGTTTTTAGAAGAGAAATGGTGTCGTGCTTTCAGGGTCTGGTGTCCTTCGAGGAGGTGGCCGTGTGCTTCACGGCGGAGGAGTGGGCTCTGCTGGATCCGGGCCAGAAGGCTCTGCACAGGGAAGTCATGCTGGAGAATTACAGGCTTGTAGCCTCTCTGGGTAAGGATGTCCTTCCTCCCAGCTGGGTAGGGAAGCAAAGGAATAAAATGATCTTTGAATCCCACTTTTAGGATTGCATCACATCAGTGTGGCATGAGGAACTTGTGCCTGCTGCTCCTCAGTGTCGCAGAGCCAAGCTTGGCCTGGGTGATGCTCTTTGAGGATATAAATATCTAAATCAGGAGTGTCACCCATAAGGACCATAGGCCACATTTTTCTCTCCCAGTGCCACCCTTTCAGCAACACTGCTTCTGCTGAGGTTCTGGGGGAGGGGGGTGGGTGATGGAGGGAGACCTCAGAAGGGCAGACTGAGGTCCCAACCCTATCCAAGATTCCAGGGCTGATTCAGCCTTCCCAATGGGGCGCACACTGTGTCATGCAGCAGAGCGGTAGTCACAGAGGTCTCCATTTGTTCTCCCTGAGGTTTCCTGCATTTGTTCAGAGCCACATTACAGCTGCATCAGCACCAGAAAGTTGGAAAAGAGGGCAAGAGGAAGATGCTGCTGGGAGAGCCCATTGATCACATGGGCCGTCCTTTCAGCAACGTGGCTTCTGCTGTGGTGTCCCCTCACTAAGCACTTCTCAGCACAGGCAGGAGTTCTGATCCAGAAACTCATGTGGAAGGCACCAGGATTCCAGATTTTCCCTTCCTGATTCCAGAGACACGTTTGTTTTTCTGGATTACCTCTCGATCGACTGGGAAGCCTGGATATTGGAGTCATCTCATTTTTTCCCTCTCAGTGGAATTCCCCAAACCTTCCTTCATTTCTTGGCTGGAAGAAGAAGAGGCTGCATTTTCCCAGGACCTCGATCAAGAGGAGAAATTGCAAGGTAAGTGTAAGTGGACTTGCAGCATCATTCCCACTGCTGTCCACCATGTGAATTTATACTATGAGACTGGTGGAGCACAGAGGCCAGCACGGCCCTGTTCAGGGCAGTGAGAAGCAGCAGCCACCTGGCAATCCTTATGGCCAGCACTACAGCCCCCAATGAGGGTGCCTGGAGGGGTGTTCTGCAGGCCACGGGGGAGCATGGCAGGGGCTGAACTGTGCAACAGCTGTGCTCCAAATGGAAGGGCTTGAAGGCCTCTTTTCATCTGGAGCGGGCCCATCGTGCAGCCATCAGCCTGCCCTGCCACAGGACCCCCGTGGGCTACTTGAAGCTGTTTCAGATGTCGGAGGCTGCTGGGCAGCCAGCTTTCCAGGATCAACGCACCACAGGTAAGTGGGGGGCATACCTCTTGTTGGGCAGGATTGGAAGGTATTGTCCATCCCCAGTGCAGGCCTCACATGGTGTCCAGACATGGCCCTCTGTTCTTGGGGAGGGGGCTGCATGTGGATGCAATGCAGTGTCATGGTCAGAATGAAAGCCTGAGTGCCTGCCCCACCTGTAAGCCTTGCAGGGATGAGGGATGTCAGGCAGGTGCTGTTTCCAAACCCTGCAATGGTGATTGCAAACTGCCTCCAGTTGTAAAGGTCCAGGCCCTCTCTGCCAATGCAGCATGTGGCAACTCTGAAGGATGGGAGTCCCAAGGCAGGAGAAGGACATGGTACTGCAGAGGGTGCCACCTGGCAGATGGGCCTCAGTGCATTTGAATGGACTCATAGGCATCCTTCAGTCTTGAAAGACTATGGTATCGTGCTCTGAATGGAGGTCCTGAAACAGCATCTGGTGTGGCTAAAAAGGCCAATACACTGAGGACAAATAAATTCCATTCCCTGCCCAGCCCCCAGATTTTGCTGCTTCCGGGTCTGTCTCTTTGCTTCAGCCTGCCGAACAAGTGTCTCTTCCAGCTGGAGAAGGCCATGCTGGGTCTTTTGCCTCCACGCTGAACGATCGGAGGTCACTGGGAAGGGGGGATTGTGATATGGGCACTGCAGATAGGCATAAATGAGACCCCCACTTATGTCTCCCTTGTGCAGCAGCCATGTTGATGCCACAGCCCCCTCATCAGAGGAGGCAGCAACAGAGGGCCAGGCCCCTGAGCACAGACGAGGAGGAGGAGAAGGAGGAGGAGGACCAGTGTGACCCCAGTGGGACTGCCAGAGGGGAGGAGGAGCCAGTGCTACAACCTGCCAGCGCAGGGACTGACACAGAGGGGGCGCCCCAGAGACAGGGAGTGCCCCTGTGGAGCTGGCAGCCCACTCGCCACCATCAGGCCGTCCAGGGACACTGCCTGGCAGCCACGTGCCCACATCAGCAGAGGGTCCAGCTGCTGCTCCATAAGATCAAGGAGCAGAAGGCAGTAATGGACAAGCAGCAGAAGGTCATGGAGCAGCAGCAGGCTCTCATCATGAGGCAGCATGACCAGGCAGCCAGGCTGCAGCAGCTGCTGACGGATGAGCTGGAGTAAGCTTCTGAGCAGGGCTGCTCCTTCAGGTGGACATGTGGAGACTGCACAATGTACTTTGTGCAGTTTGTGCAATGTACTTTGTGTACTTTGTGCACACCCTGTTCCTCCAACCACTGTACCCTCTTCTCCCCATGGCTCCTCGCTTTCCCTTTGCTACCTACCCCCATTGTATATAGTTTTTATTTCAAATATGTTTTCTTATCATGTAAATAGTTTTGTCTGTTGCAATCCCAAGCCTGTCTACTCAAAGGAAGGGGGAAGCCTCCCATCTGTCCCAGGGGTCTTGCCTCCCATGGGACCATCACCTCAGGTTTCTGGAAAGGATGTTTGTACTGTTGAACTTGGAGAATGTTATTTATCTGAAACCCCCCTGCAATGCTACAAATGAGCAGAAGCAACCACAAGCATGTGCACAAGTAAACATATGAACTGAATCCCCTCTGCCCCGGGATGTACTTTTGCTCCCTGGCAGATCCATTTGGGTTCCTATCCCCTCTTCCAGGCTTCCTTCCCCACAGATGCCTCTGGAAGTCCCCTCACTGTCCCCTTCCCTCTGTTCTGCCAGCTGCTTGGGGCACCCTCGCCCCTCTCCCTGTCTGAACCAGCAAGGGGGGCTGTTTCCTTGGTCTTCTGCCCCCTGGCTGCGGTCTTCCCTCTTCTTCCAGCCCTTGTGAGTGTGGACCCTAGTCTGTTGTGCTGTCCCTTTAATGCTGGGGTTCCCTCCAGACTGCTGCCGCCATTGCCAAAGAGTACAGGATACTCATGTTTATCTGTTGATGTTGTTTTTATTGACAACACACACACATGTATCTCCCTCTGCAGTCTTGCCCCTGCTGGTGCCTGGGCTTTTCCTGGGCCACCTTCCTGGGGTTCAGGGGAGCAGCTTATTTCCCATTTCCAGCTCTGACAGCCTTGCCCTGTCCATCATGCTGGGGAGCCACTCCCCCCTGCCTGACAGCCTGACAGATACTCCCTCCCCTACAGCTTGCCAGCTGGTTCCCCATATGATCAGGAGGGTGGGACAGTGCAGATGCTGGTGGTTCTGAGTGATGTGGGAGCAGGTCAATTTGCGTGTAACTGCAGGCTATGCAGCACCTACAGGTTGCCTTCTG
Source organism: Cryptoblepharus egeriae (assembly GCA_030015325.1). Classification (NCBI taxonomy): domain Eukaryota; kingdom Metazoa; phylum Chordata; class Lepidosauria; order Squamata; family Scincidae; genus Cryptoblepharus; species Cryptoblepharus egeriae. The sequence continues at coordinate 2,743,929 of JAREYC010000002.1, forward strand.
AGCATGCCCAGTGGAGCAACTTGTGCTGATCACTGCTCTGGAGCAGTTACGGCATCCCTAGGTTCCTGCTTCTCTGGCTGAAGCATAACTCTGTGTTTTGGATACAGAATAGTTAGGGCAGAGCAGGATGAAGTTGCTCTAGATTTGGCTCTAAGATCAGCAAATGATAGAAAAATGTCATATAATGTCATGTCTCCCGTTCAAGGTGAGCCAAAGTTGTTGATTCCTGACTACATGGAACTGGGAAAATAAACAATGCGATGCAGATTTAAGGAAATAAACAAGTAGAATGAAACAGTTTCTTAGTATCTAACAAATATACAAAAATCAAGATTTTGCAATGTGCAAAATTCTTTTCTTTATGTGTACCCTTTTTCTTTACATGTACCCTTTTATTGTCAATAAAAGAAATCAGTTATCAGAGTTGGGTTTGATCATTGGCTCACAAACCCTGAACTAGAGAACGTAGAATCTATGCTCGGACACCTCCACGATTCACCTGGTTTCTTCCCTGTGTGAACTCTGTGACATCCAATGCATTCTGATCTCTGAGTAACCCTACAATCCAGAGTAACTACAGGAGCACGTAAGAGACATTACATACACCCATACTTACTGCACCACCTAATTAAAATCTATGGGAAATTATTATTGCAATCCAGAGTAAATTATTCTTACACCGGAGCAAGGACTCCCCGCAGTTGCTCTTGATTGCACCCTAAAGCTCTTTCCACACTCCTACCATTTTTATGGTTTCTCTCCTGTGTGGGTTCTTTGATGCCTAGTCAGGTTGGTGCTCTTACTGAAGTCCTTTCCACACTCCAAGCATTTATATGGTTTCTCCCCTGTGTGGGTTCTTTGATGCGATGCCAGCGTCGTGCTCTGACTGAAGCTCATCCCACACATCAAACATTTAAAAGGTTTTTCTCCGGTGTGGGTTCGTTGATGCGACGCCAGGGTTGAGTTTTGCCTGAAGCTCATCCCACACAACAAACATTTAAATGGTTTTTCGCCTGTATGGGTTCTTTGATGCACATTTAGGCTTGAGGTCTTGATAAAGGCTTTTCCACACTCCAAGCATTTATGTGGCTTTTTCCCTGTATCAATTGTTTCCAAAGACTCAAAACAGTAACTTTTTCTGAAATTATTTGCCGACTCAGGGCACGTTTTCTCCCTCTTATGGGTTCTTCGATGCACATTCAGGTTGGTCCTCTTACTGAAGCTCTTTCCACACTCCAAGCATATATGTGGTTTCTCCCCTGTATGTGTTCTTTGATGCTCACTCAAGTTTGAGCTCTTTTTGAATGTTTTTTCACATTCTAGGCATTTATATGGTTTCTCCCCCGTGTGGGTTCTTTGATGCGTAATCAGGCTTGAGTTCTGACTGAAACTCTTTCCACACTCCAAGCATTTATATGGCTTTTCTCCGGTGTGGGTTCTCTGATGCACAGTCAAGTTTGCATTCTTACTGAAGCTCTTTCCACACTCCAAGCACTTGTAGGGTTTTTCCCCTGTGTGGATTCTTTGATGGACAGTGAGGCTTGAACGCTGATTGAAGCTCTTTCCACACTCCAAGCATTTATATGGTTTTTCCACTGTGTGGGTTTTTACATGCAAAGTCAGGCTTGGACTGTCACTGAAACTCTTTCCACACTCCAAGCACATATATGGTTTCTCCTCTGTGTGGATTCTTTGATGTTCTGACAGGCTTGAACTGTCACTGAAGCTCTTTCCACACTCAAAGTATTTGTGTGGTTTTTCCCTTTTATGGGTTCTCCAATGAACTTTATGTTTCAAATTACGTTGGAAAGTTTTACTGCACAGACTTCTTTGGACATTCTCCTTCCCCTGTCCTTTCCTTCCCATAATTCGGGGTTCAGGGAAGCCATCACTTTCAGAGGCGGAAGAGCCTTCCCTTGCTCTTGTCCTCTGTTTTGCCTCCATCCTTGTTCGCTGTTGTCCAACACGTTTAGACCTTTCCAGTGATGTGTTTGGCTGTTCCTCCTCTTCCTCCTTCCCTTCACCTGAAGGATAGAAGTGGAAAATCAGAAAGAGTTCAAGATTTTAACAGGAAGGGATTAAAGGGACAAGCTCCATGAACAGAAAGTGGGAGGCCGATCCTTTCCCAGATTAAAGAGATGGTGCTGATGGGCATAAAGTCATGCACTGACAATTGCTGAGATTGGGATCATAGAGACCAATGTTCAGGTGCTATCTTATCTGTGGGGCTCTGTGGAGCACAAGCAAAACTGACTATGTGCTCCAGGGTGAGCAACAGGAGAGGGAGAAGCTCTGAGACAATATGCAACTCCTCTGGCTGCCCATTCATTTCCAGGCTGAATTCAAAGTGCTGGTCCTGACCTTTAATGCCCTAAACAGCTTGGGTCCAGGGTATCTGAGGGACCACCTTCTTCTGTACAATCCGACCCATCACCTAAGGTCATCTGAGGGGGTCCTGCTGACTGTGCGGCCACTAAGAGATGTGAGAGTTGTGGCGGCCAGAGATAGGGCCTTCTCAGTGGTGGCACCCCGGCTTTGGAACTCCCTCCCTTAGAACTTAAGAAAGTTCCCTCGATACAGAGCTTCAGGTGGAGCCTAAAAACCTTTTGTTTTAAAAAGGCTTTTTAGCGGGGCAGAGGTTGGGGGGTTACTTTTTGTATTGTTTTTAGCTTCTTTGTTTTTATTGTTTTTAATTGAATGTTCTATTTTAATGTTTTTTAATTATATTTTAATATGAGCTGCCTGGAGTCGGTCTATGAGCCAAGAAAGGTGGGATAGAAATTTTTTAAAATAAATAAATAAATAAATAAATAAATAAATAAATACATACATACATAAATACATAAATAAATACATAAATAAATACGAGGAAAGGACAGAGGGAAGCTCACCTAGAGAGGCCATGTTCCCGGAGTTCTCCATGACCTTCTTGCTTACGTCTCTCTCGACTGGATCCAGCAGGGTCCACTCCTCCTCCGTGAAATGCACAGACACCTCCCCAGAAGTCACTCGGTTCTGAAAGGAAAAGCCAAGAAACCTTTCAACAAAACACTGATGTTTTTTCCCAGAATAGCTCCTATCCAAAAAGAGATGCCAGCGGTGGTGCCAGATGAGGAGTCTTGCAGGAGCCCACAGTCTGGACTATTTGGAGAGAAGCAGAAGGGAGGAAGGCAGATTCCAGGTCTAGACAGGCAGGCCAGGGAGACACAACTAGGTGTCATTACTTTGCTGCCATGTTGCAATCACAAAGCTGTTCTCTGTTAAAATCAGGGCTGGTTTCATGAGAGCTGCTGGAACAGCTGCAGAATGAGCCACCATCCCTGGAAAGGCTGCCTGAACTACAATTCAAACATCACCATCTCTCACCTGCTGGTGAAAGGCTCAGCCATGCCTTTCATACAAACATACATGCATACAGCAGACTGTGCATGTGTGGCTGTCATCACCTGCAGTGTAAAACAAGGCACATGGCTCCAAGCTGAACAGCTCTGACTCCTCTTTGGCAGGGTTGTGGGAGAGCCTGGATTGATGACATTGGACCCTTATCAATTGAGTAGGATGTGATCTTGACCCAAGAGGTTGGGTGTAGTGATGAGGACATTTCCAGTCTCCAAGTTATTCATTCCCAAGTCAACAATTGCTGTCCTGACCCATTTGTGGAGGTCTCATAGAGGAGCTTCCTCCATAGAGCATCTATTCTCTAGGACAGGGGTCCTCAAACTACGGCCCGGGGGCCGGATCCGGCCCACCAGGGGCTTCAATCTGGCCCACTGGCTGTTTGGGAGGTTTGGGAGGTGCTTTGTGGGCACTGGGGGGCAGTTCAAGGCTGCTGCGGTGAAGATCCACCAGTTGTGGCAGCCCTGTGCAAAGGGAGAGAGCCCCTCTGAGCTCCAGAATTTGGGCAGCATCAAGCTGGCCCTTTAAATTTTTTTAAAATGTTGCGCGTGCACTTCGTCTGCCCCAGGGGTTCCGGCTGGTGTGTGCACCTCCCGCCGCTCTCTTGGGGCCACCCCAGCCAGCAGGGGCTTCAGGCTGGAGCGCACGCCTTTTGCTGCCCTCGCGTGGCCGCCCAAGCTGCCAGGGGCCTGGCTTGAGGCTGGCACGCTCACCTCCCGCTGCTCTCTCGTGGCTGCCCCAGGGCTTCAGGCTGGCACGCACATGCCTCTCGCCGCCCTTGCGCGGCCACCCCAGCTGCGTGGCTCTCACTGCTCTCTCACAGCCGCCCCAGCTGCCATGAGCTTACTTCTGAGTAGACAAGCAGAGAGTTGGGCTATTAAGGCCACCCTCCCATCCACACTTTCCTGGGAGTAAGCCCCATTGACTCTAATGGGCCTTACTTCTGAGTAGACATGCAGGGGGCTGGGCTTACTTTCTTGGGAGTAAGCCCCACTGACGCTAATGGGCCTTACTCTTGAGTAGACATGCAGGGGGCTGGGCAAAATTCTGAACAGCAAGCCCAAAATTGAGGTGAGCTTGTGTTTGTGAGTGGGTGTGTGCAAGAATACATGGGTGTGTGTGTGTGAGAGAGAGAGCATGGTGTGTGTCAGTGCATGTCACTGACATTCCTTGTGTTGCTGCAAATTGCTTTGAGGGTGTCTTACAATTACATGCCTTAAGTCTGACATGTAAAATATGTTGTAGAAAAATATGTTAAGTAAAATATGTTGAAGGAACATGTTTCTGGAAACTGCTTTGAGGACGTCTTGCATGTCCGGGTGAGAATCAGGCATGTTAAAAGGTTTTCAATTTCAAAAGTGTTGAAATTAAGTACAGGAAAGCAATACAAGCTCTAGGATTTAGCAATACAAGCTCTAGGAGCTAAATCAGGAGTGAAATGGATTGGCAGATCCTGACTCCAAAGGTGGGCTCTACCAGGGATGGTCTGGCGAGGTAAGGATATTAGTAAAGGCTTTCCCAACCACCACCACTTTCAATCTCCTTTCCATTTGCTGGGCATTAATTAATTTAAAAAATAGCAATTTTTTAATTTGTTTCCATTTTGTTTAATCTGTTTATTTACTTATTATTCTGCACTCCTTCCTTCTGCTTCCTCCTCACTCCATCGCACCCCTCCAGTTGCTGCTGTCCCCTTTCTCTGCCTCAGACCCCCTTGCTTTGAAGATGAGGTCTCATCCACACATTGCTGGATCATGAGATGGTCCAGGCAGTTCAGCCTGTAGTCCTGCACCTCTTCCTGGGAGGAAGCTACAGTGGACCCAAGGGGGTTTCTTCTGAGTAGGTGTGCAGAGGACCAGGCTGGAAGTTGGACAGGCATTGCCTGGTCCTTGCAAACTATGGAAATACCTGCAGTAGCTGCCAGGGCCGGTGGTTTTGCTTCTGCAGGGGTGTCCAAATTTTCACTTTTGGGGTTCCTGGACCTTTAACAATTGTGTCCAGGAGGGAATTTCAGCAGGTGCAGCTTCACATCTGACAGATCACAAGTTGTACCTGTTGAAATTTATTCTTTTACACAATTGCTAAAGGTCCAGTAGCCTGAACTGGATTGGAGACCCCTGCTTTACAGTGATCTTGCCAGCAGTCATCATTCTCTGTCCCGCTCATGTCTCTGATGGGGGGAGCTTGGGGTCCTCCCTCCCTTGTTGATGATCCCTCTGTCCCCCCATCCATCCAAGGCATTTCCAGATATGTGGACAGGGCAGGACCTGAATCTAACAACTATGACTACAGTGGCATAGCTGGAGGGGGGCACTGCACTGAGTTCTTCCTCCCCCCACCTGATGCACCCCCTGTGCATCACCTGGTCCCTGCAAGCCAGGCCTCCCCAGGCTCTCCCTCCAGTGTCAAATGTCTCCCCTCCAGAGACAGTCCAGGTTGGGGAGGGAAAAGGGGGCACTGCCTGCACCCCTCCCTTCCCCCCAGTCCCTTGCATTGCCTGGTCCTTGCAAGCCAGACCTCACCAGGAATCCTCCCAGAGCCAGTTTGGGTGGGGAGGAAAAAGGGGGGCACTGCCTGCAACCCTCCCTTCCACCCAATCTCTTGCACTGCCTGGTCCTTGCAAGCCAGAACCCCCCACCACCAGGGTCTCCTTCCAGTGTCAAGTGTCTCCCCTCCAGAGCCAGTCCAGATGGGGGAGGAAAAGGGGGAACTGCCTGCACCCCTTCCTTCCCCCCATCCCTTGCATTGCCTGGTCCTTGCAAGCCAGACCCCCCTCCAGGGTCTCCCTCCAGTGGCATAGCCAGAGGGGGGCTCAGCACTGAGTTGTGCAGGATCTCTCCCCTCCAGAGCCATCCAGGTGGGGAAGGCAAAGGAGGGCACTTCCTGCAGCCCCCTTCCTCCCCATCTCCTGGTCCCCCATCAGCCAGACCCTCCTCCACCCAGTGGACTCACCAGAGCTCCCTGCAGGACCCTCCTCTCCCTCCTCCCTCCCTCTCTTCCGGCTCTGATCCCAGGAAGCTCCTTCCCTGTCAAAGGGGAGCCGGAGGTGGTGGTGCTTGTGCGGCTCTGCTCTTGCTCTCCCTCTTTGGCCTCTTTCAGCAGAGCCTTCTCTGTCCTCAAGGGGACCAAAGTGGTCAAAAGCAGCATCATCATCATCAGGGTGGGCATCTGTCCTCCTTTTCAGGACATGTCCTGGATTTTGTCCTGGAAAAAATGTCACTTGTCCTTCATTTCCTTGCAACCAGGCAGCAGGTAGCCTTTTTGTAATGTATCAATTATAAATACACACAATGTATTTATAATTGATACAATGTAATGTATCAACACACACAAGTTTTAGATTTAAAACAGCAATACAGAGCACAATCCTAACCAGGCTTACTCAAAAGTAAGCCCCATAGTATTCAGTGGGTCTTACTCCCAGGAAAGTGTCTTTAGGATTACAGTCACAGAGTTTAAATTAACCACGTTAAAGCAATATTTATGTGTTTTCAGCTTTTATAGTGTCCTACATTTTTCTTGGGTGTCCTACATTTTGGAGGGACCTTGTCCTCTTTTTTGATCACCCTGATCAGAAGCACCCCAAGCTCTGCATTTTTCCTGCTCCTTCAGCTCCTTCCTGTTGACCTCTGGGCACCCCTGTCCTCACTCCTGCCCTCTGCCTCCCCCAACCCCTCCCTTCACATTTGCAGCTGCTGCTTGCAGACCCCTGTGCATGTGCATCACTTGCAGTAGGTGGGGGGCTCCCTGGGGAACTCAGCACCCTGCCCTCCTCTGGCAGGGGGACCCTAGAGCAGTGGTCTTGGGCCATTGCACCCCTGAACCCCCTTTCAGATTTTTGAATCTGTGTGGGACCCCCCTGTCAATCTTGCTACCCCCAATCCAGTATACAAAGCTAAAAAAGAGGACATGTTCTAGAAAAACCGGACATGGTCCCCCTTCCCTCCAAGACCCTAGGCTCGCTCCCTCTTCCACTGTCCCCCAACCCCCAGTCCTCTCTTACCACCACCCCAACCCCAATCCCCACATGTGATCTCACATACACACAGCATATACACACCTTTCATCCTGTGCACTCATTCACTCACTCACTCACCCGCCTACAACACACATAAACACATACACACGCACTCACACACACACAAACACTATACATTCATTCACACACACAACCACACACCATGCATTCACTCACAGGCATACACACACATATAAAACCACACACATACACTATGCACTCACACAAATGCACATACATACTGCATGTACTCACACACATAAATACACACCACGCACTCACACAAACAGCACTTACATACATACCACATACACCATGCGCTCACACAGACAAACAGCACTTACACAAATACACACCATGCACCTCAGAGACACATAAACACAGCATGCATTCACACACACACACAGACACACACACCCCATGCATTCAGAGACACACACACACATACAGCATGCGCGCGCACACAGACAGCATGCATGGATGTCTCTCTCCCTCTCTCTCACACACACAACTTAGGGCTGCCCCAGGCTTCCTCTGGAGCTCTGGCAGCCTTGCAAAGGAGCCCCACTGGAGCAGCAGGGGGTCTGGCTCGGGGTCCTGGCAGGGACTGAGCCTTCCTGCTTGGGAGGGAGGGCATCCAAAAATATAGAGTTGGGGTGCAACCACCGAGAGGGCCCTGCTCCTACCCATCACACCTCTCACCTCCCTTGGTGGAAGCATGGTCAGAAGGGCCCTCCCAGATGAACGTAGGTGATGAGTTGGATTGTATGGATCCCGGGACCCGAGCCTTAGAGGGCTTTAAAGGTCAGGACCAGTACTTTGAATTCATCCTGGAAATGAATGGGCAGCCAGTGTAGTCACTGAAGCAGCGACCCAGCAGAGTCAAACCAACGAGTTCCCACTTAAAGCTCCCTTTGTCCAGACTGAAACGTGTATGTATATGGATGATGGAAAACCTTCTCTGTCTATCAGAGTTTATCATGCCCTAGGAAAATGTTGATATACATGCCTTGTGCCTTCCATACAATTCAGCATCTTCTCGCTTTTGGAAACCCTTGTTCCCATTGACATGTCTGCCTGCCATATGTTTGCTTTGCACCATAGCAAAGCTCCCTGAAACTCAGGAGAATCAAACAAAAGAGCCCCCCCCCCCCATGTCAGAAAATAACAGTGGAAACTCTCATGTATATTACTTTCATGTGGTTAATTAAAACACTCTATTATTTATTATTTAATTGAAAACTGTTACATATAATTGAATACATACAATTTGTTAGTTACAAGAAGGCTCCATGTTGCCTGCTCTCAAGGAAAAGGAGAACAGTGAAGATTTTTCAGGATACAAGATTAAAAAAGAGGACAATATGGCCTGCTTCCCCCAACATATTTCCATAGGGGAAAATATGGCCTGCCTCCCCCAAGAGAAGCCACTATGAAGCCACGGAAGAGGTTCAGGGAACAGAAAATCAGACTTATGAAATGAGGATTTTGCTCACATTCAGCCTAAGTGGGAAGCACAGGCTGACTTATCACAGAACTTCTTTCTTTTTTAAAATATATTTTTATTTTATGTATAAAAAAGAAAATTCACACCTATTTCTAATTACTTACTATTTAAAAATCCAATTGGGCTCCCCAACCCTAAATCAACTTGCCCTCCCAAACCCTAAATCACCTCCTGCCCAATTCTTGGGGAAGGATCAGGCCACTGTACATACATGTACTTGCCTCCTTACATCATCATGGGAACAGGAATGACTTGTGGCAGCCAAGGTTAGGATTGCACCCTACAAGTTATATTGCTCCTAAATATGGAGGCGCTACTTAGCATTTGGGATCCTCAACGACAGACAGGCTGGGCACTTACTAGGGACTACAGCAAAGCACAGTATTGTTTATTTCTGGTTTGATTTTGAAGGGAAATTTGAAGGGGTATTCACATTTTGTGATAATAATAATGTTTATTATCTAATATTAAATCATTCAGTGAATATCCTGATAGTCATTAGAATATGGGAACAGCAGCCAAAATCAGGGATCAGGGAAGCCAAGGCTGGAAACATTTGAACCAACGCTGCATGTGTACTTCCATGCAAAGTCAGATTTGACTTCTGATTGAGCATGTTCCAAATTCCAAACATGGATATGGTTTAATTCAGGGGTGTCCTGAACATGGGGTCCACATCAACTCTCTGACATGCTGTCAGGGGCTGGGGGGGGGGGGAATTAAATTTAAAACTGAATACATTTACAGAAAGGAATACATTAGAGGTGGAACTTACATGGATGAATTTTACTGACTGAAGAACATGGGACAACAAGGGTGTGATTTTACCATTCAGCACAATCCTAACCATGTCTACTCAAAAGGAAGCCCCATTGTGTTCAATGAGTCTTACTCCCAGGAAAGTGTCTTTAGGATCATAGCTTTAGAGACGAAGGCTACAATCCTAAAGACATCTTCCTGGGAGTAAGATCTATTGAACACAATGGGCTTACATTTGAGTAGACAAGGTTAGGATTGTGCTCCAAGCCAGAAAAGGGGGAATACTTAACTCCTGACCACACATTTCTTCTGCAGAAATGAAACCTATGAAAGGCCTTGCAAAGTTTGCAGTGCTGGGCTTTCCTTTGCTGCACTGCTACTTCACAGGAGGAAGTGGGGAGAAAACTTGGTCTCCAGCTCACACTGGGCGATCAAGTCAGGCTGAGGAGGAAATCTCAGGTGGAAATCCAGGAAACCTCCTGGGGGTTCCAGGAAGATGCTTTTGGGGACCCTAATGACCACAAATGGCTCCCAGGCTCAGGCTTGGGCACCTTCGGTTTCTTCCAACAATTTATATGACTTCTCCTCTGTGTGGATCCTTTGATGCCTACCCAGGTTTGAACTCTGACTGAAGCTCTTTCCACACTCTAAGCACATATAGGGTTTTTCTCCTGTGTGGGCTCTGCGATGCGCAGTCAGGCTTGAGCTCCGATGGAAACATTTTCCACACTCCAAACATTTATATGGTTTCTCCCCTGTGTGGAATCTATGATGTACAGTCAGGCTTGACCTTGAACTGAAACTCTTTTCACACACGGAGCATTTATATGGTTTCTCCCCCCTGTGTGTTCGTTGATGTGTAGTCAAGCTTGACATGTGACGAAAGATCTTTCCGCAGTCTGAGCATATATAAGATTTCTCTCCTGTGTGTCTCCTCTGATGCTCGCTCAGTGCTGTGCTATCACCGAAGCTTTTTCCACACTCTAAACATTTGTAGGGTTTCCCCTCTGTATGGATTCTTTGATGTAAATTCAGATATGAGCTCTGTCTGAAGCTCTTTCCACACTCCAAGCACTGATAGGGTTTCTCCCCGGAGTGGATTCGCTGATGCCTAATCAGGTCTGACTTTGAACTGAAGCTCTTTCCACACTCCAAGCATGGATATGGTTTCTCCCCTGTGTGGAATCTTTGATGCACAGTCAGGCTTGAGTTATGCATGAACCTTTTTCCACACTCCAAGCACTCATATGGTTTCTCCCCCTTGTGTGTTCGTTGATGTCTCGCCAGGGTTGAGATTTGACGAAAGATCTTTCCACAGTCCAAGCATATAAAAGGTTTCTCTCCTGTGTGGGTTCTTTGGTGCTCACTCAGTGCTCTGCTATCGCAGAAGCTTTTTCCACACTCCAAACATTTGTAGGGTTTCTCGCTTCTGTGGATTCTTTCATGTAAATTCAGAGATGAGCTCTGTCTGAAGCTCTTTCCACACTCCAAACATTTATATGGTTTCTCCCCCGAGTGGATTCTTTGATGCCTCGCCAGGTCTGACTTCTCAATGAAACTCTTGCCACACTCCGAGCACTGATATGGTTTCTCTCCCCGGTGGATTCGTTCATGTCTAGTCAGGGTTGACATGTGACAAAAGGCCTTTCCACAGTCCAAGCACATATATTCTTTCTCTCCGGTGTGGGTTTTTTGATGGGAGGTCAGGCCTCCTCTCTGACTGAAGCTTTTTCCGCACTCCAAACATTTATAGGGTTTCTCCCCTGTGTGGATTCTGCGATGCACATTTAAGTTAAATCTTTCACTGAAGCTCTTTCCACAGTCTAAGCACTTATATGGTTTCTCCTCTGAGAGGGTTCTTGGAGTTAACACTGAAATTACACCGAGGCTGTTTCCACACTGAAAGCATATATATGATTGGTGCCCTGCAGGAGTGTCCCAATTAACACTCAAATTCATATTTCCACTGAAGGCTTTACCACACAGACTGCACTGACCCATCTCCTCCTCTTGGCCTGCATTTCCTATTGGATCTATTACAGGGAAGTCCCCAGCTTGGGAAGCAGAAGAGTCACCAGTTCTCATGTCCTGCTCTCCTTCATCTGGAGACTTTTCCTGAGACATGTCTGGTGGTTCCTCCTCATCCAACTTCTCTTCACCTATGGGATTGAAAGGGAAAAATGAAAAAGAGCCCTGATGTTCCTGTTATCTATTTGCTTATACAAGGCCTATGTACATTCAGGTCTATGTATTTCCATGCAAGAAAAGGTTTGATTTTAGCCGTTTAGGAAAGATGAGATTACTGAGGATACAAAGGTCTGCATGATCGTTTATAAGACCCTTTATAAGACCCAGATGAGGAAAAGGGGGAGCTTGACCTAGATTTGAGAACACTGTAGTGGGCAAAATAATGGGACAGATATTCTGGTGTTGTAACTTCTGAAAGCAAAAGGTGAAAAAAGTACACAAAAATTTTGTTTTAATCAGTTAATGGTCAATGAAAAAGAACCTCCAAAAATATAATGGGTACAAACTGCAAGAAAGGAGATTCCAGCGGGATATCCAGAAAAATTCCTGAGGGTGAGGGCAGTTTGGCAGTGGAACAGATTGCCAAGGGAGGTGGTGGACTCTCCTTCACTGGGGATCTTCAAGCAAAGGCTCGACCAGGGGTGCTTTAGGGAGTTTTCCTGCTACAGGAAAGTAGATGACCTACTGGGTCCCTTCCAGCTCTAGGATTCTATTATTCTGTAGCTATCAGCCCAATAGTGTAACATGCAGAGATCAAGGGACAAACCCCATGAACAGAAAGCAGGAACATAAGGAGACAGATAAGGAGATGCTCCTGATGGACATGAAATTATGCACTGACTGTTGCTGGGATTGGGGCCGAGGACACCCACCTTCAACTGCCAACTCAGGCATGGGGATGACAGAGGGAAGCTCATCCAGAGTGGCCACATTCTGGAAGTTCTCCTCCATGACCTCCCTGTGCAGGGCTCTCTGCTCTGGATCCAGCATGGCCCACTCCTCCTCCGTGAAGTGCACGGACACCTCCTCAAATGTCACCAGGCCCTGAAAGGAAAGCCAAGACACCTTTCAACAAAACATTGATGCTTGTTCTGTCAGAAAAGAGAACAGAGTAGGTGGCAGGTGGTGGTCCTGCAAGTGTCCACAACCAGCCATTTATGGGCCATTTGGAGAGAAGCAGAGAGGTAAGCAAGGCAGATTCTAGACAGGCATGCAAGTAAGACACATTTGGGAGTTCCTCCTCCCTGCACTCTTTCCCCGTGATTCCTCCTTACCTGATCCAGATGCACAGAAGGTGTTTCCTCTGCACCACCGGCAAGAGTTGTGATTGTTTGTGTTGTTGGCACCTTCAGTGAATCTCCTGTGAAGGACACAAATGGAATGAGAGAAGGTATCTGTGACATATCAAGGCATCTCTGCTCTGCCAAATTGAGATGACAAAGCCATCCACTGTGAAAAGCAGGGCTGGCCTCTTTCGGAGGGGAGCTGGAGCAGCCCCAGAATTGGCTGCAGCCCTGGAGAAGGCTGGCTGGACTCCTACCCAAACATCACCATCTCTCAACTGCTTCTGAAAGGCCCACCCATGCATATGACTGATGTTAGGAGCAGACTGCACAGCGTGCAAAGGGGAGCAGGCCCTCTAGCTGGAGAGACTGGATTCCATTCCCTCCCACAGTCCTGCTGAACAGGATTCCAAACCTCCCAGGAGGGCCTGCTCCCCTTTGTGCTTAGCATTTCTTCCCTTAGCAATCCTATAAGAAACCGTGCCCACCTTGATTCAAGAGGTGGGTGCAGGGATGAGGAAAGTCCAGCCTCCCAGTCAGGTACTGTGATTATGTCATCCCAGCCCAGTTATCATAGAATCATAGAATCATAGAATCCTAGAGTTGGAAGGGACCTAGTAGGTCATCTAGTCCAACCCCCTGCCTGCAGCAGGAATTCCCCCTAGAGCATCTCCAACAGGTGCTCATCGAGCCTCTGCTTGAAGACCCCCAGTGAGGGAGAGTCCACCACCTCCCTTGGCAATCTCTTCCACTGCCGGACCGCCCTCACCGTCAGGAATTTTTTCCGGATTTCCAGCCGGAATCTCCTCTCTTGCAGTTTGTCCCCATTCGTTCTAGTTCTGCTTTCAGAAGCAGCTATGAACAAATTGGCCCCTTCCTCCCTATGACAGCCCTTCAGGTATCTGAAGAGGGCAATCATGTCTCCCCTCAGCCTCCTCTTCTCCAGGCTGAACATCCCAAGTTCCCCCAACCTTTCCTGGTAGGGCTTCCCTTCCATCCCACTGATCATTCTTGTCGCTCTCCTCTGGACTTGCTCCAGTTTGGCTGCATCCTTCTTAAAGTGAGGTGCCCAGAACTGAACACAGTACTCAAGGTGAGGTCTCACCAATGCAGAGTAAAGAGGAACTATAACTTCTTGTGACTTGGAAGCTCCAGTCCTCTTAATGCAGCCTAAAATGGCATTTGCCTTCTTTGCAGACACATCACTGCTGACTCATGTTCAGCTTGTGGTCCATGGTGGCGACTCCAAGATCCCGCTCACATGTTGTGCTGCCAAGCCAAGTATCCCCCATTTTATACCTATGTTTTTGGTTTTTATTGCCCAAGTGCAGAACCTTGCACTTCTCCCTGTTGAAATTCATTCTGTTTGTTACAGCCCAGGATTCCAGTTTATCCAGATCCTCCTGGAGGTTTCTCCTATCTTCTGATGTGTTTGCTACTCCTCCCAGTTTGGTGTCATCTGCAAATTTGATCAGGCTCCCCCGTATCCCTTCCTCCAAGTCATTGATGAAAATGTTAAAGAGAACCGGTCCCAAGACAGAGCCTTGGGGGACCCCACTAGAAACGGACCTCCAGGTTGACACAGAACCATTTACTAAAACCCTTTGAGTGCGGCCATCGAGCCAGTTGCAGATCCACCTAACCATTGCCCTGTCTAGCCCATATTTTTCCAACTTCCCAATTAAAATGTCATGTGGGACTTTGTCAAATGCTTTGCTGAAGTCAAGATAAATGACATCCACAGCATTGCCATGTCCAGTAAGCTCGTAACCTGATCAACAAAGGAGATCAGATTTGTCTGGCAAGATTTATTCTTGGTCAATCCATGGTGGGTTGATTTGATCACCGAGTACTTGTCTAGACGTGCACAAATTGTGTGTTTTATGATTTGCTCTAATATCTTGCCCGGGATTGAAGTCAAACTGACTGGTCTATAATTTCCCGGGTCTTCTTTTTTCCCCTTCTTAAAGATTGGGACTACATTTGCCCTCTTCCAGTCCAGGCACTTCTCCACTCCTCAAGGATTTCTCAAAGATGATCGACAGAGGCTCTGCAAGGACATCTGCCAGTTCCTTCAGAACTCCAGGATGCAGCTAATCCGGTCCAAATGACTTGAATTCATTTTGGCCAGTTAAGTGGTTTCGAACCAGTTCTCTGTCAATCTTAATCTGCTGTTCTGCACCATCCATGTTTTCATTACCTCTTAGGGGATGTAAACACATCCCCGAATCAGTCAATGATCCCGCACCCCCATTTGCACAGCCCTCCTTCTGTGAATAGACGGATGCAAAGTAGGAGTTGAGCAGCTCCGCCTTCTGCTGGTTTCCAGACACCTGTTGTCCATCCTTGTCCAAGAGCAGCCCCAGCCCCTCGTCTCTCCTCCTGTTCCTCTGGGCATATCTAAAGAAGCTCTTTTTGTTATCTTTGACTCCCCTGGCCAGCCTCAGCTCATCCTGAGCTTTAGCATCCCTGACCCCCTCCCTACAGGACTGGGCTACCTGCCTGTACTCCTCTCTGGTGATCTTTCCAGTCTTCCACTCCCTATACTTCTCTTTCTTTAACTTCAGCTGATCCCCAAGTTGCCTGTGGAGCCAACCTGGTTTTTTCAGCATTTTCCCCCCTTTCTTTTTTATTGGAATTGTTTCTGACTGTGCTTGTAGAAGCTGCCTCTTAAGGAGCTCCCACCCATCTTGGGCCCCTTTCCCCATTAGATCATCTATTCCCAAGCACACAAGAAAGCTGACCCATTTGTGGGGGACTCAGAGAGAAGCACCCACTTGCTCGTTCATGAGCAGAATTTATTGGGAGATCCTTAGCGCACGGTTGGGGTAAACCTGGTAACGTGAAGCTAGAATACTGATATGGACTCCCCCTCCACTGCCACTCTCTTCTCCACCTACTGAGCAATAATAGTCACTGACTTCTGAAATTATACTTCTTCATTCACCTTTTCCCATTTTGTTTAAACTTTTTTGTTTACGTTTCTTTTACATTTATTGCCTTTTGTTCTTCCTGGTCCACACTCATGGGCAATTCTGTGCCATTTTTCTCTGCAGACACTACTGTGGGATTGCTAATTACTGGGAACCCCTGGGGTTCACTGTTCCTCACTGTTCACTGTGGGGTTCACCAGAAGGCTGTGGTGGCACAGTGTGGTGGCATGGTGTTAAGACACTGTGCCTCTTAACCAGCAGACCCGGGTCCCCACAAGACAGGGTGAGCTCCTGTCTTTAGCCCAGCCCCTGTTTCAACCGAGCAGTTTGAAAGCATGTAAATGCAAGTAGATAAATAGGGACCACCTTGGTGGTAAAGGTAACAGCGTTCCATGTGCCTTGGCGTCCAGTCATGCCGGCCCCATGACTACAGAAGTGTCTTTGCACAACGCTGGCTCTAAAGGCTTAGAAATGGGGATGAGCACCCTAGAGTCGGACATGATTGGCAGTTAACCTGCAGGGGATACCTTACCTATCCCACTGTTCACCTGGGAAATAATTTTTTCTCAGACCACCCCCTTGGATGCCCCCTTCTTGCCAGGGATAGAGGCTGGGACTATGCAGTACAAGATATTTCACCCATTCAGCTGCTATTCTGATAGTGGGATAGTGGAGTTTGAAGGGATGCAGACACATTCACCACTTTCACTTCCCTTCAATAACATGGTTTCTGCTTAGGAAGTCCCTTCATTGACACCCTTCCCCATTTCTCTTCTCTACACTCTTTAGCTCTCTGTCTCAGAGGCTGGAGACACACATATGTACACATAATGTTTTTAACTGGGGCACAATCCTAACTAACTTAGAGCAGCACAACTCTCCCATGTTCCCATTCCTATGGTAGCATTGGTATGCCAATGCATGTCCATGCGCTGGCTTAACCTTCCCAGGAGTGGCACAGAGTGGCACTTTTGCGACACTCCCAAGTCAGTATAGGACTAATGTCAGAATTTGTGCCAACCTAACCAGGGGTTAGGATTGTGCTGTGGTTTGTGGTAAAATATTTTATGAATGAAGAGGAAATTGGGAGAAATGGGATTTGCGGGTGGTTGAGATTTTGCCAGCCCACTTTTGCCTGATCTGTGATTTCTGCCCCCTTGTGAATGTCTTTGATCTTGAAAAGGGGACTAAACCCCTAACCCTATCCTCTGCTGTTGATAGTGGCACATCTATTTGAGAAAGATCTGAAAGTATTCCCATCCACACTTACCTAGAAAGGTCTCATATCCACCTCCAGTGTGCATGATCTCCTGGGGATATGGCCTCTGAGTGGCATCTGAAAGAGACTTATCTGCTGCTGGGAAACCAACACTTGCCTCTGATAAATATCTGTAAGCCTGAAAGAGAAGCAAAATACCAGGACTCAAAGAAAGGCAAAAATGAGGAAGAGGATTGGAAGCAAACAACTCCTGCAAACGAGGAGTCCCTGCTTGGGAGATCTGCACAGAAAGAGGCAAACTAACACTCCTTCAGCAGCGAGGAAGATGAGATGCCCTCACCTGTCGCTCTTCCTGCCTCTCGTCTTCTGCCTGGCTCAGGAGGATGGCTTCCTCAGCCTCGTGGAAGCAGAACTGCTGGAATCTCCACCAGTGCAGGTCCCAGCCAAGGGTGGCCCTGCCAGGTACCATGGGTGCATCTTTGGTCCCGCATTCCTCCCTGTCTCCACCATGGGTGCTTGTTCCTGCTGTGGGACCTGCAAAGCCTCCTGTGTCGGATCCATGACCAGAGGCTGCCTCCGAGGAGGTTGGAGGATCTTCCTCCAGCTTCATTTTTCAGACTTCCCAAACGGTGGGGCTACAAAGTCCTGCAAAGAAAAAGATGCTCCATGAGTGAATTATTTTGCTGTCAAGGGAAGGAGGGTCTGTCCAAGCAGAGCCCACCCGGTGCTGGGACTGGCTCCATGCAGGGAGGGCAAGTAGATGAAAAACTGTTCCTGGAAGGGACACAAAGCTGCTTTGCTTCAGCTCCCTTCCTGCTGGCTTCAGGGAACCCCTTCCCCCTCAGCCCCTCTCCACACCTGATGCTGTCCCCTTTTCTGCTGGAGACCTCCACTGAAAACTGCCTCTCATTTTCCTTTCCCCAAAGGCAAAGAGGCCCCATTTCCAGACCCCTTTGGGCTCACGTGGCAGGGTCTGCAGGGCTGGGGCCAGGCTCTGGGAGCAACACTTCCCACCCACCGCAATGTGGTGTGCAAACCAGCAGCCTCTTGCAAAGGGGACCCACAGAGCTGCATCCAGGCCACATTTGTGTATTTGTGGTGTGCATGATTTTGTTGTGCTCCTGAGGTGGGAGAGGAAAGGGCTTTGCACTTCCTCATCCCAAAAGGGACATTCAGCCCCCTTGACAGGTTTGCATCTTTTAACTTTTCCTGCAAGACCTGAATCTTTCTCTTAACATTTGTTGGAGGCCTGACCAGATCAGAGGGAAAAGTACTCTCTCCTGATCCAGACATGCACTCCGTGAGGCCATGCATTTCCTGTACCTGGTTCCTCATTGAAGACAATGGGGCTGCCATCAGAGGGGCCTGCAGAGGATCCAGAGTAAGGCAGCCACATGCACCCCTTCTGGGCCTTCATACTGGACTCTGCTCAACCCTATGTTGCAGATCATCATTCTCACTCCTGCTCCTGTCTGGGATGGGAGTTTGGGGTCCCCCCTTTGCCCCCACTTTGGGTGATCCCTCTGCTCCCCATGCAAGGCATCTCCAGAAATGCTGGGCAGGGAAGGGCCTGGAGGCAGTCTCACCCCCTGCCCCCTACAGGCTCCCAGGACATTGCACAGGCCCCCCCCCCCATTTCCCCAGGGAGAGAAGCCCCAGGCTGAGGCATGCTTTCCCCTGGAAAAGGAACCAGGTGGGCTTCCCTGGAGGTCTCCCTGCAGTGGAGTAGCCAGAGGGGGGCTCAGCACTGAGTCCTGCAGGGAGCAGCATCTCAGTCTGCAGGGGGTTCCCCCTCCAGAGCCATCCAGGTGGGGAGCCAAAGGGGGGCATCCCCTCCACCCCACATCCCCTGTGCACCTGGTCCCCCTCCCAGCCAGACCCTCCACCCAGGAGAGGGACTCACCAGACCTCCCTGCAGGGTGGGGAAGAGAAGGCTTGCCTGCCCCTCCCCCTCTCCTCCCTCCCCTTCCTGCTCCTCCCCACCAGCAGAGAGGTGTCTATGGGGCTGGTGTGGAAGGGGAGCCGGAGGTGGCTCTGCTCTTGGCCTCCCTCTTTGGGCTCTTCAGCACAGCCTTCCCTGGCTGGCACCAGAGTCCTCCAGCAGCAGCACCACCCCCAGCAGGACCTGCATCAGCATCAGCCTCAGTCTGCAGCATGACTACAGTAGTTGGTCTTTAGAGAGTAAATTATATTTAGAAGCAGAACAAGTTAGTATAACAAGTTATTACAATATGAAACAGAAGAAGAAAGAGGCTGAAGGTTGTCTGAGGTTTGAGGCTGTCCCCATCCCCATCTATGTGTGGTTGCTTGCATTGGGGTTGGAGAAATTCCTAGGAAGGAGCATCACAGGCTACAAGCCAGGAGGAGAGTGGAGGTGGACAACCTCCAAATCCCAGATGCAAGGGGGGCACCTGGGTGCAGGTGTCATGTGTGCTTCCTGAAGCATCTGGTGGGATGCTGTGGGGTGCAGGAAGCTGGACTAGAGGGGCCTCCTTTGGTCTGATCCAGTGGAGGCTCTTCTGATGTTCTTATGGTCCATCTGCAGAAGTCCTGGGCACAGGCTGGGGGGGCTGAGCATCAGGGGGACCCCCTGGGAACAGTGAAGTCTGAAGGTGTCCGTCTGTGTGTCTGTGCCTGGCTGATGCTGATGGTCATGGTTGCTGCTGCTGCTACTGATGCTGCTGCTGTTCCTCTGGACCACTTTACAGACTGTGCTGCAAGAGGAGAGCCACACACTCAGCCTCTCTTCCTTCCCCTTCCACAGCAGCCCCAGAGCAATCTGTGGGGTGGGGAGGAGTGTGGGGGGATCCTGGAACACAGCCAGAAGGGGAGGGGGAGTTGGGGGGCAAGTACACAACACTGAGTGTTGTGCACTGAGTGTTGTGCACAGGAGACATCGCAGGAGGGGGTACTGAGGCGGTTCCATTGCTTTTGGGGAAATGTTCAGTGCATTCATTTTTTGGCCATTATTATTATTACAATTGCTTTCATGTTACAATGACTATTACTATTTCTCAGCTGCACCTACCTTGCAGGGTTGTTGTAAGGACTACAGAGGGGAGGAACTAAGCACGTCCTCCAGAGCTCCTTGGATGGAGCACTGGAGCTCCTTGGTGTAAAACATAAAAATAGTAATACCTATTTGTGTTAATGGTATTAATATCAACAATAATTAAATATGATGGGCTATTTAAATATACTAATTAAATAGTACGGGGTATTTACTCCAACACTAAGGGTGGTGTAAAAGTATGACAATATTGATATTTGTATTCATTGTTTTAATAAATACTAATAATATGGGGTGTCAAAAACTTTATGGGCCTGGATGTTAAATGACGCCACTGTTCACAGAACATCTTCTTGGTTTTGCAGTTCTTTGTAGACCCACCACCTTGGAAGTCAGCAAGTGAAGAATGAAGTTGGAGAAGGATCCTTGGACCTCCTTGGAGGGAGCCTCAGGACACCCCTCTGAGACAGGAGGGGAAGACTTGGCTGGCCCCAAAGTGGGAAGAGGTGCAGATGCCACCCAGGACGGAGGCAATGAGGGGTGCCAGGCCAGAGCTGCCCCCAAGATCCCCAAGCAGGACACCCCCAGCGGGGACCTGCCTTGGAGGAGATTCCAACAGTTCAGTTTCTGGGAGGCCGAGGGTCCTCGGGAGGTCTGAAGCCGACTCCATGCCCTTTGCTGTCAGTGGCTGAGGCCAGAAAGGCACACCAAGAAGCAGATGCTGGACCTGGTCATCCTGGAGCAGTTCCTGGCCATCCCTCCCCCGGAGCTGGAGAGCTGGGTCAGGGCATGTGGGGCAGAGACCAGTGCGCAGGCGGTGTCGCTGGCAGAAGGCTTCCTCCTGAGCCGGGCAGAGGATGAGAGGCAGGAAGGGCAGCAGGTGAGGGCATCATCGCTGCTAAGAGGAGTGTTCAGGGTTGTGCCTCTTTCTGCAGGACTTGCTTGGTTCCTTCCTTGTCCTCATTTTTGCCCTGTTTGTGTTGTGCTTCTTTGCTTCGCTTTCAGGTTTATCAGAACAAAGTGTTGTTTTCCCAGCGACAGAGAAGTCTCTTCCAGACCCCACTCAGAGCATGCCTTGTGCCCTGGAGATCATGCACAGAGGGGGAGGATACGAGACCTTTCTAGGTAAGTGTGGGTGGAAGTACTTCCCGTTCTTTTTCAGATACTCTCAAATGGGCTGCTATCAATTCCACAATAGTCTTAGCTGAGTGAAGAGGCACACACTCCAGAAAATGCCCATGCATGTGAGCCATACAGAAAAAACCCAATAAAATAGGTCTACACAAACAGATGGAGGATGCCTGTTCAACACCCTGGCCTTTGAGTACTATGTCATAGAATCATGGAGTTGGAAGGGATCTAATAGGTCATCTAGTTCAACCCCATTCCTTTAGCAGGAAATATGTCACAGAGCTTGATCTTGTCCCGATCTTAAGATGGACACAAAACAACTGGGAGAGGTTATTTCAGGGACTAGGAGTGGGTGTCATCAGTACACTGATGACTCCCACCTCCATCTCCTTTTGTCCAGACTCCAGTATGTGAGTGGGATCTGGATGTGGTCGGGATCTGGGTGAGGGCTAACAAGGTGAAATAAAATCTGGACAAGACTGAGGTTCTCTTGCTTCAGAGAAAAAGTCAGTGCAGGTGTTATAATACCATCCTGTGCTGAATGGAGATGCTCTAGTCCTGAAGAAACAGGTCTGCAGCGTGGAGGTCCATCTTGGACTCTCAGCTATTCCTGGTCTCCTGGATGGCAGCTGTGGCCAAAGGCCTTTGTTCCGCTTCTGCTGCTGTGCCAGCTGTAACTGTACTTGGATCATGCAGACCAGGCCATGGTGATGCATGCCCTGGAATACACTGTTGAAACACACTCTACGTGGAACTGCCCAGCTCGGAAACTGCAGAATGCAGCTGCCCATGTGGTTACTGTGTGGTTACTGCCTCCCCAGCAGTTGCACTGGCTGCTCCTTTGTTTCCAGGCCTCATTCAATGTGCTGGTTTGAACCGTCAAAGCCCTCTTGGTTGGGTTCAGGCTATCTAAGAAACCACCTACCTGAATATAAAGCAGCTTGTCTTCTTAGGTGACTGGGCAAGGCACTCTTACAAGTGCCACCACCCAGGAATATGCAGAGGACGGCAGCCAAAAATAGGGCCTTCTCTATAGTAATGTAGATGTTATCAAACTCCCACCCCCTGGAAAAGGTCGAGGGGGATTAAAACTTTTCTTTTTAGATAAGCCTTCTGAGTTCTTGGCTTTTTAAACTCTGGTTTCACAGGCTTGGGGTTTATTCAACTGTGGCTGATGCAATGCCTGATCACTGTTTTAAGATGATTTATTGTGTCTGTTTTGATCTTTTAATTTGTTCCTAAGCTATGTTTTTAATTGTTCTAATATTCTATCAACCACCTTTGGTCCCTTCGGTGAGAAAAGCAGGGTAGAAATAAGCAAATAAATAAATAAATAAACAGATTAAACAAAACGGGAAAAGTGAATAAGGAAAGCACAGTTTTGGCAGGAAAGCATAGAGAAAGGTTTCTACCAAAAGTGCCAGTGAGTGCTGGCAGAAGTCAGGGAGGTCTCTGCCCACGCAGAGGCAGCCTAGGAAGTCTTTTCAGGAAATGTTAGGCTGCCTGCGCATGTGCAGTGAATTTTATTCGAACATTTTAGCAGTGGCTGGCCGGGCTTAGTTGTGCCAAGCCGCTGCTTCTAACACCCCCCCCCCGGTGCCCCCAAGCACCCCCACCCCACCCCCAGGCCTCCCCAGCAAAAGTATGTTAAAAAATTTTAATTTTTAAAATTTTTTTAAATGTAGGACATCCTACATTTTGAGCTACATTGATTTTGTTGGTAAAAGTCCCCATTTGTTGGTAAAAGTCCATTTGAAAATCCAGACTTTTTAGATGACCATGTCCTACATTTTGACTTTAGGATCTGGTACCCTGTTTGTGTCTTTCACAGGAGATTCGCTGGAGATGCTGGCAAGAAAGACCATCTCACCTCTTGCTAGTGGTGCAGAGGAAACACCTTCTGTGCATCTGGATCAGATGTAGAATTATTCCTGGGAAGGGGCGAGGGAAGGAGGGACATGTCTAGACTCCGTAGACTCTCTTCTGAGTGCAGCTACTCAATGTTTTGTTGAACATTTTCTTGTGTTGCTTTCAGGGCCTACTGTCGATGGAAGAGGTATCTGTGCACTTCATGGAGGAGGAGTGGGCCCTGCTGGATCCAGATCAGAAATCCCTGCATAGGGAGGTCATGGAGGAAAACTCCTGGAATGTCGCTTTTGTGGGTGAGCTTCCCTCTGTCCTCCCATCCTATAGTTCAGAGGTTTTTCCCTCCTATTGCTCATCCTGGAGTGCAGATACTGAGTTGTTGGTTAAGGTGCCCCCTCTGAGTCCCACAGCTGAGTTGGCAGCTGAGGGTGAGTTTCCTCAGTCTCAATCCCAACCATGTGAGTGTATGTCCGTCAACAGCATCTCTCATCTGGTGCAGGATTGGCCTTTCGCTTTCTGTTCTGGGGTTTGTCCCTTGACCTCTGCCTGTTACACTCTTGGGCGCTTTCTGATTTTCCCCCTTCAATCCTTCAGGTGAAAGGAAGGAGGATGAGGAGGAACCACCAGACTTAGAATCATAGAATCATAGAGTTGGAAGGGACCTAGTAGGTCATCTAGTCCAACCCCCTGCCTGCAGCAGGAAATCCCTCTAGAGCATCCCCGACAGGTGCTCGTCGAGCCTCTGCTTGAAGATCCCTAGTGAGGGAGCACCTGTTGGGGATGCTCTAGGGGGATTTGTCCCAAATGCACTAGGGGGATTTGTCTAGGGGGACTTGTCCCAAGAGGGGTCTATAGATGGAGCGCAGCAGAGAATGAGAACTGGTTACTCTTCTGCTTCCCATGCTGATGACTTTCCTGAAATAGATCTAAGAGGAAATGCAGGCGAAGCGGAGAAGGGTCAATGCGATCTCTGTGGCAAAACATTCAGTGGAAATTTGAACTCCATAACGCACAAATCATGTACATGCTTCGAGTGCTAACTGGACATGCTAACCCCTGCTAACTGGACAAGAGGCACTCTTTCAATTGGGTGTTCCTCATTTATTTAGCAAGGGGAGAGTAACTGGCCCTACACACCCCAGCAATGTCCTAGTGGCTTCTGCTGGTGTTATTTTGCATTTTAGATTGTGAGCCCTTTTGGGACAGGCACCGATTAGCTATTAATTAGCTATTAATTTTGTCATTTTCTTGTAAACCGCTTTGTGAACTTTTCAGTTGAAAAGCGGTATATAAATACTGTAGATAGATAGGTAGATAGAGTGTGGAAACAGCATCAATGTAATGTCAAGATTAACTCCCAAAACACTCAAAGGGGAGAAACCGTATAAATGCTCTTACTGTGGAAAGTGTTTCAGTCAGAACTCAGACCTGACTAAGCATCACGGATTCCACACAAGGGAGAAACCATACAAAGCCTTAGAGTGTGGAAAGAGCTTCCTTTATAGATCAAAGTTAAATGTGCATCAAAGAACCCACACAGGAGAGAAACCATATCAATGCTTGGAGTGTGGAAAGTGCTTCAGTGTGAGCTCAAGCCTGACTAAGCATCAAAGAATCCACACAAGGGAGAAACCATATCAATGCGTGGAGTGTGGAAAGAGCTTCAGTGTGAGCTCAAGCCTGACTAAGCATCAAAGAATCCACACAAGGGAGAAACCATATCAATGCTTGGAGTGTGGAAAGAGCTTCAGTGTGAGCTCAAGCCTGACTAAGCATCAAAGAATCCACACAAGGGAGAAACCATATCAATGCTTGGAGTGTGGAAAGTGCTTCAGTGTGAGCTCAAGCCTGACTAAGCATCAAAGAATCCACACAAGGGAGAAACCATATCAATGCGTGGAGTGTGGAAAGAGCTTCAGTGTGAGCTCAAGCCTGACTAAGCATCAAAGAATCCACACAAGGGAGAAACCATATCAATGCTTGGAGTGTGGAAAGAGCTTCAGTGTGAGCTCAAGCCTGACTAAGCATCAAAGAATCCACACAAGGGAGAAACCATATCAATGCTTGGAGTGTGGAAAGTGCTTCAGTGTGAGCTCAAGCCTGACTAAGCATCAAAGAATCCACACAAGGGAGAAACCATATCAATGCTTGGAGTGTGGAAAGTGCTTCAGTGTGAGCTCAAGCCTGACTAAGCATCAAAGAATCCACACAAGGGAGAAACCATATCAATGCGTGGAGTGTGGAAAGAGCTTCAGTTCAAAGACACACCTGGTTGTGCATCGAAGAACCCACACAGGAGAAAAACCATATATGTGCATGTTGTGTGGAAAGAGCTTCAGTCGGATCTCAAGCCTGACTTTGCATAAAAGAACCCACACAATGAGAAACCACATACATGTTTAGAGCGAGGAAAGAGCATCAGTCAGATCGGACTGTACATCTAAGAATCTAAGACTGTACATCTTTACATCCACAGACTATGCTTCAAAGAATCCTCACAGGAGATAAAACAATTAAGTGTTTGGAGTATGTAAAATGTTTCAGGGTGAGCTCAAAGCAGAGAGAGCATCAAAGAACCCACATGGGAGAACCATATACTGTAAATGCTTGGAGTGTGGGAAAGGCTTCAGTGAAAAAGGAAACCTCACCAGACATCAAAAATCACACTGGTATTTTCTTCCAATTTATACGGAATCAAATCTCTAGCCGTTTTATGTCTGAATTTAATTATAATATCTCTTCGTAACTGATTTATCTTTGTGTATTTTGTGCTTCTGTGTCAACAGTCTCTGTTGTCTCCACACTACCTGCTCCTTCATGTCTGTGCAGCAAAGGAAAGCTCATGTACATCACAGCCTCAGTAAACTGGTTCATGTGAGTTCCATCTCTAATGTCTTTATTTCTATTTCAATTTATTTTATAAATAAATGTATTTATAAATATTTTATAAATGTCTTTATTTCAATTTTAAAAATTCATTCTTTTTTTCTCCGGCCCTTGAGAAATGTGAGAGACAACGTGGCCTTTCTGCTAAAAAGTTTGGACTCCCCTGGATTCAACCATAGCCACGTTTGGAATTTGGAATGTCATTCAGAAGTCTTGCTTCTATGGTCATTACATCAGAAGACTGACTGACTGACACTGTTAACCTTCCCTGTATCTGGCATCTGGAGGTTGTCCATCACTACACACCCCTCATGACTTGCAGCCTCTCAGGCTTCCTCACAGGCTGTAGTCCGGTTGCTGATTGATTGATTTGATTGATTGATTGATTGAGAACTTGCCTTTCTAGCTTAAAAGGACTCTCAAGGCGACCATGTCTTGCATCTGCTTGTCTACATCTAAAACCAGGAGGTTCTGCAGTGTGACCATCTGTCCTCCATTTCCAGGACATGTCCTCTTTTTTAATATTTGCGCCATGGAAAAAGACTTCTTCATTGTCCTCTTTTTCCTTGTGACCAGGGAGTACCCAGACTTTTTGTAATCCATAAGTTATAAACTGAGCACATGAAAGAAGTATATGTGAATTTCAGTTTTTCTTGGTGTCCCACATTTTGCGGGGGGGGGGGGGTGCTTGTCCTATTTTTTGGTTATGGCATCAGGTGGTAGAAGATGGGAAGAAGAGGGGGCTTCCTCTCCCCCCAGAGCTGCCCCATTTCCACTCTTCCTCCCCCCAAGTGCTGCAGCTTTAACCCCTTCCTGCCCCTTCCGCAGCCACTGAGCATCCCTCCTGCGTCCCCCTCGGAAGAGCTGTTGCTGGAGGGGGCAGAGGGCATCTCTGGAGCCAGCGCTCCTCCCCATCCTGTCCAGCCACTTGGGGGGGGGGAATCTGGGGGTGGCTCAGGGGCAGAGAAGGGAGAACAGCTCCTGTCCTGGCAGCACCTGGTGAGTCCCTCCAGTCTTGTGCTGTTCTGTCCTGTGGGTGGGTGCCAGGCGGTGGCGTAGCTAGAGGGGGGCGCAGTTGTCAGTCTTGGGGGAGCATCACCCCTGTAGAGCCATTCTGGGTGGAATGCAAAGCAGGAGCTGTAGGGCCCGGAATGGCTCCAGAGAGATGACGCTCCCCCAAGACTGACTCCTCCGCCCCCCTTTAGCTACGCCACCGCCGCTGATCACTCAGAACATTCAGTCCCCCCAACGTTCCATCCATAGAACGTTCAGTCCCGAACGTTCCATCCACAGAACGTTCAGCCCCCTCAACGTTCCATCCACCTGGTCGGGCTTATCACCTGCAGGGACCAGGTCAGGGTCAGCAAGGCGGTTGGGGCCAGTGGAAAGGATCGGTGGGAGCTGTTAGGGTATTGGGGTAGGGGTGGGAGAAAGGGAGAGACCCCTGGAGCAGGTGGTTGAGGGAGGTGGGTAGGGGAAAAGTCCAGAATCAAGCCAGCCTAGTTTTGGGGGGAGGACAGGACAGAGGGAGCCCCCACTTGCTGCACCCCAAATGCAGTGGTGTAGCTAGAGGGGAGCACCGCAGCATGCAAGGACCCCCTCTTTTTTGGGGTCATTTCCAGGCCAGGTGACCATATGTCATAAGAACCAACAAAAGAAGACAAGGGCCCCCAAAATGTAGGACACTGAAGAAAATGTAGGCCATGAGACAATAAAAACTTAAATCCACTCCTATATATTGGTTTCAATTGCTTAATTTAAACCCTATATTGCTTATTATTAAACTTAAAACTATTATAGATAATTTATTTCAGTACATAATAATGTATTAATTTCAAGACAGCTACATGCTCTCTGCTCACAAGGGAAAGGAGGACAATGAAGGTTTTTTCCAGGACACAAAATCCAGGACATGTTCTGGAGAAAGAAGACGTGAAGTGCAATCCAGAGTAACTACAGAGAGTCCTTGCGCCAGTGTAAGAGCAATTTACTCTGGATTGCAATATGAAGTTCCCATAGGTGGTGCCATGACTATGGCTGCAAGTAATGTCTCTGGATTGCAGGGATAATCATTGAAGGAATTGCTTCTCCAACCTGGAATGGCCAGAATGGTGAGGGACAGTGAGGTTCCCCATAACATGTAGTGCTTTGCCCCCTTCTAGCTATGCCCCCATCCAGAGGTGGTGCACTTCAAGGCTGACCTGATCTGCAAGACTCTTTCTCCCACTTCTCTCTGCAAAACCAAGATCCGTCTTCCATTCATGTGCATTGAAGGGAGGACTTCCCATTGAAGGTCATGGACTTCTGGTGGCTCCCAGTTTCTTTGTTTTGCATGGATGCCACTTTGACAATGGAGATGGCTCCTTGGAGAAACATTTGCATTTCAAATCAACTTCTCCACCTGGAGGGAT
This sequence comes from Cryptoblepharus egeriae, assembly GCA_030015325.1. Classification (NCBI taxonomy): domain Eukaryota; kingdom Metazoa; phylum Chordata; class Lepidosauria; order Squamata; family Scincidae; genus Cryptoblepharus; species Cryptoblepharus egeriae. The sequence continues at coordinate 2,772,376 of JAREYC010000002.1, forward strand.
CTCCTGCAGGGATGCCAATGAGCCACTTTGCCAGCTTCCCCTCTTCCAAGCCCTGCAGTGCCCAGGTGTCAGCTGAGCCCCCAAGAGCAAGCACATCCTGCACCAGCCACAGCACCAGCCACTGCCCCCTTGCAGGACTTGCAGAGCCCAGGAGGTGATCTGAGGCTACCAAGTGAGGCTCTCTAGGTCCAGGACAGGATGAAGCCTTTGCAGCACTTGCTGGGTCCATCCACTGGGCTCTCTACCCACTGAACTAGCAGCCTCTGGGCTCAGGTATGGCAGCCTCTGTGATGAACTATTAAAAAAATATAAAAACTTTTCAAATAAAATGTGTGTGGAGGTTGAGATTAGGTTGTGTTTGCGGGAAAGAGTGTGGGTTAGGTTGTGTAGAGTTGGGTTTTGTGTGTGTTTGTGGAGTGTGGGGATTGGGTTGTGTGTAGGGGTTGAGATACATTGTGTGTGTGAGTGGGGTTGTGTTGTGTGGGGGGCTGGGCTATGTTGTGTATTGTGTATGTGTAAAAGTATGGCTCAGGGTGTGTGGAGTGTGGTGACAGGTATGTGTGGGGCTTGGGCTACATTGTATATGTGTGGAAGAGTGGATTAGTGCGTGTGTATGTGTGTGTGTGTGTGGAGTTGTGTTGTGTGAGTGCATGGAGCATGGGCTTGTGTGTGGCGGGTTGTGTTGTGTCTGTGTGTGGGGGTTGGGTTGTGTGTGAGTGGAGTGTGGGGTTGTGGTGTGTGTGTGTGCGTGTGGACTGTAGGGTTGGGTTGTGTGCCGGGGTTAATCCCAGGGTCATCCCTATTCCAAAAATGTATAATATATCTATGTAGAGAAGTTGTGGGTTGAGCTCGAGGGGTCTAGGATGTGTGTGGAAATGTGTTGTGTGTGAGTGTGGAGTTGGGTTATGTGTGTGAGTTAATCCCAGGATCATCCCCCTTCCAAAAAGGTACAATATGTATATGTAGAGCAGAGGTCGGATCTAGAGAGTTATTTGATGGATGGAAGGACAGACAGACAGAATTACCCTTTTATTAATATAGAATATGTAACAGTTTTAAATTTAATAATAAGCAACGTAGTATTTAAATTTAAATAATAGCACATGAAAGCAAGAGGTATGAGTATTTTTGGCTTTATTTTGTCACGTCCAACATTTTGATTGGGTGTCCTTTATTTGGAGGGTCCCTGTTTTCTTCTCTGGTTATGACATAAGGTCACCCCATCCTATGGTGAATTGTGCTTTCCCCTCCTCCTTGGCATGTTTGTGTGTGTGTGGAAGGGGGGATATTTGCTGCTTTTGCTCTTGCTTCAGGCTGCAATCCTATTTACTCAGAAGAAAGTCCCACTGTGTTCAATGGGTCTTACTCTTAAGAAAACTTCATTCTCTTCCAGTTGCTTGTGAGCAGGTCACGGGGGGGGGGGGAGTGGAGCTAAAGGGGTGTAAGGTAAAGGCTCCCCACCATAGTTCCCTCTAAGCTATGTGCATGTGCGCACGCACACAACTCACTGAATTAGCGCACACAAGTTTCTACAAAGCGCACAAAGCCAGCTGCCTGACTTTGGTGCAGATGCAAGAGGAGGAGGAGGCAAGTGAAAATCCTCCAGCTTGCTGAGCTCTCCTTGCAGTCTGCAGCTTTTCCTGCGCCCCTCTTCCCAGACCTTGTACAGCCCGGGTCAACTGAGGCTCCAAAGCAGCTCCCAGGAGCAAGCTTATCCTGCACCCTTCCAGAGCACTGAGCTCCTCTGCTCCTCCCCTATTTTCCCAGAACTTGGGGATTTGTAATAGTTTTTAATTTAATAATAAGCAATATAATGTATAAATTAACCACTTAAAAGCAACGTATATGAGTGTTTTAAAGTTTTATTTTGTCATGTCCTCCATTTGGGAGAGGGTTTGTCCTCTTTTTTGGTTATGACACTCCCCCAGACAAGACCCCTGCCAAGGATCCCCTTCCTTTCTCAGGTGAGATGCCACCCTGTGGGGTGAAGGGGCATCTTCTCCCAGCCAACCCCACAGCCTGGCAAGGCTGGTCTTTAACAGACCAGCTGGACCAGACTGTGCACGACTTCCTTCCACTGCAGAGGCTGAGCAGGAACTAAGGAAGTAAGGAAGGGTTTAATGCAGAGAGTTTCTTCAGGAGCAGGACCTCCAAGGAGGATGAGGAAGGCAGAGCTGTGTATCCTGCACAAATGGGAGTTGCATGTCCTGCAGAGGGAGATCTCCTTGTGCAGCCTCCAAACATCTGCACCTTCTAAGACTTGGAACTTGGAGTGGGGGTGGAAGCCCCATGTGGGGAGGGAGCAGGGTGACCTGCTCCAATGAAACTTACTCCCAGAAAAGCAGCCTGTGTGCCTCTTCCAAGAGTTCAGCTTCTCACCACCCCACAAAGGGTTCTTACTCCCACTTTGGGTACCACTGACTTAGAGTGAGGGGGTTTGAATGTGGGCTTCCAGTGGGAGAAAAAGGGCCAGAAGAATTCTTGAATCACTGAAATCAATGGCTGAAATACCAGGGGGGTGGTAGACCAAAAAGGGTTCCACTTTTCGTGGCTGGGGGCTTTTTTCCTTCAGTGTAAATTTCCTCCACCACCTTGCACCTTCAATTCATACTGTATATTTAATATAATGTTTTATTTGCTGTCAACATCTCTGCTGGTTTGCAATAAAATAACAAGAAAACCTCTGGATCCTGCAGCTGAACAGGAGCTTTCAAACCCCCCCCCCCCCCAAACCTGTTGGAAGGTTGAACCTGTCAGAAGAAGAACGGAGGACAACTTAGCAGACAAACTCCCCAGCAACAGCACAGGGAAGATCCAGCCCCAAACTTCTCCTCTGCAGAGAGGAGCCCCTTTTCATAGCCTGCGTCAGACACCCACGTCTTTCAGGGTCAGTGTCTCCCCTATCCAGAGATCATTGAAGTATCTGCTCCCAGGGATGTGGCTGTCACAGGGTGTATAATTAATCAATCTACAGTATTGATATATTGCTTTTCAACTAAAAAGTTCTCAAAGCGGTTTACAAAAGAAATGAAAAATTAAGAGCTAATTAAGAGCTAATGGGTCCCTGTCCCAAAAAGGATCACAATCGAAAATGCAAAAAAAACACCAGCAGAACCTCCTAGAACAGGTATTGCTGTGGTGTATAGGACCATTTACTCTCCCACTGCTAAATAAAGGAGGGGAGAGTAAAGCGTGGCTCTTGCCCAGTTAGCTTGGGGAAAATCCATAGAAGTTATAAAATCCATAGAAAATATAAAATCCATAGTTTGACTCAAAACTGACCTCTGAGACTGAGATCAAATAAGATGTGATTATGATACAGCATGGAACTAATTAGGTGTTAGTAGGAATCAGCTCTCATTGCACAGTGACCCTAACTAATAAGAGGCACATTCTTGTTTGTTGGTTTGCTTGTTGGATTTTGTTGTGAAGGATGAACCATAAACTCTTCTTTAACCCCCGGAGCAGATAGACGGCTTAGTTATGCCAGAAGCTGGAGAGATGCAGCAGAGCAAATGGGTGGCGAACTGTTGGACGAAGCTGGAGGATTCCCCCCCCCCCAATTTTCTTTTTCCAAAGCCCAGGCATTTTTTCAAAGCCCACCACTGCCAGTTGTGACACCACTTCCGGGGCAATATTTTGAGCTTTGCACCTCTAGTGATGCCACTGCCTCTGCTTTGGGTGTTTGGACAATAATTCCATGGTCTGCACACAATGCTTGTTTGTCCTTCTGCTGGAAGTGAACAAAGAGAAGAGGGAGACAAGAGGCCACAGGGATGTGATGGGTGCACTTCACTTTCTATCCCTTCTGGCCAACCAGAGTCAGGCTCTCTCATCACCCCAAGACATCGTGGCTGCTCTTGCACCATCCAATGTGTAAATCATGCACATGCATGGAAGCTATACAGCAACAACTGTTAGTGCCCAGGTTTTCAGAGCTGCCAGTCATTGCTTAAGGCCTCCTCTGATCTCAAAGACAGCAGCATAATGTGCTCCTTCTCCACAACAAATAATTGAGAGTTGGGGTGCAATCCTAAATAATTGAGACTGGCACAACGCACCTGTCTCCCGTTCCCAGGGTGGTGTCTGTGCACTGGCCTAACCCAATGCAGGAGTGGTGAAAAAGTGCCTTCCAGCATTTTTGTGACACCCCGAGGCCAGCGCGAGACTTGAGCCACACTAACTGGGGTCCCTTGGTCCCTGCTGGGCTGCGATCCTGAACCTCCTTCCCACAGAGTAAGTCACTGCCAATGTGGGCATCCATTGGTGTTTCCTTCTAAGACTTGCAATTTAGAGGTTTCAGTAATTTCTTGCACTGCTAATCAGGCTTCTCTCTCTGTTCCAGAAACCAGTGGAGGATCTGAGCGAGCCAAGCATGGTGCTGTCAGACATTACCATGCTTGAAGGAGAGGAGCAGAAATCAAGATGCATCTGGGAGGGAGAATGGAAGACCCAGCCCAGGCTGGAGGACTAAACCTGTTGTCTGTTGCCATGAAGTGGAGATCAAAGAGGAACTTTTGAGAATAGGGAGTGAGATGAGTCCTTTGCAGGAGGAAACAACCAGCACAAGCGCACATCTTACTTCCCATAAAAGGAGCCACAGGAGGGAGAAACATGTACTTAAGAACAGATCAAAGAAGCAGGAAAGAAATAAATGTAGAAATAACACTGGTGACAATTTGAACATCCTTCCAGTAGGACCAGAAAAAGAAACTGAAAAGAAGAAGGAAAAGTGTACAAGTCCAAAGACGTTCTGCAGAGTGTGGAAAGAGCTTCAGTCAGAACACACACCTGTCTGTGCATCAAAGAATCCACACAGGGGAGAAACCCTATAAATGCTTGGAGTGTGGAAAGAGCTTCAGTGTGAGCTCCAGTCTGATGAAGCATCGAAGAACCCACACAGGAGAGAAACCATATAAGTGCTTGGAGTGTGGAAAGAGCTTCAGTCAGAATGGAAATCTGACTCTTCATCAAAGAATCCACAAAGGGGAAAAACCATATACATGCTTGGCGTGTGGAAAGAGCTTCAGTCAGAAAACAAATCTGGCTCTGCATCAAAGAACACACACAAGGGAGAAACCTTATACACTGGAGTCCCATGTAGCAAATTTAATTCGTTCCCATTTGCACAGCCATCCTTCCAAGAATAGACGGACGCAAAGTGGGAGTTGAGCAGCTCTGCCTTCTGCTGGTTTCCAGACACCTGCTGTCCATCTTTGCCCAGGAGCAGCCGTATCCCCTCGTCTCTCCTCCTGTTCCTTTGGGCATATCTAAAGATGCTCTTTTTGTTATCCTTGACTCCTCTGGCCAGCCTCAGCTCATACTGGCCCCCTCCCTACACTTCATACTGCATGCGGTATGTCCACCCAAAATGGATCACCCTGTATGCATCCTGCACCCTGTATGTCTTCAGAGAAGAACCTGTGCTGCTATAGAGAAGCACTGTATGAATGTATGGCAGGAAAAAAGCCATACCGCTGTAAAGAAGTAACAAAAGGAGAGCAGTGTGTTGGGGTGAAACAGAAAGGGGGAGCAAAGCTTCAAGTAGACAAAGGTAGTATTGCTTTTAAAAAAAATCCCAAATACCCCATGTGTTTCAGTATACTGTCTTTATGGTTAACATGACAATCTCCCTTTTGGCTTTTCTTGTTGATGTTTGTTTCTATACTGAGTTATGGCTTCAGCTGTGGACTCTCGTGGGCCGGCATGCAACCTACACTTGTTCCTCCAGAGGAGGTGAATTCAGATATGGAGGCCTGGTTTCCATTCGGATCTGGGTTTGCATTCTTGTTTCTTTATAGTCTTCCCCTTGCCACATAGGCACACCTTCTGGAAAGGATACTTGTGTCTTAATCAGCTTCTTTTTTTTAGTATGCAAACTCTGAACTGCCTTCCGTGAACTCTGTAATTTGGTGTCGAAATGCCCGTACTGGGCCTGCTTGATTTACTGCACCAACAACCTGTATTTTTCCATAGGAGAAGTTCTTTCTGCTTTTTTCTCTATCCACTGCTGAACAGGGAAATATATTGTGCTCGGAAACTTTTACTGTCTCCCCCACTTCCATTCACTAGAGCTGACTAGAAGGACAGAAACCCTACTATCTTCCCATACACCCTCTTTTTCCTGATATTTCAGCGCACCAAACACGTCACCCACGATCACCATGAAAGCTGGAACTCTGCATTCAATTCTTAGAAGAACCAAGAGATGTTTCTCCGTTTTCTTTCTCCATGTGTGTTAGTTTTGTAAAAAAAAAATAATTTCAATAAAGGATTATGATTTTACCTCTCTAAACCAAAGTGTATTTCTCTGCATTATTATACCATATAAAGCCCAAATTCCAGTAAGGACAGTGCAATTATTCCCGAAACAAAAATAGTCCTGGAGGCTCTTGCGCACTTAATGATTGAGAACAATCCTAACCATGTCTACTCAAAAGTAAAGCCCAATGTGTTCAATAGATCTTACTCCCAGGAAATTGTCTTTAGGATTGCATCCTTAATGAAAGATTTTATATACTGTATTTACTTGAATCTAATGCTCAGTTTCTTAAGCTGAATTTAGTCTCCAAAATCAGGGTGCACATTAAATTTGATGGTTAATTAAATTTCAATTAATGTGGTATTTGGTTAGAAGGATAGGGAGTGCATTAGATTTGAGTAAATAACAGTATTTTTTAACTGTCCTATTGATGTTTTAATTTTGTATGGTTAGCCTCCTTGAGTTAGCTTCAAGAACTAACCTTGAGAAAGGTGAATCCATGTAGTAGTAGTAATAAAAATAATAATTTCACTCTGAGACCCCCTTTTGAGAATGTCTGTGATCCCTCAGCAGTGATGTCATCATCCTGGAAAGTGATGTCATGGTGTGAGAAATGACATCAAACAGGAAGTGATGTTGCTGTGGTGCCAGAGCTCCTCCATTTCTACTCGCAAGTAAGTCCCATTGTGTTCAATGAGACTTATTCCCAGGAAAGCAACCTGAGTGCCCCATTCCAAGACGGTGGCGCCCAGGTTTTCACAATGCCCCCCAGACGGATCTGACCCAAGCTTGGGAACCCCACTCTCTCAAGGGGACTCTTGTCCCCTTTTCTTGGCAAGGGAAGGAGCCCTCCAATCCAATGGGGTTCCTCAAATCTGTGGTCCAGTAGTGTACCTGGCGGGGGAGTCGGTCTTGGGGGGGGGGAGGCAAACAAGGGGTCTCTCACCTTTTGAGCTATTCCAGGCTGGGGGAGCCAAATGGAGCCATAGGCCTATGATCACTTACCTACAGCCTATGGTCACTTACCTGAGAGTAAGCCCATTGAACACAATGAGATTTACTTCTGAGTAGACCTCCATAACAGTGGTGATCCCCTTCCTGTGACTCCATTCATGTCCTCAGAGGGAGAGCAGAGGCTCTTACTTGAGAGTAAGCGCATTAAACACAATACTTTACTTCTGAGTAGACCTCCCTGGCACAGGTGATCCTGTTCCTGGGACTCCATTCATGTCCTCAGAGGGAGTGGAGAGGTGCTTTCATGAGCGTAAGACCATTAAACACAATGGGGCTTACTTCTGAGTAGACCCTGACCCTGAGTAGACCCTGTTAAGCATTGGGTCTGGTGCTGGCCCCCCATGTCTCCCATTGAAGCCCTTAAAGGGAGGGGCTGTTGGTACCCCAGGGGTGCTTGGCAGTTCTGTGGCTGGCCTGTGTGCCTCCTGGATCAGAGAAATGTGTGGATGTGGGTCCTGCGCTATTGAAAGGGCTCATAATTTCATCCAGCAGCGTCTCCAAGGGAATTTTATTAGGGTGGGGGTCAATAACTGATCCTTAAGAGAAGGTCCCCACTTAGATCTTTCCACTTCCAACCAACCTGGGTTCAGAAAGCAGCAGGCAGCTTGCCTCTGCCAAGACAGGCCTATTGGGAAAGGCCTTGATGTGTGAAGAACCAAGGGGAACCAGATTCAGCTCCACTTCTTCCTTATCAGCTCCTTCTTCCAGTCCCTTTATGCAGCAGCACACGTCTGCCACACACGCCTGAGCTCTCATGTGGAATGTGACCACGTTCCACATAAATAAATAAATATTTCTTTACCCAGAGTGCAGTTGGTCTGTGGAACTCCCTGCTGCAGGATCTGGTGGTGGCAGCTAGTCTCAATGCCTTTAAGAAGGGATTGGAAAAATTCCTATTCCTTTGTCCTGACCCAGCAGAGGCTCTTCTTATGTTCTTATGACCACCCCACAGTCCAGGCAGAGAATGCTCCTGGGGGCCCAGATTAGCCACTGCCCTCCTTCACCCTCTTCCTGTGCAAATCAATTTTTCCCTCTGCTTCTCTACTTTTTCCAATCCGACCCAAACTCTCAGAACATCATCAGTTCATCAGTTCATTCATTCATTCATTCATTCATTCATTCATTCATTCATTCATTCATTCATTCATTCATTCATTCTGATGTGATTTCTACAAAACATTTGAAGACTTCTGAATTAAAACAGTGATCTTGACAAGCATCAGACGGCTGCACTTTGGATACAGTACCTGCACTATCTGCACTTTCACAACCACTATTACTATTATTTTTTTTTCAAAATTACTTTTCAAAATGCCTCCCAGTCTTGTTCCATGCACTTTTGTTGCTTCATTTATCCCATTGAATACTTATTAACAGTGTACACAGCATTAGAATTTTTCAAAAATCAGCCCTTGTCTGCTCAGGAAACTCCCATATCTTTATTTGAACTACTGACTATTCCATCCCCCACTATTGTAGTAGCTGTGGGTATGGTTGTGGCTGTGGGTGGCGCAAATGGCTAAGACACTGTGCCTGTTAACCAGCAGGCCAGGGTTAGAGACCCAGGTGGGTCCCCACAAGACAGGGTGAGCTCCTGTCCTTAGCCCAGCTCTGCAACGCCAGCTGGATCCAATCTTATTGGCTCTGCCTTTCCATTGGACTAATTCAGTGGCATGGAGAGGGGGGATTTGCTGCTTGGGTAACAGCCTGTCCTCCATAACAATCTACACAGGCCTTCGTGCTTCACATACAGCATCGAGCACGATACCATAGTCTTTCAAGACTGATGGATGCCAATACTTTATTGTAGTAGCTACAGAGAGTGTCCCCGATTTTTTTTGGCAGCCTCCTCCTTTGCCGTGTCCCTTGAGTGGACTCTGGGGACATCCTGTGGCATATTTACAGGAAACTGCTCCAGACTCCCAAGAAAGAAAACAGGGAATCCTATAGGGAGAAGTATAATGGGTACTACACATCCAGTACTTCTATTCTTCTCTATTGGTTAGAAATCTATATATATAAAAGAGAAAAGTCACTCACTCACTGACTGACTCACTGACTCATCACCGCCCTGCTAAAACTGCCCGCCCTAGATGCGTGAAATTTGGGGTGGGTGTTCCTTCCGTGACCGAGGGGTGCACTAAGAACCGGTTTTCGGAAATTCCAACGGGAAGGGGGTGAAAAGGGGCGCAACGCGTTTTCCTCCCTATACTTTGCATTGAGAATTGCTGACTCAGCAACATTCCGCCCCAACTGCTGGGCCTGAAGCATGGAATTCTGGGAGTTCCTTCTGTCACCTGAACTCCCACCAAGAACCATCTGGAGAAATTAACCCTTCAGGGGCTGAAAAGGGGGCAACGCGTTTCTGTCCTATACTTAACATGGGAGACTGACCAACCTCCAGCCAATTTGTGCTCAGTGCCTGGTGAACTGGGGGATGTTTTCCGGAGGAAAAGGTTGCACTGGCGAGGATGCTGCGCATGGGGGGAAGTTGCGCATGGAGGAAAGTTGCGTATGGGAGTAAAGTTGCGCATGGGGAAAAGTTGCACATCGGCGGATGATGCGCATCGGCGGATGATGTGCATGGGGAAAGTTGCGCTTGAGGGGATGATGCACATGGGTGGAAGTTGCGCATGGGGGAAGTTGTGCATGGGGGAAAGTTGTGCATCAGTGGATGATGCGCATGGGGAAAGTTGCGCATGAGGGGATGATGCACATAGGCGAAGTTGCGCATGGGTGGAAGTTGCACATGGGTGGAAGTTGCGCATGGGGGGATGATGCGCATGGGGGAAATTTGTGTATGGGGGTTGATGCGCATGGGGGAAAGTTGCGCATGGGGGAACGTTGCGCATGGGGGAACGTTGCGCATGGGGGAACGTTGCGCATGGGGGAACGTTGCGCATGGGGGAACGTTGTGCATCGGTGGATGATGTGCACAGGGAAAGTTGCGCATGGGTGGAAATTGCGCATGGGGAAAGTTGCGCATGGGGGAAAGTTGCACATGGGCGGATGATGCACATGGGGAAAGTTGCGCATGAGGGGATGTGCATGGTTGGAAGTTGCGCATGGGGGGATGATGCGTATGGGGGATGATGCGCACGGGGGTAATGCGCATGGGGAAATTTGCACATGGGGACATGATGCGCCTGGGGACATGATGCACATGGGGTCATGATGCGCATGGGGGAAAGTTGCACATGGGGGTTGATGTGTATGGGGGAAAGTTGCGCATGGGGGAAAGTTGCACATGGGGGAAAGTTGCGCATGGGGGAAAGTTGCGCATTGGGGTTGATGCGCATGGGGGAAGTTGCGCATTGGGGAAATTGCGCATTGGGGGGAAGTTGCACATTGGGGAAGTTGCGCATGAGGGGACGTTGCACATGGGGGGATGATGCGCATGGAGGGACAATGTGCATGGGGGATGATACGCATGGGGAAGTGGCACATGGGGTGTTTCTGCGCCATGGGGGGATGGCATAGGGAGAAATGTTACACCCGCAACGCGGGTATGCTTTTCGCTAGTTCATTAATATGAAGGAAAAATATAAATAAGTTTTAATACATGGAAACCATTTCAAACAGATGTGAATACAAAAACACAATTTTATAAATAATAATATGTAAAAAATTATAATTTGGGAAATGGAACAAAACTGTTTAATTGCTACTGGTTCATCAAAACAAAATATTCCTAAAAGTAGTTCACTGAAAAAATAAGCTGTTGCATCACAGACCAAATGGTGCCACAGAAAAACCATGTGCTGCTTCCAAACAGTATCCTGGTCCTCCTTGGATCTTCATGGGATTGAAGGGCTGTCAGGAATCCTCCTGAGGTATGTGTTGGGTGTGTGGGTGGCTCCCAACCCTCATGGTTGGGCCCAGTGGGAGGGATGGGAAGGATGATCAGTCTTTGGGGTAGCACCTTGCAGCCAACAGCCAGTCCCCTGTCCACCGCGTACTCACCCTCATTCACTGGCCAAAGTACTCAGCTGTGATTTGTTCTCGGATGGCAATAGCCTGGGGATCTTGTTCAGGCTCCTGGTCTGGCTCCTCCTCAGTAGGTGGGATGTCCATGGCTTCTAGTCCCCCCTCCTCATCTCCCAGGAGTGGCGTGTTCCTCCTCAGGGCCAAGTTGTGGAGCATGGCACACACGACAAACACCTTGGCCGCTTTCTCAGGTGTCCTCACCAGACGGGCCCCTGACAGCTGCAGGCACTGGAAGCGCAACTTCAACATCCTGAAAGCACGCTCCACAACCATGCGAGTCTGCCGATGTGCCATGTTGTACCTCGCCACGGGCCCTGGGGACTCCACTGCATGTGGTGTCAGGAGGTAAGGCCTCAGGGGATAGCCACGGTGACCTGGAAGATGGAGGCAGCCAATTGTCAACCACTTGCTTGCATGGCTCCCCACCACACCCAGGCCTACCTACCTAAAAGCCAGCCGCTCCCCTCTGGCCATGATTCCAGGGTCGTCTTGAGAGAGGAGGCATCAAAGATCTGGGCATCATGGACACTGCCAGGGAACTTGGCGGTGACACTGGTGAAGAGCCCTCGTGCGTCGCAGGTTGCCTGGACATTCAGGGTCTGCTGGTGTTGCCTGTTGCGGTTTGTCCCAGATGTATTGTTTGGACTGGCGATGCCCACGAGTGTTGTGTCAATGGCAGAGATGACGTTTGGGAAACCAGCAATGGCATAGAACTCCTCACGCAGGCGACACAGCTGTGCCTCCGCAGCAGGGAAGGTGATGAACTCAGGCAGGTGCATGAGCATGGCGTCCAGGAATGCATCGGCACACCGGCTGGCAGAGGACTGGGCAGTGCCGTGTTGGCGGGCAACATCCCCCTGGAAGCTTCCTGTCCCCAGGTAGCGGAGGGCAATGAGGATCTTCTGGAGGACAGGGATGTTCCGCCGGGTGGGCACACGGGACTGGAGCCTGGGGCCCAGCAGCTGGCAAAGCTCCTCCACAGCCCCTCGGTCCAGCCGGTATGTCTGGATGCAGGCCAAGTCGGTGAGGGGAGCCTCGTGGATGCGGGGCTGGGTTATCCTTGGGTGGTACTTGGCATGCCACTCCTGCTGCGCTGCCAGGTAGGTGAGCAAGAGAGGTACATGCAGGAGATCCTGGCATGGCAGAGGAGGGAGAGGGCAACCCAGATAGATGGCATCCCCAGGTTGAAAGGCTTCATAATCTGTGGGATAGTAAGGTATACTCTAATCAGTTCTCCTTTGCTTCTTGACCACCACCCTTTGCACCAAAATGCTGCTATGGCTCTCAGCCACCCCACCTAGTTCTGGCTGCCCCCTGCTCTGCTCCAGATCTAATGCAACATCTACTGATACACATACCCTTATTTTGTTTGGAGGTGCTCCTCCTCCTCCACCATGACCTTTCAAGTTTGTGGCCTTATGTGAAGCAGATGGTACCACCTCTGACCTTAGGTCTCCACCCCATTAAACCAAGAGGAGCAACCTTTCCTTACCATGTTTCTAACGGGCATTATTTGCAGCTGAGGTGCTTTGGGTGTCTGATTCTGGTGTGGGCACTATCATGGCTGCTCCCATGGATAGTCTTGGTGCTTGGCCCCAGATAGGGTCTGCCTTTCCTGCCAGGGATACTGCACTGATTGATCCCCCACCTTGCTCCTGAGCGAAGGGAGGCCCAGTTCTCTCATATTCCTAATGTGGTGCTTCCTAAAACTCACCAAAACTGTGGCACCCTTAACACACTGAATATGCCACCACACCATAGGTCTAAGGATGCCACCACTGGGCCTTTGGTGACAGCAGAATGTTTGTTTCGCTGAAGCAAAAGGCCCGTAGGATTGGGCTCAAAAGGAAGTATTTTACTACCCAGTGCATAATTAACCAGTGGAACTCCTTGCCACAGGATGCGGTGATGGCACCTGAAGGCCTAGATGTTTTTTAAAAGGGGATTGGACATATTGATAGAGGAAACATCTGGTGGTCCTGATGCTTCCCAAGGCTTTTAGTGGGTCACCGTGCAATATAGGATGCTGGACTGGATGGGTCTTTGGCCTGAACCTTCAAGGCTCCTCTGATGTTCTTATATGATCAAAACAAGGAAAAGGCCCAGAAAGAATTATTCCTTTCACAGGAGTGGGACCAATTCAGGCTCAGCATCTCATCTAAGCTCAAAAGATGGAGGGAAGTTCTGAGGATAGGGAGATGATGGGGGTTGCCCAGTTAAACAAGCTACCTGCTGATCTGTCTCTTTCTTTGGGATCCTGGATAAACAGACCTTCCCCTTTTTCCAGCTGGATAATGAGGTCAGGTTTAGGAAATTCCCCTGCAAAGGAAATAAACAGATGAGTTCCATCCAACTTCAGAACAGAAAGCCTGTTTCTAGAATGATCTCTTGCCAAAAAATAATATAAATTAGTGACTCAAGTCTTCAAGTATGTAGGTATTAGGGGCAGATTAAAAAATCTGGAATCCTGGCAGCAGTTCCCAAAACTCTTCAGCCATTCCAAGCTCAACGCTGCTACCCTGAGACACAGAAAGGCACAAATTCCACCCACACAACCTCCGAGATGCAATGACAGAGCAGCTCAAGCTTCCAACAGAGGTCCTTACCCAGAGAAGCCACCAGCCTGTAATTCTCCAGCATGACTTCCCTGTACAGAGCCTTCTGGCCTCGATCCAGCAGGGCCCACTCTTCCTCCGTGAAGTGCACAGTCACGTCTTCAAAGGACACCAGACCCTAAAAAATATCTCTCTTCAGAAATTGTTTCCCCAAAACACATTCCCTGCCCTTTTTCTCAAAGCCTGAAAGGAGGAATTAAGGTGGAAGGAACTTGGCATATTCTTGATTGCATTTGTATTTATTTGCCAATTTATCTGACATTTGTGATATGTGAAGGAAGAAGGACAGACAATTCATTACAATGGAGAGTTTTTCTGAGTTGCAGAACCTAGAAGTGTTTCCCAGAAGTCGGTAAGAGGTAAAGACCAAAGAAGTCAGTGTGCCTTCAGAAGAAAAATATTAAAAATTGCTGAAATATGTTATTAGATGCATTTTCCAGGTTTTTAAAGACTGGTTATATACAGTAATTCTGCAATTCTATTTGTAGCATTTATTTAATATGGCTTCAAATACTACAAAATTTATTTAACCTCATGTTTAATTTATCCGATATTGTTACTGGCAATTATCTGGAAATGAGTAAGGCAGAAATAATCTGCCACCCATCTTGATTTGTGGATGGGGTGGTCTGGTGAGATCCAGCAAGAGGGAGTGATACACATTGACCTCCACAGTCCCTTGGCATCCTCCCAGTTTAGGTAGAAGTAGGATGGGATTGGTCAGAAGTGACCCATCCTGTAAATGGTGCTGTTGATTCAAAGCCAGACAAAGAAGGGGTGTCCAGACATGTGAGTTTCTTAAGTAGTTAACAGACTGGATTCCCAATTCTGGAGCCACTGCGGTAAGACTCTGCAGCAATGTTCCCAATCCTATGGGTGCCTAGCACTACAAGAATGAGCGTTCTATAGGTGCTAGACCTTTCTGACTGCCAAGTAGCATTCCTTGACACTGTGCCACCCAGGAACACACTTCCAGGAGTGCCACCCCACACTTGGAGGATGCTGCACCCACACTTGCTGGCACCCCCGGCCATCTGATCACCAGAAAAGCTGCTCATAGGACTCTGAAAGAAGGCAGTGGGCACAGAGGGCATCTGCTGCCTAGATCTCTCACCCTGACCCCCTCACCCTGTATTTCACAGGCACATGGGCTTGATGCTGCCACAAGCTGCTAGATTTGTAAGCCAGTAGATACTGGACACCTGCCAGGCAGTAATAATGTAGTAGGGGGGTAGGAGTGGGTAGAATGGAGTTGGGATTGGCAGAAAGCGATGGCAGGAAGGAGGACAAATCAAGACAAGGAAGAAAGTGGTTTCAGCATTAGTGGTACACACCAAAACCCAACCCTTTCTTGGCCTTGGTGCGCATACCCAGATCCACACAGACTTTACAACCAGCAACATCGCTGGTGCAGGTCTGGGTTGACTGGTGGGCCAGCAGAGATTTTCCCTGAGGCAAGGGGAGAAATGTTGTACCCTTGCTCTGATGAGGCCTCTGGAAGTCAAAATTCTCTCACAGGATGCAGTAGGAATAAGGTTGCCATATGATCCAGACACATTTCGCTGGTGATCAGTAGGATCAACCCATAGTGCATGGTGATCAGTAGGATCAACCCTTACCTGAGCAGGCTGCATCCTTGCTGTTTCTGCTCTACTCCAAAGAGGAGACAGTTGAGAACGTGGCACTGAAGCCATTCCCACTGCCTGCGAAAGAGAAAAGGACAACAAGAAGTCTTCCACTGTTCAAGAATATTGCTGCTTTGTGTGCTCCGACACACCACCCAATTCACTCCAGCCTCACAGATCTTGACTCAGTTTTTCCACTCCCAATCTGCCAATTTCTGCCAATCTGTCTTCACCTCTCGCCCTGCCCAGCCCCTTCACCCCCATCCCTGCATACCATGCTTTTCTACTCTCTTCCGGATTCCCCATGCAAGACCCACCTTTGGAGAGAGTCAGCAGACCCCACAAGGATCAAGGTACTTTGATTCCCTCTAGGAATCCAGGCACTCTCCACCAAGGTGCAAATGTGGCATTTGGGATTTCATCTTTCCAGTGGATATTAGAAAGCTCACCCAGGTTTGTCCTCCTCAGGTCAGTCTTCCAAGGTTTCACCACTTCCTGGATCAGGCACTATAGAAGGGGAATCATTTTGTTTTGCCAGTTCCATTCCTCTTACACATGGTTTCAACCACAAGCTGCCTTTCTGTAGAGACAGAAGGCAGGTGACAGTTATTTGAAACAAGGACACACCAAAGATGGGTGGTGTGGGTGAAGCAGAGGCCCCACCGGAGCCCTCTAAAAAGTGTGCAAGCACCCTCAATTCATGCACTACACTATGCAAAGCATATACTAGTGGTATTTGAGCATTTCAGTCCAGGACCCCCTTTCTGTCTGGGACCCCCTGGAAATGATGTCATGGTTGGAAGTGCCAAGTGCCCGATACCAAGACAGCTGCACCCAGCTTTTCCATGAACCCCCAAGGGTGGGTCCCACTTTGAAGACCACTGGCATATATATTCATATGCACTATGGGTTGAGGGTACTTGTACACATCACACAGCAGTGGCGGCACTTCTCAAGTGGAACCTTTGCCTCACCTGCGACCCCACACTGCCCAACCTTGGAAGATACAATATTTAAAAAAGAAGAACACATTTTAAAATGCAACAGTGTAATTGGAAACAATGCATCATGAAAACTGCAACCTTGTATCACTAAAAGAACCCAGAAAGCAACTGTCCTCCAAATCCTTCACCAACAAAAAGAAACTGCCCCATAGCAGAGCCATCATTTAGCAAGCAATTGTGGGGAGTTTTTTTAGTGGGTCCCTCACTATTCCCTTCATTGGCTGGCCCTGGAGCCTGAGTTTCCCTCCCCAGCAGGGGGCTTCTCTCCCCAGCCCCCCTTTCCACCCCCTTTCCACCCCCTTTCCACCCACCTCCCCCCTACCTCTCCCTACCTCTCCCCTTTCCACCCACTCCCCCTGGCTTTGGACTCACTGCTAGATCCCAGAAGGGGGTGCAGATGCCAGACAAACAAGGTGGGTGGGGAAAACAAAGGAGGGGAGGGGCTACAGCAGGAAATGATTACCCATTCATTTCCCCTCATCTCCACCTCTAGGAATCAGGATTGCTTATTTTAACCCTTAGAGCTCCTGTTTGGGATCTTCCCAGCTGGAGTGAAGTCTTCTTGGGCCTCACTCCCAGGAGGAAAGGGGGGCACCTCTGCCAGGACCCAGGACAGCCACCACTTTCTCCTTTCCCAGCCCCAAACTCATCTGGATTGGGACAGAAGGGCATCTGCTACCCCCTTGCCCTGCAAAATGCACCAGAGAAATACACTGTATTAATGGGGGGGGGGGGACAGCATTAACCCCTTCTCAGCCAAACCTCTTCTGGGTGAACAAGAGCCTGGAATAAAGGATCTGAGGCTATCAAGCTAGACCCCCATACAAGGTCAGATCAGGTTGGGGGAAGGTGAGAGAGGGAAGACCATCTGTCCTCTTTTTCCAGGACATGTTATCTTTTTAAGCCTTGTGTCCTGGAAATAATCTTCATTGTCCTCCATTTTTTTGTGAGCACACAGTGTAATTAATAAACTACGGCTGCAATCCTAAAGATACTTTCTTGGGAGTAAGATCCATTGAACACAATGGGGCTTACTTTTGAGGAGACATGGTTAGGCATGGTGCTATAAAAGCAGTAATGTATACGTAATAGTTTTAAATTAAATAAGAGGCTTCAAGCCCCACTTCCAGGTTTCCTGCTCCCATGTTGTGCCTAATTGAATCAAATAGTGCCTCTGTATCTGCAGGGTTTTGATTCTAGTACTGAAGAATGGAGTGATTGCTTGCAAGACTGCCTCTTTACAACAGTAGAAAAAGCAGTTTTTACATGTAGTGGCCATTCAGATTGAGTCAAATATGTGTATAAAAAAATCCATGCATAACAAGGCTGGACAAGGGTAGTGTTTCAATTAACAACATGAAAGCAGTGTGTGTTTAGCTTTTATGTGCTACTTTTTTCTTGGATGTTCTCCACTTGTCCTGTTTTGCAGTTATGACACAAGGTCTCTCTGATCACTCCAGGCTGAGCAAAAAGATGCACACTGTATATGCAACAGGGCAATGTTTCCCAAGCTGGGGGTCAGGACCCACATCTGATGCAGGCTCCCTTCTGGCTTTTCCCATCCAAGTGCATGCAAGGGGTGGCCCACTCACGGCTGCCTTCTCAGCCCCCTTTGCTCCGCCTTCCTCCACCTCTGTCTCCCACCCCCACCTGCAGGCTGCAGACTCAGAAGAGAGGCTGGGGGAGGAGCCCTAAAGGGGCTGTGGGGGGAGGAGAGGCAGGAAGTGACCCCCCTTCATCCGCCCAGCTCCTTTTAACCCTGGCAGTGCCGGAGCTGAGAGAAGGAGACTTTGCGGAGCCTCCAGCCTGGACCCCCCACCCCAGGCGCAGCATCTGCCAGCTGGCCGGGCATCCCTTGCAAGCAGCTCCAGGATGGCTGCGCAGGTGAGGCTGGAGGGTGCCCTGGGGAGGGAGCGGCTGGATGGGCTTCAGGGGCCCTCCCTGTGCTCAGGCTGGACTCCTGCTCCAGGCAGGCAGGCATTCGGCAGGTGCAGCCCTTGCCCACCTGGAGGAGGGAGGAGGGAAGCCTGCCTGCCCCCTGCTGCTGCTGCTGGAGCCCCCTGGACACCCCTGGAGGCCACCCTCCTTCCCAGGTGGTGGGAGGGAGAACTTTCCTCCACTGCACCTTTTCCCCCTGGAGTTGTGCACTGGGGAGCAGCTGCAAAGGGGGCACCCACAGGGCGCAGCCTCCACCTTTCCCCCTGTAAAGAAGTCCCTTCAGCCCCTACAGCCCTTGTGCACTGAAGTCACCCAGAGGAGAGGACCAGTTGTCTGAAAAATGGGGTTCAGCAACAATTCTTAAGCCTGGTTTTAAGCCTAGAATGTTATTTTGTATTTATTGTGTATCTTTTACATAAACATTTACATAGGAGACCAAAGAGCCAGAGTTGTCCCAAGACAGCTCCCTGGTCATGAGGCCGGCATGGCTCAGCCCCAAAGTGGTACCTATTTATTTACTTGCATTTACCCGCTTTTGAACTGCTAGGTTGGCAGGAGCCTGGCAAGGGATAGGAGCCCACCGGATCAGTCGGTACTTGGGGCTCGGACCACCGACCTGCTGACCTACAGGTTGACAAGCACAGCTTGCATGTGGATAGATAGATGGATATAGTTAAACGTTCCCATAAGCTAAATGTAAATAAGCCCTGTCCTGTCCCAATATAAATCATATGTATTGTAAATGTTGCATAATTTGCTAGTTATGAAAGGAGCACTGAAGGTACCCCTGCCTGTTTCCTTCCCACCCCAACTGCCTTCTGAAATGTTTGGGAGGCCACCACATGATTGCCTGGCTAAGGACACCCCCTTTTGGGCTGACCCTCAGCACAATCCTGTGCTTTTCAAACCCCCCTCCTCAAGTTTGGTGGAGCTTCCATGCAGGTAACCGATTGCACCAAAGGCATGATTTCTCCTTCCTTTTGAATTCCAGATGAAGACTGAAGCAGAGAAGGACAGGATCCTTCAATGGTGGGAAGAACTGTGGAAGTATCTGGAAGAGCAAAAGCAGCTCTTGGTGGGCTGGTTGGAGCGGCTGGCTGAAGATATTGTCCAGATGAAGGAGGGGAGTCCTTCTGGAGCCTTGGCCAAGACCCCTGTGCCCTGCAAGAGGAGAGCAGAGATGATGCAGCAGGTGAGATCCACTAAGTCCAGTGTTCAGGTTTGGGGGGGGGGGGGGCTGCAGAGAACACTGCCTGGAGCCATCTTTGGTCTGCTGCATCTTTGCCCACAAACACCTCTTCCCCCTTGCATCCTGCCATGAAACCCAGGTGTTCAGGGCTTCCAGTTTCATTTACAGGAACAGTGCATGGTTTATGGGGGGAGTTCAATCTAGTGGTCTCCAAACTTTCAACTTGAGGCTTCCTGGACCCTGAAAAATTGTATACAAGAGAGAATTTCAGCAGATGCAGCTTGTGATCTCTGAGATGACAGGATTCACCTGCTGAAATTTCCTTTTCTACACACTTCTTAAAGATCCAGGAACCCTGAAACTAAAACTTTGGACACCCCTGGTCTAGAACATGGGGCTCTTTGGACTATAAAAGTGGTGCCTTGGGGAAGTATGATTTGAGATCTAAAAAATTATGCACAGTATGGATAAAGTGGATAGCAAGATGCTCTTTCCCACTTATACCACACAAAACTGGAGGACATACACTCAAATTGAGTGGTGGGACAGAGAAAATAATTTTACTCAACTTGTAATTAGACTGTGGAACTCCTTGCCATAGGACATGGTGATGGTGTCTGTCCTAGATTCCTTTCAAGGGAGATTGGATAGGCTTCTAGAAGTAAAGTCCATCACAGGTAACAAGCCATGATGGAGTCTCTGAGTGCCAGACACAAGCCAGGGAGTGGTACCAGGATGGGGGTCTTGTCTTGTGGGCTCTTGGAGGCATCTGGAGGCTGCAGTGAGAGGCAGGAACCAGGTGGGATTGGATGGCCCTTTGGCATGATCCAGCAGCAGCAGAGGTGCACATATTCGAATCTGTGGTAGGCAGGCAACCGACTGTCCCTCTCGCCCTTCCCTTCTAGCGTACCACTAGCCCCAGGAAGGGGGTGATGAAGCCTGGAAGAGACAGTTTTGTGGAGCTAGAAAAGAGACTTGAGTGTTTCTCTGGGAAGAGAGTGGCCTTGCAGGAGGTGGTGAGCAACTTCCAAGGTGAGTTGTGATCCTGTTTCTTCCTGTCTGGCCACAGTCCTGCCAAGCTGGAGAAGAAGACTGGCTTATCCCTATGGCTGTCCTTGCTCTTCTCCCAGTCCCATCTGACTTTCCCTGAGATGGAGAGTCTCGCTTGTGGAATTGCAGAGACCCTATATCAGGAGTTTTTCTGTGCCCTTCATGGTGCCTGGTGCCTTCTCTTCCCTCTCATCTTCCATGTCTTTCTCTTTTTAGAGTCGCTGCAGCTGGAAGTACAGAACCTGATAGGTATGTCTATGATCTTGACACAAATGATGCATTGCAGCCACTTCCTTCTCTCCCTCCCTGCCTTTCTGTTGCTCTTACGGGCACTCAAGGTGGCTTGCTAAATGACACTCCAGTACATGATGCTCCTGGAAAGGGGGCTGACTCAAGACCTCCGAGTCCCCGAGGTGGCTCAGTTGCTGCCCCCTTCCCTGCTGATGTTCCAACCCCCATGCCTCCCAGTTTCATATTTTAGCATATCTGTGGAGCCCAACAGGCCAACTGAACGTGTGTGTGCGTTCTTTCAGTGGCTGTTCCCATTCTCGATAAGGTCAGTAGCACGTTCCCTGCTGTCTCTCCCTCACTACCGCAGCATCACAGCCTCCCATTCAGTAGCATGGAGCCCATGGGTGGAGGCTGGCTCTGTCCTTCTTTTGTATGCCCTCCCACAGCACTGCTTCTCAATCATCTGCCCCCCCCCCACCCACATGACATTTCAGACTGGTGGAAGCTTTTTTTACCACTCGTGTATTGCAGAATCCAGGAGTCACTCCTTCGATGGCCTAAGAGTGTCTCTTCCTCTGAAATGGCACAGAACAGATGCAGACGCAGCAGAACCGCTTCAGGTGGGGTCGCTTATTTGCTCCTGTGGGACGGAGGGGGCAGACTTAGAGGCCAGTTGAATTGGAGGCTGTCACCAGGTTTTGACACATTTCTTCTGTCTGGCTCTCAGCAGGGCTCTCTGCATTATTTATCTCTGTTATTTATCTACTGTGTTCCTGTCTTGCTTGATGTGATCAACACATCAGGAAACAGGTCTAGAAGAAGATCCACAGTCATGCCCTGAATCAAGGCATGTTCAAAGCCAGAGACAAAGAGGGATGTCTGTTCCCCTCCATACCTGAGGCTGGGGACAGGCGGAGCGGGAATAGAAATGGCTGGCAAGAGTAAACACTTCCGGGGGCTTGTAGAAAATGCCCACTAAAAAAAGTCAGGGATCTTTCTTTGGGGTGCAATACTATTGCTGGGGCTCTGCAAAGTGTTGAAAAGGGGGCTCTACCTCCCCCTTTCTGCCAGCTGCACAACAGGGATCCTACTGTCCAGGAGTTGTGCCCTCCTGCAGGTGCAAGCCTGGAGTTGCCCAGGGTTTCCTGCATAGCAGAACCAGTGGCTCCCCTCTGAACCACTCAGGGAAGACTCTTTCTTTCCACAGACTGTGGCCTTTGAAGATGTGGCAGTGCAGTTCACGGAGGGAGAGTGGCTTCTTCTGGACACCTACCAGAGAGCTCTCTACAGGGAGGTCATGCAGGAGAACCATGAGAACCTGACCTCACTGGGTAAGCAGTCCAATGCCTGCAGGCATGTGGGCTGGGTCTGTCCTCTCCTTCTCTCTGTCTGTCTGTTTCAGTATAGGAATTCCCTTAAAGCCAGCCTCTTAAAGCCTGTTTTTACAGTCTGAATCCGAGATCAGCAACAGCTGTGGTGCTTCTTTTGTCAGCCTGGCTCACCCCCTGCCTGCATGTCAGATTTTGTGCTACAAACTGAGCCATGTTATTCCTTTAAAATACCCTGCCAATGTGTGACACTCTTCCAATTTCTCTCTGGACCAGTCCTGACCACCATGGAACTGGAAATGACCTCTCAGTTGGATGACACAGAGGAGTTTGGAATCAAAGGCTTGTCTGTGTTGGAGAGGAAGAGCGAGAGAAGACTGACTCCTCTAGGTAAGGACGCTGCTTGCACACTGGGACTGGTGTTTTGCAGTAACACCAGTAAACTAATACCAGGGACAGTGTGACCAGGGAGTGTTGCCCTCCCTTTCTTAAGATGTGTTGCCAAGACCTGCCCCAGGCCCTACCCCAATCCTCCGTTGAACCACCTGATGCACCAAGGGAGCTGCTCTGGCAGGGCTTGATAAGCCATTGCTTTGCAGGCAGGGCTTCTGGCCATATGCAGTGTTGTCTCTGATCCACAATCAGGTGTTGCACCAATCGATCGCAAAGTGCGCCAGTGCTTTATCTTTATCTTTATCAGCAGATAAGATTCTGCTGTTCTTTGCATTGCTTTTACTGTTGAAATAAATATAAGCATAGCAGGAAAAAAACTGAAAATAAAGAATAGGAAAATAGGAATGCCCCTTCTAACTGGTGAAGAGACACTCTTTCTAGTGGGTGTTCCTCTTTTATTTAGCAGGGGGAGAGTAAGTGGTTCTACACATCCCAGCAATGTCTGTTCTAGTGGCTTCTTCTGGTGTTGTTTTTGCATTTTAGATTGTGAGTCCTTTTTGTACAGGGACCCATTAGCTATTAATTTTTTTCATTTTCTTGTAAACCTCTTTGTGAACTTTTTGTTGAAAAGCAGAGTATAAATACTATAGATAGATTAAGTGTTTGATGGATTCACAGACAATCCTTTGGCTGTCTACTCAGAAGTAAGTCAGTGTGCATAAGATTGCAGCCTCAGTTAAATATTTCTTGTTGCAAAATTTGGGATCTAAAAATGTGCTTGAATTGTTTGTTATTGCATTCCCCAGCTGGCTAAAATGACCCAAGAGTTAATTTGCATTTTATTTTCCATTTTTTTTGCTCAATTAATTACAGTTGTTGTGCTTGTGGTTTTTTAATCGTACATTTTATATTTATCTGGATGTGTTTTTCACACTCCTTGTTAAAACTCCCATGTATCTTCATGGCAAGCATGGCAGCAGGAGCAAGCTGCAACCTTGAAGCCAAAACCCAGAATAAATTTGGCAATAGAGATTTCACAACTCCTCCTCAAAATTTAAACTGTTGTTGAGTCAGGCAGGCATATACTTTGTTTGATGCCTGATCAAGCAAGCATGACACACAGCTAAGTCCTAACTCCAGTTAGACTGGCATAAATCCCGGCACAAGTCCCAGGCTGGCCAAGATGTGTCACAAAAGAGCTGTAAGGCACTTCTGTGCCACTCCTGTAGGTGTTAGGCCAGTGCAGAGAAATACACCTCCCTATGTCACTGTGGGAATGGGGAGGTAGGTGAGTTGTGGTGGCTTAAATAGGTGAGGATTGCACACAGAGTTGGCTTTAGAAGCATGTTCTTGGGCGGCTCTGAACGTGTCTGTGAGATGGTCACCATAGTCCTCCTTGCAGATAGACTGGCCCTGGGTATAGCACACACCAAGAACATTGTTCTCTTTCTTCCAGAACGTGCCTACAGGGTGGGTGAGAATGAAGAGGGACGTCTTCAGCCAGAGAATTCTGAGCAGGCAGCATTGCTGTGGCCAGTGGTGGGTAACACTAGATTGAGCACATCCCATATCAAGGAGGAGGAAACCTCTGAGACACAGCAGAGAAACCAGGCTGAGGAGGGAGTCCAAGACTCCGCTGAGAAGGAGAGAAATGCAAGAAAAGCCACAGTCCAGCAGCGAAGGCCTGAAGGGGAGCCACAGAACGTGTGCAGAGAGAGCGAAAGCTTTTCTCATCTCAGTGAGCAGAGAGGCCTCCCAGAAAAGAAATCATATAAGTGTGAGGTCTGTGGGAAAAGCTTCTGTAAGAGATGGAAACTTAGGAGTCACCAGATGATCCATACAGGAGAGAAGCCATACAAATGTTCCTACTGTGAGAAGAGATACCGCCAGAAGCATCAACTGTCCATACACGAGAAGGACCATGCGCAATATTTTAAGTGTTCTTACTGTACAAAAGATTTCCGCTTGAGGTCGCAACTGACCGAGCATGAATGTATCCACACAGGTGAGAAACCATTCAAATGTTCAATCTGTGGCAAGAGCTATATCCATAGGTCAGGCTTACGTGAACACAGCAAGACTCATGCAGGAGAGAAACCGTACAAGTGCACTGTCTGTGGGAAAAGCTTGGCATACAAATGTTCCCTCTTTATGCACGAGTTGAGGCACGCTGAGAAGAAACCATATCCCTGCTTGGACTGTGGGGAAAGGTTCATATCGAGCGACTGCCTGCTTTCTCATCAGGAGAGACACAGGACGGGACAACAGGCCACACATGAGAAGATCCAGAGGGGAGAGAAAACTTATCCCTGCTTGGACTGTGGGAAAAGTTTCAAATCAAGCACATATCTATTTCTGCATCAGAAGACGCACACAGGGGTGAAGCCCTATAAATGTGTGTTGTGTGGAGAGAGTTTCTATTCCAGGCTCTTCTTTGACCAGCATCATCAGACCATCCACGTCCAGGCTCCAGAAGGGGGGACCTTGTTCAGTACAAAGAATTAACTCCTGGAATTAAAGATCAGCAAGGAGAGCACTTCTTCAACAAACAGTCTTGCTTGCCTGCTGCCTGTAGTACAGGTGAACAACTTAACCAAGGAACCATTGTACATTATGTTTAATGAGCATAATTTGTTCCAGAAACATGCTTGCTCTCCAAACTGCTGGTTATCCAAAATGGATTTTCCTATTGGAAATAGTGGAAACTCAAACGATTGGTTCCACAACTGAAAAACACTCCAAGATAATCTAGGAATGGCAGATGGCAAAGCCTAACTGTTCCAGAGGAGCTTGACCTCCTACCTTCACTGACAGATTTTGAAGAAACTTGGACAAGGGAGCCACTTCTCTTTAGAAACTGGGGGGCAGGGACTTCTAGGTGATGTGTGGCGAAGGGGCTGCTCAGCACAAATTTCTGGAGCTGTAGTGCTGGATCTGGCCCATAGGCTCCTGTTCTTGAAAATACTGCAAGTTTTCCTTCTAAGGAAGGTATCCCAACCTTGCCAAGGGAGGTGGTGGACTCTCTCTCACTGGGGGTCTTCAAGCAGAGGCTTGACGAGCACCTGTTGGGGATGATCTAGGAGGATTTCCTGCTGCAGGCAGGGGGTTGGACTAAATGACCTACTACGTCCCTTTCAACTCTATGAATCTATTATTCTAACCCACAAATGATTTTGGCCACTCTCTTCAGCACTTTTCCAGTTCCATTAATGGCAACTAGATGGTCACCCAGAACATGACACAACACCCCAGATGTGGCCTGTCAATTTGTATATTAACATAATATCTGCCAATTTATTCTCCAGCACCTATTTGCATCATGCCTTCACAATTGCAGACTCGGAGCACCTCTCGCCCAACATTTGCCACCATCCTCTTACTTACCACCTACAGAAGCTGCAATGATCTTCCTGCTCACTCAAGCAAGAAACAGGTTATAACACTTCTTGCCATGGCCCTTGCACTCTGCTATGCCACCTGGAAGTCTGCCGCAGGGATACAGTAGTTGGATGCTGAACTGGGAAGACCTTGGTTCAAATCTTCATTTGGTTGTAAAGCTCAATCACTGGATGACAGCCTGTTCTACCTCACAGGATGGATGAATAAAGGAAAGAACCATCTGTCACCCTGCACTCCTTGGAAGACTGATGTGCTGTAAATCATAGATTTAGATACAAAATATTTCTTTATTTTGCACAGTCAGGTAGGAATTATTGACTAGTTTGTTTTATCCCGACATTGAGTCCTTTTTATTGGCAGGGGACGACTGGTTTTCTATCCTATTTTGATATTATAAATCAGGTTAAATACATCACAAATGTAAGCTGTTCCCAATAAAGTGGCACCTGCAGTGTTTGGATTCTTGTGGTGTGCTATGTGATAACATGCATGAGCTGGAGATTGAAGCTGGGGGGAAGACTGCCCAGAGAGTACATGAAATTTGTATGCATCTTTTCTATAGGAAGATGGGCCATGTTTGTTATGGGATACTTGACAAATCAGCTATGTCTGAGGTGGATATCAGTTTGCAGGAAGGTGGATGATGCAAACAATGTCCAGTCTGTGGTGTCTGCATTTAGGGAAGCTGCAAATATCAAGTGCAGCCAGAGGCAGACTAATGATATATTTGAGCTGGTCCATATAAGCCTGATTGGCCCCAGAGAGCCTAGTATTGGTGGGCAAGATTCATTTTGCAATTGGTGGGTATTTTCCACCAGTTGGCATGGTTTAGCTAGGGGGGTATAGCACAGGGCTTCTGTTCTCAAAGATTGGTCCTGGAGACCCCAAAAAATCAACTTCACCATGCTGCGCACAACCCCATCATGACATATGTCGTTGGATTTGTCTTAAAGAGCTGAATCCAACGTAACAATCTGTTTTGAAATAGCTCCTTCCTATCAAAATTTATGGCCAAAAAACAGAAAAGCAAAAATATCCATAGAAAATGTATGGGAAAATGAAGTAATTTATATCATGGCTTTACTCATGAGTAGGGAAAGGTGCCATAGTCCAGTGGAAAGGGCAGGCTGAGAGCAATCCAAAGACACCAGAAGGGTCCTGATCCTAGGAGTGCAGCCCCCAAAACCACCCCAGAAGGAAGCTCCTTCCTCCAAGCTTCCCTTTTATATTGAGCTCCAAAGTGAAACTGCACAATCATGTTTACTTGCAAGTAAGCAAACACTTTGGCTGGTGTGGAAGGTCTGTGTGTGTGTGGGTGGGGGGGGGGGGGGAGTCAAGGCTTCCAGAATGGCCCTGATCCATGGCACCTGGAGCTTACAAGTGAACCATAAGGCAGTTCCCTGCCCCCAACAGTGAAAATGATAAGAAACTAGCTCTACAAGTAATGTGAATTTTTATTAAAAAAAATTATTTGTAAAAATAGTCCCAGCTCCTCTTTGCCCTCTCCTCAAGCCTAATTTCCTGTCCCTGTTCCTCTGGGGTTTTAATGCTTGGGGGGGGGGGTGTTTAAGGCTGGTTTTATTTATTAATCAGATGTCCTTTTTCTCCAGGACACGTCCTCTTTCCATCCATGTTGTGGGTGTGTGAAAGAGTGCATGGGATGAAAGGTGTGTGCAAGTGTGTGTGTTTGAGAGTGCATGCAGAGGTTGGGGGCAGTGGGGTGGGAGAGAGCATGGGGACATGAGGGGCAAAGTGATCATATGACCTATTTTTCCTGGACAGGACCTTTTCTTTAGCCTTGTGTCCTGGATTGGGTATAGGGTTAGGGGTATAGTTTGACAGGGGGGTTGTGGACAGATTCCAAAGACTGAAAGAGGGTCCTGGGCTGAAATGGCTGAAGACCACTGTTATATATTGTGGGAAAGGTAATTTAATGCAGAATGCAATGAAACAATTGAATATCTATATTCTTTCAAAAGTTACGGCCAATTAACCAGAAAATGAAAACACAAATGCCTTTGGAATAAAGCCTGGATATTTTTTGACTCAGACTTTCCCATGATACTGATTACTCTGAGAACTAATGAGCTGTAACTCTGATACTGTATGGAACTAATAAAGTGTCAATATGAATCAGTTCAGTACATATATCATACACAGGACATTTATCATGAACAGTTACCTTATGCTAACTGGGTATACAGGCACTAAGAGGAGCTCCTTATATTTTCATTACTTAATAAAATTTGATTTTGTTGTTGGGGGAGGGGGCAACAAAATCTTCCTCAACTCCAGATAGCAAAGAGGTGCTTTAGCTAAGCCACTAATAGAGCAACTGGGTGCTGAAGAGGAGGAGAAGGCACGTTTTCCCCACATTTTTAAAAATACACGGGGATGAAATCACTTCCAGGGCAACATTTGGAGCTTTGCACCAGGCTCCACCACTGCCAAGGAGAACAGTGGCAGTGGCAACTCACCCTGATCCTTTATCCCCCTCCAGCTACGTCACTGCCCAGCTCTCCCTGCAGGCTTGGAAGGAAGTGGATCCCCACTGGGCTGGGGGACACAGCTGCAGTCCCTGCCCTGCTGAGCCCTACTGACTGCAATGGGGTTAGACCCGCCTGGGAAGGGAGAAGCTCCTGACCAGGGATCTGGAGTGGGGAGGGAATGTCCAGGACACTAGATGTGGGGTAGGAGAGGCACTTCAGAAGCTCCCTCCCCCAGTCATGCCATCCAGGAGGGGACATGGTGGGCTTCAAAGAACCCTTGAGAACCAGCAGAGCCTGTTGCATCCATGAGCATCGCCCCCTCCTCAGTTCTGGTGGCACAGCTGGAGGGGGGCAGAGCACTCAGTCCTGCAGGAAACCTCAACACAGCCTGCAAGGGGGCTGGCCTTTCGGGAGTGTTCCAGGGAGGAAGCCTCATTCTGGGCTTGCAGCTCTCTTTTATTCTCCCTCCCAAGGGGTCCCCAAGGAATAAGTGTGCCTTTCCAGATTCTGGCTTCAGAGATTGGGCTGCTATGGAAGGAGACTGGGGAGGTCTGGGTTTCTGTGGGATTGTGCCAACACTAATCATAGCACCCCTTGAGCAGGCCTCCTTCAGTGTTGGAAGACTATGGTATCGTGCTTGGCGATGCATACACTGCATGCGAAGCACGAAAGCCTGGGTTGGATTGTTATGCATGATAGGCTGTTACCCAAGCAGCTGTTACCCCCCCCCCTCAATGCCACTGAATTAGTCCAATGGAAAGCTCTTGCACCCCCTTTAAGCACATACAGTGGAGACAATTGAAGACAAATGTAATTCGTTCCAGAAGCATATTTGTCTTATAAAGCATATTTCTTGCGAAGTGGATTTTCCCATAGCAAATAATGGGAACTGAGACAATTGGTTCCACATGACAAAACACAGGAATCAAATTCAAAACACTATAATACAGAACACAATGACTATAATAGAACACTGTAATATTCTGTGCAGTAAAGTAGGAAAGAAATCTCTTTATGGCCAAGGATGTCTAATTTTCACTACAAGAGACACGGGCATCTTTTGGAGGGACGTGAACAAGGAACCCATCTCTGTGTTTGAGAGATCTGTCAATGCAAATCAGATGGGCAGGACCAGCAGCAGTGGCTTCTGCCTTGAAGTAAAAGGGGCCAAATCCTATGGTTTCCTCAGAACCAAGCTCCTTTAAATCCACTGGGGCTTACTCCAAAGCAGCAGGAGTGGGGTCCAGGCAGGGAAGGTGTGGGGGGTGAGGGAAGTTTTGGTGGGATCCAGACAGGGAGGGGGTTTCTATTGAGGGGGTTCCAGCCAGAGGGAGGTCCAGGAGGGGTTTCCCTCCTACCTGAATGTGGCTGCTCTGCTCCAGGGGCTGAACTGAGGCCACATGCTTGCTGGAGAGAGCAGGAGGCTGAGTAGGGAAGCTCCGACATGCAAGAGAAGGAGCTCTGACAGGCTGCCTGTGCTCCCTCTGCTGGGGATTTGTCTTACAAAACACATTCTTCCTACATAGCAGGATCCCATAGGAATTTCAATTCATCTTTCAGAGCATTCATCTTATAGCACAATTCATCTTGAAAAGTACCACTGTGTATGGTTTCTCCATTGTATGAATCCTTTGATATCAAGTCAGGTTTCAATTATTCCTGAAGTTCCCGTATGGATTCTATGATGTTTAGAGAGGTCTCCACTTCTGCCGAAGCTCTTTCCACACTCAGAGCGTTTATATGGTTTCTGCCGTGTGTGGGTTCTTTGATGCTGAGTCAGACTTGATTTGTGACTGAAGCTCTTTCCACTCTCAATACATTTATATGGTTTCTGCCCTGTGTGGGTTCTCTGATGCACAGTCAGGGTTGAGCTAAGACTGAAACACTTTCCACACATTTATATGGTTTCTGCTCTGTGTGGGTTCTTTGATGCAGAGTCAGATATGAGTTCATACTGAAGCTCTTTCCACACTCCATGCATTTATATGGTTTCTGCCCTGTGTGGGTTCTCTGATGCACAGTCAGGGTTGAGCTAAGACTGAAGCTCTTTCCACACTCCATACATTTATAGGGTTTCTGCCCTGTGTGGGTTCTTTGATGCAGAGTCAGACTTGAGTTCCGACTGAAGCTCTTTCCACACTCCATACATTTATATGGTTTCTGCCCTGTGTGGGTTCTTTGATGCAGAGTCAGGTGAGAGTTCAGACTGAAGCTCTTTCCACACTCCATTCATTTATATGGTTTCTGCCCTGTGTGGGTTCTTTGATGCAGAGTCAGATGTGAGTTTTGACTGAAGCTCTTTCCACACTCCATTCATTTATATGGTTTCTGCCCTGTGTGGGTTCTTTGATGCAGAGTCAGACTTGAGTTCTGACTGAAGCTCTTTCCACACTCCATTCATTTATATGGTTTCTCCCCTGTGTGGGTTCTTTGATGAGCTGTGAATCTGAACTTACTGTTGAAGGTCCTTGCACAGTGAGTATATTTTTTAATCTTATTTTCAGTTTCTTTTTCTGGGAGGATGTTGAAGTTGCCACAATTCTGAGCATGAGACTTATTTCTACGTTTCTTGTTTACCTCCTGCTTCTTTGATCTGTCCTGAAGTGCAGCTTTCTGCCTCTTGTGGCTCCTTTTACTGGAAGTTATATGTGTGCTTGTTTTGGTTGTTTCTTCATGTAATGGATGCATCTCACGTATCCTTACTCTAGAATGTTCCTCTTTGATTCCTATTTTATGGAGACAGACAACGAGTTCAGTCCTCCAGGCAGTGCTGGGTCTTCCCTCCTCCTTCCCTGATCCATCTTGCTTTCCAAAAGGCTGTGCCTCAACTTCAAGGTTGTCAATGTCCAAAGACACCCCGCTTGGCTCCCTCAAATCCCCCATTGGTTTCTGGAACAGAAAGAGAATCCTGATCAGCACTGCAGGAAGTCAGTGGAAACTCTAAAGTGCAAGTCTAGAGATGGGAAGTCAGAGGGAAATCCCAATGGAGACCACGACACAGACTCTCTTCCTGGAAAGCAGGTACAGGATTGCAGCCCAGGCCAGAGACTGACTCTCAGTCAGATGTTGTGGAGAAGGAGCACAGTTGTGGCTGCCTGGCCTGATAAAGCCTGAACTGGTCCTGGGATGGCTACTGCTTGGTCAGACCTGGGGCATGACATTTCTGGGGAGAAGACAGCAGAGGAGGCCTCCCTCTGGACTCTCATTGGACTATTGGGACCTTTAATGTCATGCTGTCATCTTATAAATGCTAAAGCTCCTGTAGTTTTGTAGTGTGGGGCTGATCTGTAAGGAGTTTCATTCTTAAATGGCTTGAAGAGAGCACTGAGGTCCAAGAAGAAAGTGAGGGAAAGAAAAGCACAAAAAAGAGCCAAGCCAATACCTGTATCTAGAAACTATCTGGGCATTTCAGAGTCATCCGCACCAAGCTCTGCATCTGCTGACCTCTGAAGGGAAAGGAGGCTTTGGTTGAAAGCAACAAGTAAAGACTCTGTAATCTTGTGTCTGGGGGGACAATAGTGCCCCCTTCGTTTGGCCACCAATACTCATGCTTTTGTATTCCTTTAAGCGCACCATTCCTTTTAAGCCTTAAATCCTTCCACTGCACTTATCACATCCCTTTGGCCTCTTATTTCCTTCCTCCTGTTTCTCCCTCTTCACTTGGTTCTCCCATCCCTGCCTCTAGAAGAAGGACTAGAGGACAACATGTGCAGATCGAGGAATCTATGCTCTGAATAACTAGAGCTGAGTGCAGATCACGGGTACTATGAAGGCTGGATTGACTTCCTTCTTCAACATTCCCCCACCTCCAAAGAGAGGCAGGTGACAAGTGTGCTGTGCAGGCACAAGCGAGGACACCGGGCACAGTTCTCTCTGTGCTGCCTACAAGATGATATTATGGGAGAAAGAAAGGCTGTCAAAATGATCAGGGGTTTGTGAGTTTGGAATTAAAAAGGTGAGCAGTGAGGGTGGCAAGGAAGTGTGGGGAAGAAGGGGGGAAATAAAACATGGTTTAGCGAGAGAGAACCTCAAAAAACATCACCCCCCCCCAAAACAGTAATGTCCCACCCAAAGCTTCTACCTCTGGCAGGCTGAGGGAGGGCTGAATTTTAGTTAAGAGACCCTGATTTAGTGTCTAACTGCCCAGTTCTAAAAGGGCTGCCCATGCCTTGCTACAGCAGTGCCAAGCCCTCCTGAACCTCACCAGGCCAGGCAGGCAGCCAGACGTCTCCTCAAGACTTTCCTGTGTTCTTTCCTCTAGCATCCACTATGGGTCTTCTCAGATCTGGATCAGCTGAATATGGCTTTCAGGTGAAGGACGGGGGATAGGATCCAGCAGCATCCTCCTTCACTATCCCCTGCCCTGCTGGGCGTGAACCATCCTTACCACCTTCTCTCCACCTTCTTCTGCCCCAGGATAGCTTCCTGCCACTCAGAGGGAGAAGGTATCACCCATGGCTCTTGGTGCTCCTCCCTGTCTGGATCTCTGAGCTGACTGGCACACCATGTCTCATATCCCCTTTCTGAGAGCTGCCTCCCTGGAGGCAAATCCTTCAGTCTTGGGGAAAATCCAGTTTCTCTGCAAGGGATGATGCTGAGACTGTAATCCTAACCCTTGGTTAGGTCTGCATAAGTCCTATGCCACTTCTGGGGGGATGTTAGGCCAGTGCACAGGTATGTGCTGTCTCTTCAGGCCACCGTGGCAGTGGAGAGATCGGTGAGCTGTGATGTCCCAATTTGTTTTGTATTTTGGGTAACAGACCCTGATTTAGAGTTCAACACCCGTTCTCATGGGTCTACCACTCCTTGGTACAGCAGGGCCGAAACAGCCTCTGTTATATCTTACAAGGCAGCTGGATGTCTACTCAACTGTATATTTGTTTATTTCATGCCAATGGAAGTACCTACCTGATCTCTGGACAGGATACTCTGAGACACACACCTGGAAATAAGTGGGTCTTGGATGCAGGCTATGTCAGGCAGTTTCTCTCCACAGAGCAGTTGTCAGTCCCTGTGCAACAGCCGAGAGGCTCCCCCTGTCCTCGGCAGCGCCTTCTTCTGAGAGCGTCAACCTTCTAGCACCATCTCTGGGTCTTCTGGATCAGGCTCAGGGGCTGGAAAGATTTCTTCGGCTGAAAAATCCAGAGATTTTACTTAGGATTTTTGTTGTCAGTAAATAAAACAAAGAGCACAATCCTAACCATGTCTACTCAAAAGTAAGCCCCACTTTGTTCAATGGGTCTTACTCCCAGGAGAGCGTCTTTAGGATTGTAACCATAATATTAATGAACAGGTGTAAGTCGGAGTATCTACACTGCAGTCTAAAGGCCCCCAGTCCCTGCACCCCATCATTTTTGGCACTGGTTTAGGTGAGGAGGAGCCCCTTCTGGCCCTCTCTCCTCCAGTCTTTCCAGTGTCCTGATTTCAAACGTCCTCCCCACCATCCAAAGGTATCCCTGCTCAGACCTCAAGAAGTTGGGTTGGGGGGCCTGCAGAGAGCCTCTCAGCCCCTTCCCTTTGAGTCTGGCCTCCCTCCCCACCTGGGGCTCCCCCCATCCAAGCTTTGGAGACCACTCAGGAGGATGCAGAGCTCAGTCTGCTTGTCCCTTGGAGGTCTGGATCTTTCATGACTTCCCACCTGTTTTCAACCCTGCCCTCCTTCCCAGCCTCTCCCCTGCAAAGAAGTCCATACAGCCTGGTCTACCTGAAAAGCAGCCTTGCCCTGCTGTGGGTGCTGGTAAGGAGGTGATTGTCCCTCCCAGGCCCCCACCTCCAGCTCCTGACCAGCTTGATCCCCCAGCGTCTCCCCCCACCAGCTCCTGCTGCTCTCAGCAGCCCCTCTGTGGCTCCCCTTCCTCCTTTTCCAAGATCCAGGCAGACCCGCCCCACAGCAGGGACCTCTATGCTGCTGCCCCCCCTGCTTCCCTTCTCCCTCCCCCAGTGGCTCTGGGGCTCAGCCTCCCCTCCCCTCTGGGATCTCCCTCCCCATCTGGGGTCCTTCTCTCCCCCATCACCCTCCCCATCCCCTCCACTCCCACCCCCAGCACTGACCCTCCGCTTTTCTGGTCCATGAAGGGGCTGCCCCTCTCCTCCCCCCATCCTCTTAACCCTGGCAGTGCAAGAGGAGGAAGAGGCAGGGGAGGGTCTCTGCGGAAGGGGCAGGGTCCCTCCTCCTCTTCCTCCTCCTGCCCTCCCCCTCCCCCTCCCCCTCCCCCAATAGCTCTTTCGCCCCTTGCAGCTGTGCTTGCAGGTGAAAGGAAAAGGATCCCAACCTGGCTACTCTGTTGCAGACCCAGATAGGAGCATGTCCCACTGACTGCAAGAGGGTTACTTCCGAGTAGACCTGCCTGGAGGGGAGAAGCCCTGATCCGTGTGCATCCTGAGCATCTCCAGTGTCATAGCTGGAGGGGGGCAACTTCCAACTAGCAAAGAGTGCAGGGGCAGCCAGGACAGGAGGAGGAGGAGAGACCCTCCTTTGACTCTTCCTCCTCTAGCCGCCTGGCACTGGCAGAGTTAAGAGGAGTGGGAGAGAGGAGCAGCCCCTTCTTGGGTAGGGTTTCAGTGACATCCGGGGAGGCCTGATCCAAACCCTGCACTGCTTTCCAGCCCAGAGGCCAAGGAATGCTATATGTGAGAGGGATGAGGATGAGGAGGATGATCTGCCTGTTTCCAGGAACATCCAGACTGAACTCTGTAGGAGATGAGCTCCTCAGCAACTCCTCCAGATGCGTGTCCTGCAGAGGGTGACCTCCATGCACAGCCTCCCAACATCTGCAGCTTCCAAACCTTGGAACTGGGGGGTGGTTAGAAGGCCCTGGGGGAGGAAGGCTAAGCTGAGGGAGAGGCAGGGGCTGAGAGGCAGGATGCAGGACCCCCAAGCCCTAATTGCAGGCAGAACTGGGGGCTGAGCTTGGGTGCCTTAGCTTTGGTGGTGATGTGCTTTAGAATGAGGACCCTGGAAAGGCTGGAAAACAGAGGGCCAGAAGGGGTCCTTCCTCCCTGAAGACCCTGCCAAAAAACAGCAGCGGGTGGTGGAGCCCCAGGAGAAGATGAGGCCATTTGGACCTTTTAGGGCCTTTCCAACTCTAAGAGTCTCTGAGAACAGGAACGAGGCTGGAGATGGTTCCACTTTCCTAAAATCCTGGGGGATTTTTTACTTCAGTGTATGTTTTCAGTGTATGGTAGCCTCTGCACAGGTGGGGGACCGCATTCCATGGTCCGCCCCCGGAGACTGATGGATCCAAATGGTTTCCTGAGGGCTCTGGGGGATTTTCCTGCTGCCAGAGCTGGCGACTCACCCGGCTCCTTGGTCAATCTCTGGAACACGGAGATGACCAGGGCCCTGGATGAGATCGCTCCTGAGCGACCTCAGCCCTGCCATAGATCAAACGCAGCTCCTTGGTTTACTGGGGAGCTGCGGGCTTTGAAACAGCAAGGTCGACGTTTAGAGCGATGGTGGCGAAAAACTCGTGTCGTTTCTGATTGGGCAGAGGCCAGGGCTCACTGGCGAGCCTACTCTGCGGCGGTGGTGGCGGCTAAAAAGATGTATTTTGCTACCACCATCGCATCCGCAGAGATCCGCCCAGCAGAGCTCTTCCGTGTGGTCCGGGGCCTGCTCCATCTGGCCCCCCATATTGATGTGGTAGAGCACACGGAGGCTCGCTGTGGCGAGTTTGCCCAACCTTTCGCAGACAAGGTCGATCAGATCCGGCATGACTTGGACGCCACTTTAACAACATTCAACGATGTCCCTGGGGCACCTGTCTTGTCCATCTTTTGGGATTCTTTTCAGCTTGTAGAACCTGAGGATGTGGACAGGATTCTCTGTAGTGTGAGACCATCTGCCTGCCCGCTGGACCCTTGCCCAGCCTGGCTAATCAGACTGGCCCGGAATGCACTGGCCGAATGGACAGGGAGGGTGGTAAACGCCTCTCTGAGGGAGGGGGTGTTGCGTTCTGCACTAAAGCAGGCGGTGGTTCACCCCCTCCTGAAGAAACCCTCCCTGGACCCTAAAAACCTTAACAACTATCGGCCAGTCTCAAACATCCCATTTCTGGGCAAAGTGGTCGAGTGGGTGGTGGCGTCCCAGCTTCAGAGGGTCCTGGATGAAGCTGATTACCTGGATCCCTTCCAATCTGGTTTCAGGCCGGGATTTGGGACAGAGACTGCCTTGGTCATCTTGGTGGATGACCTACGCTGGGGAATGGACAGGGGGAGTGCGTCCCTGTTGGTCCTGCTGGACCTCTCGGCAGCCTTCGACACCATCGACCATGGAAGGGGTTGCACTCCCTCTGAAGGAGCAGGTTCGCAGCTTGGGGGTTCTCCTGGATTCGCAGCTGCTCCTGGAGTCCCAGGTGGCGGCTGTGGCCAGGGGAGCCTTTGCTCAGCTTCGGCTGATCCGCCAGCTGCAACCATACCTGAGTCGTTCAGATCTGGCCACGGTGACCCATGCCCTAGTGACATCGAGACTAGACTATTGCAACGCGCTCTACGTGGGGCTGCCTCTGAAGACGGTCCGGAAGCTGCAATTAGTCCAGAATGCGGTGGCCTGTGTGGTTGCTGGGGCTCGTCGGTTCAACTCTGTGGGGCCACTGCTTCAGCGACTACACTGGCTGCCCATTCGTTTCCGGGCTGAATTCAAAGTGCTGGTCCTGACCTTTAAAGCCCTAAACGGCTCAGGTCCTGGGTACCCGAGGGACCGCCTTCTTCTGTACAATCTGACCTGTCACCTAAGGTCATCTGAGGGGGACCTACTGACTGTGCCGCCACTAAAAGATGTGAGAGGTGTGGCGGCCAGAGATAGGGCCTTCTCGGTGGTGGCACCCCTGCTTTGGAACTCCCTCCCCATAGAACTTAGGAAAGCTCCCTCAATACAGAGCTTCAGGCGGAGCCTTAAAACCTTTTATTTTAAAAAAGCGTTTTAAACTGGGCAGAGGGTGGGGGGCAGTGTATTAGGGTTTTATTTTATTGTTTTAAAATGTCTTTTAGCTTTTAACTTGTTTTAAATTGTTTCTAATCTTTATTATTATAATTGTATTTTAATTGTATTTTAATGATGTTTTAATTTGTATTTATTAGCAATTTTAATGATGTTTTATTCTTCAATGTTAGCCGCCTTGGGCTCCCTCTTATGGGGGAGGAAAGGCAGGCTATAAATTGAGTGAGCGAGCAAGCAAGCAAGCAAGCAAGCAAGCAAGCAAGCAAATAAATAAATAAATAAATAAATAAATAAATAAATAAATAAATAAATAAGAACAGACGGCGATCAGCAGGCGAGATAATCCGTGGTAACCTCTCAGTGATATCCCGTATAAGCTTGAAAGAGCGGGAACAGCGGGAACTCCTAAAGTATTTTCCCTCCTACGTGAATGTGGCTGCTCTGCTCCAGTGGCTGAACTGAGGCCACGATTGCTGGAGGGTGCAGGAGGCTGAGTGGGGAACTCTGACATGCAAAAGAAGGAGCTCTGACAATGCTGCCTGTGCTCCCTCTGCTGGCCTGCTCACTGCTACTGCAGTTAAGGGGAGAGGGAGCCCACCCAATGGGGATTTGTCTTACAAAACACATTCTTCCTACAAAGCTGAATCCCATCAGAATTTCAGTTTGTCTTTCAAAGCATTCATCTTATAGAGCAGTGGTTCTCAATCTTCCTAATGCCGTGACCCTTTAATACAGTTCCTCATATTGTGGGGAGCCCAGCCATAAAATTATTTTTGTTGCTACTTCATAACTGTAATTTTGCTACTATTATGAATCCTAATGTAAATATCTGATATACAGGATGCATTTTCATTGTTACAAATTGAACATGATTAAAGCATAGTGATTAATCACAAAATAATATTTAATTATATATTGTGAAATATTGATTTCTAATTACAAATAAAAAAGATGCAAAATACCTTGCAAGGCCCCCTACACCAGGGGTCTTTATGCAACCCCCATGAAAGGGACAGGCGACCCCAAAAGGAGTCCTGACCCCCAGTTTGAGAAACATTGTTATAGAGCATTCGTTTTGATAGGTAACACTCTATATGGGTTCTCCCCTGTATGAATCGATTGATGTTGAATCAGGTTTCTTTTATCCCTGAAGCATTTTCCAGTTTAAACATTTAAATGATTTCTACCCGTATGGATTCTATGATGTCTAGTCAGGTTTCCACTTCTGCTGAAGCTCTTTCCACACTCAAAGCATTTATATGGTTTCTGCCCTGTGTGGGTTCTTTGATGTAAAGTCAGATTTGAGTTCTGACTGAAGCTCTTTCCACACTCCATACATTTATATGGTTTCTGCCCTGTGTGGGTTCTTTGATGTAAAGTCAGATGTGAGTTCAGACTGAAGCTCTTTCCACACTCCATACATTTATATGGTTTCTGCCCTGTGTGGGTTCTTTGATGCGGAGTCAGATTTGAGTTCAGACTGAAGCTCTTTTCACACTCCATACATTTATATGGTTTCTCCTCTGTGTGGGTTCTTTGATGAGCTATGAATCTGGACTTACTGTTGAAGTTCTTTGCACAGTGAGTACTTTTTTTAATCTTATTTTCAGTTTCTTTTTCTGGGCGGATGTTGAAGTTGACACAGTCCTGAGCATCAGACTTATTTCTACATTTCTTGTTTCTCTCCTGCTTCTTTGATCTGTTCTGAAGCGCAGCTTTCTGCCTCTTGTGGGTCCTTTTTCTGGATGTAAGATGGGTGCCTGTTTTGGTTGTTTCTTCATGTAGATGCACCTCACTTTTCTTTATTCTAGAATGTTCCTCTTTGATCTCTATTTTATGGAGACAGACAACGAGTTCAGTCTTCCAGGCAGTGCTCGGTCTTCCCTCCTCCTTCCCTGATCCATCTTGCTTTCTAAAAGGCTGTGCCTCAACTTCAAGGTTGTCAATGTCCGAAGACACCCCGCTTGGCTCCCTCAAATCCCCCATTGGTTTCTGGAACAGAAAGAGAATCCTGATCAGCTCTGCAGTAAGTCAGTGGAAACTCTAAAGTGCAAGTCTAGAGATGGGAAGTCAGAGGGAAATCCCAATGGAGACCACGACACAGACTCTCTTCCTGGAAAGCAGGTACAGGATTGCAGCCCAGGCCAGAGACTGACTCTCAGTCAGATGTTGTGGAGAAGGAGCACAGTTGTGGCTGCCAGGCCTTATACACCCTGAACTGGTCCTGGGATGGCGACTGCTTGGTCAGACCTGGGGCATGACATTTCTGGGGAGAAGCCACCAGAGGAGGCCTCCCTCTGGACTTTCATTGGACTGTTGGGACCTTTCATGTCATGGTATCATCTTGTAAATGCTAAAAGACCTGTATTTTTGTAGTGTAGTGGGGCTGATCTGTGAGGATTTTCATTCTTAAATGGCTTGAAGAGGGCACTGAGCTCCAAAAAGAAAGTGAGAGAAAGAAAAGCATAAAAAGAGCCAAGCCGACATCTGTATCTACAACCTATCTGGGCGTTTCAGAGCCATCTGCACCAAGCTCTGGCCGTTCCTGCACATGGGAGGGTAGCAGAAACGGTAGCGTGGATTGGAGGTCAAAGCATCAGCTGACATATGAAGGGAGAGGAGGCTTTGGTTGAAACCAACAAGTCAAGACTCTGCAAACCTGTGTCTGGGGGACAACGGTGCACCTGCAGTTTGGCTACCACTACACATTCTTTCGTCACATCCAGAGCACCAGTCCTTTTAAGCCTTTAATCCTTCCAGCGCACCCATCGTGTCCCTTTGGCCTCTTATCTCCTTCCTCCTGATTCTCCCTCTTCACTTGGTTCCCCCATCCCTGCCTGCAGAAGAAGGACATAGAGGCTTCATGTGCAGATCAAGGAGTCTATGCTCTGAATGATGAGAGCTGAGTGCGGATCACAGGAACTGTGAAGGCTGGATTGGGTTCCTTCTTCTACATCCCCCCACCTGAAAAGAGAGGTAAGTGACAAGTGTGCTGTGCAGACACAAGCAAGGACACAGGGCACGGTTCTCTCTGTGCTGCCTACAAGATGATATTATGGGAGAAAAATGGTTGCCATAATGCTCAGGGTTTGGTAGGTTTGGAAGAAAAGGTTAGGGGTGGAGGTGGCAAGGAAGGGTGGGGAAGAAGGGAGGAAATAAAACATGGTTTGGAGAGAGAGAACCTCAAAAAACATCACCCTTCCAAAACAGTAATGTCCCACCCACAGCTTCTACATCTGGCATGCTGAGGGAGGGCTGGAATTTTAGTCAACAGATCCTGATTTAGGATCTAACAGCCCAGTTCTATTAGGGCTGCCCATGCCTTGCTAGAGCAGTGCCAGCCCCTCCTGAACCTCACCAGGCCAGGCAGCCAGCCAGATGTTTTCTCAAGACTTTCCTGTGTTCTTTCCTCCAGCATTCACTAAGGGCTTTCAGGTGAGGGAGGGGGGATAGGATCCAGAAGCAGCCACTATCCCCTGCCCTGCTGGGTGTGCATCATCCTTACCACCTTCTCTCCAACTTCTCCTGCCCCAGGACAGCTTCCTGCCACTCATAGGGAGAAGGTATCACCCATGGCTCTTGATGCTCCTCCCTGTCTGGATCCCTGAGCTGCCTGGCACAGGGTCTCATATCCCCTTTCTGAGAGCTGCCTCCCTGGTGGCAGATCATTCAGTTTACCCTCATCGATACAGCAGTGTTCTCTCTGTGCTGCATACGAGATCATATTATGGGAGAAAAATGGCTGCCATCATGCTTAGGTTTTGGAAGACAATGTTAGGAGTGGATCAGGCAAGGAAGAGTGGGGAGGAAGGGAGGAAATCAAACATGGTTTGGAGAGAGAGAACCTCAAAAAACATCACCCACCA
The DNA here is from genome assembly GCA_030015325.1 of Cryptoblepharus egeriae. Classification (NCBI taxonomy): domain Eukaryota; kingdom Metazoa; phylum Chordata; class Lepidosauria; order Squamata; family Scincidae; genus Cryptoblepharus; species Cryptoblepharus egeriae. The sequence continues at coordinate 2,813,704 of JAREYC010000002.1, forward strand.
AAAACAGCAATGTCCCACCCACGGTTTCTCCCTCTGGCATGCTGAGGGAGGGCTAGAATTTTAGTTAGTTCAGGTCCTAACAGATAGGTTGGGGAATAGGGATAAATTACCCCAGTTGGGAAATAATGGAATTCCTGGGGGTGATGGACCTGGGTTTGCATATGAATGACACAGCCAGGTATGCATGACCAGCACAGAGCAGGGCAGGCATTGCAATCACTGTGTCTGCCATCAGCTCCGGCTCTGAAAGATCAAAACAAACAAACAAAAGGTGTGAATCCCTGAAGGGTCATAAGAAGTTAAGGCTATTGTGTGTGTGGGGGGGGGGGGGGGGGAAGAGAGATCAACAGTGTCTCATCTGCAGGCTCCTGTATTGTATATGCATTGCTCCTGTATCAAGGTGTATTCATTCATTCAACATGTATTCATTGCTCCTGTATCAGGGTGATCATATGTCATAATCATAAAAGAGAATCCCAAAATGTAGGACACTCAAGAAAAATGTAGACATGACAAAATTAAAGCTAAAAATGCTGACCTATGTTGCTTTCGTGTGACTAATTAAAACACTTTGAGCACAGTCCTAACCATGACTACTCAAAAGTAAGCCCCATTGTATTAAAAGTGACTTTAGGATTGCAGCCTATATTTACTTATTACATTTACAACAATTACATATAATTTATTAATTACAAGAAGGCTACATGCCACCACACTTTCCTGCAAGGAACCCCACTGACTGTAATGGGCATTAATTCTAAAGAGAAATGCCTAGGATTGGGATCTGTGGCTGCATCCCATCCACACTTTCCAGGAAGGAAACCCCACTGACTGTAATGGTCTGCTTCTCAAAAGAAAGGCACAGGATTGGGCTCTAAGGCTGCAATCCTATTCACATTTTCCTGGGAAGCTCAATAACTACAATGGGTCTTACTTCTGAGTAAACCTGGATTGGGCTCTCTTCCCCACTCCAGTTGAATCCTGCACTTGTTTCAATCATTTCCAGGATCTTGTCCTCTTTTTTTATTATAGTCACCCTGACCCCCACATTTCTCCAATATGCAATGACCATATGTCATAACCATAAAAAGAGGACAAGCCCCCCAAAAAATAAGACATCCAAGAAAAATGGAGGACATTTTTAAAAGCTAAAAATATCTCATATATATTGTTTCCATGTGGTTAACTTAAACACCATATTACGTATTAGTACTGTATGTTTAAAACTATTACATATTACATATAATTTATGAATTCCAAGAAAGCTGCATGCTTCCTGCTCACAAGGAAAAAGAGGACAATGAAGACTTTTTTCCAGGACACAAGGCTAAAACAGAGGAAATGTCCTGGGAAAACAGACCATATGGTCATCCTGTCCAATCCAACACTATTTTATCCCCTACTTCAAACTTTTCTTCCAGCTCCCCAGAAGCCACATATTTGAATTCAAATAATCAATAATATTTTTTCCTTCCTTTCAAATCAAGGGGGTAACGTCCACATACATAAATATATTTTGGGGTAAGAGGTAAAAATGTTCCCCGACCCTGGTAACAGCTCAGTTCTAATAGTGCTGCCCATGCCTTGCTACAGCGGTGCCAGCCCCTCCTGAACCTCATCAGGCCAGGCAGGCTGCCAGACATCTCCTCAAGACTTTCCTGTGTTCTTTCCTCCAGCATCCACTATGGGTCTACTCAGATCTGGATCAGCTCAATAGGGCTTTTGGGTGAAGGAGGAAGGATAGGATCCAGTAGCATCCTCTTTCACACCCCCTGCCCTGCTGGGCGTGAACCATCCTTACCACCTTCTCTCCACCTTTTCCTGCCCCAGTACAGCTTCCTGCCACTCATAGGGAGAAGGTATCACCAATGGCTCCTGATGCTCCTCCCTGCCTGGATCCCTGACCTGTCTGGCACACCATGTCTCATATCCCCTTTCTGAGAGCTGCCTCCCCGGAGGCAGATCCTTCAGTCTTGGGGAAAATCCAGTTTCTCTGCAAGGAATGATGCTGAGACTGTAATCCTAACTCTTAGTTAGGCCAGCACAAGTACTATGCCACTTCTGGTGGGAGGGGGGGGTGTTATGCCAGTGCACAGGTATGTGCTGTCTCTTCAGGCAACCGTGGCAGTGGAGAGATTGGTGAGCTGTGATGTGCTAATTTATTTTATATTTTAGGTAACAGACAATGATTTAGAGTTCAACACCCAGTTCTCAGAGTCTCCTTGGTACAACAGGGCCGAAACAGCCTCTGTTATATCTGACAAGGCAGCTGGATGTCTACTCAAGTTAAGGGAACATTTGTTTCTTTCCCATGTCAGTGGCCACTATGGGTCTACTTAGAAAGCATAGATGTGAGTAGAACCTACTACTTATCGCTGGCATAGATGTAAGTAGAACCACATAAGGCATCCGTCCTGTGTGGCCATGGAGGTGGACATCGAAGGGGGCAGTGCTCTGCTGAGAGTTGAGAGTGGAGCCTGCATTAGATGGTGCCCGGCTGCCTGCAACTGATCTTCCAGAGGCAGACAAGGGATAAGGAGCATAATAGTTGGAGGGATTGACTCACTGTGTGATCCATCAAAGGAACCGGAGTTGGGCTCAGTCATTGAATCTCATTGCTTTTACCCCCTCTTTGCTGTTCTCCAATGTGCTGTGTATTATACCAGACTCTATAGTTGTTTATTTCATGCCAATGAAAGTATCAACCTGATCTCTGGACGGGATACTCTGAGACACACACCTGGAAATAAGTGGGTCTTGGATGCAGGCCGTGTCAGGCAGTTCCTCTCCGCAGCACAGTTGTATGGGGCTGGATCTTCCCTGTGCAACTCCTGAGAGGCTCCCCCTGCCACTGTCCTTCTTCTGAAAGCATCAACCTTCCAGCACCCTCTGGGTCTTCTGGGTCAGGCACGGTGGCTGGAAAGATTTCTCTGGCCAAAAAATGCAGAGATTTTTCTTAGGATTTTTGCTGTCAATAAATAAATAAAACATAATATTAATGAACTGCAGGTGTAAGTCGGAGTATCTACATTGCAGTCTAAAGGCCCCCAGTCCCTTCATTCCAGGAAATGGAACAGTTTTCTGTTCTCCACCCCGTCATTTTTGGCAGTGGTTTCGAATCTAATGTGCACCCAAATTAGGCTGCAATCCTAAAGACACTTTTCTGGGAGTAAGTCCCATTGAACACTATGGGGCTTACTTTTGAGTAGACATGATTATGATTGTGCTTTAATTGTGCTGTAATCTTATGCTCACTTTCCTGAGAGTAAGTTTCATTGAAGACAATAGACTAACCCTACAATCCAGAGTTACCACGGGAGCACGTAAGAGACATTATGTCAGGGTGACCAGAGGCCAAATGGCAAAATCCCTGCACGCCTATGCCAAAATTTCTATCCCAACGCCAAAATTCCTATAGGACACCTGAAAAATGTAGGACATGTTAAAATAAGCTAAAAACACTGCTATTGCTTTTCTGTACTTAATTTCAACAGTATATTACCTTTTTAAGGTAATACGCACACACACACACACACACACTATATTGGGGGGAGAGGGAGTGGATGCAGGCAGGGTGACTATATATATAGGAAGGGACCTAGAAGGTCATCTAGTCTCAATAGGTGCTCACCAAGCCTATGCTTGAAGATCCTCAGTGAGGGAGAATCCATATATATATATATTGGGATCTTACTTTGATCTTAGATTTGAGTAAATACCAGGGCTGGGGAGTAGTGGTAATTTTGGAGTTACTCCTACTCCAACTCTGGAGTAAGATATTTTCTATATATAAAAGAGAAAAGTCACTGACTCACTGACTGACTGACTGACTCATCACCGCCCTGCCAAAACCGCTGGGCCTAGAAGCGTGGAATTTGGGGTGGGTGTTCCTTCCGTGAGGGAGGGGTGCACTAAGAACCGGTTTTCCGAAATTCCAACGGGAAGGGGGTGAAAAGGGGCGCAACGCGTTTTCCTCCCTATACTTTGCATTGAGAATTGCTGACTCATCAACATTCCTCCCCAACTGCTGCGCCTGAAGCATGGAATTCTGGGAGTTCCTTCTGTCACCTGAACACCCACCAAGAACCATCTGGAGAAATTAACCCTTCAGGGGCTGAAAAGGGGGCAACGTGTTTCTGTCCTATACTTAACATGGGAGACTGAACAACCTCCAGCCAATTTGGTGCTCAGTGCCTGGTGCACTGGGGGATGGTGTTCGGAGGAAAAGGTTGCACTGTGAGGAAGCTGTGCATGGGGGGAAGCTGTGCATAGGGGGGAGTTGCGCATGAGGAGAAATTGCACATGAGGGAAAGTTGCGCATGAGGGAAAGTTGCGCATGAGGGGAAATTGCGCATGTAGGAAAGTTGTGCAGGGCGAAAGTTGTGCATGGGGGGGAAGTTGTGTATGGGGGGAAGTTGCACATACAGGGAAGTTGCATATGGGAGGAAGTTGCGCATGGAGGAAAGTTGCGCATGGAGGAAAATTGCGCATGGGAGGAAGTTGTGCATGGGAGGAAGTTGCCCATGGGGAAAATTGCGTATGGGAGGAAAGTTGCGCATGTGGGAAGTTGCGCATGGGGGATGATGCGCATGGGGGGATGATGCGCATGGGAAGAAGTTGCGCATGGGGAAAAGTTGCTCATGGAGGAAAGTTGCTCATGGAGGAAAGTTGCGCATGGGGGTGTTGCGCCTGGGGGAAGATACGCATGGGGGGATGATGCGCATGGAGGGAAGTTTTGCATGGAGGGAAGTTGCACATGGGGGAAGTTGAGCATGGGGGGTTGATGCATATGGGAGAAGTTGCACATGGGGGGGTTGATGCATATGGGGCAGAGGTGGGCAGATGCCGGTTTGGGCCTACTCACCCGAACCAGATCTTCCCCCTCGGCTGACACTGACGATCCGGTCAGAGCCGCGGCTGCAAGAGCCACGGGGACCGGTTTGCCAGTGTCCGCCGGCGCCGCGTCTCCTGGGGCTTGGTGCCAGGAAGCTTAGTGCAAGCTCGGCTTCAGGAGACGCACTGTGCATGTGCAGTGCGGCCTGGTTAGAGCCTGCCCCCCACCCCTTGACATTAGCCCCGCCCCCTGACCCTGGCCCAGCCCCCGAACTTCCGGCGAACCGGATCTTCAGGGAGGCTGGGCCCATCACTGGTATGGGGGGAAGTTGTGCATGGGGGGTTGATGTGCATGGGGGAAAGATGTGCATGGGGGAAGTTATGCATGGGGGGTTGATGCGCATGGGGGAAAGATGCACATGGGGAAAGTTGCGCATGGGGTAACTTGTGCATGTGGGGTTGATGCGCATGGGTGAAGTTGCGCATGGGGGGTTGATGCGCATGGGGGGATGGCATATGGGGGAATTTTACTCCTGCAACGCGGGTACGCCTTTTGCTAGTTTCTTAATATTACTCCTATTCCTACACCTTTAAAAAAGCTCTTACTCCTTTACTATTTACTTCTACTCCTCCTCCCTAGTCCTGGTATATACAGCACTTTCTTTGACAGGCACCTGCTTTTCAGCACATCAGTTTGCTGGTGCTGGATGGGACGGTGGTGTCGCCTCTGGGATTCCTGGGCAAACATATGTTGCCAGGAAAAGAAGCAGCAACTGGTGTCCAGCACTCGCTTGGCTATGGAGGAAACTGATACATCTGCCATTGTGTGCTGGTGTCTGTTGCACACACCTTTTGTGAGCCTCCTTCTTAGAAAAAGGAGAGAAGCTGGAAAGTGGTCAATTAGAGCTGGTGCTGTTTCCCCGCTCACGTGTCTTCTAAGTCAGGTTTAAAAAACTCACTCACTTCTGGACTGGAACTGTTTGGTACTTTGGAATACATGCTCTATACATGCTCTTTTGGGATGCTCTAGGGGGATTTCCTGCTGCAGGCAGGGGGCTGGACTAGATGACCTCCTAGGTCCCTTCCAACTCTAGGATTCTATGATTCTATTCTATGATTTTAGGTGATAAGAGCCCCTTCTGGCCCTCTCTCTCCCAGTCTTTCCAGTGTCCTGATTCCAAACGTCCTCCCACCATCCAAAAGGATCCCTGCTAGACCTCATGCAGTTTGCGTTGGGGGTCCTGCAGTGAGCCTCTCAGCCCCCTTCCCTCACCATCCACTGGAGGGGCTGTGAGTCTGGCGTTTCTCCCCACCTGGGGCTCCCCCCATCCAAGCTTTGGAGGGCACTCAGGAGGATGCAGAGTTCAGTTTGCCTTTTCTTTGGAGGGCTGGATCTTTCATGACCCCCCCCACCTGTTTTCACACCCTCCCTCACTCCCTCTCAGCCCCTTCCAGGCAAAGCACAGCCTAGTCCATCTGAAAAGCAATCCTGCCTGCAGACCAACCTTGCTGTGCTGTTTTGTGTGCTGCGGGGGGGGGGGGGCTGGCAAGGAAGGGGGTGATTGCTCCTCCCCCTCCTTCTGGCACCGCTCAGGCATCCCCCTCCACCTGCTGCCCAGCTTGATCCCCAGGGTCTCCCCCCACCAGTTCCTGCTGCACTCAGCACCCCCTTCTGTGGCTCTCCCTTCCTCCTTTTCCAGGGTCCCTCTTCAGGCAGACCCACCCCACAGCACGGACCTCTACGTTGCCCCCAACCAGTCTCTGGCTTACCTTCTCTCTCCCACACTGGCTCTGGAGCTCAGCCTGCCCGCCCCTCTGGCATCACCTGGATTTTGCAACCAAAGAGGATTGTTCCAGCTCCCCTGCGTGATCCAGAAGACACAAAGATGATAGGGGTAGCCTCTCCACGACTGCACAGGGAAATCCAGTCCCAAACAACAGTCCTGCAGAGAAGAACTGCATCATACACCCACATGCTTCCTGGAGTGTGTCTCAGTGTCTCCCCTTCCCAGAGATTAGAAATAACTAGGCTCCCTCAGTGCAATGTATCATTGGACAGGAGCCATTGGTGATGCTTTCCTCTCTAAGTGGCAGAAAGGGGCAGGAGGAGGGTGGAGAAGGAAAGTGGGGGTGAGGATGATTTAGGTCAGTGACCTAGGGCAAGACCACAGCTTATCTGGTCCTGGACAAAGCCCAGTTGAGGCACCCACGTTGAAAGACCTGGATGAGACTGGTTCTGGGTGAGACGGTTCTGCTATGCAGGCAAATGTTTGGGGCTGGATCCTTGGACCCTGCTAAGGGGTCCACCCTGCTGTGTCCTCACAGTGCTTTCTTCTGAGAACATTAAGTATCAACACCATCTCTGGGTCTTCTGGATCAGGCAGGGGGGCTTGAATGCTATTAAGTATGAGTTGAAAGTATCAGAGTAGTAAGTGATGGAAAAATACCACCAGCCGTGCAGTTTCTGGAAACTGGAACAGGCTCCAGACTAAGATGTGGTTCTGCAGTGAGTGAGCATTTCTGGCTGTGACTGCAGTGGTGAGGGGCACCCTCCGGCCCAGCCTTTCCTCCCACCACATCCCAACCCCCTTAGTCTAGACACAAAGGCCTCCAAGAGCAGACCTACAGTTCAGGTGGGAGGAACGTGGCTCCCCTGCACTCCCCCCTCCCACTCAAGGTGGGCTTGACTTTCCCCCCAATTGGGAGCTTCTATCCCTCCCAGTTGAAAACTCTGGATGTTGGAAGGATGCAGATCCTCCTCCTCTTCCCCCCTCCCTCTCTCTCACACACACTCCAAGTATCCTTGGCCAGACTAAGACTAGGAAGCAGTGGAGGCTTTATCTGAGGTCTCCCCTGTGAACCCTGAAACTGCCCCCTTGATCCTGCTGCTTGTGCGCATCTGATGCAGGCTCCCTTCTGGCTTCTCTCTTCCAAGAGCATGCAAGGGGAACTAGCCAGAGCTGCCATCTCAGCCCCCCTTGCCTTGCCTTGCCTGGGCAGCCTCCCTCCCCCCTGGGGGCTCCTCTCTCTCCCATCCCATACCCCACCCCAGGACTGAAGACTCACCAGAAAGGCTGCTGGACCCACAAGGGCTGTGGGGAGAGGAGAGGCAGGAAGTGACCCCCCTTCATCCGCCCAGCTCCCTTTCACCCTGGCAGTGCCGGAGCTGAGAGAAGGAACCTTTGCGGAGCCTCCAGCCTGGACCCCCCACCCCAGGCGCAGCATCTGCCAGCTGGCTGGGCATCCCTTGCAAGCAGCTCCTGGATGGCTGCACAGGTGAGGCTGGAGGGTGCCCCGGGGAGGGAGCGGCTGGATGGGCTTCAGGGGCCCTCCCTGTGCTCAGGCTGGGCTCCTGCTCCAGGCAGGCAGGCATTCGGCAGGTGCAGCCCTTGCCCACCTGGAGGAGGGAGGAGGGAAGCCTGCCCGGCTGCCCCCTTGCCTGCCTCCTGCTGTTGCTGGAGCCCCCGGGACACCCCTAGAGCAGCCACCCTCCTTCTCAGGTGATGGGAGGGAGAACTTTCCTCCACTGCACCTTTTCCCCCCTAGAGATGTGCACTGCAGTGCAAAGATGTGCACTGCACCCCATAGGGTGCAGCCTCCACCTTCCCCCATCTATGATTGACCCCCTTTTCATCTCATTTCTTGTGAGGGATTCCTCCTCTTCCTCCTCTGCAGACATGATCTCCTCCAGAACCTCTTCTTGTTGCTCACATCACAGACCCATCAATTTCTTCGTTTTCCAACCAATTTTCCTTGTAAACCATTTGTCCAATTCTGCCAATACAGCTTGTCCTAAAAGACACTGTTAGTCTTACAAAGCAATATTCCTCAGAAAGTTTAGTTACAAGGTATCACTGTATTAAATATGATTTGAAGGCATAAGATAGAGTTTAAAAGTTAAACCCTGATGGGAAAAGGGCACCAGCAGTGTCTGGAAATGGCTAGATCCCAGCCCTTGCAACTCCAAGCTCCTTTGGGTGCAGGTCTTTGGATCTCTAGAAGTCCTCTAAGAAAGGCTCGTTTTCAGGACCTGGTGGAGAAATGGATCCTTGATATCTTCAATCACAGAAGGTCATTATGGAGCTGGGGCTGGTTGGGGGAGTCTCTGGGATACAGGAAAAGTGACCCCCTCCTTCCTTTTCACAAATGCCTTCTTCAGTGCAGGGAGAGGAGTTTTCATACTTATATCATGCAAGAGAAGGCCCATCTGGTACATGCAGTGGCCCACCAGATGCCTCCAGGCACACTCAAGACTGCTTCCGGCATTTGAAGATTGTCCACCTCTACACACCTCTCATGGCTTGTAGCGTCTGATGGTCCTTTCCTCTATTAAATGGCCCATTTCCTGCTTAAAGGTACTGAGATGCCATCACTAAATCCTGTGGCAGGGAGTCCACAGACCAATTACACACTGGATAAATGATAGGGTGAGGGGTAGAACTGGAAGAACACATAGTTTTCAGAGCACTCTCCACCCAACACAACCCCATCCCAATAGGCGAAATAGTGTAGAATCAGCTGGGAAAAGAAGGGATGAAGGCTCCCTGCAACCAAGCAGGGCTGATCAGCCATCCAGGTGCTCTCTGGATAACAACATTGGAATTCCCTCCCCATCCCAGGAAATCCATGCTTCACAGAGCTCTTGGAGTGCAAAGTGTGCCCTTTGTCCAAGCAATCATTATTCCGTAGTATGACCTACTGTCCGAGGACCACATTTAGAGGAACTTTCTTCCCCCGTTCAGAGACAGCAGTGCAGTTTTCAAGATCAAATGCATTTTATTAAAAGAAACAAATTCCACAGCTAGAAAGTTGGGAAGTTTTCCTTGGAAAGGGGAGTTCAAAGGAAAAATAAGAATATCTCCCCAAGACAGAAAAGCAACATAGGACAAAACCAGTCAGAAAATCTGGCAGGAGCCCCTGCCATAAAGGTTCTCTAAGGCCCCAATTTTATTGGCCACTCAATCTTATCAGGCAGAAGCTCTTTCCCAAGTCAGCATTTATATGGTCTCCACTCTGTGCTTTTCTCCATGTTTAGCAAGTTTTCCACTACCAATAAAACCGTTTCTACACTCCAAGCATTCATAGAATTTCCTCCCCTGTATGGGATCTTTGATGCCCTGTGAAGTTACGACCATCCCTGAAGATCTTGCCCCCCTTTAAGCACATGCAGTGGAGACAACTGAAGATAAATGTAATTCGTTCCAGAAGCATATTTGTCTTACAAAGCATATTTTTTACACAGCTGATTTTCCCATAGGAAATAATGGGAACTCAGACGATTGGTTCCACAACTCAAAAATATTCATATAAAAATATTAACTGTATGTAAAAACGATGACAAAACACTGGAATCAAACTAAAAACTCTATAATATAATACAGAACACAATGACTGTAATAGAACACTGTAATATTCTGTGCAGTAAAGTAGAAAAGAAAACCCTTTAAGGGTCAGCAGCAATGGCTTCTGCCTTAAAGTAAAAGAGGCCAAATCCTATGGTTTTCTCAGAACCAAGGCCCATTGAATCCACTGGGGCTTACTCACAGGAAGGTGCATAGGATGCTAGCCCGACTACAAAAGCAGCAGAAGCTGGATGAAGGAGTGGGGTCCAGGCAGGGAAGGTGTTGTGGGGGATGAGGGAAGTTTTGGTGGGGTCCAGACAGGGGAAGGTTTCTATTGAGGTGGTTCCAGACAAGAGGGAGGTCCAGGAGGGGTTTCCCTCCTACCTGAATGTGGCTGCTCTTCTCCAGGGGCTGAATTGAGGCCACATGCTTGCTGGAGAGTGCAGGAGGCTAAGTGGAAAAGCTCCGACAAGCAAGAGAAGGAGCTCCAACATGCTGCATGTGCTCCATCTGCTGGCCTGTTTACTGGTACTGGAGGCAGAAGGAGCGGGAGCCCACCCAATGTGGATTCATCTTATAAAACACATTCATCCTACAAAGCAGAACCCCATAGGGGTTTCAGTTTGTCTTTAAGAGCATTCATCTTCTCTGCAGGAGGAAGGGAGAGCACTCCTTACCAATGGGTGCTGTCCTCCCTGGAGGACGGATGCAGTCAGAATTCTCCTTCCTGGGAGGGCACCCAGGATCCCCAGTCTCGTCCAGTCTCATGAAGCGTCTGGACGTGTGTCCAGGGAGCTCCAGGCTCCCTCTTCTCTATCAGTTTCTTTCTCTCTCTCACTATCTCCCCTCTCTTCTTCTACTCCTTACTTTGGGCCTCAGTTCTTCTCCCCTCTGGAGTCAGGAGGGGAAGTCTGCTGAGGGACCTTTCATCGCTGCCAAGAGGCGCAAAGAGGAGGAGAGAAATGCAGCAGCCTCTCCTTGCGGTGGGTGCCCCACTGAGCCAGCACAGCCACCTGGGAAGGTTCTAGGTGACCGCAGGTTAGCACCCAGTATCCAATCAGCACTTCCCTGGGTCACCCAGTGCAGCCTCTTGGGAGGCTTCTAGGTGACCGCAGGGTAGTGCCTGGTATCTGATCAGCACTTCCCTGGATCAGCCAGCGCAGCCACATGGGAGGCTTCTAAGCGACCGCAGGGTAGTGCCCGGTAACCGATCAGCGCTTCCCTGGGCCAGCCAGCGCAGCCACATGGGAGGCTTCTAAGCAACCACAGGGTAATGGCAGGTATCCGATCAGTGCTTCCGTGGGTCAGCCAGCGCAGCCACGTGGGAGGCTTCTAAGCGATGGCAGGGTAGTGCCCGGTATCCGATCGGCGCTTCCCTGGGCCAGCCTCAGCCGTGCAGAGACTGCGAGAGGGAGAAACCGGCGGCGTTTTGGCGCCATCAACAGCCCGTTTCCCTGTGCGGTGGCCATTTTGAGTGGGTCCACTGTCGTGGACACCATTTTGAGTTATGGCTGAATACAGCTGCTTCCCGCACTGCGGCCACTTTGTCTGGGCCTCTGACTGTGGGCACCATCTTGTCAAGGGTAAAATTCCCTTTTTGTACTGCTGAGCCATGAGGACAAGGCTGCAGGGGCAGCAGGCCCAAGGAACTTTTAAAAAGGCACCACCCTGTCTACATATAGCCTCTTAGGAACGATTGAAGAGGCTATGAAGGGAGCTCTCAAGGAGCAATTACAGGAGGTTTTGGCCTTCTTCCCAAGCAGCAGACCAACCACATAAAACAAAGTGGGAAAGGTCACCTTCCCCACGCACCAAATCCAAATTTTTGGTATCTGACTCCGAGCCAGAGGATGTGATTCCCCCATGTAAGGGGTCTGGGCTTTGCCCAGGTGAATTGTACCTCAGGGTGCTCATGATTGACCTTGAGGTACTGGCTGTTACAAACATTGCCTGCATCTAGAGCTAAGACTTCCCCCCAAGGGCCCCCCAAACCCCAGGTGGTCCCCTTTCCTGAGGCTTTGGAGCATATCTTTGCTTCAGAATGGGAAAACATCAATCATCCCAAACACCATAAGATACTGGATAAACTTTACACACTACCAGACCCAGTAATAAAAAACTGAGGGTCCCAGTGGTAGCTCTGTCCTTGAGTACCATCTTGCCCTCTGAGGGGAAGTCTGGACCCAAGGAAGCATATGACAAAAGAAGAGAGTCTGCCCTTAGGAGAAGCCATGGCCAGTGACCAATGAAAGTATTAGAGGTGGACTCAGCCTCAAATACTTCAAGAGAAGGCTTCTCAGTCTACTTTCAGGGGACTCTCCTATTTTCCTGGGCAGAATCCCTGTCTCTCAAGAGGCCCAGGCACATGTGACATGGTGGGTCCAGAACCTTCTGGGGAAAAGCTGTGACAGAAAGATTATGCCCTGCAGCAGAGCCTCCACAGGAGCAATGTTTGCTGGGTTCTTGAGTTAAGAGAACTCTGTTGCCTTTTACATATTCCTCCACTCACTCTCCAGCCTTTGGAGCAAGAGGAACTGCCGCCCTCAGACCACTGTTCCTCGTTTATAGGGTCGTCTAAACATAAGGCTTCCCACAGACTCATGAAGTCAGGTTCCTCTAAGGCAGTGGTTCTCAATTTTCCTAATGCCGTGACCCTTTAATACAGTTCCTCATGTTGTGGGGACCCCCAGCCATAAAATTATTTTTGTTACTACTTCATAACTGTAATTTTGCTACTGTTATGAATCGTAATGTAAATATTGGATATGCAGGATGCATTTTCATTGTTACAAATTGAACATAATTAAAGCATAGTGATTAATCACAAAATAATATTTAATTTATATTAACTTTCACAATTATATATTGTGAAATATTTATTGCTAATTACAAATAAAAAAGATGCAAAATACCTTGCAAGACCCCCTACACCAGGGGTCTTTAGGCGACCCCCATGAAAGGGTCAGGCGAACCCAAAAGGGGTCCTGACCCCCAGTTTGAGAAAAACTGCTCTGTTTCCTAAGGGACAAAATCTCAGGGGAAGGAAACTCTGGTGTGTACAACATCTTAGATATGACTTTTTCTTTCCTGTGGAAACGTTCCTTACATTATTGCTCAAGGTAATCTTATCTCTTAACCTACTGCACAGCAGAGGAACTGTTTGAGGAACCAGCCTAAACCAGTTCAGACTGGCTGAGACTTGCTCTGAATGTATCAAGTCTCATGCAACACTGCTTTGCGTTAATGGTTTCCCTCCTTTTTAGTTCCAAGGTCTAGCCTATTACTTCTTCCACCAAGCTAACAAAGCCAGCGGTTGAAGTTTTTGTCTCTCCAGGGCATTCCTAAGATGGCAGAAGTTCCCTTCTCTGATACAATTGCATCTATCATGGCAGCAGAAGGAACAGTGTCTGCATCAGGGGAGCACGTGCCAAGATGGTCGGTAAGCTTTGTGATTTACCTCAGGAAACTTTGGCCATTGCATATTTCCAAAGTTGAAGTCCTGGTGGTTGCATTGTCTTACAGAAGGCCCTGAAGACACTTATGATATGAGAGTTGAAGTAATAATGAGAAAGTGTAAAAGCTTCTTATTTGGGCTCCGGAGTTTGGTTTCTTATTTCCATGTCCAGAGTTGCGATTTACATGGAGGAGACGGTATTGGTGTAATTCTAAAAACACTACACCTGTAATTCAAAAGATCTGCAGACCAGTGGTTTAAGACCTGGGCAGCTTCGCAATCTGGTCTGGTTCCTTTCTCTCCAAGCCTGGAAAGTAGACTTTAAAAGAGGTAACCCTTACCTAGTTGCCTTTTTCAGTGTCTGTGTTTGGCATTGGGATGTTGATGCAGAATCCCTGGTTAGGCTGGCAATCCTGCTTTTACTGGCAGCTAACATTTGGGAGAGTTGTTGACTCTGTGTCAGTTAATAACAGGAATAAATGGCATTAGTCATCTTGGACCAAAGATGATATTTTGGTCTATAAAGATGATATTTTGGTTATCTCATTCAACATGTCAAATAAAAGCTGATTGGCATAAATTAGATGTCAAGAGAGTGCTTAAGCACTACATTGACAGAACCAAATTGATTCGCAAAACTGATTCCCTTTTTCAAAGGAAGATCGTTTGAAGGTAAATCGGTTGGGCTTTGTCCATCTAGAACTACCTTACCTAGATGGATAACTGGGGCTATAACTATGGTGTATCTATCTCTAGGAAAGGTCCCTCCTACCGGTGTCACTGCACATTTCATCAGAAGTGCTACTGCTTCTGCTGCCTTCGAGGGGGTTGCCTTTCTGGCAGCAATTGGTAAGCTACCACAATATTCCACAAGGATAGGGTGGTTCTGTGGACAGAGCCTTCCTTTATGCCCCAGATAGATGGTTTCATAGGGCCCAAGAATTGGTGATACCTTCCTTTTGCCCTAATCCTTCTGGTACACCAGAGGCTTTCTGGCACCAGCTAGATGCTAGAAAAGTTTTACAGTTTTTTTTGGAATGGACTAGAGATTTATGGAAAACCTATAGTCTCTGCTTGGCTATATCCCATTGGTTAGGAGCACTCTTCCTTCCTCCTGCAGAGAAAACTGGAGTTTCTTACCTGTGAGACTCCTATTCTTGAAGGAGGAAGGGAGAGTGCTCTGCCCGCCGCTTACTTCGATCCTTGCCTTTAGGGTTACTTCGGACTACACTGATGGTGGTCTGACAGTGGAGTAGGGGTACTTTTTCTCTACCCTTCTCTACACTTGTTTGCTTTGGGACTTGCCACTGGCGATGCCTTTTCCTCGCTAACCTTTACCTTTGAGTCTATTGATATAGAACCGATGAAAGCAAAGGTTGGAGGGTATTCCGGGTTTACTCAGCTCGGTATAGAGACTGGAGATCCTGGATGCCCTCCCAGGAAGGAGAATTCTGACTGTGTCCGGCCTCCAGGGAGGACAGCACCCATTGATTAGGAGCGCTCTCTCTTCCTCCTTCAAGAATAGGAGTCTTGCAAGTAAGAAAATCCAGTTTTATAGGGCATTCGTCTTAAAAGGTACCAATGTATATGGTTTCTCCCCTGTAAGAATCCTTTGATGTCAAGAAAGGTTTATACTATCCCTGAAGCATTTTCTACAGTTTAAACATTTAAATGATTACTCCCCGTATGGATTCTATGATGTTTAGTGAGGTCTCTGCTGCCACCGTAGCTCTTTCCACACTTAAAGCATTTATATGGTTTCTCCCCTGTATGGGTTCTTCGATGTTTAGTGAGGTCTCCACTTCCAACAAAGCTCTTTCCACACTCAAAGCATTTATATGGTTTCTGCCCTGTGTGGGTTCTTTGATGCAGAGTCAGACTTGAGTTCCGACTAAAGCTTTTTCCACACTCAATACATTTATATGGTATCTGCCCTGTGTGGGTTCTCTGATGCAGAGTCAGACTTGAGTTCTGACTGAAGCTCTTTCCACACTCCATACATTTATATGGTTTCTCCCCTGTGTGGGTTCTTTGATGCAGTCAGATTTGAGTTTGTACTGAAGCTCTTTCCACACTCCATACATGTAGTTTTGTAGTGTGTGTTGATCTGAGGAGTTTCATTCTTAAATGGCTTGAAGAGGGCACTGAGCTCCAAAAAGAAAGTGAGGGAAAGAAAAGCATAAAAGGGAGCCAAGCCAAAACCTGTATCTACAACCTATCTGGGCATTTCAGAGCCATCTGCACCAAGCTCTCGCTATTCATGCACATGGGAGGGTAGCAGAAATGGTAGCATGGAAGGAGGCTTTGGTTGAAAGTAACAAGTAGAGACTCTTCAAACTTGTGTCTGGGAGTACAATAGTGCACCTGCAGTTTGGCAACCACTACACATGCTTTCGTCACATCGAGAGCACCATTCCTTTTAAGCCTTAAATTGTTCTCAAACTTGGGGTCGCGACCCTTTTTGGGGTCACACAGTACATTTAGTGGGGCTGGACCTGGCAGCGATGTTTCCCCCTTCTGCATGCTGCTCTGAGCACTCCTGGGCTTAAATTAGGGAGGTTGGAGCTGTTCAGCCTTGGCCACCAGGGGGAGCTCCTGCCTGTCTAGTTTATGCTCTGAGGGATACCCAGCGACACCTGCAGCATGGCCACAGCAAGATGGGGGGAGAACACATGGAGGCTTGCTGGCTCTCCCCCTCCAACAGCGCAGCCTTGCTGGGCAGAAGAGAGCCGCCTCCCCCCTCCCCCTCCAGCCACATCACACTCTCCAGATGAGGTAAGTGTACTTTTGTGTGTTTGCGTGTGTGTGTGAGAGTGAGTGAGTGAGTGAGAGCATGGCTTGCATGTGTGTTTGCGTGTGTGTGTGAGTGAGTGAGTGAGAGCATGGCTTGCATGTGCGTTTGCATGTGTGTGAGTGAGTGAGTGAGAGCATGGCTTGCATGTGCGTTTGCGTGTGTGTGAGTGACTGAGTGAGAGCATGGCTTGCATGTGTGTTTGCGTGTGTGTGTGAGTGACTGAGTGAGAGCATGGCTTGCATGTGTGTGTGTGTGTGTGTGTGTAAGAGAGAGTGACTGAGTGAGAGCATGGCTTGCATGTGTGTTTGTGTGTATGTGTGTCAGAGTGAGTGAGTGAGAGCATGGCTTCCATGTGTGTTTGCGTGTGTGAGAGAGTGACTGAGTGAGAGCATGGCTTGCATGTGTGTGTGTGTGTGAGAGAGTGAGTGAGTGAGAGCATGGCTTGCATGTGTGTTTGCGTGTGTGTGTGAGTGAGTGAGTGAGAGAGAGCATGGCTTGCATGTGTGTTTGTGTGTGTGTGAGAGAGAGTGACTGAGTGAGAGCATGGCTTGCATGTGTGTTTGTGTGTGTGTAAGAAAGAGTGACAGAGTGAGAGCATGGCTTGCATGTGTGTTTGCGTGTGTGTGTGAGAGTGACTGAGTGAGAGCATGACTTGCATGTGTGTTTGCGTGTGAGAGTGAGTGAGTGAGAGCATGGCTTGCATGTAGAATCATAGAATCAGAGAGTTGGAAGGGACCTAGTAGGTCATCTAGTCCAACCCCCTGCCTGCAGCAGGAAATCCCCCTAGAGCATCCCCTACAGGTGCTCCTCGAGCCTCTGCTTGAAGATCCCCAGTGAGGGAGAGTCCACCACCTCCCTTGGCAATCTCTTCCACTGCCGAACCGCCCTCACCGTCAGGAATTTTTTCTGGATATCCAACTGGAATCTCCTCTCTTGCAGTTTGTACCCATTGGTTCTAGTTCTGCTTTCAGAAGCAGCTATGAACAAATTGGCCCCTTCCTCCCTATGGCAGCCCTTCAGGTATCTGAAGAGGGCAATCATGTCTCCCCTCAGCCTCCTCTTCTCCAGGCTGAACATCCCAAGTTCCCCCAACCTTTCCTCGTAGGGCTTCCCTTCCATCCCACTGATCATTCTGGTCGCTCTCCTCTGGACTTGCACCAGTTTGGCTGCATCTTTCTTCAAGTGAGGTGCCCAGAACTGAACACAGGACTCAAGGTGAGGTCTGACCAATGCAGAGTAAAGAGGAACTAGAACTTCTCGTGACTTGGAAGCTCCAGTCCTCTAAATGCAGCTAAAATGGCATTTGCCTTCTTTGCAGACACATCACTGCTGACTCATGTTCAGCTTGTGATCCACTTGTGACTCCAAGATCCCGCTCACATGTTGTGCTGCCAAGCCAAGTATCCCCCATTTTATACCTATGTTTTTGGTTTTTATTGCCTAAGTGCAGAACCTTCCACTTCTCCCTGTTGAAGTTCATTCTATTTGTTACAGCCCAGGATTCCAGTTTATCCAGATCCTCCTGGAGGTTTCTCCTTCTTCTGTTGTGTTTGCTTCTCCTCCCAGCTTGGTGTCATCCGCAAATTTGATCAGGCTCCCCCGTATCCCTTCTTCCAATTCATTGATAAAAATGTTAAAGAGGACTGGGCCCAAGACAGAGCCTTGGGGTACCCCACTTGAAACCGATCTCCAGGTTGATGCAGACCCATTTACTAAAACCCTTTGAGTGCGGCCACTGAGCCAGTTGCAGATCCACCTAACAATTGCCCCGTCTAGCCCATATTTTTCCAACTTCCTAAGTAAAATGTCATGTGGGACTTTGTCAAATGCTTTGCTGAAGTCAAGATAAATGACATCCACAGCATTGCCATGTCCAGTAAGCTCGTAAGCCCATCAAAAAAGGAGATCAGATTTGTCTGGCAAGATTTATTCTTGGAAAATCCATGCTGGGTTGTTTTGATCACGGAGTACTTGTCTAGATGTGCACAAATTGTGTGTTTTATGATTTGCTCTAATATCTTGCCCGGGATTGAAGTCAAACTGACTGGTCTATAATTTCCCGGGTCTTCTTTTTTCCCCTTCTTAAAGATTGGGACTACATTTGCCCTCTTCCAGTCCAGGCTCTTCTCCACTCCTCAAGGATTTCTCAAAGATGACCGACAGAGGCTCTGCAAGGACATCTGCCAGTTCCTTAAGAACTCCAGGATGCAGCTCATCCGGTCCAAATGACTTGAATTCATTTAGGCCAGTTAAGTGGTTTCGAACCAGTTCTCTGTCAATCTTAATCTGCTGTTCTGCACCATCCATGTTTTCATTACCTCTTTGGGGATGCAAGCACATCCCCCCATCAGCCAATGATCCCCCACCCCTATTAGCACACCCCTCCTTTGTCCATGAGCAGCCCCACCCCCTTGTCTCTCCTCCTGTTCCTTTGGGCATATCTAAAGAAGCTCTTCTTGTTATCCTTGACTCCCCAGGCCAGCCTCAGCTCATACTGAGCTTTAGCATCCCTGACCCCCTCCCTACAGGACCGGGCTGTCTGCCTGTACTCCTCCCTGGTGATCTTTCCAGTCTTCCACTCCCTATACTTCTCTTTCTTTAACTTCAGCTGATCCCCAAGTTGCCTGTGGAGCCAACCTGGTTTTTTCAGCATTTCCCCCCTTTCTTTTTCATGGGAATTGTTTCTGACTGTGCTTGTAGAAGCTGCCTCTTAAGGAGCTCCCACCCATCTTGGGCCCCTTTCCCCATTAGATCTTCAACCCATGGGATCCCACCTATGACTCCTCTAAGCCTGTTGAAATCAGCTTTCCTGAAATCCAACATATAAGTTTCACTCTGCACTCTTTTTATTTCCCACATTATTCTAAATTCCAGCAGCTCATGATCGCTTCCCCTAAAGTTCCCACTATGTTGACCTGATCAACCAGTTCTTCACGATTTGTTAAGATCAGGTCAAGGATGGCCCCTCCCCTTGTCGTTTCCTCCACCTTCTGGACCATGAAGTTATCTTCCAGGCCCATCAGGAATCTACTGGAGCTTCCATGTTTGGCTGAGTTTGTCTCCCAGCAAATGTCTGGGTAGTTAAAGTCCCCCATTACTACTACCTCATATTTCCTTGCAATGCCTGCCAGTTGCTCCAAGAAGACGTCGTCTACTCCTTCTCCTTGGCCTGGCGGTCTATAGTAGACACCCACCACAATGTTTTGTTTCTTATTTTCCCCCCGTACTTTTACCCAAACACACTCCACAGGGATATCCGGACCACTCTCCTGGATTTCAGAGCAGGTATATATGTTCTGGACATATAATGCTACTCCGCCTCCCTTTTGCCACTTCTGTTCCTCCGGAACAGCTGATAGCCTTCCAATTGTGTGTTCCAGTCATGGGAATCATCCCACCAAGTTTCAGTTATTCCTATCAAATCAAATTTCCCTTCACTTGCTAAAAGCTCCAGCTCATCTTGTTTATTTCCCAGGCTCTGTGCATTTGTGTAAATGCAACTTAAGCCCTGGAGGTTGCAACTCCATGCATTTCCCTCCTTTTTTGTAAGGCCAGAACTCTCTAAAGACTTTTGAGTTACAGCTGTGCTCTGGCAATTTCCATCCAGAGCATTTTCCTTATTCCTAGGTTCCCTTTGGACGTAACCCACCCCCTTCTTATTTAGTTTAAAGCCCTCCTGATCAGGCTGGCCATCTCCCGTCTGAAGACACTCTTCCCCCAACCCGTAAGATGTAGTCCAGCCTTTGCTAGGAGTCCTTCCTCAAGGAAGTTCATCCTGTGATCCCAGAATCCAAATCCTTCTTGATGACACCATTTTCGAAGCCAGCTATTGACCTGGAAAATCTTGCCATCTCTCTGAGACCTTTGCCGATTACTGGGAGGATGGATGAGAATACCACTTGGGTATCCCCCAGACCCTTAATCTTCCTCCCCAGAGCTTCAAAATCCCCAATTATCTTTTGGAAAGTTTGCCTAGCAGTATCGTTTGTTCCTACACGGATGAGTAAGAACGGGTGACCATCAGCAGGCGTGATCATCCTCGGTAGCCTCTCCGTGATATCCCGTATCCTGGCACCAGGGAGGCAGCACACCTCACGGGAAAATGGGTCTGGTCGGCATACAGCTTCCGTGCCCCTCAGGAGAGAATCTCCAATCACCACCACCCTCCTCCGTGTTCTCCTTCTGTGTCAAGATTCCCCCACACTTACTGGTTTTGGCTGCTGTCTATGAGGGGGATCTGCAGGCATGCCAGTGAGGGGAATGCCAAGATCCGGTGTAGGTGTGCTAGCAAGAGGAACTTCTGCCAGCATGGTGGAATCTGAGAGACTCTGGAAACGGTTGTATTGCTCCAGTGGTTCTCGACTGCTCCTGCCCTTTTTTCTCCTGTTTCTTTTTCTCCTGCCCTTTTTACTCCTGTCTATCTTACAAGGCAGCTAGATGTCTACTTAAGGTAAGGGATCATTTGATTCTTTCCCATGTCAGCAGCCACTATGGGTCTACTTAGAAAGGGACTAGCAACATCACTGGCACAGATCTAAGTAGAACCACGTATGGCATCTATCCTGTGTGGCCATGGAGGTTGACACTGAGGGGGTCGGTGCTCTGCTGGGAGCTGAGAATGGAGCCTGCATTAGATGGTGCCCAGCTACCTACGACTGACCTTTCACTGGCAGACATGGGATAAGGAGTCAGAGAGTTGGAGGGGTTCATCCATCAAAGGAACTGGAGGTGATCCATCAAAGGAACTGGATCCATCAAAGGAACTGGAGGTGGACTCATTCATTGAATCTCATTGCTTTTACCCCCTCTTTGCTGTTCTCCAATGTGCTGTGTATTATACCAGACTCTATAGTTGTTTATTTCATGCCAATGGAAGTACCTACCTGATCTCTGGACGGGATACTCTGAGACACACACCTGGAAATAAGTGGGTCTTGGATGCAGGCCATGTCAGGCAGTTCCTCTCCGCAGCACAGTTGTTTGGGGCTGGATCTTCCCTGTGCAACAGCTGAGAGGCTCCCCCTGCCACTGTCCTTCTGAAAGCAACAACCTTCCAGCACCTTCTGGGTCTTCTGGGTCAGGCACGGTGGCCGGAAAGATCTCTCTGGCCAAAAAATGCAGAGATTTTTCTTAGGATTTTTGCTGTCATTAAATAAATAAAACATAATATTAATGAACTG
The DNA here is from genome assembly GCA_030015325.1 of Cryptoblepharus egeriae. NCBI lineage: Eukaryota > Metazoa > Chordata > Lepidosauria > Squamata > Scincidae > Cryptoblepharus > Cryptoblepharus egeriae. The sequence continues at coordinate 2,835,307 of JAREYC010000002.1, forward strand.
CAGGTGTAAGACGGAGTATCTACATTGCAGTCTAAAAGCCCCCAGTCCCTCCATTCCAGGAAAGCAGAACAGTTTTCTGCTCTCCAGCCCATGTCATTTTTGGCACTGGTTTAGGTGAGGAGGGGACCTTCTGGTCCTCTCTCTCCCAGTCTTTCCAGTGTCCTGATTCCAAATGTCCTCCCCACCAACCAAAGGCATCCCTGCTCAGAACTCATGCAGTTGTGGTTGGGGGTCCTGCAGTGAGCCTCTCAGCCCCCTTCCCTTGCCATTCATGGAGGGGCTGTGAGTCTGGCCTCCCTCCCCATCTGGGGCTCCCCCCATGCAAGCTTTGGAGGCCACTCAGGAGGATGCAGAGCTCAGTCTGCTTGTCCCTTGGAGGCCTGGATCTTTCATGAACCCCCCACCTGTTTTCACCCCTCCCTCTTTCCCTCCCTCCCAACCCCCCTCCTCCCAGCCCCTCCACTGCAAAGCACAGCCTAGTCCATCTAAAAAGCAGTCCTACCTGCAGACCAACCTTGCCCTGCTGTGGGTACTGCAGGGGGGGCTGGCTAGGAAGGGGGTGATTGCCCCTCCCCCTCCTTTTGGCACCTCCCAGGCCTCCCCCTCTAGCTGCTGCTGCTCTCAGCACCCCTTGTGGCTCCCTCTTCCTCCTTTTCCAGGGTCCCTCTCCAGGCAGACCCACCTCACAGCACAGACCTCTCTGCTGCCCCCCCCCCGTCTCTCTATCCCCCCCAACCCCCATCCCAGGATTGCAGACTCACCAGAAAGGCTGCTGGACCCAGAAGGGCTGTGGGGGAAGGAGAGAAAGGGGGCAGAGGCAGGGAGTGACCCCCCTTCATCCGCCCAGCTCCTCTTAACCCTGGCAGTGCCGGAGCTGAGAGGAGGAGCCTTTGCAGAGCCTCCAGCCTGGACCCCCCCGCCCCAGGCGCAGCATCTGCCAGCTGGCCGGGCATCCCTTGCAAGCAGCTCCAGGATGGCTGCGCAGGTGAGGCTGGAGGGTGCCCTGGGGAGGGAGCGGCTGGATGGGCTTCAGGGGCCCTCCCTGTGCTCAGGCTGGGCTCCTGCTGCAGGCAGGCAGGCATTCGGCAGGTGCAGCCCTTGCCCACCTGGAGGAGGGAGGAGGGAAGCCTGCCTGCCTGGCTGTCCCCCTGCCTGCCTCCTGCTGCTGCTGCTGCTGGAGCCCCCGGGAGAGCCCTGGAGGGCCACCCTCCTTCCCAGGTGGTGGGAGGGAGAACCTTCCTCCACTGCACCTTTTCCCCCTGGAGTTGTGCACTGGGGAGCAGCTGCAAAGGGGGATCCACAGGCTGCAGCCCCCAACTCCCCCCCCTCTATGGAAAGACCCTCTGTGATGGGGGAGATGCTGTTGGCACTGCACACTGAGTGCTCTGCCCCCATATAGCTATGCCCCTCAAGGGGGTCCTCCAGAGTCTCCCCCCCCCCTTGATGCTGTGTGTATCAGATGCAGGCTACCTTCTGGCTATTCCCATCCAAAAGCAGGCAAGAGAGAGGCATTCCAGCTGGCCTTCCCTCCCCATGGGGGCTCCTCTCTCTCCCACCCCAATCTCCATCCCAGTGCTGCATCCACACCAGAGGGGCCGCTGGACCCACAAGACTAGTGGGTGCAGGAGACATGCTCCTCGCTCAGCTGAAGGTCTTTGGATCTCTAGAATACTTTATATATTATCTAGAATAATCTAGAATAATTTATATAATTTCCTCCTCTGTATGGGATCTTTCATGCATAGTGAAGTTATGACCATCCCTGAAGTTCTTGCCACTCTCTAAGCCAGGGGTCCTCAAACTTTTTAAACAGGAGGATGGTTCACTGTCCCTCAGACACTGTCGGCGGCCGGAGTATAGTTTGGAAAAAAATGAACAAATTCCTATGCACACTGCACATATTTTATTTGTAGTAGGGTTTCTGCAATTAAAAAAAAATTGTAGGATACCCACAAAATTTAGGACATTTGGGGGCTTTGGGGCTGCGGAAGTGGCAGGAAGTCATCTGTGTCTGCTTGGTTTTTTTCCCCCAACCCCTGGCGGGGCAGTGTGACCAGACGCCAAACCGGAAATTCCTGAACTGCAACCCCAAAATTCCCTGGCAGTAACTGGGATAGTTACTCCCAGCAAAGTGTGGCTAGGATTGCAGCCTCAGAGCCCCATCCTAAGCATTCCTACACAGAAGTAAATATCAAGATAGTCAATGGGCTTACTCCCAGAAACGTTTGGTAGGATTGCAGTCTCAGAGCCCCATCCTAAGCATTCCTACACAGAACTAAATATCATGATAGTCAATGGGCTTACTCCCAGGAAAGTGTGGCAGGATTGCAGCATCAGAGCCCCATCCTAAGCATTTCTACACATAAGTAAATTCCATGATAGTCAATGGGCTTTCTCCCAGGAAAGTGTGCAGGATTGCAGCTTGGTGCTGTGGGATTGCCTGACACTGTGGAAGGATAAGAGGGGCACGCGTGCCAGCCAGGAAACTCCTGGCATCATGATCGAGTGGAAGGGATGCGTGTGCCTGCCCTGAAGCCCCTGGTGCCGCGGACGAGTGGTGGTAGGTGCGCACGCCTGGCAGGAGCCCCTGGCGCTGCGGGAAGGGCTGAGAGTCATGCGCGCCAACCAGGAAGCCCCTGGCACCACGGACAAGTGGTGGGAGACGAGCGCCTACCAGGGAACCCCTGGCACCACAATCAAGTAGGAAGGGTGCGCGCGCCTGCTAGGAAGCCCCTGGTGTTGCAAACGAGTGATGGAAGACGCGCACCCCTGCCAGGGAGCCCCTCATGCCACAGGAAGATCTGGCAAGCCTGCTGCGGAGGAGGGTCCGGGGGGGGGTTCTGAAAAGACTGGCGGGCCAGATTGAGGCCCCCAGGGGGCCATGTCCGGCCAGCGGGCCATAGTTTGAGGACCCCTGCTCTAAGCACATACAGTGGTGCCTTGTAAGACAAATGTAATTTGTTCCAGAAGCATATTTGTCTTACAAAGTATAATTCTTACAAAGCAGATTTTCCCATAGGAAATAATGTGAACTCAGACGATTGGTTCCACAACCCAAAAATATTCATATAAAAATATTAACTGTATGTAAAAACAATGACAAAACACTGGAATCAAACTAAAAACTCTATAATATAATACAGAACACAATGACTGTAATAGAACACTGTAATATTCTGTCCAGTAAAGTAGAAAAGAAAGCCCTTTATGGCCAAAGTTGTCTAATTTTCACTACAAGAGTCACTGGTGTCTTTTGGAGCAACTTGAACAAGGAACCCATCTCTGTGTTTCTGAGATCTGTCTATGCAAACCAGATGGGCAGGACCAGCAGCAATGGCTTCTACCTTGAAGTAAAAGGGGCCAAATCCTATGGTCTCCTCAGAACCAAGGCCCATTGAATCCACTGGGGCTTACTCACAGGAAAGTGCATAGGATGCCAGCCTGACTGCAACAGCAGCAGGAGCTGGATGCAGGAGTGGGATCCAGGCAAGGAAGTTGGTGAGGGGGTGAGAGAAGTTGTGGTGGGGTTCAGACAGGGAGGGTGTTTCTACTGAGGGGGTTCCAAACCAGAGGGAGGTCCTAGAGGATTTTCCCTCCTACCTGAATGTGGCTGCTCTGCTCCAGGGGCTGAATTGAGGCTACATGCTTGCTGGAGAGTGCAGGAGGCTGAGCGGAAAAGCTCCGACATGCAAGGAAGGAGCTCTGACATGCTGCCTGTGCTCCCTCTGCTGACCTGTTCACTGGTACTGCAGGCAGGAAGAAAAGGAGCCCACCCAGTGTGGATTCGTCTTATAAAAGACATTTGTCCTACAAAGCAGAATCCCATAGGAATTTCAGTTTGTCTTTCAGAGCCTTTGTCATATAGGGCATTCATCTTAAAATGTACCACTGTTTATGGTTTCTCCCGTTTGAATCCTTTGATGTCAAGTCAGGTTTATACTATTCCTGAAGCATTTTCCACAGTTTAATCATTTAGATATCTTCTTCAAGTATGGATTCTATGATGTCTAGTGAGGTCTCCACTTCCACCATAGCTCTTTCCACACTCAAAGCATTTATATGGTTTCTCTCCTGTATGGGTTCTTCGATGTCTAGTGAGGTCTCCATTTCCACCGAAGTTCTTTCCACACTCAAAGCATTTATATGGTTTCTCCCCTGTATGGGTTCTTCGATATCTAGTGAGGTCTCCACTTCCACCAAAGCTCTTTCCACACTCAAAGCATTTATATGGTTTCTCTCCTGTATGGGTTCTTCGATGTCTAGTGAGGTCTCCACTTCCACCAAAGCTCTTTCCACACTCAAAGCATTTATATGGTTTCTCCCTGGTATTTTATTTATTTATTTATTTTACTGAATTTATACCCCGCCTTTCCTCCCCCATAAGAGGGAGCCCAAGGCGGCTAACATTGAAAAATAAAACATCATTAAAATTGCTAATAAATACAAATTAAAACATTAAAATACAATTAAAATACAATTAGAACAAAAGGCTAGGAACAATTAAAAACAAGCTAAACGACAGGCTAAAAAACGAGCTAAAAAACAATAAAATAAAACATTAACACACTGCTCCCACCCTCTGCCCCGTTTAAAACGCTTTTTTAAAATAAAATCTTTTAAGGCCCCGCCTGAACCTCTGTATTGAGGGAGCTTTCCTAAATTCTATGGGGAGGGAGTTCCAAAGCCGGGGTGCCACCACCGAGAAGGCCCTATCCCTGGCCACCACACCTCACATCTTTTAGTGGCGGCACAGTCAGTAGGGCCCCCTCAGATGACCTTAGGTGACGGGTCGGATTGTACAGAAGAAGGCGGTCACTCAGGTACCCCGGACCCGAGCCGTTTAGGGCTATAAAGGACTTCAGCACTTTGAATTCAGCCCAGAAACGAATGGGCAGCCAGTGTAGTCGCTGAAGCAGTGGCCCCACAGAGTCGTACTGACGCGCCCCAGCAACCACACAGGCCACCGCATTCTGGACTAATTGCAGCTTCCGGACCGTCTTCAGAGGCAGCCCCACGTAGAGCACGTTGCAATAATCTAGTCTCGATGTCACTAGGGCATGGGTCACCGTGGCCAGATCTGAGCGACTCAGGTATGGTTGCAGCTGGCGGATCAGCCGAAGCTGAGCAAAGGCTCCCCTGGCCACAGCCGCCACCTGGGACTCCAGGAGCAGCTGCGAATCCAGAACCCCCAAGCTGCGAACCTGCTCCTTCAGAGGGAGTGCAACCCCTTCCAGAACAGGATGATATTCCAATACCCAAGTCGAGGACTTCCAGACCAGAAGAACCTCTGTCTTATCAGGATTTAATCTCAGCTTGTTCACCCTCATCCAGTCCCCCACTGCCTCCAGACAGGTTGGGGGAACTTGGGATGTTCAGCCCGGAGAAGAGGAGGCTGAGGCTGAGGGGAGACATGATTGCCCTCTTCAGATACCTGAAGGGCTGTCATAGGGAGGAAGGGGCCAATTTGTTCATAGCTGCTTCTGAAAGCAGAACTAGAACCAATAGGGACAAACTGCAAGAAAGGAGATTCCGGCTGGAAATCCAGAAAAAATTCCTGTCGGTGAGGGCGGTTCGGCAGTGGAAGAGATTGCCAAGGGAGGTGGTGGACTCTCCCTCACTGGGGATCTTCAAGCAGAGTCTTGATGAGCACCTGTTGGAGATGCTCTAGGGGGAATTCCTGCTGCAGGCAGGGGGTTGGACTAGATGACCTACTAGGTCCCTTCCAACTCTAGGATTCTATGATTCTATGAGTTCAGTCCTCCAGGCAGTGCTGGGTCTTCCCTCCTCCTTCCCTGATCCATCTTGCTTTCTAAAAGGCTGTGCCTCAACTTTCTGGAAGAGAAAGAGAATCCTGATCAGCTCTGCAGTAAGTCAGTGGAAACTCTAAAGTGCAAGTCTAGAGATGGGAAGTCAGAGGGAAATCCCAATGGAGACCACGACACAGACTCTCTTTCTGGAAAGCAGGTACAGGATTGCAGCCCAGGCCAGAAACTGACTCTCAATCAGGTGTTGTGGAGAAGGAGCACAGTTGTGGCTGCCAGGCCTGATACACCTGGAACTTGTCCTGCTAACTAACCCCAGATAACTGAGCAAGAGGCACTCTTTTAAATGGGTGCTCCTCTTTTATTTAGCAGGGGGAGAGTAACTGGCCCTCCACACCCCAGCAATGTCTGTTCTAGTGGCTTCTGCTGGTGTTCTTTTTTGCACTTTAGATTGTGAGCCAACTTGGGACAGGGACCCATTAGCTTTTAATTAGTTATTATATGTTGGATTTCAGGAAAGCTGGTTTCAACAGGCTTAGAGGAGTCATAGGTGGGATCCCATGGGTTGATGATCTAATGGGGAAAGGGGCCCAAGATGGGTGGGAGCTCCTTAAGAGGCAGCTTCTACAAGCACAGTCAGAAACAATTCCAATAAAAAAGAAAGGGGGGAAAATGCTGAAAAAACCAGGTTGGCTCCACAGGCAACTTGGGGATCAGCTGAAGTTAAAGAAAGAGAAGTATAGGGAGTGGAAGACTGGAAAGATCACCAGGGAGGAGTACAGGCAGGTAGCCCAGTCCTGTAGGGAGGGGGTCAGGGATGCTAAAGCTCAGAATGAGCTGAGGCTGGCCTGGGGAGTCAAGGATAACAAGAAGAGCTTCTTTAGATATGCCCAAAGGAACAGGAGGAGAGACGAGGGGCTGGGGCTGCTCCTGGACAAAGATGGACAGCAGGTGTCTGGAAACCAGGAGAAGGCAGAGCTGCTCAACTCCTACTTTGCATCCGTCTATTCACAGAAGGAGGGCTGTGCAAATGGGGGTGCGGGATCATTGACTGATTCGGGGATGTGTTTACATCCCCTAAGAGGTAATGAAAACACAGATGGTGCAGAACAGCAGATTAAGATTGACAGAGAACTGGTTCGAAACCACTTAACTGGCCTAAATGAATTCAAGTCATTTGCACCGGATGAGCTGCATCCTGGAGTTCTTAAGGAACTTGCAGATGTCCTTGCAGAGCCTCTGTCGATCACCTTTGAGAAATCCTTGAGGAGTGGAGAAGTGCCTGGACTGGAAGAGGGCAAATGTAGTCCCAATTTTTAAGAAGGGGAAAAAAGAAGACCCGGGAAATTATAGACCAGTCAGTTTGACTTCAATCCCGGGCAAGATATTAGAGCAAATCATAAAACACACAATTTGTGCACATCTAGACAAGTACTCCGTGATCAAAACAACCCAGCATGGATTTACCAAGAATAAATCTTGCCAGACAAATCTGATCTCCTTTTTTGATCGGGTTACGAGCTTACTGGACATGGCAATGCTGTGGATGTCATTTATCTTGACTTCAGCAAACCATTTGACAAAGTCCCACATGACATTTTAATTAGGAAGTTGGAAAAATATGGGCTAGACAGGGCAATTGTTAGGTGGATCTGCAACTGGCTCGATGGCCGCACTCAAAGGGTTTTAGTAAATGGTTCTGTGTCAACCTGGAGGTCCGTTTCTAGTGGGGTCCCCCAAGGCTCTGTCTTGGGACCGGTTCTCTTTAACATTTTCATCAATGACTTGGAGGAAGGGATACGGGGGAGCCTGATCAAATTTGCAGATGACACCAAACTGGGAGGAGTAGCAAACACATTAGAAGATAGGAGAAACCTCCAGGAGGATCTGGATAAACTGGAATCCTGGGCTGTAACAAACAGAATGAATTTCAACAGGGAGAAGTGCAAGTTCTGCCCTTGGGCAATAAAAACCAAAAACACAGGTATAAAATGGGGGATACTTGGCTTGGCAGCACAACATGTGAGCGGGATCTTGGAGTCGCCGTGGATCACAAGCTGAACATGAGTCAGCATGTGATGTGTCTGCAAAGAAGGCAAATGCCATTTTAGGTTACATTAAGAGGACTGGAGCTTCCAAGTCACAAGAAGTTCTAGTTCCTCTTTATTCTGCATTGGTGAGACCTCACCTTGAGTCCTGTGTTCAGTTCTGGGCACCTCACTTTAAGAAGGATGCAGCCAAACTGGAGCAAGTCCAGAGGAGAGCGACAAGAATGATCAGTGGGATGGAAGGGAAGCCCTATGAGGAAAGGTTGGGGGAACTTGGGATGTTCAGCCTGGAGAAGAGGAGGCTGAGGCTGAGGGGAGACATGATTGCCCTCTTCAGATACCTGAAGGGCTGTCATAGGGAGGAAGGGGCCAATTTGTTCATAGCTGCTTCTGAAAGCAGAACTAGAACCAATGGGTACAAACTGCAAGAGAGGAGATTCCGGCTGGAAATCCGGAAAAAATTCCTGACGGTGAGGGCGGTTGGGCAGTGGAAGAGATTGCCAAGGGAGGTGGTGGACTCTTCCTCACTGGGGATCTTCAAGCAGAGGCTCGATGAGCACCTGTTGGAGATGCTCTAGGGGGAATTCCTGCTGCAGGCAGGGGGTTGGACTAGATGACCTACTAGGTCCCTTCCAACTCTATCATTCTATGATTCTATGATTTTTATTTTTCCATTTTTTTGTAAACTGCTTTGTGAACTTTTTAGTTGAAAAGCAGTATATAAATACTGTAGAATTAGATGTCCTGGGATGGCAACTGCTTAGTCATACCTGATGCATGACATTTCTGGGGAGAAGCCACCAGAGGAGGCCTCCCACTGGACTCTCACAGGACTATTGGGACCTTTCATGTCATGCTGTCATCTTATGAATGCTAAAACACCTGTAGTTTTGTAGTGTGGATTGATCTGAGGAGTTTCATTCTGAAATGGCTTGAAGATGGCACTGAGCTCCCAAAAATGCGAGGCTGCCAAAAGTTTCAGGGGTTTGTAAGTTTGGAATAAAAAAGGTGAGGGGTGGAGGTGGCAAGGAAGGGTGGGGAAGAAGGGACAAAATAAAACAGGGTTTGGAGAGAGAGAGCCTAAAAAAATCACGCCCCCAAAACTGCAGTGTCCCACCCACAGCTTCTATCTCTGGAATGCTGAGGGTGGGCTGGAATTTTAGTTAACAGACCCTGATTTAGGGTCTAACAACTCAGTTCTAATAGGGCTGCCCATGCCTTGCTACAGCAGTGCCAGCCCCTCCTGTACCCTACCAGGCCAGGCAGGCAGCCAGACGTCTCCCCAGTACTTTCCTATGTTCTTTCCTCCAGAATCCACTATCAGTTTACTCAGATCTGGACTAGATCAACAGGGCTTTCAGGAGCAGGAGGGGTGGGGGTAGAATACAGCAGCAGCCTCCTTCACATCCCCTGCCCTGCTGGGTCTGAATCATTCTCACCTCCTTCTCTCCACCTTCTCTTGCCCCAGGACAGCTTCCTGCCACTCAGAGGAAGAAGGTATCACCAATGGCTCCTGATGCTCCTCCCTGCCTGGATCCCTGACCTGCCTGGCACACCATGTCTCATATCCCCTTTCTGAGAGCTGCCTTCTTCGGTTCTGGAGGCAGATCCTTCGGTCTTTGGGAAAACCCAGTTTCTCTGGAAAGGGATGATGCTGAGCACGTAATCCTAAGCCTTGGTTAGGCCTGCATGTCCTATGCCACTTCTGGGGGGGGGGGGGGATGTTAGGCCAGTGCACAGGTATGTGCTGTCTCTTCAGGCCACCGTGGCAATGGAGAGAGTGGTGAGCTGTGATGTCCTAATTTGTTTTGTATTTTGGGTAACAGACCCAAACAGACCCAACAGAACCAGTTCTCAGGGGTCTGCCACTCCTAGGTATAGTAGGCTGAAACTGCTTTTGCCATATCCTACAAGGCAGCTGGAGGTCTACTCAAAGTAAAGGCAGCTGGAGGTCTACTCTTATACTGTCTTTGGTACAAGGACTCGAGACAAACATACACATCTGTCCTGTATGGCCATGGAGGGGGACACAGAGGGGGCCAGTGCTCTGCTAAGAGCCAAGAGTGGATCCTGCGTTAGATGGTGCCAGGCTGCCTGTGACTGAGCTTGCAGAGGCAGACACTGGATAAGGAGACGAATAGCTGGAGGGGTTGACTCACTGTGATCCACCGGAGGAACTGGAGGAGGACTCAGTCATGGAATCTCTTCTGTCTTACCCCCTCCCTGCTGTTCTCGAATGTACTGCGTACTATACCAGACTCTGTTGTTATTTATTAATTTCATGCCAATGGAAAGTATCTACCTGATCTCTGGAAAGGGGAGACACTGAGACATCTTCAACCTTCCAGCACCATCTCTGGGTCTTCCAGATCAGGCATGGGGTGGGGGAGCTGGAAAGATCTCTGTGGCTGAAAAAATCAATAGGTTTTTCTTAGGATTTTAGTTGACAGTAAATAAAACATAATATTAATGAATTGGAGGTGCAAGGCGGAGTATCTACATTGTAACTGCCATGTATCTACATTGAAGTCAAAAGTCAGCTCCTGCTGCTCTCAGCACCCCCTCCGTTGCTCCCCCTCCATTTTTCCAGGGTCCCTCCCCAGGCAGAGCCACCCCACAGCAGGACCCCTTCGCTGCCCCCCCCCAGTCTCTGGCTTCCCTTCCCTCTTCCCCACTAGCCCTGGAGCTCAGCCTTCCCTCCCCTCTGGCATCACCCTCCCCAGCTGGGGCCCTTCTCTCTCCCCCAGCTCCCTCCCCATCATTTCCACTCCCACCCCCAGAACTGACCCTCTGCTGGTCCCCAGAAGGAAGGAAAGAAAGAGGAAGGGATGGAGGGTGGTCCAGGAAGGGGTTGCCCCTCTCCTCCCCCCTTTGGAGTGGCTCCACTTAACCCTTGTAGGGCCAGGCAGAGAAGAGGAAGGGGAGGGTTTCTGTGGAAGAAGGAAGAACTCTTCTCCTCCTGCCCTCTCCCCCATGCATAGCTCCTTCACCCCTCCAGCTATGTCACCACCCAGCTCTGCATGGAGGTGGATGGAAGCGGATCCCAGCCTGGATATTCCCGTTGCAGGAAAGGAGCAGGTCCCACTCACTGCAATGGAGTTACTTCCGAGTAGACCTGCCTAGAGGGGAGAAGCCCTGATCCCAGCAGAGCCTTCTGCATCCTGAGCATCTCCAGTGGCGTAGCTGAAGGGGGCAGACTTCCAAGTAGTAAAGAGAGCAGGGGCAGCCCGGAGTGGCAGAGGAGGAGAGACCTTCCTCCTTCCCCAGACACCCTCCCCTGCCTCTTCCTGCTCTTGCCTGTCTGGTACTGGGGGAAAGCTCTAGGTGACCCCCAAAGGGGTCCCAACCCCCACTTTGAGAAATGCTGACTTACATGGTTTCTCTCCGGTGTGGATATTTTCATGAAAACTCAGGCTTCGATGCCTTAGTGAAGGAGTGCAACAAAATTATGAGGGGGGGGGACACCCCATGCACTTCTTCTCCTGCATGCTGACCTTCCCCATCTATCCATTGGCAACTACTCAACAGCTGTGTTACAACTTTTACATCAATACCAATGGAAAACTAAATGAGATTTAGATCAGCTACTTTTAATTAAAGTCTAAGACCAGAAAAGCAGTATAGGAATGCCTGCATTATTATTATTGAAAATCACACATAAATGCACAGCAAACAATTTCGTGCTGGTTTCATTCACTTCACCAGTCAGACCCTTCCCAAGAGTCTAGGACTGTGTGATGTAGTGGCGTATAATTTGTGCTGATACCAGACGAACGGCTTTCTGCAGTTGGCAGAGTGATATTTTGTCAATGCCAATAGTTTTCAGGTGCCCGCCAAGGTCTTTGGGCACTGCACCCAGTGTGCCAATTACCACTGGAACCACCTGCACTGGCTTACACCAGATCCGCTGTCATTCAATTCTTAGGTCTTGGTAGCGGGAGATCTTTTCCAGTTGTTTCTCCTCAATTCTGCTGTCACCTGGTATGGCGATGTCAACAAGCCACACCTTGCCGCTTTCTCTGATGGTGATATCTGGAGTCTTGTGTTCCAAGACCTTGTCCGTCTGTATCCTGAAGTCCCACAGAAGCTTGACCTGCTCATTTGCAACAACTTTTTCAGGCTTGTGGTCCCACCAGTTTTTTGCCACTGGCAGATGATACTTTTGGCATAGATTCCAGTGGATCTTCTGGGCAACAGATTGTGCCTCAGTTTGTGGTCAGTCTGCGCGGTCTTCTTGCAGCCACTCAGAATGTGGTCGATGGTTTCATCCACTTCTTTGCAGAGTTGGCATTTGGGGTCATCAGCTGATCTTTCCATTCTGACCTTGATGGCATTTGTCATGATTGCCTGTTCTTGGGCAGCAAGTATGAGGCCCTCCGTCTCCTTCTTCAGTGTTCCACTCGTGAGCCACAACCAGGTCTTATCCTGATCAACCTTTCCTTCGATCTTTGCATTATTATTATTATTATTATTATTATTATTATTATTATTATTATTATTATTATTATTATTATTAAACAGGCAGCTACATAAGGGACCCTACACAAAAGGTGTCAACTTTTGACCTTCCTCGCTTGCATTGGTCAACTCTGAACAGGATCGATACCCAGCAGGGTGTCTGCCGGGACTCACTGTTAAAGTGGGGTCTTGTATCTACTCCTCAGTGTGACTGTGGTGCTTCTTGACAAAATATTCATCACATTGTGTCCAAGTGTCCATCAAGAGCCTTCTGAAATGGCTGAAGACCACTGCTGTATATTGTGGGAAAGGTAATTTAATGCAGAATGCAATGAAACAATTGAATATCTATATTCTTTCAAACGTTATGGCCAATTAACCAGAAAATGAAAACACAAATGCCTTTGGAATAAAGCCTGGATTTTTTTGACTCAGGCTGCAATCCTAAAGACAATTTCCTGGGAGTAAGACGCATTGAACATAATGGGGTTTATCTTTGAGTAGACATGGTTAGGCTTGTGCTCTCAGACTTTCCCATGATACTGATTACTCTGAGAACCAATGAGCTGTAACTCTGATACTGTATGGAACTAATAAAGTGTCAGTATGAATCAGCTCAGTACATATATCATACACAGGACATTTATCATGAACAGTTACCTTATGCTAACTGGGTATACAGGCACTAAGAGGAGCTCCTCATATTTCGCAGAGAAAGAAGAACCAGTCCTCTTTCCCCCAGCAGTTCCCTAACCAGTAAGGGGCACAATTTTCATTACTTAATAAAATTTGATTTTGTTGTTGGGGGAGGGGGCAACAAAATCTTCTTCAACTCCAGATAGCGAAGAGGTGCTTTAGCTAAGCCACTAATAGAGCAACTGGGTGCTGAAGAGGAGGAGAAGGCACGTTTTCCCCAAATTTCTTTTTAAAAATACACGGGGATGAAATCACTTCCTGGGCAATGTTCGGAGCTTTGCACCAGGCTCCACCACTGCCAAGGAGAACAGTGGCAGTGGCAACTCACCCTGATCCTTCATCCCCCTCCAGCTATGTCACTGCCCAGCTCTCCCTGCAGGCTTGGAAGGAAGTGGATCCCCACTGGGCTGGGGGACACAGCTGCAGCTCCTGCCCTGCTGAGCCCTACTGACTGCAATGGGGCTAGACCTGCCTGGGAAGGGAGAAGCTCCTGACCAGGGATCTGGAGTGGGGAGGGAATGTCCAGGACACTAGATGTGGGTAGGGGAGGCACTTCAGAAGCTCCCTCCCACAGTCATGCCATCCAGGAGGAGACATGGTGGGCTTCAAAGAACTCTTGAGAACCAGCAGAGCCTGTTGCATCCATGAGATTCTCCCCCTCCTCAGTTCTGGTGGCACAGCTGGAGGGGGGCAGAGCACTCAGTCCTGCAGGAAACCTCAACACAGCCTGCAAGGGGGCTGGCCTTTCGGGAGTGTTCCAGGGAGGAAGCCTCATTCTGGGCTTGCATGATTTGAAGGCGTAAGATAGAGTTTAAAAGTTAAACCCTGATGGAAAAAGGGCACGAGCAGTGTCTGGAAATGGCTAGATCCCAGCCCTTGCAACTCCAAGCTCCTTTGAGTGCAGGTCTTTGGATCTCTAGAAGTCCTCTAAGAAAGGCTCATTTTCAGGACCTGGGGGAGAAATGGGTCCTTGACATCTTCAGTTGCAGAAGGTCCACTATGGAGCTGGGGCTGATTGGGAGAGTCTTTGGGATACAGGAAAAGTGACCCCTCCTTCCTTTTCACAAATGCCTTCTTCAGTGCAGGGAGAAGAGGTTTCCCACTTACACCATGCAAGAGAAGGCCCATCTGGTACATGCAGTGGCCCACCAGATGTCCAGGCACACCCAAGACTGCTTCTGGCATTTGAAAATTATCCACCTCTACACACCTCTCATGGCTTGTAGCCTATGATGGTTCTTTCCTCTATTAAATGGCCCAATCTCTTCTTAAAGATACTGAGATGCCATCACTGTGGCAGGGAGTTCCACAGACTAATTACACAATGGTAAAAGATAGGGGGAGGGTTAGAACTGGAAGAACTCATCGTTTTCTGAGCACTCTCCGCCCAACACAGCCCCATCCCAATAGCTGAAATAGTGTAGAATTAGCTGGGAAAAGAAGGGATGAAGGCTCCCTCCAACCTAGCAGGGCTGATCAGCCATCCAGGTGCTCTCTGGATAACAACATTGGAATTCCCTCCCCATCCCAGGAAATCCAAGCTTCATAGAGCTCTTGGAGTGCAAAGTATACCTAGTGCAAAGCGTGCCCTTTGTCCAAGCAATCATTATTCCGTAGTATTTTTTTTTAAGAATTTTATTCAATTTTACATAATAACAATTTCAATTACATTCATCATGATAACTCAATTATGTTAATTTCATCCCCCCAAAGTCACCCCCGGACTTCCCTCCATACACAAACCAGACTAGTCTCAAATTAATTTTTATTTCTTACTACCAAATTTTATCTTGTAAATTCTATCTACCTAATTCAATAAAGGTACAAACAATATAATGTTTCCTTTAAATGTGATATGATTTTGTTATTCATTACATATCTTATTGACCTAGATATTCAAAAACAAACATTTTCCTTTCATGTTAAATTCTTTTTCAAGATAATCCTTAAATTTAGCCCATTGCAGTTGTAGGACAGTTATATCCTGATTTCTTAATTTCTTTGATAGTTTATCCATTTCACACCAATGGATCATTTTATACAACCACTCATTTAGCTCTGGAGTCTCCTCTTGTTTCCATTTTTGTGCATACATCATCCTTGCCGATGCAGTCATATACTAAATCAATGTTCTATCGATAGGTTGAAATTTTTCTAAATTCATACCTAACAAAAAGAACTCAGGATCTTTCTTCATGTTAATTTTTAAAATCTTTTGCATTGTTTGATGTATTGTAGTCCAAAAAGTCTGCGCCTTAGGGCAAGTCCACCATATATGATAGAAGGATCCTTCAGCTGATTTGCATTTCCAACACCTATCTAATAGTTTACTATCCATCTTCGCTAATTTCTTAGGTGTCAGATACCATCGATAAATCATTTTCATACAATTTTCTTTAATACTCGAACAAGCTGAAATCTTCATTGATGTTTTCCAGAGATGTTCCCAGGCGGTCATCTGTATCTCTTTGTTAATGTTCACAGCCCATTTTTTCATTTGAACTTTAACTATTTCATCTTCTGTATACCATTTCAACAATAAATCATACATTTTTGATATAGTCGTATCTTCACTCAACATTATTTTTTCTAGTTCAGATGGTTGTTTTCTAAAACCCTTAATCTTATCTTGTAAAAACAAAGCTTTTATTTGATGAAATTCCAACCAAGTATAATTATCTTTCAATTTATTTTCCAATAGTTTCATTTCATCACCCTGCCAAACCAAACATTCACTATAGGGCAATAGATTCTCATCTCTCCTCTGTTCTTTGACTACATTTATTGGTACCATCCAGAGGACTTCCGGTTTGGACTGGAGGACTTCCAGTTTGGACTGGAGCTCTGTGGCTGTGCTCCCGATTTCCTTGATATTTTACGCGGAATAATTGCCTCTCTGCGAACTCCGTGCAGGCAGCACAAAGGTCCAAGTGTCGCTTTCTTCCCAGAGGACAGGGAGACTTGGCAGGGGGGAGGATTCGGAGGAATCTCCTCTCCTGCTTTGAGTCAGACCGTCTGTTTCACTGGGCGCGCTTCATCGCTTCAAGGATTAATCGGCGTTTGGGTCATAGCCCGAATTTAGACAGAGCCGGTCCAAGCTCCAATTTGGATTACTATTCCATCAATAAAATATAAGGATCCCTACAAAAGACTGAAAAGAAGATCTACTGAAAGGTACTGGAAAAAAGGACTTTAAAAGGCGACTTGTGAGAAGGAGGGAAGCTTTGAATATGATTTACATTTAAATGGATTTAAGTTAGTTATTGAAACGAGAACTTTAATTTACCGGAGTAAAGAAGCTGGATATCGTTAATTCCCACCCCTCTGCATCTGGACTGTGGTTTGGAGTGTTGTGGAAAAGTTTCAGGAGGGGAGAGAGGGAGCAATTTAAACAAAGGGAGTGAAATCTAAAGAGCCAAAGACCCGGATTAAGGAAGTAAATGTGCAAATACTAGGGAGAAGGCTGCTCATTGAGCTGGCAATTCAAAGGGACATTGGACTGGAAGTGGCTCGGAGATTTAAGGAAGTATAGCCCTAATTACATCGTCATAACGGAGACAAGATCTAAAAGTAAATTGGAGGGGAGTTCCATGGCGGCCTCACGCAAAGGTAGTCTAGATCTTAATATTGTGTTAGAGACTATAAAAGCTGAATGTGGGGCGATAAGAAAAGATATTAAAGATGAATTAAGAGAAGTGAAAGAACAGATTTCTAAACTGGATATTAAATTTGAGGCTAGAATATCTGATGCAGAAAAGAGGATCAATGATTTACAACAAAATATTGTGGATTTGAATAAATATTCAGATGCAGCCTCACAAAAAATTAAGGTAATTCAAGACAGATGTACATTGTTGGAGGTTAGATTGATGGAATCTATGATTCGCCTATGTGGTATTCTTGAAGAACCCATGATTAATCTAAAGCAATTGGTTCTAGACTCTCTAGCGAAGTTTTTGGCAATAGATGTGGAAGAGTTGTCCAAGAGCATTGAAAGTGTCTATAGAATAAGTTCAGCTTATGCATTAAAGAGACAACTTCCAAGGGATGGATTGTGAAATTTACTTCGAAAGAACTAGCCTATTAAACATTGTCTCAACAACTTAGTAACTCCTTAAAAATAGGGGAAACACAAGTCAGGATTCTGAAAGAACTTCCAAAGAAGGTGCTACAAGAGAGAAAGGATTATAGGAATTTGACGGATATCTTGAAACAGCAGAATATTAGATATAGATGGGTTTTCCCACAAGGACTGTCATTTGAATGGAACTCTCAAAAGAGAGTTATTTCCTCTATTGAGATGATGCATCAATTCTTAGCAATGATAGAGGGAGGACCAGGGGAAGAAATGGGGCCTCCTCAAATAGACAAGCAATCAATTCAAGGAAATGGAGAATAAAATACTTACTTGGAATGTCAATGGATTAAATTCACCACAGAAAAGAAGACAAATATTTCATTGGCTATACTATATAAATTAAAAGCTTCAGTAATATGTTTACAGGAGACACATATTAAAAAATTGGATTATAAATTTTTGTTGAATGAAAAGTTGGGACAATGTTTTTTTTCATCGGCATCTATTAAGAAAAAAGGGGTAGCTATCTACGCACAAAAATCTCTGCAACCACAACTGATTAAACAAGATGAAGAAGGGAGGTTTGTGATGGTGGAAATTGTTTTGAATCAACAAAACGTTTTATTAGTGGCAGTGTATGCACCAAATGGAACAAAGAAAGATTTCTTTTTAGAAATCCAAACACAACTTTTAAAGATTCAACATCAGCAGATTATTATTTTGGGAGATTTTAATGGTGTAGCTGATTCACATGTGGATCGAACATCACCCAAAGGAAAAAGAAAAAACTCAGATGAGGGTATATTGCCTCAAATTTTTTTTGATTTGGTTCAACAAGAATGTTTAGTTGATGTTTGGAGAGTGAGAAATAAAGATTTAAGGGAATATACTTATTTTTCGTTTCGGCATGATTCTGCTGCCCGGATTGATATGATTTGGGCGACTAAAGATTTGGAATTGAGAACAAAAAGAATCGAAATTTTAAAACCCTATTCAGATCATAATCCTATATTATGGACTGTAGGTAATGAGCTAAGAGAAAGAAGATGGAGACTTAATCTGGAAATTTTTGAAAATAAAGAAAATGTAAAATTTCTGCAGAATGAAATAAAACACTTTTTGTAACAAATGCAGAGGATTCTGTGAAGTCACAAATTAAATGGGATGTGTTTAAAGCTGTGATGCGAGGGAATATGATTACATTGAATAATAGATTAAAAAGACAAAAAATACAAAAATTGACTTTTCTACAAGAAGAAATAAAAATGAAAGAAAAAGAATTATGGAAACGACCAGGTAAGAAATCTATCCATAGAGAGATTGGAATTCTAAAACAACAATTAAACGCAGTAATTAATCAAGAACTTGAATGGAACTTGAAAAGACTTAAATTACAGTCCTTTGAGGTAGGTAATAAACCAGGTAAATATCTGGCTTGGCAATTAAAAAAAAGAAAAGAAATGGATTCACAAAATTATTGTAGATGGCTCAGAAAAATTCTTGATGGAGGATATCAAAAGAGAGTTCTACAAGTACTATGCCAAATTGTTTAGGAAACAAGAAATAGATTTAAATAATGTAAGTAAATATTTGGAGAAAGTAATTATTCCAGAAATATCAGATGACCTTAAACAAAAAATGGATAGACCAATTGAGGAATGTGAAATTTTGGAGGCTATAAGAGATGCTAAATCTGGAAAAAGCCCAGGAACAGACGGCATCCCAGCGGAGTTTTACAAAATATTTCAAGCAGATTTGATATAAGAGATGAAATGCCTTATGAATGTAATTGTAAAGGACACAGAAATGCCTAAATCATGGACAGAAGCGACAATATCATTGATTCCAAAGGAAGGACAAGACCTTACAAACATAAAAAGTTACAGGCCAATTTCCTTATTGTGTGGGGATTATAAATTATATACAAAGATCTTAGCAGAGCGATTGAAGAAAATTTTGTCCGAATGTATCGGCAAAGAACAAGTAGGATTTCTGCCAAAAAGACAGTTGAAAGATAATATTAGAAATGTTTTAAATATTATTGAATATTATGATAAAAACCCAAATAAAGAGGCTGGATTACTTTTTGTAGATGCGGAAAAAGCATTTGATAATGTTAACTGGGATTTTATATTTTTGACTATGGCTGCAATCCTAAAGACACTTTCCTGGGAGTAAGACCCATTGAACACAATGGGGCTTACTTTTGAGTAGACATGATTAGGATTGTGCCCTATGTTAAGAATGAATGTAGGGGAAAAATTTACCCAAGCTGTTAAAGCAATTTACTCGGAACAAACGGCAAGAATTCTTGTTAATGATCAATTAACGGCAAAAATCCGAATTGAGAAAGGAACTAGACAGGGATGCCCTCTATCACCTTTAATTTTCATTCTGGTATTAGAGGTTCTATTGAAAAATATCCAAAGAGAACAAACTATAAGAGGATTGAAAGTAAAAGGGTTAGAATATAAATATAGAGCCTTTGCAGACAATGTGATGTTTATTACAGAGGACCCCTTGAATTCTATTCCCGTTTTGTTAAAAGAAATTAAGAAGTTTGGAGATCTTGCGGGATTTAATGTCAATAAACAGAAATCAAAAATTTTATGTAAAAATGTGTCAAAAAATAAGCAAAAAAATATTTGTCAAGAAACACAATGTGAAATCGTAAATAGAGTGAAATATCTAGGTATATACATAACAAACAAAAATATAAATCTGTTTAAACACAACTATGAAAGACTCTGGAAAGACATTAAGAAAGATTTTATAAGATGGAATAGGATGAACTTTTCTTTGATGGGGAGAATTGCGGTGGTAAAAATGAATGTGTTGTCAAGGTTGATGTTTTTGTTGCAGACAATACCAATAATTAAGAATAATAAGCAGTTTGACAAATGGCATAAAGACATATTAGAGTTCGTATGGGCTGGGAAAAAACCGAGAATTAAAAGGAAAATTTTGTATGATAGAAAAGAAAGAGGAGGATTCCAACTTCCAAATATAAAATTGTACTATGAGGCGGTTTGTTTGATGTGGCTGCGAGATTGGTGTCTACTCAAAGATTATGATATGTTGAATCTTGAAGGCTATAATAATTTCTTTGGGTGCATGCCTATCTCCAATATGAAAAATATAAGAATGATGGAATCTTTTCACATCATTATGTACGAGGTAATTTGTTGAAAGTTTGGAACAAATATAGAAGATATGGTGGAGAGGGGGTGCCACTCTGGATAGTACCAATAAATTATTCCGTAGTATGACCTACTGTCCGAGGACCACATTTAGAGGAACTCTCTTCCCCCGTTCAGAGACAGCAGTGCAGTTTTCCACATCAAATGGCATTTTATTTAAAGAAACAAATTCCACAGCTGGAAAGTTGGGAAGTTTTCCTTGGAAAGGGGAGTTCAAAGGAAAAATAAGAATATCTCCCTAAGACAGAAAAATAACATATGACACAACTCAACTCCAGTCAGGAAATCTGGCAGGACCCCCTGCCCTAAAGGTTCTCTAAGGCCCCCAATTTTATTGTCCACTCAATCCAAGCAGGCAGAAGCTTTTTCCAAGTCAGCATTTATATGGTCTCTACTCTCTGCTTTTCTCGATGTTTAGCAAATATTCCACTATCAGTAAAGCTGTTTCTACACTCCAAGCATTGATAGAATTTCCTCCCCTGTATGGGATCTTTGATGCCCAGTGAGAGTACAACCATCCCTGAAGCTCTTGCCCCCATTTAAGCACATACAGTGGAGCACATACAGTTGAGACAATTGAAGACAAATGTAATTTGTTCCAGAAGCATATTTGTCTTACAAAGCATATTTCTTACATAGCGGATTCTCCAATAGGAAATAATGGGAACTCAGACGACTGGTTCCACAACCGAAAAATATTCATATAAAAGTATTAACTGTATGTAAAAACGATGACAAAACACTGGAATCAAATTCAAAACACAATAATATAATACAGTACACAATGATTGTAATAGAACACTATAGTATTCTGTCCAATAAAGTAGAAAAGAAAACCCTTTATGGCAAAGGATGTCTAATTTTCATTACAAGAGTCACTGGTGTCTTGTGGAGCAACCTGAACAAGGAACCCATCTCTGTGTTTGTGAGATCCGTCAATGCAAACCAAATGGGCAGGACCAGCAGCAATGGCTTCTACCTTGAAGTAAAAGAAGCCAAATCCTATGGTCTCCTCGGAACCAAGGCCCATTGAATCCACTGGGGCTTACACACAGGAAGGTGCATAAGATGCCAGCCAGACTTGAACAGCAGCAGGAGCTGGATGCAGGATTGGGGTCCAGGCAGGGAAGGCGTTGAGGGTGTGAGGGAAGATGTGGTGGGGTCCAGAAAGGGAGGGGGTTACTGTTGAGGGGGTTCCAGACCAGATGGATGTCCAGGAGGGGTTTCCCCCCTACCTGAAAGTGGCTGCTCTGCTCCAGGGGCTGAATTGAGACCACATCCTTGCTGGAGAGTGCAGGAGGCTGAGCAAAGAAGTTCCGACATGCAAGAGAAAAGCTCCGATATGCTGCCTGTGCTTCCTCTGCTGGCCTCTTCACTGGTACTGCAGGCAGGAGGAGAGGGATCCTGCCCAATGGGGATTCGTCTTACAAAACACATACTTCCAAAAAAGCAGAATCCCATAGGAATTTCAGTTTGTCTTTCAGAGCATTCATCTTATAGAGCATTTGATTTGATAGGTACCACTGTATATGGTTTTTCCCCTGCATGAATCTTTTGATGTCGAGTCAGGTTTGTATTATCCCTGAAGCATTTTCCACAGTTTAAACATTTAAATGATTTCTCCCCTGTATGGATTCTATGATGTCTAGTGAGGTCTCCACTTCCACCGAAGCTCTTTCCACACTCAAAGCATTTATATGATTTCTGCCCTGTGTGGGTTCTTTGATGCTGAGTCAGATTTGAGTTTTGACTGAAGCTCTTTCCACACTCAATACATTTATATGGTTTCTGCCCTGTGTGGGTTCTCTGATGCACAGTCAGGGTTGAGCTAAGACTGAAACTCTTTCCACACTCCATACATTTATATGGTTTCTGCCCTGTGTGGGTTCTCTGATGCACAGTCAGGGTTGAGCTAAGACTGAAACTCTTTCCACACTCCATACATTTATATGGTTTCTGCCCTGTGTGGGTTCTTTGATGCAGAGTCAGGTGAGAGTTCTGCCTGAAGCTCTTTCCACACTCCATACATTTATATGGTTTCTGCCCTGTGTGGGTTCTTTGATGCCGAGTCAGACTTGAGTTGTGACTGAAGCTCTTTCCACACTCAATACATTTATATGGTTTCTCCCCCGTATGGGTTCTTCGATGTGTAGTGAGGCCTCCACTTCCACTGAAGCTCTTTCCACACTCCATACATTTGAATGGTTTCTGCCGTGTGTGGGTTTTTTGATGCTGAGTCAGATTTGAGTTCCGACTGTAGCTCTTTCCACACTCCATACATTTATATGGTTTCTGCCCTGTGTGTGTTTTTCGATGCTGAGTCAGACTTGAGTTCACACTAAAGCTCTTTCCACACTCCATACATTTATATGGTTTCTGCCCTGTATGGGTTCTTTGATGCAGAGTCAGGTGTGAGTTCAGACTGAAGCTCTTTCCACACTCAAAGCATTTATATGGTTTCTCCTCCGTATGGGTTCTTCGATGTGTAGTGAGGCCTCCACTTCCACTGAAGCTCTTTCCACACTCCATACATTTAAATGGTTTCTGTCCTGTGTGGGTTCTTCGATGCTGAGTCAGATTTGAGTTCACACTAAAGCTCTTTCCACACTCCATACATTTATATGGTTTCTGCCCTGTATGTGTTCTTTGATGTACAGTCAGACTTGAGCCATCAATGAAACTCTTTCCACACTCCATACATTTATATGGTTTCTGCCCTGTGTGGGTTCTTTGATGCAGAGTCAGGTGTGACTTCTGACTGAAGCTCTTTCCACACTCAAAGCATTTATATGGTTTCTCCCCTGTATGGGTTCTTCGATGTGTAGTGAGGCCTCCACTTCCACTGAAGCTCTTTCCACACTCCATACATTTAAATGGTTTCTGTCCTATGTGGGTTATTTGATGCTGAGTCAGATTTGAGGTCCGACTGAAGCTCTTCCCACACTCCATACATTTATATGGTTTCTGCCCTGTGTGGGTTCTTTGATGCAGAGTCACGTGTGAGTTCCGACTAAAGCTCTTTCCACACTCCATACATTTATATAGTTTCTCCCCTGTGTGGGTTCGTTGATGCAGAGACAGGTGTGAGTTCTTACTGAAACTCTTTCCACACTCCATACATTTATATGGTTTCTCCTCTGTGTGGGTTCTTTGATGAGCTATGAATCTGGAATTACTGTTGAAGGTCCTTGCACAGTGAGTACATTTTTCAATCTTATTTTCATTTTCTTTCTCTGGGAGGATGTTGATGTTGCCACAATCCTGAGCATCAGACTTATTTCTACATTTCTTGTTTCTCTCCTGCTTCTTTGGTCTTTCCTGAAACGCAGGTTTCTGCCTCCTACTTATCCCTTCATTGTAAGTAAGTTGGGTGCCTGTTGTGGTTGTTTCTTCAGGTAAAGGATGCACCTCACTTATCCTTCCTCTAGAATGTTCCTCTTTGATCTCTATTTCATGGAGAGAGACAACGAGTTCAGCCCTCCAGGCAGTGCTGGGTTTTCCCTCTTCCTTCCCTGATCCATCTTGGTTTCTAAAAGGCTGTGCCTCAACTTCAAGGTTGTCAATGTCCGAAGACACCCCGCTTGGCTCCCTCAAATCCCCCTTTGGTTTCTGGAACAGAAAGAGAATCCTGATCAGCTCTGCAGTAAGTCAGAGGAAACTCTTAAGTGCAAATCTAGAGTTGGGAAGTCAGAGGGAAATCCCAATGGAGACCATGACACAGACTCTCTTCCTGGAAAGCAGGTACAGGATTGCAGCCCAGGCCAGAGACTGACTCTCAGTCAGATGTTGTGGAGAAGGAGTTGTGGCTGCCTGGTCTGATACAGCGTGAACTGGTCCTGGGATGGCTACTGCTTGATCAGACATTTCTGGGGAGAAGCCACCAGAGGAGGCCTCCCTCTGGACTCTCACTGTACTATTGGACTCTCACTGTACTTTAATGTCATGCTGTCATCTTATAAATGCTAAAACTCCTGTAGTTCTGTAGTGTGGGGCTGATCTATGAGGAGTTTCATTCAATGGCTTGAAGAGGGCAGTGAGCTCCAAAAAGAAAGTGAGGGAAAGAAAAGCAGAAAAAAGAACCAAGCCAATACCTGTATCTACAACCTATCTGGGCATTTCAGAGTCATCTGCACCAAGCTCTGGCCGTCCCTGCACATGGGAGGGTTGCAGAAATGGTAGCATGGAGTGCAGGTCAAAGCATCAGCGGACTACTGAAGGGAGAGGAGGCTTTGGTTGAGAGTTAGAAGTAGAAGCTCTGCAAACCTGTGTCCGGGGGGACAACAGTGCCCTCTCATTTTGGCCACCAATACGCATGCTTTTGTATTCCTTTTAAGCGCACCATTCCTTTTAAGCCTTAAATCCTTACAGTGCACCCATCGCATCTCTTTGGCCTCTTATCTCCTTCCTCCTGTTTCTCCCTCTTCACTTGGTTCTCCCATCCCTGCCTCAAGAAGAAGGACGAGAGGACATCATGTGCAGATCAAGGAATCTATGCTCTGAATAACCAGAGCTGAGTGCAGATCACAGGAACTGTGAAGGCTGGATTGGCTTTCTTCTTCAACATCCCCCCAACTCCACAGAGAGGCAGGTGAGAGGAGTGCTGTGCAGGCACAGGTGAGGGCACAGGGCATGTTTCTCTCTGTGCTGCCTACGAGATTATATTATGGGAGGAAGAAAGGCTGCCAAAATGATCAGGGGTTTGTAAGTTTGGAATTAAAAAGGTGGAGGTGGCAAAGAAGGGTGGGAAAGAAGGAAGGAAATAAAACATGGTTTGGAGAGAGAGAACCTCCAAAAGCATCAGCCCCCGAAAACAGCAATGTCCCACCCACAGCTTCTACCTCTGGCATGCTGAGGTAGGGCTGGAATTTTAGTTAACAGACCCTAATACAAGTTCTAACAGACCAGTAATAGGGCTGTCCATGCCTTGCTACAGCAGTGCCAGCCCCTCCTGAACCCCACCAAGCCAGGCATCCAGCCCGACTTCTCCTCAAGAGTTTCCTGTGTTCTTTTCTCCAGCATCCACTATGGGTCTACTCAGATCTGGATCAGCTCAATAGGGCTTTCAGGTGCAGGAAGGGGGATGGGATCCAGCAGCATCCTCCTTCACCATCCCCTGTCCTGCTCGGCATGAACCATCCTTACCACCTTCTCTCCACTGTCTACTGCCCCAGGACTGCTTCCTGCCACTTGGAGGGAGAAGGTACCACCAATGGCTCCTGATGCTCCTCCCTCTCTGGATCCCTGTTCTGCCTGGCACACCATGTCTCATATCCCCTTTCTAAAATCTGCCTCCCTGGCAACAGAT
Source organism: Cryptoblepharus egeriae (assembly GCA_030015325.1). NCBI lineage: Eukaryota > Metazoa > Chordata > Lepidosauria > Squamata > Scincidae > Cryptoblepharus > Cryptoblepharus egeriae. The sequence continues at coordinate 2,860,854 of JAREYC010000002.1, forward strand.
CCTTCAGTCCAGGGAAAAACCCTGTTTGTCTGGAAACAGGCAGCACAAGTATTACTGAGAGCGTAATACTAACCCTTGGTTAGGCCAGCACAAGTCGTATGCCACTTCTGGTGGGGGGGGGGGGTTAGGCCAGTGCACAGGTATGTGTTGTCTCCCCAGGCCACTGGGGCACTGGAGAGATCAGTGAGCTGTGATGTCTTAATTTATTTTGTATTTTGGGTAACAGACCCTGATTTAGAGTTCAACACCCGTTCTCATGGGTCTACCACTCCTTGGTACAGCAGGGCCGAAACAGCCTCTGTTATATCTTACAAGGCAGCTAGATGTCCACTCAAGTTAATGAAACATTTCTTTCTTTCCCATGTCAGCAGCCACTATGGGTTAACTTAGAAAGGGACTAGTCACATCGCTGGCATAGATGTGAGTAGAACCATGTAAAGCAGAGGTCGGGGAACAGGGGTGAAATACCCCGATTTGGGTAATAATGGAATTCCTGGGGGTAATGGACCACCTGGGTTTGCATATGAATGACACAGCCAGGTATGCATGACCAGCACAGAGCAGGGCAGGCATTGCAATGGACTACTCTTAGCACCTAATCAGAGATCAAAACAAACCAAAGGTGTGAATTCCTGAAGGGTCATAAGAAGTTCAGGATATTGTGGGGGGGACTTGGAGGGGAGAGAGATCCACGGTGTCTCAGCTGCAGGATTACTCAGGCTGCAGGCTGGGTCTTCTTCTTGCTTACTCAGAAGCAAGTATCATTATTTTCCTTGGGGCTTACTCTTAGGAAAGTGTGCATTGCATTGCACCCAAAGTTATGGACCTAAATGCTAGAAACAACTTGATCTGCCTGATAATAACTGTTTCAACTCCTGCTGCAAAGAGAGACCTGAGCCTGAGAGGGGAGTTGCTTCTTGCAGTCATGATCCAAACTGTTTTTAAGTCAGGAGAGAGAGAGAGAGAGAGAGAGAGAGAGAGAGAGAGAGAGAACGAACTAGTGCTAAATCAGCAGTCAGGACAGGAGTGAGACCTGCAGCCATCTGCCTTGTGTAGCTGTACAAAATGTCCATCTTATTAAGCTGTCCAGAGCAAAGAAGCAGGTGCGGAGGGGGACCAAGCAGGATTTGGAGCCCTGCAGACAGAAATGAAAAGAGAAACCATCCTCCTTTGGGTGCTGTTGAGTCTGCCTGTATCCTAAACAGCCCCTTCCATCCAGCTCCCTCTGGTAAGACCATTTCATTGCTCCTGTATCAGGGTGATCATATGTCATAATCATAAAAGTGAATCCCAAAATGTAGGACACTCAAGAAAAATGTAGGACATGACAAAATTAAAACTCAAAACGCTGACCTATGTTGCTTTCATGTGAATAATTAAAACACTATGAGCACAGTCCTAACCATGACTACTAAAAAGTAAGCCCCATTGTATTAAATAGGTCTTATTCTGAGGAAAGTGTCTTTAGGATTGCAGCCTATATTTACCTATTACATTTACAACTATTACGTATAATTTATTAATTACAAGAAGGCTTCATGCCACCACAATTTCCTGGAAGGAAACTCATCTGACTGTAATGGGCATTAATTCTGAGGAGAAAGGTCTAGGATTGGGTTCTGTGGCTGCATCTTCTCCACACTTTCCTGGAAGGAAACCCCACTGACTGTAATGGTCTGCTGCTCAATAGAAAGGCACAGGATTGGGCTCTGAGGCTGCAATCCTATTCACATTTTCCTGGGAAGCCCAATAACTACAATGGGTCTTACTTCTGAGTAAACTTGAATAGATTGGGCTCTCTTCCCCACTCCAGTTGAATCCTGCGCTTGTTTCAATCATTTGCAGGATCTTGTCCTCTTTTTATTATGTTCACCCTTACCCCCACATTTCTCCAATATGCAGTGACCATATGTCATAACCACAAAAAGAGGACAAGCCCCCCCAAAATATAAGACATCCAAGAAAAATGGAGGACATTTTTAAAAGCTAAAACCCCTTATATATATTGTTTACATGTGGTTAACTTAAACACCATATTAGGTATTAATACTGTATGTTTAAAACTATTACATATTACATATAATTTATAAATTCCAAGAAAGCTACATGCTGCCTGCTCATAAGGAAAAAGAGGACAATGAAGATTTTTTTCCAGGACACAAGGTTAAAACAGAGGAAATGTCCTGGGAAAACAGACCATATGGTCATCCTGTCCAATCCAACACTATTTTATCCCCTACTTCAAACTTTTCTTCCAGCTCCCCAGAAGCCACATATTTGAATTCAAATAATTAATAATATATTTTTTCCTTACTTTCAAATCAAGGGGGTAACGTCTACATACATAAATATATTTTGGGGAAAGAGGTAAAAATGTTTCCCGACCCCTGATGTAAAGCATCTGTCCTGTGTATCCATTGAGGTGGACACTGAGGGGGTCAGTGCTCTGCTGAGAGTTGAGAGTGGAGCCTGCATTAGATGGTGCCCGGCTGCCTGCAACTGATCTTCCAGAGGCAGACAAGGGATAAGGAGCAAAATAGATGGAGGGATTGACTCACTGTATGATCCATCAAAGGAATGGGAGTTGGGCTCAGTCATTGAATCTCATTGCTTTTACCCCCTCCCTGCTGTTCTCCAATGTGCTGTGTATTATACCAGACTCTATAGTTGTTTATTTCACGCCAATGGAAGTATCTACCTGATCTCTGGGTAGGGGTTACTCTGAGACACACACCTGGAAATAAGTGGGTCTTGGATGCAGACCGTGTCAGGCAGTTCCTCTCTGCACGGGTGTCGTTTGGGGATGGATCTTCCCTGTGCAACTCCTGAGAGGCTCCCCCTGCCACTGTCCTTCTTCTGAGAGCATCAACCTTCCAGCACCATCTCTGAGTCTTCTGGGTCAGGCACTGATGCCAGAATGACCTCTCTGGCCAAAAAATGCAGAGATTTTTCTTAGGATTTTTGCTGTCAGAAAATAAAACATAATATTAATGAACTGCAGGTGTAAGTCGGAGTATCTACATTGCAGTCTAAAGGCCCCCAGACCCTCCATTCCAGGAAAGTGGAACAGTTTTTTGTTCTCCACCTCCTGTCATTTTTGGCACTTGTTTGGGTGAGGAGGGGCCCCTTCTGGCCCTCCCTCTCCCCAATAAATATCATATGAAAACCTGGATTTTGCAACCAAAGAGGATAGTTCCAGCTCCCCTGCCTGATCCAGAAGACACAAAGACAAGAGGGGAAGCCTCTCCACGACTGCACAGGGAAATCCAGCCCCAAACAACAGTTCTGCAGAGAAGAACTGATTTTCTTACCCTGCATCAAACACCCACATGATTCCTGGAGTGTGTCTCAGTGTCTCCCCTTTCCAGACATTAGAAATAACTAGGCTCCCTCAGTGCAATGTATCATTGGACAGGAGCCAACGGTGATGCTTTTCTCTCCAAGTGGCAGAAAGGGGCAGGAGGAGGATAGAGAAGGAAAGTGGGAGTGAGGATGATTTAGGCCGAGCGGCCTAGGGCAAGACCACAGCTTATCGGGTCCTGGACAGAGCCCAGTTATCTCTCTGTACCTGGGGAAAGGGGGACAATGAGGCACCCACCTTGAAAGACCTGGAAGTCTGACTCAGGCTGGGTGAGAGGGTTCTGTTCTGCAAGCAAACATTTGGGGCTGGATCCTACTGAGGAGTTTCCCTTGTTGTGCCCTCACAGTGCTTTCTTCTGACAACATAAACTTTCCAACATCTCTGGGTCTTCTGGACCAGGGAGGGGGGGGGAGCTTAAAGATCCTCTTCGGCTGCAAAAGCCAGAGGTTTCTCTTAGGATTTTGACTGCACACCAGCAAAGAAATAAATAGAAATAAATAAAGACAATAAATAGACACAATATGAAGTATGAGTTGAAGGTGTCAGAGTTGGAAATAGGCTCCCGACCAAGATGTGGTTCTCCAGTGAGTGACCATTTGTAGCTGTGACTGCAGAGGTGAGGGGCACCTTCCAGCCCAGCCTTTCCTCCCACCATATTCCAACCCCCTTACTCTAGAAACAAAGGCCTCCAAGAGTAGACCTCCAGTTCAGTGGGGAGAACACTAGGAGGGATGAGAGCTTGACCTCCCCCCCCCCCGCCCCCAATCTGGGGCTTCTATCCCTACTAGTTGAAAACTCTGGATGTTGGAAGGATGTAGATCCTCCTCCTCTTCCCCCCTCCCTCTCTCTCTCACACACTCCCAGTATCCTTGGCCAGACCAAGACTAGGAAGCAGCGGAGGCTTGAGCAGAGGTCCCCCCTGGAGTCCCCTGTGAACCCTGAAACTCCCCCCTTGATCCTGCTGCTTGTGCGCATCTGATGCAGGCTCCCTTCTGGCTTCTCCCCTCCAAGAGCATGCAAGGGGGGCACATGGTGAGCATGCAAGGGGGGCCAGTCCCAGCTGCCATCTCAGCCCCCTTGCCCTGCCTGGGCATCCTCCCTCCCCCCTGGGGGCTCCCCTCTCTCCCAGCCCAAAACCTATACCTGTACTGTAGACTCACCAGAAAGGCTGCTGGACCCACAAGGGCTGTGGGGGGAGGAGAGGCAGGAAGTGACCCCCCTTCATCCGCCCAGCTCCTCTTAACCCTGGCAGTGCCGGAGCGAGAGAAGGAGCCTTTGCGGAGCCTCCAGGGACCCCCCACCCCAGGCGCAGCATCTGCCAGCTGGCCGGGCATCCCTTGCAAGCAGCTCCTGGATGGCTGCGCAGGTGAGGCTGGAGGGTGCCCTGGGGAGGGAGCGGCTGGATGGGCTTCAGGGGCCCTCCCTGTGCTCAGGCCGGGCTCCTGCTCCAGGCAGGCAGGCAGGCATTCGGCAGGTGCAGCCCTTGCCCACCTGGAGGAGGGAGGAAGGAAGTCTGCCTGCCTGCCCCCCTGCCTGCCTCCTTCTGCTGCTGGAGCCCCCTGGACACCCCTGGAGGGCCACCCTCCTTCCCAGGTGATGGGAGGGAGAACTTTCCTCGCTGCGAAGGGGGACCCACAGGCTGCAGCCTCCACCTTCCCCCCCTCTATGGAAAGACCCTCTGTTCTTCATCCCATTTGTTGTGAGGAATTCCTCCTCCTCTTCTGCAGACTTGATCTCCTCCAGAACCTCTTCCTGTTGCTCAAAATGCAGACCCATCAATTTGTTCGTTTTACAACCAATTTTGCTTTTAAAACCATTTGTCTAACTGCCAATACAGCTTGTCCTACAAGAAACGGTCTGTCTTCCAAATCAGTATTCCTCAGAAAGTTTAGTTTGTTCTTCTTACAAGTTATTTGTCTTACACGGTATCACTGTGTTAAATATGATTTGAAGGCGTAAGATAGAGTTTAAAAGTTAAACCCTGATGGAAAAAGGGCACGAGCAGTGTCTGGAAATGGCTAGATTCCAGCCCTTGCAACTCCAAGCTCCTTTGGGTGCAGGTCTTTGGATCTCTAGAAGTCCTCTAAGAAAGGCTCGTTTTCAGGACCTGGTGGAGAAATGGATCCTTGATATCTTCAATCACAGAAGGTCACTATGGAGCTGGGGCTGGTTGGGGGAGTCTCTGGGATACAGGAAAAGTGACCCCCTCCTTCCTTTTCACAGATGCCTTCTTCAGTGCAGGGAGAGGAGTTTTCACACGTACACCATGCAAGAGAAGGCCCATCTGGTACACACAGTGGCCCAGCAGATGCCTCCGGGCACACCCAAGACTGCTTCTGGCATTTGAAGATTGTCCACCTCTACACACCTCTCATGTCTTGTAGCCTATGATGATCCTTTCCTCTATTAAATGGCCCAATCCCTGCTTAAAGATACTGAGATGCCATCACTGTGACAGGGAGTTCCACAGACCAATTACACACTGGATAATGATTGGGAGAGGGGTAGAAATGGAAGAACACATCATTTTCTGAGCACTCTCCACCCAACACAGCCCCATCCCAGTCGGCCAATGGACCAAATACTGCAGAATTAGCTGGGAAAAGAATGGATGAAGGTTCCCTCCAACAAAGCAGGGCAGATCAGTCTTCCAGTTTTTCTCTGGATTACAATATTGGAACTCCGTCCCCATCCCAGGAAATCCATGCTTCATAGAGCTCTTGGGGTGCAAAGTGTGCCCTTTGTCCAAGCAATCATTTTTCCGTAGTATGACCTATGACCTACTGTCCAAGGACCACACTTAGAGACAGCAGTGCAGTTTTCCAGGTCAAAAGGCATTTTATTAAAATAATCCAATTCCACAGCTAGAAAGTTGGGAAGTTTTCCTTGGAAAGGGAAGTTCTAAGGAAAAATAAGAATATCTCCCCAGGACAGAAAAATAACATATACTCACTTAAAAAGCTCCAAAAGCAGCCAGCTAGTCCAGCAGGAGCAGGTCTCTTTATATTTACTCCTTCCTCTCCCCAAGGGATTCTTCATCCCACCCCCTCATTTCCTATGAAGCCTAAACAAGTAGGTGTCCAGATAAGTAGGTATACTTTCCAGTCAGGGTGAGAAGAATTTTCTGCCCTGAAATCTTGGAGGGGTCTATTAAGGAAGGGTCTCTCTGCTAAACATCTTATTTTGGTTAAAAATCTTATTTTTGAGGAGGTATTTTCTTGTTTGTTTGCAAAGGGAGGGTCTATTCAAATGAGACGCTCCTTCCTTCTCCATTGTGTAGTTTGGGCCAGGCTCTTTAAGCCCACTAAGAATTCCTGAGGAGGGAGGGAGGACCTTTGCGCAAAGACAGATAAGTGAAAGGAAATGATCCTCTGGAAAACAAATGCATTCAAATAAAGAGAGCATCTGATCAAACCATGCCTACTCAGAAGCAAGTCCCATCCTAGTCAATGGAGCTTGCTCCCAGGTAGGTGTGGATAGAATTGGAGCATCAGACTCCAATCCTCTGCATGCCTGCTCAGAAGCAAGTACTGAGTGACCATATGTCCTCTTTTCCCAGGACAGATCTTTTTTAACCTTGTATCTTGGTGTTGAAAAAGTACATTGCCCTGCTTTTCCTTGTCAGCTGCCTGCATTGAGCCATCATGGTCAATGGACTTACTACCAGGAAATTACTGTGACCATATGTCCTCTTTTCCCAGGACAGGTTCTCTTTTTACTCTTGCGTCCTGGGAAAAAAACGTCACTCTCCTCCTTTACCTTATGAGCAGGAAACACTGGCTCTTCTTATCATTTATACTTTTTTCAAGGACCACAATATTCCCAGGACATGTCCTCTTTTCACTGTTGTGCCTGGGAAAAAGTCATCTTTGTCCTCCTTTTCCTTATGAGCAGGCAGCATGCAGCCTTCTCATAAATTTTATTTTTTCCCAGGAGCACATTTTCCCCAGGACATGTCCTCTTTTCACTCGTGTCCTGGGAAAAAAATCTTTACATTTACCAGTAACCTACTGATGCCTCAGAAAATGTTAATTTATTGGTATCTATTTTTACGTTCTTTTGAAATGTACCAGTAGCTGCTGCATTTCCCATCCTTGGCTTATATGCGAGTCAATACATTTTCCCAGTTTTTGTGGTAAAATTAGGTGCCTCGGCTTATACGCGGGTCAGCTTATATGTGAGTATATATGGTATGACGAAACCAGTCAGAAAATCTGGCAGGAGTCCCTGCCCTAAAGGTTCTCTAAGGTTCCCAGTTTTATGGTCCACTCAATCCAAGCAGGCAGAAGCTCTTTCCAAGTCAGCATTTATATGGTGTCTCCACTCTGTGCTTTTCTCGATGTTTAGCAAATATTCCACTATCAGTAAAGCTGTTTCTACACTCCAAGCATTGATAGAATTTCCTCCCCTGTATGGGATCTTTAATGCCCAGTGAGGTTACAACCATCCCTGAAGCTCTTGCCCTCCTTTAAGCACATAGAGTGGAGCACATACAGTGGAGACAATTGAAGACAAATGTAATTCATTCCAGAAGCATATTTGTCTTACAAAGCATATTTCTTACATATCGGATTTTCTCATAGGAAATAATGGGAACTCAGACGATTGGTTCCACAAACAAAAAATATTGATATAAAAATATTAACTGTAGGTAAAAACGATGACAAAACACTGGAATTGAATTCAAGTAGAAAAGAAAACCCTTTATGTCCAAGGATGTCTTATTTTCACTACAAGAGTCACTGGTGTCTTGTGGAGCAACTTGAACAAGGAACCCATTTATGTGTTTGTGAGATCTGTCAATGCAAACCAGATGGGCAGGACCAGCAGCAATGTCTTCTGCCTTGAAGTAAAAGGGACCAAATCCTATAGTCTTCTCAGAACCAAAGCCCATTGAATTCACACTGGATTCAAGGCCCAAAACTTCCACACTGGTGCTTACTCAAAGGAAGGTGCATAGAATGCCAGCAGCAGGAGCTGGATGCAGGAGGTGTTGGGGGGATGAGGGGAGTTGTGGTGGGGTCGAGACAGGGACTAGGTTTCTATTGAGCGGGTTCTAGACCAGAGAGAGGTCCAGGAAGGGTTTCCCTCCTACCTGAATGTGGCTGCTCTGCTCCAGGGGCTGAATTGAGGCTACATGCTTGCTGGAGAGTGCAGGCGGCTGAGCGGAAAAGCTCTGACATGTGGGTGTGCTCCCTCTGCTGGCCTGTTCGCTGGTACTGCAGGCAGGAGGAGAGGGAGCCCACCCAATGGGGATTCATCTTACAAAACACATTCTTCCTACAAAGCAGGATTGCATAGGAATTTCAATTCGTCTTTCAGAGCATTCAACTTATAGAGCATTCGTTTTGATAGGTACCACTGAATATGGTTTCTCCCCTGTATGAATCCTTTGATGTCAAGTCAGGTTTCTATTATCCCTGAAGAATTTTCCAGTTTAAACATTTAAATGATTTATTCCCATATGGATTCTATGATGTTTAGTGAGGTCTCCACTTCTGCCAAAGCTCTTTCCACACTCCATGCATTTATATGGTTTCTGACCTGTGTGGGTTCTTTGATGCACAGTCAGATTTGAGTTCTGACTGAAGCTCTTTCCACACTCCATCCATTTATATGGTTTCTTCCCTGTGTGGGTTCTTTGATGCAGAGTCAGATTTCCATACTGACTAAAGCACTTTCCACACTCCATACATTTATATGGTTTCTGCCCAGTGTGGGTTCTTTGATGCATAGTCAGATTTGAGTTCTGACTAAACCTCTTTCCACACTCCATACATTTATATGGTTTTTGCCCTGTGTGGGTTCTTTGATGCAGAGTCAGGGATGAGTTAACACTGAAACTCTTTCCACACTCCATGCATTTATGTGGTTTCTGACCTTTGTGGGTTCTTTCATGTTGAGTCAGACTTATGTTCTGACTAAAGCTCTTCCCACACTCAATACATTTATATGGTTTCTGCCCTGTGTGGGTTCTTTGATGCAGAGTCAGATTTGAGTTCAGAATGAAGCTCTTCCCACACTCCATACATTTATATGGTTTCTGCCCTGTGTGGGTTCTTTGATGCTGAGTCAGATTTGAGTTCTTACTAAAGCTCTTCCCACACTCCATACATTTATGTGGTTTCTGCCCTGTGTGGGTTCTTTGATGCAGAGTCAGGGTTGAGTTAACACTGAAACTCTTTCCACACTCCATACATTTATATGGTTTCTGCCCTATGTGGGTTCTTTGATGCCGAGTCAGATTTGAGTTCTTACTAAAGCTCTTCCCACACTCCATACATTTATATGGTTTCTGCCCTGTGTGGGTTCTTTGATGCACAGTCAGATTTGAGTTTGTACTGAAGCTCTTTCCACACTCCATACATTTATATGGCTTCTGCCCAGTGTGGGTTCTTTGATGCATAGTCAGATTTGAGTTCTGACTAAACCTCTTTCCACACTCCATACATTTATATGGTTTTTGCCCTGTGTGGGTTCTTTGATGCAGAGTCAGGGATGAGTTAACACTGAAACTCTTTCCACACTCCATGCATTTATGTGGTTTCTGACCTTTGTGGGTTCTTTCATGTTGAGTCAGACTTATGTTCTGACTAAAGCTCTTCCCACACTCAATACATTTATATGGTTTCTGCCCTGTGTGGGTTCTTTGATGCAGAGTCAGATCTGAGTTCAGAATGAAGCTCTTCCCACACTCCATACATTTATGTGGTTTCTGCCCTGTGTGGGTTCTTTGATGCAGAGTCAGGGTTGAGTTAACACTGAAACTCTTTCCACACTCCATACATTTATATGGTTTCTGCCCTGTGTGGGTTCTTTGATGCAGTCAGATTTGAGTTTGTACTGAAGCTCTTTCCACACTCCATACATTTATATGGTTTCTGCCCCGTGTGGGTTCTTTGATGCAGAGTCAGGGTTGAGTTAACACTGAAACTCTTTCCACACTCCATGCATTTATATGGTTTCTGACCTTTGTGGGTTCTTTCATGTTGAGTCAGACTTATGTTCTGACTAAAGCTCTTCCCACACTCAATACATTTATATGGTTTCTGCCCTGTGTGGGTTCTTTGATGCAGAGTCAGATTTGAGTTCTGACGGAAGCTTTTTCCATACTCCAAGCATTTAGATGGTTTCTCCTCTGTGTGGGTTCTTTGATGAGCTATGAATCTGGACTTACTGTTGAAGGTCTTTGCACAGTGAGTACATTTATTAATCTTATTTTCAGTTTCTTTTTCTGGGAGGATGTTGAAGTTGCCACAATCCTGATCATCAGACTTACTTCTACATTTCTTGTTTCTCTTCTGCTTCTTTGATCTCTCCTGAAGCGTAGCTTTCTGCCTCTTTTGGCTTTTTCTGGATGTAAGATGGGTGCCTGTTTTGGTTGTTTCTTCATTAAAGGATGCACCTCACTTTTCTTTACTCTAGAATGTTCCTCTTTGATCTCTATTTTATGGAGACAGATAACCAGTTCAGTCCTCCAGGCAGTGCTGGGTCTTCCCTCCTCCTTCCCTGCTCCATCTTGCTTTCCAAAAGGCTCAACTTCAAGGTTGTCAATGTCCGAAGACACCCCGCTTGGCTCCCTCAAATCCCCCATTGGTTTCTGGAACAGAAAGAGAATCCTGATCAGCACTGCAGGAAGTCAGTGGAAACTCTAAAGTGCAAGTCTAGAGATGGGAAGTCAGAGGGAAATCCCAATGGAGACCACGACACAGACTCTCTTCCTGGAAAGCAGGTACAGGATTGCAGCCCAGGCCAGAGACTGACTCTCAGTCAGATGTTGTGGAGAAGGAGCACAGTTGTGGCTGCCAGGCCTGATACACCCTGAACTGGTCCTGGGATGGCGACTGCTTGATCAGACATTTCGTGGAAATGTCTACAGAGATTTCGTGGAAAATGTCTTACAAGATTCACAGAAATATAGCATTCCTGAAAGTATCAAGAAAGCTAAAAATATTGTAAATACACTTGCAGTCAGTTCAGCAGAAGCAGAAAGGGGCTTCTCAAAGATGAATATAATATGTTCAGAGAAGAGGAGTCACTTAACAGTCGCCAATATCTCAAGCCTCATGACTGTCAATCTGCTCGGCCTACCAGTGGAGGAATGGGATCCTACTCCTACAGTGAAAAGATGGCTGAAGGAACACTGCACAGCCGATGATGCTCGGACAAGAACAAAGACAGTGAGTGCAGGTGAGGAGAAAGAGGAGGAAGACGTCAATCAAGATTCTATTTGGAAGTTTCTTCGTTAACAGTTTGTCAGGTATTTAATATTTTTATACTGATATCTTTATTAATATCTTAAAACAATTTCTTAAAACATAATCTAGTTTTGTGCACCTCTTTTATTGCTCTTATTTGAGTATTTAATGCATGAATTATTAAACTACCTTTTAGTACATCTTTTATATAGAGGAGAGGAAAAGACAAGGGAGGTGGTATGTATGGAGAAATGTTCCTTGAAAACAGGGGTATAAGGAGTAAATGTGGCAAGGAGTTCTGAGGCAGCATTATCCCCATTCCTCTCCTACTGGTAACCATCATGGGGCTGGTGTTGGGCTAAAATTGTTAGGAATATATTTGTTGAACCATTTTAATTATTTCTTTTCAGGAACATGTGTTTCCAGAAGTTCCAAGTTCCTGTCTCCAAGTTCCTGTCTTCCAGAGTTCCAAGTTCCAAGAACGTGTGTTTCCAGAAGTTCCAAATTCCTGTCTCCAAGTTCAACAGTGAGACTGAAAAGCCATGTTTGAAGTGATCTTCCCCAGGGTGAGTACCCAAAAAGGAGGACAGGGTCCTCTTTAAAAAATTTTAATTTGATTTTGAATTACAGAGGGGTCAGAGGTAGATCGCCAGCACACTTGGTTCCATCTCTCCAGTGTTTTTTCCCTTGCCTGCTTGCCTGCTTGCCTGCAGGTTTAGTGGGGTTGCTTGTTGTTTTTGTGCCAATAGTTTGTCAGTACTGTGCCGCCTGCACTCACACACCACAGGCCTGGCAACATACTTGGTCTCCTGCTTTTCAGAATCACCCATTCCTGCCCCTCCCCAACACCCCTTAGATGTGTGCTATATATAGGGCAAGATTCGCCCAGGCTTTACCCAAATACACTTACTGTGTTAGTTGTGTTGTGTCATGTGCTGGAACTTTATAGTTCGCTTTCATTAAATGTTTTCAGGCAGACACAACAAAGTGTCAAGAATTTGGTGATTTTGGCAGGGGGAATTTAGCAAACCTATTAGTTCTTGTACAACTTTGTTCTAGCTGGCAGTGTTGCACTGGTCACCAGGTCCAGTAGATATTGACAACCTCCTTTATAGAGTGAGTGCAGAGGTTAGCTAGAGAGGTGGTATAATGGAAATAACTGAAAATGGCCATGTTTAATGCTACTTGTAATGCACTCATATCTTTTTTCCCATCTCACTTTTCTTTTCAAAGGTTTTCTCTGAAGGCTTGGGCCAGCTAGTAGCCTATATTGATGCAGAGGAAGGAGTACCTTTCCAGATGGACAACAGACTGCTTTGGGGATCCTTGGGCATAACTTCTGAGAGGGCCATTTTTGGTTCGCCTAAAAAGGAGGAGTCAAGCAAGTTCATGGTCACTTGTCTTCCTTCAGGAAAGGTTATGCTGAGAGATTCCTTGTTTACTATGTTGCTGTATTTTCAGCAGCTGCACTGTTACACTTTAATAAAATGTTGGTTTTCTGAAAATAGCTACTGTGGTGTGCTTTTCATCTTGTTAAGAAAGCAATAAGAGCCCTTCCACAGAATGAATCCTTGCATTAGTCTCCATCAGTTTACCTGTGTGTCTCTTCCTTCTCTAATTCCCTCCCTTCAGAACTAGGGGACATCCACTAAAGTTGCATGTTGGGAGAGTCAGGATAGACAAAAGAAAGTATTTCTCTACCCAGCATGTAATTGGTCTGTGGAACTCTCTGCCAAAGTATGTGGTGATGGCATCTAGCCCCAGTGCCTTTAATAAGGGATTGGAGGACAAATTCCTAGAGGTGAGGACAATCACAGGTTACAAGCCATGAGGGGTGATATATGGATGTAGGTAAATGTAAGGTAAAGATCCCCTGCAGGGAAGGGAGTTGTTTTTACTCATGGAGGTGGAGGGGGGGGGGTAGTCCATGCAGGCCTTAGCAAGACTGCTGAGTCATTGAATACTGAAAGTAAACTGTCACAAGCCACTTCTGACTTGCAATTGTGAAACTGGAATGTCCTCCAAAACGACACTTAAAATTTTTTAAAAATCACATTAAATCCTCCTTTTTGGGTGCCAGCATCTGGTCACCATACAAGGGAGCACACTGTTGTACCAATGTCTCTTCAGAAGTGTAATCTCATGATAGTTAATATGATAACTATCATGATAGCCTGAGAGCCCAATCCTAGCATGACTACTCAGAAGTAAGTCCCATGACAGTCAATGGGACTTATTGCCAGGAAAGTATGGTCAGGGTAAGGGCAGCATCTATTGCATGACAGTGTGCAGGTCTACTCAGAAGTAAGTCCCATTTCTGAGGTCTACTCAGATTCTGAGGTCTACTCAGAAGTAAGTCCCATGACAGTCAATGGGACTTACTCCCAGGAAAGTGTGGATGAGACTGCCGCAGAGACCAAGGAAGGAGCCGTGACTTAGCCCTTTAAATTATCCCTTTAAGGAGCCCTTTAAATTGTCCGCATTGCGGACATCTTCAATAAGGAGGCGTGGGCAGGAGTTCCGGGGAGGCTTGGCTTTCCTTGTCTGCAGCCGGAGGTCACATAAGGACAGGGAAAGCCGGGCCCCCTAAACAACGCATGCGCCAACCTTCGTTCTATTCAGTTTCACCTCAGCTAAGGCTAGACAGACAACTACAGCCTCACAGAAAAGCTGAGACAACTTAGATTCTGAGGGAAAATCACCTCAGGAAGGAGAGACTCTTCAGGCCAGTCAGTCAAAAGGTCTCTTCAGTTTCACCTCAGCTAAGGCTAGACAGGCAAATACAGCCTCACATAAAAGCTGAGACAACTTAGATTCTGAGGGAAAATCACCTCAGGAAAGAGAGACTCTGCTGGCCAGTCAGTCAGAAGGTCTATTCAGTTTCACCTCAGCTAAGGCTAGACAGGCAATTACAGCCTCACATAAAAGCTGAGACAACTTAGATTCTGAGGGAAAATCACCTCAGGAAGGAGAGACTCTGCAGGCCAGTCAGTCAGAAGGTCTCTTCAGTTTCACCTCAGCTAAGGCTAGACAGGCAATTACAGCCTCACATAAAAGCTGAGACAACTTAGATTCTGAGGGAAAATCACCTCAGGAAAGAGAGACTCTGCTGGCCAGTCAGTCAGAAGGTCTCTTCAGTTTCACCTCAGCTAAGGCTAGACAGGCAAATACAGCCTCACATAAAAGCTGAGACAAAGATTCTGAGGGAAAATCACCTCAGGAAAGAGAGACTCTGCTGGCCAGTCAGTCAGAAGGTCTCTTCAGTTTCACCTCAGCTAAGGCTAGACAGGCAACTACAGCCTCACAGAAAAGCTGAGACAACTGAGATTCTGAGGGAAAATCACCTCAGGAAGGAGAGACTCTTCAGGCCAGTCAGTCAAAAGGTCTCTTCAGTTTCACCTCAGCTAAGGCTAGACAGGCAACTACAGCCTCACATAAAAGCTGAGACAACTTAGATTCTGAGGGAAAATCACCTCAGGAAAGAGAGACTCTGCTGGCCAGTCAGTCAGAAGGTCTCTTCAGTTTCACCTCAGCTAAGGCTAGACAGGCAACTACAGCCTCACAGAAAAGCTGAGACAACTTAGATTCTGAGGGAAAATCACCTCAGGAAAGAGAGACTCTGCTGGCCAGTCAGTCAGAAGGTCTCTTCAGTTTCACCTCAGCTAAGGCTAGACAGGCAACTACAGCCTCACAGAAAAGCTGAGACAACTGAGATTCTGAGGGAAAATCACCTCAGGAAGGAGAGACTCTGCCTGCTGGTCAGTCAGTCAGAAGGTCTCTTCAGTTTCAACTCAGCTAAGGCTAGACAGGCAACTACAGCCTCACATAAAAGCTGAGACAACTGAGATTCTGAGGGAAAATCACCTCAGGAAGGAGAGACTCTGCCTGCTGGACAGTCAGTCAGAAGGTCTCTTCAGTTTCACCTCAGCTAAGGCAATCAATGTTGTCCCAATGAAATTTGGGGAGGGAATCCCTCTGTGATGTAAGGATCTAATAAGAACTAATTTGGTGTGGTGCCCACCAAGTATGCCCAGTGCCCACTGGTTGCTGGTGGTGCCTTCTGTCAGCATCTGCCCTGCAAGGAAGTCTTGCACAGCTGGGTCCAGCTGTCTGTTTGGTGCCTGGAGGTCAGTCCTGCCAGGCAGGTGAGCGTTGCAGTGGGGCTGGCTGGGGGTGGGGGGGGGGTGAGATGCCAGATCTCCCAGACCTCCACCTCCTGCTCCAGCTCAGGGCAGAACAGAAGCAGCTGTTTTCTGGGGCAAGAAAGGGGCTCTGAACTGCAGGGTCATCAACACCCCTTCATCTCATCTCATGTCTTCCGCCTTTTTCACTGCCTTCCCCCCCCCCCAACAGCCCTGGAGCCTTCTCCTGCTGCCCTCTCTCCCCCTGCATAGCTCCTTCACCCCCCCTCCAGGTACGCCACTGCCCAGTTCTGCAGAAGCGGATCCCATCCTGGCTACTCTGTTGCAGACCCTGGAGGGAGCAGGTCCCACTGACTGCAGTGGGGTTACTTCCAAGTAGATCTGCCAAATTTTGAGGCCTGACTGAGCCTGGCCTGTTCCCCTGCACTCCCCTTCCCCCGACTGGGTGGGTTGAGAGCTTGGCTTCCCTCCCCATCTGGGGCTTCTATCCCTCCCACCTCGCTCAGTTGAAAGCCCAGGATGATGGAAGGGTGCAGATCATCATCATCATCATCCTCTCTCTCACACACACATATTACCCTTGGCCAGTCCAGGAATAGAAATACTGGAGGTTTCAGCTGAGGTCCCTCCTGGATTCCCCTGCAAACCCTGCACAGCCTGGTCCATTTTTGGCCTGTAGTCCTATCTTGTCAAGCAGGTGAGACTGGATGGGGGTGGGGGTGGGGATGGGGGTGAGAGGGGTGGGGGTGAGAGGGGTGGGAGATGCCCCTTCACCCCAACCTGATGGCATCTCCCAGATCTGTCTCAGGCTCCTGGGCAACAAATGCAACTGCCTGGGGACAGTCCGAAGCCAGGAAGGGGGTTCTGGGCAGGCTCTTCCTGGCCTTTCAGAGGGTCTTGGCTGGGAGGTCCCCCTATCTATTTCTATAGTATTTATATACCACTTTTCAACTAAAAGGTTCCCCAAGCTCTCCCCCATGGGGTCCCCCTGCAACTTTTTTGCTGCGGCCTTGCTTTGTTCCTCTTCCCCCTGCAGTCCCTGAAATGACCCCTCCCCTCCCCCACCTTTGGACTCCCCATGTGCCCTGCAGAGAGAAACAAGGGTGCCCCCTGGGTTTGCTCCCCCACCCTGAATGGATCTGATGGGGAGATGCTGCTGGCACTGCACACTGAGTGCTCTGCCCCATCTAGCTACGCCACTTGGGGGGTCCTCCAGAGTTCCCCCCCATGTTGTGTGCATCTTATGCAGGCTACATTCTGGCTATTCCCATCCAAGATCAGGCAAGGGAGAGACACTCCAGTTGGGCTTCCTTGTCCCTAGTGGCTTTTCTCCAACTCCAACCCCCACTCCAGGGCTGCAGCAACACCAGAGGGGCTGCTGGACCCATAACGGCTGTGGGTGCAGGAGACACGATCCTCACCCAGCTGCTCTAAGCCCTGGCAGTGCAGAGAAGGAGCCTTAGTGGAGCCTCCAGCCTGGACCCTCCAACCCCAGTCAGAATATCCCAGGCAGGAAGAGCCTCTCCTTCCCTTCCTGCCTGAGCCCCACCGCCTCTCAATCCAGAGAATGGCATAGCTGGGGGGAGGCCCAGCCAGTGTGCAATGCCCCCTCCCCTTCAGAGCCATTCATTCCAGGCAGGGGAGACATGCTCAGGCCAATGCAACTGGGTGCAGTCCCCAGAGATCCAGACTGCACCCCTGATCTGGTAGGGGACTTGGAGACCATTGCTAGATCCCAACCCTTGCACCTCCAAGCCCCTTTGGGTGCATGTCTTTGGAGCTCCAGAAGACCTGCAAGAAAGGCTCGTTTTCGGGACATGGGGGAGAAATGGGTCCTTCACATCTTCAGCCACAGAAGGTCCACTATGGAGCTGGGGCTGACTGGGGGAATCTCTGGGATACAGGAAAAGTGACCCCCTTCCTTCCTTTTCACAAATGCCTTCTTCAGTGCATCCAAGCAGGCAGATCAGCCTTCCAGGTGCTCTCTGGATAACAACATTGGACTCCCCCCCAAGGGGGGAGAGTGTGCTTAGTGCAATTCTGGTCCCACCTCACTCCCTTTGTCCAAGCAATCATCATTCCGTAGTGTGACCTACTGCCCGAGGAGCACATTTAGAGAAACACCCCCCCCCCTTCAGAGACAGCAGTGCAGTTTTCAAGATCAAAAGGCATTTTATTAATAGAAACAAATTCCACAGCTAGAAACAAATTCTTGCCTCGGAAAGACGAGTTCAAAGGAAAAATAAGAATATCTCCCATATGACAAAACTCAACTCCAGTCAGGAAATCTGGCAGGAGCTCCTGCCCTAAAGGTGTCTCCAGGACACCCAATTTTATTGGCCACTCAATCCAATCAGGCAGGATCCAGAGTCTCCTGACTCAACTCACTAAGGATGCCCTTTGGGTATTCAGAATACTCAGCTATCACCCAAAGTCTCCACTATGATCCAAGCCCCCCCCCCCCAAATCTGATCATGTTCATGATTTTAATACACAGTCCTGTACTGAAAACCCCTTTGTGGGAGGTTCATGCTCCAGTTGAGCTCTTTCCACAGTGCAAGCACTGAGGTGCTCTTCATCCTTTGTGCTCCACTTGATCTGCCTCCAGGAAGATTTCTCCCTACTCCAAGCACTCAGTGACTCTCTTGAATGAACTCTCCGCAGTATTCACATGGAGGTGGTCTGAGAAAAGTTCTTTCTGCATTTTCTTATATATCTCCTGAACTTAACCAAAGACAGACCCCCAAAGCCAGAGTAACTAGAGGAGCACGCAAGAGACTTTATGTGCACCCATAGTTACTGCAACAACCAGTGAAAACCTATGGGAAATTCATATTGGAATCCAGAGTAAGTTTTTTTTACACCAGAGCAAGGACTCCCCGTAGTTACTCTGGATTTCCCAAGTCAGCATTTATATTGCATCTCCAGCAGGGTGGCCAGATGCCAAATGCAAAATCCTTGCATGCCAAGTCCAAAATTGGACACCCCATAAATGTAGGACAAAATGTAGGACATGTCAAAATAAGCTAAAAACACAGCTATTGCTTTCCTGTACTTAATTTCAACACTATACAGTATAACCTTTTAAAGGTGATAACATTATTGGGGGGACTATTATAACACACATACACACTATTGGGGGGAGGTGGAGTAGATGCATGCAGGGCTGGTGGGGGCAGGGTGACTATATATATAGTCATATATAACATATATATGGACTCTCCCTCACTGGGGATCTTCAAGCAGAGGCTGTGTTTGTCGGGGATGCTCTAGGATTTCCTGCTGCAAGCAGGGGATTGGGCTAGATGATCTATTAGGTCCCTTTCAACTCTAGGATTCTATGATACACACAGATATACTCTCTCTCTCTCTCTCTATATATATATATACACACACACACACACTATATATATCTATACACACACACACACACACACTCTCTCTCTCTATATTTTATGAGCTATTTTAATGATGTTTTATTCCCTGATGTCAGCCACCTTGGGCTCCCCCTTGAGGGGAAGGAAAGGTGGGATATAAATTGATTAAATATATATATTTAATACATACATACACACACACATATAAAATACACACAAATATAATTAATATTACATTATATATGTATATATTTTCATTCTTTTGGACAAGGGGGAATGGGTTTTTGCAAGGGTGGGTGGTGGGGGATATTGGAAGGAGGGGAAATTAGTAAGTAGAGGGTTGCATTTAGGGGTGGGGTTGCACTGGGGGAGGGGTGCATTTAGGGGTGACTGCTGGGGTGGCTGGGGCGGCTGGGGCTTGTGCATGCAGGCAGGGCTGGGTGGTTGGGAGGGGAGACTTCTCTGGGGGAGAGGTTTCTCTAGTGGGTGCAGGCAGGTCTGCTAAGAAAAATTGTATGACACTCCTCAAAATGTAAGACATTAATTCACTTAATTTCTACAATTTTAAAGTTGAGAAGTTTGTAGTACAAATTGTGTGTCTCTTAAATGCCTGGGTCTGAATCATGAATTTTACAAAGTTCTCAACTTTAAAAGTGTGGAAATTAAGTAACAGCCTTAAGGTGACTGTAGGTTCACCTTCTGGGTCTCTGCAGGTTCAGAACCTGAACAGAGAGGGTTAAAATTTCCCTGCTTCTCCCAGACAGCCTCCTGCTCATCTCTATGGGGACTAGGCAAGGACTGAGCAAGAAAGCTAGTTAAATGCAAAGTACACTTTTAAGGGGTTTTCTCTCAGACTTTGCATTCTCTCTCTCTGAACTCTCTGTGGGTGTGAAAAGCCCGCAGGACAGCCAGCATCTGCAGTGAAGGGTGCCGCAGCAGCTCCGACTGCCCGCAAACACTTTTTAAAGGGTCAGCCTGTTTTAAAGGGCCAGCAAGCCGGCAAAGGGCCAGCAAGCGTTGCAGGAAACCCGGACAAGAAGCTTAGTTTTCCCCCTTCCCTACATGGGGTGCCATTTCTGGACCTGTCCGGGTTTTTCCCCCCTTCTGGACACTCTGGTCTCTACTCTGTGCTTTTCTTGATGTTTAGTGAACTTTTACTACCAATAAAGCTGTTTCGACACTCCAGGCATTTATATAGTTTGCTCCCCTATATGGGATCTTTTATGCCTAGTGAAGTTACCACCATCCCTGAAGCTCTTACCACACTTCAAGCATTTATATGGTTTCTCCCCTGTATGAATTCTTTTATGTCGAGTCAGGTTTCTACTATCCCTGAAGCATTTTCCACACTCTAAACATTTAAATGATTTCTCCCCTGTATGGATTCTTTGATGTTTAGTGAGGTCTCCACTTCCACTGAAGCTCTTTCCACACTCAAAGCATTTATATGGTTTCTCCCTTGTGTGGGTTCTTTGATGCAAAGTCAAGTTTGGCCTATGAGTGAAACATTTTCCACAGTCCAAGCATTTATATGGTTTCTCCCCCATATGGGTTCTTCGATGTTTAGTGAGGTCTCCACTTCCACTGAAACTCTTTCCACACTCCAAACATCTAAATGGTTTTTCTCCTGTGTGGATTCTTTGATGCTGAGTCAGGTTTGGCCTGTGACTAAAGCATTTTCCACACTCTAAACATTTAAATGATTTCTCTCCAGTATGGGTTCTTCGATGTTTAGTGAGGTCTCCACTTCCACTGAAACTCTTTCCACACTCCAAGCATCTAAATGGCTTCTCCCCTGTGTGGGTTCTTTGATGCACAGTCAGGTGCGATTTCTGACTGAAACTCTTCCCACACTCCAAACATTTATATGGTTGTTCCCTTGTGTGAGTCCTTTGATGTATAGTAAGTTTCCCTCTTTCCTTGAAGCTCTTTCCACACAGCAAGCATTCATATGGTTTCTCTCCTGTGTGGGTTCGTTGATGCACCGTCAGAGATGAGCTTTCACTGAAGCTCTTTCCACACTCCAAGCATTTATATGGTTTCTCCAGTGTATGGGTTCTGATATGCACATTCAGGTGAGATTTCACTCTGAAGGTCTTTCCACAGTCCAGGCATTTATAAGGCTTCTCCCCTGTATGGGTTCTTTGATGCACAATTAGGCTATTTCTCCAACTGAAGCTCTTTCCACATTCTAAACACTTATATGGTTTCTCTCCCGTGTGGATACTTTCATGAAAACTCAGGCTTATGTACCCACTGAAGCTCCTTCCACATTCTAAACACATATATGGCTTCTCCCCAGTATGCACGCTTTGATGCTGCACGAGGCTTCCTTTAACACTGAAGCTTTTTCCACACTCAGCACATTCATATGGTTTCTCTCCTGTGTGGGTTCTTTGATGCACAGCCAGGTTTGGACTCTGACTGAAACACTTTCCACACTCAAAGCACTGATACGGTTTCAACCCTGTGTGGGTTCTTTGATGCACAGTAAGCTTATCTTTCCTATTGAAGCTCTTACCACACTCCAAGCATTTAAATGGTTTCTCCCATCCATAGTTTCTTTGATGTTTTCCTGGTATAAATGTACTGCTGAAGCTCTTTGCATATTGAGGGTATTTTTCCTGCTCTTTGCCAGTTTCATTTTCTGGAGTGACAAGGAGGAGACTGAAACCATCACTCTGATGAACTTCAAATTTGTCTCTCCATTTCTCTGTCTGGTTCCCCTCTGGCTTCTTTGATCTGTCTTGATGAGAAGCTTCATCCCTTGTACAGTTCTTGTTATGGGAATGCAGGTGCGTTCTGGTGCTGAGGCTGTTTTCGCACTCGGAGCCTTTCAATGATTTCTTCCCGGTATGTATCTTTCTGGATGTTTTAGTGTTGGATTCACGACTGAGTGTTTCTTCATGCAAATGATGCTTCTCCCTTCTCTTTCCTTTGTGATATTCCTGCACGATTGGGATTTCATGAAGGTCATAACCAAGACAAACAGGAGTCCTCCAGACGGGTGCTGGGCTTCCCTCCTGCCCCCATGATCCAGCTTGGTCTGGAAAAGCCACTTCCTCTATATCAACCATACTTATTTCCTGCAATGCTCCACATGCTGCCCTCTCATCCTCACTGTCTTGTCTGCTGCTTCCTGGAAGAGAGAGGAAATCTTGTTTAATAGTGCAACAGAGATATACATCCTCTAAAGCACATGCCTAAGCATGTTTAATCACAAGTAATCCCAACAGAGTCAGAAGCATTTGTTCCCAGAAAAGGAGATGCTGTTTTGGAGGGGGGTGTCCTGGGCAGGGCTGTAGCTAGGAGATGGTGAGGAGGGGTTGGGCCCACCTATAGCAATCAGCTGGCCATCCTCGGGATTTTTCCCTAATCTGTCCTTCCTTTTTCAGCCTATGTCTTGCTAATCATTCTCCAGTAGCTCCATAAAGCTTGCGCCAGGCTCCACCATGCTTCACCAGGCTCCATGTATTGTAATTTGAAAAAGGACTCAATATGAATGCCTGCTAGGAGGGCTTGATGAGCTCTCAAACTTGATGAGCTCTCCTTGGTTTCCAGTGGGCCACCTCCCAAGCAGCCCCCAGATACTTGCAGGTATGTGCAGTTCATCCTGCGCCCATCCAGAGAACTGAGTCACTCTGCCCCTCCCCTCCTTTCCCAGGACTTGGGGAGCCAAGGTATTAACAGGCTTCCAAATCCAGGAGCAAACCTGTGGTGTGCTTCCTACGCCCATCCACTGAGCGCTCTGCCCACTGAGCCACTCTGCGCCTGCTTCCAGCCTAGGTATGTGCTACCTTTGCGCCTCCTCATCCTGTGATGAATTTTCCTTTTCCCTTGAACAGGGACCATACATCATGATCAGAAAAGAGAACAAAGCACCCACCCCCCAAAATGTAGGACATTTTTCCAAGAAAAATATAGGAATTGAGAAATAAAGCTAAAAACACTCATATATAATACTTTCATGAAGTTAATTTAAATACTATGTTGACTGTGATTAAATTTAAAACTATTACACAGGATTCGGGGCGGGGGTGCTTCTTGCTTGTAAGCACTCATTTTTGTAATAAATAAATTGCATGTAATAAATTACATGTAGCAATTTTAAATTTAAAAATTAATATACGCTACAACCCTAAAGACTCTTTCCTGGGAGGAAAGCCCATTGAACACAATGGGACTTACTTTTAAATAGACATGGTTAGGATTGTGCTCATAGTGCTTAAATAAACCACACAAGAGCAATATATATCAGTGTTTCTAGCATTTTTGTCATGACTTACATTTTCCTGGAGTGTCCTACATTTGGAGGGGGGGGGGTTGTCCTTTTTAAGTTATGAGATATGGCCACCCTGCATGTCACCTCCCCCATCTGTGATGAATTGTGCTTATCCCTTGGACAGGGTAACCAAAAAAGCACCTCCTCAAAATGTAGGACACCTAAGAAAAATGTAGGATATAAAAACTCATATATATTACTTTCATGAAGTTAAACACTGTGTTGCCTAATCTTAAATTTCAAACTATTATATAAGATTTGTATTTATTGCATTTTTTTTGTAAAGTGGCGCCTCACTTAAAGAGCTTAATTTGTTCCAGCTGCTTGCTCTTTAAGTGAAACGCTCTTTAAGTGAAGCAGATTTTCCCATAGGAAACAATGGAAACTCAAACGATTGGTTCCACAACCCAAAAAATATTCATATAAAAATGTTAACTATATAAAAATGATGACAAAACACTGGAATTGGATTCAAAACACTGTCATATAACACAATTCACTGTAATAAAACACTGTTATTAACTCTGTGTACAACAAAACAGAAAATAATACTGGGAATAAGCCCCACTGAACACAATGGGGCTTACTTCTGAGTAGACATAGGAGGCTGGAATCAAAGACACTTTCCCGGGAGTAAGCCCACTGAACCCAAGGAGCCTGCAGAGGATCCCAGGAGGGGTTGAGGGAAGTCCCCTCAAAGCTTCATGCTGCCTGCTTATAAGAAAAAGGGGGACATTGGAAGTATTTTTCCAGCATAAAGGGCTAAAATATGAGACATGCCTTGACTCCTGGAAAAAAAAAATCTTCATTGCCCTTCTTTTCCTTGCGAGCAGGCAGCATTTAGCCTTCTTGTAATTCATAAATTATATGCAGTAAATTATGTGCAATAGTTTTAAATTTATAGCATATAAATTTATATATTCACTATATTGCACTAATGTATAGTACAATATAGTGTATAAGTTAACTACTTGAACGCACTATATACTGCATGTGTGTTTTTAACTTATTTTGTTATGTCCTACATTTTTCTTGGGTGCCCTACAATTGGGAGGGGGCTTGTCATCTTTTTTGTTTATGATGTATGGTCACTCTGCTCCCTTCAAAATGTAGGACAACCATGAAAACTGTAGGACATGACAAAATAAATGTTTAAAAAATTCCTATATTACTTTAATGTGGTTAATTGGAAAAACTAAGAGTGCAATCTTATTCATGTCTACACAGAAGTTTCATTGAGTTCTATGGGGCTTACTTCCAGGAAAGTGCTCTTAAGATTGCAGCTGTTGTTACTTATTATTAAATTTAAAACTATCACATCGAGTCTCCCAATCTTGTACATCAGGGGTGCCCAAACTTTCAACTTGAGGGTTCCTGGACCTTTAACACATGTATAGAGGAGGGAATTTCAGCAGGTGCAGCTTCTCATCTCACAGATCACAAGATACACCTGCAGAAATTTCCTCTTCTACATTTCCTCTAGTCATAAAGCTCAAGAGTTGAACGTTTGGACACCCCGCAATATACCCTTATCCAGGGGCTCTTGGAGGTGTGGACAACAATTGTGTCAAGGAGTGAATTTCAGCAGGTGCTGCTTCTCATCTCTCATCTCAAAAGCTGCATCTTCTGAAATTCCCTCTTCCATGCAATTGTTAAAGGTCCAGGAGCTCTAAAATGAAATGTCTGGAGATACCTTCTCTAAAAGGAATTTGTCCAGTCACTTTTTAAATGCATTGAGGCCAGATGCCATCATCACATCCTGTGGCAAGGAGTTCCCCACATTAACTGAACGCTGGGGAAAGAAATATTTTCTTCTGACTCTCCCAACATTGAATTTGAGTGGATGTCCCCTAGTTCTGGTGTTATGTGAAAGGGAAAAGAACATCTCCCTATCCACTCTATCCATTCCTTGCAAAATTTTATAGAATCGATCATATTAATAATTAGTCATAATTAGCCAACCAAAATATTTCTCTTCATAAAATTGGGTTGAATTACAGGTCCTTGATTCCCCATACCTACCCTTTCATTTTGTACACAAGCATAGATAGTTGGCAAAATTGTCCAGCACTCTGAAAATCCCCCCCCCCCCGGTCTACAATCCTGGCTACAATTCTACAATCCTGGCTATGGCCCTGGTCCTGGGTGGCTGGTTTTGCCTCTCCTGGAGGGTTCTTGACAGGGGAGGGTAGGAGTTCTCCTTTTCATGGTTCTCTTCTCCATCTTCCAAGGTCTCTTCCCAGAAAGAGCCACCCTAAAGCACAGCAACCCCTCCTGGCCTCAGCACCAGCATCCCCCCCACTGGGGCTCTTGTCTCTTCCACTTGCTGCAGCACTGGGATGCCCCTCCCCACACACTTTTGGACTCCTCAGCCCCCTTCCCCTGGACTCCCCACCCCACCTTGGACTCCTGCTGGTCCTCCCTAGACCATCTCCACATGGGTCTGGGGTGCAGGAGGAGGCAAGGATGGGCAATCCAGGAAGGGGAGCCCCCTTTCCTTTTAACCTGGAATCCCTTCTACTACAGGCCTCAGCCCCAGACCGGGGGGGGGACATCTCTGGGGCTTATACTTCTTTCATGTGCTTAATTTAAACACTATTGTTATATCATGGGTCCAAAGCACCATGGAGTGTGCTTAACTCATATATATAACAGGCATCTGTCAGTCTTGAGAGATTATGGTATCATGCTTGGCACTGCAAATGCTGCATGCGAAGCACAAAGGCCTGGGTAGATTAATATGGAGGATAGGCTGTTACCCAAGCAGCAAATCCCCCCTCTCCACACCACTGAAATAGTCCAGTGGAAAGGCAGAGCTGATATGATTGCTTCCAGCTGCGTCGCAGAGCTGGGCTAAGGACAGGAGCTCACCCTGTCTTGTGGGGACCGACCCAGGTCTATATATAAATAACAAATGTATTACTTATTATTAAATTTTAAAATATTACCTATAATTTACTAGTGGAATTGACCTGGAATTGCAGGAGTAAAATTTCAAGAGTATTTGTGGGTCCTGGGCATGGCCAGGCAGTGGTGGGCATTGGGAACCACTTGGTAATGATAGGCACTCGGCATTGGGCACTTAAGAGCAACAGGCACCAATAGGAGCTGGACACAGAGGGTATCTGGGGCGCAGTGGCGAGAAGCAGTGAGCATCCCTACTGGATAGAAGGCAACATTGGGCAGAGGGGACACTGAGAACCACTGTGCAGTGGGCAACAGGCACCACCAGGGATCTCTACTGGGTACTGGGCATCCCTACTGGGCAGCAGACATCACTGGGCAGTGGGTAGCAGGCAAAACTGGGCACAACCAGGCACCACCTGGAAGTGGTGCCACTGGGGTGGTGTGAGGCCACTCCCATGCACTCCTCTTCCTCCCCTGCTTGCCTTTGCCCATCTGCTACCTGGAGTCAAAGAAGATTTTGTAGCAGTCTCCCCCCACACACAACAAAATAAGTTTTAATTAAGTAAATAAAAAATGTGTCTCTTATTGGTCAAACTGTGTTGGGGCAAAGTGGGATTGTTAATCTTTTCCTGCTAAATATAAACTCATCCAAATGGGACATTTTTTTGACAGGACAAAACACATTGCGTCCCTTTTCACTCCAAAGGGTTATCCCTTTCTGGTTGGAACTTCCCAGCATTGGTTCTTAGTATATCATGAAAACCTGCCACAAATTTCATGCTTTTAGGTCCGGCAGTTTTCGCTTACTCCCAGGAAAGTGTCTTTAGGATTGCAGCCTAAGTAGACTTCATAGGATCATGCACACTGAATGCATGTTTTGAATTCAATTCCAGTGTTTTGTGATCGTTTTTACATCCAGTTATTATTTTTATATGAATATTTTTCGGGTTCTGGAACCAATCGTCTGAGTTTCCATGGTCTCCTATGGGAAAATCTGCTTCACTTAAAGAGCATGCCTCTGGAACCAATTAAGCTTTTTATGTGAGGCACCACTGTATATACAAGTGAAATGTACTTGCATTGAGGGAGTAAAATACCCCCCTTACACCATCCCCCATTGCACATCAACCCCCCATGTGCATCACCCTCCCATGCGCAACTCCCTGATTCTATCTTTGACTCCTTCAAACTTTCTTGCAGACCCAACTTCAGAAAATTAAGAGGAAGAGGAACACCTCAAATCCGCTCTCAGAGAGCTCTGAGCTTGGCTTGATGGCTTCACCCAACCAACTATCTGTAGAGACCTCCCTGGCTTTCCCAATTTGGAAAGTCCTCAAAACCAATGCCAGTCTACTAGGGTAGGATAGGGTGCACACCTGGGGGGACAAATGCCCGGGGCAGGTTTGGGACGCCTCCCGTATGAGGAAAGGTTACAGCATTCAGTGCTCTTCAGTCTAGAAAAGAGGCGCTTGTGGGAGGACATGAATGAGATGTACAAAATTATGCAAGGGATGGATAGAGTGGATAGGGAGACGCTCTTTTCCTTTTCACCTAACACCAGAACGAGGGGACATCCACTCAAACTGAATGCAAGACACATTCATCCAGTTGTCCCGTCCCCGTTTCTGGCATTTGGAGGTCATCCATAGCTACACCCACACCTCATGGCTTGTAACCTGTGATGGTTCTTTCCTCTAGGGATTGGTCCAGTCCCCTCTTAAAAGCATTGAGGCCAGATGCCACCTCCTGTGGCAGGGAGTTCCAAAGACCACCTACATGCTGGATAATATTAAAAGAGAATATTTCCTTTTGTCGGTCCTAACACTCCCAACATTCAATTTTGGTGGATGTCCCCTAGTTCTGGTATTCTGTGAAAGGAGAAAGAGCATCTCTCTATCCACTCTGCCCACCCCTTGAATAATTTGTATGTCTCAATCATGTGTGTCCCCCCATCATGTACTTTAATACTGACTTTTGGTACAACCTGAGACAAGCATACTCGCATACTCATCTGTCATGTATGGCGATGGAGGCAGAGAGAGAGGCTGTCAGTGCTCTGCTAACAGTTAAGAGTGGATGCTGGACTTGATCAGTGGCTGACTGCCTACAACTGATCTTCCCGAGGAGGAGAGCATTGCTTGAAACTGGAGAAGGACACTGGAGAACTCTCTTTTACCTCTTCATGTACTACATATTATACCAGACTCTATATTTTATTCCAATAAAGGTAAAGGTAAATCTATCTATCTGATCACTGTTAAGGGGAGACACTGAGATACACACCTGGAAATATGTGGGTATTTGACAGAGTTCCTCTCTGCTGGGAAGTCATTTGGGGCTGGATCTTCCCTGCGCAGTTGCTGAGAGGCTCCCCCTGCTACGCTCTCCTCTCTTCCTTCTTCTGAGATCACCACCTTCCAACACTGTCTCTGGGTCTTCTGGATCAGGAAGGGGTCGGGATGATCCTCTTCGGCTACAAAGATCAGTTTTTCATTATGATTTTTATTGCAAACCACTAAACATATTGACATAGGCTATGGTGGCACAAGTGGTAACAAACAAATGCCAGTGTTCAAGACCTTAGTCCTTACCCCAGTTCCTGCCAACCTTGCAGTTCAAAAGCATGGTAATGCAGGTAAATAAATAGGTACCACCTCAGTGGGAAGGGAAAACAGCATTCCATGCGCCTTCTGCCTTTTTCACTGTCCCCCCACCAATGGCCCTGGAGCCCAGCCTGCCCTCCTGCCTGGCATCACCATCAGCCACCCCACTGAGCTTGAGAAGCTGAGGAGCTCAGCCTCCTGCAGAATTCAGTTCCATGGCTCAGTCTGGACGCTGGAAGGAGGCAGATCATCCTCATCCTCCTCCCCTTTCTCTCACAGCCCTCCTTGGCCTCTGGGCTGGAAAGAAGTGCAGGCTTTGGTTTGGGTCCCCGTGGGGCACAGCCTGCAGAGCCTGGGGCAGCTGGGCTGTTGCATATGGGGCTGCCTGGCTGGCACCCCCCAGATCTCCACCTCCAGCTCAGGGCAGCCCAGCCCTTCCTTTCCTTCCCCTCCTGCCTGGCATCAGCATCAGCATCAGCCCCCCCCCCCCCTTCTGCGTCTCTTAACACAGCTAGAGCTTCCCCCACCCCTACAACTGACCCCAGAAGGACTCCTTTGGGATGCTCCTGGATCATCCCAAGAATATAAGCTCCTGGGCAGGTATGCAGGAGGAGGAAGAAGGAAGGAAGGAGGGCTGGAGGGCGGTCCAGGAAGGGGCTGGCCCTCTCCTTCTCCCACCATCCTCTTAACCCTTGCAGTGCCAGGCAGAGGAGAGGGAGAAAGAGAAAGGCTAGGATTGCACCATGTACTGTGTTGCCCAGTGGAGTTGCTCCCCCTAAACTACAGCAGTGCTCCTCTCCTAGCTGAGGATTGTCCTCTCATTGGGTCTTGATTTCTGAAGAGGAAGGTGGCAGAGCCTTGTGCACAAGAGGAAGAGGAGCTGGCTGGAGATGGGTGAATTTCTGCAACCAACCATAAAGGTTCTTTGCAAGGTCACACTCAGCCCCAGACTTTCTTAGAGAGGCTTCACCTGAACATCCCACTTGGGTCTCTCTGGGCTTGGATGGGGTCCTGCCAGCAGGGTTGCCATATGTCCCGGAAAACCAGGACAATCCCGTTTTGGGGGATTTCATGCACATTCTGGTAGGTTTGATGGCATCCTGGCCTGGTTTTGTGGAAGAGCATACTGGCCACCCTTGACCTGTGGGATGCCAGCAAGACTGATCCCTGGTGACTCTTGACAGCTGCCCTGCAAATGGACAACAAAGATGGCCAAGAAGATGACCTAGAAGAGCACGTCTGTTAGTGCCAAGCATTCTTGTCCAAGGAGCACCAAGCACATCTGAGGCTCCTCCATTAAAGAAAAGGGAGTGGAGGAGGAGGATAGCTGTGGAGCCAGCAGGGAAAGTCCCATGTCAGTGAGCCTGGGCTGCTCCCCCTGGACTCAGCCCCCTCCTGCCCGCTCCCAGGGACCCCTCCACCTGGACTCAGTCCCCTCCTGCCCACTCCCAGGGACCCCCCCACCTGGACTCAGCCCCCTGCTGCCCAATCCCAGGGACCCCCCCACCTGGACTCAGCCCCCTCCTGCCCACTCCCAGGGACCCCCCACCTGGACTCTGCCCCCTGCTGCCCACTCCCAGGGACCTCCCCACCTGGACTCAGCCCCCTCCTGATCACCCCCAGGGACTCCCCACCTGGACTCTGCCCTCTGCTGCCCACTCCCAGGGACCCCCCATCTGGACTCAGCCCCCTCCTGCACACCCCCAGGGACCCCCCCAGCCGGACTCAGCCCCCCTCCTGTACACCTCCAGGGACCCCGTACCTGGATCAGTCCCCTCCTGTACACCCCCAGGGACCTCCCCACCCGGACTCAGTCCCCCTTCTGCACACCCCCAGGGACCCCCTACCTGGACTCAGCCCCCTTCTTCCCACTCCCAGGGACCACCCCATGTGGACTTAGCCCCCTCCTGCTCACCTCCAGGGAACCCCCCACCTGGACTCAGCCCCCTCCTCCCCACCTCCAAGGATCCTCAAGGGGCTGCAGACTAACCCCAGAGGTTGGGGCTCTGTGCAAGGGATGGGGGGAGACGGGGGTGCCCCTCCTTCACTCTCTTCCCCCCAGCCCCCCCAGCAGTGGAGAGACACTGGCAGTGGAATAGTTGGCGGTGAACAAAGCACAGGCTCTGCTGGGAGCAATTCATGGTGGTTGGGGGGCAAGAGGAGAGACCCTCCCTGCCTCTTTCTCCTCTTCTCTGCCTGGCAATGCGAGGGTTAAGAGGAGCCTCCAGAGGGGGGAGGAGAGGGGAAGCCTCTTCCTGGACCGCCCTCCATCCCTTCCTTCCTTCTTCTCCTGCATCTTCTGTCGCACCGAGTCCTTCTGGGGACCAGCAGGAGGGGCAGATCTAATTGGGGGGAGAAACGTGCTCCAGGTTAGGGGGCAGTGTTGCTGGTGGCAGAAGAAGGATGAGCTCCAGGGTAGTGGAAGAGGCAGAAGCCGAGTGGTGAGACTGGGGTGGAGGCGTGCTGTGGGGGCGGTATGCCTGGCCAGGGACCCTGGAAAAGGAGGTAGGGGTTGGAGCCACAGAGGGAGAGCAGCAGGAGCTAGTGGGGGGACCCTTGAGCAGGAGGGTGGATTGGATCAGGCTGCCCGGGATGTCCCCAGGCAGCAGCTGGAGGGGGGCCTGGAAGATGAGACCGGGAGGGAGGAGGGACATCTACCCCCTTCCCAGCCAGCCCCCCTGCAGCTCCCACAGCAGGACAAGGCTAGTCTGAAGGGATCAGGTGGACCAGGCTCTGCTGGGCAGGACTTCTTTGCAGGGAAGTCCTTTGGGAGGGAGAGGGTGAAAACAGGGGGGTCTTGAAGGATCTTGACCTCCAAGGGAGAAGCAGACTGAGCTCTGCATCCTCCTCAGTAGCCTCAGAGGCGGGGGGGGGGGGAGGCCAGGCCCTCCGGTGGACAGCAAGGTGAGGGAGCTGAGAGGCTCACGGCAGGACCCTCACCCCAACATATGAGGCCTGAGCTTAGATGCCTCATTTGATGGGAGGCCTTTTTGAATCAGGACACTGGAAAGACTGGGAGAGAGAGGGCCAGAAGGGTCCCCTCCTCACTGAAACCAGTGCCAAAAATGACTGGGTGCGGAGAACAGAAAGGGAGGGACTGGAGATACATAGTAGAAGATACAATGTAGATACTCCGTCTTACATGTAGATACATAGAAGTTACAATGTAGATACTCCGTCTTACACCTGCAATTCATTAATATTGTTTTATTTACTGACAACAAAAATCCTAAGAAAAAACTCTGTCTTTTGCAGCCAAACAGATCTTTGCAGCCCCCGTGCCTGACCGAGAAGACCCGGAGATGGTGCTGGAAGGTTGATGCTCTCAGAAGAAGACACTGCGGAGGACGTGGCAGGGGGAGCCTCTCAGCTGTTGCACAGGGAAGATCTAGCCCAAACGACTGCCCTGCAGAGAGGAACTGCCTGACACGGCCTGCATCCAAGACCCACTTATTTCTTGGTGTGTGTCTCAGTGTCTCCCCTCTCCTGAGATCAGGTAGCATGAAATAAACAAATAACTGTAGAGTCTGGAATAATATGTAACATACTGGAGAGTAGCAGAGAGGGGGTAAAAGCAAAGAGATTCAGTGACTGAGCCCACCTCCAGTTCCTCGGGTTGATCACAGTGAGTCATCCCCTCCAACTATCCAACTCCTTATCCGATGTCCACCTCTGGAAGTTCAGTTGCAGGCAGCCTGGCACCATCTATTACAGGATCCACTCTCGGCTCATAGCAGAGCACTGGCCCCATCAGTGTCCACCTCCACGGCCTCACAGGGCACATGTGTCCTCTTGTCCCAGGTTGTTGTACCAAGGGCAGTATAAGAGTACATGGATGAGGGTCTCATGTGCTCCTGCATCACAAGAACAGGGGTTATCCCTGCCCGTTTCTAGGACTTCAAACCTGGCCTTAAGAACACTTGATGGAAAGACATTGCTTCTGCCCAGCAAATATGCCCTGTGCTTGGGGTAGTGAACAGGTTTTGAGGGCATCAGAATATATCTCCTGTCAGTCTGGTCCTAATCTTGTCTTGTCCTTGTCCTAATCTTGTCTGGTCCTAATCTTGTCTTGTCCTGTCCTTGGAACCTTCTCTGCAGAACTCAGACCCATTGCCCAGGATCTCCCCTGATAGTCCCAAAGCATTTATTTTCTTGATAAATAGGGAGAGCCCCAAGGATTGAGTTGCATCTGATAGAATGTTTTTAAAGAAATGGTATTCTTTAGAAGAAGTGGTGGTGAGGATAGTTCAGGGCCAGGAGGAGGCAGGAATGGTGAAGCAGGCTGCTGCTGGATCCTTCCATGGAAGTCTTTCAGGATCCTATCCTCCTGCTCCTGGAAGGCTTACGTGGTTCAGCTCAGATCTGTGCCAGTGATTTCGCTAATCCTATTCTAAGTAGACCCATAGTGACCGCTGACATGGGAAAGACACAAATGCTCTCTTCCTTTACTTTGAGTAGACCTCCTGGTACCTTGTGGGATATGGCAAAGACTACCAAGGAATGCAGACCCCTGAGAAATGGGTGTTGTTGTTTTTTTGCATTTTAGATTGTGAACCCTTTTGAGACAGAGATCCATTAGCTATTAATTAGCTATTAATTTTTCATTATTTTGTAAACTGCTTGTGAACTTTTGGGTTGAAAAGTGGTATATTAATAATGTAGACAGAACTTTAAATCGGGATCTGTTACCCAAAATACAAAAAAAAATTAGGACATCACAGCTCACCTATTTCTCCAGTGCCATGGTGGCCTGGGGATTCGGCACATATCTGTGCACTGGCCTGACCCACCCCCCATAGAGGTGGCATAGGACTAGTGCTTGCTTGACCAAAGGTTAGGATTGCCCTCACTGATATTTGGGCTATCCCCAGGATTGAGGGATCTGCCGCCAGGGAGGCAGCTCTCCCAAAGATGATATGAGACATGGTGCATCAGGCAGCAGGACAGGGATCCAGGCAGGGAGGAGCATCAGGAGCCACTGCTGATACATTATCCCTCTGAGTAGCAAGAAGCTGTCTTGGGGCAGAAAAAGGTGGAGAGAAGGAGGTGAGGATGGTTCAGGCCCAGCAGGGCAGGGGATAGTGAAGGAGGCCTCTGCTGGATCCTACCCCCCAGCCCCTCCTGCTCATGAAAGCTCTGTTGAGTTGGTCCAGATCCAAGTAAACCCATAGTGGCTGATGGAGCTCAACACAGGAAACAAACAAATGTTCCCTTAGCTTGAGGAGAAGTCTGGCTTGCTGCCTGACCCGGTGGGGTACAGTCGGGACTGGCACTGCTGGACCAAGCCATGGGCAGCCCTATTTGAACTGGGCTGTTAGACCCTAAATCAGGGTCTGTTAACTCCAGACCTCTGCATAGAAGAGGTAGAAGCTGTGAATGGGACATTGCTGTTTTGGGGGGCAGATGCTTTTTGAGGTTCTCTCTCTCCAAACCATGTTCTATTTCCTTCCTTCTGCCCCACCCTTCCTTGCCACCACCTCTAAACATTTTTTTCCAAACCTAGCAACCCCTGACCAGGTTGGCAGCCATCATCCTCCCATAATATCATCTCATAGGAAACACAGAGAGAACCATGCCCTGTACTCTGTACCATGCCCTGCACAGCACACATGCCAGCCTGCCTCTCTTTGCAGTTGGGGGATGTTGAAGAAGGAAGCCAATCTAGTCATCACAGTATCTGTAATCTGCACTCTGCTCTGGTTGTTGAGAGCATTGGTTCTTTGACCTGCACACGATGTCCTCTCATCCTTCTCCAGGCAGTGATGGGAGAACAAAGTGAAGAGGGAGAAGCCAGGAGGAGGGCTATAAATGGCCAAAGGGATGCCATGATTGCACTGTAAGGGATGCCATGGTTGCACTGCAGTACTCTGTCCTGGACTGCAATCCTGTATCTGCCTTTTGAGAAGAGATTCTGTCATGATATCCATGGATATTTCCTTCTGACTTGCACTTTAGAATTTCCTTTAGAGTTGCACATCTCTAGACTTTCACTTTAGAGTTTCCATTTACTTACATTTACTTACATACTTACTTACCCTACAATCTCGAGTAACTACGGGAGCACGTAAGAGACATTACGTGTACTCTTAGTTACTGCACTACCTAGTGAAAACCTATGGGAAATTCATATTGCAATCCAGAGCAAATTGTTCTTATACCAGAGCAAGGACTCCACGTAGTTACTCTGGATTGTGCCCTTAGAATCATAGAGTTGGAAGGGACCTAATAGGTCATCTAGTCCAACCCCCTGCCTACAGCAGGAAATCCCACTAGAGCATCCCCGACAGGTGCTCGTCGAGCCTCTGCTTGAAGATTCCCAGTGAGGGAGAGTCCACCACCTCCCTTGGCAATCTCTTCCACTGCCGAACCGCCTGAACCGTCAGGAATTTTTTCCGGATATCCAACCGGAATCTCCTCTCTTGCAGTTTGTACCCATTGATTCTGGTTCTGCTTTCAGAAGCAGCTATGAACAAATGAGCCCCTTCCTCCCTATGACAGCCCTTCAGGACTCAAGGTGAGGTCTCACCAATGAGACCTCCTATCTTCTGATGTGTTTGCTACTCCTCCCAGCTTGGTGTCATCTGCAAATTTGATCAGGCTCCCCCGTCTCCCTTCCTCCAAGTCATTATGAAAATGTTAAAGAGGACTGGGCCCAAGACAGAGCCTTGGGGGACCCCACTTGAAACCGACCTCCAGGTTGATGCAGACCCATTTACTAAAACCCTTTGAGTGCGGCTATCGAGCCAGTTGCAGATCCACCTAACAATTGCCCCCTCGACCCCATATTTTTCCAACTTCCCAATTAAGATGTCATGTGGGACCTTGTCAAATGCTTTGCTGAAGTCAAGATAAATGACATCCACAGCATTGCCATGTCCAGTAAGCTCGTAACCCAATCAAAAAAGGAGATCAGATTTGTCTGGCAAGATTTATTCTTGGTAAATCCATGCTGGGTTGTTTTGATCACCGAGGACTTGTCTAGATGTGCACAAATTGTGTGTTTTATGATTTGCTCTAATATCTTGCCCGGGATTGAAGTCAAACTGACTGGTCTATAATTTCCCGGGTCTTCTTTTTTCCCCTTCTTAAAAATTGGGACTACATTTGCCCTCTTCCAGTCCAGGCTCTTCTCCACTCCTCAAGGGTTTCTCAAAGATGATCGACAGAGGCTCTGCAAGGACATCTGCCAGTTCCTTAAGAACTCCAGGATGCAGCTCATCCGGTCCAAATGACTTGAATTCATTTAGGCCAATTAAGTGGTTACGAACCAGTTCTCTGTCAATCCTTAAGAAATTACATACCTTACATACTTACTTACTGCAGTGCTGATCAGGATTCTCTTTCTGTTCCAGAAACCAATGGGGGATTTGAGGGAGCCAAGCGGGGTCTCTTCGGACATTGACAACCTTGAAGTTGAGGCACAGCCTTTTAGAAACCAAGATTCATCAGGGAAGGAGGAGGGAAGACCCAGCACTGCCTGGAGGACTGAACTCGTTGTCTGTCTCCATAAAATAGAGATCAATGAGGAACATTCTAGAGTAAAGAAAAGTGAGGTGCATCCTTTACACGAAGAAACAACTGAAACAGACACTCATCTTACTTCCAATAAAAGCAGAGGCAGGAGGCAGATAACTGCACTTCAGGGCAGATCAAAGAAGCAGGAGAGAAACAAGAAATGTAGAAATAAGTCTGATGCTCAGGATTGTGGCAACTTCAACATCCTCCCAGAAACAGAAACTGAAAATAAGATTAAAAAATTTACTCACTGTGCAAAGACCTTCAACAGTAAATCCAGAATCACAGCTCATCAAAGAACCCAAACCGGAGAGAAACCATATAAATGCTTGGAGTGTGGAAAGAGTTTCATTGATAGCTCAAGCCTGACTGTCCATCTAAGAATCCACACAGGAGAGAAACCATATGAATGCCTGGAGTGCGGAAAGAGTTTCAGTCAGAACTCCCACCTCACTTTACATCTTAGAACCCACACAAGAGAAAAGCCATATAAGTGCTTGGAGTGTGGAAAGAGCTTCAGTGATAATGGAAATCTCACTAAACATCAAAGAACCCATACAGGGGAGAAACCATATAAATGCTTGCAGTGTGGGAAAAGCTTTACTTGGAACTCAAGCCTTACTTTGCATCTAAGAACCCATTCAGGGGAGAAACCATATAAATGCTTTGAGTGTGGAAAGAGCTTCACTGAAAATTCTAAGCTGACTGTGCATCAAAGAACCCACACAGGGGAGAAACCGCATAAATGCTTGGAGTGTGGAAAGAGTTTCATTTATAGCTCAAGCCTGACTTTTCATCTAAGAACCCATACAGAGGAGAAACCATACAAATGCATGGAGTGTGGAAAAAGTTTTACTATGAACTCACACCTGACGGTGCATGAAAGAATCCACACAGGGGTAAAACCATATAAATGTTTGAAGTGTGGAAAATGCTTCAATTGCAACTCAAGCCTGACTGTGCATGAAAGAACCCACACAGGGGAGAAACCATATAAATGCTTGGACTGTGGAAAGAGTTTCATTGATAGCTCAAGGCTGACTGTCCATCTAAGAATCCACACAGGGGAGAAACCATATAAATGCCTGGAGTGTGGAAAGAGTTTCACTGATAGCTCAAGCCTGACTATCCATCTCAGAATCCACACAGAGGAGAAACCGTATAAATGCCTGGAGTGTGGAAAGAGCTTCAGCCAGAACTCAAGCCTGACTCTGCATCTTAGAATCCACAAAGGGGAGAAACCATATAAATGCTTGGAGTGTGGAAAGAGCTTCATTGAGAGCTCAATCCTGACAGTGCATCAAAGAATCCACACAGGAGAGAAACCATATAAATGCTTCGAGTGTGGAAAGAGTTTCAGTGCTGGATCGAGGCTGACTGTTCATCAAAGAATCCACACTGGGGAGAAACCATATCAATGCTTGGAATGTGGAAAGAGCTTTAGTCAGAACTCGCACCTGACTGTGCATCAGAGAACCCACACAGGGGATACACCATATAAATGCTTGGAGTGTGGAAAGAGATTCAGTCAGAACTCGAACCTGATTACACATCAAAGAATGCACACAGGGAAAATGGAATTTCTTAATGTAAATCTCCTAGGAGAAAGGTGGGTTGCCCCTTCCACCCAGGAGGCAGGCCAGACTGGACCTTCTCCTTTTTGGAGGGAGCCCCCTAGATCCTAGTCAATGTCACCAAGCCGGAATCAGGAGGATCCCCCAGAAAAGATTGCTGTCTTGCAAATGACGTTAATGCAGCAAAACCCCTTTAAGGCTGCTGATGTAGCTGCACCCCTTATAGAGTGTGCAGTGATTCTGTCTGGAGGTACTCGACCTGACATGGACAGTACAAAATCTTTTAGAAGAACTGACACTTTGTTTGTCTTCTTCAAGGGTCCATCCAAAGGTAAAAGGGCCTCTAACCCCCAAATCCAGAATAACTACGGGAGCACGTAAAGACTTTACGTGCACCCATAGTTACTGCACCACCTAGTGAAAACCTATGGGAAATTCATATTGGAATCCAGAATAAGTTGTTCTTACACCGGAGCAAGGACTCCCCGTAGGGATTTTGCCCTAAGTCTACAATAGCTCAGTGGCTAAACTTTAACAGGGTCCTGATAATGGCAGAGTTTAGCCACTGAGCTATTGTAGATTTAGAGGCCCTTTTACCTTTGGATGGACCCTTGAAGAGGACAAGCAAAGTGCCAGTTTTTCTAAAAGATTTTGTTCTGTCCATGTAATACATGAGAGCAGTGATGGGCTTCAAAGAAATTAAGAACCGGTTCTCTGTCCATCTGGCAGCCACTTTTAAATGGCTATTTTTAAACTTTATATGT
This sequence comes from Cryptoblepharus egeriae, assembly GCA_030015325.1. Classification (NCBI taxonomy): domain Eukaryota; kingdom Metazoa; phylum Chordata; class Lepidosauria; order Squamata; family Scincidae; genus Cryptoblepharus; species Cryptoblepharus egeriae. The sequence continues at coordinate 2,899,577 of JAREYC010000002.1, forward strand.
ACTATCTCTTGTTAAGAACCGGTTCTATAGTGTAGGTGCGAACCTGCTGCTGCCCACCACTGCATGAGAGCCCTCCTGGCTTCGAGGGAGTCCTACTCACACTCATAAGTCCTCTGTGGATTTGGGGAGAAGGGAGGCAAGACAGTCTCCTGTATCCTGTGGAACCAGGAGTTCACCTTTGGGATAAAAGCTGGATCTGGTCTGAGTACCACCCTGGCCTTCTGAAAAATGCACAGATTAGAGTTAGTGGAGAGGGCTCCAATTTCAACGATCCTCCCAGCTGAAGTCATTGCCACCTGTAAAACAGTTTTGAGAGTCAGTTCTGGAATACCCAGATCACTCATAGGCTCAAAGTGAGACTAAAAGCACAATCCAGAGTAACTGCGGGAGCTCTTACATCAACTTAAGAAAAATTTACTCTGGATTGCTCTATGCATTTCCCATAGATTTCCTATAGGTGGCAGCAACATAAGAACTCCCATAGTTACTCTGGCTTGTGCTATTAGTTAGGGCATCCAAAACTAGTTGTAAGTCCCAAGTTGAGAACCTATGGACTGTTGGGGGGGGGGATAACTGAGAGACTCCCTTGAGGAAGTCCTCTTTGGAGGAAATCTAAAAAATCCTTAAACCTGGAATGGGATGGGTTAATACCTGTAGAAATGCCCCAGGATCTAAACCGCTTCCAGGTGGCTCGGTATGTCCAGGTAGACAGTAGCAGTGCCAAAGTTGCCAAACTCTGACACCTGTGCAGTCTCTTCTGAAGCTGAATTGCTTGTATCATATTTGTTCATTGACATTAAAGTTTTATGTATATATTTCTGATTTTTTACTCCTGATTTTAAGAATATGTCAAGTGTTGGCATTTGAGAAAATGATACAGTTGATGGCCCATAATCAGTGGAAAATACTTAGAATCATAGAATCATGGAAGGGACCTAGTAGGTCATCTAGTCCAACCCCCTGCCTGCAGCAGGAATTCCCCCTAGAGCATCTCCAACAGATGCTCATCGAGCCTCTGCTTGAAGATCCCCAGTGAGGGAGAGTCCACCACCTCCCTTGGCAATCTGTTCCACTGCCGAACCGCCCTCACCGACAGGAATTTTTTCCGGATTTCCAGCCGGAATCTCCTCTCTTGCAGTTTGTCCCCATTGGTTCTAGTTCTGCTTTCAGAAGCAGCTATGAACAAATTGGCCCCTTCCTCCCTATGACAGCCCTTCAGGTATCTGAAGAGGGCAATCATGTCTCCCCTCAGCCTCCTCTTCTCCAGGCTGAACATCCCAAGTTCCCCCAACCTTTCCTCGTAGGGCTTCCCTTCCATCCCACTGATCATTCTTGTCGCTCTCCTCTGGACTTGCTCCAGTTTGGCTGCATCTTTCTTCAAGTGAGGGGCCCAGAACTGAACATAGGACTCAAGGTGAGGTCTGACCAATGCAGAGTAAAGAGGAACTAGAACTTCTCGCGACTTGGAAGCTCCAGTCCTCTTAATGCAGCTAAAATGGCATTTGCCTTCTTTGCAGACACATCACTGCTGACTCATGTTCAGCTTGTGATCCACGGCGACTCCAAGATCCCGCTCACATGTTGTGCTGCCAAGCCAAGTATCCCCCATTTTATACCTATGTTTTTGGTTTTTATTGCCTAAGTGCAGAACCTTCCACTTCTCCCTGTTGAAATTCATTCTGTTTGTTACAGCCCAGGATTCCAGTTTATCCAGATCCTCCTGGAGGTTTCTCCTTCTTCTGATGTGTTTGCTACTCCTCCCAGTTTGGTGTCATCTGCAAATTTGATCAGGCTCCCCCGTATCCCTTCCTCCAAGTCATTGATGAAAATGTTAAAGAGAACCGGTCCCAAGACAGAGCCTTGGGGGACCCCACTAGAAACCAACCTCCAGGTTGACACAGAACCATTTACTAAAACCCTTTGAGTGCGGCCATCGAGCCAGTTGCAGATCCACCTAACAATTGCCCTGTCTAGCCCATATTTTTCCAACTTCCTAATTAAAATGTCATGTGGGACTTTGTCAAATGCTTTGCTGAAGTCAAGATAAATGACATCCACAGCATTGCCATGTCCAGTAAGCTCGTAACCCCATCAAAAAAGGAGATCAGATTTGTCTGGCAAGAGTTATTCTTGGTCAATCCATGCTGGGTTGTTTTGGTCACCGAGTACTTGTCTAGATGTGCACAAATTGTGTGTTTTATGATTTGCTCTAATATCTTGCCCAGGATTGAAGTCAAACTGACTGGTCTATAATTTCCTGGGTCTTCTTTTTTCCCCTTCTTAAAAATTGGGACTACCTTTGCCCTCTTCCACTCCAGTGGCACTTCTCCACTCCTCAGGGATGTAATTGAGGATCCTCAGGGATCCTCTTGTTGTAACTGGCATTGTCTAGCAAACCATATTTAGACTTTAGGCTTGAAAAGGGAAAAGATTTGCAGTTCAATTGATCAATGAACTGATCTTAAGTGAGGACAGACTTATCACCCATGTCTTCCATATAAAATGTTCCTTCCCAATCTTCAGTTTAGGATTAGCCCACATACAGTGCAATCATAAGCATGTCTGCTCAGAACTAAGTCCCATTGCGTTCAATAGTAGTTACTCCCAGGAAAGTTTAATTAGGATTGCAGCAAAAGTCAAATTAGTATGTGAGTAAGGGTCAAAATCATATTTACTTGCCATTCTAACAAAAGATATTGATGAAGAAAGGGGCATATATAAGCAAAGACTGTCCTTTACCATTACGGCTCAAGTACAGACGTTTCTAGCCAGACCCATGATGGGAAATCAGATGAATTACTATCCCACTGTTTACAAAAGGTAAGTAGATATACTTGATAGAGCAAAACCTTGTAGGCCAAAATCCCCTCCCTACATGGTAACAGCATTCTTTTCATAGATATTCTTGGTGTTGTAGTTTCCCATATAAATTTCTAAACAAAACTTTGACAAATGAATATTTGAAATTACTTTGGATCTGGATGTCTTTAAGCCTATCCCTTTGGGGTAAAGTAAATGTACTTAAAATGAACATTGTTTCCTGCATTATTCATGTTTTAGCTCTCTTCCAAAGTATTTTTAAGATGTTTTATTTTTTCACAATTTTCATCATTAGTCTCAAGCTCATCTCTCTCTCTCTCTCTCTCTCTCTCTCTCGCTTTTCAATGAAGAAGTTCTCAAAGCGGTATACAAAGGAAATGAAAAACTGGCCCTACACACCCCAGCAATGCCTGTTCTTTTCTGTTTAATAGCTAATGGGTCCCTGTCCCAAAAGGCCGCACAATCTAAAATGCACAAGAACACCATTGCCAAAGAGGAACACCCACTTGAAAGAGTGCCTCTTGCCCAGTTAGCTTATTACTGCAGTCCTAGGGTGGCACATGTAGTTAAGACACTGTGCCTGTTAACCAGCAGGCCAGGGTTCGAGACCCGGGTCAGTCCCCACAAGACAGGATGAGCTCCTGTCCTTAGCCCAGCTCTGCGACGCAGCTGGATCCAATCGTATTGGCTCTGCCTTTCCATTGGACTATTTCAGTAGCGTGGAGAGGGGGGATTTTGCTGCTTGGGGAACAGCATATCCTCCATGTATCAATCGCCTTCGTGCTTCGTATGCATGAAGTCTTTCAAGACTGACAGGTGCCTGCTTTAAGCCCTGGCTAAGCTGGTAGAAGGTCCAGCACAACTCCTGTGCTGGCGCCACTCCAAGGGAGAGTTAGGCCGGTGCACAGGCATGCACTTGCCTTCCTACATCCCCCAGGGAACAGGAAGTCTGATGAGTTGTGCTGGCCTAGGTAAGGATTGCACCATGTAATGTGTTGCCCAGTGGAGTTGCTCCCCCTAAACTACAGCAGTGCTCCTCTCCCAGCTGAGGATTGTCCTCTCATTGGGTCTTGATTTCTGAAGAGGAAGGTGGCAGAGCCTTGTGCACATGAGGAAGAGGAGCTGGCTGGAGATGGGTGAATTTCTGCAACCAACCATAAAGGTTCTTTGCAAGGTCACACTCAGCCCCAGACTTTTTAAGAGAGGCCTCACCTGAACATCCCATGTGGGTCTCTCCGGCTTGGATGGGGTCCTGCCAGCAGGGTTGCCATATGTCCCAGAAAGCCCAGACAATCCCATTGGGGGGGGGGGGTGGATTTCATGCGCAAACTGGTCAGTTTTTGTGGAAGAGCATTATGGCAACCCCAGGCCTGTGGGGATCCTGTGGCTGATCCCTCTGGCTGACTCTTGACAGCCTTCGCCCCACAAATGGAGAGCAAAGATAGCCAAGAAGATGACCTAGAAGAGCAAGTTGGTTAATGCCAAGCATCCTTGTCCAAGGTGTTAAAGAAAAGGGAGAGGAGGGGAACCCTCAGAATGGCTGTGAAAGGCTGGATCTCCTCTGATCCAGAGGAGAGGGAGTTTCCAGCTCCAGGTAGGGGAGAAGGTTGTCAATGCAGGTAGAACACGAGGTCTCACTTCAGTGAGCCTAGGCTGCCCCCACCTGGACTCAGCCCCCTCCTGCCTATCCCAGGGACCCCCCCCCAACCTGGACTCAGCCTCCTTCTGCACACCCCAGGGACCCCCCACCTAGACTCAGCCCCCTCCTGCACACCCCCAGTGACCCCCCACCTGGACTCAGCCCTCCTCCTGCACACCCCCAGGGACCCCCCCCCTGGAGACAGCCCCCCCTCCTACACATCCCCAGGGGCCCCCCCACCTGGACTCAGCCCCCTTCCTGCACACCCCCAGGGACCCCCCCTGGAGACAGCCCCCCCTCCTACACATCCCCAGGGACCCCCCCACCTGGACTCAGCCCCCTTCCTGCACACCCCAGGGACCCCCACCTGGACTCAGCCCCCTCCTGCACACCCCCAGTGACCCCCCACCTGGACTCAGCCCTCCTCCTGCACACCCCCAGGGACCCCCCCTGGAGACAGCCCCCCTCCTACACACCCTCAGGGACCCCCCCACCTGGACTCAGCCCCCCTCCTGCACACCCCAGGGACCCCCACCTGGACTCAGCCCCCTCCTGCACACCCCCAGGGACCCCCCACCTGGACTCAGCCCCCTCCTGCAACACCTAGGGACCCCCCAGCTGGACTCAGCCCCACTCCTGTACACCTCCAGGCACCCTGTACCCGGACTCAGCCCCCCTCCTGCACACCCCCAGGGACCTCCCCACCTGAACTCAGCCCCCTCCTGTACGCCCCCAGGCACCCCCTACCTGGACTCAGCCCCCTCCTGTACGCCCCCAGGTACCCCCTACTTGGACTCAGCCCCCTCCTGCACACCCCCAGGGACCCCCCCAGCTGGACTCAGCCCCACTCCTGTACACCCCCAGGCACCCCCTACATGGACTCAGCCCCCTCCTGTTCACCCCCAGTTACCCCCCACCCGGACTCAGCCCCCTCCTGCACACCCCCAGGGACCCCCTACCTGAACTCAACCCCCTCCTGCACACCCCCAGGGACCCTCCAAGGGCTGCAGACCCCCCCCCCCCAGGCTGAGGCTCTGTGCAAGGAATGGGGGACACAGGGGACTCTGCAAGGAATGAGGGAATCCTTCTCCCTCTCTCCATGTTCCCCCTGGCAGTGGAATAGCTGGAGGGGGCGAAGCACAGGCTCTGCAGGGGGGAGGGGGAGGGGGAGAGACCCTCCCTGCCTCTTCCTCCTCTTCTCTGCCTGGCCCTGTGAGGGTTAAGTGGAGCCTTCAGAGGGGGCAGGAGAGAGGCAGCCCCTTCCTGGACCTCCCTCCACCACTCCCTCCTTCCTTTCTTTCTTCTGCATCCTTGCCCAGGAGTCGTATCCTCTGCGGAGCATCCCAAAGAGTCCTTCTGGGGACAAGCAGGAGGGTCAGTTCTGGGGGTGGGAGTGGAAGGGAGGGGGGCAGAGAACAGCCCAAGGTTGGGAGGAGTGATGCTGATGGCAGGTGGGAAAGAAGGCTCCAGCGCCGGACGTGGGGGGCAGCGAAGGCGATTGCTCTGCCTGGGGAGAGACCCTGGAAAAGGTGGAAGGGGGAGCAACGAGTGGGGTGCTGAGAGCAGCAGGAGCCGGTGGGGGAGACCCTGCCCAGCCCTCCACATGAGCTCTCCACCACAGCAAGGACTGCAGGCACAGAGAGGGGGGATTCCAGTGCCTCAGTTTCCCTCCCAAACCACGTCCTCTCTTTATGAACAGAGGGGCCCAGTGCGCTCCTGTTTTGTGGCCACCTTCATAGCATGATCCCTTCAACACCCAGCCTCCACCAGCTGCTCTTCCTGCCTCCCCCCCCCATAGTGAGTCAACCCCTCCAACTATCTGGCTCCTTATCCCATGTCTGCCTCTGGAAGGTCAGCCGCAGGCAGCCAAGCACCGTCTGATGCAGGCTCCACTCTCAGCAGAGCACTGACCCCCTCAATGTCCACCTCCATGGCCACACAGGACGGATGCCTTACGTGGTTCTACTCACATCTGTGCCAACGATGTGGCCAGTCCCTTTCTAAGTAGTCCCATAGTGGCCGCTGACATGGGAAAGACACAAATGTTCCCTTACCTTGAATAGACATCTAGCAGCCTTGTAAGATATAACAGGCTGTTTCGGCCCTGCTGTACCAAGGAGACTCTGAGAACTGGGTGTTGAACTCTAATCATCGTCTGTTACCCAAAATACAAAAGAAATTAGGACATCACAGCTCACTGATCTCTCCACTGCCAGGGTGGCCAGAGGAGACAGCACATCTCTGTGCACTGGCCTAACATCCTCCCAGAAGTGGCATAGGACTTATGCAGGCCTAACCAAGGGTTAGTATTGTGCTCTCAGTATCACCCCTTTCCAGACAAACACAGTTTCCCCAGGACTGAAGAATCTGCCACCAGGGTGGCAGCTCTCTCACATGGTGTGCCAGGCAGGACAGGGATCCAGAGAGGGAGGAGCATCAGGAGCCATTGGTGATACTTTCTCCCTCTGAGTGGCAGGAAGCTTTCCTGGGGCAGTAGAACGTGAAGAGAGGATGGTGAGGATGGTTCACACCCAGCAGGGCAGGGGATGATGGAGGCTGCTGCATCATATCCCCCTTCCTGCACCTGAAAGCCCTATTGAGCTGATCCAGATCTGAGTAGACCCATAGTGAATGCTGAAGGAAAGAACACAGGAAAGTCTTGAGGAGACGTCAGGCTCACTGCCTGGCCTGGTGAGGTTCAGGAGGGGCTGGCACTACTGTAGCAAGGCATGGGCAGCCCTATTAAAACTGGGTTGTAAATCAGGATCTGTTAACTAAAATTCCAGCCCTCCCTCAGCATGCCAGAGGTAGAAGCTGTGGGTGGGACATGGCTGTTTTTGGTGGGTGATTTTTTTTGAGGTTCTCTCTCTCCAAACCATGTTTTATTTCCTCCCTTCTTCCCCACCCTTCCTTGCCACCTCCACCCCTAACCTTTTCTTCCAAACCTACCAAACCCCGAGCATTATGGCAGCCATTTTTCTCCCATAATATCATCTCGTAGGCAGCACAGAGAGAGTCAAATGTGCCCTGTGCCCTCACTTGTGCCTGCACAGCACTCCTGTCACCAGCCTCTCTTTGGAGGTGGGGGGATGTTGAAGAAGAAAGCCAATCCAGTCTTCACTGTACCTGTGATCTGCACTCAGCTCTGGTTGTTCAGAGCATAGATTCCTTGATCTGCACATGTTGTCCTCTCGTCCTTCTTCTACAGGCAGGGATGGGAGAACCAAATGAAGAGGGAGAATCAGGAGGAAGGGGATAAGAGGCCAAAGGGATGCGATGGGTGCACTGTAAGGATTTAAGGCTTAAAAGGAATGGTGCTCTGGATGTAATGAAAGCATGTGTAGTGCCATTACAAACTATTATCCCCCCCCCCAGACACAGGTTTGCAGAGTCTCTACTTGTTGCTTTCAACCAAAACCTCCTTTCCCTTCAGATGTCCCTTTAACCTCCACTCCATGCTACCATTTCTGCTATCCTCCCATGTGCATGAATGGCCAGAGCTTCTGGACTCTGAAATGCCCAGATAGGTTGTAGATACAGGTTTTGGCTTGGCTCCCTTTTATGCTTTTCTTTCCCTCACTTTCTTTTTGGAGCTCAGTGTCCTCTTCAAGCCATTTAAGAATGAAACTCCTTACAGATCAGCCCCACACTACAAATCGACAGGTGTTTTAGCATTGATGAGATGGCAGCATGACATTAAAGGTCCCAATATTCCTGTGAGAGTCCAGAGGGAGGCTTCCTCTGGTGGCTTCTCCCCAGAAATATAATGCACCAGGTCTGACCAAGCAGTCACCATCCCAGGACCAGTTCAGGCTGTATCAGGCCAGTCAGCCACAACTGTGCTCCTTCTCCACAACATCTGACTGAGAGTCAGTCTCTGGCCTGGGCGGCAATCCTGGATCTGCTTTCCAAGAAGAGAGTCTGTGTCGTGGTCTCCATTGGGATTTCCCTCTGACTTCCCATCTCTAGACTTGCACTTTAGGGTTTCCACTGACTTACTGCAGTGCTGATCAGGATTCTCTTTCTGTTCCAGAAACCAATGGGGGATTTGAGGGAGCCAAGCGGGGTGTCTTCGGACACTGACAACCTTGAAGACAGCCTTGAGCCTTTTAGAAACCAAATGGGATCAGGGAAGGGGGAGGGAAGACCCAGCACTGCCTGGAGCACTGAACTCGTTGTCTGTCTCCATAAAATAGAGATTGATGAGGAACATTCTAGATTAAAGAAAAGTGAGGTGCATCCTTTACATGAAAAAACAACCAAAACAGATACACATCTTACTTCCAGAAAAAAGAGGCTCAGGAGGCAGAAAGCTGTGCTTCAGGACAGATCAAAGAAGCAGGAGAGAAACAAGAAATGTAGAAATAAGTCTGAGGATCAGGATTATGTCAACTTCAACATTCTCCCAGAAAAAGAAACTGAAAGAAATATTAAAAAATATACTCACTGTGCAAAAAGCTTCAAGAGGAATTCCAAACTTATAGCTCATCAAAGGATCCACACAGAGGAGAAACCATATAAATGTATGGAGTATGGAAAGAGTTTCATTGGTGGCTCAAGCCTGAGTGTGCATCAAAGAAGCCATACAGGACACAAACCATATAAATGTATGGAGTGTGGAAAGAGCTTTAGTCAGAGCTCAAGTCTGATTCTGCATCAAAGAACCCATACAGGGCAGAAACCATATAAATGTATGGAGTGTGGAAAGAGCTTTAGTCAGAATGGAAATCTGACTCGTCATCAAAGAACCCACACAGGGCAGCAACCATATAAATGTATGGAGTGTGGAAAGAGCTTCAGTCTGAACTCAAGTCTGACTGTGCATCAAAGAACCCACACAGGGCAAAAACCATATAAATGTATTGAGTGTAGAAAGAGTTTCATTAATGGCTCAAGCCTGACTGTGCATCAAAGAACCCACACAGGGCAGCAACTATATAAATGTATGGAGTGTGGAAAGAGCTTCAGTCTGAACTCAAGTCTGACTGTGCATCAAGGAACCCACACAGGGCAAAAACCATATAAATGTATTGAGTGTTGAAAGAGTTTCATTAATGGCTCAAGCCTGACTGTGCATCAAAGAACCCACACAGGGCAGAAACCATATAAATGTCTGGAGTGTGGAAAGAGCTTCAGTCTGAACTCACACCTGACTCTGCATCAAAGAACCCACACAGGGCAGAAACCATATAAATGTATTGAGTGTGGAAAGAGCTTCAGTCAGAACTCACATCTGACTCGGCATCAAAGAACCCACACTGGGGAAAAACCATATAAATGCTTTGAGTGTGGAAAGAGCTTCAGTGGAAGTGGAGAACTCAGGAAGCATCGAAGAATCCATACAGGGAATAAATCATTTACCGTATTTCCCGAACCATGAGACGCACTGGACCATGAGACGCACCAAAATTTAGAGGAGAAAAACAAAACAAAAAAAATTCTGAACCAAATGGTATACTAATATATTTAATAAAATGTAGCAGAATTAATATTTCAACCATGCAAAGTCAATAGTGGTATTAAGAACCTTCTTTAACATTCTTTAATTGTTTAAATTGTTCTTAGTTTTTTTTAAATCAAATTGTATTTTAATTGTATTTTAATTATGTTTTAATCAATATGATCATTTTAATGGTGTTTTATTATGATTGATGTTAGCCGCCTTGAACTCTGTCTTGCAGGTGAGGAAAGGCGGGATATAAATTAAATAAATAAATTTAATAATAATACATTCAACTATACATTCAATAATACATTCAACCATAGAAATACAATTAACATGTACCATAAATGTACCATGTACTATATTTAGAGCCATCATCAGTGTCATGAACTCCAGGGTTGAAAGAGCATAGGGGCTGAAAAAAGAATAGGTCCCCTGGTGGCTTCTCTGAATCAAATACCACTTACTTCTGAGTAGACCTGGAAAGGATTGTACCCAAAGGCTGAAAAAGAGCACATGTCCTGGAAAAGGGGGAAAGATGGACACTCTGTGCAGGCCAAGTCAATCCTGGATTGGCTTAAGCCTGGGTGCCTGCCAATCTAGATTCTATGAGATACACACACACACACACACACACACACACACACACACACACACACAAGTGAATATTATATATATATAAAAATACACATTCACACACACACACACATGTGTGTGTGTTTGAGTGTGTGTATTATATATATTTCATATATTATATCATAGAATCATAGAATCATAGAATCATAGAGTTGGAAGGGACCTAGTAGGTCATCTAGTCCAACCCCCTGCCTGCAGCAGGAATTCCCCCTAGAGCATCTCCAACAGGTGCTCATCGAGCCTCTGCTTGAAGATCCCCAGTGAGGGAGAGTCCACCACCTCCCTTGGCAATCTGTTCCACTGCCGAACCGCCCTCACCGACAGGAATTTTTTCCGGATTTCCAGCCGGAATCTCCTCTCTTGCAGTTTGTCCCCATTGGTTCTAGTTCTGCTTTCAGAAGCAGCTATGAACAAATTGGCCCCTTCCTCCCTATGACAGCCCTTCAGGTATCTGAAGAGGGCAATCATGTCTCCCCTCAGCCTCCTCTTCTCCAGGCTGAACATCCCAAGTTCCCCCAACCTTTCCTCGTAGGGCTTCCCTTCCATCCCACTGATCATTCTTGTCGCTCTCCTCTGGACTTGCTCCAGTTTGGCTGCATCCTTCTTAAAGTGAGGTGCCCAGAACTGAACACAGTACTCAAGGTGAGGTCTCACCAATGCAGAATAAAGAGGAACTATAACTTCTCGTGACTTGGAAGCTACAGTCCTCTTAATGTAACCTAAAATGGCATTTGCCTTCTTTGCAGACACATCACCTGCTGACTCATGTTCAGCTTGTGATCCACGGCGACTCCAAGATCCCGCTCACATGTTGTGCTGCCAAGCCAAGTATCCCCCATTTTATACCTATGTTTTTGGTTTTTATTTCCTAAGTGCAGAACCTTCCACTTCTCCCTGTTGAAATTCATTCTGTTTGTTACAGCCCAGGATTCCAGTTTATCCAGATCCTCCTGGAGGTTTCTCCTATCTTCTGATGTGTTTGCTACTCCTCCCAGTTTGGTGTCATCTGCAAATTTGATCAGGCTCCCCCGTATCCCTTCCTCCAAGTCATTGATGAAAACATTAAAGAGAACCGGTCCCAAGACAGAGCCTTGGGGGACCCCACTAGAAACTGACCTCCAGGTTGACACAGAACCATTTACTAAAACCCTTTGAGTGCAGCCATCGAGCCAGTTGCAGATCCACCTAACAATTGCCCTGTCTAGCCCATATTTTTCCAACTTCCTAATTAAAATGTCATGTGGGACTTTGTCAAATGCTTTGCTGAAGTCAAGATAAATGACATCCACAGCATTGCCATGTCCAGTAAGCTCGTAACCCGATCAAAAAAGGAGATCAGATTTGTCTGGCAAGATTTATTCTTGGTAAATCCATGCTGGGTTGTTTTGATCACCGAGTACTTGTCTAGATGTGCACAAATTGTGTGTTTTATGATTTGCTCTAATATCTTGCCCGGGATTGAAGTCAAACTGACTGGTCTATAATTTCCCGGGTCTTCTTTTTTCCCCTTCTTAAAAATTGGGACTACATTTGCCCTCTTCCAGTCCAGGCCCTTCTCCACTCCTCAAGGATTTCTCAAAGATGATCGACAGAGGCTCTACAAGGACATCTGCAAGTTCCTTAAGAACTCGAGGATGCAGCTCATCTGGTCCAAATGACTTGAATTCATTTAGGCCAGTTAAGTGGTTTCGAACCAGTTCTCTGTCAATCTTAATCTGCTGTTCTGCACCATCCATGTTTTCATTACCTCTTAGGGGATGTAAACACATCCCCGAATCAGTCAATGATCCCGCACCCCCATTTGCACAGCCCTCCTTCTGTGAATAGACGGATGCAAAGTAGGAGTTGAGCAGCTCCGCCTTCTGCTGGTTTCCAGACACCTGTTGTCCATCCTTGTCCAAGAGCAGCCCCACCCCCTCGTCTCTCCTCCTGTTCCTCTGGGCATATCTAAAGAAGCTCTTTTTGTTATCTTTGACTCCCCTGGCCAGCCTCAGCTCATACTGAGCTTTAGCATCCCTGACCCCCTCCCTACATGACCGGGCTACCTGCCTGTACTCCTCTCTGGTGATCTTTCCAGTCTTCCACTCCCTATACTTCTCTTTCTTTAACTTCAGCTGATCCCCAAGTTGCCTGTGGAGCCAACCTGGTTTTTTCAGCATTTTCCCCCCTTTCTTTTTTATTGGAATTGTTTCTGACTGTGCTTGTAGAAGCTGCCTCTTAAGGAGCTCCCACCCATCTTGGGCCCCTTTCCCCATTAGATCATCAACCCATGGGATCCCACCTATGACTCCTCTAAGCCTGTTGAAACCAGCTTTCCTGAAATCCAACATATAAGTTTCACTCTGCACTCTTTTTATTTCCCACATTATTCTAAATTCCAGCAGCTCATGATCGCTTTCCCCTAAAGTTCCCACTATGTTGACCTGATCAACCAGTTCTTCACGATTAGTTAAGATCAGGTCAAGGATGGCCCCTCCCCTTGTCGTTTCCTCCACCTTCTGGACCATGAAGTTATCTTCCAGGCCCATCAGGAATCTACTGGAGCTTCCATGTTTGGCTGAGTTTGTCTCCCAGCAAATGTCTGGGTAGTTAAAGTCCCCCATTACTACTACCTCATATTTCCTTGCAATGCCTGCCAGTTGCTCCAAGAAGACATCGTCTACTCCTTCTCCTTGACCTGGCGGTCTATAGTAGACGCCCACCACAATGTTTTGTTTTTTATTTTCCCCCCCTACTTTTACCCAAACACACTCCACAGGGATATCCGGACCACTCTCCTGGATTTCAGAGCAAGTGTATATGTTCTTGACATATAATGCTACTCCACCTCCCCTTTTGCCACTTCTGTTCCTCCGGAACAGCTGATAGCCTTCCAATTGTGTGTTCCAGTCATGGGAGTCCCACCAAGTTTCAGTTATTCCTATCAAATCAAATTTCCCTTCACTTGCTAAAAGCTCCAGCTCATCTTGTTTATTTCCCAGGCTCTGTGCATTTGTGTAAATGCAACTTAAGCCCTGGAGGTTGCAACTCAATGCATTTCCCTCCTTTTTTGTAAGGCCAGAACCCTCTAAAGACTTTTGAGTTACAGCTGTGCCCTGGCAATTTCCATCCAGAGCATTTTCCTTATTCCTAGGTTCCCTTTGGACGTAACCCACCCCCTTCTTATTTAGTTTAAAGCCCTCCTGATCAGGTTGGCCATCTCCCGTCTGAAGACACTCTTCCCCCAACCCGTAAGATGTAGTCCATCCTTTGCTAGGAGTCCTTCCTCAAGGAAGTTCATCCTGTGATCCCAGAATCCAAATCCTTCCCGATGACACCATTTTCGAAGCCAGCTATTGACCTGAAAAATCTTGCCATCTCTCTGAGGACCTTTGCCAATTACTGGGAGGATGGTATATGTAAGTATATGTATATACTTTCATTCTCTTGGGGAAGGGTGAGTGTGTGCATGTGGGGGTGGCTGCTGGGGGTTATTGGAGGGAGGGGAAACTAGTAAGTAGAGGGTTTCTGGGGGGAGCATTTAGGGGTGACTAGTGGGGATGGCTGGGACTAGTGGGTGCAGTGGGTAGTTGGGAAGGGGAGACACATTAAAATAAAGGAGAAATACTCATTGTTTTCCTGCACTTAATTTCTACACTTTAAAAGGCTTTAAAGGTTGTTCAGAGCCAGAGAAACCTGAACTGAGAGGGTTAAAAGGCTATTTAACCTCTATGCAGTCAGGGATTAAACTGTATGGCAACCAGGCAAACATTTCTCTGCAAACTGCAGGCATCCTGCAGAGTGGATAACTGAGTGTTAAAAGGACCATCACTTTTAAGAGATGCACCAACATTTCTCCCCATTGTTTTGGGGGGAAAAAGTCCGTTATGGTAAATGTTAAAACTGGAAAATGCTTCAGGGATAATAGAAACCTGACTCGACATCAAAGGATTCATACAGGGGAGAAACCATATTCAGTGGTACCTTTCAAGATGAATGCCCTATAAGATGTATGCTCTGAAATGCAAACTCAAATTCCTATGGGATTTTGCTCTGTAGGACGAATGTGTTTTGTAAGACGGATCCTCATTGGGTACCAGTACCTGCAGTACCAGTGAGGAGGCCAGCAGAGGGAGCACAGGCAGCATATCAGAGCTCCTTCTCTTGCATGTCACAGCTTTTCTGTTCAGCCTCCTGCACTCTCCTGCAAGCATGTGGGCTCAGTTCAGCCCCTGGAGCAGAGCAGCCACATTCAGGTAGGAGGGAAATCCCTCCTGGACCTCCCTCTGGTCTGTAACCCCCTCAATAGAAACCCCCTCCCTGCCTAGACCCCACCACAACTTCTCTCACCCCCACCACCACCTTCCCTGCCTGGACCCCACTCCTCCATCCAGCTCCTGCTGCTGTTGCAGTCGGGCTGGCATCCTATGCACCTTCCTGTGAGTAAGCCCCAGTGGATTCAATGGGCCTTGGTTCTGAGGAGACCATAGGATTTGGCCCCTTTTACTTTAAGGCAGAAGCCATTGCTGCTGGTCTTGCCCATCTGGTTTGCATAGACATCTCACAAACAGAGATGGGTTCCTTGTTCAAGTTGCTCCACAAGACACCAGCGACTCTTGTAATGAAAATTAGACATCCTTGGCCATAAAGGGTTTTCTTTTCTACTGGACAGAATACTATAGTGTTCTATTACTGCTCCAGAGCAAGTGGCTTAATTTCACTTTAGGATATAGTCCTGAGTAAGGGGACTCTGGATCGTGCCTGATTGGACTGAGTTGCCAATAAAATTGGGTGTCTTAGAGACACCTTCAGGGCAGGGGCTCTTGCCAGGTTTTCTGACTGGTTTGGTCATACGTTATTTTTCTGTCCCGGGGAGATACTCTTATTTTTCCTTTGAACTTCCCTTTCCAAGGAAAACATCCCAACTTTTAGTTGTGGAATTTGTTTCTTTTAATAAAATGAAAGAAACATTTTATTAAATGATCTTGGGATCATTTGGAGCTGGGGTTGGGGCTCCCCCAATTAGCCCCAGCTCCACTTTTGATCTTGAAAACTGCACTGCTGTCTCTGATTGGGGGAAGCAGGCCTCCGTCAGTCTTGAAAGAGTATGGTATCGTGCTTGGCGCTGCATACGCTGCATGCGAAGCACGAAAGCCTGGGTTGGATTGTTATGGAGGACAGGCTGTTACCCAAGCAGCAAATCCCCCCTCTCCACGCCACTGAATTAGTCCAATGGAAAGGCAGAGCCAGTACAATTGGATCCAGCTGGCGTCGCAGAGCTGGGCTAAGGACAGGAGCTCACTCTGTCTTGTGGGGCCGACCCAGGTCTCGAACCCTGGCCTGCTGGTTAGCAGGCACAGCGTCTTAACCGCTTGTGCCACCCACAGCCCACAATCGGGGAAGAGAGTTCCTCTAAATGTGGTCCTCGGACAGTAGGTCACACTATGGAATGATGATTGCTTGGAGAAAGGAAGTGAAGTGGGTGCAGAATTGCACTGGGCACACTTTGCACTCCAGGAGCTCTGTGAAGCATGGATTCCCTTGGGGGGGGGGGTTCCAATGTTGTTATCCAGAGAGCACTTGAAAGGCTGATGTGCCCTGCTTGGTTGGACGGAGCCTTCATCCCTTATTTTCCCAGCTATTTCTACAGTATTTGGCCTATTGGTCTATTGGGATGGGGCTGTGTTTGGCGGAGGGTGCTCAGAACTGGTTTGTGCTTCCAGTTCTACCCCTCCCCTGATCCTTTATCTAGGGTGTAACTGGTCTGTGGAACTCCCTGCCACAGGATGCAGTGATGGCATCTCATTACCTTTAAGAAGGGATTGGACCATTTCCTAGACTAAGGAATATCAAAGGTCACAAGCCATGAGAGGTGCATAGAGGTGGACAATCTTGAAATGCCAGATGTAGGGAGGACAGCTGGTGGCAGGTATGTTGGGTGTGCCCTGACGCATCTGGTGGGTCACGGTGTGTACCAGATGGGCCTTCTCTTGCATGGTATGAGTGAAAACTCCCCTCCCTGCACTGAAGAAGGCATTTGTGAAAAGGAAGGAGGGGGGTCACTTTTCCTGTATCCCAGAGACTCACCCAATCAGCTCCAGCTCCATAGTGGACCTTCTGTGGCTGAAGATGTGAAGGACCCATTTCTCCCCCATGTCCCAAAAATGAGCCTTTCTTGCAGGTCTTCTGGAGCTCCAAAGACATGCACCCAAAGGTGCTTGGAGGTGCAAGGGCTGGGATCTAGCAATGACCTCCGAGTCCCCTACCAATTCAGGGGTGCAGTCTGGATCTCTGGGGAATGAGAATGTCTCCCCTGCCTGGAATGAATGGCTCTGAAGGGGAGGAGGCATTGCACACTGGCTGAGCCTCCCCCCAGCTATGCCACTCTCTGGACTGAGAGGCTGTGGGACTCAGGATCAGAACCGCAGGCAGGCAGGAAGGGAAGGAGAGGCTCATCCTGCCTGGGATATTCTGCCTGGGGTTTGAGGGTCCAGGTTGGAGGCTCCACTAAAGCTCCTTCTCTGCACTGCCAGGGCTTAGAGCAGCTGGGCGAGGATCGTGTCTCCTGCACCCACAGCCGTTGTGGGTCCAGCAGCCCTTCTGGTGTCATTGCAGCCCTGGAGTGGGGGTTGGAGTTGGAGAAAAGCCACTAGGGACAAGGAAGCCCAACTGGAGTGTCTCTCCCTTGCCTGATCTTGGATGGGAATAGCCAGAATGTAGCCTGCATAAGATGCACACAACATGGGGGGGGGACTCTGGAGGACCCCCCCCCCAAGTGGCGTAGCTAGATGGGGCAGAGCACTCAGTGTGCAGTGCCAGCAGCATCTCCCCATCAGATCCATTCAGGGTGGGGGAGCAAACCCAGGGGGCACCCTTGTTTCTCTCTGCAGGGCACATGGGGAGTCCAAAGGTGGGGGAGGGGAGGGGTCATTTCAGGGACTGCAGGGGGAAGAGGAACAAAGCAAGGCCGCAGCAAAAAAGTTGCAGGGGGACCCCATGGGGGAGAGCTTGGGGAACCTTTTAGTTGAAAAGTGGTATATAAATACTATAGAAATAGATAGGGGGACCTCCCAGCCAAGACCCTCTGAAAGGCCAGGAAGAGCCTGCCCAGAACCCCCTTCCTGGCTTCGGACTGTCCCCAGGCAGCTGCATTTGTTGCCCAGGAGCCTGAGACAGATCTGGGAGATGCCATCAGGTTGGGGTGAAGGGGCATCTCCCACCCCTCTCACCCCCACCCCTCTCATCCCCACCCCCACCCCCACACCCATCCAGTCTCACCAGCTTGACAAGATAGGACTACAGGCCAAAAATGGACCAGGCTGTGCAGGGTTTCAGGGTTTGCAGGGGAATCCAGGAGGGACCTCAGCTGAAACCTCCAGTATTTCTATTCCTGGACTGGCCAAGGGTAATATGTGTGTGTGAGAGAGAGGAGGAGGAGGATGATGATGATCTGCACCCTTCCATCATCCTGGGCTTTCAACTGAGAGAGGTGGGAGGGATAGAAGCCCCAGATGGGGAGGGAAGCCAAGCTCTCAACCCACCCAGTCGGGGGAAGGGGAGTGCAGGGGAACAGGCCAGGCTCAGTCAGGCCTCAAAATTTGGCAGATCTACTTGGAAGTAACCCCACTGCAGTCAGTGGGACCTGCTCCCTCCAGGGTCTGCAACAGAGTAGCCAGGATGGGATCCGCTTCTGCAGAACTGGGCAGTGGCGTACCTGGAGGGGGGGGGTGAAGGAGCTATGCAGGGGGAGAGAGGGCAGCAGGAGAAGGCTCCAGGGCTGTTGGGGGGGGGGGGGGGAAGGCAGTGAAAAAGGCAGAAGACATGAGATGAGATGAAGGGGTGTTGATGACCCTGCAGTTCAGAGCCCCTTTCTTGCCCCAGAAAACAGCTGCTTCTGTTCTGCCCTGAGCTGGAGCAGGAGGTGGAGGTCTGGGAGATCTGGCATCTCACACCCCCCCCCCCCAGCCAGCCCCACTGCAACGCTCACCTGCCTGGCAGGACTGACCTCCAGGCACCAAACAGACAGCTGGACCCAGCTGTGCAAGACTTCCTTGCAGGGCAGATGCTGACAGAAGGCACCACCAGCAACCAGTGGGCACTGGGCATCCTTGGTGGGCACCACACCAAATTAGTTCTTATTAGATCCTTACATCACAGAGGGATTCCCTCCCCAAATTTCATTGGGACAACATTGATTGCCTTAGCTGAGGTGAAACTGAAGAGACCTTCTGACTGACTGTCCAGCAGGCAGAGTCTCTCCTTCCTGAGGTGATTTTCCCTCAGAATCTCAGTTGTCTCAGCTTTTATGTGAGGCTGTAGTTGCCTGTCTAGCCTTAGCTGAGGTGAAACTGAAGAGACCTTCTGACTGACTGGCCTGCAGAGTCTCTCCTTCCTGAGGTGATTTTCCCTCAGAATCTCAGTTGTCTCAGCTTTTATGTGAGGCTGTAGTTGCCTGTCTAGCCTTAGCTGAGGTGAAACTGAAGAGACCTTCTGACTGACTGGCCTGCAGAGTCTCTCCTTCCTGAGGTGATTTTCCCTCAGAATCTCAGTTGTCTCAGCTTTTATGTGAGGCTGTAGTTGCCTATCTAGCCTTAGCTGAGGTGAAACTGAAGAGACCTTCTGACTGACTGGCCTGCAGAGTCTCTCCTTCCTGAGGTGATTTTCCCTCAGAATCTCAGTTGTCTCAGCTTTTATGTGAGGCTGTAGTTGCCTGTCTAGCCTTAGCTGAGGTGAAACTGAATAGACCTTCTGACTGACAGGCCAGCAGAGTCTCTCTTTCCTGAGGTGATTTTCCCTCAGAATCTAAGTTGTCTCAGCTTTTATATGAGGTTGTAGTTGCCTGTCTAGCCTTAGCTGAGGTGAAACTGAATAGACCTTCTGACTGACTGGCCAGCAGAGTCTCTCCTTCCTGAGGTGATTTTCCCTCAGAATCTCAGTTGTCTCAGCTTTTATGTGAGGCTGTAGTTGCCTATCTAGCCTTAGCTGAGGTGAAACTGAAGAGACCTTCTGACTGACTGGCCAGCAGAGTCTCTCCTTCCTGAGGTGATTTTCCCTCAGAATCTAAGTTGTCTCAGCTTTTCTGTGAGGCTGTAGTTGCCTATCTAGCCTTAGCTGAGGTGAAACTGAAGAGACCTTCTGACTGACTGGCCGGCAGAGTCTCTCCTTCCTGAGGTGATTTTCCCTCAGAAACTAAGTTGATTCTGTGTGAGTCAGAATCACCTCAATGAAGGAAGCAACTTGAGAGCGCAAGAGCTATACATGGTTATTTCATGCTCTGACTGGTGATATGTGCATATTTAACACATGGACTGGACACACGACTATAAAAAGCAGGCCTCCGTCAGTCTTAAAAGACTATGGTATCATGCTCAGCGCTGCATACGCTACATGCAAAGCACGAAAGCCTGGGTTGGATTGTTATGGAGGATAGGCTGTTACCCAAGCAGCAAATCCCCCCTCTCCACACCACTGAGATAGTCCAATGGAAAGGCAGAGCCAATACAGTTGGTTCCAGTTGTATTGCAGAGCTGGGCTAAGGACAGGAGCTCACCCTGTCTTATGGGGCCGACCCGGGTCTCGAACCCTAGCCTGCTGGTTAACAGGCCAAGCGACTTAACTGCTTGCGCCACCCACAACCCTACAGACACACAACCCATAGACAGACAACTATGACACCAGAATCTGGTGATTCTGGACTGGCTGCTGTGTATATATGTAAATAATTTCATCCTGACAAAATCTCTTGAGCGTTGCCTCATTTACTCTTTCACACACACACACACACACACACACACACACAGGGATTGAGTGATACAAAAAAAATCAGGAGTCTACAGGTTGGTAAGCATTTCTTTGTATTTCATGGTCATTCAATATACTGCTAGCTAAAATTTTAATCAAAATCCATCTTATCACAGTTAAAATACTGCAACTTGATGCAACTTTTATTCATCATATGTGGGATTGAGTGACAAGAAAAAAATCAGGAGTTGCAGGATTAAGAGGGTGCAGGCACTGCAAGGTTAAAATCCCCCTTCCTCCTCCTCCTGCACCCCTGAAGGGGAAGATCAGGTCTGGGAAAGGAAGGGGTATTTTTTAAAAGAAAACTGGGGAATAACCTGCCTTCCCCTCCTCAACAGTTCACTACCATTTGCTCTGCTGTTTGCACAGCTAAAGCACCAATTTGTTATCTGGAGCTGAAGAACATTCTGCTGCCCCCCTCCAGCCTCTCAAAAACAAAATCAAATTCAAATCATATCAAACCACAAGTTCCAGGCTTGTGTTCTGGAAAAAGTCTTCATTGTTCTCCAATTGTCCTTGATGGGAAAGAATGAATGAGCCTCCTCTCTGCTGCCTGGCATTGCAAGGGTTAAGAGGGGCCACTCCAGATTCCAGGTGGTGGGGGAAAGGGGATTTCCCTTCCTGGCCAACCCCTCCTTCCTTCCTATATCCTGAGTATCCTCTCTGGAGCATCCCTGTGGGGGACCAGTAGGAGTTCCAGATCCTCCCTGGTAGGGATGGGGGGAGAGAAGGCTGGGATCAGGGGGCTGAAAAGAGTCACCTGGGGTGGACATGGGGTGTCCTAGGAATGCAAAGAGCAGCAGGACCATGAGGGGGAGAGGAGACACTGGTGAAGACCCTCTGGAGGGGCAGAAGAGGGTGCCCAGGACCCCCTTACTGTACCCTAGACACTGCAACTGTTGAACCAAGGATCCTGAGAGAGAAATGTATCTCATTTCTGTCCCCCCTGCCAGCCCCACTTCCAGCACCCAAAGTAAGAATGGTGTGTATGAGAGAGAGACAAAGAGAGATGATGATGATGATCTGTGCAGCTGTGGCACAGGGTGGGTCTAAAGGAGGGAGGAATAGAGAGGCCATTGGTGGTGCAGGGTGACCAGATGTCCTGTTTTTCCAGAACATATTCTGGGATTTTTGCCTTGTGTCCTGAAAAAACAAACTCCTTTTCCATGCAAGCAGGTAGCAGGCAGCCTTCTTGTTATTAACAAATACTATGGTAAGCACTTGAAATGAGGTTGACATAATTATCTTCCATAAAACTGGACAGGACCCTCTGTCCTGTTTGCCAGTATGTGAACACAGTCCCAAAAGTTGGACTGTCCCTGTTTTCAGGACATATGGCAACCCTAACTTGGAAACAATGTATAGGAGGGTTTTTAGCTTCATGTCCTACATTTTAATTGGATGTCCTCCATTTTGGGGCCCTTGTCCTCTTTTTTGTTCGTGAGATGGTCACCCTGTTGGTGCAGATCCCATAAAGGCAGTGGGGGAGGACCACAGCAACTGTATTGGCATCTGGTGTGCCGCTGTGTGATACTGGAAGCCAAACTAGATAGGCCTTTGGCCTGATCCCATGGAGGCACTAATTCTGCTCTCATGTATACCATAACCATACCATAAGAGAGAGAGAGAGAGAGAGAGAGAGAGAGAGATCACTTCCTGGCTGCTGACCCCACAGGCAGAGTCTTTCCTGGCTGCCAGTGGAGCCGCCTTGGCCCAGTGGGGCAACCTGTGGCCCCCTCACTTGGTGTGGCTGGTCCCCTCTTTTAGTCTCTGTGGGGACCTGGAAGCTGAATCCCTGCCTGTTTCTCTTGGGTTGCGAGTTCAGGTCCTCCTTGGGCATCATCTGAAGAAGCTCTTCTGGCTGTGCCGCCACCAGAAGAGGTGAGGGGGACATGGCCAGAACCAGGGCCTTCTCGGTGGTGGCACCTTCTGTGGAATTCCCTCAACTGCAGTTCAGAACTGCTCCTTCTCTAGAGACCTTTGGCAGGGCCTTTTTATTCAGAGGAGCCTTTTATGCTTTGGGGGTGCGGGGGGAAGAGAAGAACTGGCATTTGAATGATTTTGAATGACAGTATTTTAATTGTGATTCAGGTGAATCAGGTTTTTATTGTTTCCATATCTCAATGTTTTTAGTATTGTTTGCTCATTATGTTTGGAAGCTGTCTTGACATGAATGAATGAATGAATGAGCCTCCTTCTGCTCCTCTCTGCTGCCTGGCACTGTAAGGGTTAAGATCAGCCCCTCCAGATTCTGAGTGGGGAACACAGAGGGGCAGCCCCTTCCTGGACACCCCCCTCCCTCCCCCCCCTCTTTCCTTCCTCCCTCCCTTCCTGCATCCTGGTCATCCTCTCTGGAGCATCCCTGCAGGCCAACCCCAGTCCCAGGTCTGGAGGTGGTGGTGAGAGTGGGATGGATGGGGGGAGCAGCTGGACCAGGTGGGGAGAGACACCAGTCCAAAGCCCTTTGGAGGGGGGGGGGGACAGGCTGCCCAGGACCTCCTTCCTGGCTCAGGACCCTTCCCAGACAGCTGCATCTGCATCTTGAGGTCGGGGTCATGGAAGAGGGGTTTAAAACGGGGAATAGGCAGGAGTCTGCAGACAATGGCTAAGGAGAGTGCTGGAAGGTACTCTGGAGGGGGTACCTGGAAAAGAAGGACCTGATTATTTTTAAGAGATGTTCTGTTAACATGTATGGATGAACTGTGACACCTGTTTTGTACTTACCTGGTAAAGGAAAGAACTAGTTGCATCTGGTGAAGGAACCTAGACCTGTTGAAAGAAAGCAATACTGTAAAAAGGAACCACTAAGCTTTGTGAACCTGAGTAAACTTGAGTTGTTTTTGTGCTCACCAGGTCTGACTGGTTTGTGGAAATATCTGAGGTAGAAGAAGAGCCCAAAGTAACCCCGAGAGAGAGGTGAGAGGCAAAGGGAGCAGAGTGGCTTGGGATCAGCGGGAACATGACAGTCCCACAGAACGCAATGGGACTTACTTCCGAGTAGATCCATAGAGGATTCTTCCCTGGGGTGCCAACTGGGGGAACTTTTGGGTGGAAAGCAGTGTAGAGAGTTAGCAGAGTCCCACAACTTCTCCAGCCTGGAGCTTCTATCCAAGGAAGGAGGGTCTGCGGGGAGAGAGGTTGGGGAGGAGAGGCAGGCACTGCAAAGGTTAAGAGGGTGGGGGAAGACCCTTCCCCCTTCCTTCTGCACCTCTGAAGGGAAGATCAGGTATGGGGATGGAAGGGATGGGGGGAGAGAGGAGCTCTAGGTGGGGGAGGGGGTGATGATGCTGATGCCGGGTGGGGTGGGAATTTTATACGTGTACATATAATTTAATAGCAAATGTATAACTGAAACCTGAAATATTCTTGGTGGGCGTAATAGAAGAATATGTGAAAAAGAAGTAAAGTTTTGTTCTTATATCTGTACCTCAGAGCCAGACGAACATAAGTCCAAAACGGACAATTTTCAGATCATTACTGTTTTGCATGTATAATCTGATTCTACATCAAGTTATAATAACACAAGTCTGTTAAGCATTAGGGAGACTGTTCAGGAGAATGCTTAACACTACAGGAGAGTGGATCAGGCTGCCCAGGACTCTCCCCAGGCAGCAGCAGGAGGGGGGAAATGTCACCAGGAGGAGGGAGGGCATCCACCCCCTTCCCAGCCAGCCCCCCACTGCAGCCCCCACGGTAGGCCAACGCTGGTCTGCAGGGATCAGGAGGACCAGGCTGTAGTCTTGCCTCTTCAGGTCACATTGCACCAGATTGGGTAGTATCTTATACTTAGTAACCATGAGCTGTGTTTAGGCCTGGGAGCAAAGCTCTTTGTAGTTAACTTACAGAGCAGCCATTGTTCACTTATCAAGTTTGGCACCAGATCACGGCCTGACTGTCACTGTTTAGCTGACGTGGTTCAGGCTATGGCAACATTATGCTGACAGAGAAAATTATGTTGTGTCGTGCTTTCAGCCATAGATTTCAGGCCTAAGATATATTATTGACTAGCAAAAAGTGTACCCGCGTTGCGGGAGTAACATTTCCCCATACGACATCCCCCACGTCGCAACTTCCCCCCAATGCGCAATGTCCCCCAATGCGCAACTTCCCCCATGTGCAAGTTCCCCCATGTGCATCATCCCCCCATGTGCCTGAACTCCTCATATGCAACATCACCCATCTGCATCAGTACCCCATGCGCAACATCCCCCCATGCGCAACATCCCCCCATGCGCAACTTTCCCCCATGCGCAACTTTCCCCCATGCGCAACTTTCCCCCATGCGCAACTTTCCCCCATGCGCAACTTTCCCCCATGCGCAACTTTCCCCCATGCGCAATTTTCCCCCATGCGCAACTTTCCTCCATGCGCAACTTTCTCCCATGCGCAATTTTCCTCCCATATGCAACTTTCCTACATGCGCAATTTCCCCTCATGCGCAATTTCCCCTCATGCGCAGCATCCTCACCAGCGCAACCTCTTCCTCTGAACAACATCCCCCAGTTCACCAGGCACTGAGCACCAAATTGGCTGGATGTTGTTCAGTCTCCCATGTTAAGTATAGGACAGAAACAGGTTGTCCCCTTTTCAGCCCCTGAAGGGTTAATTTCTCCAGATGGTTCTTGGTGGGAGTTCAGGTGACAGAAGGAACTCCCAGAATTCCATGCTTCAGGCCCAGCAGTTGGGGCGGAATGTTGCTGAGTCAGCAATTTTCAATGCAAAGTATAGGGAGGAAAACGCGTTGCACCCCTTTTCACTCCCTTCCGGTTGGAATTTCTGAAAACCGGTTCTTAGTGCACCCCTCAGTCACAGAACGAATACCCACCCCAAATTTCACACTTCTAGGCCCACCGGTTTTGGCAGGGCGGTGATGAGTGAGTGAGTCAGTCAGTCAGTCAGTCAGTCAGTGACTTTTCTCATATATATATGAGATATAGATTAAGATATAGATTAACTCTGATAAGATAAGATATAGATTAACTCTGTTATGCTCAAGGGGTGCTGTGTTTAACTTGGTCATATTCTAGGGGAGTTGGCAGCGTCTCACACTATGCCACTGGTGGGGACAGTCCTGAGCCACAAAGGTGGTCCTGGGCAGTCTGTTCTGCCCTTCTGGAGGGGTCTTGTCGTGGAGGAGCAGTCCTCCAGGGTCTCCCCCACCTGATCCTGCTGCGCTTAGCTGGGATCATTGGGCATCTTAGATGGAGGGGCCCCAGAAGGTCCAGGCAACCCTGATAGTGCAGGTACAAAGGGTGGAGGAGGGAGCAGGGTGGGGTTGCAGGCTGTTGGGGGGGGGGGAAGCTGAGAGGAAGCTGCAGTCCTTTGAATGGTCTCCAGGGATGCTGGGAGACCAGAGGAAAGGGAGGCCTCCATTGTAGCCAAAATAATGTTAGAAAGCTCAGATGCCTCCAGAAGCTGTGGTGGATGAGCTTGGCCGAAAGCACATGCTGCCCGCCAGAAGGGTCAGGGACAGTGGTGGGCTCCAGCAGGTTCGCACCTACTCTATAGAACCGGTTGTTAACAAGAGATAGTACATATAAAGTTTAAAAATAGCCATTTAAAAGTGGCTGCC
Source organism: Cryptoblepharus egeriae (assembly GCA_030015325.1). Classification (NCBI taxonomy): domain Eukaryota; kingdom Metazoa; phylum Chordata; class Lepidosauria; order Squamata; family Scincidae; genus Cryptoblepharus; species Cryptoblepharus egeriae. The sequence continues at coordinate 2,925,467 of JAREYC010000002.1, forward strand.
AGATGGACAGAAAACCGGTTCTTAATTTCTTTGATGCCCATCACTGGTCAGGGATCTCCCTCCACTTCCTCCTCCTGCAACCATGAAGGGGAAGATCAGGCCTGGGGATGGAAAGGGTGGGGAGAGAGAGGAGCTCCAGGTGGGAGGGGTGATGATGCTGATGCCAGATGGGGTGGGAAAGCTGGGGGCCGTGACTGCCTCCCCTCCATGGCTCACTTGGGCAGTGCTCTGGGGTGGCTCTGTCTGGGAGGGATCCTGGAAAAGGTAGAAGGGGCTGGGAAGTAATGTAGGTGGTGCTGAGAGCAGGTGGGGGAGACCCTGGAGAACTGCCCCCTCCAGGACAAGACAAGGTGTATTTTGGAGGGCAGAAAGGCAGAGGTGATGGCAGGGAAGACTGCCTGAAGCCATTAATGATCCTTTTCCCCCTCTGTGAGGTGAGAAGCTACTCCCGGGCAGAGGAAGGTGGAGAGAATGTGGAGCAGGAAAGTGAGGATGAGGATGGTTCAGGCCTAGCAAGGGATGGAGATGGTGAAGAAGGCTCCTGTTGGATCCTGTCTGCCTCCTGCTCCCAAAAAGCCCTATGTGGTTCTACTTGATCTGTACTAGCTGTTGAGCTGCTCTAGATCCAAGCAGAGTCATAGAGGCGGCTGGAGCTCAACACAGGAAAGGAGCAAATGTGCCCTTAGCTTGAGAAGTCCAGCTACCTGTTTTGACTTCTGGGCAGCCCAATTAGAACTGGTCTACTAGAACCTAAGTCAACTTCTGAAACTCCAGCCCTCCCTGGACGTGCCAGCAATAGAAGCTGTAAGTGGGACAATGTTGTTTTCTGGGGTGTTGCTTTTGTAGCTTCTTTCTCTCCAAACCATGTGTTACTTTCTCCCACAATATTCTCTCAGAGGTGGCAAAGACAGAACCGTGCCCTGTGCTCTCACTTCTGTACTGCACACGTGCCAGCCTGTCTCCTGGGTGTCTGTCTGAGTTGTGTGTGCTTATCTTAAAAAAGGAAGTGTATCTGCGTCACTGTAGCGTCACTGTACCTGTGATATGCACTCAGGTCTGGTTGTTCTAAGCATTAATTCCGTGATTCCAAGAGAGTGGGGTCCTAAGCTATAGTTTTTTTAGCTTATGCATAAATCCAGCACTGCATGTATACCAGAACCATACCTTAAGACAGAGAGAGAGAGAGAGAGAGAGAGAGAGAGATCACTTTCTGGCTGCTGAAGCCCAGGGCAGAGTCTTTCCTTGCTACCAGTGGGGTAACTTGTGCGTGGTGTGGCTGGTCCTCTAGTTTAGGCTGCAATCCTAAAGACACTTTCCTGGGAATAAGACCCATTGAACACAAATCGATGACTGAGGGATTCTTCAATGCAAAGTATAGGGTGGAAAACGTGTTGTGCCCCTTTTCACTCCCTTCTGGTTGGAATTTCTGAAAACCTGTTCTTAGTACACCCCTCGGTCACAGAAGGAACACCCTCCCCAAAGTTCATGCTTCTAGGCCTGGCAGTTTTGGCTGTGAATTGATGAGTGAGTGAGTGACACTCAGCCAAAACTGCTGGGTCTAGAAGTGTGAAATTTGGGGTGGGTGTTCTTTCCATGATTGAGGGGTGCACTAAGAACCAGTTTTTGGAAATTCCAGCCAGAAGAGGGTGAAAAGGGGTTCAACACATTTTCCTCCCTATACTTTGCATTGAAGAATTGGTGACTAAGGGATGCTCTGCCCCAGCCCCTGACTTAGAAGCATGAAATTTGGGTAGGGTGTTCCTTCTGTGACATCAACACCCACCAGTAACTGATGTGGAGAAATTTAACCCTTAAGGGGCTGAAAAGGGGTGCAACGTGTTTTTGACTTATACTTAACATGGAAGACTGACCAACATCCAGTCAATTTGGTGTTTGGAGCCTGGTGCACTGGTGGGATGTTGTTCGGAGGAAGAGGTTGCACTGGGGAAGATGCTGTGCATGGGGGGATGCACATGGGCAGGTGATGCGCATGGGAGGATTGATGTGCATTGGGGGTTGATGAGCATTGGGGATGTTGCGCATGGGGGTTTGATGTGCATAGGGGGATGATGCACATGGGTTGGATGAACATGGAGGATATTGCACATGGGGGCTTGATGTGCATGGGGGATTGATGCGCAGTGGGGGAATTTTACTTTTGATTTTAATTTTGAAGTCATACGTGGGAATTTTACTCCCGCAACACTGGTACCCTTTTTGCTTATATATATGCAGTGGTGCCTCACGTAAAAAACGCCTCATGTAAAGTATGTTTCACGTAACAAACAAAAATTTCTCTAACATTCTGCTTCACGTAACAAACACACTCGTTGGCAGTTGGGGCAGACGCACTGGCCGGCAGCCCTTTTATAAAAGCATCAGGGCTACCTAGCCCATAGTCAAAGCAATACTTCCATGCTGTTCCTCCTGTGGCTGAGTGTCTGCTGGGCAGAGGGAGAGAACAGCAGTGGAGAAGAGGGAAACAGCTCAGGGCTAGCCGGAAGGGAGCAGGGGAGAGAGAGGCTCAGGATGAAGAGAAGGAGAAAGCGGAGAGACACTTTGAAAGTGTCTTTGACTACAGAGGAAAGTGTCTTTGATTGCAGCCTCCTAACTATGTTAAATGGGACTTGCTCCCATGTTTAACACCCATGTTTAACTTCCGTGTTTAAATGTTTAACTCCCATGTTAAGGGGGCTTATTCCTTGTATTAAATGGGGCTTACTCCCAAGAAAGTGTCTTTAGGTTTGCAGCCTAAGTCGACTTCATAGGGTCATGCATATTGAATGCATGTTTTGAATTCAATTCCAGTGTTTTGTCATCATTTTTACATCCAGTTAATATTTTTATATGAATATTTTTTGGATTCTGGAACCAATTGTCTGGGTTTCCATTATTTCCTATGGGAAAATCCTCTTCACTTTTATTGAAAAGAACTTTTGTGAAAAGAACTTTTCACATAACAAACTTGCCTCCGGAACGAATTAAATTTGTTACATGAGGTACCATTATATATAAAATCTATTAATTCCAAGCAGGCTATAGATTTTCTGCTCACAAGGAAAAGGAGGACAATTAAGATTTTTTTCCAGGATACATGGTGAAAAAGAGGACATGTCCTGGAGAAAAAGAATATCTGATAAAAAAATAAGAACAGGGCTGTGATCCTGTACATCCTTTCTGGGGAGAGAGTCAGTGCCACAACATCCGTTGGTGATGACTTCTGAGTCACGACTTGTGCTTTAGAGCATCCAGTTAACTAATGAGGATTCTCTTCTGTTCCAGAAACCATTGAGGGACTAGAGGGAGCCATGTGGGGTCTCATCAGACATTATCATGCTTGAAGAAGAAGAACAACCTTTTAGAAATCAAGATGGATCAGGAAGGGAGAAGGGAAGACCCAGCACTGCTTGGAGGACTGAACTTGTTGTCTGTCTCCATAAAATCAAGATCAAAGAGGAACATTCCAAAGTAAAGAACAGTGAGGTGTATCTGATGCCTGAAGAAACCACAAACAAAAGAAATCATGTTACTTCCCAAATAAGAAGCCAAAGGAAAGAGAATCCATATAAATGTTTGAAGTGTGGAAAGAACTTCAGTCGGAACTCACACCTGACTACAAAAAGAACCCACACAGGAAAGAAACCATATATATGCTCAGAGTGTGGAAAGAGCTTCAGTCAGAATGGACATCTGACTATTCATCAAAGAACCCAAACAGGGGAGAAACCATATAAATACTTCGAGTGTGGAAAGAGCTTCATTAATAGTGGAAAAGTTACTGTGCATCAAAGAACCCGCACAGGAGAGAAATCATATAAATGCATGGAGTGTGGAAAGAGCTTCAGTGATAGGAGAAACCTTCGGCAACATAAAAGAACCCACACAGGAGAGAAACCATATAAATGCTTGGAGTGTGGAAAGAGCTTCAGTGATAGTAGAAACCTTTGGCAACATAAAAGAACCCACACAGGAGAGAAACCATATAAATGCTTGGAGTGTGGAAAGAGCTTCAGTCAGAGCTCAACATTGACTAAGCATCTAAGAACCCACACAGGAGAGAAGCCATATAAATGCTTGAAGTGTGAAAAGAGCTTCAGTGATAGTAGAAACCTTTGTCAACATAAAAGAACCCACTCAGGGGAGAAACCATATAAATGCCTGGAGCGTGGAAAGAGCTTCAGTGACAGTAGCCACCTTCGTCGACATAAAAGAACCCACACAGGAGAGAAACCATATAAATGCTTGGAGTGTGTAAAGAGCTTCATTAGTAAAGATAAACTTGTGGTGCATCAAAGAACCCACACAGGAGAGAAACCATATAAATGCTTGGAGTGTGGAAAGAACTTCAGTCAGAACTCACACCTGACGGTTCATCTAAGAATCCACAGTGAAATGAAACCATATAAATGCTGGGAGTGTGGAAAGTGCTTCAGTCAGAATGGACATCTGACTCAGCATCTAAGAACCCACACAGGAGAGAAACCATATAAATGCTATGAGTGCGGAAAGAGCTTCATTAATAGTGATACACTTACTGTGCATCTAAGAACCCATGCAGGATTGAAACCATATAAATGCTGGGAGTGTGGAAAAAGCTTCAGTGAGAGTGGAAGCCTTGGTCAGCATAAAAGAACCCACACAGGAGAGAAACCATATAAATGCTTTGAGTGCAGAAAGAGCTTCATTAATGGTGATAAACTTACTGCGCATCAAAGAACCCACACAGGAGAGAAACCATATAAATGCTTGGCGTGTGGAAAGAGCTTCCGTTACAGTGGAAACCTTTGTCAACATAAAAGAACCCACTCAGGGGAGAAACCATATAAATGCTTGGAGTGTGGAAAGAGCTTCAGTGACAGTAGACACCTTCATCAACATAAAAGAACCCACACAGGACAGAAACCATATAAATGCTTTGAGTGCAGAAAGAGCTTCATTAATGGTGATAAACTTACTGCGCATCAAAGAACCCACACAGGAGAGAAACCATATAAATGCTTGGAGTGTGGAAAGAGCTTCAGTGATAGTAGAAACCTTCGGCAACATAAAAGAACCCACACAGGAGAGAAACCATATAAATGCTTGGAATGTGGAAAGAGCTTCAGTAGGAATGACAGATTAACTCTTCATCAAAGAACCCATACAGGGGAGAAACCATATAAATGTTTGGAGTGTGGAAAGAGCTTCAGTGATAGTAGAAACCTTACTGCGCATCAAAGAACCCACACGGGAGAAAACATATAAATGCTTGGAGTGTGGAAAGAGCTTCAGTCAGAATGGAAGCCTTCATCAACATAAAAGAACCCACACAGGAGAAAACCATAGAAATGCCTGGAGTGAGGAAAAAGCTTCAGTCAAAACTCACACCTGACAAAGCATCAAAGAACCCATACAGGGAAGAAATACTAATGCTCAGAGAGTGGAAAGGGCTTCACTGAAAAGTCAAAGCTGAATTTGCATCAAACAAGCCACATGGGAAACCATATACAATTGCTTGCAGTGTGGAAAGTATTTCAGTGCAAGTGGTAGCCTGACTGTGCATCTACCAACCCACCCAGGGGACAAGCCATTTAAATGTTTGGAGTGTGGAAAGATCGTCAAGAGATGATAAAATTATTTTGCATAAAGGATCCCACTTTGCCTAGAGGAAGTATTTGGATCCAGAAGAATACTTCATTTCACATCAAATAACTCAAACAGGCGATAGGCCATTTCAATGTTTGGAATTTGGAAGTGCCTTGAATAGGAGAACGAGCCTGATGAACAGAAGAGCCCTGCTGGATCAGGCCCAAGGCCCATCTAGTCCAGCTTCCTGCATCTCACGGGCCACCAGATGCCTCAGGAGCAGACACCTCTATCCAGAACAACCGGATGCTGGTATCCTGTGCCCTCCCTGAAGAGCATCAGAAGAGCCCTGCTGGATCAGGCCCAAGGCCCATCTAGTCCATCTTCCTGGGATATGGATATTAAAATTATGATTTTTGTTGTTCTGTTGAGTGATGCCAATTTAAAGACGTTAGCAGCAACATTCATTTCCAGAAGGGTTGCTTTATGACAACAGCTGTAGTCATTTGCCCTCTTCTACATGCTACAGGCCATTCTGTTGCAAAATAACCACATCGACTTGCTGGAGTCAGAAGAACATCCTTGAATGCCCACATCTGGTAATGTCTTGCTGTTGGACCAGGTGTTGAGTTGTTCCAACTGTTACTGAAGTATCAAGACAGTTGCACTCACTCTTTCTCCTCCATGGAAGCAGGAGCAGCTACATAGGGCTCCTGGTCCGCTTTAAGTAATACAGACTCTGCTGAAAACCAGATGATGTAAATATGAACATGCGTGAATTTTTAAGTAAACCTTCCTAAACTTGGCTTTAGCATTAGTCTAATTTTTGTGCACCTAAATATTAGAAAACCGCCATGGTGTTGGTGGAAAGGCTCCTAAGTTCCCAGTCCAACACACACTTAGCCTGAGTCTTGGAGTAAGAGCCAAGGGCTGTGAACAAAGAGTCTCAGAAAATACATAAACTTGATTTACATTCATATTACATATGCAGGTAAAACAGGCTTTGGCACACAGCCAAGTAAGGTAATAGTTTGCACAGAAACAACTTATAAGGCTGATTCCTGTAGTTGAAGGTGCTGGATCAAGATATGCAACAAGTAAACATACATGTGGAAAGAGACGCTGCAGTGTTTTTCCATTGTGAGGGCTTCTTGCATTCTCAGGAATTAGGCTAATCTTTGGGGGAAAACCAGGAGTGTCAAACTCATGTCATACAGTGGGCAGAATATGGTGCCTTTACGGTGCTTGCTGAGGGTTAGAAGTGACATCATTAAGTGGATGCTGGCCAGAAACAAGTACTCACACTGGAAACCCATTAGTTGCAAATGACAAAAGTGAAAATGTGGGCCACATAAATGGGCAAGGTGGGTTGGATTCAGCCCACGGTCCTTGAGTTTGACACCCGCAATCTACCAGGTTTGTCCAACAGGTTGTCCCGAGGGCCACATCTATGGGCTTTCTAAGCCAAATGCGGCCCTTGAGCCTCCTGTTGGACAAGCCTGCTAGACTCTGGCATGCTGGAACTCTGTCAAGGGAGTGTTCAGCAGCTCTAGAGCACCTGCTTCTAAAAGAAATATGCTGCAATCCTAAGCTCCAGTTAGGCTGGCATAAGCCCCAGCATAAGTCATGTGCTAATCTGGGGAATCTTACAAAGTGCCATAGGGCATTTCTGTCCTATCCCTGGAGGTGTGTTAAGCCAGTGCATAAACAAACACTGACCTCCCCACGGCACCATGAGGAGATATGCTGGCTCAGTTAGGTCTAAATTGGTTAGGATTGTGTCCATATTTATTAATAAAAGGATTTTTTATTTTAATTGAGCTTTGCAGGTTCACAGAAGTATTCACAATTAAGGTATCAATTCCCTCCTTTGAGCATGCAAAAAGCACAATTCTTAAAATTTTTGTTGAATTTAAGTCAGATTACTGTGCAGAGAAGAAATGCAGTAGCCTTCCTAGGACTAACAAGCAACAAGAATCGCCTGCAACAAGACTGCCTAGTAGTTTTGATTTGGACTTTGGACCTAGACTGCATCCTTAGATGGTGCTTGCTAACCTGTTTGTGTACCAACTACTAGGCTGTTGCTTGGACTCTTGTGTTGTAATTGCTCCATAGTTTCTGAAGTGAAAATCTCATAGACTCTTGTAATGTAAGGCAGTGGGGGTCACAACCTCGGGTTAGGAGGTTGCAAGAGGGTGGGATCCACCATCTTGGAATCTCGCATTGGGCTTTTCTGGGAGTAAGTCTCACATTCCTGTTCATTTTAGTTCACTAATTCCCAAGTTGCAGGTGTTCAGTCCTGCCATCGCCTGTTTGACCATGATTTATAGATCTGTCATTGCAAGTTCCTATGCAGAGTTGCCCTTTACAGCTTTGGACTTTCCCTTCCCTTCCAGACGCATCCAGATCTGGGCATTCTTTCGGCTCTGGTCCTGCTCCTTCACTCTTCCTGGTGCTACTTGGAATTGGCCTCTGTCCATCCCCAGTTTCATATTGGACACCTTCTGCCATGAGGGGCTCCTCTTCCATCTTCATATCCTTCAGCCTTTTCTTACTAAAGTTCATAGGGTTTTCTTGGCCAGGTACTGGAGTGGGTTGCCATTGCCTTCACTAGTGGATGTTCTCTCCACTGTGAACTGTCTCGTCCTGGATGGCCCCACATGGCAGAGCTCATAGCTTCTCTGAGTTACACCAGTCCCTTCCCCACAACAAGGCAGTGATCTGTGAGGCGGACAACTAAAGATACTAACACATTTCACTGAAGTAATTTCTGAAATGGGAGCTCATGGTAATTTATCTTTAGCAATTCTTTTAGCAACATTGGTAGATGAAATGTTTTAGCCTCTCTGAATTGTATGCAACTTGTATGCTTTTTATCTCTAAGTGTATTTCTCAGTTTGAATTTATCTATGATTTTGGATTTAAAGTGTAGTTTTAATCAATCTGAATTTTCAAATATGCTATTTTTATTTTGGTTGTTTGCTGGTCTGTGACTAATTAAAATGGACTAATTAATTCTCCTGTAAGGTGACTCTGGCACTGGAGTGGAGTGGCTGAGAGCAGAGCAGGATCCCCACCTGTCCCCTCCCAGCTGCCAGTTTGAGTCCTGAGTGGGCTGGACAGTGTGGGTCCTCTTGGGCAGGGGAGGAGGGAAGGGAAGGGGAAAGGGGTGGGTTTGGGGAGAAGGTGACACAGGCAGGGCTGGAAAATGGAGATGAATCCTCACATTCCTCCCCCAGGTGTGGGTTCCCTGTGGGTTGGACCTCTGGCAGAGAAGAAAGGAGACAGGCAAGGAGGCTTTGGATGGGGAGGGAAAGAGACACAGACAGAGCTGGACCAGAGTTGTCTGAGAAACCTCCACCCCACCAGGAGTTTTCAGGCAGGGAGTGCCTCCATCCAACCCAGAAGGGAGAAGCGCATCTGCCCCAGACAGAGGAGCTGTGCGGGGTGCACTGGAGGCTGCATGGGGCAGAGGTGGACAGGATGTTGGATGGGGCCTGGAGGTGCTGAATACTCAGTAGTGTCTGGTACAGATGTCCAGAGCTCAACAAGGATGCCCAGTTGTCAGTAGGTATGCCTGGTGCCCACTGGTGTCCTGTGGTGCCCACTACAAGCTGGTGCCTGCTGCCCAATAGTGTCTGTTGCCTGCTGCCTCATGGCACTCTATGTCCACAGTTTTCCACTGCCCACTGTCTGGTGGTACCAGGTGCCCGATGGTGTCTAGTCCTGGTAAGGGTGCCCTCCAGAGCCTGCTGATGCTCATTGCCATGTGCCTATGCTCAGGGGTGTCACTAGGTTGCACGTCACCTGGTGTGGGAGGCCAGTGCGTCCACGGTGACCAGATTATTCCTGAACCCCATGACCAAAATTGCTGAACCCCAGGGCCAAAATTCCTACCCCCTTTAAAAAATTGCCAAAAAGTATTTTTTTGTTTTTTTTCAGTTTTATGACCATAACTTTTGATATTAAGGAGATATCTCAAAACTGATTTTTGCATTGGATTCTGCTCTTCAATACGAATCCAACGACATATGGCATGGTGGGGTACTGTGCACTATCATGAAGTTTCAAAATGAAGCCAAAATGTAGGACACCCGGACAGGAGCCTAAAAATCCAGACAAATCCGGGTTTTCCTGGTCATCTGGTCACCCTGAGTGCGTCACTCCCATACATTGGGCGGGGCAACAATATGAATGGTGGGCATGGCTATGTGCCATTGCCCCACCTCCACTGGTTTTTTTAAACCACACATTTTAATAAAGTGGTTTGTTTCACTGCATTCTGCTGTAAATTGCACATTCAAAGATGTCTAACATAATGGGATTATTTCTACAAATCATGATTTTAGCCATTTAGTTCACGTGCTGCCATCCCCTTCAAGGATGCCTCCTTTCTAATGCCTTAGTAATGTCCCTGATTGGACCATTCTGGACGTCTTTACTCTCCTGGATTGTCCTTCCACTCCAGCCAAGTCATGCCTGCTTACTCACCAGTAAACGCAGCTGTGCAGTTCACATCCATTTTGAGTGAATTCCAATGCAATCATCAGAGACCTATGCTGGAGTGATTTCTGGGGCTGCGTTCATTGGATCAGGACAAATCTGGTGTCCTCTCATTCCTCTCAGCCTGCCCTTTCCAATGAACTATAACACGTTTGCCTACTCACGAGTAAAGCTGTGATATGGGTCACTTTCACTGTTCAGAGTTCAACACATATTTTTAATTTTTAGTTTTTTTGGCCATAACGTTTGATAGGAAGGTGGTATTTCAACACCGATTTTTGCATTGGATTCTGCTCTTCAATTCAAATTGAACAGTATATGACTCGATGGGGTTCAACACACCATAACAAAGTTATGTGCGTTTTTATGTCCCCCAGTGTGCGTCACCCTCCTTGGGGAGTCACCCAGTGTGGTCCGCACTACCTGCACTACCCTGGTGACACCACTGCCTGTGCCAGTGTCCGGTTCCCACCATTGCCCAGAGGTATCCAGTGAACACAAGTATTCTTGTAGGTTCACTCCCACAATAATGGGTAAATTCTGTAGCTATGTGTATTTATGAGGACAATCCTATCCATTTCTACTCAAAAGTAAGCCCCATTATATTCAATGGATCTTACTTTCAGGAAGGTGTCTTTAGGATTGCAGCCTATGTGTGTTCAAGTAGCTTCTTTTTTGCATTTTAGATTGTGAGCCCTTTGGGGATGGAGACCCATTAGCCATTAATTTTTTAAATTTCCTTTGTAAATTAGTTGAACTTTTGAGTTGAAAAGCAGTATATAAATAGTGTAGATAGATACATATATGTATATAGTAATTTCTATATACTGTGTATAACATTGAAAAGCCACTGACTCACTCACTGACTCATCAACTCCCCACCTAAACTGCTGGGCCAAGAAGTGTGAAATTTGGGGAGAATGTTCCTTCCATAATGGAAGGACCCACTAAGTTTTTGGAAATTCTAACTGGAAGGAGGTGAAAAGGGGCACAACGTGTTTTTCTCCCTATACTTTCCATTGAAGAATCCCTGACTGATCACTGCCCTGCCCCAATCTCTGGACTAGAAGCATGAAATTTGGGAAGGCTCTTCCTCCTGTGACATCAACACTCACCCTGATGTTGAGAAATTTAACCCTTCAGGGGATGAAAAGGGGAACAACATCCAGCCAATTTGGTGCCCAGTGCCTGATGCACTGGGAAGGAGGGTGAGCATGGGGGTATTGATCTAAATTTTTGATTACCTATCTTTAGGGTCATGTCAGTTGGCAGGTTAGTCTCACAAGACAAGACACAGCTGTAGATTCTTGCATCAGCTTTATTGGTCAGCAGCACAGGATACAACAAGGCCCTTTGTAGAGCTCTTTGCTAGTTGGAAATCGCCCCCCTCCAGCTACCCACTGGAGATGCTCAGGATGCAGAAGGCTCTGATGAGATCAGGGCTTCTCCCCTCCAGGCAGGTCTACTCGCAAGTAATCCCATTGCATTCAGTGGGACCTGCTCCCTCCCCGGTCTGCAAGTAGTCTATTCAGATCTGGATGAGCCCGGAAAAAGGAAGACCATTTCCACAGTATCAGAGATACTGCACTCAGCTTTGGGTTTAGTTACTCAGCATTAATTCTGGGATTAATGCCTGAAGTCGAGGAAGAGATTATGAGAAATCAAGGTGGATCAGGGACGAAAGAGGGAACACAGAGCACTGTCTGTCTCCCCAAAATTCAGATCAAAGAGGAACTTTCTGAAGTAAAGACTATTGAGGTGTGTCCTTTACATGAGGACACAACAAAAACTAGCAAACATCTTGCTTCCCATAAAAGGAATTGCAAGAGGGAGAAACCTGCACTTCAGAACAGATCAAAGAACCAGGAGAGAAACAAGAAATGTAAAAATAATTCTAATTCTTGGAACTATGGCAAATCCAACATTCTTCCATTTAAAGCAGAAGAAGAAACTAAAAAAGGAAAAAAGGAAAAATATTCTTACTGTACAAAGATCTTCTCCAATAATTCCAAAATTAGACAATATGAAATAATCCATATAGGAGAGAAACCCTATAAATGAATGGAGTGTGGGAAGAGCTTCACTGTGAGCTCAGGCCTGACTGTGCATCTAAGAACCTACAGAGGGGAAAAACCCTATAAATGCTTGGAGTGTGGAAAGTCCTTCAGTAAGAGCACACACCTGACTATGCATCTTAGAACCCACACAGGAGAGAAACCATATAAATGCCTGGAGTGTGGAAAGACCTTCAGTGATAGTGGAAACCTTACTGTACATCAAAGAACCCACACAGGAGAGAAACCATATAAATGCTCAGAGTGTGAAAAGAGTTTCACTGTGAACTCAGATTTGACAAAGCATCTAAGAACCCACACAGGAGAGAAACCATATAAATGCTTGGAGTGTGGAAAGAGCTTCAGTAGAAATGATAGCTTAACTCTTCATCAAAGAACCCACACAGGGGAGAAACATTGGTACACACAAGAGAGAATTGACATTGGTACCTTGTAAGACAAACTCTTTGTAAGATAAACTAAAATTTCTAAGGAATTCTGCCCTGTAAGACAAACATTTTTATAATGAAAATTTGAATTGTATCTGCATTGTGAGTGAAAGCAAGATATTATGGAGATCTCATCTGCAGAGGAGGAAGAGGACAGTAAGGAGGATGAATTTTTTAGTTGAAAACGGTAAATAAATTCAATAGATAGATAGATTTCCATTTCCTCTATATGCTTTTTCAGGTGCAGTGACCAGAACTGGACACAAGACTCCAAATGAGGCCTCACCATTGATATGTAGAATTTTTGCCATTTTATTTCCGATCCCGTAATGACCCCAACCATGGAATTTGCCTTCTTCACGGCCACCGCATATTAGGGTGACTTTCATTGAGCCATCCACTAAAAATGAAAGCAAAAGACACTCATATTGCTTTTCTGTAATTCATTTCAACACTATATTACTTATTAGAAGACACACTGGATTAGGGTAGGGAGTTTAAATTCTCGAATGCCCTAATAAAAAAGCCAATATTCTCAGGCAGGCATCCCAGTCTTTGCAAGACCTGAGCATGAGGGGGATACCCCCCCCCAGCCCAAGCCAGAGCCTAAGATCTGGCCGGAGGGGGAGCACTGAAGGTGATGAAGGGGGGAAGGGGAGAGGGGTCACCTTACCTGGCTCCCCCCAAAGAGACTGAGTGCAACGGGGTGGGCAGATGGGCATCTCCAGGCCCAGCAAAGGAGACTGTGTGGTGCAAGTGGACACTCCATTTCCCACTTCTTCTAAGAACATGAGCAGAGCCTCCACTGGATCAGGCCAAGACCCATCTAGTCCAGCTTCTTGCACCACACAGCAGACCACCAGATGCCTTGGGGAACGCATATGATAGATAGGTAACAATAGACAGACACAGAGATAGACACAGACAGACAGCAATAGATAGATAGCTATAGGTAGATGTAAATAGGTTAGGAGAGATAGGGATAGAGGCCCCCTTCTTTCTGGGCATCCAGTCCAGACCTTCTCCTAATCAGGTTCACTCCAACTGGGAATGTTTAACTGCAGGGACTCCCCAGGGCCATGCAGAAGGCAGTTTCCTCAGGAGTGAGGCCCACTGACTCCAATGGTGCCTCCTCTCTGGGGATCCCACGTGCTACATGCTTTGTAGGGGCTGCTTGGGGACAGTGGTGTAGCTAGAGGAGGTGGAGGAATCAGTGTTGGGAGTGTGTACAAGGAGCTTACCTGCCTGGAATGGCTCCAGTTGCAAGCCTCCCCCCAAAACTAATTGCTGCACCTAGATATGCCACTGTAATGGGGGCTATGGTACTCCTGAGGGGAGAATGATGGGAGAAGCCTTCTGCCTCCATGCCTCAGGAACCCCCTACCGCCCAGGTAAGGAGGGGTTGGAGGCAGGAACTTAATGGCAGGCGGTGGGGCTCAAGAGGCCTCCTCTCAGAATCAAAGCCTTAATTAGAAGCCCTGGCGCAGCAAAGCCTGGAGTGCCCCAAAATGCTGAACGCGCGGTTAAATGGCCCCATTTCCAGACAAATCTGGCCATTTCCACTGATCAGCCTGCTCAGTGCTGGCCATACCAATACTCACCCCCACCCAGCTAAGGTCCTGTTTCAGTGGTGTAGTTGGGGTTTGCATCATTTTTAAGTACATTTATAAAAACATAATAAATACTTCATATTGCATTTTACTGTTTGGACCTGTGAGAAGGTTTTGACGGAGGAAAACAGAATCCAAATCCTAAGAAAGAAAGGGTAGTGCTGGACATACAATAACCGGAGGAGTTTCCTTTACTCTAGGCCAGAGATCCTATTCCTTTCCCCCTGCTTCTGGGGGTCCTGAACCTGTCCAGACCAGTGCCAAGTGTAGGTAAAAGTGTCGCTGGCAGGTTGCCCTGCTAGGTGGGACGGACTCTAAGGTGGTGCTTATCCTCATGACAAGGCCAAAGAGCCAGCGTTGTCTCCGTGGTTGTGTGGCCGGAACAACTAAACACCAAAGCACAAGGAATGCAGTGACCTTCCCACAAAAGTGGCACCTAGCTGTCTATTTGCACTTAAGGTTGACAAGCACACATCTTAATGAATGAGCCACCACAGCCCCCTCCCCTAATATAATAACAGAATATTATATCTGTCCCCCGCCCAGATGTCTGGCTGTAAAGGGAGAAGGGAAGCCGTGAAATGGAACCTCCTAGCAGGAAAAGGGGTGTGAAGAGCAGCAGGACCATGTGAGGGAGACACTGAGGACTCCCCATTCAAGAGTGTTCCAGAGGGGAAGAGGCTGCCCGAGACCTCCCTTTGTAGTTCAGGATGAAGGATAAGCTGCTCCCAAGCCCAAGATGGAAATCTGGGAGATGACACCAGGAGTGGGAAAAGGGGTGTCTACCCCGCCCCAGACATCAAAATCTGTCTCTTAAGTGTTCTAGTTAAATTTAGCACTTGCCATGAAAGAGAAGGGTCATTATGAATGATTATGGATTATAATCTACTTTGAATTAAGTGGATTTTTCAGCCCAGAAAACATATATTTAATTTATGATTCCCTGTCATTAATAATTCATTATAATTTAACATATAATTCCGTTATGATCATCTTACAGATGACATATTCAGTGAATAAATTTACAGAAATGAATATATTCAAGACATAATTTATATGAATGAATTCAAATCAGTTCATTTTCTAACACAAAGAGGGAGTGGTCTTCAAACCAGTTCATGATGACTTTTAACATATGGAGAGAAGAGGTTCCTGCAGCCTCTCCAGCCCTCAAACTGGAGGTGAGAAGAGAAGTGTTCCCTCATCTAAAGCAGATGACAAAGCTCATCCATGTGCTGGATGCAGGGAGGCTTGCCATGGGCCTGGGCCAGGGTTTGGAGTTGGACACCCCTAAACTTCAGCAAGATTGTGTCCCTCCCTCCAACTGTACCTTGGAACTGTTAGGAAGTGGCAGACAGTCTTGAGATGTGTCTCCCAAGATGCCTGTCTATGGGATTCTCTCAATGGAACCACCAGCTGCCTTGTGGAACATTCTAGATACACCAATGGTGTTACCACTTCGTGGCATTTGGCATCCATCTAAAACCTGGTGATGGACATAACTCATTGTGTAACCATTGATGAAGTTTTCCTCCTTAATTCTTGATCTTGGATTGGAAATGACAGTGGAAAATGGAGTGCAAGAAGGAAAACCAAGAAGAGGAGAAAGGTTTCCAATGCAATAGTCCAGGGATCGTCCAGTTCTTTCCTCCTCCTGCACAGTGACAAGGCAGTGAAAATGGTTTTTGGATAAATCAGGTACACCTTCTTGGAAGAAGGAGAAGCAAGAGGGGCAGGAATGGGGCACCTGGGGGCGGCATAGCTTCCCCTTTGAAAGATGGCAGCAGGACAGGTGGGCACCCTTCATGCATTTGCAAGTTGAGAGGAGGTTTGGGCGGCTGCCTCACCCTGGTCTTGGTCTGAGCTTACATAACCCAGACCTCAATCCAAATACTGACATAGCCTCCACTGGATCATGCCAAAAGCCCATCTACTCCAACTTTCTTTATCATGCAGTGTCCTAGCAGATGCCTTGGAGAGCACAGAAGACATGCAGGTGCCCGCCCTTACATCTTGGTTTGGAGGCTGTCCACCTCTACACACACCCCTCATGGCTTGTAACCCATGATGGTCCTTTCCTCTAGGAATTTGTCCAATCCCTTCTTAAAGGCACTGAGGCTAGATGACATCATCACATCCTGTGGCCGGGATTTCCACAGACTAAGTACACATTGGGTAAAGAAATATTTTCTTTTGTATGTCCAAACCACCCCAACATTCAATTTTAGTGGCTGTCTACTATTTTTCGTGTTATGTAGTTCTAGGATAACTAGTTCTGGTGTTTTCTCCAGTTGTCTGTTGGGTTTCTCAGTTCAGACCAGGTGTCTTCCTGAGGTGAACTACAACTCCCAGGAGGCCAGGCAAACCCCAAATGACAAACAGCTGCTACTCTATTAAGAGGAAGAAGGCTTTGAGCCTATAAAAGGTACATGTCCTCTCTTCTCCATCAGTGTGTGGCCTCTTTGGGTCTGGATTCTGGTCATATATAGGGGAGGAAGACAGATCTGGGTGAGTGAAGGGGAAGGTTTTGCACCTCCAGAAAGGAGCTAGGAAGGCAAGCAAGTAAAGCTGCTTTTCTCCTCCTTTAGACCAGGCAAGTGAAAAAAGGATGTGGTGGTTTCTATGTTCAGAGCTTGAATGTCATTGATGGGAGGTATGGTACCCAAGGGGAAAAACTCTGTTCTATCCTTAAACGCTGTGTTGAAGAGAATTGAATTCACAGCAGCCTATTCACTGAATTTTATTATCTAAGGGTGTCTTAGTGAAGGAAGGTATATCACTGTCATGAAAATAAAGAAGGGGCTGGTAGTACCAAGAAAACAAACAAAGAGCCTTCTTAAAACCTCTCTCTTAAGGGTTCTAATTCAATTTAGCACTTATAGGGAAAGAGAAGAGGATTATGAATTAAGAGGATACTTATGAATTAAGTATCCTATTAAGGATACTTAATTAATTAAGGTTACTATTATGGAGTAAGGATACTATTATGAATTAAGAGGATACTTCAGTCTATAAAATAATTCAACATACAATTCCCTGTAATGGTCCTCATACTGAAAACATATAGGGTGATTATGAGCACAAGCCTAAATATGTCTACTCAAAAGTAAGAACCTTTGTGTTCAATGGGTCTTACTCCCAGGAAAGTGTCTGTAGGATTCCAGCCTATATCATGGTCATGAAAATAAAGAAGGGTGATGTTGACATCATTTGGATTAACAAAAAAAAAAGCTTTTGTCAAAGTCTGTCTCTTAAATGTTCTAAGAAACATTAGCACTAACAGAGAAGAAGAATGCGGCTCTCTCAATAATTAATCATGGAATAAATAATAATGAGTAATAGAATAATATTAAAATAATAATATAATAAAGGGTAGTTTCTACAACTGGATCTAGTTCTCCTTTCACAGCTAGTTGAGAATGAATTCTCTTCTCTTGTGCGGATGACTTATCTTCATCAGGATGGCAGCATTGTGTCCCTCCAAGCTATGACTTGGAACAGTGAAGGACTCATAAGGAAGTTGCAGACATTCTTAAGATGTGCCACAGAGATGCCCTTCTGGGGAGGCTATAAAGAGACCTGCAGGATCAGGCCAAGGGTTCAACTGGTTCCACTTTCTGTATGCCACAGGGGACACCAAAAGCCTTGGGATTCACTCAGTATAGCTCTGTGGTGGTCTAGTTCTGGAGCCTGGAGGTTGCCCAGACTCCTCAAGGCTTGTAAGCAGTGACAGACTTTTCCACAGTAACCAGTTCTATTCGCTTGGCTAGTCCTGAGTGTGGATGCAGGAGATCCTGGAGGAGAGGCTGCTGAACACCCTTCTCATCCTTCGTGGTGCTTTTCCGTGCTCTTTCTTTTTGCCGTTTTTGCTTTGCTTTTGTTCCCCTTTGTTTCTTTTTACAGCTTTCTGCAGCTTGGTGTTATTTTGTGACATGTCCCATGGAGAAGCAAAACCCAACAGTCCGCCCCAAAAAGAACAGACCAGAAGAAACGGGAGATGCATCTCCTGACCTGCAGCCCAGGAGTGTTGGTGAATCCCCTCCAAAGAAGGAAGCGGAGCGAAAGGGCCACTTTGCAGAACAGGCTCAGAGGTGGGATGGCCAATGGCAGGAGTTTCTGGAGAGAGTGAGGTCCCAGGAGGTGCTGGAGGAGGCTGCCCTCTGGCAAGAGGCAAAGGCCTTGTTGGCCTCCTTTGAACAAAAGATAGAAACACCCAGGAGTCCTCAGAAAGAAGGGGCCAAGAAGCCCACACCAGAGAAGACCCTTGCAATCCTTCCACTGGAGTTGCAAAGCTGGCTGGGAGAATGTGGTTCACAGACCTGTTCCAAGGCAATGGCCCTTGCCAAAGCTTTCTCATGGAGGCAACAGGAGTCCTGCAGACTGAGAAAGCAGGTGAGCTGTTTCCTTCTTCATTAGCCTGGTTCATCTGCTGCCTTTTGTTCACCTGTTACAGGCTGGGGATTGGTCTAGATGACCTTTTGGGCTCCTTCCACCTCTACGAGTCTGTAAGTGGAGTATTGGATGTTATTGCCTGGGTAAGGTAGTTTTTCCCTTCGCACAAGACTGGGCTGGGATGTGAAGCTGCTGTTCTTGACAAAGTGTTGCTTGAAGGTTATTGCTCTGACTTTCCTCAACTCCCTCATTCATTTTTGGATATTCCTGGCCATCTGTTGTTGTTGCATCAGCAGTCAACAAGGGATCCCATTTAGTCAAGAGAGAAGCAAGTCATGCCCTTCCTCACCATGATCCTTGTTCCCTGGTGTGAAACTTGGACATGTGGGGATTTCTGGTTTCATTGACAGGTTTCAATCTACCCCAGATGCACTATCCCTGTAAATGAAATCCTGCATGACCTAGTTTCATGCCAGTGTGTAAGGAACACAATGAGGGTTTTGGTTGAGATTTGTACCACAGAGGGGACACTTGGGGCGGCATTCTGACCCTATGTTTACCTTCAGGCCAGCTTCTGTGGAAGCAAGTTTACCAGGTACCTGATTCCAAATAGGTCACGCTGCCCTCTTCAGCTTTGATCACCTTGAATCTGAAATTGCCCTGGAATTAACATCCCATGCATATTTGGCATGTGCAGTTTTGGTACATAGTTTATGTTGGATGCCTTGAGTGCAGAGTATGAGGAGGAAGAGGTCTTATAAATATGCATGTACAGGGAGAATATTAATTAGTTCATCTAGACTCTGTTGGTTCCCAGTTTGGACTATGAGTCTTGTGGTTCATGAGGATGGGCAAAGAAGAGACAATACAGTAAGAAGGGGCTCTGCAGTATGTACTCTTCCATGTAGCCCTCCCCCGACAAGCCAACCCCAAATATCCTGCTCTGTCCTGAAACATCCTCTCTCTGCTCCTATAGGTGGAAGGTGGGAGCTCCTCCTCTGCAGTCCAGAAAAATGCATCGGACCTCAGGGAGGAAAAGGATGAAGAGCTCGGCGTCTTGGGTAAGGAGGGAGGTGCCTTTGATCATTCAACTTTAATACACCCCTTCTGGACCATCCGCAACTCTGTTTTCACTTCCCCTTCAGTGACCTCATTATCTCTCCAGAGCAAGCTCTTTAACAGAGATGGGAAATGTTGGAGGTGATGGAGACTCAAGTTGAGTTTAGAGTCGGTGCTCCCTATGCTACTTGACTCAAGTTGAGTGATTGCAATTTTGCCATGAGTCCTTGAGTTGGGCACTTCCAAGTTAAAGAACTTAAGTGTTACTCGAGTAGTTGCACAAGAGCGAAGCGCAAGGAACACAGCTGCTTCTGAGGTGGTGCACATGCTTTCTGAGGGAATAGTTTAGTACCTTAGGACAAATGGTATAAAATTTTGAAACATAGAATCATAAGAGTTGGAAGGGATCCAGTAGGTCCTCTAGTCCAACCCCAAATTATGCATAATTTGTGGATCAGGCTTTATTTTTCTTTGCGGGTCTTATCAAGTGTCTCACCTCCTTCTTGCAGGACACAACCCTGAAAGAGAAAATGAGGGGGACCCACATTGGAAGTTGTTGAAAAGAGCTGAAGACAAGACACCCTGTGGTTGGGAAAGGAGAAGGGGGCAAGAGAGGAAAGGAAGGCACCAGAGGAAAGGGGGCACCACAGAGGAAAGGATGGCTAAATCTATTCCTTGTCTGAGAGGAACTCTTCAGGAACAGGACAAAACAACAGAAGAGAGAGAGAAGAGTCCTGGCACTCCTCACAACATCGACACAGAGGGAGAACAGAACAAGGTCTCATTGCTTGCAGAGAGCTTCACTCAGCTCAGCATGTCCGAATCTGGGACAGTTGGCACAGAGGATGAACCATGCACGTCTTCCGAGTGCGTAAAGAGCTTTGCTCAGCATGATCAACTGAGTTTACATCAAAGGACCCACACAGGAGAGAAGCCACACAAATGCCCCCACTGCAGCAGAAGCTTTGCTTACCGATCACATTGTATGAGACATCAAAAAACCCATACAGGAGAGAAGCCACACAAATGCCCCCACTGCAGCAGAAGCTTTGCTCACCAATCAAATTGTATAAGACATCAAAGAACTCATACAGGAGAGAAGCCACACAAATGCCCCCACTGCAGCAGAAGCTTTGCTGACCTATCAAATTGTACGAAACATCAAAGAACCCATACAGGAGAGAAGCCACACAAATGCCCCCACTGCAGCAAAAGCTTTGCTCGCCGATCAAATTGTATGATACATCAAAGAACCCATACAGGAGAGAAGCCACACAAATGCCCCCACTGCAGCAGAAGCTTTGCTCACCGTTCAAATTGTATGAGACATAAAAGAACCCATACAGGAGAGAAGCCACACAACTGCCCCCACTGCAGCAGAAGCTTTGCTGACCCATCAAGTTGTATGAGACATCAAAGAACCCACACAGGAGAGAAGCCATACAAATGCCCCCACTGCAGCAGAAGCTTTGCTTACCGATCACATTGTAAGAGACATCAAAGAACCCATACAGGAGAGAAGCCACACAAATGCTCCCACTGCAGCAGAAGCTTTGCTCACCACTCAAGTTGTATGAGACATCAAAGAACCCATACAGGAGAGAAGCCATACAAATGCCCCCACTGCAGCAGAAGCTTTGCTGACCCATCAAGTTGTATGAGACATCAAAGAACCCATACAGGAGAGAAGCCATACAAATGCCCCCACTGCAGCAGAAGCTTTGCTGACCCATCAAGTTGTATGAGGCATCAAAGAACCCATACAGGAGAGAAGCCATACAAATGCCCCCACTGCAGCAGAACCTTTGCTTACCGATCACATTGTAGGAGACATCAAAGAACGCATACCGGAGAGAAGCCACACAAATGCCCCCCACTGCAGCAGAAGCTTTGCTCAGAAATCATATCTTATGCGCCTTTAAGAATCCATACAAGAGAGAAATTTTATAAATGTTTTGAATGTGGAAACAGCTTCAGGCAAGGAAAAACCCTTCCTACAAGTGAGAGACCATATAAATGCTCGAAATGTGAAAGGACCTTCAGTCTACATCAGATACGTCTTACAGAGCAGGGGGAGAGTGTCCCAGGCTGTAGCAATAGTTTGGGTGAAGAGCAGAGGCATAGTGTTGTCTGTTGGCACCCTTCGCCAAGCCAGTTGGAATGTGTCCCCTCGGCAGCCAGCCAGGCAAGCAAGCCACTGGGTACTGAGAGGGTGCCTGCACCCCAAATGCGCTCTCAAGTAGTTACAGCACATGAGCTTTCTCAGCAGCAGAGACTACCCACATTCAGGAGCCATGGAGAGAATGAGGAAGGGAATCCACAGGGCTCTGAAGATGAGGAAAGGGGTGGAGAAGGGACCCTGCTCTCTCCGCTCCCTCATACACAAGAACTCACTCCCACAGCCTGTGAAAGTCCTTTTACTACAGTCTCGAAACAGCCTCCTGCTTGATCACCCTGCCAGAGACACACAGACAGAGAAGAGACTCACAGACACACCTTTCATTTCTCTCTCACACCCACACGTACACCTGAGGCGCATGCGGATGGGCAGAGTTGCCTCCCGTCCCTCTGACCATCAGAACACAAACACTCCTTGTACTGCTCCCTCACTCACTCTCCTCTCCTCCCCCTCCTCCTCCTCCCCCTCCTCCTCCACCTCCTTGCCCCAACTCCTCCCTTCTCTCTCCCCCCTTATTCCTGCTCCTCGTCCCTCCTCTGCCATTTGGCATCCCTTCCAGGAGACCCAAATTGTGGTTCCTCCAAGAGCAAGCGTTACAGTTCCTTGTTCAAGCTCCAGCCTCTCTTTAAACCAAGGAGTGGACAAGGTGGTTGGTGAGAGGGAGGAGAAGAGAGGGAGAGATGCAGCTTAAAGCAGGAGGCAGCCCAGAACAATTCCCGGGCTGAGGTACACAAACTTTGGGGCCGTTCCTCAATTCCAGTCAGGTGTGGCATCTCCGTCATGGGTGCTGCTGCAATAATGGCAGGTGTGCCTGACTGGGATTGTGGGACAGACCTATCCCTGCCCTGGTCAGTGTTCTGGGCTGAGATGGCACATCTTTTTCCAAATGGAAAGCAGTTGAAGACAATGGGTTGGTGCCCACCTGTGTGATGGTGCCCATGGCAAGGCTACTTCATGCTTTAGGCATGTTACGCCTCTGCTTATGAGTCAAGCCTTGAAAAATGCAGGAGACGATGCCGCAGGACTGCCTGGAACATGGAGCATGCCTGTCTTTTCAACCTGAGCACAACAATTCCTTCTTCTACTGTAGGGAATCCACCCTGTCTTAGGAATCCTGTCTGAATATCTTGATTCCCTGATCAGTTTAGGGCCTGCATTTCTCAACTTCCAAGTTACTTTCACAGGCTAAATGGTTGCTCTGCATGAAAAATGGAACCTAAAAGTTTGGGGTGCTAGAGCAGTTTTAACGGAGTGTTTTACTGCATTATTTCTTTGATTTATGTTCTTGTGCTTTAATTCTTGATAGGAATAATGTATCATGAAGAAAACCAGACAAATTCTAGGTTTTCACTGTGGAATTACTTGCAGCCATTGGGCCTTCTCATGGAAGTGATGCTGTAGAAAGCTGGCAGTGGAAACTCTTCTGGTCTCTGGGCTGAACTAGATTTTAAGGACATCCAGCAGTCGGAGGTGGGTGAAGGTTTAGTTCACTCACTTCATGACACAAAACAGAAGTGTTTCCTATCTGTGGAAGAGTCAACTATATTTTAATACGTCCAGGGTTTTTAAAACCAGAAACGGGGATATTACAAATAAATGGAAGTAAATATTTTGAGATACAGATTTTATTTGTCTTTAATATTTATGTCAATGTATTCCAATAAACGTGATTTTTTTCTCTATGTATTTTTATTATTGGACTAGCGAAAGGCATACCCGCGTTGTGGGAGTAAAATTCCCCCGTATGCCATCCCCCCATATGCATCAACCCCCCATGCGCAACTTCACACATGCGCATCAACCCTGCATGATCAACTTTCCTCCATGCGCAACTTCCCCCATGTGCAACTTTCCTCCACGTGCAACTTTCCTCCACACGCAACTTTCCTCCACACGCATCCTTCCCACATGTGCACCTTCCCCCCAAGCGCAACTTCCCCCCATGCGCAGCATCCTCGCCAGTGCAATCTCTTCCTCTGAAAAATATCCCCCCAAGTGCTCTAGGGTCTGAGCACCAAATTGGCTGGATGTTGTTCAGTCTCCCATGTTAAGTATAGGACAGAAACACGTTAACCTCTTTTCAGCCCCTGAAGGGTTAAGTTTCTCCAGATGGTTCTTGGTGGGTGTTCAGGTGACAGAAGGATCCCTCCCAGAATTCCATGCTTCAGGCCCAGTAGTTGGGGCGGTATGTTGAGGAGTCATCAATTTTCAATGCAAAGTATAGGAAGGAAAATGCATTGCGCCCCTTTTCACCCCCTTCCGGTTGGAATTTCAGAAAACGGGTTCTTAGTGCACCCCTCAGTCACGGAAGGAACACCCACCCCAAATTTCACGCTTCTAGACCCAGCAATTTTGGCAGGGTGTTGATGAGTCAGTCAGTCAGTCAGTGACTTTTCTCTTTTATATATATATATAGATTAAAGAAATCTCAGTGCTACAAAGTCAGAATAATTTTGTGCCAGAAATTTCTAAAATCTATTTGTTAACTTGTTATTTGTCCCTATGATGTGCAGGAGATGCACTGCGGATGTTCATTTGAAGATGGAAAAGCTTCTTGCACTTCAAAATACCTGGTCCTGAACTTTTAATGTTCTGGTGTTGACTACTCAGAAACCTTATTGCTTACTAGCAGAATGAACCCTGCCATTGTGGGAGTAAAATTTTGTATTTGTGGGCTACTTCCCTGGTGGGGCTACTATCCCACCATCCTTCTGCACGGCTGGGCACTAGGCACAGGGTGGTGGACACCAATGGACAATGGGCACCGCTGGCGCCAATAGCACCAGGGAGCAGTGGTAGGCAGCAATAGGCACTGGTGGGAAATGAACATCCCTACAGGGCACCACTGTGCATTGGGGCACCAGGTAACATTGCAGGTCCCCACAGTTCACAGGTCCCCCCGGTGTTCACAGTTGCCCTTCAGTGCACCGTGCCTCATAGTGCTCAGTGGTACCTGGTGCCCAGGTGTGCCTGGAGCCCACAAATATTGTGGACATTTTATTCCTGCAACAGCAGGTTCATTCTACTGCTTGGATATCTAAAGCAGGGTGTCCAAACTGGCAGGAGGGCCACATGATCTCTCTGACAGTATGTTGGGAGCTAGAAAAATGATTTTCAGCTAAGGCTAGACAGGCAACTACAACCTCACATAAAAGCTGAGACAACTTTGATTCTGAGGGAAAATCTCCTCAGGAAGGAGAGACTCTGCCGGTCAGTCAGTCAGAAGGTCTCTTCAGTTTCACCTCAGCTAAGGCTAGACAGGCAAATACAGCCTCACTTAAAAGCTGAGACAACTGAGATTCTGAGGTAAAATCACCTCAGGAAGGAGAGACTCTGCTGGCCAGTCAGTCAGAAGGTCTCTTCAGTTTCACCTCAGCTAAGGCTAGACAGGCATTTACAGCCTCACTTAAAAGCTGAGACAACTGAGATTCTGAGGTAAAATCACCTCAGGAAGGAGAGACTCTGCTGGCCAGTCAGTCAGAAGGTCTCTTCAGTTTCACTTCAGCTAAGGCTAGACATGCAATTACAGCCTCACATAAAAGCTGAGACAACTGAGATTCTGAGGGAAAATCACCTCAGGAAGGAGAGACTCTGCCGGCCAGTCAGTCAGAAGGTCTCTTCAGTTTCACCTCAGCTAAGGCTAGACAGGCAATTACAGCCTCACTTAAAAGCTGAGAAACTGAGATTCTGAGGGAAAATCACCTCAGGAAGGAGAGACTCTGCCTGCTGGACAGTCAGTCAGAAGGTCTCTTCAGTTTCATCTCAGCTAAGGCTAGACAGGCAACTACAGCCTCACATAAAAGCTGAGACAACTTAGATTCTGAGGGAAAATCACCTCAGGAAGGAGAGACTCTGCCGGCTGGACAGTCAGTCA
This sequence comes from Cryptoblepharus egeriae, assembly GCA_030015325.1. Taxonomy (NCBI): domain Eukaryota; kingdom Metazoa; phylum Chordata; class Lepidosauria; order Squamata; family Scincidae; genus Cryptoblepharus; species Cryptoblepharus egeriae. The sequence goes on from JAREYC010000002.1 coordinate 2,951,152, forward strand.
GAAGGTCTCTTCAGTTTCACCTCAGCTAAGGCTAGGAAGGCAACTACAACCTCACACAAAAGCTGAGACAACTTAGATTCTGAGGGAAAATCACCTCAGGAAGGAGAGACTCTGCCGGCTGGACAGTCAGTTAGAAGGTCTCTTCAGTTTCATCTCAGCTAAGGCTAGACAAGCAACTACAGCCTCACATAAAAGCTGAGACAACTTAGATTCTGAGGGAAAATCACCTCAGGAAGGAGAGACTCTGCCAGCCAGTCAGAACGCATCTGCAGTTTTACCTCTGCTAAGGCTAGACAGGCAATTACAGCCTCACATGAAAGCTGATAGGAAAAGACCTACTTCCCTGGTGGGGCTACTATCCCACCATCCTTCTGCATGACTGCTCTGAGGAAAGCAGCATTCCCTCCTGAAGCACAACCTGAGGTCACGAGATCTGAAGGAAAATGCCCGAAATGATCTGAAGGAAAATGCCCCATACACCTGCTGAGCTGCCCTCAGTCTGGATGGAGCTAGAGTCAGATTTAACTGGGCAAGAGGCCCTCTTTCAAGTGGAGCTCCATTTTTATTTAGCAGGGGGAGAGTAAAGGGCCTTCCTCACCTGGCAGCGTCTCCTCTAGTGGTTTCTGCTGGTGTTTGTGCTTTAACATCTTTTTAAACCGAGCCCTTTGGGGACAGAGTCAGGAGTTACTTTTTCATTTCCTCCGTAAATTGCTTTGTGAGCTTTTTGTTGAAGAGTGGAATATAAACACTATTTTTTATTTCACTGCAGCACATTTTGGAAAAGTGGACCAGCTGCTTGCCTGTGACATGCCTTTCAACATGACTCTGGTTCTCTATATCCATCCATGCATAGTCAGGTTGTATGTCAGCCCCATCCAAGGCAGTTAGTCCTGCAGGGAAACCCCAGTCCTCCCTAGGCTCCTGCCAGAGTCTGAACACACTTACTCCCTGGTGATCCCTTGAGAGGGAGAACACAGAGAACCACAAGCCCAGAATGAGGCTTCCTTCCTGGAACACTCCCGAAAGGCCAGACCCCTTGCAGGCTGTGTTTAGGTTTCCTGCAGGACTGAGTGCTCTGCCCCCACTCCAACTATGCCAGCTAGGTCTGAGGGCAGGGCGATGTTCATGGATGCAACAGGCTCTGCTGGTTCTCAAGGGTTCTTTAAAGCCACCGTGTTCCCTCTTGGATGGCACAGTAGATAAATAACAGAGATAAATAATGCAGAGAGCCCTGCTGAGAGCCAGACAGAAGAAATGCTTGTCAAATCCAGGTGACAGGCCTCCAATTCAAATGGCCTCTAAGTCTGCCCCCTCCGTCCCACAGGAGCAAGTAAGCAACCCCACCTGAAGTGGTTCTGCTGCGTCTGCATCTGTTCTATGCCATTTCAGAGGAAGAGACACTCTTAGGCCATCGAAGGAGTGGCTCCTGGATTCTGCAATACACAAGTGGCAAAGAAAGCTTCCACCAGTCTGAGAAGTCATGGGGGGGAGGGGGATGATGATTCAGAATAAGAGGGCATATAAAAGAAGGACAGAGCCACCCTCCACCCATGGGCTCCATGCTACTGAATGGCAGACTGTGATGCTGCCGTAGTGTGTGTGTGTGTGTGTGTGTGTGTGTGTGTGTGTGTGTGTGTGTGTGTGTGTGAGAGAGAGAGAGAGAGAGAGAGAGAGAGAGAGAGAGCAGCCTCCACTGGATCATGCCAAAAGCCCATCTAATCCAACTTCCTGCATCATGCAATGGCCCAGCAGATGCCTTGGAGAGCACGGAAGACATGCCGATGTCCTCCCCTACATCTTGCATTTGGAGGCTGTCCACCTCTACTCACACCCCTCATGGCTTGTAACCCATGATGGTCCTTTCCCCTAGGAATTTGTCCAATCCCTTCTTAAAGGCAGTAAGGCTAGATGCCATCATCACATCCTGTGGCCGGGAGTTCCACAGACTAACTACACATTGAGTAAAGAAATATTTTCTTTTGTAAGTCCAAACCATCCCAACATTCAATTTTAGTGGCTGTCTACTACTTGTGGTGTTATGTAGTTCTAGGAGGATACCTAGTTCTGGTGTTTTCTCCAGTAGTCTGTTGGGTTTCTCAGTTCAGACCAGGTGTCTTCCTGAGGTGAACTACAACTCCCAGGAGGCCAGGCAAACCCCAAATGACAAACAGCTGCTACTCCATTAAGAGGAGGAAGCCTTTGCGCCTATAAAAGACACATGTCCTCTCTTCTCCATCAGTGTGTGGCCTCTTTCGGGCTGGATCCTGGTCATATATAGGGGAGGGAGACAGATCTGGGTAGATCTAGGTGAGTGAAGGGGAAGGTTTTGCATCTCCAGAAAAGAGCTAGGAAGGCAAGCAAGTGAAATTGCTCCTCCTTTGGACCAGGCAAGTGATAAAAGGATGTGGTGGTTTCTATGTTCAGAGCTTGAATGTTGTTGATGGGAGGTATGGTACCCAAGGGGAAAAACTCTGTTCTGTCCTTAAACTCTTGTGTTGAAGAGAATTGAATTCACAGCAGTTTATTCACAGAACTTTATTCTCTAAGGGAGTCTTAGTGAAGGAGGGTATATCACTGTCATGAAAATAAAGAAGGGGCTGGGTGTAACAAGAAAACAAACAGAAAGCCTTCTTAAAACCTCTCTCTTAAGGGTTCTAATTCAATTTAGCACTTGTGGGGAAAGAGAAGAGGATTATAAATTAAGAGGATACTTATGAATTAACAGGATACTTATGAATTAAGTATCCTATTAAGGATACTTAATTAATGATACTATTATGAATTAAGAGGATTCTTCAGTCTAGAAAATAATTCAACATACAATTCCCTATAACGGTCCTCTTACTGAAAACATATAGGATGATTATGAGCACAAGCCTAACTATGTCTACTCAAAAGTAAGGACCTTTGTGTTCAATGGGTCTTACTCGCAGAAAAGTGTCAGTAGGATTCCAGCCTATATATGATGGTGATGTTGACATCACTTGGATTAACAAAAAAAGCTTTTGTCAAAGTCTCTCTCTTAAATGTTCTAAGAAACATTAGCACTGTCAGAGAAGAAGAATGCGGCTCCCTCAATAATTAATCATGGAATAAATAATAATGCATAATAGAATAATATTGGGTTGTTTCTACAACTGGATCTAGTTCTTTCACAGCTAGTTGAGAATGAACTCTTGTGCGGATGACTTATCTTCATCAGGATGGCAGCATTGTGTCCCTCCAAGCTATGACTTGGAACAGTGAGGGACTTATAAGGAAGTTGCAGACGTTCTTAAGATGTGCCACAGAGATGCCCTTCTGGGGAGGCTACATAGAGCCCTGCAGGATCCTGCTAAGGGCTCAACTGGTTCAGCTTTCTGTATGCCACAGGGGACACCAAAAGCCTTGGGTTCACTCAGTATAGCTCTGTGGTGGTCTAGTTCTGGAGCCTGGAGGTTGCCCAGACTCCTCAAGGCTTGTAAGCAGTGACAGACTTTTCCACAGTAACCAGTTCAGTCCCCTTTTAAAGGCCATGTGCCATAACTACATTGTGTGGGAAGGATTTCTACCGATTAATTACATGCTGGGGAACACCTCTATGGAAGGACCTGCAAAAGGTGAGAATATTTCTCCTGACAAAAGGGTGTCCTACCTATAGGGCTGTTGAAATAGTCTTCACTTGTGAAAGGGGTCCCCCGCAGGTTGCACTGCTAGTCATTACCAACTCTAGGGTGTGGTGCTCATCCCCATTTCTAAGCTGAAGAGCCAGCGTTGTCCATGTGGCTGGCATGACTATATGCCAAGATAGAACTCTGTTCCCTTCAAGTTGCTGATCTGGCAATCTTCAGATGGGCAGGCACAGTGAACACTAAGCCACTGTGGGGGGCTAATCACTTGTAGGTTTGCCATGATTCTGTTCCACAAAACCAGGGCAGGACTCCCTGTCAAACTTGCCAGTATGTGAGCACAAACTCTGAAAACCAGGACATATGGCAATCCTGTTCACTTGGCTAGTCCTGAGTGTGGATGCAGGAGATAACGGAGGAGAGGCTGCGGAAAACCCTTCTCACCCTTTCTGGTGCTTTTCCGTGCTTCTATTATTTTCCTTTCTTTCTTTCCACAGCTTTCTGCAGCTTGGTGTTATTTTGTGATATGTCCCATGGAGAAGCAAAACCCAACAGTCCGCCCCAAAAAGAACAGACCAGAAGAAACGGGAGATGCATCTCCTGACCTGCAGCCCAGGAGTGTTGGTGAATCCCCTCCAAAGAAGGAAGCGGAGCGAAAGGGCCACTTTGCAGAACAGGCTCAGAGGTGGGATGGCCAATGGCAGGAGTTTCTGGAGAGAGTGAGGTCCCAGGAGGTGCTGGAGGAGGCTGCCCTCTGGCAAGAGGCAAAGGCCTTGTTGGCCTCCTTTGAACAAAAGATAGAAACACCCAGGAGTCCTCAGAAAGAAGGGGCCAAGAAGCCCACACCAGAGAAGACCCTTGCAATCCTTCCACTGGAGTTGCAAAGCTGGCTGGGGAAATATGGCGCACAGACCTCTTCCAAGGCAGTGGCCCTTGCCAAAGCTTTCTCATGGAGGCAACAGGAGTCCTGCAGACTGGGAAAGCAGGTGAGCTGTTTCCTTCTTCATTAGCCTGGTTCATCTGCTGCCTTTTGTTCACCTGTTACAGGCTGGGGATTGGTCTAGATGACCTTTTGGGCTCCTTCCACCTCTACGAGTCTGTAAGTGGAGTATTGGATGTTATTGCCTGGGTAAGGTAGTTTTTCCCTTCGCACAAGACTGGGCTGGGATGTGAAGCTGCTGTTCTTGACAAAGTGTTGCTTGAAGGTTATTGCTCTGACTTTCCTCAACTCCCTCATTCATTTTTGGATATTCCTGGCCATCTGCTGTGGTTGCATCAGCAGTCAACAAGGGATCCCATTTCATAGAATCATAGAATCATAGAATCATAGAGTTGGAAGGGACCTAGTAGGTCATCTAGTCCAACCCCCTGCCTGCAGCAGGAATTCCCCCTAGAGCATCTCCAACAGGTGCTCATCGAGCCTCTGCTTGAAGATCCCCAGTGAGGGAGAGTCCACCACCTCCATTTAGTCAAGAGAGAAGCAAGTCATGCCCTTCCTCACCATGATCCTTGTTCCCTGTTGTGAAACTTGGACATGTGGGGATTTCTGGTTTCATTGACAGGTTTCAATCTACCCCTACATGTGATTTGCTTTCCTATGCATATTTGGCACATGCAGTTTTCGTACATAGTTTGTTTTGGGTGCCTTGAGTGCAGAGTATGAGGAGGAAAGGGTCTTATAAATATGCATGTACAGGGAGAATATTCATTAGTTCGTCTAGACTCTATTGGTTCCCAGTTTGGACCATGAGTCTTGTGGTTCATGATGATGGGCGAAGAGACAATACAGTAAGAAGGGGCTCTGCAGTATGTACTCTTCCATGTAGCCCTCCCCCGACAAGCCAACCCCAAATATCCTGCTCTATCCTGAAACAGCCTCTCTCTGCTCCTGTAGGTGGAAGGTGGGAGCTCCTCCTCTGCAGTCCAGAAGAATCCATCAGACCTCAGGGAGGAAAAGGATGAAGAGCTCAGCGTTTTGGGTAAGGAGGGAGGTGCCTTTGATCATTCAACTTGAAGACAGAAGGATGGTCCTTCTGGACCATCCGCAGCTCTGTTTTCACTTCCCCTTCAGGGACCTCATTATCTCTTCAGAGCAAGCTCTTTAACAGAGATGGGAAACGTTGGAGGTGGTGGGGACTCAAGTTGAGTTTAGAGTCGGTGCTCCCTATGCTACTAGACTCAAGTTGAGTGATTGCAATTTTGCCATGAGTCCTTGAGTTGGGCTCTTCCAAGTTAAAGAACTTAAGTGTTACTCGAGTGTAGTTGCAGAAGAGCAAAGGATCAAGGAACGCAGCTGCTTCCGAGGTGGTGCACATGCTTTCTGAGGGAATAGTTTAGTACCTTAGGACAAATGGTATAAAATTTTGAAACATAGAATCATAAGAGTTGGAAGGGATCCAGTAGGTCCTCTAGTCCAACCCCAAATTAGTGGACTCTCACTAGTCCAACCCCAAATTTGTGGACTCTCACTGTGGATCAGGCTTTGTTTTTCTTTGGGGGTCTTATCAAGTGGTCTCACCTCCTTCTTGCAGGACACAACCCTGTAAGAGAAAATGAGGGGGACCCACACTGGAAGTTGTTGAAAAGGGATGAAGAGAAGACACCCTGTGGTTGGGAAAGGAAAAGTGGGCAAGAGAGAAAAGGAAGGCACCACAGGAAAGGGGAACATTTGAAGAAGACAAGAGACTTTGTGGACAAGACAGAACAAGAAAGAAAAGACAAGACAGATGAGACGCCTTGTGGTTGGGAAAGGAGAAGGGGGCAAGAGAGGAAAGGAGGGCACCAGAGGAAAGGGGGCACCACAGAGGAAAGGATGGCTAAATCTATTCCTTGTCTGAAAGGAGCCCGTCAGGAACAGGACAAACCAACAGAAGAGAGAGAGAAGAGTCCTGGCATTCCTCACAACACTGACACAGACGGAGAACTGCTTGTGGAGAGCTTCACTCAGCTCAGCATGTCTGAATCTGGGACAGTCGGCACAGAGGATGAACCTCACACATCTTCAGAGTGCATAAACAGCATTGCTCAGCATGATCAACTTAGTGTACATCAAAGGACTCTCACAGGAGAGAAAACATACAAATGCCCCCACTGCAGCAGAAGCTTTGCTTACCGATCAACTTGTATGATACATCAAAGAACCCATACAGGAGAGAAGCCACACAAATGCCCCCACTGCAGCAGAAGCTTTGCTTACCGATCAACTTGTATGATACATCAAAGAACCCATACAGGAGAGAAGCCACACAAATGCCCCCACTGCAGCAGAAGCTTTACTCACCGATCACATTGTATGATACATCAAAGAACCCATACAGGAGAGAAGCCACACAACTGCCCCCACTGCAGCAAAAGCTTTGCTCAGCACTCAAGTTGTATGAGACATCAAAGAACCCATACAGGAGAGAAGCCATACAAATGCCCCCACTGCAGCAAAAGCTTTGCTGACCTATCAAATTGTAGAGCCCATCAAAGAACCCATACAGGAGAGAAGCCATACAAATGCCCCCACTGCAGCAGAAGCTTTGCTCGCCGAACAAATTGTATGATACATCAAAAAACCCATACAGGAGAGAAGCCATACAAATGCCCCCACTGCAGCAGAAGCTTTGCTGACCCATCAAGTTGTATGAAACATCAAAGAACCCATACAGGAGAGCCACACAAATGCCCCCACTGCAGCAGAAGCTTTGCTCACCACTCAAGTTGTATGAGACATCAAAGAACCCATACAGGAGAGAAGCCACATAAATGCCCCCACTGCAACAAAAGCTTTGCTGACCGATCAAGTTGTATGAGACATCAAAGAACCCATACAGGAGAGAAGCCATACAAATGCCCCCACTGCAGCAAAAGCTTTGCTTACCTATCAAATTGTAAGAAACATCAAAGGACCCATACAGGAGAGAAGCCACACAAATGCCCCCACTGTAGCAGAAGCTTTGCTGACCCATCAAGTTGTATGAAACATCAAAGAACCCATACAGGAGAGAAGCCACACAAATGCCCCCACTGCAACAAAAGCTTTGCTCAGAGATCAAATTGTAGAACCCATGAAAGAACCCATACAGGAGAGAAGCCACACAACTGCCCCCACTGCAGCAGAAGCTTTGCTCGGAGATCAGATCTTATGCGCCATCTAACAATCCATACAAGAGAGAAACTTTATAAATGTTCTCAGTGTGGAAAGAGCTTCAGGCAAGGAAAAACCCTTCCTACAAGTGAGAGACCATATAAATGCTTGAAATGTGAAAGGACCTTCAGCCTACATCAGAGACGTCTTACAGAACAGGGAGAGAGTGTCCCAGGCTGTAGCAATAGTTTGGGTGAAGAGCAGAGGCATAGTGTTGTCTGTTGGCACCCTTCGCCAAGCTAGTTGGAGTGTGTCCCCTCGGCAGCCAGCCAGGAAGCGTCCCACAGGGTACTGAGAGGGTGCCAGCACCCCAACTGTGCTCTCAAGTAGTTACAGCATATGAGCTTTCTCAGCAGCAGATTACCTGCACGCAGGAGAAATGGAGAGAATGAGGAAGAGAGTCCACAGGGTTCTGAAGATGAGGAAAGGGGTTGAGAGGGGACCCTGCTCTCTCCACTCCCTCATACAGACGAACTCACTCCCACGGCCTGTGAAAGTCCTTTTACTGCAGTCTCGAAACAGCCTCCTGCTCGATCACCCTGCCAGAGACACACAGACAGAGAAGAGACTCACAGACACACCTTTCGTTTCTCTCTCACACCCACACGTACACCTGAGGCACATGCACATGGGCAGAGTTGCCTCCCGTCCCTTTCTGGCCATCAGAACACAAACACTCCTTGTACTGCTCCCCCACTCACTCTTCTATTCCTCCTCTCCTCCTCCTCCTCCTCCTCCTCCTTCTTGCCCCAACTCCTCCCTTATCTCTCCCCCCTTATTCCTGCTCCTCGTCCCTCCCCTGCCATTTGGCATCCCTTCCAGGAGACCCAACATGTGGTTCTCCAAGAGCAAGCGTTACAGTTCCTTGTTCGAGCTCCAGCCTCTCTTTAAACCAAGGAGTGGACAAGGTGGATGGTGAGAGGGAGGAGAATAAGACAGGGAGAGAACCCAGAACAGTACCCAGGCTGGGGTACGCAAACTTTGGGGCCATTCCTCAATTCCAGTCAGGTGTGGCATCTCCGTCATGGGAACTGCAAGAATGGCAGCTGTGCCTGACTGGGACTGAGGGACAGACCTACCCCTGCCCTGGTCGGTGTTCTGGGCTGAGATGGCACATCTTTTTTCCAAATGGAAAGCAGTTGAAGCCAGTGGGTTGGTGCCCACCTGTGTGATGGTGCCCATGGCAAATCTACTTCATGCTTTAGGCATGTTACGCCTCTGCTTATGAGTCAAGCCTTGAAAAGGGCAGGAGACGATGCCTCAGGACTGTCTGGAACATGGAACATGCCTGTCTTTTCAACCTGAGCACAACTATTCCTTCTTCTATTGTAGGGAATCCACCCTGTTTTAGGAATCCTGTCTGAATATCTTGATTCCCTGATCAGTTTAGGGCCTGCATTTCTGAACTTCCAAGTTACTTTCACAGGCTAAACGGTTGCTCTGTATGAAAAATGGAACCTAAAAGTTTGGGGTGCTAGAGCAGTTTTAACGGAGTGTTTTACTGCATTATTTCTTTGATTTATGTTCTTGTGCTTTAATTCTTGGTAGGTAATAATTGTCTGGTTTATTCATGATAATTAATTAATTATCATGAATAAACCAGACAAATTCTAGCTTTTCTGCTGTGGAATTACTTGCAGCCATTGGACCTTCTCATGGAAGTGATGCTGTAGAAAGCTGGCAGTGGAAACTCTTCTGGTCTCTGGGCTGAACTAGATTTTAAGGCCATCCAGCAGTCTGAGGTGGGTGAAGGTTTAGTTCACTCACTTCATGACACAAAACAGAAGTGTTTCCTATCTGTGGAAGAGTCAACTATGTTTTTATACCTCCAGGGTTTTTAAAACCAGAAACGGGGATATAATATTACAAATAAATGGAAGTAAATATTTTGAGATACACATTTTATTTGTCTTTAATATTTATGTCAATGTATTCCAATAAACTGGTGATTTTTTTCTCTATGTATTTTTATTATTGTATTAAAGAAATCTCAGTGCTGCGAAGTCAGAATAATTTTGTGGCAGAAATTTCTAAGAAATATTTGTTAACCTGTTATTTGTCCCTATAATGTGCAGGAGTTGCACTGTGGATGTTCATTTGAAGATGGAAAAGCTTCCTGCACTTCAAAATACCTGGTCCTGAACTTTTAATGTTCTGGTGTTGACTACTCAGAAACCTTATTGCTTACTAGCAGAATGAACCCTGCCATTGTGGGAGTAAAATTTTGTATTTGTGGGCTCCGAGCACGGCTGGGGACTAGGCACAGGCACTGGGTGGTGGACACCAATGGACACTGGGCACCGCTGGCACCAACAGCACCAGGGAGCAGTGGTAGGCAGCAGTGGGCACTGGTGGGAAATAAATATCCCTACAGGGCACCACTGTGCAGTGGGGCAGCAGGTAACATTACAGGTCCCCACCGGTGTTCACTGTTGCCCTTCAGTGCACATTGCCTCATAGTGCTCAGCGGTACCTGGTGCTCAGCTATGCCTGGAGCCCACAAATATTGTGGACATTTTACTCCTGCAACAGCAGGTTCATCCTACTACTTGGATATCTATCTAAAGCAGGGGTGTCCAAATGTTTTGGCAGGAAGGCCACATGACCTATCTGACAGTATGTTGGGAGCTAGAAAAATGATTTTCCGCTAAGGCTAGACAGGCAATTACAGCCTCACACAAAAGTTGAGACAACTAAGGCTGCAATCCTAAAGACACTTTCCTGGGAGTAAGACCCATTGAACACAATGGAGCTTACTTTTGAGTAGACTTGGTTAGGATTGTGCTCTTAGATTCTGAGGAAAAATTGCCTCAGGAAGAAGAGACTCTGCCGGCCAGTCAGTCAGAAGGTCTCTTCATTTTCACCTCAGCTAAGGCTAGACAGGCAACTACAGCCTCACACAAAAGCTGAGACAACTAAGGCTGCAATCCTAAAGACACTTTCCTGGGTGTAAGACCCATTGAACACAATGGAGCTTACTTTTGAGTAGACATGGTGTGGTGAGGCCCCTCAGCTCTTGAAAGGTTCCACTAGTGAAAGGGTTAAGGGAAGAGATGTCTGGGAGGAGGTCCTAGTATAGTGAACAAAATCACTTCCCAGGTTCAATCAGAATTTATATGAATTTATTAGAATTATTAGAATCATAAATTACAATCAGAAAGCCTTGGAAAAGCCCCAGCAAGGAGCAGGCAGCTCACTGACAGACCAGAAGCAATCAATAGGCTCCCCAGAAGGGATTAAGCCTTCAAGGGAACATTCAGTCCTAGAGCTCTTTGATGTGGTCAGAGGTGTGAATTGCCCGATTGTCTTCAATAAACTTTCCCGGCAAACAAGCTGTCAATCAACCATTGTTGAAGCCGCAGCACAGACAGGCTTAACAAGGTCTCTAGTCTCCAGCAGTCAAGGAGGATGAGGTCACAATGGGGCTGGGAGAAAGCCTTGCTGATGAGTTGATTAGCTTGTTTAGAGCTACAGGAAGGATTCCCCTTGTCCTGATTTGAACCCTCCAGCTGTCAAAAGAGCTAGACAAAAGAAATAAAGAATGTCATTACACAGAGGCCAGGAAACGGATTGCAGAACCGATACCGGCTATCAAATAAGCCAGAGAAGCTTATCTAAATCCCCAAGATTATTAAAATTTAGAATTAAAATTTGATTCTTTCCTTATGTGTGAACGGAAACCTAGAGGGATCAACCAATAACAGGATGCACGTACTTGACAAACCACAGGTGCTCCTCATTGTATTGATGTGTATTGTCATATCCTGCCACGGATGTTCTTCATTGTACTGATGTGTATTGTCATGTCCTGCCGCATTTTTCTCATCTCAGCTCAGGAAGCCACGGAAGAAAAAATCTTTAATCATATGAACCCTCTTGATATGAGCAAAATAATCTTCTTATGTAAAGAATGTGTATGTGACAGAAATAGTATAAAAAGCATGGATAATTTGTACAGGAGACACAGTCCTTTTTTAGGGGTAGAGACTCTGCCCGGCTGTGCCTTGAAGCTTCAATAAACCTTTGTCTTTTGCTTGCATCATCGTCTCCTGAGTTTTCCCTGCTGGTACCCACTTCGTTCCTATTATACTAGAAGGAACAGGATATAACCTCCTCAAGCCAGAAGGAAGGGTTTGGACCTCCCCTGGAAGGGGAGGAGGGAGAGGAGATATAAGGGAGGAAAAAGAGCAGGAAAGGAGAGTTCAGGAGGAGCCATCCTGGATAGAAGGTGGTGAGTACCAAGTCAGCCTGGGGCTGCAGAGAGCTGAGTATCCTGGGCAACCCCGGCCTAGAAGACAAGTAATCAGAAAAGGGAGAAGAGTTAAAGACTGTGGACATTTACTATGCTGTTGAGTTAAATTGCTGACCTGGGACCCAGGACTGTTGTATTAGTTGTATTTACTTATACATGTCAGGAGGGAAGAGACCTGATATATGGAAAGAAACTGTTAAGAGATGTACCTTGCAGTAACCACCAAGCTCTAAACAAAGTAAACCTGTTGAGACTTACCTAACGTGTGTGTGTGACATGTATGCCCGGGACGGGGACAATGATGGAACCCAAATATCCGTCATCCTGGACAAGCAGACCCCCGCGGAGAGGGGAGCGTGGGGAAGCGGTAAGATAACCTGTGACACATGGTTAGGATTGTGCTCTTAGATTCTGAGGAAAAATCGCCTCAGGAAGAAGAGACTCTGCCGGCCAGTCAGTCAGAAGGTCTCTTCAGTTTTACCTAAGCTAAGGCTAGACAGGCAATTACAGCCTCACACAAAAACTGAGACAACTTAGATTCTGAGGGAAAATCACCTCAGGAAGGAGAGACTCTGCCTGCTGGACAGTCAGTCAGAAGGTCTCTTCAGTTTCACCTCAGCTAAGGCTAGACAGGCAACTACAGGCTCAGCCTCACATAAAAGCTAACTTAGATGCTGAGGGAAAATCACCTCAGGAAGGAGTGACTCTGCCAGCCAGTCAGTCAGTGTCTTCAGTTTCACCTCAGCTAAGGCTAGACAGGCAACTACAGGCTCAGCCTCACATAAAAGCTAACTTAGATTCTGAGGGAAAATAACCTCAGGAAGGAGACACTCTGCCGGCCAGCCAGTCTTTTCAGTTTCACCTCAGCTAAGGTTAGATAGGCAATTACAGTCTCACATAAAAGCTGGGACAACTTAGATACTGAGGTAAAATCACCTCAGGAAGGAGAGACTCTGCCAGCCAGTTGGAACGCCTCTGCAGTTTTACCTCAGCTAAGGCTAGACTGGCAATTACAGCCTCACATGAAAACTGATAGGAAAGGACCTACTTCCCTGGAGTGGCCACTATCCCACCATCCTCCTGCATGACTGCTCTGAGGAAAGGCTTTGGGCCTGCATCCATCAGCATTCCCTCCTGAAGCACAACCTAAGGTCACGAGATCTGAAGGAAAATGCCCCAAACGTCACAGCCGCCTGATGTCAGCCCCATCCAAGGCAGTGAGACCTGCAGGGAAACTCCAGTCCTCCCCAGGCTCCTGCCAGAGTCTGAACACGCTTACTCCCTGGTGATCCCTTGAGAGGGAGAATAAAAAAGAACCGCAAGCCCTCTTCTTTCCCACTCTTGGGGGAGTTACTGATTGTTCTGAATCCGCCAATCTGCTGGTTTCTTGCAGAGTGTTTTTAATATATAAAATCATATTAAGGGTTTTATAGGGTTTAATATAGATTTAATATGTAAAAAGGGTTTAATATGTAAAACCAAGGGTTTTTAATATGTAAAATCCTCTTAAGTCAGGTAATTACCAGTATTCAGTAATGTATAACTTTCTGGTATGTTGAAGAACTACCCAACAACAGTTGTTTTAACAGTAAATCATAGTAAAGAAACAAAATACATGTCTTACCTAAGTATAAAAAATACATACTACTTACACAAACTGAAAAAGCCAAAATAAGAGCTATAGGAAGGAGACATAGGATGCAATCCTAACCTCCAGTTAGGCCAGCCTAAGCCCTGGCATAAGTACTTTGCTGAACTGGGGGTGCCACAAAAGTGCAGGAAGACACTCTTCTTTCCCACTCTTGGGGGAGTTACTGATTGTTCTGAATCCGCCAATCTGCTGGTTTCTTGCAGAGTGTTAGGGCTCCCTCTTGATAGCATGTAATTTTAACTTGTTTACTGAGCCCGCAGCTTGGCTATGGCCCATTTTGTTGCAATTGGCTATGGCCCATTAGTCCTTTTGACTAATTTGAAGCCCAGTACTCATATCATGACACACAGGACATCAGGCAGCAGTAGGCAGCAGGCACCAACAGGCATTCAAATCCAACAGGGCACCAGTGGCAACACCAGGCAGCTGGCATCACTGTGCAAAAAATTGGTTTCTACATCACAGAAGTAATACACTCCCCAAATTTTATGTTGGGGCTGGGAGTTGATGAGTCAGGGATTCTTCAATGTTAGGTTTTGGGAAGAAAACACCTTATGCCCCTTTTCACCCCGTTCCAGTTTGAATTTCCAAAAATTTGTTCCTAATGGGTGTCTACATCATGGAAGGAACACCCTCCTCAAGTTTCATGCTTCTAGGTTCAGCAGTTTTGGCTGGGCGTTGATGAGTGAGAGAGTCTGTCTTACAAGGCACAGTTTGTCTTACAAAGTAGAATTCCTAAGAAATTTTAGTTTGTCTTACAAAGCATCCTTCTCACAAGTTATTTGTCTTACAGGGTACCACTGTATGTAGATTTTGAGTTGTGGAACCAATCATTTCAGTTTCCATTATTTCCTACAGGAAAATCCATTTTGACTAACAAGCATTTGGAAACATAACAAACATGCTTATTGAAGGAATTATGCTCGTTAACCAAGACTCAATTGTAGATTTATGTTTACGGGCAGCAGGCAAGCAAGACTGTTAGTTGAATAAGTGCTCACCATGCTGGTCCTTAATTCCAGAACTCAGATTATGAGGAGTTAATTCTTTGCATTGAACAGGGTCCCCCCTTCTGGAGCCTCGACATGGGTGGTCTGATGATGCTGGTCAAAGAAGAGCCTTGAATAGAAACTCTCTCCACACAACACACATTTATAGGGCTTCACCCCCGTGTGCATCCTCTGATGCACGAGTAGGTATGTGCTTGATTTGAAACTTTTCCCGCAGTCCAAGCAGGGGTAAGTTTTCTCTCCCCTCTGGATCTTCTCATGTGTGGTCTTTTGTCGCATCCTGTGTCTCTCCTGATGTGAAAGCAGGCAGTCCCTCGATATGAACTTTTTCCCACAGTCCAAGCAGGGATATGGTTTCTTCTCAGTGTGTCTTAACTCGTGCATAAAGAGGGAACATTTGTGCACCAAGCTTTTCCCACAGATCGTGCATTTGTATGGTTTCTCTCCTGCATGAGAGGTGCATGTTGTAGGTGCATGTAAGCTTGACCTACGGCTATAGCTCTTGGCACAGATTGAACATTTGAATGGATTCTCACCTGTGTGGAAACATTCATGCTCGGTCAGCTGGGACCTCAAATGGAAGCCCTTTGCACAGTAAGAGCACTTAAAAACATCTGTGTGGGTCTTCTCATGTATGGGCAGTTGACGCTTCCAGCGGTAGCCCTTCCCACAGTAAGAACATTTGTATGGCTTCTCTCCTGTATGGATCCTCTGGTGACTCATAAGTTTGGATGGTCCACAGAAGCTTTTCCCACAGACCTCACACTTATATGATTTCTTTCCTGGGAGGCCTCTCTGCTCACTGAGATGAGAAATGCTTTCGCTCTCTCTGCACACGTTCTGTGGCTCCCCTTCAGGCCTTCGCTGCTGGACTATGGCTTTTCTTGCATTTCTGTCCTTCTCACCAGAGTCTTGGACTCCCTCCTCAGCCTGGTTTCTCTGCTGTGTCTGAGAGGTTTCCTCCTCCTTGACACGGGATGTGCCCAATCTAGTGCTACCCACCAATGGCCGTGGCGATACTGCTTGCTCAGAATTCTCTGGCTGAAGATGTCCCTCTTCATTCTCACCCACCCTGTAGGCATGTTCTGGAAGAATGTTGTGAAATAGAATGTGTGTTATACCCACGGCCAGTCTATCTGCAAGGAGGACTACGATCATCTCACAGGCATACTCAGAGCCACACATCCTCCCAAGAACAACATGCTTCTATAATGGAAGAAGCTAGACATTAGGTTTTATCAGAATTTATTAGGATTTATTAAGAATTATTTAGAATCCTTAGAATCATTCTGTGGGCTGCCTATAATAAAAGACACGCAGCAAAACACCTTGTAGAGGGCAGAACAATGACTAGGAACACACATTGCCCCAGGCAAAGGCTTCAATCAGCTTTCACTAGCTCCCCGGAGAAGGGATTATGACGTAACAATACACTGCCTTCATTGAGTGCTGCCAGTCCAGGCATTGTTGTGGTTAGCAGAAATAAGCCCACTTGAACCTTAGCTCTCACCGGAGAGAGGATGATGATGTCACAATACACTGTCTCTGCTCTCAGGCATTCTTGTGGTTAGAAGAAATTAGCCCACTTGAAACTTGTAAACTATGCTTATCTCAGCGGAACAAAGAGGGAATTCCCCCTCTTTGTCCTCAGCTAACCTTGCAGCGATAGGCAAAGAAGCGCTATTGTGGAACAGAATAGAAATGGCTTCGCAGAAGGAAGGAAAAGCAATGTAATGGAAATATTAACTGTCAGGCAAGACGGAAGGACTTATTTGAAGCCCAAAGAATATAAAATTAAAATAATATTTTAATTCTTTCCCCTTGTGTGAACGGAAGCCCGGATGGATCAATACATGTAAAACCTATAGGTGCTAGATAACACTGAATGTTTTCCATTGTGAATTGTGTAACTATGTATCCTTCCCCATTCTGTTCCTTTCATAAGCCAGGAAACTCTAGAGTTAAAACCTTTTAACTTGTATGAATTCTTTCTGTTACAAAGGAATAATCTCTTTATGTAAAAGTTGCCTACGTGACAGTAAGGATATAAATTGTATGTGCAAAATGTGCTAGGCACTCAGTCTTTTGAGGGACGAAACTCTGTCCGACTGAAGTCTGGAGCTCCAATAAAGAAATCTTTTGCTTGCATGAGCATCTTCTGAGTTCTTCCTGA
Source organism: Cryptoblepharus egeriae (assembly GCA_030015325.1). Taxonomy (NCBI): domain Eukaryota; kingdom Metazoa; phylum Chordata; class Lepidosauria; order Squamata; family Scincidae; genus Cryptoblepharus; species Cryptoblepharus egeriae. The sequence goes on from JAREYC010000002.1 coordinate 2,967,978, forward strand.
CATTTCCACTCAAATTTCCATAACACTTCTAAAGCCAATTCAGTGTGCGATCCTAAACAATTTAAGCCAGCATAACTCACCCATCTCCCTATTCCCACAGTGACATGGGGAGGTGGGTGCATTTCTCTGCACTGGCCTAACACCTAAAGAAGATGCACAGAAGTGCCTTACAGCTCTTTTGTGACACACCCTTGTCAGCTTGGGACTTGTGCCAGGATTTATGCCAGTCTAACCGTGGTTAGGACTGAGGTGTGTGTCATGCTTGCTTGATCAGGTATCAAATGAAGTAAATGTCTGCCTTAATCAACAACAGTTTAAATTTGAAGGACGAGTTGAGAAATCTCTATTGCCAAATTTATTCTGGGTTCTTGGCTTCAGGGGTGCAGCTTGCTCCTGCTGCCATGCTTCATACATACGTTGTTAGCCGCCTTGGGCTCCCTCTTGCAGGTGGTTCAGTGGAGGATTGTGGTAGGGTCTAGGGCAGACTGGGGCATGTCAAGGCAGGCCCTGGATAGCATTAGGTGCACTATAATCCTATGCCTCTAGCCTGGACCCATCTCTGGCATGGCCAACACATCTTAAGAAAGGGAGGGCAACACTCCCTGGTCACACAATCCCTGGTATCAGTTTCACTACTGCAAAACACCAATCCCAGTGTGTAAGCAGCGTCCTTACCTAGAGGAGTCAGTCTTCTCTCGCTCTTCCCCTCCAACACAGACAAGCCTTTGATACCAAACTCCTCTGTGTCATCCAACTGAGAGGTCATTTCCAGTTCCATGGTGGTCAGGACTGGTCCAGAGAGAAATTGGAAGAGTGTCACACATTGGCAGGGTATATTAAAGGGACCACACGGCTCAGTTTGTAGCACAAAACCTGACATGTGGGCAGAGGGTGAACAAGGCTGACAACAGAAGCACCACAGCTGTTGCTGATCTTGGATTCAGACTGTAAAAATGGGCTTTAAGGAGCTGGCTTTAAGGAAATTCCTATACTGAAACAGACAGACAGACAAAAGAGAAAGAGAAGGACAGACCGAGCCACACACCCCTGCAGGCATTGTACTGCTTACCCAGTGAGGTCAGGTTCTCATGGTTCTCCTGCATGACCTCCCTGTAGAGAGCTCTCTGGTAGGTGTCCAGAAGAAGCCACTCTCCCTCCGTGAACTGCACTGCCACATCTTCAAAGGCCACAGTCTGTGGAAAGAGTCTTCCCTGAGTGGTTCAGAGGGGAGCCACTGGTTCTGCTACACAGAAAACCCTGGGCAACTCCAGGCTTGCACCTGCAAGAGGGCACAACTCCTGGACAGTAGGATCCCTGTTGTGCAGCTGGCAGAAAGGGGGAGGTAGAGCCCCCATTTCAACACTTTGCAGAGCCCCAGCAATAGTATTGCACCCCAAAGAAAGATCCCTGACTTTTTTTAGTGGGCATTTTCTACAAGCCCCCGGAAGTGTTTACTCTTGCCAGCCATTTCTATTCCCTCTCTGCCTGTCCCCAGCCTCAGGTATGGAGGGGAACAGACATCCCTCTTTGTCTCTGGCTTTGAACATGCCTTGATTCAGGGCATGACTGTGGATCTTCTTCTAGACCTGTTTCCTGATGTGTTGATCACATCAAGCAAGACAGGAACACAGTAGATAAATAACAGAGATAAATAATGCAGAGAGCCCTGCTGAGAGCCAGACAGAAGAAATGTGTCAAAACCTGGTGACAGCCTCCAATTCAACTGGCCTCTAAGTCTGCCCCCTCCGTCCCACAGGAGCAAATAAGCGACCCCACCTGAAGCGGTTCTGCTGCGTCTGCATCTGTTCTGTGCCATTTCGGAGGAAGAGACACTCTTAGGCCATCGAAGGAGTGACTCCTGGATTCTGCAATACACGAGTGGCAAAGAAAGCTCCCACCAGACTAAGATGTTATATGGGAGGGGGGGGCTGATGATTGAGAAGCAGTGCTGTGGGAGGGCATATCATATAAAAGAAGGACAGAGCCAGCCTCCACCCATGGGCTCCATGCTACTGAATGGCAGACTGTGATGCTGCCGTAGCGCGAGAGAGAGACAGCAGCCTCCACTGGATCATGCCAAAAGCCCATCTAGTCCAACTTCCTGTATCATGCAATGGCCCAGCAGATGCCTTGGACAGCACGGAAGACCTGCAGGTGCCCTCCCCTACATCTTGCATTTGGAGGCTGTCCACCTCTACACACACCCCTCATGGCTTGTAACCCATGATGGTCCTTTCCTCTAGGAATTTGTCCAATCCTTTCTTAAAGGCAGTAAGGCTAGATGCCATCATCACATCCTGTGGCCGGGAGTTCCACAGACTAACTACACATTGAGTAAAGAAATATTTTCTTTTGTATGTCCAAATCATCCCAACATTCAATTTTAGTGGCTGTCTACTACTTGTGGTGTTATGTAGTTCTAGGAGGATACCTAGTTCTGGTGTTTTCTCCAGTTGTCTGTTGGGTTTCTCAGTTCAGACCAGGTGTCTTCCTGAGGTGAACTACAACTCCCAGGAGGCCAGGCAAACCCCAAATGACAAACAGCTGCTACTCCATTAAGAGGAGGAAGCCTTTGCGCCTATAAAAGACACATGTCCTCTCTTCTCCATCAGTGTGTGGCCTCTTTCGGGCTGGATCCTGGTCATATATAGGGGAGGGAGACAGATCTGGGTAGATCTAGGTGAGTGAAGGGGAAGGTTTTGCATCTCCAGAAAAGAGCTAGGAAGGCAAGCAAGTGAAATTGCTCCTCCTTTGGACCAGGCAAGTGATAAAAGGATGTGGTGGTTTCTATGTTCAGAGCTTGAATGTTGTTGATGGGAGGTATGGTACCCAAGGGGAAAAACTCTGTTCTGTCCTTAAACTCTTGTGTTTAAGAGAATTGAATTCACAGCAGTCTATTCACAGAACTTTATTCTCTAAGGGAGTCTTAGTGAAGGAGGGTATATCACTGTCATGAAAATAAAGAAGGGGCTGGGTGTAACAAGAAAACAAAAAGCCTTCTTAAAATCTCTCTCTTAAAGGTTCTAATTCTATTTAGCACTTGTAGGGAAAGAGAAGAGGATTATAAATTAAGAGGATACTTATGAATTAACAGGATACTTATGAATTAAGTATCCTATTAAGGATACTTAATTAATGATACTATTATGAATTAAGAGGATACTTCAGTCTAGAAAATAATTCAACATACAATTCCCTGTAATGGTCCTCTTACTGAAAACATATAGGATGATTATGAGCACAAGCCTAACTATGTCTACTCAAAAGTAAGAACCTTTGTGTTCAATGGGTCTTACTCCCAGGAAAGTATCTGTAGGATTGCCTAAGTCTGTCAAAGTCTGTCTCTTAAATGTTCTAAGAAACATTAGCACTATCAGAGAAGAAGAATGCGGCTCCCTCAACAATTAATCATGGAATAAATAATAATGAGTAATAGAATAATATTAAAATAATAATATAATAATGGGTTGTTTCTACAATTGGATCTAGTTCCCTTTTCACAGCTAGTTGAGAATGAGCTCTTCTCTTGTGCGGATGACTTATCTTCATCAGGGTGGCAGCATTGTGTCCCTCCAAGCTATGACTTGGAACAGTGAGGGACTTATAAGGAAGTTGCAGACATTCTTAAGATGTGCCACAGAGATGCCCTTCTGGGGAGGCCACAAATGACCTGCAGGATCAGGCCAAGGGCTCAACTGGTTCAGCTTTCTGTATGCCACAGGGGACACCAAAAGCCTTGGGGTTCACTCAGTATAGCTCTATGGTGGTCTAGTTCTGGAGCCTGGAGGTTGCTGAGACTCCTCAAGGCTTGTAAGCAGTGACAGACTTTTCCTCAGTAATCAGTTCAGTCCCCTTTTAAAGGCCATGTGCCATAACTACATTGTGTGGGAAGGATTTCTACAGATTAATTACATGCTGGGGAACACCTATAGGGAAGGACCTGCAAAAGGTGAGGTTATTTCTCCTGACAAAAGGGTGTCCTACCTATAGGGCTGTTGAAATAGGCTTCACTTGTGAAAGGGGTCCCCCGCAGGTTGCACTGCTAGTCATTACCAATTCTAGGGTGTGGTGCTCATCCCCGTTTCTAAGCTGAAGAGCCAGCGTTGTCCATGTGGCCAGCATGACTATACGCCAAGACAGAACGCTGTTCCCTTCCCACTGAGGTAGTAACAATTTATTTACTTGCATTTGGATGTTTTCAAACTGCCAGGTTGACAGGACCTGGGCCAGTGACAGGAGCTCACTCTGTCCTGAAGTACCCAGGTCTCAAATAGCTGATCTGGCAAGTTTCAGATGGGCAGGCACAGTGCACGCTAAGCCTCTGTGGTGGGCTAATCACTTGTAGGTTTGCCATGATTCTCTTCCACAAAACCAGGGCAGGACTCCCTGTCAAACTTGCCAGTATGTGAGCACAAACTCTGAAAACCAGGACATATGGCAATCCTGTTCACTTGGCTAGTCCTGAGTGTGGATGCAGGAGATAACGGAGGAGAGGCTGCTGAAAACCCTTCTCACCCTTTCTGGTGCTTTTCTGTGCTTCTGTTATTTTCCTTTCTTTCTTTCCACAGCTTTCTGCAGCTTGGTGTTATTATGTGACATATCCCATGGAGAAGCAAAACCCCACAGTCCGCCCCAAAAAGAACAGACCAGTAGAAACGGGAGATGTATCTCCTGACCTGCGGCCCAGGAGTGTTGGTGAATCCCCTCCAAAGAAGGAAGAGGAGCGAAAGGGCCACTTTGCAGAACAGGCTCAGAGGTGGGATGGCCAATGGCAGGAGTTTCTGGAGAGAGTGAGGTCCCAGGAGGTGCTGGAGGAGGCTGCTCTCTGGCAAGAGGCAAAGGCCTTGTTGGCCTCCTTTGAACAAAAGACAGAAACACCCAGGAGTCCTCAGAAAGAAGGGGCCAAGAAGCCCACACCAGAGAAGACCCTTGCAATACTTCCACTGGAGTTGCAATGTGGTAAACAGACCTGTTCCAAGACAGTGGCTCTTGCCAAAGCTTTCCCATGGAGACAACAGGAGTCCTGCAGACTGGGAAAGCAGGTGAGCTGTTTCCTTCTTCATTGGCCGGGTTCACCTGCTGCCTCTGTTCACCTCTTACAGGCTGGGGATTGGTCTAGATGACCTTTTGGGCTCTTTCCAACTCTACGATTCTGTAAGTGGAGTATTGGATGTTATTGCGTGGGTAAGGTAGTTTTTCCCTTCGCACAAGACTGGGCTGGGATGTGAAGCTGCTGTTCTTGACAAAGTGTTGCTTGAAGGTTATTGCTCTGACTTTCCTCAACTCCCTCATTCATTTTTGGATATTCCTGGCCATCTGTTGTTGTTGCATCAGCAGTCAACAAGGGATCCCATTTAGTCAAGAGAGAAGCAAGTCATGCCCTTCCTCACCATGATCCTTGTTCCCTGGTGTGAAACTTGGACATGTGGGGATTTCTGGTTTCATTGACAGGTTTCAATCTACCCCAGATGCACTGTCCCTGTAAATGATATCCTGCATGCCCTAGTTTCATGCCGGTACATGAGGAACACAATGAGGGTTTTGGTTGTGATTTGTAGCACAGAAGGGTACACTTGGGGTGTAATTCTGACCTTAATGTTTACCTTCAGGCCAGCTTCTGTGGAAGCAAGTTTACCAGGTACCTGATTCCAAATAGGTCACGCTGCCCTCTTCAGCTTTGATCACCTTGAATCTGAAACTGCCCTGGAATTAACATCTGGGGCAGAGGATCCCTTCTGTGCCCCATCACCATCCAGTCTGCAGCCAACTAGGATGTGGTAGAGAATGTTCTCTGCAGGCACCCCAAGTTTGGCAACCACCCTCCTGGGCTACATGTGATTTGCTTTCCTATGCATATTTGGCACATGCAATTTTCGTACATAGTTTGTTTTGGGTGCCTTGAGTGCAGAGAATGAGGAGGAAAAGGTCTTATAAATATACATGTACAGGGAGAATATTCATTAGTTCGTCTAGACTCTATTGGTTCCCAGTTTGGACCATAAGTCTTGTGGTTCTTGATGATGGGCGAAGAATAGATAATACAGTAAGAAGGGGCTCTGCAGTATGTACTCTTCCATGTAGCCCTCCCCCGACAAGCCAACCCCAAATATCCTGCTCTATCCTGAAACATCCTGTCTCTGCTCCTGTAGGTGGAAGGTGGGAGTTCCTCCTCTGCAGTCCAGAAGAATCCATCGGACCTCAGGGAGGAAAAGGATGAAGAGCTCAGCGTTTTGGGTAAGGAGGGAGGTGCCTTTGATCATTCAACTTGAAGACACCCCTTCTGGACCATCCGCAGCTCTGTTTTCACTTCCTCTTCAGGGACCTCATTATTTCTTCAGAGCAAGCTCTTTAACAGAGATGGGAAACGTTGGAGGTGGTGGAGACTCAAGTTGAGTTTAGAGTCGGTGCTCCCTATGCTACTAGACTCAAGTTGAGTGATTGCAATTTTGCCATGAGTCCTTGAGTTGGGCTTTTCCAAGTTAAAGAACTTAAGTGTTACTCGAGTGTAGTTGCAGAAGAGCGAAGGAGCAAGGAACGCAGCTGCTTCCAAGGTGGTGCACATGCTTTCTGAGGGAATAGTTTAGTACCTTAGGACAAATGGTATAAAATTTTGAAACACAGAATAATAAGAGTTGGAAGGGATCCAGTAGGTCCTCTAGTCCAACCCCAAATTATGCATAATTTGTGGATCAGGCTTTGTTTTTCTTTGGGCATCTTATCAAGTGTCTCACCTCCTTCTTGCAGGACACATCCCTGAGATAGAAAATGAGGGGGACCCACATTGGAAGTTGTTGAAAAGGAATGAAGACAAGACAACTTGTGGTAGGAAAAGTGGGCAAGAGAGGAAAGGAGGGCACCACAGGAAAAGAAGCCCTCTGAAGAAGACAAGAGATTTTGTGAACAAGACAGAAGAAGAAAGACAAGACAAGACAGATGAGACGCCTTGTGGTTGGGAAAGGAGAAGGGGGCAAGAGAGGAAAGGAGGGCACCAGAGGAAAGGGGGCACCACAGAGGAAAGGATGGCTAAATCTGTTCCTTGTCTGAGAGGAGCCCTTCAGGAACAGGACAAACCAACAGAAGAGAGAGAGAAGAGTCCTGGCACTCCTCACAACATCGACACAGAGGGAGAACAGAACAAGGTCTCATTGCTTGCAGAGAGCTTCACTCAGCTCAGCATGTCCGAATCTGGGACAGTCGGCACAGAGGATGAACCATGCACGTCTTCAGAGTGCATAAAGAGCATTACACAGCATGATCAACTCAGTGTACATCAAAGGACTCTCACAGGAGAGAAAACATACAAATGCCCCCACTGCAGCAGAAGCTTTGCTCACAAATCAAGTTGTATGAGACATCAAAGAACCCATACAGGAGAGAAGCCACATAAATGTCCCCACTGCAGCAGAAGCTTTGCTGACCTATCAAATTGTATGAAACATCAAAGAACCCATACAGGAGAGAAGCCACACAAATGCCCCCACTGCAGCAGAAGCTTTGCTCGCCAATCAAGTTGTATGATACATCAAAGAACCCATACAGGAGAGAAGCCACACAAATGCCCCCACTGCAGCAAAAGCTTTGCTGACCCATCAAATTGTATGAAACATCAAAGAACCCATACAGGAGAGAAGCCACACAAATGCCCCCACTGCAGCAGAAGCTTTGCTCGCCAATCAAGTTGTATGATACATCAAAGAACCCATACCGGAGAGAAGCCATACAAATGTCCCCACTGCAGCAGAAGCTTTGCTGACCCATCAAGTTATATGAAACATCAAAGAACCCATACAGGAGAGAAGCCATACAAATGCCCCCACTGCAGCAGAAGCTTTGCTGACCCATCCAGTTGTATGAAACATCAAAGAACCCATACTGGAGAGAAGCCACACAAATGCCCCCACTGCAGCAGAAGCTTTGCTCGCCAATCCAGTTGTATGATACATCAAAGAACCCATACAGGAGAGAAGCCATACAAATGCCTCCACTGCAGCAGAAGCTTTGCTGACCCAACAAGTTGTATGAAACATCAAAGGACCCATACAGGAGAGAAGCCATAGAAATGCCCCCACTGCAGCAGAAGCTTTACTCACCACTCAAGTTGTATGAGACATCAAAGAACCCATACAGGAGAGAAGCCACACTGCAGCAGTAGCTTTGCTCAGAGATCACATCTTATGCGCCATGTAACAATCCATACAAGAGAGAAACTTTTTAAATGTTTTGAATGTGGAAACAGCTTCAGGCAAGGAAAAACCCTTCCTACAAGTGAGAGACCATATAAATGCTCGAAATGTGAAAGGACCTTCCGCCTACATCAGAGATGTCTTACAGAGCAGGGGGAGAGTGTCCCAGGCTGTAGCAATAGTTTGGGTGAAGAGCAGAGGAACAGTATTGTCTGTTGGCACCCTTCGCCAAGCCTGTTGGAGTGTGGGGCAAGCGTCCCACAGGGTACTGAGAGGGTGCCAGCACCCCAACTGTGCTCCCAAGTAGTTGCAGCACATGAGCTTTCTCAGCAGCAGACTACCCACATTCAGGAGCCATGGAGAGAATGAGGAAGGGAGTCCACAGGGATCTGAAGATGAGGAAAGAGTTCGTTTCCAGGAGACCCAACATGTGGTTCCTCCAAGAGCAAGCATTACAGTTCCTTGTTCAAGCTCCAGCCTCTCTTTAAACCAAGGAGTGGATAAGGTGGTTGGTGAAAGGGAGAAAAAGAAGAAGACAGGGAGAGATGCAGCTTAAAGCAGGAGGCAGCCCAGAACAATACCCAGGCTGGGATATGCAAACTTTGGGGCCATTCCTCAATTCCAGTCAGGTGTGGCATCTCCGTCATGGGTGCTGCAAGAATGGCAGCTGTGCCTGACTGGGACTGAGGGACAGACCTACCCCTGCCCTGTTCGGTGTTCTGGGCTGAGATGGCACATCTTTTTTCCAAATGGAAAGCAGTTGAAGCCAATGGGTTGGTGCCCACCTGTGTGATGGTGCGCATGGCAAGACTACTTCATGCTTTAGGCATGTTACGCCTCTGCTTATGAGTCAAGCCTTGAAAAGTGCAGGAGACGATGCCTCAGGATTGTCTGGAACATGCCTGTCTTTTCAACCTGAGCACAACAATTCCTTCTTCTACTGTAGGGAATCCACCCTGTTTTAGGAATCCTGTCGGAATATCTTGATTCCCTGATCAGTTTAGGGCCTGCATTTCTCAACTTCCAAGTTACTTTCACAGGCTAAATGGTTGCTCTGCATGAAAAATGGAACCTAAAAGTTTGGGGTGCTAGAGCAGTTTTAACGGAGTGTTTTACTGCATTATTTCTTTGATTTATGTTCTTGTGCTTTAATTCTTGGTAGGAATAATGTATCATGAATAAACCAGACAAATTCTAGCTTTTCCACTGTGGAATTACTTGCAGCCATTGGGTCTTCTCATGGAAGTGATGCTGTAGAAAGCTGGCAGTGGAAACTCTTCCGGTCTCTGGGCTGAACTAGATTTTAAGGCCATCCAGCAGTCTGAGGTGGGTGAAGGTTTAGTTCACTCACTTCATGACACAAAACAGAAGTGTTTCCTATCTGTGGAAGAGTCAACTATGTTTTTATACCTCCAGGGTTTTTAAAACCAGAAACGGTGATATAATATTACAAATAAATGGAAGTAAATATTTTGAGATACACATTTTATTTGTCTTTAATATTTATGTCAATACATTCCAATAAACTGGTGATTTTTTTCTGTATGTATTTTTATTATTGTATTAAATAAATCTCAGTGCTGCGAAGTCAGAATAATTTTGTGGCAGAAATTTCTAAGAAATATTTGTTAACCTGTTATTTGTCCCTATAATGTGCAGGAGTTGCACTGTGGACGTTCATTTGAAGATGGAAAAGCTTCCTGCACTTCAAAATACCTGGTCCTGAACTTTTAATGTTCTGGTGTTGACTACTCAGAAACCTTATTGCTTACTAGCAGAATGAACCCTGCCATTGTGGGAGTAAAATTTTGTATTTGTGGGCTCCGAGCACGGCTGGGGACTAGGCACAGGCACTGGGTGGTGGACACCAATGGACACTGGGCACCGCTGGCACCAACAGCACCAGGGAGCAGTGGTAGGCAGCAGTGGGCACTGGTGGGAAATAAATATCCCTACAGGGCACCACTGTGCAGTGGGGCAGCAGGTAACATTGCAGGTCCCCACTGGTGTTCACTGTTGCCCTTCAGTGCACATTGCCTCATAGTGCTCAGCGGTACCTGGTGCTCAGCTGTGCCTGGAGCCCACAAATATTGTGGACATTTTACTCCTGCAACAGCAGGTTCATCCTACTACTTGGATATCTATCTAAAGCAGGGGTGTCCAAATGTTTTGGCAGGAAGGCCACATGACCTATCTGACAGTATGTTGGGAGCTAGAAAAATGATTTTCCGCTAAGGCTAGACAGGCAATTGCAGCCTCACACAAAAGTTGAGACAACTAAGGCTGCAATCCTAAAGACACTTTCCTGGGAGTAAGACCCATTGAACACAATGGAGCTTACTTTTGAGTAGACATGGTTAGGATTGTGCTCTTAGATTCTGAGGAAAAATTGCCTCAGGAAGAAGAGACTCTGCCGGCCAGTCAGTCAGAAGGTCTCTTCATTTTCACCTCAGCTAAGGCTAGACAGGCAACTACAGCCTCACATAAAAGCTGAGACAACTTAGATTCTGAGGAAAAATTACCTCAGGAAGGAGAGACTCTGCCGGCCAGTCAGTCAGAAGGTCTCTTCAGTTTTACCTCAGCTAAGGCTAGAAAGGCAATTACAGCCTCACATAAAAGCTGAGACAACTGAGATTCTGAGGGAAAATCACCTCAGGAAGGAGAGACTCTGCCGGCCAGTCAGTCAGAAGGTCTCTTCAGTTTCACCTCAGCTAAGGCTAGACAGGCAACTACAGCCTCACATAAAAGCTGAGACAACTGAGATTCTGAGGGAAAATCACCTCAGGAAGGAGAGACTCTGCCGGCTGGACAGTCAGTCAGAAGGTCTCTTCATTTTCACCTCAGCTAAGGCTAGACAGGCAACTACAGCCTCACATAAAAGCTGAGACAACTGAGATTCTGAGGAAAAATTATCTCAGGAAGGAGAGACTCTGCCGGCCAGTCAGTCAGAAGGTCTCTTCAGTTTTACCTCAGCTAAGGCTAGAAAGGCAATTACAGCCTCACATAAAAGCTGAGACAACTGAGATTCTGAGGGAAAATCACCTCAGGAAGGAGAGACTCTGCCGGCCAGTCAGTCAGAAGGTCTCTTCAGTTTCACCTCAGCTAAGGCTAGACAGGCAACTACAGCCTCACATAAAAGCTGAGACAACTGAGATTCTGAGGGAAAATCACCTCAGGAAGGAGAGACTCTGCCAGCCAGTCAGTCAGAAGGTCTCTTCATTTTCACCTCAGCTAAGGCTAGACAGGCAATTACAGCCTCACATAAAAGCTGAGACAACTTAGATTCTGAGGAAAAATTACCTCAGGAAGGAGAGACTCTGCCAGCCAGCCAGTCTTTTCAGTTTCACCTCAGCTAAGGATAGGCAATTACAGCCTCACATGAAAGCTGATAGGAAAGGACCTACTTCCCTGGAGTGGCCACTATCCCACCATCCTCCTGCATGACTGCTCTGCGGAAAGGCTTTGGGCCTGCATCCATCAGCATTCCCTCCTGAAGCACAACCTGAGGTCACAAGATCTGAAGGAAAATGCCCCAAACGTCACAGCCGCCTGATGTCAGCCCCATCCAAGGCAGTGAGACCTGCAGGGAAACTCCAGTCCTCCCCAGGCTCCTGCCAGAGTCTGAACACGCTTACTCCCTGGTGATCCCTTGAGAGGGAGAATAAAAAAGAACTGCAAGCCCAGAATGAGGCTTCCTTGCTGGAACACTCCCGAAAGGCCAGCCCCCTTGCAGGCCGTGTTGAGGTTTCCTGCAGGACTGAGTGCTCTGCCCCCCTCCAGCTATGCCAGCTAGGTCTGAGGAGGGGGCAATGTTCATGGATGCAACAAGCTCTGCTGGTTCTCAAGGGTTCTTTAAAGCCACCGTGTCCCCTCCTGGATCGCATGACTGGGAGAGGGAGCTTCTGAAGTGCCTCCACTACTCCACACCTAGTATCTTGGACATCCCTACCCCAATCCAGATTCCTGATCAGGAGCATCTCCCTTCCCAGGCCGATCTAACCCCATTGCAGTCAGCAGGGGCTGTAGCTGCATCCCCCTGGGCAGTGACATAGCTGGAGAGGGGTGAAGGATCAGCCATTCATTCATTGGTGGTGCTCCACAAGGATTAACTGCAGGGACCTGTTCAGGTTGTAGATGGTGGAGGGCTCGCCACACTCCCAGTGGCGACATAGCTGCCATCCTATCCCCACTGATCTGGGAGTAAACCCCATTGACTATAATGGAACTTAAAACTCACGCAACAGCATGTACTATCATAGAATCATAGAATCATAGAGTTGGAAGGGACCTAGTAGGTCATCTAGTCCAACCCCCTGCTTGCAGCAGGAATTCCCCCTAGAGCATCTGCAACAGGTGCTCATCGAGCCTCTGCTTGAAGATCCCCAGTGGGGGAGAGTCCACCACCTCCCTTGGCAATCTCTTCCACTGCCGAACCGCCCTCACCGTCAGGAATTTTTTCCGGATTTCCAGCCGGAATCTCCTCTCTTGCAGTTTGTCCCCATTGGTTCTAGTTCTGCTTTCAGAAGCAGCTATGAACAAATTGGCCCCTTCCTCCCTATGACAGCCCTTCAGGTATCTGAAGAGGGCAATCATGTCTCCTCTCAGCCTCCTGTTCTCCAGGCTGAACATTCCAAGTTCCCCCAACCTTTCTTCGTAGGGCTTCCCTTCCATCCCACTGATCATTCTTGTCGCTCTCCTCTGGACTTGCTCCAGTTTGGCTGCATCTTTCTTCAAGTGAGGTGCCCAGAACTGAACACAGGACTCAAGGTGAGGTCTGACCAATGCAGAATAAAGAGGAACTAGAACTTCTCGTGACTTGAAAGCTCCAGTCCTCTAAATGCAGCCTAAAATGGCATTTGCCTTCTTTGCAGACACATCACTGCTGACTCATGTTCAGCTTGTGATCCACGGCAACTCCAAGATCCCGCTCACATGTTGTGCTGCCAAGCCAAGTATCCCCCATTTTATACCTGTGTTTTTGGTTTTTATTTCCTAAGTGCAGAACCTTCCACTTCTCCCTGTTGAAGTTCATTCTATTTGTTACAGCCCAGGATTCCAGTTTATCCAGATCCTCCTGGAGGTTTCTCCTTCTTCTGATGTGTTTGCTACTCCTCCCAGTTTGGTGTCATCTGCAAATTTGATCAGGCTCCCCCGTATCCCTTCCTCCAAGTCACTGATGAAAATGTTAAAGAGGACTGGGCCCAAGACAGAGCCTTGGGGTACCCCACTTGAAACCGATCTCCAGGTTGATGCAGACCCATTTACTAAAACCCTTTGAGTGCGGCCATCGAGCCAGTTGCAGATCCACCTAACAATTGCCCCGTCTAGCCCATATTTTTCCAACTTCCTAATTAAAATGTCATGTGGGACTTTGTCAAATGCTTTGCTGAAGTCAAGATAAATGACATCCACAGCATTGCCATGTCCAGTAAGCTCGTAACCCCATCAAAAAAGGAGATCAGATTTGTCTGGCAAGATTTATTCTTGGAAAATCCATGCTGGGTTGTTTTGATCACCGAGTACTTGTCTAGATGTGCACAAATTGTGTGTTTTATGATTTGCTCTAATATCTTGCCCGGGATTGAAGTCAAACTGACTGGTCTATAATTTCCCGGGTCTTCTTTTTTCCCCTTCTTAAAAATTGGGACTACATTTGCCCTCTTCCAGTCCAGGCTCTTCTCCACTCCTCAAGGATTTCTCAAAGATGATCGACAGAGGCTCTGCAAGGACATCTGCCAGTTCCTTCAGAACTCCAGGATGAAGCTCATCCGGTCCAAATGACTTGAATTCATTTAGGCCAGTTAAGTGGTTTTGAACCAGTTCTCTGTCAATCTTAATCTGCTGTTCTGCACCATCCATGTTTTCATTACCTCTTTGGGGATGTAAACACATCCCTGAATCAGTCAATGATCCCGCACCCCCATTTGCACAGCCCTCCTTCTGTGAATAGACGGATGCAAAGTAGGAGTTGAGCAGCTCCACCTTCTGCTGGTTTCCAGACACCTGTTGTCCATCCTTGTCCAAGAGCAGCCCCAGCCCCTCGTCTCTCCTCCTGTTCCTTTGGGCATATGTAAAGAACCTCTTTTTGTTATCTTTGACTCCCCTGGCCAGCCTCAGCTCATACTGAGCTTTAGCATCCCTGACCCCCTCCCTACATGACCGGGCTACCTGCCTGTACTCCTCTCTGGTGATCTTTCCAGTCTTCCACTCCCTATACTTCTCTTTCTTTAACTTCAGCTGATCCCCAAGTTGCCTGTGGAGCCAACCTGGTTTTTTCAGCATTTTTCCCCCTTTCTTTTTTATTGGAATTGTTTCTGACTGTGCTTGTAGAAGCTGCCTCTTAAGGAGCTCCCACCCATCTTGGGCCCCTTTCCCCATTAGATCATCAACCCATGGGATCCCACCTATGACTCCTCTAAGCCTGTTGAAATCAGCTTTCCTGAAATCCAACATAGAAGTTTCACTCTGCACTCTTTTTATTTCCCACATTATTCTAAATTCCAGCAGCTCATGATCGCTTTCCCCTAAAGTTCCCACTATGTTGACCTGATCAACCAGTTCTTCACGATTTGTTAAGATCAGGTCAAGGATGGCCCCTCCCCTTGTCGTTTCCTCCACTTTCTGGACCATGAAGTTATCTTCCAGGCCCATCAGGAATCTACTGGAGCTTCCATGTTTGGCTGAGTTTGTCTCCCAGCAAATGTCTGGGTAGTTAAAGTCCCCCATTACTACTACCTCAAATTGTTAGTGAACAACAAAGCACAAAACTAGTGATATTTCATTGTCCTTGTAATCTGTGAATTCAGATTATCACTGTTAGAATGAGAACCCAACTCCCAGGATTATTTACAGTCATGCTAGAAACTGGAACCATAAAGGCTATTTATTTAACTGACCATTACACATATAAAACACGTAAAACACTGCTTTTTTTGCAACAAGATACGGTAATACTTTTCTAAACCCATCAACTTTTTATTTCCTTAAAAAAACACTCTGATGTTCCTTTTTTATTGTGCACAAATCTTACTGGATTTTGCAATCCGTCAGCCAAAAACTGGAGTCTGTAGCATGGTGGGTTGGGGGCTCTCCATGCATGCATGCAACAGCTCTACACACCCCCAAGAGAGAAGGGGGTGGTACAGAGGCAAATCATCATAGGGATTGGGTCAGGCCAGGTAAGTGCTGTGGTCAAGTGGGCTGTGAGTTGCACCAGCATCCCCAACATCTGATTCCCCCACCCTGATCTGAGCTGGTGGCAACAGATACATCCTACCAAGGTTTGTTCCCAGTCAGCTGTCTCAATGGGAGAGGAAGGGAAGAAGGAAGGGAGTGGGCATGCAAATTACAAGGCAATACTATCCTATTATGCGTGAATACCATGAGCATGCAAAACAAAAAACAAACATTCTTGGATTTCTTGCTAGCTTAAACAATTCTTAAGACCAAGGGTTTTTAATATGTAAAATCATATTAAGGGTTTTATAGGGTTTAATATAGGTTTAATATGTAAAAAGGGTTTAATATGTAAAACCAAGGGTTTTTAATATGTAAAATCCTCTTAAGTCAGGTAATTACCAGTATTCAGTAATGTATAACTTTCTGGTATGTTGAAGAACTACCCAACAACAGTTGTTTTAACAGTAAATCATAGTAAAGAAACAAAATACATGTCTCACCTAAGTATAAAAAATACATACTACTTACACAAACTGAAAAAGCCAAAATAAGAGCTATAGGAAGGAGACATAGGATGCAATCCTAACCTCCAGTTAGGCCAGCCTAAGCCCTGGCATAAGTACTTTGCTGAACTGGGGGTGCCACAAAAGTGCAGGAAGACACTCTTCTTTCCCACTCTTGGGGGAGTTACTGATTGTTCTGAATCCGCCAATCTGCTGGTTTCTTGCAGAGTGTTAGGGCTCCCTCTTGATAGCATGTAATTTTAACTTGTTTACTGAGCCCGCAGCTTGGCTATGGCCCATTTTGTTGCAATTGGCTATGGCCCATTAGTCCTTTTGACTAATTTGAAGCCCAGTACTCATATCATGACACACAGGACATCAGGCAGCAGTAGGCAGCAGGCACCAACAGGCATTCAAATCCAACAGGGCACCAGTGGCAACACCAGGCAGCTGGCATCACTGTGCAAAAAATTGGTTTCTACATCACAGAAGTAATACACTCCCCAAATTTTATGTTGGGGCTGGGAGTTCATGAGTCAGGGATTCTTCAATGTTAGGTTTTGGGAAGAAAACACCTTATGCCCCTTTTCACCCTGTTCCAGTTTGAATTTCCAAAAATTTGTTCCTAATGGGTGTCTACATCATGGAAGGAACACCTTCCTCAAGTTTCATGCTTCTAGGTTCAGCAGTTTTGGCTGGGCGTTGATGAGTGAGAGAGTCTGTCTTACAAGGCACAGTTTGTCTTACAAAGTAGAATTCCTAAGAAATTTTAGTTTGTCTTACAAAGCATTCTTCTCACAAGTTATTTGTCTTACAGGGTACCACTGTATGTAGATTCTGAGTTGTGGAACCAATCATTTCAGTTTCCATTATTTCCTACAGGAAAATCCATTTTGACTAACAAGCATTTGGAAACATAACAAACATGCTTATTGATGGAATTATGCTCGTTAACCAAGACTCGATTGTAGATTTATGTTTACGGGCAGCAGGCAAGCAAGACTGTTAGTTGAATAAGTGCTCACCATGCTGGTCCTTAATTCCAGGACTCAGATTATGAGGAGTTAATTCTTTGCATTGAACAGGGTCCCCCCCCTTCTGGAGCCTCGACGTGGGTGGTCTGATGATGCTGGTCAAAGAAGAGCCTGGAATAGAAACTCTCTCCACACAACACACATTTATAGGGCTTCACCCCCGTGTGCATCCTCTGATGCACGAGTAGGTATGTGCTTGATTTGAAACTTTTCCCGCAGTCCAAGCAGGGGTAAGTTTTCTCTCCCCTCTGGATCTTCTCATGTGTGGTCTTTTGTCGCATCCTGTGTCTCTCCTGATGTGAAAGCAGGCAGTCCCTCGATATGAACTTTTTCCCACAGTCCAAGCAGGGATATGGTTTCTTCTCAGCGTGTCTTAACTCGTGCATAAAGAGGGAACATTTGTGCGCCAAGCTTTTCCCACAGATGGTGCATTTGTATGGTTTCTCTCCTGCGTGAGTCTTGCTGTGTGCATGTAAGCTTGACCTACGGCTATAGCTCTTGGCACAGATTGAACATTTGAATGGATTCTCACCTGTGTGGAAACATTCATGCTCGGTCAGCTGGGACCTCAAACGGAAGCCCTTTGCACAGTAAGAGCACTTAAAAACATCTGTGTGGGTCTTCTCATGTATGGGCAGTTGACGCTTCCAGCGGTAGCCCTTCCCACAGTAAGAACATTTGTATGGCTTCTCTCCTGTATGGATCCTCTGGTGACTCATAAGTTTGGATGGTCCACAGAAGCTTTTCCCACAGACCTCACACTTATATGATTTCTTTCCTGGGAGGCCTCTCTGCTCACTGAGATGAGAAATGCTTTCGCTCTCTCTGCACACGTTCTGTGGCTCCCCTTCAGGCCTTCGCTGCTGGACTGTGGCTTTTCTTGCATTTCTGTCCTTCTCACCAGAGTCTTGGACTCCCTCCTCAGCCTGGTTTCTCTGCTGTGTCTGAGAGGGTTCCTCCTCCTTGACACGGGATGTGCCCAATCTAGTGCTACCCACCAATGGCCACGGTGATGCTTCCTGCTCAGAATTCTCTGGCTGAAGATGTCCCTCTTCATTCTCACCCACCCTGTAGGCATGTTCTGGAAGAAAGAGAATGTGTGTTATACCCACGGCCAGTCTATCTGCAAGGAGGACTACAGTGATCATCTCACAGGCATGCTCAGAGACACACATCCTCCCAAGAACAACATGCTTCTAAAGCCAACTCGGTGTGCGATCCTAAACAATTTAGGCCAGCATAACTCACCAACCTCCCCATTCCCACAGTGACATGGGGAGGCGGGTGCATTTCTCTGCATTGGCCTAACACCTCCAGAAGTGGCACAGAAGTGCCTTACAGCTCTTTTGCGACACACCCTTGCCGCTTGGGACTTGTGCCAGGATTTATGCCAGTCTAACCGTGGTTAGGACTGAGGTGTGTGTCATGCTTGCTTGATCAGGTATCAAATGAAGTATATGTCTGCCTTAATCAACAACAGTTTAAATTTGGAGGATGAGTTGAGAAATCTCTATTGCCAAATTTATTCTGGGTTCTTGGCTTCAGGGGTGCAGCTTGCTCCTGCTGCCATGCTTCATACATATGTTGTTAGCCGCCTTGGGCTCCCTCTTGTAGGTGAGGAAAGGCGGGATATAAATAAATAAATAAATAAATAAATAAATAAATAAATAAATAAATAAATAAATAAATAAATAAATAAATAAATAAATAAATAAATAAATAAATAAATAAATAAATGGGAGTTTTAAGAAAGAGTGTGAAAAACGCATCCAGATAAATACAAAATGTAAAATTAAAAAACCACAAGCACAACAACAGTAATTGAGCCAAAAAATGGAAAAACAAAATGCAAATTAACTCTTGGGTCATTTTAGCCACCTGGGGAATACAATAACAAACAATTCAAGCACATTTTTAGATTCCAAAATTTGCATCAAGAAATACTTAACTGAATCCCTCAAACACTTATTTCTATTCCTTAATTTCAATTTTTCTTGCTGTGCTTATGTTTATTTCAACATCTTCTTTCTCTTCTAAGGAGAAAAGGCAATACAAAGAACAGCGGAATCTTCTCTGGGCTTTGCACTGGTATACTTTGCGATCCATAAGAGCATGGTGCATCAGGTGGTTCAGTGGAGGATTGTGGTAGGGTCTGGGACAGACTGGGGCATATCAAGGCAGGCCCTGGATAGCATCAGGTGCACTATAATCCTATGTCTCTGGCCTGGACCCATCTCTGTCATGGCCAACACATCTTAAGAAAGGGAGGGCAACACTCCCTGGTCACACAATCCCTGGTATCAGTTTCACTACTGCAAAACACCAATCCCAGTGTGTAAGCAGCGTCCTCACCTAGAAAAGTCAGTCTTCTCTTGCTCTTCCTCTCCAACACAGACAAGCCTTTGATCCCAAACTCCTCCGTGTCATCCAACTGAGAGGTCATTTCCAGTTCCATGGTGGTCAGGACTGGTCCAGAGAGAAATTGGAAGAGTGTCACACATTGGCAGGGTATTTTAAAGGGATCACATGGCTCAGTTTGTAGCACAAAACCTGACATGCGGGCAGGGGGTGAACAAGGCTGACAACAGAAGCACCACAGCTGTTGCTGATCTCGGATTCAGACTGTAAAAATGGGCTTTAAGGGGCTGGCTTTAAGGAAATTCCTATACTGAAACAGACAGACAGACAGACAGACAGACAGACAGACAGACAGACAAAAGAGAAAGAGAAGGACAGACCGAGCCACACAACTCTGCAGGCATTGCACTGCTTACCCAGTGAGGTCAGGTTCTCATGGTTCTCCTGCATGACCTCCCTGTAGAGAGCTCTCTGGTAGGTGTCCAGAAGAAGCCACTCTCCCTCCGTGAACTGCACTGCCACATCTTCAAAGGCCACAGTCTGTGGAAAGAGTCTTCCCTGAGTGGTTCAGAGGGGAGCCACTGGTTCTGCTACACAGAAAACCCTGGGCAACTCCAGGCTTGCACCTGTAAGAGGGCACAACTCCTGGACAGTAGGATCCCTGTTGTGCAGTTGGCAGAAAGGGGGAGGTAGAGCCCCCATTTCAACACTTTGCAGAGCCCCAGCAATAGTATTGCACCCCAAAGAAAGATCCCTGACTTTTTTTAGTGGGCATTTTCTACAAGCCCCCGGAAGTGTTTACTCTTGCCAGCCATTTCTATTCCCTCTCTGCCTGTCCCCAGCCTCAGGTATGGAGGGGAACAGACATCCCTCTTTGTCTCTGGCTTTGAACATGCCTTGATTCAGGGCATGACTGTGGATCTTCTTCTAGACCTGTTTCCTGATGTGTTGATCACATCAAGCAAGACAGGAACACAGTAGATAAATAACAGAGATAAATAATGCAGAGAGCCCTGCTGAGAGCCAGACAGAAGAAATGTGTCAAAACCTGGTGACAGCCTCCAATTCAACTGGCCTCTAAGTCTGCCCCCTCCGTCCCACAGGAGCAAATAAGCGACCCCACCTGAAGCGGTTCTGCTGCGTCTGCATCTGTTCTGTGCCATTTCAGAGGAAGAGACACTCTTAGGCCATCGAAGGAGTGACTCCTGGATTCTGCAATACACGAGTGGTAAAAAAAGCTTCCACCAGTCTGAAATGTCATGTGGGTGGGGGGGGGGCAGATGATTGAGAAGCAGTGCTGTGGGAGGGCATATCATATAAAAGAAGGACAGAGCCAGCCTCCACCCATGGGCTCCATGCTACTGAATGGCAGACTGTGATGCTGCCGTAGTTTGTTTGTGTGTGTGTGTGTGTGTGTGTGTGTGTGTGTGTGTGTGTGTGTGTGTGTGTGTGTGAGAGAGAGAGAGAGAGAGAGAGAGAGAGAGAGAGAGAGAGACAGCAGGGAACCTGCTACTGACTTTACCAAGAATGGGAACAGCCATTAAAAGAACACACATATATGTTCAATTGGTCTGTAGGGCTCCTTAGATATGCTAAAATATGAGACTGGGAGGTATGGGGGTTGGCACACCAGCAAGAAAGGGGGCAGCAACTGAGCCACCTTGGGGACTCAGAGGTCTTGAGTCAGCCCCCTTTCCAGGATCCAAAGAGGGCAGCTCCCCGAACTCCCTCCCTGCACACATGAGCCTTCACAATCTGCATCACTTAATGGAGTGTCATTTAGTAAGCCACCTTGAGTGCCCTGGAGAGCAACAGAAAGGTAGGGTGGGAGGGAAGGAAGTGGCTGCAGTGTACCATTCATGTCAAGGTCAGAGACGTACCTATCAGGTTCTGTACTTCCAGCTGCAGCGACTCTAAAAAGAGAAAGACATGGAAGATGAGAGGGTCCTGCCCATTTAGACAGGGAAGAGAAGGCACCAGGCACCATGAAGGGCACAGAAAAAAGTCCTGATACAGGGTCTCTGCAACTCCACAAGCGAGACTCTCCGTCTCAGGGAAAGTCAGATGGGACTGGAGGAAGAGCAGGGACAACCATTGGGATAAGCCTGTCTTCTTCTCCAGCTTGGCAGGACTGTGGCCAGACAGGAAGAAACAGGATCACAACTGACCTCGGAAGTTGCTCAGCACCTCCTGAAAGGCTGCTCTCTTCCTAGAGAAACACTCAAGTCTCTTTTCCAGCTCCACAAAACTGTCTCTTCCAGGCTTCATCACCCCCTTCCTGGGGCTAGTGGTACGCTAGAAGGGAAGGGCGAGAGGGACAGTCGGTTGCCTGCCTACCACAGATTCAAATATGTACACCTCTCTCACAATTAGTGCTCACAAATTTCTGTTAACATAAGAGCATCAGAAGAGCTGCTGCTGGATCAGGTCAAAGGGCCATCTGGTCCCACCTGGTTCCTGCCTCTCACAGCAGCCTCCAGATGCCTCCAGGAGCCCACAAGACAACAAAAGACCCACATCCTTGTGCCATTGCTTGGCTTGTGTCTGGCACTCAGAGACTCCATCATGGTGTGTTACCTGTGATGGACTTTACTTCTAGAAACCTATCCAATCTCTCTTGAAAAGAATCTAGGCCAGACACAATCACCACGTCCTGTGGCAAGGAGTTCCACAGACTAATTACACCTTGAGTAAATAAATTCTTTTCTCTGTCCCATCACTCAATTTGAGTGTATGTCCTCCAGTTCTGTGTGGTATAAGAGGGAAAGAGCATCTTGGTTTCCACACTATCAAAACCTTGCATAATTTTTTCTCAAGTCATGCTCTCTCAAGGCACCTCTTTTTAGACTGAAGAGCCCCACGTTCTAGACAAGGGGTGTCCAAACTTTTAAATTCAGGGCTCTTGGGTCTTTAACAAGTGTGTAGAAAAGGACATTTCAGCAGGTGAACCCTGTCTTCTCAGAAATCACAAGCTGCATCTGTTGAAATTCTCTCTTGTACACAATTGTTCAGGGTCCAGGAAACGTGAAGTTGAAAGTTTGGACACCCCTAGACTGAACTTCCACCATAAACCATGAGCTGTTTCTGTAAATGAAACTGGAAGTCCTGAATACCTGGGTATCATGACAGGATGTAAGGGGGAGAAGGGGTGTTTTTTTGTGTTTGTGAGCAAAAATGCAGCAGACCCGAGATGGCCCCAGACCTGAACACTGGGCTTGGTAGATCTCACCTGTTGCCTCAATTCTGCTGTCCTCTCGCAGGGCACAGGGGTCTTGGCCAAGGCTCCCGAAGGACTCCTCTCCTTCATCTGGACAATATCTTCAGCCAGCCGTTCCAACCAATCCACCAAGAACTGCTTTTGCTCTTCCAGAAAGTTCCACAGCTCTTCCCACCTTTGAAGGGTCCTGTCCTTCTCTGCTTCAGTCTTCATGTGGAATTCAAAAGGAAGTAGAAATCATGCCTTTGGTGTAATCAGTTACCTGCATGGAAGCTCCGCCAAACTTGAGGGGGGGTTGGTTTGAAATGCACAGGATTGTGTTGAGGGTCAGCCCAAAAGGGGGTGTCCTTAGCCAAGCAATCATGTGGTGGCCTCCCAAACATTTCAGAAGGCAATTGGGATGGGAAGGAAACAGGAAGGGGTACCTTCAGTGTCCCTTTCATAACTAGCAAATCATGCAACATTCACAATGGGACAGGACAGGGCTTGTCTGTGTTAACTTATGGGAACGTTTAACTATATCCATCCATCCACACGCAGGCTGTACTTGTCAACTTGTAGTGACCTACAGTGGCCTGTGCTTGTCAACCTGTAGGTCAGCAGGTTGGTGGTTTGAGCCCCAAGTACCAACTGATCTGGTGGGCTTCTATCCAGTGGCGGTCTTCAAGGGGTTCTCACAGGTTCTACAGAACCCTTTGCTAATGAGCGCCTGGTTCTGAGAACCGGTTAGTAATGGGACATAGAACCTGTTGTTAATTTATTTGAATCCCACCACTGCTCTATCTCTTGTCCAGCTCCTGCCAACCTAGCAGTTCATAAGCAGGTAAATGCAAGTAAATAAATAGGTACCACTTTGGTGCTCAGCCATGCCATCCACATGACCAGGGAGCTGTCTGTGGACAACTCTGGCTCCTTGGCCTCCTAACAAGGGTGAGCAACCTCAGAACAGGTCATGAGTAGCAGGGCAACCTGCAGGGAGCTCCTTCACCTATGTAAATGGTTAGGTAAAAGATACGCAGTTAATGCAAAATAACATTCTGGGCTTAAAACCAGGCTTAAGAATTGTTGCCGAACCCCATTTTTCAGATGGATCAAGAGCTGGATCAAAACCGACAAGATCCTCTCTTATGGGTGACTTTGGTGCACACGGGCTGTAGGGGCTGAAGGGTCTCAGAGGGTCTTTCCATAGAGGGGGAAGGTGGAGGCTGCAGCCTGTGGGTCTCCCTTTGCAGCTGCTCCCCAGTGCACAACTCCAGGGGGAAAAGGTGCAGTAGAGGAAAGTTCTCCTTCCCACCACCTGGGAAGGAGGGTGGCCTCCAGGGGTGTCCAGGGGGCTACAGCAGCAGCAGGGGGCAGCCAGCCAGCCAGGCTTCCCTCCTCCAGGTGGGCAAGGGCTGCACCTGCCGAATGCCTGCCTGCCTGCCTGGAGCAGGAGCCCAGCCTGAGCACAGGGAGGGCCCCTGAAGCCCATCCAGCCGCTCCCTCCCCAGGGCACCCTCCAGCCTCACCTGCGCAGCCATCCTGGAGCTGCTTGCAAGGGATGCCCGGCCAGCTGGCAGATGCTGCGCCTGGGGTGGGGGGTCCAGGTTGGAGGCTCCGCAAAGGTTCTTTCTCTCAGCTCCGGCACTGCCAGGGTTAAGAGGAGCTGGGCGGATGAATGTGGGAGTCACTTCCTGCCTCTCCCCACTTTGTCTCCTCCCCCCACAGCCCTTGTGGGTCCAGCAGCCTTTCTGGTGAGTCCTGAGATGGGGGTTGGGGTGGGAGAGAGAGGAGCCCCCAGGGGAAGGGAGGCTGCCCAGGCAGGGCAGGGGGGCTGAGAAGGCAGCTGGGACTGCCCCCCCCCCTTGCATGCTCAGCCATGTGCCCCCCTTGCATGCTCTTGGAGGGGAGAAGCCAGAAGGGAGCCTGCATCAGAGGCGCACAAGCAGCAGGATCAAGGGGTAGTTTCAGGGTTCACAGGGGGGACCTCTGCTCAAGCCTCCACTGCTTTCTAGTCTTGGTCTGGTCAAGGATACTGGGAGTGTGTGTGAGAGAGAGAAGGGGGGAGAGGAGAAGGCTCTGCATTCTTCCAACATCCAGAGTTTTCAACTGAGAGGGATAGAAGCCCCAGATAGGGGAAGGTCTAGCTCTCAGCCCACCTAGTGAGGGAGGGGGCAGTGCAGGGGAACCATGTTCCCCACCCTGAACTGTAGGTCTGCTCTTGGAGGCCTTTGTTTCTAGAGTAAGGGGGATGGGATATGGTGGCAGGAAAGTCTGGGCGGGAAAGTGCCACTCACTACTGCAGTCACAGCCAGAAATGCTCACTCACTGGAGAACCACATCTTAGTCTGGAGCCTGTTCCAGTTTCCAGAAATTGCACTGTTGGTGGCGTTTTTCCATCAGTTCCAACTCTGACATCTTCAGCTCGTACTTAATATTGTGTTTTATTTGTTGTCAGCATCTTTGCTGGTGTGCAGTAAAAATCCTAAGAAAAACCTTTGGCTTTTGCAGGCAAAGAGTAGCTTTCATGCCCCCCTGCCTGATCCAGAAGACCCAGAGATGGTGTTGGAAAGTTAATGCACTCAGAAGAAAGCACTGCGAGGTTACAGCAGGGGGACCCCTCAGCAGGGTCCAGGGATCCAGCCCCAAACATTTGCCTGCAGAGCAGAACTCTCCCACCCAGCCTGAGTCAGACATCCAGGTCTTTCAAGGTGGGTGCCTCAGTGTCCCCCTTTCCCCAGGTACGGAGAGATAACTGGGCTTCACCCATAGGGTTGCCATAATTCTCTTCCACAAAATCAGGAGAGGAACCTCTGTCCCATTTGCCAATATGTGAACACAATTCTCAAAAATCAGGATTGTCCCTTTTTGGTGGGACATATGGCAACCTTATTCACCCAGGACTGAAGGATCTGCTGCTCACAAAGGTGCTTATGATATATTGTAGCAAGCAGAAAAACAGAGCCAGGAACCATCAGTGATTTGTTCCCATCTGAGTGGCAGGAAGCTGTTCTGGGCTAGAAAGAGGATGGAGAGAAGGTGACGCAGGTGAGAAACTTGTAGTAGGAAAGTGGTGAGGACTGTTGTTCAGGCCCAGGGAGGGCAGGAATAGTGAAAGAGGCTGCTGCTGGACACTGTTGTGAAAGTCTTTCCAGAGCCTCTCCTCTTGTTCCTGAAAGTCTTACGTGGGTCTACAATAATCTGGGCCAGTGGTTGTGCTAGTCCATATCCAAGTAGACCCACTTGGGTCTACTTAGTGGCTGTTGGCATTTGACATAGGAAAGAAATATTCTCTTACATTGAGTAGACCTCCAACTGCCTGTCTCAAAATTGCATATAAATAATTTGCATATAAATCGGATACACCAGTATTTGTTGTCTTATGACCCTCATTCAGGGCCAGTTTTAAGCCCATTAGACTACATGCTCCCAATTGGGGCCCCCTGCCTAACCCTAACCCTGCCAAACTTTCAACTTCAGGGCTCCTTGATCTTTAACAATTGTGTAGAGGAGGGAATTTCAGCAAGTATAGCTTGTGATCTGTGGGGTGAAAAGCTGCATTTGGTGAAATTGCCTCCTCCGCACAATTGTTAAAGGTCCAGGAACCCTGAAGTTGAAAGTTTGGAGTCCCCTGTGCTAGGGGAACACACTGGAGTCTTGTCAGACACAACCAACAACACATTGCAGGTTTTATAGAGAACCTGCAACCATTTCAGAACTCTTAAAAATTCAGTAGAGATATGAAATGTATAATACACTATATTTTTCTAAAGCTCTACTGATCTTGACTGTAAACCTGGGCCCTGTAAGAAATCTTTATAATTGCCCCCCACCACCAACATATCACTCTTCAAGCCTTCTCAGGGTAGATATGGCCACCAAAGATGGTTTCAAAAGACTGGTTCCTACCACTCTGTAATAAGTGGAAACCATGGTTGAAGGAGAGAGGCAAACATTTTGTAGCTAGCATAGGATAGCAACACCCAGACAAACCACTTCAGAACCCAGCAGTTCCCAAATCCAGCAAAGGCCAGAAAGCAGGTTGTGACTGTATAGGACATGGACCTGGATTCAGAAAACCCAGATGAAAAGGGAAGGGTATGGATCAGAATGAATGGAGGGAATGGAAGTGGGACCCCCATGTATAAAGGGGCAGAAAACTGCTTGCTTGTACGATGATACTGTATGAAGACTGAGGTCCTGTCTTTGGGGAGCAGAAAACTGCCTGCCTGCTTGCACAGCGCTCTGTCTTCTGTAGAACACGATTGGAAGGATCAGAGCCTCTAATGCTGGAGCCAGCTGTAGCAATGCGAACCTGGAGGGGAACCTTCCACAGGGAAGCTCTACTATTATTTCGGGAGGACTCCAGGGGGCTTTGTGTCTTGCCTGTGTGGACTGGGGCAAAAGGACTCCTGTCGTGAAGGGCTCCCATTTCTGAGCAGGGCCTTCAGGAGTCTTTCAGGGGCAGGAGGACCCAAGAGGATTGGACACAACCATCGGGGCACCTCTGCCCCCCTTCCCATGGCTCTGTGGAGCTCTGGCACATGCTCTGTGGGGGCTGCAATGGCAATGGGGGCATACTGATGGCATCTCCAGCAGGGTGAGGCAAGGGGGGTCCTCAGCATCACCCCAAGCCCTCCCCAGGATGGAGATGCTGCTCCACTTCCTCCCTGTTCCCAGAGAGGAATCCCTGGATCAAGCCTCCCACTGAGGAACCAAGTAGCTCCCAGCTTCCCCCTTTCCTTGCTCTCCTGCTCAGCCAATGCCTGTTGAGGACCCCCCTTTTGGGGGCTTTTCTGGCTCAGAAAATGGGGAGATCAGATAAGGAGGTGCTGCTTGGCCAGAGATTGGCTGTCCCCAAAAAGGCAGACATGGGGATTCCTGGTGAGTTGGAAGGTCCCCTTCCAGGGAGGCTGATGCTGGCTGCAGCGAAGGGGGTCCTGGTGAGAGGAGAAGTGAGGGACCTCTGCTGGTGGGGCAAATGGAGCCCTTCTAGGCTGAGAGCCCTGCAGTCACCCTCTGCCCACTTACCTGGGAGTAAGCTCCATATATCTTACTCCATAGAGTAAGTCCCAAGTCCAATTCTTTGTGACCCTCTGGACTGCAGCCACCCAGTCCTCCACCAGCTTCTGAAGCCAGTCCAAGTTCATATTCATGGCCTCAAGTGACACTATCTAACCATCTCGTCCTCTTAATAAAAGCCAGAATTGGTACAGAGGAATATGGGGAGTAGGCCCAGCAAATGGACCACACTCCAAGGCAGCTGGAGGCCTATCAAAATGTGAGGCATCAGCCTTCAGGGCTAAAAACAGATGTCCAGTGTGTCTTTAATATATTTCATATTATGTTTTATTTGTTGTCAACATCATTGCTGGTTTGCAGTAAAAATCAAAAGAAAAACTTCTGGATTTTGCAGCCAGAGAGGATCAATCCAGCCCCCCTGCCTGATCCAGAAGACCCAGAGAATTTGGGGAGGACACAGCAGCAACTGCACAGGGAAGATCCAGGCCCAAATATCTTGTGTGAAGAGAAGAACCGCCTTTCACAGCCTGCGTCAAAGATTCACAACCTTCAAGGTCAGTATGTTGCCCCTTTCCAAACAAGCAGAGATAACTGAGCTTCCCCCAGTACTGAAGGTTCTGCTGCCAGAAAGGCGGATGTCACAAAGGTGCTTAAGCAATTTTGTGGCAGGCGGAAGGACAGAGGTGCTGGCTGGGAGGACTGCCAGCAGCCAGTGGTGATACTTCTCCCTCTGAGTGGAAGGAAGCTGTTCTGGAGTTGGAGAAGGTGGTCAGAAAGTGGAGCAGGAAAGTGGGGATGTGGATGGTTCGGACCCTGCAGGATGGAGATGGTGAAGGAACTGTTGCTGGATCCTATCCCCTTCCTGTTCCTGAAAGCCCTACCTACCTGTGTCTACTTGGATTTATGCCAGTGATGGAGCTGATCCAGATCTGAATAGACTCATGGTGGTTGCTGGAACTCAGCACTGGGAATAAATGTTCCCTTAGCTTGAGGAGAGGTCCGGCTGCCTGCCTGGCCCTGTGGGGTACAGCAGGGGCAGTCCTGGCACTGCTGTACAAAGGCAGGGGCAGCCATATTAGACCTGGACTGTTAGAGCCTAAATCAGGGTCTGCTGACTAAAATTCCAGCTCTTCCTGTGTATGCCAGAGATTGAGTCTTTTCCTTACAATGCTCCAAAACATGTATTATTTCCTCTCTTTTTCCCCCACCCTTCCCTGCCATTTCCATTAATTCCATGATCTGCACACTTTGGCCAGAAGTAATAGGTCCAGTTGCAAATGGGTGCCTTTGAAAGGCAGTGATAGGAGAACTATGAGGAGAGAGAGAAGCCAGGAGGAGGGAAATAAGAGACCAGAGGGATGCTGTGAGTGCACTGCAAGGTCTTTCAGCCTCTGGCTTACAAGGAATGCTACACTGGATGGGTCTAAAACATGTCTAGTAGGGGGCACTGTTGGTGCCCAGGCCACAGGCTTCCACTTTAGAGGAATACATCCTCTGGCCTCAGAAATAGCTTCTCAGTCTACCCTGCCATTTTTGCTATGCTCCCATGTGTGGCAATGGCAAGAGTTTGGCTTTGGGGGACAGTCCGCTGGAATAGGTAGCACTGAAATGCCCTGGTACATTATACTTATTGATTTGGCTTTTATCTCTTCCCCCTTCTCGCTTGGCCCACCTTTGGTTGGTGAGAAGGCTTCAGGGTCCCAAGGGCAGTGGAATGCAAAATAAAGAAGGATAGTATGTGAAATGGAGCGTGTGGAAATGCTGTGCAGCTCTCCCAAGTGCCATCTCCATGCCATTTAAGACTAAGGGTGCAATCCTAACCAACTTTCCAGCACTGGCATAAGAGCAACATAACACCGAGGTAGGAGAATGAACATTGCCTTAGAGACCTCTGACTACCCCCTACTCCAGGATGCAGCACATGCCGTACTGGTGCAGCGATGCCAGTGCTCAAAAAGTTGCTTTGGACTGAACCCTAAAACTGTTCACAGATGCCTCCCACAGGTTGAAATGACAGATGCTTTAATATTTATAAGATAACATCATGACATTGAAGGTGCTGACAGGTGTGTGGGTGTATAGAAGGAGGACCTCCTCTAAAGACTTCTCCACAAGAACGTTGTCCACCAGGGCTAACCAAGCAGCTAACTAAGGTGCTCATTCCTGTTTCTAGTGCCATAGAGCCAGAGACACCTCTGTGGACATGTGACCCACCTTCAACCCGCCCAGGACTAGGTCTGGTTTCAACCAAAGAAGTAGCCAGAATTGTGCTCCTTCTCCTTCTTCACTTCCTCTTTTACCACTTTGGGCATTAAGATACAGTGACGCCTCACGTAACAAATTTAATTCGTTCTGGAGGCATGTTTGTTACTTGAAACATTTTTTATGTGAAGCGGATTTTCCCATAGGAAATAATGGGAACTCAGACGATTGGTTCCACAACCCCAAAAATATTCTTATAAAAATATTAACTGGATGTAAAAATGATGACAGAACACCGGGATTGAATTCAAAACATGCATTCAATGTGCATGATCTTATGAAGTCTACTTAGGCTGCAGTCCTAAAGACACTTTCCTGGGAGTTAGACCCATTTAACACAATGGGGCTTACTTCTGGGTAGACATGGTTAGGAGTCTGCAATCCAAGATACCTTCAAAGTGTCTCCCCACTTCCTCCTTCTTTCCATCCTGAGCCTCTCTCTGTGCTGCTCCCTTCTGGCTAGCCCTGAGCTGCTTTTCTCTTCCTCTGCCCAGCAGATGCCCGGCCACAGTAGAAACAGCATGGAAGTGTTGCTTTCACTATGGGCAGGTGCACTATGCAGCCCTAATGCTTTTTAAAAGGGCTGCCAGCCAGCGTGTCTGCCCCAGCTGCCAACGAGTGTGTTCTTTACGTGAAGCACAGTTTGTTATGTGAAGCAGAATCCTAGAGAAATTTTTGTTTGTTACGTGAAACATACTTTATGTGAGGCGTTCTTTACATGAGGCACCACTAACTACTTCTCCACAACAGCTAAATGAGCAGGGCGGTGAGCCTGTCTATCTTTTCTGAGGAGTATCTCAGTGCCACAGTATCAATTTGTTTTTACTTGTTAATTGTGTTTACACAGTATCATATCTCTAGACTCTGCTTTAGTGGTTCCAATTCATCTTTGCAGTGCCAAAAAAAGTTGAAGAGTCCTGCATTAGAGGTTCCAGTCCCTCTTCTATTGCTAATCAGGCTTCTCTCTCTGTTTCAGAAACCAGTGGACAAGTCAGTGAGGATCTAAAGGAGCCAAGTGGAGAGACATCAATCATCAGACCATGCTAGGCACAGAGGAAAAAGCTTTTAAAAATCAAGATGGATCATGGAAGGAGGATGGAAAACAGATCCATGCCCGGAGGACTAAACTCATTGTTCTTCTCCACAGAATTCCCATTGAAAAGGAACATTCCAAAGGAAGGCAAAACAAGGAGAGCGAAGAGACAACCTATGCAAGCATGCATCCTTTTTCCCATAAAAGGAGTCACACCAGTGAGAAAGCTGCACATGAAGACAGATCAAAGAAGCAGGAGAGAAACCAGAGAAAGAACATTAGAAATGGCTCTGATGCTTGTCCTAGTGGCAAAGTCAACATCCTCCCAGTGAATGCTGAAGAAGAAACAGAAAAGAAGAAGGAAAAATGCCATCAGGTTGCAAAGACCTTCCACTTTAAAATAAATCAAAGAATCCAAAGAGGGGAGAAACCATATAAATGCTTAACATGTGGGAAGTGTTTTAGTCACAAAGGAGACTTAAGTAAACATCAAAGGACCCACACAGGGCAGAAACCATATAAATGTATGGAGTGTGGAAAGAGCTTCAGTCTGAACTCACATCTGACTCAGCATCAAAGAACCCACACAGGAGAGGAACCATTTAGATGCTTAGAGTGTGGAAAGAGCTTCAGTCAGAACTCAGTCCTTAGTGCACATCTCAGAACCCACACGGGGGAGAAACCATATCATAGAATCCTAGAGTTGAAAGGGACCTAGTAGGTCATCTAGTCCAACCCCCTGCCTGCAGCAGGAAATCCTCCTACATCATTCCTGATAGATGCTCATGAAGCCTCTGCTTGAAGACCCCTAGTGAGGGAGAGTCCACCACCCCCCTTGGCAATTTGTTCCACTGCCGAACTGCCCTCACCCTCAGGAATTTTTTCCGGATATCCAACCGGAAACTCCTCTCTTGCAGTTTGTACCCATTGGTTCTAGTTCTGCTTTCAGAGGAGCAAAGAACAAATGAGCCCCTTCCTCCCTATGACAGCCCTTCACGTGTCTGAAGAGGGCAATCATGTCTCCCCTCAGCCTCCTCTTCTCCAGGCTGAACATCCCAAGTTCCCCCAACCTTTCCTCATAGGGCTTCCCTTCCATCCCACTGATCATTCTTGTCGCTCTCCTCTGGACTTGCTCCAGTTTGGCTTCATCTTTCTTCAAGTGAGGTGCCCAGAACTGAACACAGGACTCAAGGTGAGGTCTCACCAATGCAGAGTAAAGAGGAACTAGAACTTCTCATGACTTGGAAGCTCCAGTCCTCTTAATGCAGCCTAAAATGGCATTTGCCTTCTTTGCAGACACATCACATGCTGACTCATGTTCAGCTTGTGATCCACGGTGACTCCAAGATCCCGCTCACATGTTGTGCTGCCAAGCCAAGTATCCCCCATTTTATACCTGTATTTTTGGTTTTTATTGCCTAAGTGCAGAACCTGCACTTCTCCCTGTTGAAGTTCATTCTATTTGTTAAAGCTCAGTATTCCAGTTTATCCAGATCCTCCTGGAGGTTTCTCCTGTCTTCTGTTGTGTTTGCTACTCCTCCCAGCTTGGTGTCATCCGCAAATTTGATCAGGCTCCCCCGTATCCCTTCCTCCAAGTCATTAATGAAAATGTTCAAGAGAATCGGGCCCAAGACAGAGCCTTGGGGTACCCCACTTGAAACCGATCTCCAGGTTGATGCAGACCCATTTACTAGAACCCGTTGAGTGCGGCCACTGAGCCAGTTGCGGATCCACCTGACGACTGCCTCATCTAGCCCATATTTTTCCAACTTCCCAATTAAGATGTCATGTAAGTTCACAATAGTATTTACCATAAATATCTGAGTAGCACTTTAAACACTACATATCAGAACTGCTCTAAGATGCATACATTTGTTCATAAGAAGAAATACAAGGGAGTTCTATGGTTTCTCTTGTTGGTGGGATATTTGATGCACATTCAGCTTTGAACTCTGAACACTGAAGCTCTTTCCACACTCCAAGCATTTATATGGTTTCTCCCCTGTGTGGGTTCTTTTATGTTTACTAAGACTTCCATGATTGCTGAAGCTCTTTCCACACTCAAAGCATTTATATGGTTTCTCCCCTAAGTGTGTTCTTTGATGCACTGACAGATTTGAGCTCCTACTGAAGCTCTTTTTGCACTCAAAGCATTTATATGGTTTCTCCCCTGTGTGGGTTCTTAGATGCACAGTCAGCTCTGAGCTATATGCTTAGAGTGTGGAAAGAGCTTCAGTCAGAACTCAGGTCTGATTGTGTATCAGAGAACCCACACAGGGGAAAAATCATATACATGCTTGGAGTGTGGAAAGAACTTTAGTAGGAGTGATAGCCTTGCTTTGCATCTACAGATCCACACAGGGGAGAAAAAATATAAATGCTTGGTGTGTGGAAAGGGCTTCAGTCAGAATGGAAATCTCACTTTGCATCTAAGAACCCACACAGGGGAGAAAAAATATAAATGCTTGGTGTGTGGAAAGAGTTTCCGTGATAGTGGAAGTCTTACTGTGCATGTAAGAACCCACACGGGAGAAACCATATAAATGCTTGGAATGTGGAAAGAGCTTCACTGTGAGCTCACACCTGACAAACCATCTAAGAATCCATACAGGGGAGAAATCATATAAATGTTTGGAATGTGGAAAGGGATTCCGTCACGGCTCAAGCCTCACTATGCATCTAAGAACCCACACAGGAGAGAAATCATATAAATGCTTGGAGTGTGGGAAGACCTTCAGTGTGAATTCACACTTCACTGTGCATGAAAAAACCACAGGAGAGAAATCATATAAATGCTTGGAGTGTGGAAAGCGCTTTAGTAGGAATGATTGCTTAACTCTTCATCAAAGAACACATACAGGGGAGAAACCATATAAATGCTTGCAGTGTGGAAAGAGTTTCAAACAGAGCTCACATCTGACAAAGCATCTAAGATCCCACACAGGAGAAACCATACAAATGCTTGGAGTGTGGAAAGAGCTTCAGTGTGAGTTCAAAGTTGGCTTTGCATCTACGAACTCACACGGGAGAGAAACCTTATAAGTGCTTGGAGTGTGGAAAGAGCCTCAGTGACAGTTCAACCATGGCAAAACATCAAAGAATCCACTCAGGGGAGAAATCATATAAATGTTTGGAATGAGGAAAGAGCTTCAGTCAGGGCTCAGGCCTCACTGTGCATCAAAGAACCCACACAGGGGAGAATCCATATAAATGCTTGCAGTGTGGAAAGAGTTTCCGTAGTAGTGGAAATCTTACTGTGCATCTAAGAACTCACACAGGGGAGAAACCATATAAATGCCTGGAATGTGGAAAGAGCTTCCATCAGAAACCACATATGATTGTACATCGAAGAACCCACACGGGAGAAACCATATAAATGCTTGGAGTGTGGAAAGAGCTTCAGTAACAGCTCAAGGCTGACTGTGCATGAGAGAACCCACTCAGGAGAAACCAAGTAAATGCGTGGAGTGTGGAAAGAGTTTCCGTGGTAGTGGAAATCTTAGTGTGCATGTAAGAACCCACACAGGGGAGAAACCAAATAAGTGCCTGGAATGTGGAAAGAGCTTCCATCAGAAACCACATGTGACTGTACAATGAAGAACCCACAAAGGGGAGAAACCATATAAATGCTTGGAGTGTGGAAAGAGCATTTGTCAGATTTCATACCTGACTGTGTATCAAAGAAACCATAAGCAGAGAAATAATAGAACTGCCTTGTCTACGTGAAGTGCCTGAGTGGCTGCTTGTCCCTTACTTCTCGTGAAGAAATGCACACTGGAAAGCAACCATTTAAGTGTTTAGAGGGTGGAATCACACCCAGTTTTGCACAAACAGAACAAGATCTTTAATGACAGAAACAGTGCCTTCACTGGATCAGACCAAAGGCCCATTTAGTTCAGCTTCCTGTATCACACAGCAGCCCACAAGGTGCCCCCTTTGCATCTGACATTTTGAGGTTGCCTTCATCTCTCTCACTTATTGCTAAACACGTGCCCCATACCCATTACTTATAACATGTGATGGTCCTTTCCTCACAGGTACTGCTTGAGCATATATGTTTCTATGATTCAACCTGTTGAACCTGTTGATCAAGTATTGATAAACTGTACATTCGGAAGTTTGTGCTGATTTTATTTTCTGGTTACTGAAAATTTTCCTATCAGATGGTATTTCTGACAGTTCACTGCAGGCCTTATCTGGCCACTGGACCAGGGTTTATTCACCCCTAGTATAAACCATCTGTGATGTCCTTGTGTAGAGTGGCTGGTTGCTTTGAACAACATGTCGCTTGAGAGAACTCTCTGCCCTTCCCTTGCCCTGTCTCATTCTGCACTCCAAAGCCAAACTTGCCTATTATTCCTGCTGTCTCCTGCCTTCCTACTTTGGCATTCCAATCCCCTAAAATAGAACATTTTTCTTCAGTGTGGATTCCATAAGGTATTGTAGCACTTCATAGAACAGATTAACTTGCTCCTCTTTGGCATCAGTGGCTGGAGCATAGACTTGAATTATTATGATGTTGAAAGGGTTGCCTTGAATTTGAACTGAGATAGTCCTGTCATTTTTGGGGTTGTATCCTATGACTGCTTTTCCCACCCTTTTATTCACTGTGTAGGCTACACCATTTCCTCTTTGGGATTCTTCTCAGCACAGTAATATAAGAAATGGTCATCTGAATTAAATTCACCCATTCCTATTCATTTTGGTTCACTAATTCCCAAGATGATGATCAGTCTTGCTCTCCTGTTTGTCCACATCCAACTTGATTTATGGATGTGACATTCCAACTTCCTATACAGAGTTGTCCTTTACAGCATCGAAGTTTCCCTTCCAGACGCATCCAGATCTGAGCGTCCTTTTGGCTTTGGTCCTGCTCTTTCACTCTTTCTGGCGTTACTTGAAATTGCCCTCTGCTCTTCCCCAGCAGCATATTGGATGCCTTCTGACCTGAAGAACTTCCTGGATTATATCTTTTAGCCTTTAGATGCTGAAGTCCATAGGGTTTGCTTGGCAAGATAGTCAAGTGGGTTGCCTTCTCTAGTGGATCACATTTAGTCTGAACTCTCCAGTGTGACCTGTCCCATCTTGGGTGAACCTACATGGGTTTCACACCTGACTGTGCATCAAAGAACCCATAAGCAGAGAAATAATAGAATGCCTTGTCTACATGAAGTGCCTGAGTGGCTGCTTGTCCCTTACTTCTCATGAAGAAATGCACACTGGAAAACAACCATTTAAGTGTTTAGAGGGTGGAGTCCTGGAAGCCCCTGTCCTGGAAAATTAATAAACATCTTATTGAGCAAGTAAAATCCTTTAAATAACTGGTAATTACTTTCCATTACCAGCTTAAATGGTCCTTCCACAGGAAACTAGCAGTGTCTTCTACATCACATCTTCTCAATGCGACTGCTAGCTTCCATTATAGCACCAGGAATCAATATGTTCCAGCTGCGCTCCAAATTTTCCAGGCTAGATTAGTTAACCAATTTCTTTATGGGGCTCCGATTTGGATAGAGCCCATTCATGGGGAAGTGGACCAGGTGGCAGCTGCCTTTTTAAGGCATATCCTAGTGATCCCTAACACAATTAAATTAGCAACCTTGATCCTTGAGCTTGGCATTCATCTGTCCTCAACTATGGCCTGGGCTCTGACTTTCAAATTCTGGCTATGCCTTTATTTTAATACTGGCCCTTATTCTTTACTTATTGACCTTTTGAAAGACCCTTATAATTTTTCCTGGTCCTTGCTCTGTGAAACCAAACTTTCTGCTCCTTGGATTTTTTCTACTATTGGCCTCTCCTTGGATTTTTTTCTCTAATTGTAATTTTAACCAGACATACCCATCTCTGAAGGAGAGACTACGGGAGGCCAAATCCCAATTGCTTATTTCTAATCTTAACCCAGTGTGCTCCTCTTGTTACTTTGGAATATCCCCCTATTTCCACCAATTAGTTAATCCCCTTAAGAGGCGGGCATTCATGCTAGCCTGCTTCAATATTTTTCCCTGTGCTGTTCCTAATGGGAGATCTGCAAGCTTTCCTCTTGTGCAAAGAATCTGCAAACGTTGCAGCAGAGCCTGACTCAGTCATCCATATTCTTTGTTCCTGCACCACCCACAATACGACTAGAGCTTGTGTCCTGGAGCCAATTTCATTTAGTTTTACCACACCCCCTCAAAATCTTGTAGGCTTTCTTTCTCCTCAAGGAGAGCTCTAGAGCAATTACTGATCTAGTAGCCAAATTCTTGTTGGAAGTTTTATCTAAAACTTTTAACGATCGTTCATTCTAATATGTTGTTTTATATTCATTATGTATGTATGCTTGTTTTATCTGATATCATTAAAGGTTTGATGATGATGATCTGTGAAGGAGCTGAATATAGACAGATACTAACGTAATACTAATATAAATGAAAACTGCTATAAGATGATTTATAGATGTATTTAACTCCAAAGAAATTATCAGATATGAAAAATAAAATATCTAATAAATGCTGGAAGTGTAAAGAGCAGGAAGGATCTTTCTACCATATGTGGTGGACTTGCAAGAAAGTAAGATTTTTCTGGGTAGAAATACATAAAGAAATGTCAAAAGTATTAGGTTATACTATAGATAAGAGCCCAGAACTGTTTCTAATAGGATTAAAACTAGAAACAATGTTAATTGAAGATAGAACTCTGATATGGTATATGGTAACAGCTATAAGGATGGTGTATGCAAGATATTGGAGACAAGAGAAAATACCAAATAAAGAAGAATGGATGGAAAAGATGTTATATATAATGGAAATGGATAAACTTACAAGAAGTTTAAAAGATGAAATGGTTGAGAATTATGAGGAGGATTGGCGGAAATTTAAAATTTACTTGGGAAAAAGCAAATGTAAAACAAATTTAGTTTGGTTATTTGATGATTAAAAGAATCTAATGATGTTTAGAGGTGAAAGGGGAAAGCTGTGGAGAGTCATAAATTGGAAATAGAGAATTGAATTTTGAATTGAATGTTGGATTGTATTATAGGTTTAATATTGGCTTATTGTTGTTTTGGATGTTTATGTAAAATTTTGAACAAAATTGTTTAAACCGATAGATACTAACAATTGTAACAGAAGTATTTTCTTAAATGGGAGCTCATAGTAAATGGCGGGTGATTTTGTTTTAACTAGCAAAATGTACCTGCGTTGCGGGAGTACCATTCTCTATTTTTTTGGCCTTGATTTCAATGCTGATGAGCTCCTTCCAGCCCAGCCTTCCCAACGTCCACATCAAAACCCCTCAGAAACAAAGGCATCCAAATGGAGACCTCCAGCTCAGAATGCAGTTCAGCATGTTCTTCCCCTCACTGGAGTGAAGGTTGAAGCCTGTATCCCAGGCATCCCTCCAACACTCTGAGTTGAAAGCTGCAGCTATTTGTGTCTCTGACTTGGAGCTACACCCTAAGCGTGCTCTTCCATGTTCATCTCAGTGGTGGTTCTACTCTTGAGTGAACACTCTGCTCCCTGGCTCAGTCCAGATGCTGGAAGGATGCAGATCATCATCATCATCATCTCTGTCTCTCTCAGTAACACACACACACAAAACATTGTTATTTGAAACCCTGCACAGTCTGGACTCAGCTGGTCTGTTTGGCCTGAAGACCAGCCTTGCCAGGCTGTGGGTGCTGCAAGTGGATACCCCGCCTCCCCCCAACCAGGGGCATCTTCCAGATTTCCACCTCTGGCAAAACAGATGCAGCTGTCTGGGGAGGGTCCTGAGCCAGGAAGGGGGTCCTGGGCAGCCTATCCCACCCTCCAGAAAGCTTTGGATTGATGTCTCTCCCCACCTGGTCCAGCTGCTCCCCCATCCATCCCACTCCCACCACCACCTCCAGACTTGGGACTGGGGTTGGCCACGTGCAGGGATGCTCCAAAGAGGATGACCAGGATGCAGGAAAGGGAGGAAAGAGAGGGAGGGGGAGGGAGGGAGGAAGGGGCTGCCCCTCTCTGCTCCCCACCCAGAATTTGGAGTGGCCGCCCTTAACCCTTACAGTGCCAGGCAGCAGAGAGGAGCAGAAGGAGGCTCATTCATTCATTCATTCATTCATATCAAGGTACCTTCCAAACATAATGAGCAAACAATACTGAAAACATTCAGACATGGGAACAATTAAAATTAAAACCTGATTCACCTGAATCGAATGTTCTTCAACTCCAGATAACAAATTGCTGCTTTAGCTGTGCAAACAGCGTTTGTGTGTGTCTGTCAAGGAGTAAATGAGGCAGCACTTAAGAGATTCTGTCAGGAAGAACCTCTGTTTACATATATATATTTACACAGCAGCCAGTCCAGAATCACCAGACACTATAGCATAGTCGTGTGTCCAGTCCACGTGTCAAATTTGCACAAATCACCAGTCAGAGCATGTAATAACCATGAACAGCTCTGGTGTTCTCAAGTCACTTCCTTCACTGAGGTGATTCTGACTCGCACAAAGTCAACTGAGATTCTGAGGGAAAATCACCTCAGGAAGGAGAGACTCTGCAGGCCAGTCAGTCAGAAGGTCTCTTCAGTTTCACCTCAGCTAAGGCTAGAAAGGCAACTACAGCCTCACACAAAAGCTGAAACAACTTAGATTCTGAGGGAAAATCACCTCAGGAAGGAGAGACTCTGCCGGCCAGTCAGTCAGAAGGTCTCTTC
The DNA here is from genome assembly GCA_030015325.1 of Cryptoblepharus egeriae. Taxonomy (NCBI): domain Eukaryota; kingdom Metazoa; phylum Chordata; class Lepidosauria; order Squamata; family Scincidae; genus Cryptoblepharus; species Cryptoblepharus egeriae. The sequence continues at coordinate 3,007,424 of JAREYC010000002.1, forward strand.
AGTTTCAACTCAGCTAAGACTAGAAAGGCAACTACAGCCTCACACAAAAGCTGAGACAACTGAGATTCTGAGGGAAAATCACCTCAGGAAGGAGAGACTCTGCCGGCCAGTCAGTCAGAAGGTCTATTCAGTTTCACCTCAGCTAAGGCTAGACAGGCAATTACAGTCTCACACAAAAGCTTAGACAACTTAGATTCTGAGGGAAAATCACCTCAGGAAGGAGAGACTCTGCTGGCCAGTCAGTCAGAAGGTCTCCAGTTTCACCTCAGCTAAGGCTAGAAAGGCAACTACAGCCTCACATAAAAGCTGAGACAACTTAGATTCTGAGGGAAAATCACCTCAGGAAGGAGAGACTCTGCCGGCCAGTCAGTCAGAAGGTCTATTCAGTTTCACCTCAGCTAAGGCTAGAAAGGCAACTACAGCCTCACACAAAAGCTGAAACAACTTAGATTCTGAGGGAAAATCACCTCAGGAAGGAGAGACTCTGCCGGCCAGTCAGTCAGAAGGTCTCTTCAGTTTCACCTCAGCTAAGGCTAGACAGGCAATTACAGTCTCACACAAAAGCTTAGACAACTTAGATTCTGAGGGAAAATCACCTCAGGAAGGAGAGACTCTGCTGGCCAGTCAGTCAGAAGGTCTCCAGTTTCACCTCAGCTAAGGCTGGAAAGGCAACTACAGCCTCACATAAAAGCTGAGACAACTTAGATTCTGAGGGAAAATCACCTCAGGAAGGAGAGACTCTGCCGGCCAGTCAGTCAGAAGGTCTCTTCAGTTTCACCTCAGCTAAGGCTAGAAAGGCAACTACAGCCTCACATAAAAGCTGAGACAACTGAGATTCTGAGGGAAAATCACCTCAGGAAGGAGAGACTCTGCCGGCCTGTCAGTCAGAAGGTCTCTTCAGTTTCACCTCAGCTAAGGCTAGAAAGGCAACTACAGCCTCACATAAAAGCTGAGACAACTTAGATTCTGAGGGAAAATCACCTCAGGAAGGAGAGACTCTGCCGGCCAGTCAGTCAGAAGGTCTCTTCAGTTTCACCTCAGCTAAGGCTAGACAGGCAATTGCAACTTTGCCTATTTGAGTTATTCTTCTGGACCGAAGTACGTCCTCCAGGCGAAGTGGGACTCTTCATGCAAAATAATTTTATCATCACTTGAAGATCATTCCACACTCCCATCATTTATATAGTGTGTCCCCTGTGTGGATTGTTAGATTCACAGTCAGATTACCATTCCCACTGAAGCTCCACACTCAGGTCATTTATATGGTTTCACCCCTGTGTGGGTTCTTTGATGCACTGTAAGTTGTCCACTATTAACTGAAGCTCTTTCCACACTTTGAGCATTTAAATGGTTTCTCCCCTGTGTGGGTTCTTTGATGTACAGTAAGATGTCCACTATTACTGAAACTCTTTCCATACTCCATGAATTCATGTGGTTTCTCCCTTATGTGGGTTCTTTGATGCACAGTAAGATGTCCACTATCACTGAAGCTCTTTCCACACTCCATGCACTTATATGGTTTCACTCCTGTGTTGGTTCTTAGATGTAAAGTCAGGTGTGTGTTCTGACTGAAGCTCTTTCCATACCCAATGCACTTATCTGGTTTCTCCCCTTTGTGGGTTCTTTGATGCACATTAAGGACATCATTCCTACTGAAGCTAGTTCCACACTCCGAGCATTTATATGGTTTCGCCCCTGTGTGGGTTCTTAGATGTAAAGTCTGGTGTATGTTCTGACTCTGTTTATGTTTATCCTCTGTGTGTGTTCTGTGATTACTGAGGCTTCCACCATCACTGAAGCTCTTTCTACACTCCAAGCATTTATATGGTTTCTCCCCTGTGTGGGTTCTTTGATGTACAGTAAGGTGTGAGTTCTGACTGAAGGTTTTTCTGCACTCCAAACATTTATATGGCTTCTCTCTCCTGTGATTTCTTTTTTCGGAAGTAACACGTGTGCTTGTATTTGTTGTTTCTTCATGCAAAGGATACACCTCACTGCTCTTTTCTTTAGAATGTTCCTCTTTGATCTTGATTTTATGGAGACAGACATCAAGTTTAGTCCTCCAAGCAGTGCTGGGTCTTCCCTCCTCCCTTCCTGATCCATCTTGATGTCTAAAAGACTGTTCTTCTTCAAGCATGATAACGTCTGATGAGACCCCACTTGGCTCCCTCAAAGTCCCTCAAATCAACAGCTATAAAATGTATCCAATACAAAAGGTCCTGGGTCATTTAGAGTTTGTGGTTGGACTCTAGTGTCATCAACACTTTATGTAATTTCATTGCAGCCACTAGAAAACTTGCACAATGTTTAGACAACAAATCATTTGAACCAGCCAGTATCCATCTGAAGAAGCTGTATCTTAGGGCCCCACTCTCTTGGAATCATGGAATTAATGCTTAGAACAACCAGACCTGAGTGCAGATCACTGATACAGTGACGTATCCGCTTCCATGTTTAAGACATGTGCTGACAACAGAGACACACAGACACTCTTTCCTGAACCCCTCCTTGATCCTTTTCCTTCTGCCTTACTGGCAGCCATGTCATCAGGGTGGTGCACTTGGTGTGGTCCATACTGGGTGATGCACTGAAGGGGGGTGAAACACCAGAAAAGTTAGACACTTTATTTGTTTGACACTTCTACGGCTGACCCTGGGTGTCAGCCACCCCCATTCCAGCCAGCTCTGAGGTGGAGCAGCAGCCAGAAGCTGCTGCTCAGTCTTGGAGATGGCTGGAAAGCCCTGTGTGCAAAGACACATTGTGCATGTCTGAGACATCAGACATGTGCAGTGTGTCTCTGCGCACCTATTGGACCTTGCTTCAGAGGTGGAGCCATCTGCTCTGCCTCCGGAGCAAGGCCCAATGGCTGTGCAGATGCACTGCGCATGTCCGAAGTCTCAGACATGGACAGTGCATCTCTGTGCAGGCATTTGGCTGAATGCCCGTGCAGAGGCACGGACCTCCTCCTCTCCAGTCAGCTTCAGAAGGGACACTGCGCATGCACCAACTTTGATCATTTTGATCACCGCACTGGGTGATCGCCCCTGCTTACTGGGCTCTGCCATGCAAAGAAGTCCTGCCCAGCCTGGTCCAGCAGGTCTGTTTGACAGACCAGCCTTGCCAGGCTGTGGGTGTTGCATGGGGGGATGGCTGGGGGGGATTGATGCCTCTTCTCCCCTCCTGGTGGCATCTGCCAGATCTCCCCTTCCAGCTCATTGACAGATCCTGGGGACGGTCCTGGGGACAGTGGGGACAGTGGCGTAGACAGGGTGCAGTCGCACAGGGCTACAAGCTTTAGGAGGGGCTACAAGTTGAGCTTGACACTAGTGACTAAAATTGTGACAAATGGGGTATGTATGAAGGATAATACGATCATATTATATATCATTGGAAAGATACTTTTATGCAGAATGCAATGAAAGAAACTGCATTGGAATATCTATATTCTATCAAAAGTTATGGCCAATTAAAAATGAAAACATAGCCTGTGAAACAAAAGCAGATTTTCTTATCTCAAAATTTCCCATGTTACTGATGGCTCTGAGAGCCAATGAGCTGTAATTCTGATACTGTATGGAACTGATATGAATTCTCAGTACATTTACAATATGCATTCTCACTACATTTTCCATATACCATATACAGTACATATATTGTAAAACCCCATGCTAACTGGATATACAGGCACTTCCAAGCAGTGCTCCTCTTCCACTTAGCAGGGAAGTAGCTTCCTCTTTGCTCTGGCAAAGCAGAAGAGGGGGCAACAAAACCAAGATAACAAATTTCGTTAGCGTTTGCTTCAGCTATGCAAAAAGCAAAGCAAATGGTAGTGAACTGTTGAGGAGGAGAAGGCAGGTTGTTAAAAAAAAATACCTGGGGATGTTGTCTCTTCCAGTTGTGACATCCCTTCTGGGGCAACATTGTGAGCTTTGTACCAGGCTACATGATCACTAGCTACGCCACTGGTGGGGACAGTGTTGAGCCACAGAGGGGGTCCTGGGCAGCCTGTTCTGCCCTCCTGGAGGGGACTTGTCCACAACTAAAATGTCCACAATATTGTGGGCTCCAGGCACATCTGGGCACCAGGTACCACTGAGCACTATGAGGCACTGTGCACTGAAGCGCATCAGGGGGAGCAGTGGGCAACAGTGAACACCGGTGGGGACATGCAATGTTACCTGGTGCCCCAATGCACAGTGGTGTCCTGTGGGCATGTTCATTTCCCATCCATACCAACTGCTGCCTACTGCTGCTCCCTGGTGCTGTTGGTGCCAGTGGTGCCCAGTGTCCATTGGTGTCCACCATCCAGTGCCTGTGCCTAGTGCCCAGCCATGCTCCGAGCCCACAAATACAAAATTTTACTCCCACAATGGCAGGGTTCATTCTGCTAGTAAGCAATAAGGTTTCTGAGTAGTCAACATTAGAACATTAAAAGTTCAGGATCAGGCATTTTGAAGTGCAGGAAGCTTTTCCATCTTCAAATGAACATCCATAGTGCAACTCCTGCACATTATATGGACAAATAAAAGGTTAACAAATAGTTTTTAGAAATTTCTGGCACAAAATTGTTCTAAGTAACTTTGCTTCACTGAGATTTCTTTAATACAATTATAAAAATACATAGAGAAAAAAAATCACCAGTTTATTGGAATACATTGACATAATATTAAAGACAAATAAAATGTATCTCAATATATTTACTTCCGTTTATTGGAATACATTGACATAAATATTAAAGACAAATAAAATGTGTATCTCAAAATATTTACTTCCATTTATTTGTAATATCCCCATTTCTGGTTTTAAAAAACCTGGATGTATAAAAACATAGTTGACTCTCCCACAGATAGGAAACACTTCTGTTTTGTGTCATGAGAAGGTCCAATGGCTGTAAGTAATTCCACAGTGGAAAACCTAGAATTTGGTTTTCTTCATGATACATTATTCCTACCAAGAATTAAAGCACAAGTACATAAATCAAAGTAATAATGCAGTAAAACACTCCGTTAAAACTGCTCAAGCACCACAAACCTTTGGATTCCATTTTTCATACAGAGCAACCATTTAGCCTGTGAAAATAACTTGCAAGTTCAGAAATGCAGGCCCTAAACTGATCAGGGAATCAAGATATTCAGACAGGATTCCTAAGACAGGGTGGATTCCTACAATAGAAGAAGGAATTGTTGTGCTCAGGTTGAAAAGACAGGCATTTCCATATTCCAGGCAGTCCTGGGGCATCGTCTCCTGCACTTTTCAAGGCTTGACATATCAGCAGAGGCGTAACATGTCTAAAGCATGGAGTAGCCTTGCCATGGGCACCATCACACAGGGGGGCACCAACCCACTTGCTTCAACTGCTTTCCATTTGGAAGAAGGTGTGCTCTCTCAGCCCCTCACTCTCTGTCAGGCACAGCATCCATTCTTGCAACACCCATGACAGAGACGCCACACCTGACTGGAACTGAAGAACGGCCCCAAAGTTTGTGTACCCCAGCCCGGGAATTGTTCTGGACTGCCTCCTGCTTTAAGCTGCATCTCTCCCTCTCTTCTCCTCCCTCTCACCAACCACCTTTTCAACTTCTTGGTTTAAGGAGAGACTGGAGTTTGAACAAGGAACTGTAACGCTTGCTCTTGGAGGAACCACAATTTGGGTCTCCTGGAAGGGACGCCAAATGGCTGGGAAGCGATGAGGGGCAGGAATAAGGGGGGAGAAAGGAGGAGTTGGGGCGAGGAAGAGGAGGAGGAGAGGGGTAGGAGAGTGAGCGAGGGAGCAGTACAAGGAGTACTGCACTCTGCCCATGTGCATGTGCCTCAGGTGTACGTGTGGGTGAGAGAGAGAAACAAAAGGTGTGTCTGTGAGTCTCTTCACTGTCTGTGTGTCTCTGGCAGGGTGATTGAGCAGGAGGCTGTTTCAAGACTGCAGTAAAAGGACTTGCACAGGCTGTGGGAGTGAGTTCTTGTGTATGAGGGAGCGGAGAAAGCAGGGTCCCCTCTCCACCTCTTTCCTCACCTTCAGAGCCCTGTGGACTCCCTCATTCTCTCCATGGCTCCTGCAGGTGGGTAGTGTACGCTGCTGAACAGGCTCATGTGCTGTAACTACTTGGGAGCACAGTTGGGGTGCAGACACCCTCTCAGTACCCAGTGGGGCGCTTGCCTGGCTGGATGCCAAGGGGACACACTCCAACTGGCTTGGCGAAGGGTGCCAACAGACAACACTCTGCTCTTCATTCAAACTATTGCTACAGCCTGGGACACTCTCCCCCTGCTCTGTAAGATGTCTCATGTAGGCTGAAGGTCCTTTCACATTTCAAGCATTTATATGGTCTCTCACTTGTAGGAAGGGTTTTTTCTTGCCTGAAGCTCTTTCCACACTGAGAACATTTATCTAGTTTCTCTCTTGTATGGGTTCTCAGATGGTGCATAAGGTTTCATCTCTGAACAAAGCTTCTGCTGTAGTGGGGGCATTTGTGTGGCTTCTCTCCTGTATGGGTCCTTTTATGTAAAAAGAGGTTTCTTTTCTGGCTGAAACTCTGTCCACAATCAGTACATTGATAAGGTTTCTCTCCTGTATGGGTTCTTTGATGTCTCATACAATGTGATCTGTGAGCAAAGCTTCTGCTGCAGTGGGGGCATTTGTGAGGCTTCTCTCCTGTGTGGGTCTTTTGATGTAAACTGAGTTGATCATGCTGAGCAAAGCTCTTTACGCACTCTGAAGACGTGCAAGGTTCATCCTCTCTGCCAACTGTCCCAGATTCAGACATGCTGAGCTGAGTGAAGCTCTCTGCAAGCAATGAGGCCTTGTTCTGTTCTCCCTCTGTGTCGATGTTGTGAGGAGTGCCAGGACTCTTCTCTCTCTCTTCTGTTGGTTTGTCCTGTTCCTGGAGGGCACCTCTCAGACAAGGAACAGATTTATCCATCCTTTCCTCTGTGGTGCCTCCTTTCCTCTGGTGCCCTCCTTTCCTCTCTTGCCCCCTTCTTCTTTCCCAACCACAAGGCGTCTCATCTGTCTTGTCTTGTCTTCCTTCTCCTGTCTTGTCCACAAAGTCTCTTGTCTTCTTTAGATGTTCCCCTTTCCTGTGGTGCCCTCCTTTCCTCTCTTGCCCCCTTTTCCTTTCCCAACCACAGGGTGTCTTGCCTTCAGCTCTTTCCAACAACATCCAATGTGGGTCTCCCTCATTTTCACTTTCAGGGACGTGTCCTGCAGGAAGGAGGAGAGACACTTATAAGACCCCAAAGAAAAACAAAGCCTGTCCCACAAATTATGCATAATTTGGGATTGGACTAGATGACCTACTGGATCCCTTTCAACTCTATGATTCTATGTTTCAAAATTTTATAACATTTGTCCTAAGGTACTAAACTATACCCTCAGGAAGCATGTGCACTACCCTGGAAGCAGCTGTGTTCCTTGCGCCTTCGCTCTTGTGTAACTACACTCGAGTAACACTTAAGTTCTTTAACTTGGAAGAGCCTGACTCAAGGACTTATGGCAAAATCACAGTCACTCAACTTGAGTCTACTAACATGGGGAGCACCGACTCTAAACTCAACTTGAGTCTCCACCACTTCCAACTTTTCCCATCTCTGTTAAAGAGCTTGCTCTGGAGAGATGATGAGCTCCCTGAAGGGGAAGTAAAAACAGAGCTGGAAATGGTCCAGAATGGGTGTCTTGAAGTTCAATGATCAAAGGCACCTCCCTCCTTACCCAAGACACTGAGCTCTTCATCCTTTTCCTCCCCGAGGTTCGATGGATTCTTCTGGACTGCAGAGGAGGAGCTCCCACCTTCCACCTACAGGAGCAGAGAGAGGCTGTTTCAGGATAGAGCAGGATATTTGGGGTTGGCTTGTTGGGGGAGGGCTACATGGAAGAGTACATACTGCAGAGCCCCTTCTTACTGTATTGTCTCTTCTTTGGCCATCATCATGAACTACAACACTCATGGTCCAAACTGGGATCCAGTAGAGTCTAGACGAACTAATGAATATTCTCCCTGTATATGTATTTTTATAAGACCTTTTCCTCCTCATACTCTGCACTCAAGGCATCCAACACAAACTATGTACCAAAACTGCACATGCCAAATATGCATGGGAAAGCAAAGCACATGAACCCCAGGAGGGTGGTTCCCCAAACTTGGGGTGCCTGCAGAGAACATTCTTTACCACATCCTAGTTGGCTGCATACTGGATGGTGATGGGACACAGAAGGGGTCCTCTGCCCCAGATGTTAATGCCAGGGCAGTTTCAGATTCAAGGTGAGCAAAGATGAAGAGGGCAGCATGACCTTTTTGGAACTGGGTACCTGGAAAACTTGCTTCCATATAAGCCGGCCTGAAATAAACATTAGGATCAGAATGCCACCCCAAGCGTAACCCTCTGTGCTACAAATCACAACCAAAACCCTTACGGTGTGCCTCATGCACTGGCATGAAATTGGGGCATACAGGACTTATTTACAGTGACAGTGAATCTGGGACAGATGGAAACCTGTCAATGAAACCAGAAATCCCACACATCCAAATTTCACACCAGAGCATGAGGATCATGGTGATGAAGGGCATGACTTGCTTCTCTCTTGACTGAATGGGATCCCTTGTCGACTGCTGATGCAACCACAGCAGATTGCCAAGAATATCCAAAAATGAATGAGGGAGTTGATGCAAGTCAGAGCAATAACCTTCAAGCAACACTTTGTCAAGAACAGCAGCTTCACATCCCAGCCCAGTCTTACGAAGAGAAAAACTACCTTATCCAGGCAATAACATCCGATACTCCACTTACAGAATCCTAGAGTTGGAGGGAGCCCAAAAGGTCATCTAGACCAATCCCCAACCTGTAATAGGTGAACAGAAGCAGCAGGTGAACCAGGCTAATGAAGAAGGAAACAGCTCACCTGCTTTCCCCGTCTACCAGACTTCTGTTGTCTCCATAAGAAAGCTTTGGCAAGGGCCACTGCCTTGGAACAGGTTTGTGGACCACATTCCCCCAGCCAGCTTTGCAACTCCAGTGGAAGTACTGCAAGGGTCTGCTCTGGTGTGGCCTTCTTGGCCCCTTCTTTCTGAGGACTCCTGGGTGTTTCTGTCTTTTGTTCAAAGGAGGCCAACAAGGCCTTTGCCTCTTGCCAGAGGGCAGCCTCCTCCAGCACCTCCTGGGACCTCACTCTCTCCAGAAACTCCTGCCATTGGCCATCCCACCTCTGAGCCTGTTCTGCAAAGTGGCCCTTTCGCTCCGCTTCCTTCTTTGGAGGGGATTCACCAACACTCCTGGGCTGCAGGTCAGGAGATGCATCTCCCGTTTCTTCTGCTCTGTTCTTTTTGGGGCGGACTGTGGGGTTTTGCTTCTCCATGGGACATGTCACAAAATAACACCAAGCTGCAGAAAGCTGTAAAAAGAAACATATGGGAACAAAAGCAAAGCAAAAACGGCAAAAAGAAAAAGCATGGAAAAGCACCATGAAGGATGAAAAAGGTGTTCAGCAGCCTCTCCTCCAGGATCTCCTGCATCCACACTCAGGACTAGCCAAGTGAAAAGGGTTGCGATATGTCCTGGTTTTCACAAATTGGCAGGTTTGACAAGGAGTCCTGTTCTGGTTTTGTGGGAGAGAAACATGGCAAACCTACTAGTGAAAGGCCCCCAGTGGCTTAGTGTGCACTGTGCCCAGGGTGACAGGATGCCAAACCCAAAATTCCTGAACCCCAAGGCCAAAATTCCCACCCTCTGAAAAAGATTGCCAAAGAAGTATTTTTCTTGTTTTTGTTTTTCTGTTTTTTGACCATAACTTTTGATAGGAAGGAGATACCTCCAAATTGATTTTTGCATTGGATTCTGCTCTTCAATATGAATCCAAGAACATATGGCATGATGGGGACTTTGCACTATCGTGAAGTTTCAAAATGAAGCCAAAATGTAGGACAATGAAGCCAAAATGTAGGACACCTGGACAGGAAGCGAAAAATTCAGACAAGTCCAGGTTTTTCCAGTCATCTGGTCACCCTGACTTTTCCTGCCCATCTGAAGATTCCCAGGTCAGCGATATGAGACAGAGTGAGCTCCTGTCACTGGCCCAGCTCCTGCCAACCTAGCAGTTTGAAAGCATCCAAATGCAAGTAGAAAAATAGGTACACCAAACTGGGAGGAGTAGCAAACACATCAGAAGACAGGAGAAACCTCCAGGAGGATCTGGATAAACTGGAATCCTGGGCTGTAACAAACAGAATGAATTTCAACAGGGAGAAGTGGAAGGTTCTGCACTTAGGCAATAAAAACCAAAAACATAGGTATAAAATGGGGGATACTTGGCCTGGCAGCACAACATCTTGGAGTCACTGTGGATCACAAGCTGAACATGAGTCAGCAGTGATGTGTCTGCAAAGAAGGCAAATGCCATTTTAGGCTGCATTAAGAGGACTGGAGCTTCCAAGTCACGAGAAGTTCTCGTTCCTCTTCTCTTCCTCTTCTGAAGGTCTCTTCAGTTTCACCTCAGTAAGGCTAGACAGGCAATTACAGCCTCACACAAAAGCTGAGACAACTTAGATTCTGAGGGAAAATCACCTCAGGAAGGAGAGACTCTGCTGGCCAGTCAGTCAGAAGGTCTCTTCAGTTTCACCTCACCTAAGAATAGACAGGCAATTACAGCCTCACACAAAAGCTGAGACAACTTAGATTCTGAGGGAAAATCACCTCAGGAAGGAGAGACTCTGCAGGCCAGTCAGTCAGAAGGTCTCTTCAGTTTCACCTCAGCTAAGGCTAGACAGGCAATTACAGCCTCACATAAAAGCTGAGACAACTGAGATTCTGAGGGAAAATCACCTCAGGAAGGAGAGACTCTGCAGGCCAGTCAGTCAGAAGGTCTCTTCAGTTTCACCTCAGTTAAGGCTAGACAGGCAATTACAGCCTCACACAAAAGCTGAGACAACTTAGATTCTGAGGGAAAATCACCTCAGGAAGGAGAGACTCTGCTGGCCAGTCAGTCAGAAGGTCTCTTCAGTTTCACCTCACCTAAGAATAGACAGGCAATTACAGCCTCACACAAAAGCTGAGACAACTTAGATTCTGAGGGAAAATCACCTCAGGAAGGAGAGACTCTGCTGGCCAGTCAGTCAGAAGGTCTCTTCAGTTTCACCTCACCTAAGAATAGACAGGCAATTACAGCCTCACACAAAAGCTGAGACAACTGAGATTCTGAGGGAAAATCACCTCAGGAAGGAGAGACTCTGCCGGCTGGACAGTCAGTCAGAAGGGCTCTTCAGTTTCACTTCAGCTAAGGCTAGACAGGCAATTACAGCCTCGCCTGTTTGAATTATTCTAATGGACCAAAGTACTTCCTCCAGGTGAAGTTGGACTCTTCATGCAAAATAATTTTATCATCACTTGCAGCTCTTTCCACACTCCCAACATTTATATGTCCCCTATATCCCCTGTGTGGGTTGTTAGATGCACAGTCAGGTTACCATTCACATTGAAGCTCTTTCCACACTCAAAGCATTTATATGGTTTCTCCCATGTGGGTTCTTAGATGTAAAGTCAGGCTTGAGCTCTGACTGAAGCTCTTTCCACACTCACAGCATTTATATGGTTTCTCCTTTGCGTGGGTTCTTTCATGCAAAGTAAGATGTCTACTATCACTGAAGCTCTTTCCACACTCCATGCACTTGTATAGTTTTGCCCCTGTGTGTGGGTTCTTAGATGTAAAGTCAGGTGTGTGTTCTGACTGAAGCTCTTTCCGCACTCCATGCACTTATATGGTTTCTCCCCTGTGTGGGTTCTTTGATGCACATTTAGGAGATCATTCCTACTGAAGCTCTTTCCACACTCCATGCACTTATATGATTTCACCCCTGTGTGGGTTCTTTGATGCAAAATAAGAGGTCCACTATAAGAGGTCATGCAAAGGATACAACTCACTGTTCTTTACTTTGGAATGTTCCTCTTTGATCTTGATTTTATGGAGACAGACAACAAGTTCAGTCCTCCAGGCAGTTCTCGGTCTTCCCTCCTCCTTCCAGGATTCATTTTGGTTTCTAAAAGGCTGTTCATCTTCTTCAAGCATGTTGTTTGATGAGACCCCACTTGGCTCTCTCAAGTCCCCCATTGGTTTCTGGAACAGAAGGAGAATCCTAATTAGTGAACTAGACAGTCTAAAGCACAAGTCTAGAAATATGACTCAGAAGTCAACGCAATGGATGTTGTGGCACCGACTCACTCCCCAGAAAGGATACACAGGATCACAGTGGTGGGTAGATGCCCGTTCGGGCCTATTCGCCCAAACCGGATCTTCCCACAGGGCAACCGCTGGCAAAACGGCCAGAGCCATGGCTGCAAAGAACCGCGGGGACCGGTTCGGCAGCAGTCGCCATGTCTCCTAAAGCTTGGCTTCAGGAGACACAGTGCGCTAGCGTCCAGTCCAGCCGGATCTTGGTGAGGCAGATCTGGGCAAGCCGGATCTTGGGGCGGGCTACTCCCATCCCTGGATCACCACCCTGCTCGGAAAATGTCTTTCAATCAGTGGTGTACATAAGCCATTTGCCATCCAGGGCCTTAAAATTTTGTCACCCCATAACAAAATCTAATGAAAAAATAAATATAAATAAAGAATATTTATTATCGTAAACAGATTCATATATACCTCAGCAGATCTGACCAACACCACCCCAAAAAAACACAGCATCCTCCAGATTAGGGGCATCCAGAGACAAAGCTGGTTTTTCAAATCTTAGCAATTTTCCTCTTGCAAAAAGGGCTGCCCACAACAGAAGAACCCTAACCACAGTAATCAGTTCCTAAAACCACCCCAAAGATGACAACACAAAAAGGGTTTTGCAGCATCCCAATTAAAGTTATGTACTCTACCTACAATATTTATTTACTGCTATTCAACTAAAAGTGGTTAGTTAGTTGTAAACAAAGTGGTTTACAAAGAAAATGAAAAAATTAATAGCTAATTAATATCTAGCTGGTCCCTGTCCACTGGTTATCCTGAAACACATAGCAATGTTTTTGCTTCTTACTTTGTCTTGTCCCTCATGGGTTTGGGGTGTCCTACTTTCTGGGTGACGTTGTCCTATTCCAGGCCTCCCTCCCTCCTTCCCAGCAGAGACTGCTCCCTGCTCTTCCCTTCCCTCTTCCATGAAGCCCCCTTCCTTGCTCTCCCTGCTCCCACTTCCTCCTCCTTCCTTCACTCTCCAGCTCTTTCACACCGGAGAGCAGCTGTGGACAGAGCCCGGCTTGGTTGCCACCCCATCTGTTTCTGAAGTGTGGCAGCCGTGGATCCTTCACCCTCTCCTTGTTTTCCTGGAGCTTCTTGAGGCAAGTACAAGGCAACAAGCTGCTGGCAGCAATGCCATGTCACAAACCTGAGGGGCGGCATCGGGGCAGGCCGGCAGACAGGAGCCCAGCACAGACGGCAGTTGGAAGGCTCCCTGCCTCGTCTTGGTCACTCAACCTGCCTGTCCACTCTATAAATGGGTGTGGTGGCTTCTTTCCTCTGGAAACAGCTGATGTTGGGGGGCCTGGGGAGCAGGCAGTTTGGTACCCCCTCCATTGGGTATCGTGGTACCCAGGCCGCCTGTCTTCCTTGGCCCCCCATTCAATTTGCCACTGCTCTCAATTAGGCAATGGGCAGAGTCACACTAGAAAGGACAGGAGAGGATTTGCACAGCCTCCAGGTAATCACCCATCCTGCTTTATTTCACATTCTGCTGCCCTTGGGGCACTGAAGCCTTGATCACAAGGTAACACACTCAGGAGTCAGGATACTTCTCATTCTTTCCTGTGCGTAAGTCTCATTGAGTGCATTGGGACTTACTTCTGAGTAGAGCTGCAGAGGCTGTGACATCATAGTGACATCACTTCCAATGTAATGTTACTTCCGTTCATGACATCACTGTCAGATTGATGACATCATATCAAATCCTATGCAGTTAGATAGGGGGTCCTGGACAGACTACAGTGGTACTTTGGAAGTCCAGTCGCTTGAATTTTGAGTGCTTTGAAAGATGAGCAACATTTTCTAAGCCATTCTGCCTTGAATAACGAGCAATGGCTAGGAACATTTGGTTGTATTACCACAGGTGGGCAGATGCTGGTTCGGGCCTATTTGCCCGAACCGGATCTTCCCCCTGGGTAGATGCTAGCGAGTCGGTCAGAGCCGCAGCTCCCAGAACCACGCGGACCGATTCGCTAGCGGCCGCATGCATCTCCTGAAGCTCGGCTTCAGTCTGAGTCTCCTGGGGCTGAGCTTGGCTTCAGGAGATGCACTGCACATGCGCCAAGCCTGGCGCATGCGCAGTGTGGTGGGGTTGGTGCCTGTCCCTCACCCCACCCACTGACCCCAGCCCCGCCCCATGACCCTGGACCGCCCCCCAACTTCCAGTGAACTGGATCTTATGGTTGGCTGGGGCCACCCCTGTGTATTACTACTGTATTAGTAACAAGGCAGACAAGGTCTCCTCCTGCAACAGTTGCAAAGGGTTTTGCACCTTTTCCAGTGGAGAATGTGTTCAATTTCTTTGTCAACCACTTTGTGAACTTTTAAGTTGAAAAGCAGTATATAAATACTATAGGTAGACAAAGCACCGTATCAATGATCTGCACTCAGCTCTGGATGTTCTAAGCATTAATTCTTTGATTTACCCACAAAGCCCACTTGTCCTTAGAGGTATCAATAAGGAAAAAAGATGAGAGAAAACAAGAAGAGGGATGTAAGAGGCCAATCTGGTTGGTTCTTGACACTGATGTTGTTTCTACTTTTCCAGGTAAGACTTAAATAGGGGATCAGCCACACCAAGCGATGGGGCTGCAGGTTGCCTCTCTCTTTTATGGTATGGTTCTGGTATACATGCAGTGCTGGATTTATGCATAAGCTGAAGAAGCTATTATTATTATTATTATTACAGTATTTTATTAACGATCCATGATCAAATAGCATAAAACATGATCAATCAGATACAAAACTTAAAATAACATTTGTTGTCAATTAAAGCAGGCCTCCATCAGAATTGGAAGAATATGGTATGGTGCTTGGCATTGCATACGCTGCATGCGAAGCACGAAAGCATGGGTTAGATTGTTATGGAGGATAGGCTGTTACCCAAGCAGCAAATACCCCCTCTCCACGCCACTGAATTAGTCCAATGGAAAGGGAGAGTCGATACGATTGGATCCAGCTGGCGTCGCAGGGCTGGGCTAAGGACAGAAGCTCACCCTGTCTTGTGGGGCCGACCTGGGTCTCGAACCCTGGTCTGCTGGTTAACAGGCACAACGTCTTAACCGCCTGCGCCACCCATAGCCACAATTACAATATTGTATATACATAAAATACATAAAATCAACAGCTATAAAATGTATCCAATCCAAAAGGTTTAGAGTTTAGAGTTTAGTCATTTAGAGTTTGTTGTTGGATTCTTGTGTCATCAAAACTTTATGTAATTTCATTGCAGCCACTAGAAAACTGGCACAATGTTTAGACAACAAATCATTTGAACCAGCCCATAACCATCTGAAGAAGCTGTAGCTTAGGGCCCCACTCTCTTGGAATCATGGAATTCATGCTTAGAACAACCAGACCTGAGTGCGGATCACTGATACAGTGACGTATCCGCTTCCATTTTTAAGACACATGCGCACAACCCGGACACCCAGGAGACAGGCTGGCACGTGTGCTGTACAGAAGTGAGAGCACAGGGCACAGTTCTGCCTTTGCCGCCTCTGCGAGAATATTGTGGGAGAAAGTAACACATGGTTTGGAGAGAAAGAAGCTCCAAAAGCAACACCCCAGAAAACAACATTTTCCCACTTACAGCTTTCATTGCTGGCACATCCAGGGAGGGCTGGAATTTCAGATGCTAATTTAGGTTCTAACAGACTGGTTCTAATTGGTTCTAATTGGGCTGCCCAGGCCTTGGTAGAGCAGTGTCAAAACAGGTAACCGGACTTCTCAAGCTAAGGGCACATTTGCTCCTTTCCTGTGTTGAGCTCCAGCAGCCTCTCTACTTGGATCTGGAGCAGCTCAACTGCTGGCACAGATCGAGTAGAACCACACAGGGCTTTTTGGGAGCAGGCAGCAGATAGGATCCAACAGGAGCCTCCTTTACCATCTCCATCCCTTGCTGGTCCTGAACCATCCTCATCCTCGTTTTCCTATTCCACGTTCTCTCCACCTTCCTCTGCCCCAGAGTAGCTTCTTGCCACACAGAGGGGGAAGGGATTATTGATAACTCTAGGCAGTCTTCCCTGCCATCACCTCTGCCTTTCTGCCCTCCAAAATATACCTTGGTGATATCCACCTTCCTGGCTCCTGCAGCCCTAGAGAATAATTTCAATAACAATACAACTTTATTTGTGTAACCACTTGGTCATTACAAAGCATATCGACGGATTAAAATAACATACGTAAACTAATTTTGAAATACTATTTTAAAAATAGGGTCGGTACAGAGAGAATTCGTTAAAATTTACATAAGAAAAACAGTTGTACATTATGCAGGGAGCTTTGACCTTATAATTTTAGCTTCCAAAGCAAACTTTGTGACTTTAAAGGTAATGTCGTTATCAGCATCACACAAAAGCCAGCATAAAAGATCTATAAATGGTCTATTGTTGAAACTGATAATAAAGTCGGCCAAAAATTTTGTTCTAGGAGTATCCAATAGTGGGCATCGCAGAAGATAGTGTGCAATGTCATCAACCTCTCCTGAATTGCACTTACATAGTCTAAGTTCATAGGGAGTGTTATTGAATCTGCCTTCCAATAGTGCAGACTGCATGGTCTGGAGACATAAGGCAGAAAAAGCCTTTCTCAAAGTAGGATTGGTCAGGTTAACTAAATAATTTTCGAGAATAAAGGTTGTTTTGTAGAATAAAAGCCAATAAGAACAAGGAGAGTTAATGATTGTGCCAAGATCCTGCCTCATATAGTAGAGGCGTATAGAATCTCTAAGCGAGCATTTAAATTTGGGGGGGGGGGGGGAAGAAGGAAAATTATCTGCTGAGAAATCAAAAGATTCCAAAATAGGCCTGACTGAAGTCGCCCAAGAGGAGAAAGCTAAGTTGGTAATTTGCTCATCAAAACATAATCTTGGGAGACATAAAGGGTTCATGGAGACCAATCTATACCAATAAAGAATCAGAGCTGTATGACAGTGTGCAGTAATTTGGATAAGTCCCACTTCCGCTCTGATTAAGGAAGACAGTGTTGACCTAGGAACACCTAGAAGCATGCGGATAAAATTGTTTTGGATAGCTTCGAAACAAGAGAGTTGAGAGTAGCCCCAAATTTGAGCACCATATAGCAATTGAGGGATGATTTTCTTAGCAAAAATATCAATCGCTGGGGCCACCAAATTTCCACCCTTACCATACAATCCAGAGTAACTACAGGAGCACGTAAGAGACATTACATGTACCTGTAGTTACTGCACCAGCTAGTGAAAACCTATGGGAAATTCATATTGCAATCCAGAGCAAATTGTTCTTACACCGGAGCAAGGACTCCCCATAGTTACTCTGGATTGCACCCTTAGTTCTCATAAAACAAATTAACATCTGAATAGATTGTTTGACTTTAAGTTTTGTGTAGCTATAGTGGGGGGACCAAGAAAGATTTGCATTAAATGTGACTCCCAAATATTTAAAAGTATTTACTTGTTCAATCTGGTAGTCACCGATGGACCATTTATGTTTCTTTCTGTTCCTACCGAAAACCAGAACCTTGGATTTGCCATGATTAATAATGAGCTTCTCTTGAACACAGAAGGAGTTTAATCTGTGTAGAAGTCTGCGTAGACCAATTGAGGTAATAGAAAATAAGGCTATGTCATCGACATAAAGTAAGACTGATAGTTTTCTCAGCCCAATAGCAGGGGGGAAAAGTTCAGGGCCCTGAAGGGTTTTCACTATGTGGTTTATGTAAAAATTAAAAAGAAAGGGAGCTAAAAGGCAGCCTTGACGGACCCCTCTGATGCTTTCAGATAATGATCCCGTTTGATCCAATCTAACTCTTAAACTGGTACCAGTATGAAGAGTTCGAATAAGAAATAGCAATCTCCTATCAATATTTGTGTCAGCCAGCTTATGCCAGAGGAGTTCCCTGTTTACTAGATCAAAAGCCGAGGTAAGATCAATAAAGGCAGTATATAATTTCCTATTACCAGTTTGCATATATTTCTGAATTAGGTGGTGAATAATAAAACAATGGTCTAGCGTAGATTTCCCTTGTTGAAAACCAGCTTGTTCTTCTGCTATAATGGAATTTTCTTTGGCCCAAGTCTCTAGCTTACTTAGTAGATATTTGGTATAAAGATTGGCACAAAGCAAAGAGACAGGCCTATAGTTTTTGGGATCAGATTTAGAGCCTTTCTTGTAAATGGGGACCACAGTGCTTTCTTTCCAACTTGAAGGAAAATCACCCTTACAATTAATAAGAGAAAATAGTTTGGCGAGAACAGGGCACCACCAGTCTGAGTTCTGTTTATATAGTTCGTAAGGAATCATATCAGGACCAGGGGCCTTTTTATCCGGGGCTGAGGAAATTAGGGCTTTAATTTTTTTAGGTGAAAGTGGGTCCCAAGCAGGCAAAAGATCCAAAGAAGGACTTACTTCTGAGTAGACAGGCTTGGGACTGCACTGTAACACAGGCAGTGCAGATGTTCCCTGTTGTGTCCTCAGTTCCTTCTTCAGAGAGCATTAACTTTCCAACACCTTCTCTGGGTCTTCTAGATCAGGCAGGGAGGCTGCAAAGAACCAATTCAGCTGCAAAATCCAGAAATTTTTCTTGGAATTTTTATTGCAAACCAGCAAAGATGACAACAAATAAAACACAATATTAAAGAACTGAAGGTGTACGATGGAATGATGATGATATATAGATGTAAAAAAGGCTCCCAGACCCTCAGTTCCAGGAAAGTGGAATAGTTGAAGCCCTCATTTTCTGGCTCTTTCCTGAACCCCTGCCTTGATCCTCTTCCTTCTGCCTTACTGGCAGCCATGTCACCAGGGTGGTGCAGTTGGTGTGGTCCTCACCGGGTGACGCACCGCAGGGGGGTGAAACGCCGGAAAAGTCTGACACTTCTACGGCTGACCCCGGATGTCAGCCACCCCCATTCCAGCCAGCTCTGAGGTGGAGCAGCTGCTCAGTCTCGGAGATGGCCAGAAAGCCCTGTGTGCAAAGACATCAGACATGTGCAGTGTGTCTCTGCGCACCTATTGGACCTTGCTTCAGAGGTGGAGCCATCTGCTCTGCCTCCGGAGCAAGGCCCAATGGCTGTGCAGATGCACTGCGCATGTCCGAAGTTTCAGACAGGCACAGTGCGTCTCTGTGCAGGCATTTGGCTGAATGCCCTTGCAGAGGCGTGGACCTCCTCCTCTCCAGTCAGCTTCAGAAGGGACACTGCACATGCACCAACTTTGATCATTTTGATCACCGCTCTGGGTGATCGCCCCTGCTTACTGGGCTCTGCCATGCAAAGTCGTCCTGCCCAGCCTGGTTCAGAAGGTCTGTTTGACAGACCAGCCTTGCCAGGCTGTGGGTGTTGCACAGGAGGATGGCTGGGGGGGGGGGGATTGATGCCTCTTCTCCCCTCCTGGTGGCATCTGCCAGATCTCCCCTTCCAGCTCATTGATAGATCCTAGGGACAGTCCTGGGGATAGTGGGGACAGTGGCGTAGACAGGGGGTGCAGTCACATAGGGCTAAAAGCTTTGGGGGGGGCTACAAGGTGAGCTTGACACTAGTGACTAAAATTGTGACAAATGGGGTATATATGAAGGATAATACCATCATGTTATATATCATTGGAAAGATACTTTTATGCAGAATGCAATGAAAGAAACTGCATTGGAATATCTATATTCTATCAAAAGTTATGGCCAATTAAAAATGAAAACATAGCCTGTGAAACAAAAGCAGATTTTCTTATCTCAAACTTTCCCATGTTACTGTATGAGAGCCAATGAGCTGTAATTCAGATACTGTATGGAACTGATATGAATTCTCAGTACAATACCATATACATACTCACTACATATACCATATACAGTACGTATATCATAAAACCCCATGCTAACTGGATATACAGGCACTTCCAAGCAGTGCTCCTCTTCTACTTAGCAGGGAAGCAGCTTCCTCTTTGCTCTGGCAAGGCAGAAGAGGGGGCAACAAAATGTTCTTCGGCTCCAGATAACAAATTTCATTAGCGTTTGCTTCAGCTATGCAAAAAGCAGAGCAAATTGTAGTGAACTGTTGAGGAGGAGAAGGCAGGTTTTAAAAAAATACCCGGGGATGTTGTCACTTCCAGTTGTGACATCCCTTCTGGGGCAACATTGTGAGCTTTGCACCAGGCTACATGATCATTAGCTACACCACTGGTGGGGACAGTGCTGAGCCACAGAGGGGGTCCTGGGCAGCCTGGAGGGGTCTTGTCCACAACTAAAATGTCCACAATATTGTGGGCTCCAGGCACATCTGAGCATCAGGTACCACTGAGCACTATGAGGCACTGTGCACTGAAGCGCACCAGGGGGAGCAGTGAACATCGGTGGGGACATGCAATGTTACCTGGTGCTCCAATGCACAGTGGTGCCCAGTAGGGATATTTATTTCCCACCAGTGCCCACTGCTGCCTACTACTGCTCCCTGGTGCTGTTGATGCCAGTGGTGCCCAGTGTCCATTGGTGTCCATCAGTGCCTGTGCCTCGTGCCCAGCCGTGCTTGGAGCCCACAAATACAAAATTTTACTCCCACAATGGCAGGGTTCATTCTGCTAGTAAGCAATAAGGTTTCTGAGTAGTCAACATTAGAACATTAAAAGTTCAGGACCAGGTATTTTGAAGTGCAGGAAGCTTTTCCATCTTCAAATGAACATCCACATTGTAACTCCTGCACATTATAGGGACAAATAAAGGTTAACAAATAGTTTTTAGAAATTTCTGGCACAAAATTGTTCTAAGTGATGTCGCAGAACTGAGATTTCTTTGATACAATAATAAAAATACATAGAGAAAAAAATCACCAGTTTATTGGAATACATTGACATAAATATTAAAGACAAATAAAATCTGTATCTCAAAATATTTACTTCCATTTATTTGTAATATCCCCGTTTCTGGTTTTAAAAACCCTGGACGTATTAAAATATAGTTGACTCTTCCACAGATAGGAAACACTTCTGTTTTGTGTCATGAAGTGAGTGAACTAAACATTCACCCACCTCCGACTGCTGGATGTCCTTAAAATCTAGTTCAGCCCAGAGACCGGAAGAGTTTCCACTGCCAGCTTTCTACAGCATCACTTCCATGAGAAGGCCCAATGGCTGCAAGTAATTCCACAGTGGAAAAGCCGGAATTTGTCTGGTTTATTCATGATACATTATTCCTACCAAGAATTAAAGCACAAGAACATAAATCAAAGTGATAATGCAGTAAAAACACTCCGTTAAAACTGCTCAAGCACCACAAACTTTTAGGTTCCATTTTTCATACAGAGCAACCATTTAGCCTGTGAAAGTAACTTGGAAGTTGAGAAATGCAGGCCCTAAACTGATCAGGGAATCAAGATATTCAGACAGGATTCCTAAGATAGGGTGGATTCCCTACAATAGAAGAAGGAATTGTTGTGCTCAGGTTGAAAAGACGGGAACTCTCCATATTCCAGGCAGTCCTGAGGCATCGTCTCCTGCATTTTTCAAGGCTTGACTCATAAGCAGAGGCATAACATTCCTAAAGCATGAAGTAGCCTTGCCATGGGCACCATCACACAGGGGGGCACCAACCCACTTGCTTCAACTGCTTTCCTTTTGGAAGAAGGTGTGCTCTCTCAGCCGCTCACTCTCTGTCAGGCACAGCTTCCATTCTTGTAGCACCCATGACGGAGATGCCACACCTGACTGGAACTGAGGAACGGCCCCAAAGGCTGCATACCCCAGCCCGGGAATTGTTCTGGGCTGCCTCCTGCTTTAAGCTGCATCTCTCCCTCTCTTCTCCTCCCTCTCACCAACCACCTTTTCAACGTCTTGGTTTAAGGAGAGACTGGAGTTCGAACAAGGAACTGTAACGCTTGCTCTTGGAGGAACCACTAGTTGGGTCTCCTGGAAGGGACGCCAAATGGCTGGGGAGCGATGAGGGGCAGGAATAAGGAGGGAAAGAGAAGGGAGGAGTTGGGGCGAGGAGGAGGAGGAGAGGGGTAGGAGAGTGAGTGAGCGAGCAGTACAAGGAGTGTTTGTATTCTGATGGCCAGAGAGGGACGGGAAGCAACTCTGCCCATGCGCATGTGCCTCAGTTGGACGTGTGGGTGAGAGAGAGAAGGTGAATCTATGAGTCTCTTCCCTGTCTGTGTGTCTCTGGCAGGGTGATTCAGCAGGAGTCTGTTGTGAGACTGCAGTAAAGGAACTTGCACAGGCTGTGGGAGTGAGTTCTTGTGTATGAGGGAGCGGAGAAAGCAGGGTCCCCTCTCCACCCCTTCCCTCAACTTCAGAATCCTGTGGAATCCCTTCCTCATTCTCTCCATTCCTCCTGCAGGTGGGTAGTCTATGCTGCTGAACAGGCTCATGTGCTGTAACTATTTGGGAGCACAGTTGGGGTGCAGACACCCTCTCAGTACCCAGTGGGGCGCTTGCCTGGCTGGCTGCTGAGGGGACACACTCCAACTGGCTTGGCGAAGGGTGCCAACAGACAACACTCTTCTCTTCATCCAAACTATTGCTACAGCCTGGGACACTCTCCCCCTGCTCTGTAAGACGTCTCTGATGCAGGCTGAAGGTCCTTTCACATTTCAAGCATTTATATGGTCTCTCACTTGTAGGAAGGGTTTTTCCTTGCCTGAAGCTCTTTCCACACTGAGAACATTTATCTAGTTTCTCTCTTGTATGGATTCTTAGATGGCAAATAAGATGTGATCTCTGAGCAAAGCTTCTGCTGCAGTGGGGGCATTTGTGAGGCTTCTCTCCTGTATGGATCCTTTTATGTAAAAAGAGGGTTGTTTTGCGGTTGAAGCTCTTTCCACACTCAGTACACTGATAAGGTTTCTCTCCTGTATGGGTTCTTAGATGGCGCATAAGATCTGGCCTATGAACAAAGCTTCTGCTGCAGTGGGGGCAGTTGTGTGGCTTCTCTCCTGTATGGGTTCTTTCATGGGTTCTACAATTTGATCTCTGAGCAAAGCTTTTGTTGCAGTGGGGGCATTTGTGTGGCTTCTCTCCTGTATGGGTTCTTTGATGTCTCGTACAATGTGATCGGTCAGCAAAGCTTCTGCTGCAGTGGGGGCATTTGTGTGGCTTCTCTCCTGTATGGGTTCTTTGATGTCTCGTATAATGTGATCGGTAAGCAAAGCTTCTGCTGCAGTGGGGGCATTTGTATGGCTTCTCCCCTGTATGGGTTCTTTCATGGGTTCTACAATTTGATCTCTGAGCAAAGCTTTTGTTGCAGTGGGGGCATTTGTGTGGCTTCTCTCCTGTATGGGTTCTTTGATGTCTCATACAATTTGATCGGTAAGCAAAGCTTCTGCTGCAATGGGGGCATTTGTGTGGCTTCTCTCCTGTGTGGGTCTTTTGATGTAAACTGAGTTGATCATGCTGAGCAAAGCTCTTTACGCACTCTGAAGACGTGCAAGGTTCATCCTCTCTGCCAACTGTCCCAGATTCAGACATACTGAGCTGAGTGAAGCTCTCTGCAAGCAATGAGGCCTTGTTCTGTTCTCCCTCTGTGTCGATGTTGTGAGGAGTGCCAGGACTCTTCTCTCTCTCTTCTGTTGGTTTGTCCTGTTCCTGGAGGGCTCCTCTCAGACAAGGAACAGATTTATCCATCCTTTCCTCTGTGGTGCCCCCTTTCCTCTGGTGCCCTCCTTTTCTCTCTTGCCCCCTTCTCCTTTCCCAACCACAAGGCATCTCATCTGTCTTGTCTTGTCTTTCTTGTTCTGTCTTGTCCACAAAGTCTCTTGTCTTCTTCAGATGTTCCCCTTTCCTGTGGTGCCCTCCTTTACTCTCTTCCCCACTTTTCCTTTCCCAACCACAGGGTGTTTTGCCTTCAGCTCTTTCCAACAACATACATTGTAGGTCCTCGTCATTTTCACTTTCAGGGATGTGTCCTGCAGGAAGGAGGAGAGACAATTATAAGACCCCAAAGAAAAACAAAGCCTGTCCCACAAATTATGCATAATTTGAAGTTGTACTAGATGACATTCTGGATCCCTTCCAGCTCTTATGATTCTATGTTTCAAAATTTTATACCATTTGTGCTAAGGTACTAAACTTGTATTGGCATCCTTCAGTCTCAAAAGACTATGGTATTGTACTCTGATTGGAGGTCCTGAAACAACATCTAGTGTGACTAAAGAGGCCAATTGGAGAGTGTCCATCCCTTCCACACTGAGGACAAATAAATTCCGTCCCCTGCCCAGGCCCAGGTTTCGCTGCTTTCGGGTTTGTCTCTTTGCTTCAGCCTGCCGAACAAGTGTCTCTTCCAGTTGGAGAAGGCCATGCTGGGTCTTTTGCTTCCACGCTGAATGGTCAGAGGTCAAGGTTTCCCAGCTGTTGATGTCCATTCCCAATGAAGGACATTTAGATCCTTTAGATCCCTCTTGCAGATGTCCTTGTATCACAGCTGTGGTCTCCTTCTTGGGCGCTTTCCCTGCACTAATTCTCCATATAAGAGATGTTTTGGAATCCGACCGTCAGCCATTCTCACGACATGCCCAAGCCAGCGCAGACGCCGTTGTTTCAGAAGTGTGAACATGCTAGTGATTCCAGCACGTTCCAGGACTGCATCATTTGAAACTTTGTCACGCCAGGTGATGCACGTCGGAGACAGTGCTTATGGAGGGTGTTCAGCTTTCTCTCCTGCCATGCATAAAGGGTCCAAGTCTCACTGCAGTACAAGAGTGTGCTCAGGACGCAAGCTCTATAGACCTGGATCTTTGTATGTTCCGCCAGCTTCTTATTAAGCCATACTCTCTTTGTAAGCCTGGAGAATGTAGTAGCCGCTTTACCAATGCGTTTATTCAGCTCAGAGTCTAAGGAGAGAGTGTCAGAGATAGTTGAGCCAAGGTACACAAAGTCATGGACAACCTCCAGTTCATGTTCAGAGATTGTGATACAGGGAGGTGGCTCCACACCCTGATCCATGACTTGTGTTTTCTTCAAGCTAATTGTTAGTCCAAAGTCTTGGCAGGCTTTGCTAAAACGGTCCATAAGTTGTTGAAGGTCTTTGGCAGAGTGAGCAGTAACAGCAGCGTCATCAGCGAAGAGAAACTCACACAAGCATTTCAGCTGGACTGTGGACTTTGCTCTTAGTCTGGAGGGATTGTAGAGTTTTCCGTCTGATCTGGTCTGGAGATAGATTCCCTCTGTTGCGTTTCCAAAAGCATGCTTCAGCATGACTGCAAAAAAGATCCCTAATAAAGTTGGTGCGAGGACGCAGCCCTGCTTCACTCCACTTCGGATGTGAAAGGAGTCTGATGTTAAGCCATCAAAAACTACAGTGCCCTTCATGTCCTCGTGAAAGGACCTGATGATGTAGAGGAGCTGAGGTGGGCATCCAATCTTGGGGAGGATTTTAAAAAGGCCATCCCTACTAACCAAATCAAAAGCCTTTGTAAGGTCTATGAAGGCTACAAAGAGAGGCTGTCTTTGTTCCCTACATTTCTCTTGCAACTGTCGAAGGGAAAATACCGTATCAGTGGTGGACCTGTTGGCTCGAAATCCACACTGTGATTCAGGATAGATCCTCTCTGCAAGCACCTGAAGCCTCTTTAGTATGACACGGGCAAGCAGCTTCCCTACAACACTAAGAAGAGAGATGCCACAGTAGTTGTTGCAGTCACCCCTGTCGCCTTTGTTCTTGTACAGTGTGACGATATTAGCGTCCTTCATGTCCTGTGGTACTCCACCTTCCCTCCAACAAAGGCAGAATATCTCGTACAGTTCAGTGGAAATGGTCCCTCTACAGCACCTCAGACATTCAGCAGGGATGTTATCTTTCCCGGGTGCCTTGCCAAAAGCAAGGGAATCCAGGGCTTCGTTTAGTTCTTCTAAAGTTGGTTCACTGTCGAGCTCCTCCAAGACAGGCAGGCACTCAATGTTGTTTAATGCTTCTTCAGTTACTGCATTTTCTCTGGAGTATAGCTCAGAGTAGTGCTGCACCCAGCGTGCCATCTGTTGTGCTCGGTCCTGGATGACCTCACCTGTAGCGGGCTTAAGCGGGGCAGATTTCCTCACTATTGGACCTAAGGCCTGCTTGATGCCATCATACATCCCCTTGATGTTGCCTGTGTCAGCTGCTACCTGGATCTGAGAGCAAAGCTGCAGCCAATAATTGTTAGCACATCTCCTGGCAATCTGTTGGACTTTGCTACGGGCGACTCGCAGGGCTTGAAGGTTGCGCTCACTAGAACAGGCTTTATATGCAGTTAGAGCTCTCCTCTTTTCCTCAAGGGCTGGTGTCAGCTCCTCCGAGTGGGCTTCAAACCAATCTGCTGTCTTTCTAATCTGCTTACCAAAAACTGACAAGGCGGTAGTATAAACAACATTCTTGAAATGTTCCCACCGTTCAGAAGCGTTTGCTTCAGCCGGGCCTCGGAGAATTTCCTCGAGTGCATGGTCAAATTCCAACACTTTTTCCAGACTGGGGGTCTTGCTGATGTTAATTCGTGGTCTTCCTTCCTTCTTTGAGTGATGCAGCCTCTTTGCTTGCAGTTTTACTCTGCTACACACCAAGGAGTGGTCAGTATCGCAATCAGCACTCTGATAGCTACGTGTGATCTTAATGTTGGGAAGGCTGGAGCACCTGGTGAGGATCAAGTCAAGCTGATGCCAATGCTTCAATCTAGGGCAGTGTTTCTCAAAGTTGGGGTCGGGACACCTTTCGGGGTCGCCTAGAGGTTTCCTGGGGGTCGCCTAAAGACCCCTAGTGCAGGGGGCTCGGTCAGGCTTGCCAGACCTCCGGCTGTAGCTGCACACGCATTGGGGCTGACTATCAGCCTCAGGGCCCAATCCTATGCATGCCTACTCTGAAATAAATCCCATTATTGTCAGGAGGCCTTTACTCCCATGTAAATGTGGATAGGATTGCAACCTCAGGGCCCAATCCTATGCCCAATCCTCTGAAATAAATCCCATTGTGTTCAATGTGTCTATAGAACACATATTTCATTTTTAACAATGAAAATACATCCTGCATATTGGATATTTACATTACGATTCATAACAGTAGCAAAATTACAGTTATAAAGTAGCAACGAAAATAATTTTATGTTTGAGGGTCCTCACAACATGAGGAACTTATAAAGGGGTCACGGCGTTAGGAAGATTGAGAACCACTGATCTAGGGTGTTGCCAAGACACTCTGTGTTGAGGCTTTGTGTTAAAGAACGTGTTGCTAACGCAAAAATCATAACAGCAGCAAAACTCCAGCAAGTTTTTGGCCATTTTCGTTCATCTTCCCAATGCCAAAACGACCTAGACAAGCAGGCCAAGAATTATGGTCAGATCCAACTCTTGCATTAAAATCACCAAGAATAAACAATGGTTCTTTCTCAGGGATTTTCTTGATAGTGGCAGCCAGATCATCACAGAATTTGTCTTTGGATTCTGCTGATGATAGTGTTGGTGCATATGCACTAATAAGAGTGACCAGCCCTACTGATGTCTGTAGCTGCAGAGACAGAATTCTTTCACTTCCTCCAGTAGGTGGGATAATGGATCCAAGTAGGGTGTTTCTAACTGCAAAGCCAACTCCATATTCCCTAGTCTCACTTGATGGCTTTCCCTGCCAGAAGAATGAGAAATTTCTCTCCTTAATAGATCCTGAGTCTGGCAGCCTTGTCTCTTGAAGGGCAACTATGTCCATCTGCAGTCTGCTCAGCTCCATATCAACGACAGCTGTCTTACGTACGTCATCCAGTTCTCGCAAGTCGTCAGAAAAGCCGGGGGTCATTGTCTGAACGTTCCAGGTGCCCAACTTAAGGGCTGAAGTTTTCTTATGTTTGTCGCATGGTGCTGAGTTGTCGATCTGCTTGTCGGTTTTCACCCTAAACCCCACGCACCCAGTGAGGTTAACAGACCGTGGTGAGGCAGCATCTTACTGGCTGGGGGCTGCCCAGCTTAAGGCGGGCGATAGCTGCCCAATGAGGCATGATGACCTCTCCCACTGTCGGAAGTAGCCCCTGGCGTCAAGCTCTTCGCCAATCGAGCAACGACTTATTACCGGTAACTGCCACTTCCCGTGTTGTTTCCATGCTGTATGCGAGGCTGGAGTTCCTCTCCAGAGCACGAAGGCCTGGGTAGGTTATTATGGGGGATAGGCTGTTACCCAAGCAGAGAATCCCCCCTCTCCACACCACTGAAATAGTCCAATGGAAAGGCAAAGCCAAAACGATTGGTTCCAGCTGCATTGCAGGAGTTACCAGAACATGACTGTAACACAATCAGGAACTGCTTTCGGGACTCCGGCTCTGGATTTTTCCTTGACGTTTTCTCCTGAAGCCTTTCCCATGAATGGGTATAGCCACAAGGCAGCGGAGGTTTAGTGGGAGTTTTCCTTCTCCTAAGTAGGTTCGATAAGGACTCACTCTCATGATTTACACAGTCACATGATTGATCCTCACATCACACTCAGTCTCATGCTCCACTACCAAGGCAATGCAGAACTCCCCTAAACAAAACTATACCCTCAGTCTCATGCTCCACTACCAGAGGCAATGCAGAACTCCCCTAAACTAAACTATAATTTAGGTACTAAACTATACCCTCAGAAAGCATGTGCACCACCTTGGAAGCAGCTGTGTTCCTTGCGCCTTCGCTCTTGTGCAACTACACTTGAGTAACACTTAAGTTCTTTAACTTGGAACAGCCCGACTCAAGGACTTATGGCAAAATCACAGTCACTCAAATTGAGTCTACTAACATGGGGAGCACCGACTCTAAACTCAGCTTGAGTCTCCACCACCTCCAACTTTTCCCATCTCTGTTAAAGAGCTTGCTCTGGAGAGATGATGAGCTCCCTGAAGGGGAAGTAAAAACAAAGCTGGAGATGGTCCAGAATGGGTGTCTTGAAGTTCAATGATCAAAGGCACCTCCCTCCTTACCCAAGACACTGAGCTCTTCATCCTTTTCCTCCCTGAGGTCCGATGGATTCTTCTGGACTGCAGAGGAAGAGCTCCCACCTTCCACCTACAGGAGCAGAGAAAGGCTGTTTCAGGATAGAGCAGGATATTTGGGGTTTGCTTGTCGGGGGAGAGCTACATGAAAGACTACATACTGCAGAGCCCCTTCTTACTGTATTGTCTCTTCTTTGCCCATCATCATGATCCACAAGACTCATGGTCCAAACTGGGATCCAGTAGAGTCTAGACGAATTAATGAATATTCTCCCTGTATATGTATTTTTATAAGACCTTTTCCTCCTCATACTCTGCACTCAAGGCATCCAACACAAACTATGTACCAAAACTGCACATGCCAAATATGCATGGGAAAGCAAAGCACATGTACCCCAAGAGGGTGGTTCCCCAAACTTGGGGTGCCTGCAGAAAACATTCTTTACCACATCCTAGTTGGCTGCAGACTGGATGGTGATGGGGCACAGAAGGGATCCTCTGCCCCAGATCTTAATTCCAGGGCAGTTTCAGATTCAAGGTGAGCAAGGCTGAAGAGGGCAGCATGACCTTTTTGGAACCGGGTACCTGGAAAACTTGCTTCCATATAAGCCAGCCTGAAATAAACATTAGGATCAGAATGCCACCCCAAGTGTACTCCTCTGTGCTACAAATCACAACCAAAACCCTTACAGTGTGCCTCATGCACTGGCATGAAATGGGGCATACAGGACTTCATTTACAGGGACAGTGCATCTGGGGTAGATGGAAACCTGTCAATGAAACCAGAAATCCCACACATCCAAATTTCACACCAGAGCATGAGGATCATGGTGAGGAAGGGCATGACTCGTTCTCTCTTGACTGAATGGGATCCCTTGTCGACTGCTGATGCACTCACATCAGATGGCCAGGAATATCCAAAAATGAGTGAGGGAGTTGAGGCAAGTCAGAGCAATAATAGACATACCTTCAAGCAACACTTTGTCAAGAACAAGAGCTTCACATCTTGTCTTGTGCAAAGGGAAAAACTTCCTTATCCAGGCAAAAATATCCAAAACTCCACTTACAGAATCCTAGAATTGGAGGGAGCCCAAATGTTCATCTAGACCAATCCCCAACCTGTAACAGGTGAACAAATGCAGCAGGTGAACGAGGCTAATGAAGAAGGAAACAGCTCACCTGCTTTCCCCGTCTACCAGACTTCTGTTGTCTCCATAGGAAAGCTTTGGCAAGGGCCATTGCCTTGGAACAGGTTTGTGGACCACATTTCCCCAGCCAGCTTTGCAACTCCAGTGGAAGGATTCCAAGGGTCTTCTCTGGAGTGGGCTTCTTGGCCCCTTTTTTCTGAGGACTCCTGGGTGTTTCAGTCTTTTGCTCAAAAGAGGCCAACAAGGCCTTTGCCTCTTGCCAGAGGGCAGCCTCCTCCAGCACCTCCTGGGACCTCACTCTCTCCAGAAACTCCTGCCATTGGCCATCCCACCTCTGAGCCTGTTCTGCAAAGTGGCCCTTTCGCTCCGCTTCCTTCTTTGGAGGGGATTCACCAACACTCCTGGGCTGCGGGTCAGGAGATGCATCTCCCGTTTCTTCTGCTCTGTTCTTTTTGGGGCGGACTGTGGGGTTTTGCTTCTCCATGGGACATGTCACAAAATAACACCAAGCTGCAGAAAGCTGTAAAAAGAAACAATTGGGAACAAAAGCAAAGCAAAAACGGCAAAAAGAAAGAGCACGGAAAAGCACCAGAAAGGATGAGAAGGGTGTTCAGCAGCCTCTCCTCCAGGATCTCCTGCATCCACACTCAGGACTAGCCAAGTGAAAAGGGTTGCCATATGTCCTAGTTTTCACAAATTGGCAGGTTTGACAAGGAGTCCTGTTCTGGTTTTGTGGGAGAGAATCATGGCAAACCTACAAGTGAAAGCCCCGCAGTAGCTTAGTGTGCACTGTGCCCAGGGTGACAGGATGCCAAACCCAAAATTCCTGAACCCCAAGGCCAAAATTCCCACCCTCTGAAAAAGATTGCCAAAGAAGTATTTTTCTTGTTTTTGTTTTTCTGTTTTTTGACCATAACTTTTGATAGGAAGGAGATACCTCCAAACTGATTTTTGCATTGGATTCTGCTCTTCAATATGAATCCAAGAACATATGGCATGATGGGGACTTTGCACTATCGTGAAGTTTCAAAATGAAGCCAAAATGTAGGACAATGAAGCCAAAATGTAGGACACCTGGACAGGAAGCGAAAAATTCAGACAAGTCCAGGTTTTTCCAGTCATCTGGTCACCCTGACTTTTCCTGCCCATCTGAAGATTGCCAGGTCAGCGATTTGAGACAGAGTGAGCTCCTGTCACTGGCCCAGCTCTTGCCAACCTAGAAGTTTGAAAGCATCCAAATGCAAGTAGAAAAATAGGTACCACCTCAGTGGGAAGGCAAGGCCATTTTAGGCTGCATTAAGAGGACTGTAGCTTCCAAGTCACGAGAAGTTCTCGTTCCTCTTTATTCTGCATTGGTGAGACCTCACCTTGAGTACCGTGTTCAGTTCTGGGCACCTCACTTTAAGAAAGATGCAACCAAACTGGAGCAAGTCCAGAGGAGAGCAACAAGAATGATCAGTGGGATGGAAGGGAAGCCCTACGAGGAAAGGTTGGGGGAACTTGGGATGTTCAGCCTGGAGAAGAGGAGGCTGAGAGGAGACATGAGTACCCTTTTCAGATACCTGAACCGGGATGAGCACCTCACCCTAGAGTTGATCACGACTAGCAGTGCAACCTGCGGGGGACCACTTTCACATGTGTTACTTTTCCTGGCAAAGGATAACACCCCTTTGTAAGGAGAAATAATCTCACCTTTTGCAGGCCCCTCCCTAGAGGTGTTCCTCAGCATGTAATTAATCTGTAGAAATCCTTCCAACACAATGTAATTTTGGCACCCAACCTTTAAAATGGGAGTGATCTGATAAGTGAGGAAACTGTTGCTGCTTACATGCCTTGAGGGGTCTGAGCAACCTCCAGGCTCCAGAACCAGACCACCACAGAGCTATACCAAGTGATCCCCAAGGCTTTCGATGTCCCCTGTGGCATACAGAAAGCTGAACCAGTTGAGCCCCTGGCCTGATCCTGCAGGGCTCTTCATAGCCTCCCCAGAAGAGCATCTCTGTGACACATCTTAAGAAGGTCTGCAACTTCCTTACAAGCCCCTCATTGTTCCAAGTCATAGCTTGGAGGGACACAATGCTGCCGTCCTGATGAAGATAAGTCATCAACAAGAGAAGAGCCCTGCTGGGCCAGAGCTGGGCTCCATCCAGTCTCCATCCCCTGCTTTGCACAGCAGCCACAGATGCCTCAAAGGCATTAAAGGGAGAAGCTGGTTCAGCTACTTCTCCCCACTGCACTGCAGCAAGTGGCAGTCAGAGAGAGATAAAGTGTCCGTGAAGCTGGAGGTTCTGTTTTAACCAAAAGGACAAATTCATTCTCAGTTAGCTCTGAAAGGAGAACTAGATCAATTGTAAAAACTTCCCATTATTATTACATCATTATTTTTAATATTATTATTATTTATTCCATGTTTTATTTCTCTGAAATCCTAAAGAGACTTTTGTGGGAGTAACCTGCGGGGGACCCCATTGAACATAAATGTTCTTACTTTTGAGTAGACATGGTTAGGCTTGTGCTCATAATCACCCAATATGTTTTCAGTAAAAGGACCATTACACAGAATTGTATGTAAATTATTTTCTGGACTGAAGGAAACTCTTAATTCATAGTAGGGCCCTCTTCTCTTTCCCTACAAGTGCTAAATTGAAGTGGAAACCTGAAGAGAGGGGTTTTAACAATGTTTTTTGAGTGTTTTCTTGATACTACTAACCTCTTCCTTTTTCATGACAGTGATATACCCTCCTTCACTAAGAATCCCTTAGAAGATAATTCAGTTCTCTTTAACACAGAGTTTAAGGGCAGGACAGAGTTTTTCCCACTTGGGTACTGTAGATCCCATCAACAACATTCAAGCTCTGAACACAGAAACCACCACATCCTTTTATCACTTGCCTGGTCCAAAGGAGGAGAAAAGCAGCTTCACTTACTTGCCTTCCCAGCTCCTTTCTGGAGATGCAAAACCTTCCCCTTCAGTCACCCTGATCTGTCTCCCTGCCCTATATATGACCAGGATCCAGCCAGAAAGAGGCCACACACTGATGGAGGAGAGGAGAGGACATGTGTCTTTTATAGGCTCAGACTTCCTTCTATTAATAGAGTAGCAGCTGTTTGTTATTTGGGGTTTGCCTGGCCTCCTGGGAGTTGTAGTTCACCTCAGGAAGACACCTGGTCTGAACTGAGAAACCCAACAGACAACTGGAGTAAACACCAGAACTAGGTATCCTCCTAGAACAGTGGTTCTCAATCTTCCTAATGCCTTGACCCATTTATAAATTCCTCATGTTGTGGGGACCCCCAACCATAAAATTATTTTAGTTGCTACTTTATAACTGTAATTTTGCTACTGTTATAAATCGTAATGTAAATATCCGATATGCAGGATGTATTTTCATTGTTACAAATGAAATGTTGAGTTCTATGCACACACTGAACACAATGGGATTTATTTCAGAGTAGGCATGCAATCCTATCCATATTTACATGGGAGTAAAGCCCACCCTGACTATAATGGGATTTATTTCAGAGTAGGCATGCATAGTATTGGGCCTTGAGGCGGTCAGTCAGCCCCAGTGCACGTGCAGCTACAGCCGGAGGTCTGGCAAGCCTGACCTGGCCCCCTGCACCAGGGGTCTTTCGGCGACCAACAGGAAAGCTCAAGGCGACCCCCAAAGGGGTCCCAACCCCCACTTTGAGAAACGCTGTCCTTGAACTACATAACACCAAAAGTAGTTTACTGAATGTTGGGATGGTTTGGACAGGCAAAAGAAATATTTCTTTACTCAATGTGTAGTTAGTCTGTGGAACTCCTGGCCACAGGATGTGATGATGGCATCTAGCCTTAATACCTTTAAGAAGGGATTGGACAGATTCCTAGAGGAAAAGACCATCATGGGTTACAAGCCATGAGGGGTGTGTGTAGAGGTGGACAACCTCCAAACGCCAGATGTAAGGGCGGGCACCTGCATGTCTTCTGTGCTCTCCAAGGCATCTACTGGGCCACTGCATGATACAGGAAGTTGGACTAGATCAGGGTGTCCAGACATCCAGAACTGCCCAGACACATCCGGATAACGGCAGGGGGTCCGACAAGATAGGGAACCCCCTGCCATTATCTGGGGAAACTATGCCATGGGTGCCACCATCTTGGAATTGCGTGCGCAACCCTTCCACCACCCCTCCAATGGGACCTTCCTGTTGAGCGCCGGCTGGTAGAGGCCCCCCACCTTGATCTCTGGCTGTAAAAGGAGAAGGAAAGATGTGAAATGGGACCTCCTGGCAGGGAAATGGGTGTGAAGAGCAGCAGGACCATGTGAGGGAGACACTGAGGACTCCCCATTCAAGACTGTTCCAGAGGGGAACAGGCTGCCCGGGACCTCCCTTCATAGTTCAGGCTGAAGGATAAGCTGCTCCCAAGCCCAAGACGGAGAGCTGGGAGGTGGCACCAGGAGTGGGTAATGGGGCATCCCCCCCCTCCATCAAAATCTGTCTCTTAAGGGTTCTAATTCAATTTAGCACTTGCTGGGAAAGAGAAGTGTCATTAAGGATGATTAAGTGGACTTTTCAGCCCAGAAAACATATACCTATATACTCGAGTATAAGCCTTGAGAAGAAAAGTGTCCCCTTCATCTAAAGTCGATGACAAGGGTCATCCGTGTGCTGGATGAAGGGGCTTTTTGCAGGCTGTAGGGAGACTTGCCATGGGCCTGGGCCAGGGTTTGGACACCCCTAAACTTCAGCAAGATTGTGTCCCTCCAAGCCTTGGAACTATGAGGCACCTGTTAGGAAGTGGCAGACAGACTTGAGATGTGTCTCCAGAGATGTCCATCTAGGGGATCCTAAGAACCTTGCTGTATCATCCAAGGGTTCATCTGGTCCAGGTTCCTGTCTTTATCAGTGAAACCACCAGCTGTCTTGTGGAGCACTCTAAATACACCAATGGTGTTGCCACTTCCTGGCATTTGGCATGTCAGAGTTAGCATCCATCTAAAACCTGGTGATTGCACATAACTCATTGTGCAACCAGTGATGGAGTTAATTCCAATTCTTAATTCTCCTTAATTCTACCCACTTATAAAGGCATCTGTGCTGGTGCCATATCTACATTCTGTGGCAAGGCGTTCCACAGAGTAATTGCATGGTGAGAGGCTATTGAAAGAACCTTCTCTTGACTTCAGTGTTGTTTCAAATGATCCTGTAGGCTGCTGTCTCTTGGCCACTAGTGTCAAGTTCATAGAATCATAGAATCATGGAGTTGGAAGGGACCTAGTAGGTCATCTAGTCCAACCCCTTGCCTGCAGCAGGAAATCCCCCTAGAGCATCTCCAACAGATGCACATCGAGCCTCTGCTTGAAGATCCCCAGTGAGGGAGAGTCCACCATCTCCCTTGGCAATCTCTTCCACTGCCCAACCACCCTCACCATCAGGAATTTTTTTCGGATATCCAGCTGGAATCTCCTCTCTTGCAGTTTGTACCCATTGGTTCTAGTTCTGCTTTCAGAAGCAGCTATGAACAAATGAGCCCCTTCCTCCCTATGACAGCCCTTCAAGTATATGAAGAGGGCAATCATGTCTCCCCTCAGCCTCCTCTTCTCCAGGATGAATATCCCAAGCTCCTCCAACCTTTCCTTGTAGGGCTTCCCTTCTATCCCACTGATCATTCTTGTTGCTCTTCTCTGGACTTGCTCCAGCTTGGCTGCATCTTTCTTCAAGTGAGGTGCCCAGAACTGAACACAGTACTCAAGGTGAGGTCTGACCAATGCTGAATAAAGAGGAACTAGAACTTCTCGCAACTTGGAAGCTCCAGTCCTCTAAATGCAGCTAAAATGGCATTGCCTTCTTTGCAGACACATCACTGCTGACTCATGTTCAGCTTGTGATCCACGGCGACTCCAAGATCCCGCTCACATGTTGTGCTGCCAAGCCAAGTATCCCCCATTTTATACCTGTATTTTTGGTTTTTATTGCCCAAGTGCAGAACTTTGCACTTCTCCCTGTTGAAATTCATTCTATTTGTTACAGCCCAGGATTCCAGTTTATCCAGGTCCTCCTGGAGGTTTCTCCTGTCTTCTGTTGTGTTTGCTACTCCTCTCAGCTTGGTGTCATCCGCAAATTTGATCAGGCTCCCCTGTATCCCTGTCTCTAAGTCATTGATAAAAATGTTAAAGAGAACCGGGCCCAAGTGGGGTACCCCACTTGAAACCGACCTCCAGGTTGACACAGACCCATTTACTAAAACCCTTTGAGTGCGGCCATCGAGCCAGTTGCAGATCCACCAACGATTGCCCCATCTAGCCCTTATTTTTCCAACTTCCCAATTAAAATGTCATGTGGGACTTTGTCAAATGCTTTGCTGAAGTCAAGATAAATGACATCCACAGCATTGCCATGTCCAGTAAGCTTGTAACCCGATCAAAAAAGGAGATCAGATTTGTCTGGCAAGATTTATTCTTGGTCAATCCATGCTGGGTTGTTTTGATCACGGAGTACTTGTCTAGATGTGCACAAATTGTGTGTTTTATGATTTGCTCTAATATCTTGCCCGGGATTGAAGTCAAACTGACTGTTGTCACTGGGTACAAATTTTACCCCCTGCACACCCCTAGCTATGCGACTAGGGGCCACCCTCCCTCTGCTCAGCTCTGCCACTGCTGTTCTGCCCTTGGATCTTGAGCTGGAAACGACAGTGGAAAATGGAGTGCAAGAAGGAAGACGGAGAAGAGGAGAAAGGCTTCCAGTGCTACAGGTCAAGGGATCGTCCAGCTCTTCCCTTTCCCTGCACAGTGACAAGGCAGTGACAGTGTCAAGGAATGACACTAGTTTTTGAACAAGCAGGTACACCTTGGAAGGAGAAGCAAGAGGGGCATGAATGGGGCACCAGGGGGCTGCATTCCTTCTCCTTTGAAAGATGGCACCAGGGCAAGTGGGCACCTTTCATGAGTAATTAAAGAGACAGGAGGTTAGGACGGCTGCCTCAGCCTGGTCTTGGTCTGAACTCAAATAACCCAGACCTCAATCCAAATACTGACATAGCCTCCACTGGATCATGCCAAATGTCCATCTATTTGGGTGAACTATTGCCAAATGCCAAATTCCTGAACCCCAAGGCCAGCTTTCCTCCCCACTGAAGCCAAAGTTCCTACATGCTTAAAAAAATTGTAGTACACCCCCAAAACATAGGACAAATGTAGGACATGTTAAAATAAGCGAAAAACACTTGTATTGCTTTCCTGTACTTAATTTCAACACTATAGTACTTCTTTTTAAACTGAAAACCTCATTGCAAGACCAGAACATACATGATTCCACTCCAGACATGCAAGACACTACCAAGGCAGTTTGCAGCACCAGAACCCATGCAAGAGAGGAAAAGGGAGATGGGAAAGGTAAGTGTGGGTGAGGGGCTAGGTGGGAACCTAGGGTGAAAGGTAAGTAGCTGGGTGGCATAGCTAAGGGGGGGTTAGATAGATGAGCAGGTAGGTAGGTAGGTAGATAGATAGATATGGAGGGAGGGAGGGAGGGATGGATAGATAGATGTAGATAGAGAGAGAAGGGGGAGGGGGAGGGGGAGGGGGAGGAAGGAATAGCAGAGGCAGCAGAGGAGGTGGTGGGAGAATACTGCAGCTGGCTGAAGGAGTACCCCAGAAGGGCTGCACAGGCAGTGGGGCTCTTCCAACAGCTGGCTTCTACACAAAGCCAGCACACTCGCTCACTTACTCACTCTCATACACACATACTCTCTTCTCCCTACCTGAAAATCATCACCACAACTTTTTTAGTGTTTTGTATTATAATACTTGGTTGTGGAAAGGATACTCTGTAATACCATTATTTCCTATGGGAAAATCTAGTCCAGATTCCTGTGTCACACAGCAGTCCACCAGATGCCGCTATTCTTTCCCATCAAGGGCAATTGGAGAACAATGAAGACTTTTTCCAGAACACAAACCTGGAACCTGTGATTTGAATTTGATTTTGTTTTTGAGAGGCTGGAGGGGGGCAGCAGAATGTTCTTCAGCTCCAGATAACAAATTAGTGCTTTAGCTGTGCAAACAGCAGAGCAAATGGTAGTGAACTGTTGAGGAGGGGAAAGCAGGTTATTCCCCAATTTTCTTTTAAAAAATACCCCTTCCTTTCCCAGACCTGATCTTCCCCTTCAGGGGTGCAGGAGGAGGAGGAAGGGAGATTTTA
Source organism: Cryptoblepharus egeriae (assembly GCA_030015325.1). NCBI lineage: Eukaryota > Metazoa > Chordata > Lepidosauria > Squamata > Scincidae > Cryptoblepharus > Cryptoblepharus egeriae. Next base: position 3,045,837 of record JAREYC010000002.1, read on the forward strand.
ACCCTTGCAGTGCCTGCACCCTCTTAACCCTAAAATGCCTGATTTTTTTTCTTGTCACTCAATCCCGCCATCTGTCCAATGCACCTTTAACAATAGTTTGGTACATATAATGAATAAAAGCTGCAACAAGTTGCAGTATTTTAATTGTGAAAAGATGAATTGAGCTAGCAGTATATTGAATGACCATGAAATACAAAGAAATGCTTATCAACCTGTAGACTCCAGATTATTTTTTGTATCACTCAAACACTGTGTTTGTGCGTGTGTGTGCATTTGTGTGTGTCTGTCAAAGGCACACTATGACAGACAGAATGAGGCAGAATGAGACAGAATGAGGCAGCACTCAAGACATTCTGTCAGGAAAAACCTCTGTTTACGTATATATATATTGGACACGTCCAGTCCACGTGTCAAATTTGCACAAATCACCAGTCAGAGCATGAAATAACCATGAATAGTTCTGGCGCTCTCAAGTAGCTTCCTTCACTGAGGTGATTCTGACTCGCCTGGAGTCAACTTAGATTCTGAGGGAAAATCACCTCAGGAAGGAGAGACTCTGCTGGCCAGTCAGTCAGAAGGTCTCTTCAGTTTCACCTCAGCTAAGGCTAGACAGGCAATTACAGCCTCACATAAAAGCTGAGACAACTGAGATTCTGAGGGAAAATCACCTCAGGAAGGAGAGACTCTGCTGGCCAGTCAGTCAGAAGGTCTCTTCAGTTTCACCTCAGCTAAGGCTAGACAGGCAATTACAGCCTCACATAAAAGCTGAGACAACTGAGATTCTGAGGGAAAATCACCTCAGGAAGGAGAGACTCTGCAGGCCAGTCAGTCAGAAGGTCTCTTCAGTTTCACCTCAGTTAAGGCTAGACAGGCAACTACAGCCTCACATAAAAGCTGAGACAACTGAGATTCTGAGGGGAAATCACCTCAGGAAGGAGAGACTCTGCCGGCTGGACAGTCAGTCAGAAGGTCTCTTCAGTTTCACCTCAGCTAAGGCTAGACACACAATTACAGCCTCACATAAAAGCTGAGACAACTGAGATTCTGAGGGAAAATCACCTCAGGAAGGAGAGACTGTGCAGGCCAGTCAGTCAGAAGGTCTCTTCAGTTTCACCTCAGTAAGGCTAGACAGGCAATTACAGCCTCACATAAAAGCTGAGACAACTGAGATTCTGAGGGAAAATCACCTCAGGAAGGAGAGACTGTGCAGGCCAGTCAGTCAGAAGGTCTCTTCAGTTTCACCTCAGCTAAGGCTAGACAGGCAACTACAGCCTCACATAAAAGCTGAGACAACTGAGATTCTGAGGGAAAATCACCTCAGGAAGGAGAGACTCTGCTGGCCAGTCAGTCAGAAGGTCTCTTCAGTTTCACCTCAGTTAAGGCTAGACAGGCAATTACAGCCTCACATAAAAGCTGAGACAACTGAGATTCTGAGGGAAAATCACCTCAGGAAGGAGAGACTCTGCTGGCCAGTCACTCAGAAGGTCTCTTCAGTTTCACTTCAACTAAGGCTAGACAGGCAACTACAGCCTCACATAAAAGCTGAGACAACTGAGATTCTGAGGGAAAATCACCTCAGGAAGGAGAGACTGTGCAGGCCAGTCAGTCAGAAGGTCTCTTCAGTTTCACCTCAGTTAAGGCTAGACAGGCAATTACAGCCTCACATAAAAGCTGAGACAACTGAGATTCTGAGGGAAAATCACCTCAGGAAGGAGAGACTCTGCCGGCTGGACAGTCAGTCAGAAGGTCGCTTCAGTTTCACCTCAGCTAAGGCTAGACAGGCAATTACAGCCTCACATAAAAGCTGAGACAACTGAGATTCTGAGGGAAAATCACCTCAGGAAGGAGAGACTCTGCTGGCCAGTCAGTCAGAAGGTCTCTTCAGTTTCACCTCAGCTAAGGCTAGACAGGCAATTACAGCCTCACATAAAAGCTGAGACAACTGAGATTCTGAGGGAAAATCACCTCAGGAAGGAGAGACTCTGCAGGCCAGTCAGTCAGAAGGTCTCTTCAGTTTCACCTCAGTTAAGGCTAGACAGGCAACTACAGCCTCACATAAAAGCTGAGACAACTGAGATTCTGAGGGGAAATCACCTCAGGAAGGAGAGACTCTGCTGGCCAGTCAGTCAGAAGGTCTCTTCAGTTTCACTTCAACTAAGGCTAGACAGGCAACTACAGCCTCACATAAAAGCTGAGACAACTGAGATTCTGAGGGGAAATCACCTCAGGAAGGAGAGACTCTGCCGGCTGGACAGTCAGTCAGAAGGTCTCTTCAGTTTCACCTCAGCTAAGGCTAGACACACAATTACAGCCTCACATAAAAGCTGAGACAACTGAGATTCTGAGGGAAAATCACCTCAGGAAGGAGAGACTGTGCAGGCCAGTCAGTCAGAAGGTCTCTTCAGTTTCACCTCAGTAAGGCTAGACAGGCAATTACAGCCTCACATAAAAGCTGAGACAACTGAGATTCTGAGGGAAAATCACCTCAGGAAGGAGAGACTGTGCAGGCCAGTCAGTCAGAAGGTCTCTTCAGTTTCACCTCAGCTAAGGCTAGACAGGCAACTACAGCCTCACATAAAAGCTGAGACAACTGAGATTCTGAGGGAAAATCACCTCAGGAAGGAGAGACTCTGCTGGCCAGTCAGTCAGAAGGTCTCTTCAGTTTCACCTCAGTTAAGGCTAGACAGGCAATTACAGCCTCACATAAAAGCTGAGACAACTGAGATTCTGAGGGAAAATCACCTCAGGAAGGAGAGACTCTGCTGGCCAGTCACTCAGAAGGTCTCTTCAGTTTCACTTCAACTAAGGCTAGACAGGCAACTACAGCCTCACATAAAAGCTGAGACAACTGAGATTCTGAGGGAAAATCACCTCAGGAAGGAGAGACTCTGCCGGCTGGACAGTCAGTCAGAAGGTCTCTTCAGTTTCACCTCAGTTAAGGCTAGACAGGCAATCACAGCCTCACATAAAAGCTGAGACAACTGAGATTCTGAGGGAAAATCACCTCAGGAAGGAGAGACTGTGCAGGCCAGTCACTCAGAAGGTCTCTTCAGTTTCACTTCAACTAAGGCTAGACAGGCAACTACAGCCTCACATAAAAGCTGAGACAACTGAGATTCTGAGGGAAAATCACCTCAGGAAGGAGAGACTCTGCCGGCTGGACAGTCAGTCAGAAGGTCTCTTCAGTTTCACCTCAGTTAAGGCTAGACAGGCAATTACAGCCTCACATAAAAGCTGAGACAACTGAGATTCTGAGGGAAAATCACCTCAGGAAGGAGAGACTCTGCAGGCCAGTCAGTCAGAAGGTCTCTTCAGTTTCACCTCAGTTAAGGCTAGACAGGCAATTACAGCCTCACATAAAAGCTGAGACAACTGAGATTCTGAGGGAAAATCACCTCAGGAAGGAGAGACTCTGCTGGCCAGTCACTCAGAAGGTCTCTTCAGTTTCACTTCAACTAAGGCTAGACAGGCAACTACAGCCTCACATAAAAGCTGAGACAACTGAGATTCTGAGGGAAAATCACCTCAGGAAGGAGAGACTCTGCCGGCTGGACAGTCAGTCAGAAGGTCTCTTCAGTTTCACCTCAGTAAGGCTAGACAGGCAATTACAGCCTCACATAAAAGCTGAGACAACTGAGATTCTGAGGGAAAATCACCTCAGGAAGGAGAGACTCTGCCGGCTGGACAGTCAGTCAGAAGGTCTCTTCAGTTTCACCTCAGCTAAGGCTAGACAGGCAATTACAGCCTCACATAAAAGCTGAGACAACTGAGATTCTGAGGGAAAATCACCTCAGGAAGGAGAGACTCTGCTGGCCAGTCAGTCAGAAGGTCTCTTCAGTTTCACCTCAGTAAGGCTAGACAGGCAATTACAGCCTCACATAAAAGCTGAGACAACTGAGATTCTGAGGGAAAATCACCTCAGGAAGGAGAGACTCTGCAGGCCAGTCAGTCAGAAGGTCTCTTCAGTTTCACCTCAGCTAAGGCTAGACAGGCAATTACAGCCTCACATAAAAGCTGAGACAACTGAGATTCTGAGGGAAAATCACCTCAGGAAGGAGAGACTCTGCTGGCCAGTCACTCAGAAGGTCTCTTCAGTTTCACTTCAACTAAGGCTAGACAGGCAACTACAGCCTCACATAAAAGCTGAGACAACTGAGATTCTGAGGGAAAATCACCTCAGGAAGGAGAGACTCTGCCGGCTGGACAGTCAGTCAGAAGGTCTCTTCAGTTTCACCTCAGCTAAGGCTAGACTGGCAATTACAGCCTCACATAAAAGCTGAGACAACTGAGATTCTGAGGGAAAATCACCTCAGGAAGGAGAGACTCTGCAGGCCAGTCAGTCAGAAGGTCTCTTCAGTTTCACCTCAGTTAAGGCTAGACAGGCAACTACAGCCTCACATAAAAGCTGAGACAACTGAGATTCTGAGGGGAAATCACCTCAGGAAGGAGAGACTCTGCCGGCTGGACAGTCAGTCAGAAGGTCTCTTCAGTTTCACCTCAGCTAAGGCTAGACACACAATTACAGCCTCACATAAAAGCTGAGACAACTGAGATTCTGAGGGAAAATCACCTCAGGAAGGAGAGACTGTGCAGGCCAGTCAGTCAGAAGGTCTCTTCAGTTTCACCTCAGTAAGGCTAGACAGGCAATTACAGCCTCACATAAAAGCTGAGACAACTGAGATTCTGAGGGAAAATCACCTCAGGAAGGAGAGACTCTGCAGGCCAGTCAGTCAGAAGGTCTCTTCAGTTTCACCTCAGCTAAGGCTAGACAGGCAATTACAGCCTCACATAAAAGCTGAGACAACTTAGATTCTGAGGGAAAATCACCTCAGGAAGGAGAGACTCTGCTGGCCAGTCACTCAGAAGGTCTCTTCAGTTTCACTTCAACTAAGGCTAGACAGGCAACTACAGCCTCACATAAAAGCTGAGACAACTGAGATTCTGAGGGAAAATCACCTCAGGAAGGAGAGACTCTGCCGGCTGGACAGTCAGTCAGAAGGTCTCTTCAGTTTCACCTCAGCTAAGGCTAGACTGGCAATTACAGCCTCACATAAAAGCTGAGACAACTGAGATTCTGAGGGAAAATCACCTCAGGAAGGAGAGACTCTGCAGGCCAGTCAGTCAGAAGGTCTCTTCAGTTTCACCTCAGTTAAGGCTAGACAGGCAACTACAGCCTCACATAAAAGCTGAGACAACTGAGATTCTGAGGGGAAATCACCTCAGGAAGGAGAGACTCTGCCGGCTGGACAGTCAGTCAGAAGGTCTCTTCAGTTTCACCTCAGCTAAGGCTAGACACACAATTACAGCCTCACATAAAAGCTGAGACAACTGAGATTCTGAGGGAAAATCACCTCAGGAAGGAGAGACTGTGCAGGCCAGTCAGTCAGAAGGTCTCTTCAGTTTCACCTCAGTAAGGCTAGACAGGCAATTACAGCCTCACATAAAAGCTGAGACAACTGAGATTCTGAGGGAAAATCACCTCAGGAAGGAGAGACTGTGCAGGCCAGTCAGTCAGAAGGTCTCTTCAGTTTCACCTCAGCTAAGGCTAGACAGGCAACTACAGCCTCACATAAAAGCTGAGACAACTGAGATTCTGAGGGAAAATCACCTCAGGAAGGAGAGACTCTGCAGGCCAGTCAGTCAGAAGGTCTCTTCAGTTTCACCTCAGTTAAGGCTAGACAGGCAATTACAGCTTCACATAAAAGCTGAGACAACTGAGATTCTGAGGGAAAATCACCTCAGGAAGGAGAGACTCTGCTGGCCAGTCACTCAGAAGGTCTCTTCAGTTTCACTTCAACTAAGGCTAGACAGGCAACTACAGCCTCACATAAAAGCTGAGACAACTGAGATTCTGAGGGAAAATCACCTCAGGAAGGAGAGACTCTGCTGGCTGGACAGTCAGTCAGAAGGTCTCTTCAGTTTCACCTCAGTTAAGGCTAGACAGGCAATCACAGCCTCACATAAAAGCTGAGACAACTGAGATTCTGAGGGAAAATCACCTCAGGAAGGAGAGACTGTGCAGGCCAGTCACTCAGAAGGTCTCTTCAGTTTCACTTCAACTAAGGCTAGACAGGCAACTACAGCCTCACATAAAAGCTGAGACAACTGAGATTCTGAGGGAAAATCACCTCAGGAAGGAGAGACTCTGCCGGCTGGACAGTCAGTCAGAAGGTCTCTTCAGTTTCACCTCAGTTAAGGCTAGACAGGCAATTACAGCCTCACATAAAAGCTGAGACAACTGAGATTCTGAGGGAAAATCACCTCAGGAAGGAGAGACTCTGCTGGCCAGTCACTCAGAAGGTCTCTTCAGTTTCACCTCAGCTAAGGCTAGACAGGCAACTACAGCCTCACATAAAAGCTGAGACAACTGAGATTCTGAGGGAAAATCACCTCAGGAAGGAGAGACTCTGCTGGCCAGTCACTCAGAAGGTCTCTTCAGTTTCACTTCAACTAAGGCTAGACAGGCAACTACAGCCTCACATAAAAGCTGAGACAACTGAGATTCTGAGGGAAAATCACCTCAGGAAGGAGAGACTCTGCCGGCTGGACAGTCAGTCAGAAGGTCTCTTCAGTTTCACCTCAGTCAGGCTAGACAGGCAATTACAGCCTCACATAAAAGCTGAGACAACTGAGATTCTGAGGGAAAATCACCTCAGGAAGGAGAGACTCTGCAGGCCAGTCAGTCAGAAGGTCTCTTCAGTTTCACCTCAGTTAAGGCTAGACAGGCAACTACAGCCTCACATAAAAGCTGAGACAACTTAGATTCTGAGGGAAAATCACCTCAGGAAGGAGAGACTCTGCTGGCCAGTCAGTCAGAAGGTCTCTTCAGTTTCACTTCAACTAAGGCTAGACAGGCAACTACAGCCTCACATAAAAGCTGAGACAACTGAGATTCTGAGGGGAAATCACCTCAGGAAGGAGAGACTCTGCCGGCTGGACAGTCAGTCAGAAGGTCTCTTCAGTTTCACCTCAGCTAAGGCTAGACACACAATTACAGCCTCACATAAAAGCTGAGACAACTGAGATTCTGAGGGAAAATCACCTCAGGAAGGAGAGACTGTGCAGGCCAGTCAGTCAGAAGGTCTCTTCAGTTTCACCTCAGTAAGGCTAGACAGGCAATTACAGCCTCACATAAAAGCTGAGACAACTGAGATTCTGAGGGAAAATCACCTCAGGAAGGAGAGACTGTGCAGGCCAGTCAGTCAGAAGGTCTCTTCAGTTTCACCTCAGCTAAGGCTAGACAGGCAACTACAGCCTCACATAAAAGCTGAGACAACTGAGATTCTGAGGGAAAATCACCTCAGGAAGGAGAGACTCTGCAGGCCAGTCAGTCAGAAGGTCTCTTCAGTTTCACCTCAGTTAAGGCTAGACAGGCAATTACAGCTTCACATAAAAGCTGAGACAACTGAGATTCTGAGGGAAAATCACCTCAGGAAGGAGAGACTCTGCTGGCCAGTCACTCAGAAGGTCTCTTCAGTTTCACTTCAACTAAGGCTAGACAGGCAACTACAGCCTCACATAAAAGCTGAGACAACTGAGATTCTGAGGGAAAATCACCTCAGGAAGGAGAGACTCTGCTGGCTGGACAGTCAGTCAGAAGGTCTCTTCAGTTTCACCTCAGTTAAGGCTAGACAGGCAATCACAGCCTCACATAAAAGCTGAGACAACTGAGATTCTGAGGGAAAATCACCTCAGGAAGGAGAGACTGTGCAGGCCAGTCACTCAGAAGGTCTCTTCAGTTTCACTTCAACTAAGGCTAGACAGGCAACTACAGCCTCACATAAAAGCTGAGACAACTGAGATTCTGAGGGAAAATCACCTCAGGAAGGAGAGACTCTGCCGGCTGGACAGTCAGTCAGAAGGTCTCTTCAGTTTCACCTCAGTTAAGGCTAGACAGGCAATTACAGCCTCACATAAAAGCTGAGACAACTGAGATTCTGAGGGAAAATCACCTCAGGAAGGAGAGACTCTGCTGGCCAGTCACTCAGAAGGTCTCTTCAGTTTCACCTCAGCTAAGGCTAGACAGGCAACTACAGCCTCACATAAAAGCTGAGACAACTGAGATTCTGAGGGAAAATCACCTCAGGAAGGAGAGACTCTGCTGGCCAGTCACTCAGAAGGTCTCTTCAGTTTCACTTCAACTAAGGCTAGACAGGCAACTACAGCCTCACATAAAAGCTGAGACAACTGAGATTCTGAGGGAAAATCACCTCAGGAAGGAGAGACTCTGCCGGCTGGACAGTCAGTCAGAAGGTCTCTTCAGTTTCACCTCAGTCAGGCTAGACAGGCAATTACAGCCTCACATAAAAGCTGAGACAACTGAGATTCTGAGGGAAAATCACCTCAGGAAGGAGAGACTCTGCAGGCCAGTCAGTCAGAAGGTCTCTTCAGTTTCACCTCAGTTAAGGCTAGACAGGCAACTACAGCCTCACATAAAAGCTGAGACAACTTAGATTCTGAGGGAAAATCACCTCAGGAAGGAGAGACTCTGCTGGCCAGTCAGTCAGAAGGTCTCTTCAGTTTCACTTCAACTAAGGCTAGACAGGCAACTACAGCCTCACATAAAAGCTGAGACAACTGAGATTCTGAGGGGAAATCACCTCAGGAAGGAGAGACTCTGCCGGCTGGACAGTCAGTCAGAAGGTCTCTTCAGTTTCACCTCCGCTAAGGCTAGACACACAATTACAGCCTCACATAAAAGCTGAGACAACTGAGATTCTGAGGGAAAATCACCTCAGGAAGGAGAGACTGTGCAGGCCAGTCAGTCAGAAGGTCTCTTCAGTTTCACCTCAGTAAGGCTAGACAGGCAATTACAGCCTCACATAAAAGCTGAGACAACTGAGATTCTGAGGGAAAATCACCTCAGGAAGGAGAGACTGTGCAGGCCAGTCAGTCAGAAGGTCTCTTCATTTTCACCTCAGCTAAGGCTAGACAGGCAACTACAGCCTCACATAAAAGCTGAGACAACTGAGATTCTGAGGGAAAATCACCTCAGGAAGGAGAGACTCTGCTGGCCAGTCAGTCAGAAGGTCTCTTCAGTTTCACCTCAGTTAAGGCTAGACAGGCAATTACAGCCTCACATAAAAGCTGAGACAACTGAGATTCTGAGGGAAAATCACCTCAGGAAGGAGAGACTCTGCTGGCCAGTCACTCAGAAGGTCTCTTCAGTTTCACTTCAACTAAGGCTAGACAGGCAACTACAGCCTCACATAAAAGCTGAGACAACTGAGATTCTGAGGGAAAATCACCTCAGGAAGGAGAGACTGTGCAGGCCAGTCAGTCAGAAGGTCTCTTCAGTTTCACCTCAGTTAAGGCTAGACAGGCAATTACAGCCTCACATAAAAGCTGAGACAACTGAGATTCTGAGGGAAAATCACCTCAGGAAGGAGAGACTCTGCAGGCCAGTCAGTCAGAAGGTCTCTTCAGTTTCACCTCAGTTAAGGCTAGACAGGCAATTACAGCTTCACATAAAAGCTGAGACAACTGAGATTCTGAGGGAAAATCACCTCAGGAAGGAGAGACTCTGCTGGCCAGTCACTCAGAAGGTCTCTTCAGTTTCACTTCAACTAAGGCTAGACAGGCAACTACAGCCTCACATAAAAGCTGAGACAACTGAGATTCTGAGGGAAAATCACCTCAGGAAGGAGAGACTCTGCCGGCTGGACAGTCAGTCAGAAGGTCTCTTCAGTTTCACCTCAGTTAAGGCTAGACAGGCAATCACAGCCTCACATAAAAGCTGAGACAACTGAGATTCTGAGGGAAAATCACCTCAGGAAGGAGAGACTGTGCAGGCCAGTCACTCAGAAGGTCTCTTCAGTTTCACTTCAACTAAGGCTAGACAGGCAACTACAGCCTCACATAAAAGCTGAGACAACTGAGATTCTGAGGGAAAATCACCTCAGGAAGGAGAGACTCTGCCGGCTGGACAGTCAGTCAGAAGGTCTCTTCAGTTTCACCTCAGTTAAGGCTAGACAGGCAATTACAGCCTCACATAAAAGCTGAGACAACTGAGATTCTGAGGGAAAATCACCTCAGGAAGGAGAGACTCTGCAGGCCAGTCAGTCAGAAGGTCTCTTCAGTTTCACCTCAGTTAAGGCTAGACAGGCAATTACAGCCTCACATAAAAGCTGAGACAACTGAGATTCTGAGGGAAAATCACCTCAGGAAGGAGAGACTCTGCTGGCCAGTCACTCAGAAGGTCTCTTCAGTTTCACTTCAACTAAGGCTAGACAGGCAACTACAGCCTCACATAAAAGCTGAGACAACTGAGATTCTGAGGGAAAATCACCTCAGGAAGGAGAGACTCTGCCGGCTGGACAGTCAGTCAGAAGGTCTCTTCAGTTTCACCTCAGTAAGGCTAGACAGGCAATTACAGCCTCACATAAAAGCTGAGACAACTGAGATTCTGAGGGAAAATCACCTCAGGAAGGAGAGACTCTGCCGGCTGGACAGTCAGTCAGAAGGTCTCTTCAGTTTCACCTCAGCTAAGGCTAGACAGGCAATTACAGCCTCACATAAAAGCTGAGACAACTGAGATTCTGAGGGAAAATCACCTCAGGAAGGAGAGACTCTGCTGGCCAGTCAGTCAGAAGGTCTCTTCAGTTTCACCTCAGTAAGGCTAGACAGGCAATTACAGCCTCACATAAAAGCTGAGACAACTGAGATTCTGAGGGAAAATCACCTCAGGAAGGAGAGACTCTGCAGGCCAGTCAGTCAGAAGGTCTCTTCAGTTTCACCTCAGCTAAGGCTAGACAGGCAATTACAGCCTCACATAAAAGCTGAGACAACTGAGATTCTGAGGGAAAATCACCTCAGGAAGGAGAGACTCTGCTGGCCAGTCACTCAGAAGGTCTCTTCAGTTTCACTTCAACTAAGGCTAGACAGGCAACTACAGCCTCACATAAAAGCTGAGACAACTGAGATTCTGAGGGAAAATCACCTCAGGAAGGAGAGACTCTGCCGGCTGGACAGTCAGTCAGAAGGTCTCTTCAGTTTCACCTCAGCTAAGGCTAGACTGGCAATTACAGCCTCACATAAAAGCTGAGACAACTGAGATTCTGAGGGAAAATCACCTCAGGAAGGAGAGACTGTGCAGGCCAGTCAGTCAGAAGGTCTCTTCAGTTTCACCTCAGCTAAGGCTAGACAGGCAACTACAGCCTCACATAAAAGCTGAGACAACTGAGATTCTGAGGGAAAATCACCTCAGGAAGGAGAGACTCTGCTGGCCAGTCAGTCAGAAGGTCTCTTCAGTTTCACCTCAGTTAAGGCTAGACAGGCAATTACAGCCTCACATAAAAGCTGAGACAACTGAGATTCTGAGGGAAAATCACCTCAGGAAGGAGAGACTCTGCTGGCCAGTCACTCAGAAGGTCTCTTCAGTTTCACTTCAACTAAGGCTAGACAGGCAACTACAGCCTCACATAAAAGCTGAGACAACTGAGATTCTGAGGGAAAATCACCTCAGGAAGGAGAGACTGTGCAGGCCAGTCAGTCAGAAGGTCTCTTCAGTTTCACCTCAGTTAAGGCTAGACAGGCAATTACAGCCTCACATAAAAGCTGAGACAACTGAGATTCTGAGGGAAAATCACCTCAGGAAGGAGAGACTCTGCAGGCCAGTCAGTCAGAAGGTCTCTTCAGTTTCACCTCAGTTAAGGCTAGACAGGCAATTACAGCTTCACATAAAAGCTGAGACAACTGAGATTCTGAGGGAAAATCACCTCAGGAAGGAGAGACTCTGCTGGCCAGTCACTCAGAAGGTCTCTTCAGTTTCACTTCAACTAAGGCTAGACAGGCAACTACAGCCTCACATAAAAGCTGAGACAACTGAGATTCTGAGGGAAAATCACCTCAGGAAGGAGAGACTCTGCCGGCTGGACAGTCAGTCAGAAGGTCTCTTCAGTTTCACCTCAGTTAAGGCTAGACAGGCAATCACAGCCTCACATAAAAGCTGAGACAACTGAGATTCTGAGGGAAAATCACCTCAGGAAGGAGAGACTGTGCAGGCCAGTCACTCAGAAGGTCTCTTCAGTTTCACTTCAACTAAGGCTAGACAGGCAACTACAGCCTCACATAAAAGCTGAGACAACTGAGATTCTGAGGGAAAATCACCTCAGGAAGGAGAGACTCTGCCGGCTGGACAGTCAGTCAGAAGGTCTCTTCAGTTTCACCTCAGTTAAGGCTAGACAGGCAATTACAGCCTCACATAAAAGCTGAGACAACTGAGATTCTGAGGGAAAATCACCTCAGGAAGGAGAGACTCTGCAGGCCAGTCAGTCAGAAGGTCTCTTCAGTTTCACCTCAGTTAAGGCTAGACAGGCAATTACAGCCTCACATAAAAGCTGAGACAACTGAGATTCTGAGGGAAAATCACCTCAGGAAGGAGAGACTCTGCTGGCCAGTCACTCAGAAGGTCTCTTCAGTTTCACTTCAACTAAGGCTAGACAGGCAACTACAGCCTCACATAAAAGCTGAGACAACTGAGATTCTGAGGGAAAATCACCTCAGGAAGGAGAGACTCTGCCGGCTGGACAGTCAGTCAGAAGGTCTCTTCAGTTTCACCTCAGTAAGGCTAGACAGGCAATTACAGCCTCACATAAAAGCTGAGACAACTGAGATTCTGAGGGAAAATCACCTCAGGAAGGAGAGACTCTGCCGGCTGGACAGTCAGTCAGAAGGTCTCTTCAGTTTCACCTCAGCTAAGGCTAGACAGGCAATTACAGCCTCACATAAAAGCTGAGACAACTGAGATTCTGAGGGAAAATCACCTCAGGAAGGAGAGACTCTGCTGGCCAGTCAGTCAGAAGGTCTCTTCAGTTTCACCTCAGTAAGGCTAGACAGGCAATTACAGCCTCACATAAAAGCTGAGACAACTGAGATTCTGAGGGAAAATCACCTCAGGAAGGAGAGACTCTGCAGGCCAGTCAGTCAGAAGGTCTCTTCAGTTTCACCTCAGCTAAGGCTAGACAGGCAATTACAGCCTCACATAAAAGCTGAGACAACTGAGATTCTGAGGGAAAATCACCTCAGGAAGGAGAGACTCTGCTGGCCAGTCACTCAGAAGGTCTCTTCAGTTTCACTTCAACTAAGGCTAGACAGGCAACTACAGCCTCACATAAAAGCTGAGACAACTGAGATTCTGAGGGAAAATCACCTCAGGAAGGAGAGACTCTGCCGGCTGGACAGTCAGTCAGAAGGTCTCTTCAGTTTCACCTCAGCTAAGGCTAGACTGGCAATTACAGCCTCACATAAAAGCTGAGACAACTGAGATTCTGAGGGAAAATCACCTCAGGAAGGAGAGACTCTGCAGGCCAGTCAGTCAGAAGGTCTCTTCAGTTTCACCTCAGTTAAGGCTAGACAGGCAACTACAGCCTCACATAAAAGCTGAGACAACTGAGATTCTGAGGGAAAATCACCTCAGGAAGGAGAGACTCTGCCGGCTGGACAGTCAGTCAGAAGGTCTCTTCAGTTTCACCTCAGCTAAGGCTAGACACACAATTACAGCCTCACATAAAAGCTGAGACAACTGAGATTCTGAGGGAAAATCACCTCAGGAAGGAGAGACTGTGCAGGCCAGTCAGTCAGAAGGTCTCTTCAGTTTCACCTCAGTAAGGCTAGACAGGCAATTACAGCCTCACATAAAAGCTGAGACAACTGAGATTCTGAGGGAAAATCACCTCAGGAAGGAGAGACTCTGCAGGCCAGTCAGTCAGAAGGTCTCTTCAGTTTCACCTCAGCTAAGGCTAGACAGGCAATTACAGCCTCACATAAAAGCTGAGACAACTTAGATTCTGAGGGAAAATCACCTCAGGAAGGAGAGACTCTGCTGGCCAGTCACTCAGAAGGTCTCTTCAGTTTCACTTCAACTAAGGCTAGACAGGCAACTACAGCCTCACATAAAAGCTGAGACAACTGAGATTCTGAGGGAAAATCACCTCAGGAAGGAGAGACTCTGCCGGCTGGACAGTCAGTCAGAAGGTCTCTTCAGTTTCACCTCAGCTAAGGCTAGACTGGCAATTACAGCCTCACATAAAAGCTGAGACAACTGAGATTCTGAGGGAAAATCACCTCAGGAAGGAGAGACTCTGCAGGCCAGTCAGTCAGAAGGTCTCTTCAGTTTCACCTCAGTTAAGGCTAGACAGGCAACTACAGCCTCACATAAAAGCTGAGACAACTGAGATTCTGAGGGGAAATCACCTCAGGAAGGAGAGACTCTGCCGGCTGGACAGTCAGTCAGAAGGTCTCTTCAGTTTCACCTCAGCTAAGGCTAGACACACAATTACAGCCTCACATAAAAGCTGAGACAACTGAGATTCTGAGGGAAAATCACCTCAGGAAGGAGAGACTGTGCAGGCCAGTCAGTCAGAAGGTCTCTTCAGTTTCACCTCAGTAAGGCTAGACAGGCAATTACAGCCTCACATAAAAGCTGAGACAACTGAGATTCTGAGGGAAAATCACCTCAGGAAGGAGAGACTGTGCAGGCCAGTCAGTCAGAAGGTCTCTTCAGTTTCACCTCAGCTAAGGCTAGACAGGCAACTACAGCCTCACATAAAAGCTGAGACAACTGAGATTCTGAGGGAAAATCACCTCAGGAAGGAGAGACTCTGCAGGCCAGTCAGTCAGAAGGTCTCTTCAGTTTCACCTCAGTTAAGGCTAGACAGGCAATTACAGCTTCACATAAAAGCTGAGACAACTGAGATTCTGAGGGAAAATCACCTCAGGAAGGAGAGACTCTGCTGGCCAGTCACTCAGAAGGTCTCTTCAGTTTCACTTCAACTAAGGCTAGACAGGCAACTACAGCCTCACATAAAAGCTGAGACAACTGAGATTCTGAGGGAAAATCACCTCAGGAAGGAGAGACTCTGCTGGCTGGACAGTCAGTCAGAAGGTCTCTTCAGTTTCACCTCAGTTAAGGCTAGACAGGCAATCACAGCCTCACATAAAAGCTGAGACAACTGAGATTCTGAGGGAAAATCACCTCAGGAAGGAGAGACTGTGCAGGCCAGTCACTCAGAAGGTCTCTTCAGTTTCACTTCAACTAAGGCTAGACAGGCAACTACAGCCTCACATAAAAGCTGAGACAACTGAGATTCTGAGGGAAAATCACCTCAGGAAGGAGAGACTCTGCCGGCTGGACAGTCAGTCAGAAGGTCTCTTCAGTTTCACCTCAGTTAAGGCTAGACAGGCAATTACAGCCTCACATAAAAGCTGAGACAACTGAGATTCTGAGGGAAAATCACCTCAGGAAGGAGAGACTGTGCAGGCCAGTCAGTCAGAAGGTCTCTTCAGTTTCACCTCAGCTAAGGCTAGACAGGCAACTACAGCCTCACATAAAAGCTGAGACAACTGAGATTCTGAGGGAAAATCACCTCAGGAAGGAGAGACTCTGCTGGCCAGTCACTCAGAAGGTCTCTTCAGTTTCACTTCAACTAAGGCTAGACAGGCAACTACAGCCTCACATAAAAGCTGAGACAACTGAGATTCTGAGGGAAAATCACCTCAGGAAGGAGAGACTCTGCCGGCTGGACAGTCAGTCAGAAGGTCTCTTCAGTTTCACCTCAGTCAGGCTAGACAGGCAATTACAGCCTCACATAAAAGCTGAGACAACTGAGATTCTGAGGGAAAATCACCTCAGGAAGGAGAGACTCTGCCGGCTGGACAGTCAGTCAGAAGGTCTCTTCAGTTTCACCTCAGCTAAGGCTAGACAGGCAATTACAGCCTCACATAAAAGCTGAGACAACTGAGATTCTGAGGGAAAATCACCTCAGGAAGGAGAGACTCTGCTGGCCAGTCAGTCAGAAGGTCTCTTCAGTTTCACTTCAACTAAGGCTAGGCAGACAATTACAGCCTCACATAAAAGCTGAGACAACTGAGATTCTGAGGGAAAATCACCTCAGGAAGGAGAGACTCTGCTGGCCAGTCAGTCAGAAGGTCTCTTCAGTTTCACCTCAGTAAGGCTAGACAGGCAATTACAGCCTCACATAAAAGCTGAGACAACTGAGATTCTGAGGGAAAATCACCTCAGGAAGGAGAGACTCTGCAGGCCAGTCAGTCAGAAGGTCTCTTCAGTTTCACCTCAGCTAAGGCTAGACAGGCAATTACAGCCTCACATAAAAGCTGAGACAACTTAGATTCTGAGGGAAAATCACCTCAGGAAGGAGAAACTCTGCTGGCCAGTCACTCAGAAGGTCTCTTCAGTTTCACTTCAACTAAGGCTAGACAGGCAACTACAGCCTCACATAAAAGCTGAGACAACTGAGATTCTGAGGGAAAATCACCTCAGGAAGGAGAGACTCTGCAGGCCAGTCAGTCAGAAGGTCTCTTCAGTTTCACCTCAGCTAAGGCTAGACAGGCAATTACAGCCTCACATAAAAGCTGAGACAACTTAGATTCTGAGGGAAAATCACCTCAGGAAGGAGAGACTCTGCTGGCCAGTCACTCAGAAGGTCTCTTCAGTTTCACTTCAACTAAGGCTAGACAGGCAACTACAGCCTCACATAAAAGCTGAGACAACTGAGATTCTGAGGGAAAATCACCTCAGGAAGGAGAGACTCTGCCGGCTGGACAGTCAGTCAGAAGGTCTCTTCAGTTTCACCTCAGCTAAGGCTAGACTGGCAATTACAGCCTCACATAAAAGCTGAGACAACTGAGATTCTGAGGGAAAATCACCTCAGGAAGGAGAGACTCTGCTGGCCAGTCAGTCAGAAGGTCTCTTCAGTTTCACCTCAGTAAGGCTAGACAGGCAATTACAGCCTCACATAAAAGCTGAGACAACTGAGATTCTGAGGGAAAATCACCTCAGGAAGGAGAGACTCTGCAGGCCAGTCAGTCAGAAGGTCTCTTCAGTTTCACCTCAGCTAAGGCTAGACAGGCAATTACAGCCTCACATAAAAGCTGAGACAACTGAGATTCTGAGGGAAAATCACCTCAGGAAGGAGAGACTGTGCAGGCCAGTCAGTCAGAAGGTCTCTTCAGTTTCACCTCAGTAAGGCTAGACAGGCAATTACAGCCTCACATAAAAGCTGAGACAACTGAGATTCTGAGGGAAAATCACCTCAGGAAGGAGAGACTCTGCAGGCCAGTCAGTCAGAAGGTCTCTTCAGTTTCACCTCAGCTAAGGCTAGACAGGCAATTACAGCCTCACATAAAAGCTGAGACAACTTAGATTCTGAGGGAAAATCACCTCAGGAAGGAGAGACTCTGCTGGCCAGTCACTCAGAAGGTCTCTTCAGTTTCACTTCAACTAAGGCTAGACAGGCAACTACAGCCTCACATAAAAGCTGAGACAACTGAGATTCTGAGGGAAAATCACCTCAGGAAGGAGAGACTCTGCAGGCCAGTCAGTCAGAAGGTCTCTTCAGTTTCACCTCAGTTAAGGCTAGACAGGCAATTACAGCTTCACATAAAAGCTGAGACAACTGAGATTCTGAGGGAAAATCACCTCAGGAAGGAGAGACTCTGCTGGCCAGTCACTCAGAAGGTCTCTTCAGTTTCACTTCAACTAAGGCTAGACAGGCAACTACAGCCTCACATAAAAGCTGAGACAACTGAGATTCTGAGGGAAAATCACCTCAGGAAGGAGAGACTCTGCTGGCTGGACAGTCAGTCAGAAGGTCTCTTCAGTTTCACCTCAGTTAAGGCTAGACAGGCAATCACAGCCTCACATAAAAGCTGAGACAACTGAGATTCTGAGGGAAAATCACCTCAGGAAGGAGAGACTGTGCAGGCCAGTCACTCAGAAGGTCTCTTCAGTTTCACTTCAACTAAGGCTAGACAGGCAACTACAGCCTCACATAAAAGCTGAGACAACTGAGATTCTGAGGGAAAATCACCTCAGGAAGGAGAGACTCTGCCGGCTGGACAGTCAGTCAGAAGGTCTCTTCAGTTTCACCTCAGTTAAGGCTAGACAGGCAATTACAGCCTCACATAAAAGCTGAGACAACTGAGATTCTGAGGGAAAATCACCTCAGGAAGGAGAGACTGTGCAGGCCAGTCAGTCAGAAGGTCTCTTCAGTTTCACCTCAGCTAAGGCTAGACAGGCAACTACAGCCTCACATAAAAGCTGAGACAACTGAGATTCTGAGGGAAAATCACCTCAGGAAGGAGAGACTCTGCCGGCTGGACAGTCAGTCAGAAGGTCTCTTCAGTTTCACCTCAGTCAGGCTAGACAGGCAATTACAGCCTCACATAAAAGCTGAGACAACTGAGATTCTGAGGGAAAATCACCTCAGGAAGGAGAGACTCTGCCGGCTGGACAGTCAGTCAGAAGGTCTCTTCAGTTTCACCTCAGCTAAGGCTAGACAGGCAATTACAGCCTCACATAAAAGCTGAGACAACTGAGATTCTGAGGGAAAATCACCTCAGGAAGGAGAGACTCTGCTGGCCAGTCAGTCAGAAGGTCTCTTCAGTTTCACTTCAACTAAGGCTAGGCAGACAATTACAGCCTCACATAAAAGCTGAGACAACTGAGATTCTGAGGGAAAATCACCTCAGGAAGGAGAGACTCTGCTGGCCAGTCAGTCAGAAGGTCTCTTCAGTTTCACCTCAGTAAGGCTAGACAGGCAATTACAGCCTCACATAAAAGCTGAGACAACTGAGATTCTGAGGGAAAATCACCTCAGGAAGGAGAGACTCTGCAGGCCAGTCAGTCAGAAGGTCTCTTCAGTTTCACCTCAGCTAAGGCTAGACAGGCAATTACAGCCTCACATAAAAGCTGAGACAACTTAGATTCTGAGGGAAAATCACCTCAGGAAGGAGAAACTCTGCTGGCCAGTCACTCAGAAGGTCTCTTCAGTTTCACTTCAACTAAGGCTAGACAGGCAACTACAGCCTCACATAAAAGCTGAGACAACTGAGATTCTGAGGGAAAATCACCTCAGGAAGGAGAGACTGTGCAGGCCAGTCAGTCAGAAGGTCTCTTCAGTTTCACCTCAGTAAGGCTAGACAGGCAATTACAGCCTCACATAAAAGCTGAGACAACTGAGATTCTGAGGGAAAATCACCTCAGGAAGGAGAGACTGTGCAGGCCAGTCAGTCAGAAGGTCTCTTCAGTTTCACCTCAGCTAAGGCTAGACAGGCAACTACAGCCTCACATAAAAGCTGAGACAACTGAGATTCTGAGGGAAAATCACCTCAGGAAGGAGAGACTCTGCAGGCCAGTCAGTCAGAAGGTCTCTTCAGTTTCACCTCAGTTAAGGCTAGACAGGCAATTACAGCTTCACATAAAAGCTGAGACAACTGAGATTCTGAGGGAAAATCACCTCAGGAAGGAGAGACTCTGCTGGCCAGTCACTCAGAAGGTCTCTTCAGTTTCACTTCAACTAAGGCTAGACAGGCAACTACAGCCTCACATAAAAGCTGAGACAACTGAGATTCTGAGGGAAAATCACCTCAGGAAGGAGAGACTCTGCTGGCTGGACAGTCAGTCAGAAGGTCTCTTCAGTTTCACCTCAGTTAAGGCTAGACAGGCAATCACAGCCTCACATAAAAGCTGAGACAACTGAGATTCTGAGGGAAAATCACCTCAGGAAGGAGAGACTGTGCAGGCCAGTCACTCAGAAGGTCTCTTCAGTTTCACTTCAACTAAGGCTAGACAGGCAACTACAGCCTCACATAAAAGCTGAGACAACTGAGATTCTGAGGGAAAATCACCTCAGGAAGGAGAGACTCTGCCGGCTGGACAGTCAGTCAGAAGGTCTCTTCAGTTTCACCTCAGTTAAGGCTAGACAGGCAATTACAGCCTCACATAAAAGCTGAGACAACTGAGATTCTGAGGGAAAATCACCTCAGGAAGGAGAGACTCTGCAGGCCAGTCAGTCAGAAGGTCTCTTCAGTTTCACCTCAGCTAAGGCTAGACAGGCAACTACAGCCTCACATAAAAGCTGAGACAACTGAGATTCTGAGGGAAAATCACCTCAGGAAGGAGAGACTCTGCTGGCCAGTCACTCAGAAGGTCTCTTCAGTTTCACTTCAACTAAGGCTAGACAGGCAACTACAGCCTCACATAAAAGCTGAGACAACTGAGATTCTGAGGGAAAATCACCTCAGGAAGGAGAGACTCTGCCGGCTGGACAGTCAGTCAGAAGGTCTCTTCAGTTTCACCTCAGTCAGGCTAGACAGGCAATTACAGCCTCACATAAAAGCTGAGACAACTGAGATTCTGAGGGAAAATCACCTCAGGAAGGAGAGACTCTGCAGGCCAGTCAGTCAGAAGGTCTCTTCAGTTTCACCTCAGCTAAGGCTAGACAGGCAATTACAGCCTCACATAAAAGCTGAGACAACTGAGATTCTGAGGGAAAATCACCTCAGGAAGGAGAGACTCTGCTGGCCAGTCAGTCAGAAGGTCTCTTCAGTTTCACTTCAACTAAGGCTAGACAGACAATTACAGCCTCACATAAAAGCTGAGACAACTGAGATTCTGAGGGAAAATCACCTCAGGAAGGAGAGACTCTGCTGGCCAGTCAGTCAGAAGGTCTCTTCAGTTTCACCTCAGTAAGGCTAGACAGGCAATTACAGCCTCACATAAAAGCTGAGACAACTGAGATTCTGAGGGAAAATCACCTCAGGAAGGAGAGACTCTGCAGGCCAGTCAGTCAGAAGGTCTCTTCAGTTTCACCTCAGCTAAGGCTAGACAGGCAATTACAGCCTCACATAAAAGCTGAGACAACTTAGATTCTGAGGGAAAATCACCTCAGGAAGGAGAAACTCTGCTGGCCAGTCACTCAGAAGGTCTCTTCAGTTTCACTTCAACTAAGGCTAGACAGGCAACTACAGCCTCACATAAAAGCTGAGACAACTGAGATTCTGAGGGAAAATCACCTCAGGAAGGAGAGACTCTGCCGGCTGGACAGTCAGTCAGAAGGTCTCTTCAGTTTCACCTCAGCTAAGGCTAGACAGGCAATTACAGCCTCACATAAAAGCTGAGACAACTGAGATTCTGAGGGAAAATCACCTCAGGAAGGAGAGACTCTGCTGGCCAGTCAGTCAGAAGGTCTCTTCAGTTTCACCTCAGTTAAGGCTAGACAGGCAATTACAGCCTCACATAAAAGCTGAGACAACTGAGATTCTGAGGGAAAATCACCTCAGGAAGCAGAGACTCTGCAGGTCAGTCAGTCAGAAGGTCTCTTCAGTTTCACCTCAGTTAAGGCTAGACAGGCAATTACAGCCTCACATAAAAGCTGAGACAACTGAGATTCTGAGGGAAAATCACCTCAGGAAGGAGAGACTCTGCTGGCTGGACAGTCAGTCAGAAGGTCTCTTCAGTTTCACCTCAGCTAAGGCTAGACAGGCAATTACAGCCTCACATAAAAGCTGAGACAACTGAGATTCTGAGGGAAAATCACCTCAGGAAGGAGAGACTCTGCAGGCCAGTCAGTCAGAAGGTCTCTTCAGTTTCACCTCAGTTAAGGCTAGACAGGCAATCACAGCCTCACATAAAAGCTGAGACAACTTAGATTCTGAGGGAAAATCACCTCAGGAAGGAGAGACTCTGCTGGCCAGTCAGTCAGAAGGTCTCTTCAGTTTCACTTCAACTAAGGCTAGACAGGCAACTACAGCCTCACATAAAAGCTGAGACAACTGAGATTCTGAGGGAAAATCACCTCAGGAAGGAGAGACTCTGCTGGCCAGTCAGTCAGAAGGTCTCTTCAGTTTCACCTCAGTTAAGGCTAGACAGGCAATTACAGCCTCACATAAAAGCTGAGACAACTGAGATTCTGAGGGAAAATCACCTCAGGAAGGAGAGACTCTGCCGGCTGGACAGTCAGTCAGAAGGTCTCTTCAGTTTCACCTCAGCTAAGGCTAGACAGGCAATTGCAGCCTCGCCTGTTTGAGTTATTCTAATGGACCAAAGTACTTCCTCCAGGCGAAGTTGGACTCTTCATGCAAAATAATTTTATCATCACTTGCAGCTCTTTCGACACTCCCAACATTTATATGTCCCCTATATCCCCTGTGTGGGTTGTTAGATGCACAGTCAGGTTACCATTCACATTGAAGTTCTTTCCACACTCAAAGCATTTATATGGTTTCTCCCATGTGGGTTCTTAGATGTAAAGTCAGGCTTGAGCTCTGACTGAAGCTCTTTCCACACTCACAGCATTTATATGGTTTCTCCTTTGTGTGGATTCTTTCATGCAAAGTAAGATGTCTACTATCACTGAAGCTCTTTCCACACTCCAAGCACTCATATTGTTTATCCTCTGTGTGTGTTCTGTGATGTTCACTGAGGTTTCCACCATCACTGAAGCGCTTTCCACACTCTAACCATTTATATGGTTTCATCCCTGTGTGGGATCTTTGATGTTTACTGAGGCTTCCACTATCTCTGAAGATCTTTCCACACTCTGAGCATTTGTATAGTTTCTCTCCCATATGGGTTCTTCGATGCACAGTAAGGCTTCCAGCATAACTGAAGATCTTTCCACAATTCATGCATTTGTATGGTTTCTCCCCTGTGTGGGTTCTTTGATGTACAGTCAGGTGTGTGTTCTGACTGAAGGTCTTTCCCCACTCCAAATATTTATATGGCTTCTCTCTCCTGTGGTTTTGTTTTTTGGAAGTAACATGTGTGCTTGTGTTTTGTTCATACAAAGGATACAACTCACTGTTCTTTACTTTGGAATGTTCCTCTTTGATCTTGATTTTATGGAGACAGACAACAAGTTCAGTCCTCCAGGCAGTTCTCGGTCTTCCCTCCTCCTTCCAGGATTCATCTTGGTTTCTAAAAGGCTGTTCATCTTCTTCAAGCATGTTGTTTGATGAGACCCTACTTGGCTCTCTCAAGTCCCCCATTGGTTTCTGGAACAGAAGGAGAATCCTAATTAGTGAACTAGACAGTCTAAAGCACAAGTCTAGAGATGTGACTCAGAAGTCAACGCAATGGATGTTGTGGCACTGACTCACTCCCCAGAAGGGATACACAGGATCACAACCCTGCTCAGAAAATGTCTCTCAATCAGTGGTGTATATAAGCCATTTGCCATCCAGGGCCTTAAAATTTTGTCACCACATAACAACATTTAATGAAAAGATAAATATAAATAAAGAATATTTATTATCGCAAATAGAGTCACATATAGCTCAGCAGATCAGACCAGCACCACCCCCAATAAAAACCAGCATCCTCCAGATTTGGGGCATCCAGAGACAAAGCTGGTTGTTCAAATCTCCGCAATTCTCCCTTTGCAAAAAGGGCTGCCCACAACAGAAGAACCCCAAACACAGTCATCAGTTCCTAAAACCACCCCAAAGAAGATGACAACAAAAGGGTTTTGCAGCATCCCAATTAAAGTTATGTACGCTACCTACAATATTTATTTACTGCTATTCAACTAAAAGTGGTTAGTTAGTTGTAAACAAAGTGGTTTACAAAGAAAATGAAAAAATTAATAGCTAATTAATATCTAACTGGTCCCTGTCCACTGGTTATCCTGAAACACATAGCGATGTTTTTGCTCCTTTTTTTGTCTTGTCCTTCATGGTTTTGGGGTGTCCTATATTCTGGGTGAGCTTGTCCTTCTGTCCCCCAGGCCACCCTCCCTCCTTCCCAGCAGAGACTGCTCCCCGCCCTTCCCTTCCCTCTTCCATGAAGCCCCCTTCCTTGCTCTCCCTGGCCCCTCTTCCTCCTTCTCCCTTAGCTCTCCAGCCCCTGCACACAGGAGAGCAGCTGTGGATGGATCCTGGCTTCGCTACTACATCCTCCGTTTCTGAAATGTGGCAAACGTGGATCCTTCACCCTCTCCTTGCTTTCCTGGAGCTACTTGAGACAAGTACAGGGCACCAAGCTGCTGGCTACAATGCCATGTCACAGACCGGAGGGGGGGCATCGGGGCAGGCCGGCAGACAGGAGCCCTGCACAGACGGCAGTTGGAAGGCTCCCTGTCTCACCTTGGTCACTCAACCTGCCTGCCCACTCTCTGAATGGTGGCTTCTTTCCTCTGGAAACAGCTGATGTTGGGGGGCCTGAGGAGCAGGAAGTTTGGTACCCCCTCCATTGGGTACTCGTGGTATCCAGGCCGCCTGTCTTCCTTGGCCCCCCATTCAATTTGCCACTGCTCTCAATTAGGCAATGGGCAGAGTCACACTAGAAAGGACAGGAGAGGATCTGCAGAGTCTCCAGGTGATCACCCATCCTCCTTTTTTCACATTCTGCTGCCCTTGGGGCACTGAAGCCTTGATCACAAGGTAACACACTCAGGAGTCAGGATACATCTCATTCTTTCCTGGGCGCAAGTCTCATTGAGTAAATTGGGACTTACTTCTGAGTAGAGCTGGAGAGGCTGTGACATCATAGTGACATGACATCACTGTCAGATTGATGACATCATATCAAATCCTATGCAGTTAGGGAGTATGGGATGTGGGTGGCACAAGCAGTTAAGTCACTGTGCCTGTTAACCAGCAGGCCAGGGTTCGATTCCCGGGTCAGCCCCACAAGACAGGGTGAGCTCCTGTCCTTAGCCCAGCTCTGTGACGTCAGCTGGGTCCAATCGTATTGGCTCAGCCTTTCCATTGGATTAATTCAGTGGCGTGGAGAGGGGAGATTTGCTGCTTGCGTAACAGCCTATCCTCCATAACAATCCATCCCAGGCTTTCGTGCTTCGTATGCACCATATGCAGCACGATATCATAGTCTCTCAAGACTGACGGAGGCCTGCTTTTTAGATAGGGGGTCCTGGACAGACTACATTGGTACTTTGGAAGTCCAGTTGCTTGAATTTTGAGTGCTTTGAAAGATGAGCAACAATTTCTAAGCCATTCTGCCTTGAATAACGAGCAACGGCTAGGAACATTTGATTGTATTACTACGGTATTACTTAGTAACAAGGCAGACAAGGTCTCCTGCAACAGTTGCAAAGGGTTTTGCACCTTTTCCAATGGAGAATGTGTTCAATTTCTTTGTCAACCACTTTGTGAACTTTTAAGTTGAAAAGCAGTATATAGATACTATAGGTAGACAAAGCACCGTATCAATGATCTGCACTCAGCTCTGGATGTTCTAAGCATTAATTCTTTGATTTACCCACAAAGCCCACTTGTCCTTAGAAGCATCAATAAGGAAAAAAGATGAGAGAGAGAAAACAAGAAGAGGGAGGTAAGAGGCCAATCTGGTTGGTTCTTGATACTGATGTTGTTTCTACTTTTCCAGGTCAGACTTAAAATAGGGGATCAGCAATACCAAGCAATGGGGCCGCAGGTTGCCTCTCTCTTTTATGGTATGGTTCTGGTATACATGCAGTGCTGGATTTATGCATAAGCTGCAGAAGCTGCTATTATTATTATTATTATTATTATTATTATTATTATTATTATTATTATTATTATTATTATTATTATTATTATTATATTGAAAATCAAACATAAATACACAGCAAACAATTTCATGCTGGTTTCATTCACATCAGCAATCGGACCCTTCCCAAGAGTCTAGGACTGTTTGATATAGTGGCGTATAATTCTAGCTGAACCCAGTAGAGTGGCTTTCTGCAACTGGAAGAGTGATATTTTATCAATGCCAATAGTTTTCAGGTGCCTGCCAAGGTCTTTGGACACTGCACCCAGTGTGCCAATTACCACTGGAACCACCTGCACTGGCTTATACCAGATACGCTGTAATTCAATTCTTAGGTCTTGGTAGCAGGAGATCTTTTCCAGTTGTTTCTCCTCAATTCTGCTGTCACCTGGTATGGCGATGTCAACAAGCCACACGTGACTCCTTTCTATGATGGTGATATCTGGAGTCTTGTGTTCCAAGACCTTGTCTGTCTGTATCCTGAAGTCCCACAGAAGCTTGACTGCTCATTTGCAACCACTTTTTCAGGCTTGTGGTCCCACCAGTTTTTTGCCACTGGCAGATGATACTTTTGGCATAGATTCCAGTGGATCATCTGGGCAACAGATTGTGCCTCCGTTTGTAGTCAGTCTGTGATCTTCTTGCAGCCACTCAGAATGTGGTCGATGGTTTCATCCAGTTCTTTGCAGAGTCGGCATTTTGGGTCATCAGCTGATTTTTCAATTCTGACCTTGATGGCATTTGTCCTGATTGCCTGTTCTTGGGTAGAAAGTATGAGGCCTTCCGTCTCCTTCTTCAGTGTTCCACTCGTGAGCCACAACCAGGTCTTATCCTGATCCTCTTTTCCTTCGATCTTGGCAAGGAATTGGCCATGCAATACTTTATTCTGCCAACTGGCAGTCTGAGCCTGAATTGCACTTTTGCGATATTCATAGTTAGTCTGCTGCACTTTCAGCAACTTTCTCTTGCTGACTTCAGTCAGAGCAGATTCCTGGCTCTCTCGCACATCATCTACTAGGGCATGTTTTTCTTCTTCAACAGACTGCTTCACTTGCAACAGTCCTCTGCCCCCTGATCTTCTAGGCAGGTACAGCCTGTCAACATCACTACGTGGATGCAAAGCATAGTGAATGGTCATTAATTTCCTTGTTTTCCTGTCCAAGTCATCCAGTTCCTTTTGTGTCCAGTTCACAATGCCAGCAGTATACCTAACTACAGGTATGGCCCAGGTATTTATAGCCTTTATAATGTTGCCACCATTCAATTTGCTCTTCAAAATTTTTCTAACCCTTTGTATGTATTCTTTGCTGACCACAGTTTTTACATGCCCGTGCTTGATATTGTCCATCTGCAGTATGCCCAGATATTTGTAGGCTTCAGGTTGGTGGCATTTCATGGTTTGACCATTTGGCATTTCAATGCCATCACTTTCCGTGATCTTCCCTTTCTTTAGTGCCACTGTGGCACATTTGTCCAGGCCAGACTCCATGTTGATGTCGGTACTAAAGACTCGGACTGTATTGGTGAGTGACTGGATTTCTGCTTCTGACTTTCCGTGGAGCTTTAAATCATCCATGTATAATAAATGTGAAATTTTCTGTGAATTTTTGGCAGTTTGGTAACCCAGATTTGCTTTCTGTAGGATCACTGAGAAAAGGATCAGTGCGATGACAAACAGCAGTGGGGACAATGAGTCCCCCTGGAAGATTCCCCGTCTAATGTTGATAAGTCCATAACTTTCATTAACTACGAATAATTCCATCTTCCAGAGTTTCATTGCATTTTCAATGAAATTGGTTACATTTTTGTTGACCCCGATGGAGTCCAGACATTTTATGATCCAGCTGTGTGGCAATGAATCAAAGGCTTTTCTACAGTCAATCCAAGCCATGTGCAGATTGGTTTTTTGGCTTACAATTCTCTAATATCATTTTATCAGTCAGGAGCTGGTCTTTTGTGCCTCTACTTCTCCGTTTATTGCCTTTCTGCTCCACTGGTAAGATGTTATTTACTTCCAAGTAATCCTGAATCCTGTCAGCTATGATGCCTGTCAGCAGCTTGAACACGGTGCGTAGACACGTTATTGGCCTGAAGTTCCCTGGTGCTGTCCCTTTTGCTGGATCCTTCTGTATTAGTAGAGTCCTTCCAGTTGTTAACCACTGGCTGATTTACCTGTTCATAGCATTTCATTAAATAGTTCAGCCATTTTTCCATGCAGGCTAGTCAGGTATTTGAGCCAGAACCCATGGAGCTGATCATTACCAGGTGAAGTCCAGTTCTTAACTCTTTTCGCCCTCTGTCTGATCATTTCAGTTGTTATTTCCATCTGTTCCATTTTGTTCTTGGAGAAATGATCTTCAAACTCTTTTATCCACCCAGCACCTCTGTTGTAATCTTTCTCAGTTTCCCATAAGTTTTTCCAGAGTAGTCGCATTTTTCTCAGGTTTTATTACTTTTATATCTGCTTTCTGATTCAACACCTGATAGAACCACCTTTGATCTGACTGGAACATTTGATTTTGTCTGTACTGGATGATTCTGGCTTCATATCTTTCCATTTTTCTGGCTGTTGCTGTTACCTGCTGTCTTGTTACCTACAATTTCCATGGCTTCTTCAATCTTCCTTGTGTTCAGCCAGTACTTTTTGACCAGGTATTGCTTGATTTTGTCATTCTCAGTGTTTTCTCCTTCATGTTCTTTAAGTTACTTGCATCTGATCGCAAACTCTTGATCTTCAGTTCCAGTCTGATTTTCCATTTTGGTTTTCCAGTTGATTTTCTAGAGGACTTTGTGGTTCAATCCCCAGTTCCTCTGTTCCTATCACTGCTGTGCTGTAGGTGAGCTGATTTGTTTGTTCAATAGAAGTTATGTAAATTGTTGCAAGTGCAGCATTGGTGTCTTTTATTAGTGGTGCCAGGTGCTTTCTGGGTATATGTTTCAGAGCTTGAAGCCTTGTCCTTGAAGCCACTACAGGAGTCTGCTGTTCTTTAGTTTTGCAGCTTTTCCTTATTTCTTCCAGTTCAACATCACTGAAGATCTTATTCCGGACTATGAATCGTCTCTGGTCAGCCAGTCTAAGATGGGTTGTATTTGAATGTGGGAATTCTTGGTTCCAGGGTTGGTACATCCTCTTCTGGTAGCCACACTTTTCAGGTTCTGAATTGTAGTAGTTTTTCATGACGATCCGATTCTCTAAGATGGAGTATTTCTGCCGCTTTTGTGGTTGTCCATTTGCTGTTCCCTGATCCAGTAGACCACTTGTCGACGGATGTCCAGGATCAACAACATCTGCCACGGACCTTTTTATCTGGGGCAATGACTGAGCCAGTATAGACTTTGGATTCTTTTCTTTCACCATATTGATTCATGGGTATGGATGCAGCAGTGGATGTTCCCTCAGTGACTCTTCAGCCACACTGGGAAACACAGGGGTATTCAGGGCCTGCTTCCTCCTAGGCTTCTCCTCTAGTCCTTTGGTCCTCCAGTCCTGGACAGTCCCTCCTCCCAGTAGGTGTCGTCGTCGTCATATTTTATTAATGATCCATGATCAAACAGCATAAAACATGATCAATCAGATACAAAACTTAACATTTGTTGTCAATTAAAGCAGGCCTCCATCAGTCTTGGAAGACTATTGTATGGTGTTCGGCATTGCATACGCTGCATGCGAAGCACGAAAGCATGGGTTAGATTGTTATGGAGGATAGGCTGTTACCCAAGCAGCAAATACCCCCTCTCCACGCCACTGAATTAGTCCAATGGAAAGGGAGAGTCAATACGATTGGATCCAGCTGGCGTCGCAGGGCTGAGCTAAGGACAGGAGCTCACCCTGTCTTGTGGGGCCGACCTGGGTCTCAAACCCTGGCCTGCTGGTTAACAGGCACAGCATCCTAACTGCTTGCGTCACCCATAGCCACAATTATATACATAAAATAAATAAAATCAACAGCTATAAAATGTATCCAATCCAAAAGGTCCTGGGTCATTTAGAGTTTGTGGTTGGACTCTAGTGTCATCAACACTTTATGTAATTTCATTGCAGCCACTAGAAAACTGGCACAATGTTTAGACAACAAATCATTTGAACCAGCCAGTAACCATCTGAAGAAGCTGTAGCTTAGGGCCCCACTCTCTTGGAATCATGGAATTCATGCTTAGAACAACCAGACCTGAGTGCAGATCACTGATACAGTGACGTATCCGCTTCCATTTTTAAGACACGTGCACACAACACAAACACACAGACACCCAGGAGACAGGCTGGCATGTGTTTTGTACAGAAGTGAGAGCACAGGGCATGGTTCTGTCTTTGCCACCTCTGAGAGAATATTGTGGGAGAAAGTAACACATGGTTTGGAGAGAAAGAAGCTCCAAAAGCAACACCCCAGAAAACAACATTGTCCCACTTACAGCTTCTATTGCAGGCACGTCCAGGGAGGGCTGGAGTTTCAGGTAACAGATGTTGATTTAGGTTCTAAAAGAGCTGGTTCTAATTGGGCTTCCCAGGTCTTGGTAGAGCAGTATCAAAACAGGCAGGGTGACCAGATGACCAGAAAAACCTGGATTTGTCCAGATTTTTAGCCTCCTGTCCGGATGTCCTACATTTTGGCCTCATTGTCCTACATTTTGGCTTCATTTTGAAACTTTGTGATAGTGCACAGATAGTGCACATGATAGTGCACACCCTATCATGCCATATGGCATTGGATTCGTATTGAAGAGCAGAATCCAATGCAAAAATCAATTTGGAGATATCTCATTCCTATCAAAAGTTATGGTCAAAAAACAAAAAAATTACATTTTTGGGGAATTTTTTTTCAGCAGGTAGGAATTTTGGCCTGGGATTAGGAATTTTGGCCTTGGGATTCAGGAATTTTGGGTTTGGCATCTGGTCACCCTGCAAAACAGGTAGCTGGACTTCTCAAGCTAAGAGCACATTTGCTCCTTTCCTGTGTTGAGCTCCAGCAGCCTCTATGAGTCTACTTGGATCTGGAGCAGCTCAACTGCTGGCACAGATCGAGTAGAACCACATAGGGCTTTTTGGGAGCAGGTGGCAGATAGGATTCAACAGGAGCCTCCTTCACCATCTCCATCCCTTACTGGGCCTGAACCATCCTCATCCTCACTTTCCTGCTCCACGTTCTCTCCACCTTCCTCTGCCCCGGAGTAGCTTCTTGCCACACAGAGGAGGAAGGGATCATTGATGACTCCAGGCAGTCTTCCCTGCCATCACTTCCGCCTTTCTGCCCTCCAAAATATACCTTGGTGATATCCACCTTCCTGGCTCCTGTAGCCCTAAAGAAAGCCCAGTTATCTCTGTACTTGTGAAAATGGGTGACATTGACCTTGAAATAGGACTTACTTCTGAGTAGACAGGCTTGGGATTGCACTGTAACACAGGCAGTGCAGATGTTTGAGGCTCCCCCTGTTGTGTCCTCAGTTTCTTCTTCAGAGACATCAACTTTCCAACACCATCTCTGGGTCTTCTGGATCAGGTAGGGAGGCTGCAAAGAACCACTTCAGCTGCAAAATCCAGAAATTTTTCTTGGAATTTTTATTGCAAACCAGCAAAGTTGTCAACAAATAAAACACAATATTAAAGAATTGAAGATGTATGATGGAATGATGATATATTGATGTAAAAAAAGGCCCTCAGACCCTCAGTGCCAGGAAAGTGGAATAGTTGAAGCCCGTGCAGAGGTGCGGACCGCCTCCTCTCCGTTCAGCACCAGAAGGGACACTGCGCATGCGCCAGCTTTGATCACTGCACCGGGTGATCGCCCCTGCTTACTGGGCTCTGCCATGCAAAGATGTCCTGCAAGCCTGGTCTAGCAGGTCTGTTTGACCCCTGAAGACCAGCCTTGCCAGGCTGTGGGTCTTGCATGGGGGGGATGGCTGGGGGGGGGATTGATGCCTCTTCTCCCCTCCTGGTGGCATCTGCCAGATCTCCCCCTCCAGCTCACTGACAGATCCTGGGGACAGCTTCCTGGAGACAGCTTCATGGGGACCAGTGGCTTAGCTAGGCGGTGCAGTCGCACAGGGCTACAAGCTTTATGGGGGGAGCTACAAGCTGAGCTTGACACTAGTGACTAAAATTGTGACAAATGGGGTATGTATGAAGGATAACACCATCATGTTACAAATCACTGGAAAGATACTTTTATGCAGAATGCAATGAAAGAAACTGCATTGGAATATCTATATTCTATCAAAAGTTATGGCCAATTAAAATGAAAATATAGCCTGTGAAACAAAAGCAGATTTTCTTATCTCAAACTTTCCCATGTTACTGATGGCTCTGAGAGCCAATGAGCTGTAATTCAGATACTGTATGGAACTGATATGAATTCTCAGTACATATACTATATACATTCTCACTACATATACCATATACAGTACATATATCATAAAACCCCATGCTAACTGGATATACAGGCACTTCCAAGCAGTGCTCCTCTTCTACTTAGCAGGGAAGCAGCTTCCTCTTTGCTCTGGCAAGGCAGAAGAGCGGGCAACAAAATGTTATTTGGCTCCAGATAACAAATTTCATTAGCGTTTGCTTCAGCTATGCAAAAAGCAAAGCAAATGGTACTGAACTGTTGAGGAGGAGAAGGCAGGTTTAAAAAAAAAAATACCCAGGGATGTTGTCACTTCCAGTTGTGACATCCCTTCTGGGGCAACATTGTGAGCTTTGCACCAGGCTACATAATCATTAGCTACACCACTGGTGGGGACAGTGCTGAGCCACAGAGGGGGTCCTGGGCAGCCTGGAGGGGTCTTGTCCACAACTAAAATGTCCACAATATTGTGGGCTCCAGGCACAACTGGGCACTATTATTGTATAGTGCACCACTGAGCACTATGAGGCACTGTGCACTGAAGTGCACCAGGGGGCAGCAGTGAACACTGGTGGGGACCTGCAATCTCAACTGCTGCCCCAATGCAGTGGTGCCCTGTAGGGATGTTCATTTCCCACCAGTGCCCGCTGCTGCCCACTACTGCTCCCTGGAGCTGTTGGTGCCAGTGGTGCCCAGTGTCCGTTGGTGTCCACCACCCAGTGCCTGTGCCTGGTGCCTAGCCATGCTCGGAGCTCACAAATACAAAATTTTACTCCCACAATGGCAGGGTTCATTCTGCTGGTAAGCAATAAGTTTTCTGAGTAGTCAACATTAGAACATTAAAAGTTCAGGACCAGGTATTTTGAAGTGCAGGAAGCTTTTCCATCTTCAAATGAACATCCACATTGTAACTCCTGCACATTATAGGGACAAATAAAGGTTAACAAATAGTTTTTAGAAATTTCTGGCACAAAATTGTTCTAAGTGATGTCGCAGAACTGAGATTTCTTTGATACAATAATAAAAATACATAGAGAAAAAAATCACCAGTTTATTGGAATATATTGATATAAATATTAAAGACAAATAAAATGTGTATCTCAAAATATTTACTTCCGTTTATTTGTAATATCCCCGTCTCTGGTTTTAAAAACTCTGGAGGTATAAAAACATTGTTGACTCTTCCACAGATAGGAAACACTTCTGTTTTGTGTCATGAAGTGAGTGAACTAAACCTTCACCCACCTCAGACTGCTGGATGGCCTTAAAATCTAGTTCAGCCCAGAGACCGGAAGAGTTTCCACTGCCAGCTTTCTACAGCATCACTTCCATGAGAAGGCCCAATGGCTGCAAGTAATTCCACAGTGGAAAAGCCGGAATTTGTCTGGTTTATTCATGATACATTATTCCTACCAAGAATTAAAGCACAAGAACATAAATCAAAGTGATAATGCAGTAAAAACACTCCGTTAAAACTGCTCAAGCACCACAAACTTTTAGGTTCCATTTTTCATACAGAGCAACCATTTAGCCTGTGAAAGTAACTTGGAAGTTGAGAAATGCAGGCCCTAAACTGATCAGGGAATCAAGATATTCAGACAGGATTCCTAAGACAGGGTGGATTCCTACAATAGAAGAAGGAATAGTTGTGCTCAGGTTGAAAAGACAGGCACTTTCCATATTCCAGAGAGTCCTGAGGCATCGTCTCCTGCATTTTTCAAGGCTTGACTCATAAGCAGAGGCGTAATATGCCTAAAGCATGAAGTAGCCTTTCCTTGGGCACCATCACACAGGGGAGCACCAACCCACTTGCTTCAACTGCTTTCCATTTGGAAGAAGATGTGCTCTCTCAGCCCCTCACTCTCTGTCAGGCACAGCATCCATTCCTATAGCACCCATGACGGAGATGCCACACCTGACTGGAACTGAGGAACGGCCCCAAAGTTTGTGTACCCCAGCCCGGGAATTGTTCTGGGCTGCCTCCTGCTTTAAGCTGCATCTCTCCCTCTCTTCTCCTCCCTCTCACCAACCACCTTGTCCACTCCTTGCTTTAAAGAGAGACCGGAGCTCGAACAAGGAACTCTAACGCTTGCTCTTGGAGGAACCACATGTTGGGTCTCCTGGAAGGGACACCAAATGGCTGGAGAGTGATGAGGGACAGGAATAAGGGGGGAGAAAAGGAGGAGTTGGGGCAAGGAAGAAGAGGAGGAGGTGAGGGGTAGGAGAGTGAGTGAGGGAGCAGTACAAGGAGTGTTTGTGTTCTGATGGCCAGAGTGGGATGGGAGGCAACTCTGCCCATGTGCATGTGCCTCAGGTGTACTTGTGGGTGAGAAAGAGATGGTGTGTCTGTGAGTCTCTTCACTGTCTGTGTGTCTCTGGCAGGGTGATTCAGCAGGAGGTTGTTTCGAGACTGCAGTAAAGGAACTTGCACAGACTGTGGGAGTGAGTTCTTGTGTATGAGAGAGCAGAGAAAGCAGGATCCCCTCTCCACCCCTTCCCTCAACTTCAGAACCCTATGGGCTTCCTTCTTCATTATCTCCTTGGCTCCTGCAGGTGGGTAGTCTATGCTGCTGAACAGGCTCATGTGCTGTAACTATTTGGGAGTACAGTTGGGGTGCAGGCACCCTCTCAGTACCCAGTGGGGCGCTTGCCTGGCTGGCTGCCGAGGGGACACACTCCAACTGGCTTGGCATAGGGTGCCAACAGACAACACTCTGCTCTTCACCCAAACTATTGCTACAGCCTGGGACACTTTCCCCCTGCTCTGTAAGACGTCTCTGATGCAGGCTGAAGGTCCTTTCACATTTCGAGCATTTAAATGGTCTCTCACTTGTAGGAAGGGTTTTTTCTTGCCTGAAGCTCTTTCCACACTGAGAACATTTATCAAGTTTCTCTCTTTTATGGATTCTTAGATGGTGCATAAGATGTGATCTCTGAGCAAAGCTTCTGCTGCAGTGGGGGCATTTGTGAGGCTTCTCTCCTGTATGGGTCCTTTTATGAAAAAAGAGCGTTCCTTTCTGGCTGAAGCTCTGTCCACAATCAGTACATTGATAAGGTTTCTCTCCTGTATGGGTTCTTAGATGGCAAATAAGATGTGATCTCTGAGCAAAGCTTCTGCTGCAGTGGGGGCATTTGTGAGGCTTCTCTCCTGTATGGGTCCTTTTATGTAAAAAGAGGGTTCCTTTCTGGCTGAAGCTCTTTCCACAATCAGTACAATGATAAGGTTTCTCTCCTGTATGGGTTCTTAGATGGTCCATAAGATTTGATCTCTGAGCAAAGCTTCTGCTGCAGTGGGGGCATTTGTGTGGCTTCTCTCCTGTATGTGTCCTTTTATGAAAAAAGAGGGTTGTTTTGTGGCTGAAGCTCTTTCCACACTCAGTACATTGATAAGGTTTCTCTCCTGTATGGCTTCTTAGATGGTGCATAAGATTTGATCTCTGAGCAAAGCTTCTGCTGCAGTGGGGGCATTTGTGAGGCTTCTCTCCTGTATGGGTTCTTTCATGGGTTCTACAATTTGATCTCTGAGCAAAGCTTCTGCTGCAGTGGGGGCATTTGTGAGGCTTCTCTCCTGTATGGGTCCTTTTATGTAAAAAGAGTGTTCCTTTCTGGCTGAAGCTCTGTCCACAATCAATACATTGATAAGGTTTCTCTCCTGTATGGCTTCTTAGATGGCGCATAAGATCTGAATTCTGAACAAAGCTTTTGCTGCAGTGGGGGCATTTGTGTGGCTTCTCTCCTGTATGGGTTCTTTGATGTCTCATACAATGTGATCGGCGAGCAAAGCTTCTGTTGCAGTGGGGGCATTTGTGTGGCTTCTCTCCTGTATGGGTTCTTTCATGTGTTCTACAATTTGATCTCTGAGCAAAGCTTTTGCTGCAGTGGGGGCATTTGTGTGGCTTCTCTCCTGTATGGGTCCTTTTATGTAAAAAGAGGTGTCCTTTCTGGCTGAAGCTCTGTCCACAATCAGTACATTGATAAGGTTTCTCTCCCGTATGGGTTCTTTGATGTCTCATACAAGTTGATCGGTAAGCAAAACTTCTGCTGCAATGGGGGCATTTGTGTGGCTTCTCTCCTGTGTGGGTCCTTTGATGCAAACTGAGTTGATCATGCTGAGCAAAGCTCTTTACGCATTCTGAAGACGTGCAAGGTTCAGCCTCTGTGCCGACTGTTCCAGATTCAGACATGCTGAGCTGAGTGAAGCTCTCTGCAAGCAATGAGGCATTGTTCTGTTCTCCCTCTGTGTCGATGTTGTGAGGAGTGCCAGGACTCTTCTCTCTCTCTTCTGTTGGTTTGTCCTGTTCCTGGAGGGCTCCTCTCAGAGAAGGAACAGATTTATCCATCCTTTCCTCTGTGGTGCCCTCCTTTCCTCTCTTGCCCCCTTCTCCTTTCCCAACCACAGGGTGCCTTGCCTTCAGCTCTTTCCAACAACACATCCAATGTGTGTCCCCCTCATTTTCACTTTCAGGGACGTGTCCTGCAGGAAGGAGGAGAGACACTTATAAGACCCCAAAGAAAAACAAAGCCTGTCCCACAAATTATGCATAATTTGGGGTTGGATTAGATGACCTACTGGATCCCTTTGAACTCTATGATTCTATGTTTCAAAATTTTATACCATTTGCCCTAAGGTACTAAACTATACCCTCAGAAAGCATGTGCACTACCCTGGAAGCAGTTGCGTTCCTTGCGCCTTCGCTCTTGTGCAACTACAATCAAGTAACACTCAAGTTCCTTAACTTGGAAGAGCCTGACTCAAGGACTTATGGCAAAATCACAGTCACTCAACTTGAGTCTACTAGCATGGGGAGCACCAACTCTAAACTCTACTTGAGTCTTCACCACCTCCAAGTTTTCCCATCTCTGTTAAAGAGCTTGCTCTGGAGAGATGATGAGCTCCCTGAAGGGGAATTAAAAATAGAGCTGTGGATGGTCCAGAAGGGGTGTTTTAGAGTTCAATGATCAAAGGCACCTCCCTCCTCACCCAAGACGCTGAACTCTTCATCCTTTTCCTCCCTGAGGTCAGATGGATTCTTCTGGACTGCAGAGGAAGAGCTCCCACCTTCCACCTACAGGAGCAGAGACAGGATGTTTCAGGATAGAGCAGGATATTTGGGGTTGGCTTGTTGAGGGAGGGCTACAAGGAAGAGTACATACTGCAGAGCCCCTTCTTACTGTATTGTCTCTTCTTTGGCCATCATCATGAACCACAAGACTCATGGTCCAAACTGGGAACCAAGAGAGTCTAGACAAACTAATGAATATTCCCCCTGTATATGTATTTTTATAAGACCTTTTCCTCCTTATACTCTGCACTCAAGGCATCCAACACTAACAATGTACCAAAACTGCACATGCCAAATATGCATGGGAAAGCCAAGCACATGTACCCCAAGAGGGTGGTTCCCCAAACTTGGGGTGCCTGCAGAGAACTTTCTCTACCACATCCTAGTTGGCTGCAGACTGGATGGTGATGGGGCACAGAAGGGATCCTCTGCCCCAGATGTTAATTCCAGGGCAGTTTCAGATTCAAGGTCATCAAAGCTGAAGAGGGCAGTTTGACCCATTTGGAACTAGGTACCTGGTAAACTTACTGGCATATAGCCTGGTCTGAAGGTAAACGTTAGGATCAGAATGCCACCCCAAGTGTAACCCTCTGTGCTACAAATCACAACCAAAACCCTTACGGTGTGCCTCATGCACTGGCATGAAATTGGGGCATACAGGACTTCATTTACAGTGACAGTGAATCTGTGGTAGATGGAAACCTGTCAATGAAACCAGAAATCCCACACATCCAAATTTCACACCAGAGCATGAGGATCATGGTGAGGAAGGGCATGACTCAATCTTGACTGAATGGGATCCCTTGTCGACTGCTGATGCACTCACATCAGATGGCCAGGAATATCCAAAAATGAATGAGGGAGTTGAGGCAAGTCAGAGCAATAATAGACATACCTTCAAGCAACACTTTGTCAAGAACAAGAGCTTCACATCTTGTCTTGTGCGAAGGGAAAAACTACCTTATCCAGGCAAAAATATCCAAAACTCCACTTAAAGAATCCTAGAGTTGGAGGGAGTCCAAGAGTTCATCTAGACCAATCCCCAACCTGTAACAGGTGAACAGAGGCAGCAGGTGAACAAGGCTAATGAAGAAGGAAACAGCTCACCTGCTTTCCCCATCCACCTGACTTCTGTTGCCTCCATAAGAAAGCTTTGGCAAGGGCCATTGCCTTGGAACAGGTCTGTGGACCACATTCTCCCAGCCAGCTTTGCAACTCCAGTGGAAGGATTGTAAGGGTCTGCTCTGATGTGGGCTTCTTGGCCCCTTCTTTCTGAGGACTCCTGGGTGTTTCTGTCTTTTGTTCAAAGGAGGCCAACAAGGCCTTTGCCTCTTGCCAGAGGGCAGCCTCCTCCAGCACCTCCTGGGACCTCACTCTCTCCAGAAACTCCTGCCATTGGCCATCCCACCTCTGAGCCTGTTCTGCAAAGTGGCCCTTTCGCTCCGCTTCCTTCTTTGGAGGGGATTCCCCCACACTCCTGGGCTACAGGTCAGGAGATGCATCTCCCGTTTCTTCTGGTCTGTTCTTTTTGGGGCGGACTGTGGGGTTTTGCTTCTTTATGGGACAAGTCACAAAATAACACCAAGCTGCAGAAAGTTGTAAAAAGAAACAAATGGGAACAAAAGCAATGCAAAAATGGCAAAAAGAAAGAGCACGGAAAAGCACTACGAAGGATGAGAAGGGTGTTCAGCAGCCTCTCCTCCAGGATCTCCTGCATCCACACTCAGGAGTAGCCAAGTGAAAAGGGTTGCCATATGTCCTGGTTTTCACAGATTGTGCTCACATACTGGCAAGTTTGACAAGTAGTCGTGTCCTGGTTTTGTGGGAGAGAATCATGGCAAACCTACAAGTGAAAGCTCCCCCCTCCCCCCCGGCAGTGGCTCAGTGTGCACTGTGCCTGTCGATGTGAAGATTGCCAGGTCAGCGATTAGAGACCTGAGTACTTCAAGATAGAGTGAGCTCCTGTCATTGGCCCAGCTCCTGCCAACCTAGCAGTTTGAAAGCATCCAAATGCAAGTAGAAAAATAGGTACCACCTCATTGAGAAGGCAAAGGCCATTTTAGGCTGCATTACGAGGACTGTAGCTTCCAAGTCACGAGAAGTTCTCGTTCCTCTTTATTCTGCATTGGTCAGACCTCACCTTGAGTACTGTGTTCAGTTCTGGGCACCTCACTTGAAGAAAGATGCAGCCAAACTGGAGCAAGTCCAGAGGAGAGCGACAAGAATGATCAGTGGGATGAAAGGGAAGCCCTACCAGGAAAGGTTGGGGGAACTTGGGATGTTCAGCCTGGAGAAGAGGAGGCTGAGGGGAGACATGATTGCCCTCTTCAGATACCTGAACCAGAGCGAGTACCTCACCCTAAAGTTGGTCACGAC
This sequence comes from Cryptoblepharus egeriae, assembly GCA_030015325.1. Classification (NCBI taxonomy): domain Eukaryota; kingdom Metazoa; phylum Chordata; class Lepidosauria; order Squamata; family Scincidae; genus Cryptoblepharus; species Cryptoblepharus egeriae. The sequence continues at coordinate 3,084,902 of JAREYC010000002.1, forward strand.
TAGCAGTGCAACCTGCGGAGGATCTCTTTCACAAGTGAAGGTTATTTCAACAGCCCCATAGGTAGGAACCTGCAAAAGGCAAGGTTATTTTTCCTGGCAAAGGATAACACCCCTTTGTAAGGAGAAATAACCTCACCTTTTGCAGGCCCCTCCCTAGAGGTGTTCCTCAGCATGTAATTAGTCTGTACAAAACCTTCCCACACAATATTATTATGGCACCCAGCCTTTAAAAGGGGACTGAACTGATAAACGAGGAAACTGTTGCTGCTTACAAGCCTTGAGGGGTCTGAGCAACTTCTAGGCTCCAGAACTAGAGCAAATGTTCCCCAAGGCTTTCGCTGTCCCCTGTAACATACAGAAAGCTGAACCAGTTGAGCCCCTGGCCTGATCCTGCAGGGCTCTTCTTAGCCTCCCCAGAAGAGCATCTCTGTGACACATCTTAAGAAGGTCTGCAACTTCCTTACAAGTCCCTCATTGTTCCAAGTCATAGCTTGGAGGGACACAATGCTGCCATCCTGATGAAGATAAGTCATCAACAAGAGAAGAGCCCTGCTGGGCCAGAGCTGGGCTCCATCCATTCTCCATCCCCTGCTTTGCACAACGGCCACGGATGCTTCAAAGGCATTAAAGGGAGAAGCTGGTTCAGCTACTTCTCCCCATTGCTCTGCAGCAAGTGGCAGTCAGAGAGAGATAAAGTGTCCATGAAGCTGGAGGTTCCGTTTTAATCGAAAGGACAAATTCATTCTCAATTATTTATTTTATTTAATTTATTTCATTAATTTATATCTCGTCTTTCCTCACCTGCAAGAGTGAGCTCAAGGTGGCAAACATCACTCAGAATAAAACACCATTAGCTCTGACAGGAGAACCTGATCAAATTATAGAAACTACCCATTATTATTATATTATTATTTTTAATATTATTTATTTATTCCATGTTTAATTATTGAGGGGCCACATTCTCCTTCTCTGATAGTGCTAATGTTTCTTAGAACATTTAAGAGACCAACTTTGACAAAAGCTTTTTTCTTTTTTTTAATCCAAGTGATTTTAACACCACCCTTCTTTATTTTCATGACCATGATATAGGCTGAAATCCTAAAGAGACTTTTGTGGGAGTAAGACCCATTGAACACAAAGGTTCTTACTTTTGAGTAGACATGGTTAGTCTTGTGCTCATAATCATCCACTATGTTTTCAGTAAGAGGTCCATTACAGGGAACTGTATGTAAATTATTTTCTGGACTGAAGGAAACTCTTAATTCATAGTAGGGCCCTCTTCTCTTTCCCTACAAGTGCTAAATTGAATTGGAAACCTTAAGTGAGAGGTTTTAACAAGGTTTTTTGTGTGTTTTCTTGGTAGTACTAACCTCTTCCTTTTTCATGACAGTGATATACCCTCCTTCACTAAGAATCCCTTAGAAGATAATTCAGTTCTCTTTAACACAGAGTTTAAGGGCAGGACAGAGTTTTTCCCACTTGGGTACTGTAGATCCCATCAACAACATTCAACACAGAAACCACCACATCCTTTTATCACTTGCCTGGTCCAAAGGAGGAGAAAAGCAGCTTCACTTGCTTGCCTTCCTAGCTCCTTTCTGGAGATGCAAAACCTTCCCCTTCATTCACCCAGATCTGTCTCCCTCCCCTATATATGACCAGGTTCCAGCCTGAATAAGGCCACACACTGATGGATCACACTGATGATCTTTGAGCCTCTTTTATAGGCTCAAAGATTTCCTTCTCTTAATAGAGTAGCAGCTGTTTGTTATTTGGGGTTTAGTTGGCTTCCTGGGATTTGTAGTTCACCTGAGGAAGACACCTGGTCAGAACTGAGAAACCCAACAGACAACTGGAGAAAATACCAGAACTAGGTATCCTCCTAGAACTACATAACACCTAAAGTAGTAGACTGAATGTTGGAATGGTTTCGACAGACAAAAGAAAATATTTCTTTACTCAATGTGTAGTTAGTCTGTGGAACTCCCGGCCACAGGATGTGATGATGGCATCTAACTTAGATGCCAATCTAAAAATAGCCCAAATTGCATAAATTTGAATTTTCGGACTCTGGATCCGGATGGTCATCTAAGGGTTACGAAGGGATTGGACAGAATCCTAGAGGAATCTTACAAGCCATGAGGGGTGTGTGTAGAGATGGACAGCCTCCAAACGCCAGATGTAAGGTAGGGCACCTGCCTATCTTCTGTGCTCTCCAAGGCATCTACTGGGCCACTGCATGATACAGGAAGTTGGACTAGATCAGGGTGTCCAGACGTCCAGAACTGCCCGGACACATCCGGATAACAGCAGGGGGTCTGACAAGATAGGGTGGATGTAGGTCTTATTTCCACCCATACTCTTTCCATGCATTCCATGTATCCCCTTTCCTTTGGTCTGCTGTTTAAGTAGCATTCCATTAATTCCAGGTTCTCTTTTCTCATCCATTTATGGTTTGTTCCAGTAGCCCACTTGTCATCAGATTGTCCTGGTTCCTCAGCATCTGACATGGACCTTGTTAGTCCGGGCGACGTCTGAGCCGGCATGACTCTCTTTGTTCGTTTTGCTCTCATATTATTTGAGGTAGGCAAATAAGGCATTAGGGAGTCTTGCCCAAGGACCCCTTACTGGAGTAAGAGGTTTCTAGACCAGGGTTGAACCCAAGTGGCTGTATGGGGATTTGAACCCTGATCCTTCAGCATTCTGGCTTTCCAAACCAGAGGCAGTGCTCTTAACCACTACACTACCCAGCTGCCCATTTACATATACATATGTGTGTGTGTGTGTGTGTGTGTGTATACACCTACACACACATACATACATGTATAGTGTATATATATACAGAGAGAGAGAGAGAGAGAGGTGCATCGTGTAACAAATTTAATTCATTCCAAAAGCATGTTTGTTACGTGAAACGTTCTTTATGCGAGGTGGATTTTCCCATAGGAAATAATGGAAAATCAGACAATTAGTTCCACACTCAAAAAACATTTATATAAAAATATTAACTGGATGTGAAAAAGATAACAAAACACTGTAAATCTACTTAGGCTGCAATTCTAAAGAAACTTTCCTGGAAGTAAGCCCCATTTAACATAACGGTACACATGGTTAGGAGGTTGCAATCAAAGACACTTTCCTGGGAGTAAGCCCCATTTGACACAATGGGGCTTACTTCTGGGTAGACACGGTTAGGAGGCAGCAATCAAAGACACTTTCCTGGGAGTAAGTCCCATTTGACACAATGGGGGCATACTTCTGGGTAGACACGGTTAGGAGGCTGCAATCAAAGACGTTTTCCTGGGTGTAAGCCCCATTTGACACAATGTGGCATACTTCTGGGTAGACACGGTTAGGAGGCTGCAATCAAAGACACTTTCCTGGGTGTAAGCCCCATTGAACACAGTCCTGATGCTTTTTAAAAGGGCTGCCGGCCAGAGTGTCTGCCCCAACAGCCAACAAGTGTGTTTGTTACATGAAGCACAGTTTGTTACGTGAAGCAGAATCCTAGAGAAATTTTTGTTACGTGGAACATACTTTATGTGAGGCATTTGTTAAGTAAAGGCGCCGCTGTGTGTGTATATACCATAACATGTAATATTGAATATATATATTTTTAATTGGATAATTTTAATAGAAATATAATATATAATTATATAATTAGTTCATTATATATGAATTAAATATATATTTAATTGTAATAATTCAATGTAATTTTTTTAAAATGTGGTCTGCCTTGGGATTTTTTGTGACTTTGGGAGGTGTGACATCAGTTGAAAATCCCTGTATTAAAGAAGTCAGTCTTATATCCCCCAAATCAAGAGTAAATATGGGAGCACATAAGAGACTTTACTGCACCACCTAGTGAAAACCTATGGGAAATTCATATTGGAATCCAGAGTAAGTTGTTCTTATACCAGAACAAGGACTACCCATAGTTACTCTGGGTTTGGCCCTAAGTTGTGTTTCTGTACAAACTGTTACCATATTTGGCTGTGTGCTAAAGCCTGTTTTACCTGCATATGTAATAAGAATGTAAATCAAGCTTATGTATGTTCTGAGATTCTTTGTTCACAGCCCTTGGCTCTTACTCCAAGACTCAGGCTAAGTGTGTGTTGGACTGGGAACTTAGGAGCCTTTCCACCAACACCATGGCTGTTTTCGAATATTGAGGCGCACAAAAATTAGGCTGATGCTAGAGCCAAGTTTAGGAAGGTTTACTTAAAAATTCACGCAAGTTCATATTTACATCATCTGGTTTTCAGCGGAGTCCGTATTACTTAAAGTGGACCAGGAGCCCTTGTAGCTGCTCCTGCTTCCATGGAGGAAAAGGAGTGAGTGCAACTGTCATGATACTTCAGTGACAGTTGGAACAACTCAACACCTGGTCCAACTGCAAGACATTATCAGATGTGGGCATTCAGCGATCTTTCAACTTGCACCTATATGGTTTTTTCCCTTTGTGGTTTCTTAGATGTAAAGAAAGGTGTGTTTTCTGACTAAAGCTCTTTCCACACTCTGAGCATTTATATGGTTTCACCCCTGTGTGGGTTCTTTGATGCACAGTCAGGTGTGAGCTGCAACTGAAGTTCTTTCCACACTGCAAACATTTATATGGCTTCTCTCTCATGTGGCTTTTTTGGGGGGGAAGTGACACGCGTGCTTGTATTTGTTGTTTCTTCATGCAAAGGATATACCTCACTGTTCTTTACTTTGGAATGTTCCTCTTTGATCTTGATTTTATGGAGACAGACAACAAGTTCAGTCCTCCAAGCAGTGCTGGGTCTTCCCTCCTCCCTTCCTGATCCATCTTGATGTCTAAAAGACTGTTCTTCTTCTTCAAGCATGATAATGTCTGATGAGATCCCACTTGGCTCCCTCAAGTCCTCCACTGGTTTCTGGAACAGAAAGAGAATCCTAATTAGTGAACTGGACACTCTAATGCACGAGTTGTTACTCAGAAGTCAACACCAATGGATGTTATGGCACTGACTCTCTCCCCAGAAAGGATATACATGATCACAGCCCTGCTCATAGACTGACTCTCATTCAGTGGCATACAATAAGCCATTTGACATCCAGGGCCCTAAGATTTTGTCACCCCATAACAAAATTTAATAAAAAATTAAATATAAAGAATATTTATTATCGCATACAGATTCACATATACCTCAGCAGATCACACCAGCTCCACCCCCAATAAAAAACAGCATCCTCCAGATCAGGAGCATCCAGAGACAAAGCTCGTTCTTCAAATCTCAGCAATTCTCCCCTTGCAAAAAGGGCTGCCCACAACAGAAGACCCCAAATTGTCATCGGTTCTTATGACCACACCAAAGCAGAAGCCAACACAAAAGGATTTTGCAGCATCCCAATGAAAGGTATGTACTCTACCTACAGGATTTATTACTGCTTTTCAACTAGTTAGTTGTAAAGAAAGTGGTTTACAAAGAAAATGAAAAAATTAATAGCTAATTAATATCCAACTGGTCCCTGTCCCCGGTTATCCTGAAACACACAGAGATGTTTTTGCTTCTTATTTTGTCTTGTTCTACATGGGTTTGGGGTGTTCTACATTCTGGGTGAGCTTGTCCTCTTCTCCACCAGGCCACTCTCCCTCCTTCCAAGCAGAGACTGCTCCCTGCCCTGGGGTGCAGGAGGAGAAGGATGGGGAATTTTTGTTAAGGTTTGTGAGGCCTGAAAGCCTGAACCAAAGAAATTTAGTTAGCTACAGATTACTGAGTGCTAAATGCAGCCACCTGGACATGCAGTAGTCATAGGACTAAGTCATATGACAAGGCAGCTGAACTGAGTCAGCAATTAGCATCGTGATTGGTGTAAAAACTGTATATAAACAATTAATGCTGACCAGGCTGTGTGGGTTGTTGTAGTGGAAGGAGTTGTGGTGTGTGTTTTGGTGTTGGTATGGAAGAAGATAATAAATCTGTGTTAGACTGAACTTTTGTCTCACGGCTTCTTATCTTGGCTGGACACAAGACTGGTAAGAAAAGCTTCTGGAAGGCGCTATACAAAAAGGCTCTCCACGTTCCTTTTGGGTGGAGAACACAACAATTTTAACCCTTGCAGTGCCTGCACCCTCTAAACCCTGCAACTCCTGATTTTTTTTCTTGTCACTCAGTCCCACCATTGATCCAATGAACCTTTAATTAACAATAGTTTGGTACATATAATGAATAAAAGTTGCATCAAGCTGCAGTATTTTAATTGTGAAAAGATGAATTGAGCTAGCAGTATATTGAATGACCATGAAATACAAAGAAATGCTTATCAACCTGTAGACTCCTGATTATTTTTTGTATCACTCAATCCCTGTGTGTGTGCGTTTGTGTGTATCTGTGAAGCAGTAAATGAGGCAGCACTCAAGACATTCTGTCAGGAAAAACCTCTGTTTACATATATATATTTACACAGCAGCCAGTCCAGAATCAGCAGACACTATAGCATAGTCGTGTGTCCAGTCCACGTGTCAAATTTGCACAAATCACCAGTCAGAGCATGTAATAACCATGAATGGTTCTGGCGCTCTCAAGTAGCTTCCTTCACTGAGGTGATTCTGAATCGCACGGAATCAACTTATATTCTGAGGGAAAATCACCTCAGGAAGGAGAGACTCTGCCGGCCAGTCAGTCAGAAGGTCTCTTCAGTTTCACCTCAGCTAAGGCTAGACAGGTATTTACAGCCTCACATAAAAGCTGAGACAACTTAGATTCTGAGGTAAAATCACCTCAGGAAGGAGAGACTCTGCCTGCCAGCCAGTCAGTTAGAAGGTCTCTTCAGTTTCACCTCAGCTAAAGCTAGACAGGCATTTACAGTCTCACATTAAAGCTGAGACAACTTAGATTCTGAGGGAAAATCACCTCAGGAAGGAGAGACTCTGCTGGCCAGTCAGTCAGAAGGTCTCTTCAGTTTCACCTCAGCTAAGGCTAGACAGGCAATTACAGCCTCACATAAAAGCTGAGACAACTTAGATTCTGAGGTAAAATCACCTCAGGAAGGAGAGACTCTGCTGGCCAGTCAGTCAGAAGGTCTCTTCAGTTTCACCTCACCTAAGACTAGACAGGCAATTACAGCCTCGCCTGTTTGACTTATTCTCCAGGCGTAGTGAGACTTTTCATGCAAAATAATTTTATCATCACTTGAAGCTCTTTCCGCACTCCCAACATTTATATGGTGTGTCCCCTGTGTGGGTTGTTAGATGCACAGTCAGGTTACCATTCACACTGAAGCTCTTTCCACACTCAAAGCATTTACAGTGGTACCTCACGTAACAGAATTAATTCGTTCCGGAGGCAGTTTCTTTACGTGAAACTTTCTTTACATGAAGCAGATTTTCCCATACGAAATAATGGAAATGCAGATGATTGGTTCCACAACCCCAAAAATATTTATATAAAAATATTAACATCATTAAAAATGATGACAAGACACTGTAATTGAATTCAAGACATGCATTCAATGGTCATGATCCTATGAAGTCTACTTAGGCTGCAGTCCTAAAGACACTTTCCTGGGAGTAGGAGTGGACCCATTTAACACAAGGAGGTAGACTTCTGGGTAGACATGGGTAGGAGGCTGCAATCAAAGACACTTTCTTCTGTAATCCAAGACACTTTCCAAGTGTCTCCCACTTTCTCCTTCTCTTCATCCTGAGCCGCCGCCACCTCCCCCTCCCCCCCTCTTCCCCCCTCCCCTCCTCTCCCCCCCTCCCCTCCTCTCCCCCCCTCTTCCCCCCTCCCCTCCTCTCCCCCCCTCTCTCTCTCTCCCCCCCTCTCCCCCTCTCTCTCTCTCCCCCCTCTCCCCCCTCTCCCCCCCTCTCTCTCCCCCCCTCTCTCTCCCCCCTCTCCCCCCTCCCCCCCTCTCTCTCTCTCCCCCCCCTCTCTCTCCCCCCTCTCCCTCTCTCCTGGCTGGCCCTGAGCTGTTCCCTCTTCTCCACTGCTGTTCTCTCCTTCTGCCCAGCGGCTGTCTGGCCATATGAGGAACAGCATGGAAGTGTTGCTTTCACAATGGGCAGAAGCGCTAGGCAGCCCTGACACTTTTTAAACAGGTTGCTGGCCAGCGCGTCTGCCCTAACTGCCAACGAATGTTTTCTTTACGTGAAGCACTTTCTTTACCTGAAGCAGAATCCTAGAGGAAATTTTTTTTTGTTACGTGAAACTTACTTTACGTGAGGCATTCTTTACATGAGGTGTCACTGTATATGGTTTCTCTCCCATGTGGGTTCTGAGATGTAAGGTTTGTACTAGGCTACATGATCATTAGCTACGCCACTGGTGGGGACAGTGCTGAGCCACAGAGGGGGTCTTGGGCAGCCTGTTCTGCCCTCCTGGAGGGGTCTTGTCCACAACTAAAATGTCCACAATATTGTGGGCTCCAGGCACATCTGGGCACCAGGTACCACTGAGCACTATGAGGCACTGTGCACTGAAGGGCAACAGTGAAAACCGGTGAGGACCTGCAATGTTACCTGGTGCCCCAATGCACAGTGGTGCCCTGTAGGGATGTTCATTTCCCACCAGTGCCCACTGCTGCCTACCACTGCTCCCTGGTGCTGTTGGTGCCAGCGGTGCCCAGTGTCCATTGGTGTCCACCACCCAGTGCCTGTGCCTGGTGCCCAGCCATGCTCGGAGCCCACAAATACAAAATTTTACTCCCACAATGGCAGGGTTCATTCTGCTAGTAAGCAATAAGGTTTCTGAGTAGTCAACATTAGAACATTAAAAGTTCAGGATCAGGTATTTTGAAGTGCAGGAAGCTTTTCCATCTTCAAATGAACATCCACAGTGCAACTCCTGCACATTATAGGGACAAATAAAGGTTAACTAATAGTTTTTAGAAATTTCAGGCACAAAATTTTTCTCAGTGACTTTGCAGCACTGTGATTTCTTTGATACAATGATAAAAATAGAGAAAATAATCACCATTTATTGAAATACATTGACATAAATATTAAAGACAAATAAAATGCGTGTCTCAAAATGATTTACTTCCATTTATTTGTAATATTGTATCCCCGTTTCTGGTTTTAAAAACCCTGGAGGTATAAAAACATTGTTGACTCTTCCACAGATAGGAAACACTTCTGTTTTGTGTCATGAAGTGAGTAAACTAAACCTTCATCCACCTCCGACTGCTGGATGTCCTTAAAATCTAGTTCAGCCCAGAGACCGGAAGAGTTTCCACTGCCAGCTTTCTACAGCATCACTTCCATGAGAAGACCCAATGGCTGCAAGTAATTCCACAGTGGAAAAGCTGGAATTTGTCTGGTTTACATTATTCCTACCAAGGAATATCCTGATTATTCCTGATACATTATTCCTACCAAGAATTAAAGCACAAGTACATAAATCAAAGTAATAATGCAGTAAAAACACTCCGTTAAAACTGCTCAAGCACCACAAACTTTTAGGTTCCATTTTTCATACAGAGCAACCATTTAGCCTGTGAAAGTAACTTGGAAGTTCAGAAATGCGGGCCCTAAACTGATCAGGGAATCAAGATATTCAGACAGGATTCCTAAGACAGGGTGGATTCCCTACATTAGAAGAAGGAATTGTTGTGCTCAGTTTGAAAAGACAGGCATGTTCCATGTTCCAGACAGTCCTGGGGCATTATCTCCTGCCCTTTTCAAGGCTCGACATATAATCAGAGGCGTAACATGCCTAAAGCATGAAGTAGCCTTGCCATGGGCACCATCACACAGGTGGGCACCAACCCACTTGCTTCAACTACTTTCCATATGGAAGAAGATGTGCTCTCTCAGCCCCTCACTCTCTGTCAGGCACAGCATCCATTCCTGTAGCACCCATGATGGAGATGCCACACCTGACTGGAACTGAGGAACGGCCCCAAAGTTTGCATACCCCAGCCCGGGTATTGTTCTGGGCTGCCTCCTGCTTTAAGCTGCATCTCTCCCTCTCTTCTCCTCCCTCTCACCATCCACCTTGACCACTCCTTGGTTTAAAGAGAGGTTGGAGCTCGAACAAGGAACTCTAACGCTTGCTCTTGGAGGAACCACATGTTGGGTCTCCTGGAAGGGACGCCAAATGGCTGTGGAGCGATGAGGGGCAGGAATGAGGGGGGAGAGAGAAGGGAGGAGTTGGGGCGAGGAAGAAGAGGAGGAGGTGAGGGGTAGGAGAGTGAGTGAGGGAGCAGTACAAGGAGTGTTTGTGTTCTGATGGCCAGAGAGGGACGGGAGGCAACTCTGCCCATGCGCATGTTCCTCATGTGTACATGTGGGTGAGAGAGAGAAGGTGTAACTGTGAGTCTCTTCCCTGTCTGTGTGTCTCTGGCCGGGTGATTGGGCAGGAGTCTGTTGTGAGACTGCAGTAAAGGAACTTGCACAGGCTGTGGGAGTGAGTTCTTGTGTATGAGAGAGCGGAGAAAGCAGGGTCCCCTCTCCATCCCTTCCCTCACCTTCAGAGTCCTGTGGACTCCCTTCCTCATTCTCTCCATTTCTCCTGCAGGTGGGTAGTCTACGCTGCTGAACAGGCTCATGTGTTGTAACTACTTGGGAGCACAGTTGGGGTGCAGGCACCCTCTCAGTACCCAGTGGGGCGCTTGCCTGGCTGGCTGCCGAGGGGACACACTCCAACTGGCTTGGCATAGGGTGCCAACAGACAACACTCTGCTCTTCACCCAAACTATTGCTACAGCCTGGGACACTCTCTCCATGTTCTGTAAGACGTCTCTGATGTAAGCTGAAGGTCCTTTCACATTTCGAGCATTTATATGGTCTCTCACTTGTAGGAAGGGTTTTTCCTTGCCTGAAGCTCTTTCCACACTGAGAACATTTATCAAGTTTCTCTCTTGTATGGATTCTTAGATGGTGCATAAGATGTGATCTCTGAGCAAAGCTTCTGCTGCAGTGGGGGCATTTGTGTGGCTTCTCTCCCGTATGGGTCCTTTTATGTAAAAAGAGGTTTCCTTTCTGGCTGAAGCTCTGTCCACAATCAGTACATTGATAAGGTTTCTCTCCTGTATGGGTTCTTAGATGGCAAATAAGATGTGATCTCTGAGCAAAGCTTCTGCTGCAGTGGGGGCATATGTGAGGCTTCTCTCCTGTATGGATCCTTTTATGTAAAAAGAGGGTTGTTTTGTGGCTGAAGCTCTTTCCACACTCAGTACATTGATAAGGTTTCTCTCCTGTATGGGTTCATAGATGGCACATAAGATGTGATCTCTGAGCAAAGCTTCTGCTGCAGTGGGGGCATTTGTGAGGCTTCTCTCCTGTATGGGTCATTTTATGAAAAAAGAGGGTTGTTTTGTGGCTGAAGCTCTTTCCACACTCAGTACATTGATAAGGTTTCTCTCCTGTATGGGTTCTTAGATGGCGCATAAGATCTGACCTCTGAACAAAGCTTCTGCTGCAGTGGGGGCATTTGTGTGGCTTCTCTCCTGTATGGGTTCTTTGATGTCTCATACAACTTGATGGGTCAGCAAAGCTTCTGCTGCAATGGGGGCATTTGTGTGGCTTCTCTCCCGTATGGGTTCTTTGATGTCTCATACAATGTGATCGGTGAGCAAAGCTTCTGCTGCAGTGGGGGCATTTGTGAGGCTTCTCTCCTCTGTGGGTCTTTTGATGTAAACTGAGTTGATCATGCTGAGCAAAGCTCTTTACGCACTCTGAAGACGTGCAAGGTTCATCCTCTCTGCCAACTGTCCCAGATTCAGACATGCTGAGCTGAGTGAAGCTCTCTGCAAGCAATGAGGCCTTGTTCTGTTCTCCCTCTGTGTCGATGTTGTGAGGAGTGCCAGGACTCTTCTCTCTCTCTTCTGTTGGTTTGTCCTGTTCCTGGAGGGCTCCTCTCAGACAAGGAACAGATTTATCCATCCTTTCCTCTGTGGTGCCCCCTTTCTTCTGGTGCCCTCCTTTCCTCTCTTGCCCCCTTCTCCTTTCCCAACCACAAGGCTTCTCATCTGTCTTGTCTTGTCTTTCTTCTTCTTCTGTCTTGTCCACAAAGTCTCTTGTCTTCTTCAGATGTTTCCCTTTCCTGTGGTGCCCTCCTTTCCTCTCTTGCCCCCTTTTCCTTTCCCAACCACAGGGTGTCTTGCCTTCAGCTCTTTCCAACAACATCCAATGTGGGTCTCCCTCATTTTCACTTTCAGGGACGTGTCCTGCAGGAAGGAGGAGAGACACTTATAAGACCCCAAAGAAAAACAAAGCCTGTCCCACAAATTATGCATAATTTGGGATTGGACTAGATGACCTACTGGATCCCTTTCAACTCTATGATTCTATGTTTCAAAATTTTATACCATTTGTCCTAAGGTACTAAACTATACCCTCAGGAAGCATGTGCACTACCCTGGAAGCAGCTGCGTTTCCTTGCGCTTTAGCTGTTGTGCAACTACAATCAAGTAACACTCAAGTTCTTTAACTTGGAAGAGCCTGACTCAAGGACTTATGGCAAAATCACAGTCACTCAACTTGAGTCTACTAACATGGGGAGCACTGACTCTAAACTCTACTTGAGTCTTCACCACCTCCAACTTTTCCCATCTCTGTTAAAGAGCTTGCTCTGGAGAGATGATGAGCTCCCTGAAGGGGAATTAAAAATAGAGCTGTGGATGGTCCAGAAGGGGTGTTTTAGAGTTCAATGATCAAAGGCACCTCCCTCCTCACCTAAGACGCTGAACTCTTCATCCTTTTCCTCCCTGAGGTCAGATGGATTCTTCTGGACTGCAGAGGAAGAGCTCCCACCTTCCACCTACAGGAGCAGAGACAGGATGTTTCAGGATAGAGCAGGATATTTAGGGTTGGCTTGTTGAGGGAGGGCTACAAGGAAGAGTACATACTGCAGAGCCCCTTCTTACTGTATTGTCTCTTCTTTGCCCATCATCATGAACCACAAGACTCATGGTCCAAACTGGGAACCAAGAGAGTCTAGACGAACTAATGAATATTCCCCCTGTATATGTATTTTTATAAGACCTTTTCCTCCTCATGCTCTGCACTCAAGGCATCCAACACTAACAATGTACCAAAACTGCACATGCCAAATATGCATGGGAAAGCCAAGCACATGTACCCCAAGAGGGTGGTTCCCCAAACTTGCGGTGCCTGCAGAGAACTTTCTCTACCACATCCTAGTTGGCTGCAGACTGGATGGTGATGGGGCACAGAAGGGATCCTCTGCCCCAGATGTTAATTCCAGGGCAGTTTCAGATTCAAGGTCATCAAAGCTGAAGAGGGCAGTTTGACCCATTTAGAACCGAGTACCTGGAAAACTTGCTTGCATATAGGCTGGTCTGAAGGTAAACATTAGGATCAGAATGCCACCTCAAGTGTAACCCTCTGTGCTACAAATCACAACCAAAACCCTTACGGTGTGCCTCATGCACTGGCATGAAATTGGGGCATACAGGACTTCATTTACAGGGGCAGTGCATCTGGGGTAGATAGAAACCTGCCAATGAAACCTGAAGTCCCACACATCCAAATTTCACACCAGGGAACTAGGATCATGGTGTTGAAGGGCATGAATCACTTCTCTCTTGATGGAATGGGATCCCTTGTCGACTGTTGATGCAACCACATCAGATGGCCAGGAATATCCAAAAATGAATAAGTGAGTTGAGGCAAGTCAGAGCAATAACCTTCAAGCAACACTTTGTCAAGAACAAGAGCTTCACATCCCAGCCCAGTCTTGTGCGAAGGGAAAAACTACCTTATCCAGACAACAACATCCAATACTCCACTTAAAGAATCCTAGAGTTGGAGGGAGCCCAAAAGATCATCTAGACTAATGAAGAAGGAAACAGCTCACCTGCTTTCCTGGTCTACCGGACTTCTGTTGCCTCCATAAGAAAGCTTTGGCAAGGGCCATTGCCTTGGAACAGGTTTGTGGACCACATTTCCCCAGCCAGCTTTGCAACCCCAGTGGAAGGATTGCAAGGGTCTTCTCTGGAGTGGGCTTCTTGGCCCCTTTTTTCTGAGGACTCCTGGGTGTTTCTGTCTTTTGCTCAAAAGAGGCCAACAAGGCCTTTGCCTCTTGCCAGAGGGCAGCCTCCTCCAGCACCTCCTGGGACCTCACTCTCTCCAGAAACTCCTGCCATTGGCCATCCCACCTCTGAGCCTGTTCTGCAAAGTGGCCCTTTCGCTCCGCTTCCTTCTTTGGAGGGGATTCACCAACACTCCTGGGCTGCGGGTCAGGAGATGCATCTCCCGTTTCTTCTGGTCTGTTCTTTTTGGGGCGGACTGTGGGGTTTTGCTTCTTTATGGGACAAGTCACAAAATAACACCAAGCTGCAGAAAGCTGTAAAAAGAAACAATTGGGAACAAAAGCAAAGCAAAAACGGCAAAAAGAAAAAGCACGGAAAAGCACCACAAAGGATGAGAAGAGTGTTCAGCAGCCTCTCCTCCAGGATCTCCTGCATCCACACTCAGGACTAGCCAAGTGAAAAGGGTTGTCATATGTCCTGGTTTTCACAAATTGGCAGGTTTGACAAGGAGTCCTGCCCTGGTTTTGTGGGAGAGAATTATGGCAAACCTACAAGTGAAAGGTCCCCCAGTGGCTTAGTGTGCACTGTGCCCAGGGTGACAGGATGCCAAACCCAAAATTCCTGAACCCCAAGGCCAAAATTCCTACCCTCTGAAAAAGATTGCCAAAGAAGTATTTTTCTTGTTTTTATTGACCATAACTGTTTTTTGACCATAACTTTGGATAGGAAGGAGATACCTCCAAACTGATTTTTGCATTTGATTCTGCTCTTCAATATGAATCCAACAACATATGACATGATGGGGACTGTGCACTATCATGAAGTTTCAAAATGAAGCCAAAATGTAGGACAATGAAGCCAAAATGTAGGACACTCGGACAGGAAGCGAAAAATCTGGACAAATCCGGGTTTTTCCGGTCATCTGGTCACCCTGACTTTTCCTGCCCATCTGAAGATTGCCAGGTCAGCAATTTGAGACAGAGTGAGCTCCTGTCACTGGCCCAGCTCTTGCCAACCTAGAAGTTTGAAAGCATCCAAATGCAAGTAGAAAAATAGGTACCACCTCAGTGGGAAGGCAAGGCCATTTTAGGCTGCATTAAGAGGACTGTAGCTTCCAAGTTGCGAGAAGTTCTCGTTCCTCTTTATTCTGCATTGGTGAGACCTCACCTTGAGTACCGTGTTCAGTTCTGGGCACCTCACTTTAAGAAAGATGCAGCCAAACTGGAGCAAGTCCAGAGGAGAGCAACAAGAATGATCAGTGGGATGGAAGGGAAGCCCTACGAGGAAAGGTTGGGGGAACTTGGGATGTTCAGCCTGGAGAAGAGGAGGCTGAGAGGAGATAGGATTTCCCTTTTCAGATACCTGAACCGGGATGAGCACCTCCCCCTAGAGTTGGTCACGACTAGCAGTGCAACCTGCGGGGGACCACTTTCACATGTGAAGGTTTTTCAACAGCCCCATAGGTAGGGACCTGCAAAAGGCAAGGTTATTTTTCCTGACAAAGGATGACACCCTTTTGTCAGGATAAATAACCTCACCTTTTGCAGGCCCCTCCCTAGAGGTGTTCCTCAGCATGTAATTAATCTGTAGAAATCCTTCCCACACAATGTAATTATGGCACCTGGCCTTTAAAAGGGGACTGATCTGATAAGCGAGGAAACTGTTGCTGCTTACAAGCCTTGAGGGGTCTGAGCAACCTCCAGGCTCCAAAACTAGACCACCACAGAGCTATACCAAGTGATCCCCAAGGCTTTCGCTGTCCCCTGTGGCATACAGAAAGGTGAACCAGTTGAGCCCTTGGCCTGATCCTGCAGGGCTCTTCTTAGCCTCCCCAGAAGAGCATCTCTGTGACACAGCTTAAGAAGGTCTGCAACTTCCTTACAAGCCCCTCATTGTTCCAAGTCATAGCTTGGCAGGACACAATGCTGCCATCCTGATGAAGATAAGTCATCAACAAGAGAGGAGCCCTGCTGGGCCAGGGCTCCATCCAGACTCCATCCCCTGCTTTGCACAGCGGCCGCAGATGCTTCAAAGGCATTAAAGGGAGAAGTTGGTTCAGCTACTTCTCCCCATTGCGCTACAGTAAGTGGCAGTCAGAGAGAGATAAAGTGTCGGTGAAGCTGAAGGTTCTGTTTTAACCGAAAGGACAAATTCATTCTCAATTAGCTCTGAAAGCAGAACTAGATCCAATTGTAAAAACTTCCCATTATTATTATATTATTATTTTAATATTATTATTATTTATTCCATGTTTAATTTCTCTGAAATCCTAAAGAGACTTTTGTGGGAGTAAGAGGGCCTTTGTGTAAGAACACAAAGGTTCTTACTTTTGAGTAGACATGGTTAGGCTTGTGCTCATAATCATCCAATATGTTTTCAGTAAGAGGACCATTACAGGGAATTGTATGTAAATTATTTTCTGGACTGAAGAAAACTCTTAATTCATAGAAGGGCCCTCCTCTCTTTCCCTACAAGTGCTAAATTGAATTGGAACCCTTAAGAGAGAGGTTTTAACAAGGTTTTTTGTGTGTTTTCTTGGTACTACCAACCTCTTCCTTTTTCATGACAGTGATATACCCTCCTTCACTAAGAATCCCTTAGAACAGGGGTTGGGGAACTATTTTACCTCTTATGCCAAAATATATTTATGTATGTGGACGTTACCCCCTTGATTTGAAAGGAAGGAAAAAAAATATTATTAATTATTTGAATTCAGATATGTGGCTTCTGGGGATCTGGAAGAAAAGTTTGAAGTAGGTGATAAAATAATTAGGATTGGACAGGATGACCATATGGTCTGTTTTCCCAGGACATTTCCTCTGTTTTAGCCTTGTGTCCTGGAAAAAAGTCTTCATTGTCCTCTTTTTCCTTGTGAGCAGGCAGCATGTAGCTTTCTTGGAATTCATAAATTACATGTAATAGTTTTAAACATACAGTACTAGTACGTAATATAGTGTTTAAGTTAACCACATGAAAACAACATATATGAGTGTTTTTAGCTTTTAAATATGTCCTTCATTTTTCTTGGATGTCTTATATTTTGGGGGGCTTGTCCTCTTTTTGTGATTATGACATATGGTCACTGCATACTGGAGAAATGTGGAAGTCAGGGTGACCATAATAAAAAAGAGGACAAGATCCTGCAAATGATTGAAACAAGTCCAGGATTCAACTGGAGTGGGGAAGAGAGCCCAATCTATTCAAGTTTACCCAGAAGTAAGGCCCATTGTAGTTATTGGGCTTCCCAGGAAAATGTGAATAGGATTGCAGCCTCTGAGCCCAATTCTGGGCCTTTCTTTTGAGCAGCAGACCATTACAGTCAGTGGGGTTTCCTTCCAGGAAAGTGTGGAGAAGATGCAGCCACAGATCCCCAGAATTAATGCCCATTACAGACAGAGGGGTTTCCTTCCAGGAAAGTGTGGTGGCATGTAGCCTTCTTGTAATTAATAAATTATACGTAATAGTTGTAAATGTAATAAGTAAATATAGGCTGCAATCCTAAAGACACTTTCCTCAGAATAAGACCCATTTAATACAATGGGGCTTACTTTTGAGTAGTCATGGTTAGGACTGTGCTGAGTGTGTTAATTATTCACATGAAAGCAAGATAGGTCAGCATTTTTAGCTTTAATTTTGTCATGTCCTACATTTTCTTGAGTGTCCTAGCTGAGACACTGTTGATCTCTCTCCCCTCCAACCCCCCCCCCACACACACACACACAAACAAACAATAGCCTGAACTTCTTGTGACCCTTCAGGGATTCACACATTTTGTTTGTTTGTTTTGATCTTTGGAAGCTGGAGCTGATGAGGTGCTAAGAGTAATCCATCAAGGCTGCAGAATGGCAGACACAGTGACTGAAATGCCTGCCCTGCTCTGTGCTGGTCATGCATACCTGGCTGTGTCATTCATATGCAAACCCAGGTGGTCCATTACCCCCAGGAGTTCCATTATTACCCAAATTGGGGTAATTCACCCGTTCCCGACCTCTGCCTCAGAAGATAATTCAATTCTCTTTAACAGAGTTTAAGGGCAGGACAGAGTTTTTCCCACTTGGGTACTGTAGATCCCATCAACCACATTCAAGCTCTGAACACAGAAACCACCACATCCTTTTATCACTTGCCTGGTCCAAAGGAGGAGAAAAGCAGCTTCACTTGCTTGCCTTCCCAGCTCCTTTCTGGAGATGCAAAACCTTCCCCTTCGCTCACCCAGATCTGTCTCCCTCCCCTATATATGACCAGGATCCAGCCTGAATAAGGCCACACACTGATGGAGGAGAGGAGAGGACATGCCTTTTATAGGCTCAAAGACTTCCTTCTCTTAATAGAGTAGCAGCTGTTTGTTATTTGGGGTTTGCCTGGCCTCCTGGGAGTTGTAGTTCACCTCAGGAAGACACCTGGTCTGAACTGAGAAACCCAACAGACAACTGGAGTAAACACTAGAACTAGGTATCCTAGAACTACATAACACCAAAAGTAGTAGACTGAATGTTGGGATGGCTTGGACAGACAAAAGAAAATATTTCTTTACTCAATGTGTAGTTAGTCTGTGGAACTCCCGGCCACAGGATGTGATGATGGCATCTAGCTTAGATGCCAATCTGAAAATAGCCCAATTTGCATAAATTTGAATTTCCGGACTCTGGATCCGGATGGTCATCTAAGGGTTACGAAGGGATTGGACAGATTCCTAGAGGAATCTTACAAGCCATGAGGGGTGTGTGTAGAGGTGGACAGCCTCCAAACACCAGATGTAAGGGCGGGCACCTGCATGTCTTCTGTGCTCTCCAAGGCATCTGCTGGGCCACTTCATGATACAGGAAGTTGGACTAGATCAGGGTATACAGAAGTCCAGAACTGCCCTGACACATACGGATAACGGCAGGGGGTCCAACAAGATAGGGAACCCCCTGCCATTATCTGGGAAAACTATGCCATGGGTGCTGCTATCTTAGAATTGCGTGCGCAACCCCTCCACCACCCCTCCAATGGCACTTTCCTGTTGAGCGCCGGCAGGCAGAGGCCCCCGCAGATCCTTCCCCACTGCCTGTGCAGCCCTTCTGGGGTACTCCTTCAGCCATCTGCAGTAGTCTCCCACCACTTCCTCTGCTGCCTCTGATATTCCTTCCTCCAGCTTCCCCTTCTCTATCTACATCTATCCCTCCCTTCCTTCCTCCCTCTATCCATATCCATCTACCTACCTACCTGCTCATCTATCTAATCCCCCCTTAGCTATGCCACCCAACTACTTACCTTTCACCCCAGGTTCCCACCTAGCCCCTCACCCACACTTACCTTTCCCATCTCCCTTTTCCTCTCTTGCATGGGTTCTGGTGCTGCAAACTGCCTTGGTAGTGTCTTGCATGTCTGGATTAGAATCATGTATGTTCTGGTCTTGCAATGAGGTTTTCAGTTTAAAAAGAAGTACTATAGTGTTGAAATTAAGTACAGGAAAGCAATACGTAGACAGAGATCTGAGGACCCTCTCTGGCACGTAGACAGAGATCTGAGGACCCTCAGCTCCTGCCAACCTTGCAGTTTAAGAGCATGTAAGTCAGGGGTGTCCAACACGCAGCCCAGGTGCCGCATGTGGCCCACAACCCATCCTATGTGTCACGTACAGCCATGTCTGAGCCAAATGGATTGTGTAGGATGCTCTTATTTGAAGTTATTATGTGTTGAGAAACAAAAGATGCTGGAGAGACGCCAGCTTATCTGGGAGGTGAGGATGGTAAGGATGTGTAAAGTTGCAGCCTTCCTGGGATGAGGCCCAGCACAGCTGACCTCCAGGGGCAAGTAGCCTAAACTGGTTTGATCTGGTTTTGGTACCCCTTGTGATGCGGAGTCGAGGGGGTGATATGGGTCAAAGGGGATGACTCTTCAGGTGGGGGGAACAAACCCAAGGTGAGCTCTTCCGAAAAATAAGGCCAAGGAGAAGAGGTATAGTGGACGAAAATCCAGTTATTAAAATTTATTATAATTTATTAGAAATTATTTGATACCTCTGAAATCATACTGTAAACCCAGTTTGCAGCTTGCAAACACACATTCCCAGGCAGAAGCTTCCAAATCAACTTTCACAGGTTCCCAGGAAAAGGGATTAACATCACAATGCATTGCCTTAGTTCTCAAGCATTGATATGATCTGCAGTAAATGGCCCACTTAAGACTCGTAAAGGTATGCTTATCTCAGCAGGAACTGAAAGAAAATTCCCTCCTTTGTCTTGCCTAACCCTGCAGCCTAGACGGAAGGTAAAGCAATGTTAATTGTCAAGGCAAATCAGAAGAACTTATTTGAAGCCCAAAGATTATAAAATTAAAATAATATTTTAATTTCCTTTTGTGTAAATGAATCAAGTGAATGTAAAAACCTGTAAGTGCTAAACTTTGTATAACAGTTGTAAAAGTTCTCCATTGTGAATTTCCTTTCCTTTTCTGTTCCCTTTCTAAGCCAGGGAGCCTCTAAAGATATGTATCCTTTCCTCTTCTGTTCTTTTTCCAAGCCAGGAAGCTCTAAAAATAAAATTTCTTTCTGTATGAATTTCTCTTGTCATAAACAGAATAATCTCCTTATGTAAAGTTTTACCTACAGTTCAGCTATAAAAAGTGTGATCTAGATGTACAACTTGCTCAGTCTTTTTGGGAGGCAGAAACTCTGTCCGACTGCAGTCTTGAAGCTTCAATAAAGAATATCTCTTGCTTGCATAAGCCTCTTCTGGGTTTTTCCTGCTGGTACCAATCTCATTTCCATTACAGAGGTAGGTATGTTGATAACAGTTTGTTTATTGGCATCCATGACAGGCGGTTCTACTTCTTAAAGGTAAGTTATAACTGGTAAACTTGTCAACAGCTTCAACTGGTAACAGGTAACTTCAACTAGTCACCAAGCACCAAAAACATTGTCCCAACATAAAACATCAGTACCAGTTCTCCTTCTATGTCTTTTTCTGTCTTTCTTCTCCTCCTCCCTCCTTCCTCTTTCCTTCCTTAATTCTTTCACCTCACTCTCTCCTCCAGCATTCCTTCCACCATCCCTCCTTCTCCCAGCTTTCCTTCTGCCTTTCCCGCCTTTTCTTCCCTCTTTTTACTCCCCCCAACAGCTCCTCCCTTTTCTCCTCCCATTGGCCTCTTCAGCTTCAGCTTCCATGATAGCTAGCTCTTCCAGGGGCATGAGGTGCCAAGGCACAGCAGAGAACTGAGGAAGAGGAAACTACAGGTGACTCTTGCCCCTGGAAGAGCTAGCTACCAGGGAAGATGAAGACCAGGGAAGATGAAGACAAAGAAGACTAGAAACTTCTGGAGAGAGAAAGTTCTGGGTGGGCTGAGTGGACTCTGTAACACTTCCGTTGGCTTGACTTTTCATTGACATGCAGATGCCCTCAAATTAGTATAAGAATACCTGGGGATGAGGCCATGCAGCTGCTTTGTCTTTGTGTGAGTTGAAGGGATGGGGAGCCCGTGGAACTGACTGCTACTGGCTTTAAACTGAGCGTAAGGCCACGCTGATGATGTTATATTTTACATTAATGCCAGATAAGGGAACTACGTGTTGTGCAGGAGTGAGTGTTGTTATTTTCATTCTGGGATTTTAATGTAACTGTTGCTGGTGCTTAAATGTCTTATGAGTTTTCTTCAAGCAATAAAGCTGAACTACTTTAAGTGGTAGTGGTGTCACTGCATTGTGGTTAACCCAAGCTAGGGACACTTTGGGGGGATAAGTTTGGAGTTGTGCACACAGGAGTGGTCTAAGGCTCATACTCAAAGCATATAGCAGAGTGTTAAGTCACTGCCTCACTGGGGATCTTTAAGCAGAGGGTCCCATGCTCTAGGGGGAATTCCTGCTGCAGGCAGGGGGTTGGACTAGATGACCTACAAGGTCCCTTCCAACTCTAGGATTCTGTGATTCTATGCCTAAAGAGGCTTTCTTGGGGCCTTTCTGCTCATTAAATTGAGCTAGCAAGAGAACCCAGTTCTGATCCAGTTTTGATCAGGACAGTCACTCTGCTCCATGTCTAGTTTCCAAATGTCTAGAATCGCCTCCCCTTATCTCTTTCTCCCCACACCCTACATGAATCCCACTCCTTCATCCAATACATCTGATAAAAAAAATACAAAAAAAAATTGTAGTCAAATTTTTATTTTCAGCATTTTTTGTTTAAAGAGAGTGGGAATGACTTATTTTTATCAGAGGCAGATTAGAGGTAGATAAACAAGCAGATAAACAAGTTACCTCACCATAACTTTATGAAAAAGATCCATTCAGATCCATTCAGAGAGGTGCAGTCTCAGTTGGTTGTGAATTTACAGTGTGTGTAAATATATAATATTAAGGTGGTCTAATATATGGTCTCAGTTGGCTATATATATATTAGGGTGGTCCGAAAAGCGATGGGTTTTTATTTTTTAAAAATACGTTGAAGTCTTACCCCCCTATATTGAACTACATGAGAAATAAGCCCTGTGTGCAAAATTTTACTTTATTTCAATATTTACAGGTGTCACATTAACATTGAAAAAGAGGAAAACTGAAACATTGAAAATATATAACATTTTATATACCACGTATCTAAATATGTAATCCGTACATTCTTTACAACCTATAAGCCTATACCACAATATATGATACTACTAAGTGTGCAAGCAACCCAGAGAAGCTACTGCATTGAAAGAAACCAATATTAAGTACACAACGTACTGCTTTTGGTCTTCATTCTTGGCTAAGATCACAGGTGGGCTGATGCCGGTTCTGACAGGTTCTGTAGAGGTGGTTGTTAATTAGGGGCTGACGTTAGCGAACGGTTGTTAATTGGGGGCATCATCTTTGAACTGCATGCAAGTGTGTTTGAATTTCTCTTAAAGGGCCTCTGGGTCTGTCTTCCCAGAGGTTCAGCTCCACTCCCTCCCCTTCTGAGCAGGGCTCTCTCCCCCCTCCCCTTTTAAGCCTTCCCCCTTCTCTCACCCCCCCTCCCTAGGTTATCTTTAATTTTAAAATACAAACAGTCTGTTCCCATTACCCTCGTTCAGACAAAGCATTGCAGTCATTCCAGAGCATATCAAACACTCACAGCTA
The DNA here is from genome assembly GCA_030015325.1 of Cryptoblepharus egeriae. Lineage (NCBI taxonomy): Eukaryota > Metazoa > Chordata > Lepidosauria > Squamata > Scincidae > Cryptoblepharus > Cryptoblepharus egeriae. The sequence goes on from JAREYC010000002.1 coordinate 3,107,937, forward strand.
AGATGGGAGGGGTCTGGAGTATTATATTTCTCTTTATCTGTAATATTTTCAAGTCAGAGTGAATAAATTCTTCATGCCCCAAACCTTTATCTGAAGCTATTCAGGAATCCTGTCTTTGCTAAACATCTTATTTTGATTATAAACATTATTTCCAGCAAGTTTTCAGTAGCAATATTTTCAGGTTACTTCCTGGTGCAGTTTGCAAAGAATTATGGGTTTCTCAAATGCAAATGAGGCATGGAGAGCTTTACAAAGGGCTCCTTAGATGGGGAAGGAGATGCTCCTTCAGCAGCTGGAGGCAGTTCAAGAGTTAAAGAGGCTGGTCGGCACTTTTAAGTTTGCTCTAATTGCAGCCGGTAAGCCCCAGAAGCCAGGGGGGAAAAAACGGAGGCTGCTGCAAACCTATTCACACTTTCCTGGGGGTAAGCATATTGGCTATAATAGAGCTTCCTTCTGAGTAAACCTGCACAGGTCTGGGCTCTGGGATGCTGAAATCCTATCCACACTTTCCTTGTAGTAAGCCCCATTGGCTATAATAGGGCTTACTTCTGAGTAGACCTGCACAGGTCTGGGCTCTGGGATGCTGAAATCCTATCCACACTTTCCTTGTAGTAAGCCCCATTGGCTATAATAGGGCTTACATCTGAGTAGACCTGCACAGGTCTGGGCTCTGGGATGCTGAAATCCTATCCACACTTTCCTCGTAGTAAGCCCCATTGGCTATAATAGGGCTTACTTCTGAGTGGACCTGCACAGGTCTGGGCTCTGGGATGCTGAAATCCTATCCACACTTTCCTTGTAGTAAGCCCCATTGGCTATAATAGGGCTTACTTCTGAGTAGACCTGCACAGGTCTGGGCTCTGGGATGCTGAAATCCTATCCACAATTTCCTTGTAGTAAGCCCCATTGGCTATAATAGGGCTTACCTCTGAGTAGACCATGTTTACTCAGCCCAGTGCTGTGCTGCTGCTGCTTCTGCTGCCGATGACTGCCTTCACTGCAGGGACATAATGCACTCTTACACAAGGTACTGATAATGCACCTACCCCTGGCTGGCTGGCTGATCAATCTCCTGTGGCAGGGAGTTCCATAGACTCTCCATTGCAGGCTCTGGTGTGTTTGAGGGGAAAGAGTTCTCTTTCTCTGCCTGCAACCTGTCTTCCCATCTCCTTTGGCAGGGAGTTCCATAGACCTGGAAACCTGCTGAAACCCTATCCACACTTTCCTTGGAGTAAGCCCCATTGGCTATAATAGGGCTTACGTCTGAGTAGACCTGCACAGGTCTAGGCTCTGAGGATGCTGCAACCCTAGCCACACTTTCCTGGGAGTAAGCTCCATTGGCTATAATAGGGCTTACTTCTGAGTAGACTTGCACAGGACTGGGCTCTGAGGATGCTGCAACCCTTTCCCAGGAAAGTGGCTGGAACTGCAGCCTGAGAGCCCAACCTGACTACTCAGAGGTAAGTCTCATGCTGGTCAATGGGGCTTACTCCCAGGGTGGAGTGGAAAGGACTGCAGCTTCAGAGCCCCATCCTATGCAGGTCTACTCAGAAGTAAGCCGCATGCTTAATTTTTAAAATTTTTTTAAATTAAAAAATTCCCCTTTAAATTCTCCCTGGCCCGTATTACTTAAAGCGGACCAGGAGCCCTTGTAGCTGCTCCTGCTTCCATGGAGGAAAAGGAGTGAGTGCAACTGTCATGATACTTCAGTGACAGTTGGAACAACTCAACACCTGGTCCAACTGCAAGACATTACCAGATGTGGGCATTCAGGGATGTTCTTCTGACTCCAGCAAGTCGATGTGGTTGTTTTGCAACAGTACGTCCTGTAGCATGAAGAGAAGGGCATGTGACTACAGCTGTTCTCATAAATCAACCCTTCGGGAAATGAATGTTGCTGCTAATGTCTTTAAATTGGCATCACTCAACCGAACTACAAAAATCATAATTTTAATTTCCATATCCCAGGAAGTTGGACTAGATGGGCCTTGGGCCTGATCCAGCAGGGCTCTTCTGTTCATCACGCTCTTTCTCCTATTCAAGGCACTTCCAAATTCCAAACACTGATATGGCCTATTGCCTGTTTGAGTTCTTTGATGTGTAATGAAGTATTCTTCTGGACCCAAATACTTCCTCCAGGCGAAGTGGGATCCTTCATGCAAAATAATTTTATCAGCTCTTGAAGCTCTTTCCACACTCACAACATTTATATGGTTTGTCCCCTATGTGGGTAATTAGATGCACAGTCAGGTTACCATTCACACTGAAGCTCTTTCCACACTCCAAGCATTTTTATGGTTTCTCCCCTATGTGGGTTCTTTGATGCACTGTAAGTTGTCCACTATCACTGAAGCTCTTTCAACACTCCATGCACTTATATGGTTTCACCCCTGTGTGTGTTCTGTGATGTTTACTGAGGCTTCCACCATCACTAAAGCTCTTTCCACACTCCATGCACTTATATGGTTTTGCCCCGTGTGGGTTCTTAGATGTAAAGAGAGGTGTATGTTCTGACTGAAGCTCTTTCCGCACTCAGAGCATTTATATGGTTTCTCCCCTGTGTGCGTTCTTAGATGTAAAGACAGGTGTATGTTCTGACGGAAGCTCTTTCCACACTCCATGCACTTATATGGTTTTGCCCCTGTGTGGGTTCTTTCATGTTTACTGAGGCTTCCACTATCAGTGAAGCTCTTTCCACATTCCATGCACTTATATGGTTTCGCCCCTGTGTGGGTTCTTAGATGTAAATTCAGGTGTGTGCTCTGACTGAAGCTCTTTCCACACTCCATGCACTTATATGGTTTCTCCCCTGTGTGGGTTCTTTCATGTTTACTGAGGCTTCCACTATCACTGAAGCTCTTTCCACACTCCATGCACTTATATGGTTTCGCCCCTGTGTGGGTTCTTAGATGTAAATTCAGGTGTGTGCTCTGACTGAATCTCTTTCCACACTCAATGCATTTATATGGTTTCTCCCCTGTGTGGGTTCTTTGATGAACAGTAAGATGTCCACTATCACTGAAGCTCTTTCCACACTCCGAGCATTTATATGGTTTCTCCCCTGTGTGGGTTCTTAGATGTAAAGTCAGATGTGCGTTCCTACTGAAGCTCTTTCCACACTCCATGCATTTATATGGTTTCTCCCCTGTGTGGGTTCTTTGATGCACAGTAAGATGTCCACTATCACTGAAGGTCTTTCCACACAGCAAACATTTATATGGCTTCTCTTTCATGTGGCTTCTTTTTTGGGATGTAACACTTGTGCTTGTATTTGTTGTTTCTTCATGCAAAGGATACACCTCACTGTTCTTTACTTTGGAACGTTCCTCTTTGATCTTGATTTTATGGAGACAGACAACAAGTTCAGTCCTCCAAGCAGTGCTGGGTCTTCCCTCCTCCCTTCCTGATCCATCTTGATGTCTAAAAGACTGCTGTTCTTCAAGCATGATAATGTCTGATGAGACCCCACTTGGCTCCCTCAAATCCCCCATTGGTTTCTGGAACAGAAAGAGAATCCTAATTAGTGAACTGGACACTCTAATGCACGAGTTGTTACTCAGAAGTCAACACCAATGGATGTTATGGCACTGACTCACTCCCCAGAAAGGATATACAGGATCACAACCCTGCTCAGAAACTGACTCTCATTCAGTGGCATACATAAGCCATTTGGCATCCAGGGCCCTAAAATTTTGTCACCCCCTAACAAAATTTAATAAAAAATTAAATATAAATAAATATTTATTATCGCATACAGATTCACATATAGCTCAGCAGATCAGAACAGCACCACCCCCAATAAAAACCAGCATCCTCCAGATTAGGAGCATCCGGAGACAAAGCTCGTTCTTCAAATCACAGCAATTCTCCCCTTGCAAAAAATGCTGTCCACTGTTGTGTTCACCACCAAAAAGGAACGTGGAGAGCCTTTTTGAATAGCGTCTTCTGGAAGCTTTTCCTTTTCTTACCAATCTTGTGTCCAGTCAAGATAAGAAGCCGTGAGACAAAAGTTCAGTCTATCACAGATTTATTTCCTTCTCCAACACCAACACACCACAACTCCATCCACTACAACAACCCACACAGCCTGGTCAGCATTGTTTATATACAGTTTTTCCACCAATCACGCTGCTAATTGCTGACTCAGTTCAGCTGTCTTGTCATATGACATAGTCCATGTCCAGGTGGCTGCACTTAACACTCAGGAATCTGCAGCTAACTAAATTTCTTTGGTTCAGGCTTTCAGGCCTCACAAACCTTAACATCCACAACAGATGACCCCAAATAGCCATCAGTTCCTAAGAACACCCCAAAGCAGAGGCCAACACAAAAGGGTTTTGCCGCATCCCAATGAAAGGTATGTACTCTACCTACACTATTTATTACTGCTCTTCAAGTAAAAGTGGTTAGTTAGTTGTAAAGAAGTTAGTTAGTTGTAAGTTAGCTGTTTACAAAGAAAATGAAATAAAATTAATAGCTAATTAATTTCTACCTGGTTATCCTGAAACAAATAGCAATGTTTTTGCTTCTTATTTTATCTTGTTCTACATGGGTTTGGGGTGTCCTACATTCTGGGTGACCTTGTCCTTTTCTCCACTAGGCCACCCTCCCTCCTTCCCAGCAGAGACTGTTCCCTGTCCTTCCTTTCCCTCTTCCATGAAGCCCCCTTCCTTGCTCTCCTTGGTCCCCCTTCCTCCTCCTCCCTTCGGTCTCCAGCCCCTGCACACAGGAGAGCAGCTGTGGACAGAGTCGGGCTTGGTTGCCACCCCCTCCGTTTCTGAAGTGTGGCAGCCGTGGATCCTTTGCCCTCTCTTTGCTTTCCTGGAGTTTCTTGAGGCAAGTACAGGGCAAATAAGCTGCTGGCTGCCGTGCCATGTCACAGACCAGAGGGGGGGGCACCAGGGCAGGATGGCAGACCAAGAGCCCAGTGCAGACAGCAGAAGGCAAAGACCTGTTTTCACCGACTTATTTTCATCTTTGCAAAATGAGTTCTTCACCTTCAGGATAATGAGTTGGGCTGCAAAAGGTGCTCAGCTCTTCCAAAAGCTGGCTTCTACACAAAGCCAGCACACTCACTCACACAGACACTCTTCTCTCTACCTGAAAATCAGCACCACAGCTTTTTTATTGTAATCATTTTTATATGAATATTTTTGGGTTGTGGAAAGAATACTCTGAGATACTATTATTTCCTATGGGAAAATCTAGTCCCGCTTCCTGTGTTACACAGCGGTCCACCAGATGCCGCAGGGAGCCCATAACACACCTGCGTCCAGAAGCCACCCCCCCCTCGCATCTGGCATTTTGCGGTTTTCCAGATCCACACACACCTCTACAAACACACAACATCAGTGTCAAGAACCAACCAGCTTGGCCTCTTACATCCCTCTTCTTGTTTTCTCTCTCTCGTCTTTGTTTTCTTATTGATGCCTCTATGGACAAGTGGGCTTTGTGGGTAAATTAAGGAATCAGAGCTGAGTGCAGATCACTGATGCAGTGATCTGTCTCTCTACAGTAATTATTTACTGCTTTTCAACTAAAAGAGCTTCTTTAGATATGCCCAAAGGAACAGGAGGAGAGACGAGGGGCTGGGGCTGCTCCTGGACAAGGATGGACAACAGGTGTCTGGAAACCAGGAGAAGGCGGAGCTGCTCAACTCCTACTTTGCGTCTGTCTATTCACAGAAGGAGGGCTGTGCAAATGAGGGTGCGGGATCATTGACTGATTCGGGGATGTGTTTACATCCCCTAAGAGGTAATGAAAACATGGATGGTGCAGAACAGCAGATTAAGATTGACAGAGAACTGGTTCGAAACCACTTAACTGGCCTAAATGAATTCAAGTCATTTGGACCGGATGAGCTGCATCCTGGAGTTCTGAATGAACTGGCAGATGTCCTTGCAGAGCCTCTGTCGATCATCTTTGAGAAATCCTTGAGGAGTGGAGAAGAGCCTGGACTGGAAGAGGGCAAATGTAGTCCCAATATTTAAGAAGGGAAAAAAGAAGACCTGGGAAATTATAGACCAGTCAGTTTGACTTCAATCCTGGGCAAGATATTAGAGCAAATCATAAAACACACAATTTGTGCACATCTAGACAAGTACTCGGTGATCAAAACAACCCAGCATGGATTTACCAATAATAAATCTTGCCAGACAAATCTGATCTCCTTTTTTGATCGGGTTACGAGCTTACTGGACATGGCAATGCTGTGGATGTCATTTATCTTGACTTCAGCAAAGCATTTGACAAAGTCCCACATGACATCTTAATTGGGAAGTTGGAAAAATATGGGCTAGACAGGGCAATTGTTAGGTGGATCTGCAACTGGCTCGATGGCCGCACTCAAAGCGTTTTGGTAAATGGTTCTGTGTCAACCTGGAGGTCAGTTTCTAGTGGGGTCCCCCCAAGGCTCTGTCTTGGGACCGGTTCTCTTTAACATTTTCATCAATGACTTGGAGGAAGGGATACGGGGGAGCCTGATCAAATTTGCAGATGACACCAAACTGGGAGGAGTAGCAAACACATCAGAAGATAGGAGAAACCTCCAGGAGGATCTGGATAAACTGGAATCCTGGGCTGTAACAAACAGAATGAACTTCAACAGGGAGAAGTGGAAGGTTCTGCACTTAGGCAATAAAAACCAAAAACACAGGTATAAAATGGGGGATACTTGGCTTGGCAGCACAACATGTGAGCGGGATCTTGGAGTCGCCGTGGATCACAAGCTGAACATGAGTCAGCAGTGATGTGTCTGCAAAGAAGGCAAATGCCATTTAAGGCTGCATTAAGAGGACTGGAGCTTCCAAGTCACGAGAAGTTCTCGTTCCTCTTTATTCTGCATTGGTCAGACCTCACCTTGAGTCCTGTGTTCAGTTCTGGGCACCTCACTTGAAGAAAGATGCAGCCAAACTGGAGCAAGTCCAGAGGAGAGCGACAAGAATGATCAGTGGGATGGAAGGGAAGCCCTACGAGGAAAGGTTGGGGGAACTTGGGATGTTCAGCCTGGAGAAGAGGAAGCTGAAAGGAGACATGATTGCCCTCTTCAGATACCTGAAGGGCTGTCATAGGGAGGAAGGGGCCAATTTGTTCATAGCTGCTTCTGAAAGCAGAACTAGAACCAATGGGTACAAACTGCAAGAGAGGAGATTCCGGTTGGAAATCCGGAAAAATTCCTGACGGTGAGGGCAGTTCGGCAGTGGAAGAGATTGCCAAGGGAGGTGGTGGACTCTCCCTCACTGGGGATCTTCAAGCAGAGGCTCGACCCCTGTCGGGGATGCTCTAGGGGGATTTCCTGCTGCAGGCAGGGGATTGGACTAGATGACCTACTAGGTCCCTTCCAACTCTAGGATTCTATGATTCTAAAAAGTTCACAAAGTCGTTGACAAAGAAAATGAACACATTCTCCATTGGTTTCCAACAACCCCCAGAAGGTAACCTGGCACATGTGCTGTGCAAAGAGAATCAAAAGTACAGGGCATAGAAGAGATATCATGAGAGAAGGAGAAAGATGGGCTGCCCAAGCAAGCTGACAGTATAGAACGGAGGACAGAGTGCCTCTGCTTTTAAGTGGTTTCGCTCATCGGAGAAGGGTTTAAGAAGGAGCACCTGCCTCCATTCCCTCTTCTATGCAGTGGTTCAAGGTAGAGACACGCTGTCCTCCATTCTTATGGTTCTCCCTGTGCCAAAGCGATCAGGGGGCAGAGCTGGAAGTCACTTAACGTTTGGAAAGAAAGGACATCAAAAAGTCACAATACAAAGATATACCATCCCAAAGAATACAGTATTATAAGGAAAATCATACACTCACATCTTCAATCATTGGAAAGTCCAGGGAGGGCTGGGATTTTTGGTGATAGACCCTGATTTGGGGTCCAACACCCAGTTCTCCTGGGGCTGCCGCTCCTTGCTACAGGAGGACTGATACACCCACTGCTTCATCCCATGAACAGCTGGAGGTTTACTCAAGGTAAGGAAACATTTGTTTCTTTCCCAATGTCCAGCTCCAGCACTGACACTGGAACCCACTCTCCAGTGGGTCTCCTCATCTCTGGACTAGCTTAATCACAGCTGCAGCCCCCTTCATCCTCTCCACCCCTGGGCCTGAAAAATCACAGTGACAAGCGCCTGCCCAGCAGGAGATCCTTCAGTCCAGGGGAAGCCCAGCTATCTCTCTCTTTCTGGTAAGGGGTGACACAGACCTTGAAAGATGTAGGTGTTGGACGCAGGCTATATAGGGTGGTTCCTCTCCGCAGGGCAGACGTTTGGGGTTGGATCTTCCCTGCCTGGTTACTGAACGGCTCCCCCTGCTTTGTCCTCCTCAGTTCCTTCCTCTGAGAGCATCAACCTTCCAACGCAGTCTCTGGATCTTTTGGATCAGGCAGGGAGCTGAAACTGGAAAGGTTCTCTTCAGCTGCAAAATATGGGTTTATCTTAGTATTACCGAATAGTGTACCCAGGTTGCGGGAGTCAAATCCCCCTGTACACTATCCCTCCACGGCGCATCATCCCCCCACAGCACATCCAGACCCCATGCACAAAACCCACCATGAGCAGCATCCTCCCCAGTGCAACCTCTCCCTCTAAACAACATCCCCCCTGTGCACCAGGCACCAAGAACCAAATTGGCTGGATGTTGGTCAGTCTTCCATGTTAAGTATAGGACAAAAACACGTTGCACCCTTTTCCAGCCCCTTAAGTTAAATTTCTCCACATCATTTCTTGGTGGGTGTTAATGTGACAGAAGGAACACCCTCCCCGAATTTTATGCTTCTAGGTCCAGAGGTTGGGGCAGAGCATCCCTCAGTCACCGATTCTTCAATGCAAAATAAAGGGAGGAAAACGCATTGTGCCCCATTTCACCCCCTTCTGCTTGGAATTTCCGAAACCCGGTTCTTAGTGCACCTCTCCATTACGGAAGGAACACCCACCCCAAATTTCACGCTTCTAGGCCCAGCGGTTTTGGCAGGGCGGTGATGAGTGAGTCAGTCAGTCAGTGAGTCAGTGATTTTTCTCTTTTATACGAGATTTTGCTGCAAAACGTCATATATGCTGACAAATTAAGGACAATATTAAATATACGAACTGAATGTGTGGTACGGAATAATGAAACACTAAAGGAGAAACACCACCAGCCATGCAGTGACAGGAAAGTGGGACAGTTTCCCGTCAAAGATCCTGTTCTCCACTGTCTGTTTTTGGCACCCATTTTCTATTCTTTGGCCTTGACTTCAATGCTGATGAGCTCCTTCCAGCCCAGCCTTCCTAAGGACCACATCCAAACCCCTCAGAAACAAAGGCATCCAAGAGGAGACCTCCAGCTCATCATGCAGTTCAGGGGTCTTCTCCCCCCCTATCCTTCCCCTCCACTGAGTTGTAGGCTGTAACCAAGGCATCCCTCCAATGCTGAGTTGAAAGCTGCACATATTTGAGTCTCTGACCTGGAGTTACCCCCTAAGCTTGCCCTTCCATGTTAATCTCAGTGGTGGAAAGAAACACACAGAGCATTGTTATTTGAAACCCTGCACAGCTTGTACTCAGCTGGTCTGTTTGGCCTGAAGACCAGCCTTGCCAGGTTGTGGGAGCTGCAAGTGGATGCCCTGCCTCCCCCCCCCCCCCAACCAGGGGCATCTTCCAGATTTCCACCTCTGGCAGCACAGGTGCAGCTGTCTGGGGAGGGTCCTGAGCCAGGAGGGGGGACCTGGGCAGCCTTTCCCACCCTCCAGAGAGCTTTGGACTGGTGTCTCTTCCCCCCATCCATCCCACTCCCACCCCCAGACCTGAGACTGGGGTTGGCCACCTGCAGGGATGCTCCAGAGAGGATGAACATGATGCAGGAAAGGAAGGGAGAAAGGAAGGAGAAGGGGGAGGGAGGGGGCTGTACAGGAAGGGGCTGCCCCCCTCTGCTCCCCACCCAGAATTGGGAGTGGCCCCTCTTAACCCTTGCAGTGCCAGGCAGCAGAGAGGAGCAGAAGGAGGCTCATTCATTCATTCATTCAGTGGCATAGCAGGGGCTTCAGGGGGTGAAGTTGCACCAGGCCACAATTACCCTCACAGTGCTGGGCAGCAGAAAGGAGCAGAGGGAGGCTCACTCACTCACTCACTCATATACATCAAGGCACCTTCCAAACACACTGAGCAAACAATACTGAAAACACTGAGATACGGAAACAATTAAAACCTGATTCACCTGAATCACAATTAAAATACAGTCATTCCACATCAAAATGCTAGTTCTAGATTTCATTTCAAATTTGAATACATTCACATAAATTTACATATAAGAATGTATAGGAGTGGATTACAAGGCTTGCCCCAGGGAAGACCCCAGATACTGTGGTCTTGCTGGGAGCCACATTGAGGCTCACCAAGGGCCACATCTGGCCCCCAAGCCAGGGTTTGGAGACCCCTGGTCTATAAGGTTGCATATATCCATTATGGCTTGTAACCTAGGATGGCCTTTCCTTCCATCAGTCCGTCTGAGTCTCTTTTCAAGGCATCAAGGTCTTCAGATGCCATACCACATCCTGTGGCAAGGAGTTCCACATATTACTTTACACACCAGAGGCCCTATTGAATGTCCCTGTCACCCTCCGAAGGGAAACAGGAGAGCCTTCGATATATGGCACCTGTACATGCCCTTCATATCATGATGCAAGAATTATGGAAACCTTCCTGATGAGGTTCAAAGTAGGGACGTTCCCATTCAAATCTCCATCTTTTGTAGTAAAGATTGCATACCTACTCATACCATTGCATCCCAAACCCTATGCATACCTACTCAGATATACGTCCCATTGAGATCAAAAGGACTTAGGGCACAATCCAGAGTAACTACGGGGAGTCCTTGCTCCGGTGTAAGTACAATTTACTCTGGATTGCAGTATGAATTTCCCACAGGTTTTCACTAGGTGGTGCAGTAACTACGGATGCATATATTGTCTCTTACATGCTCCCGTAGTTACTCTGGATTGTAGGGTAACTCTTGGGTAGATACATACAGGATCACGGTCTTTAGCTACTAAGCCAGACCAACTCTTTAAATACTCTTTAAGTAGGGTTGCCATACACCCAAGAAAAATGTAGGACATGACCAAATAAAAGCTAAAAACACACATATATTGCTTTCAGACATATGGCACCTATATATTAATGTGTTAATATATTAATATGTTATTAGTGTTAATTTCAACACTATTCCTTAATGGTAAATGTAAAACTATTACATTACCTGTGGAATCATAAGCAAGTGTACTGAGAAGTAAATCCCACTGTGTTCAATAGTACTTACTCACAGGAAAGAACAGAGCGTATCACCCATACCTGTATTGGACACCCATACCCATATTGGTGCTCTGGCAGCACACCAGTGTGACATGGTGCAGTGGTTGGCAATAACTGAGTTAGTGCTTAGAGTTGGAATGAGACCTGGAAGTTGCTTCCTGGAAGACCTTGAGCCACTCACTGTATGCCTACCCTGCAGGGTTGTTGTGTATAAAGGCTTAGGGAGCTGCTTAGGCATAGGAATGGCTCTACCTGCTGTGCATCTGCACATGCCCATGACTTGCAGGAGCCAGATCTCATGCATGTCCACTCAGAAGCAGCTGCATTCAATTCAATGGGATTACTCCCTAGAAAATGCAGCCTGAGCCTGGTTTTCCTCTCCCTGGCTCAGTATAACCAGCTCTGGGTGGCAGCAGCAATTCAGGGGTGCAGGAAGGTGTCTCCCCTTGCATTGCACCCAAGGGTGCACCTGGCCCTGCTGCAGCCCTCTACCCCCCATTGCTTGCTGCATCTCCCATACATGACACTTACCTACCCTCCAGCTGCTATCACTAGCCCTGCTGCTGGGTCCCCACCTGATGGCGCATGCGCAGAAGCACTGCATGCAGCCAGAGCCCGGGCAGGGGCGGAGCTTTGCGACTCCAACCAATCAGCGTCGCCGGGAACTGTGCGGGACGGGACAGGCTGTTGGAGTCAAAGGGGCGCAGCCACGCGCTTGGCCTGCAAACACCACTTCCGGTTCCCAGTTGCAGCAGCAAGCAAAGAAGAGTGGAAATGCATAGGGTGGAAGAATGCAATTCTTGTTTAATGCAACATATAGAATCATAGAGATGGAAGGGACCTAGTAAGTCAATTTAATAAAATTAATATAATTTAATAAATATAATTTAATAATAAATAATTTAATAATAATAATAAAAATATAATAAATATAATAAAATAATATAATATTATATTATATCAGCACGCCTCCGTCAGTCTTGAAAGACTATGGTATCGTGCTTGACGCTGCATACGCTGCGTGCAAAGCACGAAGGCCTGGGTAGATTGTTATGGAGGATAGGCTGTTACCTAAGCAGCAGATCCCCCCTCTCCACGCCACTGAATTAGTCCAATGGAAAGGCAGAGCCCATACAATTGGATCCAGCTGGCGTCGCAGAGCTGGGCTAAGGACAGGAGCTCACCCTGTCTTGTGGGGCCGACCCGGGTCTCGAACCCCGGCCTGCTGGTTAACAGGCACAGCGTCTTAGCCACTTGCACCAATATTATAATATATTATTAAATATAATTTAATAATATAATTTAATAAAATTAATATAATTTTTATCCTATTTTATTTTATACAAGCAAATAAATATATCAGCATCTTTGTGTCTCTTTGGTTTTAGGCATCTTTGCAAATTAACATGGCACAAGTGCAAAGCACAATATTTTTAATGCAGTACTAATTTTGTTACATTTTTATTATTATGTTATTTTAAACTATTTTATTTTATGCAAGCAAATAAATTTATCAGCATCTTTGTGTCCCTTTGGTTTTAGGCATCTTTGCAGATGAGTGTGGCACAAGTTCAAATGCAATGCTTAGTATTTTTATTGCAGTATTAATTTTATATTGTTAAGGTATGTGCTATTATTTTCTTACAGTGTACTGTATTATTTTGTGATTTTATCTTATCCATGGAATAAGATGGTGGGAGAGACACTGAGCCTCTTGGCATCCCAGGGAACTGCGAGGCTGTGTTGAGACCGGACTGGAGAAGACCCTGTACAGTCAACACACGGCCCTGCTTGTAATTCAAAATGCTTGTAATTCAAAGTGGATTTACCCATAAGAAATAATAGAAACTCAGATGATTTGTTCCACAACCCACAAATATTCATACAAAATGATTATAATACTGTACAATACAAAATAATAAAGAAAAAGAAAAAATAAAGAAAAAAATTAACCTGTACTAAGGGCGCAATCCAGAGTAACTACGTGGAGTCTTTGCTCCAGTGTAAGAACAATTTGCTCTGGATTGCAATATGAATTTCCCATAGGTTTTCACTAGGTAGTGCAGTAACTACGGGTACACGTAATGTCTCTTACGTGCTCCTGTAGTTACTCTGGATTGTAGGGTTAGTCTTGCAGGGCTCTCAGGGTGCAATCGGCCATCTTATACAGGAGTGAGCCCCACCCATTATAACAGAGCTTACTTTAGAGTTGACATGCAAGGCCTTTCCATTCCCCCCTTACATAGGAGTGAGCCCCATTGTTTCTAATTGGCATACTTCAGAGGAGACTTGCATAGGGGAAGTTGGGCAGGTGTTGGTGGAGCCCAAAAGCAGTCATATCCTGCCCAGAAATATTTTTTGCTTGTACACCAAGACATTGCTTGTAAACCAAGTCAAAATTTTTAAGAAACATTTGCTTGTAATCCAAAATGCTATCAATCCAAGGTTTTACTGCATTGCTTTCATGTGCTTAAGCAAAACACTAAATGATTCATTAAATTATTAAAAACTATTACTTCACAATATAAGTGAAACATGAAAAGGATTATAAGGACCAGCCTTACACTCCACTTGAATCTAAGTGAAAGAGAATCAGAGATAAGGAAGCACATAGATCTGAGCATCCTTATTTACCCTACAGACCTGATAGGGACAAAGGAGGCTCTGGGATTTCTCTGGGTCAGATTTTTAGTCAGGGCTGCTGACCAGCACTGTGGGAGGAAAGGGGGTGAAGTGAGTGGAAGCTCCTTCCTGCACGTCCCCCCTTCTCCCCTCTGTCTCTTGCAGAGCCTCAACCTCCCCAGTGAGGGAGCTGGTCAGTGGGGTGATGCTGGGGGACAGGGAGTGGCAAGAGTGGGTGAAGCCTTCGGTCCTGATGGGAGGGCATGCATTGGAGGGGCTGAGAAGGGGCTCCCCTTAGGTGCTCTGCTCCTGGATGGCAATGGGATTTCAGGCATTTGGAGATTGCAAGGCAGGGGGTGCCTACTGACATCCCACCAGCTGAAGGGCTGGTGGATCAAAGGATGTTGCAGGCTTTGGTGGACAGGTGTGCCAAGCTTTCCCCACATTTAGGTTCCCTAAGCCTGAGGGGCCCAAATCCACAGAGTGTATTTTATAATAATGAGTACCTTGTCAAAAAATATTTGCGGCTTATCCCTCCAGCTGTCCTTCCTGTGTGCTGGTACCAGTGCCCCCAACCTCTCCCCATAAGCATAGGAGACCTGCCCAGCTGGATCAGGCCAAGACCCATCTAGTCCAGCTTCCAGTATCTCACAACGGTCCATCGGATGGCTGCAGGAGCACACAAGATACCTGCATCCTGGTGCCCTTCTTTGCACCTGACTCTTCTCACCTGCACTTCCTTCCACAGCTGTGGCAACTTCACATCCAACTCAGCAGGGAGGCCCAGCAAGACATTGCTGCTGTCATCCCCATTGCTTCCCACTGCCTTTCCAATATGGTGCAGCAGCCTGCCAAGGCTCCATAAGAAACATCTCTTTCAGAGTAATCCAAGCTCATGGCTTCCCTACCCGTTGTGGCAATGAATTCCACATGCTATGTATGCATTGTCTGAAGAAGTGCCTCTTCTGTCCATTCTAAACCTCCCTCCAACCAGTTGCATGGGGTGACTCCAGGTTCGGAGAGTGGGACAAGAACACAAGTTACAGGGAAGACATAACTTTATTTAGTGACAATCCCAATCTCTGGCAGGTGAACTTTCCAAATTTCTACTCAACACTGAGGTTCACTATTTTTGTTTGTATTCATCAATGAACAGACATGACATGTAACAGGAAATATGCAGAAAAATATGAACTCAGGAATGATGAAGCAACACTTCTAAGAAGACATGGGGGAGCTCTGCCACCAGAATCATATCACTTTCTGCTCTAAGGGTTTTTCCATACTTGAAGCACTTATATGGTTTCTCCCACTGTGGCTTCTTTGATGAAAGGTCAGGTTTCTGCTTACGTGGACCTTCTTTCCACATTCCTTGCATTAATATAGTCTCCTTCCTGTGTGGTGTTTTTTATGTACAGTAAGTTGTGATCTTACCCTGAAGGTCTTTTCACATTCCAGGCATTGATATGGTTTCTCCCCAGTGTGGATTCTTTGATGAATAGTCAGATATGAGTTCCGACAAAAGCTCTTTCCACATTCCAAGCATTTATATGGTTTCTCCCTTGTGTGGGTTCTTAGATGAGAAGTCAGGTGAGAGTTGTTACCGAAGCTCTTTCCACACTCCAAACATTTATATGGTGTCTCCCCTGTGTGGGTTCTTAGATGCATAGTCAGGTATGAGCTATATTTGAAGCTCTTTTTACATTCGAAACACTTATATGGTTTTTCAGTTGTGTGACTTCTTTCATGTGAGATCAGTAATGGCTTCTGCCTGAAGCGCTTTCCACACTGTAAGCATATCCATGGTTTCTCCCCCCTGTGGCTTCTCCGATGCACAGTCAGGCCTGCACTTCGGCTGAAGGACTTTCCACACTCGAAGCATTCATATGGTTTCTCTCCAGTGTGGGATCTTTCATGATCGGTCAAGCTTTCCCTTACACGGAAACTTTTTCCACATTCCAAACATTGATAGGGCTTCTCCCCTGTGTGGATTCTTTGATGTCTGGCGAGACCGTTTTTCTGACTGAAGCTTTTCCCACACTCCAAGCATTGATATGGTTTCTGCCCTGTGTGGGTTCTTTCATGCACAATCAGGTGTGAATTTGCACTGAAGTTCCTTCCACACTCCAAGCATTGATATGGTTTCTCCCCTGTGTGGGTTCTTTGATGCAAAGTAAGGCTATCATTCCTACTGTAGCTTTTTCCACACTGCAAGCATTGATATGGTTTCTCTCCTGTGTGGGTTCTCTGATGAACAGTCAGACTTGCGTTCTGGCTGAAGGCCTTTCCACACTCTAAGCATTTATATAATTTCTCTCCCGTGTGGGTTCTGTGATGGACAGTCAAGCTAGATCTCGCATTGAAGCTTTTTCCACATTCCAAACACTTATAGGGCTTCTCCCCTGTGTAGGTTTTCTGATTCCTTTTAAAGTTAGATTTACTGCCAAAGGTCTTGATCAAAGGATGCTTCTTCCTTCCATTAGCTTTGGGATGCTCCTGCTCAACTGGGATTTCATGCTGGTCATGATCCTGACAAATAACAGCTTCAGTCTTCAACATACGGGCTGGTCTTCCCTCCTGGTTCCCCGATTCATGTTGGTCACTATATGACACCCCATGTAGCTCCCCCTGACAATCACTGTCTTGTCTGCTGCTTCCTGGAACAAAGAGAACTGTCATTAGCAGGGAAATGGACCTCCAAAGTGCACCTTGGCCTGTCGTGTGGATTCAGTGGAAGCAACTCTCAGAAAAATAGGTGTAGGTTCCCTGCTTCCCTGGTCCACTTTTAATCCCCTCTGATGGAGAAGTGGTTACTTGGCAGGTTGTGAACTGATGGGATGAAGGTTCTGTCTTTAGCAGTGTATCCAGATGGGATTGGGAAATATTCCTCCCCCCAAAAAGAGAATAAAATAACCATATGGAGTGGCCATTAGTCAATGCTGAAAGTGTTGAGCTAGATCAGAGGCCCTTTCAGCCAAAGGGCCACATCAGATATCAAGCACAATGTCAAGGGCCAAATAAAATATTTACATTTAAAATTTAAATACATTAGAGACAAATGAATAAATTGACTAAAATTTCCAGAATTTCTGCAAGCTCCAACACAGAGCAACAAATTTTTGACCCTGTGGCATGATTGTGTCTGTTAGCTGTTCACAGATGTGGCTGGAGTGTAATTGGGATCCTACACCACAGAAAAAGCAGTGCAGTGACAGGCACTGGCCCACTCCGGAGGCCAACTGAGACAGTTGCTTCAGGCACCAGATTGGCAGGATGTGACCACCTCTAACAGCTCACTTGTTTCCTTTGAGCCGCCTTTCATGCCAGGGAAAGGGTGAAAAATGTGGGGGTCATAGCATCAAACACTTGGATCACACAGCATTTTTCATCTACAGCTCAGTCAAGCTTTTGTTGTGTCTTACAAGGAATGAGATCAAATTTCTGACTCATCCTATACCCCAACTGACTACCCCAGAAAGGAGGGGATCGCAAAGTCCCTGCTTACCACCCTGCCCTTCTGGTCCACCCACTTGTGTTACAAGAAAAAACCCCTTTTCATTTTCAGCTTTGATTTCTCTGTCTATACCTGGTGATGCAATATTATGGTCTCTAATATTATTTCAGATGGGAGGCCAGCATCCAAGCTGAATTGTTCTCCCAGGAGTCCTAACAAAACAGTCACATTTCCTGGATTCCGGACAAGCCACAAACCTTTCTTGCTTTGTGTGATTAGCCACCCCCCTTCTCCATACGCTCACGTTCTGGGAAGAATTCTTAGGCTTCAATTCTAAAGACACTTTCCTGGGAGTAAGACTCATTGAACACAGTGGTGCTTACTTTTGAGTAGACATGGTTAGGATTGCACCCTTCGTTTTGTGTCTAAGGGAGCAATCCCGAGTAACTACGGGGAGTCCTTGCTCCGATGTAAGAACAATTTGCCCTGAATTTCAGTATGAATTTCCCATAGGTTTTCACTAGGCGGTGCAGTAACTACGGGTACATTTAATGTCTCTTACTTGCTCCCCCTAGTTACTCTGGATTGTCCTTTGAGATGCCCTTTATGCACCTATTTATTGTCTGAACTACCTTCAGAATGCCTGCATGTGAGTCATTGTGTTGCACACACAGCCATTGAGAAGTTCCCCCTTCAGGAGGACAGCCATCAACCCCGTCCACTATAGTGTTAATAAAATCCCGGCTTTTTTATATCAACTAATACCAATGTGGTCACCTAATACCTTGTGGTCTAATGGACCTCAAGGCCAACCAATGGACCCTCTACGTCCCTGTACTATAGTTTGGTACATGTAATGACTAAATGTTGCATCAAGTTTTAGTATAATTATTTTTATTGTGAAATATTGTAAAATAACAATATTTTAGTAACATTTCACTTTATGTAAAGTAATGAGTATACAGGTTGTATCACTGTAATATCGAACTTCACCAAAATTTTTCACTTTCCACACCTCACACACACCACTTTCAGATGTTCTTGACATACATGCTTTTTGCACACAGAACACACTTTTTTTGTTTTCCTGTATATTTTTGAAGGGCAGATCTTGCAGCATGCTCTCTTTCTTGGTGGTTGTTCTTCTGAAGCAGAAGTTTGAGGAACTTCAGGCCCCTTAAGTCTGGGTGGGCTGGCAGCAGAAGAAAGCTGGCTGGGCTGGCAGCAGAAGGAAAGTAGAGAACCTCTCCACTGGCTGGAGTGAAGTGAAGTGAAGCAACTGGAGCAACTGGGAGCAACTGGGAGTGGTCCAGCAGAAATATGTAGCATAAAAAAGTGGTTTGACTTGCAATTGCAAGCTTGCAATTGCTTGCCAGTGACTTACCAATGACTTGCAAATGTTCCTGCTTTCTCAGCAGGAACAGAAGATATAGATGATGGGCTCTTTTGAACCTGAAACAAAAGCTCAGCAGGGGATGGTGTGGCAGCTCATGACAGAGAGAAACCAGTGGAAAGTAAACAATAAAACAATGGTCTTTTATTGTAAGATACTTTCCTCTCAGTCTCCTCTTTCTCTGCATTATAGCTTGCTATCTAGCCTAAGACCCTATATTTCCAAAGCACTGTCATGCACATTAATACCACCCACAGGAATAACCTCATTGAACAACACAGGGCTGGAGCAAGTTACCTGTGGGTTTCTCTTCCTCCTGGAGAAATTCACGCTCCTCTTTCTCCAACTGGGAAATTAAAGCAGGTTTGGGGATTTCCTCTGGGAAGGAAAGGAGATGAAATATTTTCAAACACAAAATATGGAGACTTTTCTAATCCATCTGATTCTAGGCTCCCCCCAGTCCCAACAGGGCACAGAGTTGGATGGGAGAAGAGACCAAGCTCAGGTATCAGGGTGCTCAAGCAATAAGCAAAAGCCAGCTGGTTGGATCCCCCAAAATTGGTGTGGTTTAAGTACACACTCACTGCTCATGAAACCTGGAGTGACTCACTAGTTCAGACTCAGAGCAGAAGCGAAACCAGCCATGTTTCTTCCATTCACATGAAAGGGAAGCCTAGCCAGAAGGCCAACTTTCCCCTCTTTCCCTTAGAAGGACTCAGGCCTTTCCACTTCTGCAAGGAAGAGGAATTTAGACAAGCAGAGAATGGCTGTTGTGGTCTCTTGACTTCATTGCCGTAACAGCATTCTCAGCATGGCACCGAAGTGTCTTGATAGCTCATACGCAGAATACCTCCTGTGCACACAAGAGGATGTGGGATCGATCCCTGTCTCCATGTGGGGCTGGAAGGGATCCCTGCCAGAATCCCTGAGAGTTGCTGTCTGTGTATCTCTGTTTCTTCTCTGCATTGGAATTACAGGAACGTATATCCTGCTTTCGGTCACAAGTGAGGACACCAGCCAGACCAAGCTCAGCTCTGCCACCCAGCCCCACACACCCCAGTGCCAGGGAGCGGCAGACACTTCAACCCCTTGGTCCCTGCCCATCAGGAAATGTCCATCTTACCCAGAGAGGCCACCGTCCTGTAATTCTCCAGCATGACTTCTCTGTAAAGGGCTTTTTGGCCTGGATCCAGCAGAGCCCACTGCTCCACCGTGAAGCGCACAGCCACCTCCTCAAAGGACAACAGACCCTGCAAAAGAAAGCCTCCCTCCTCACAAACTCTTTCTCCACAACATCCCTCCTCCTGCCCTCAGGTGTAGCCTGGATATCTTGCAGCACCCAAAGTTGCAAGCTGGATGCAGACCCAGGAAAGGAGGCTCCTTCCAAGCTGCTCTTCAGCACTGCCTGGCAGATCTGCCCCTTACCTGAGCAGGCTGCGGATGAGCTGATTCTGCTCCGTGCTGCAGAGGAGACCGTCTGGAACGTGGCCCTGAAGCCATCCTTCTGCCTGTGGGGGAGATAAAGGGGAGACTTGGACCATTTGGGGCTTCACTTCCCTGTGCAGCTGAAATCCTGTTTGCTCCATCACTCTGGTTCTGATCCAGAAATGTCTGTTACGGACCCTCTGAAGTATTTCCTTCCCCCCTCCTGCCCTCCCCCCTCCTTTCCTCTCTGCTGCCCACTCAAGGGCCTTCCCTCCAGATCTCCCTGCAAAGTATGCTTCTGCACAGCCTTTTTGCCCCAAAGACCCCCCTTTTAACCTCCATCTTCCTCTGCTCCATCCAGCCCTGATCACAAAAGGGACAAGGAGCAGAGGCAAGGCAGGGCCCCAGTGATTCCAGGTGAGGTCCTCTAACTGGGACCCTGAGACCATCTGGGGGAAAGCCTGATTTGGGGGCGCAGAGGCTGGAGGAGGGCTGAAGGGATGAAGCCTCTGATGAACTCCCTGGTCCCCCTGAAACTGGCTGTCCCAAAGCCCCTTCGTGGTTCTCCTCTTCCTATCCAGAGCCCACTGGTCTGAGTCCAGAACCAGCACCTGGAGGGTCACAGCAGTCCCAGCAGGGCAATGCCATCTAATAAAAGTATATACAATGGATCAGAAGGAAGGGGGGTCAGTAGCAGCCAGAGGGGGCAAAGCAGGGAGCCCCACCTTGGCTTGCAGAGCCCTCTGTGTTGCTGACCCAGGATAGCCCCCCCACCCCCACACCTCCACCACCTGCTCCAAACACAGGGCAAGGTTTAGCAGCAGCTGCCCCCAACAGACCCCCACTGAGATGACATGCAGGGGGGTTGTCTCCCACCCTCCCCTGGGCTCCCCTTTCCACCTTGGGGCCCCCCACTTCTTGACTCCCTCCCACCTGCAGCCCCTGGACTCCCCTTCCTTGGGACTCACCTCCAGACCCCAGAAGGGCTGCAGACCCAGGCAGGTGGAAGGCAAGAAAGAGGAGGGAGGGGCTGCAGGAGGGCTGCAAGGGGAGGGGCTTCCCCACCTCCTCTCCCCCTTTATCCCTTGCAGAGCCTCCTCAAGCAAGGATTGGGATCTCAGCCTATGTCTCCCCCACCAGCCTGGGTCTTCCCCACTTTACATGTCCTGTTCCCTGGCTCTTTGGTCCCCAGCTCACCCACCCACCTACCCCCATCCAGCTTTACACTAAAGGTGCCCCCCATTCCTTGCCCTGCACTATGAACAAGCCCACAATGGCAGGCTGTGCAGATGTCATAACTAAAAAAAGAAGACCAAGACCCCCAAAATGTAGGACACCCAAGAAAAATGTAGGATATGACCAAATAAATTGACTCTGGTATATTGCTTTCATGTGGTTAATTCCAACACCCTATTACTTCTCATTAAATTTAAAACTATTTCATATAATTTATTACACTGATTTATAAATTTCAAGAAGGCTTCATACTGCCTGCTCACAAGGAAAGATTTTTTTCCAGGATACCTGGCTAAAAAAGAGGAAAATGGTCACCCTACATAATGTGCTATGTCCACCCAGGGGTCAGATGAGGCTTTCAGGTCAGCCTCCCCCTTTCTCTGCCCTTCCTCTCCCATCCAGATCCTCTCTGCTGGGTCCAGGCCTACATTTATCCCTTCCCGACCTGTGCCATCCTAGCCAGATGCCAGGGAGGGTACCAGAATGCAGGGGTCTTGGTGCTCCCTCTCATTCTCTCCTATTGTCCTTGCTCCCAGCTCAACTTGGAAGCAGCCACACTGGCATCTCCACATGCTTGGCAACCCTCTCACCACTAACCCTCTCACCACTACTCCGACTTCTGGTCACATCTGCAGATCCTCTACATGCCTTCTTGTGGATCTGAGTGTCCATGCCTTGGGTATCTGTGGGTGTGTGCAGGTGTCCGGGAGTGGATGCTCTGCGAATGTATACATTACAAAACAAACTTATACAGGGTTGTGTTTCCACTGCAACTTAAATCCCGTTCTGTTCCCCCAGTCCATTCTGAAGTCCTGTTTGTTAAGAGTAGATCTAGCAGCTCTCAGATTCCTTAACAAGCTACATCCCCCCAGAACGCATTTGGGGAATGCACTGAGGCTGGATTAAAGCTGTAGCAGAAACGCAGCCAGAACTTCCCCATAAGCACCAACATCTATCAGTACAATTCCAACCATGGGAAAGTGAAATGTCCACCTCCAGGCCTTCTGGCTGGATGAGGCCCCAACAGGTTTCCCCAGTTTTGTTCACAGAAATCCCAGGTCCCACTAGTTGGCTCTACTCCTTCTAGTTGTGTATGCATAGTATGCATAAAACACAGTGTTGGAGGAACTCTATATGTGCTCTGGAATTATTTGAAGATAAAATTAAGATAATATGGAGGACAAATATAAGACTGAAGCACAGAAAAGAAAAACATGTTTTAAGAAAAAAAATTAAGCCTCCATTAAAACTAGCAATTAAGGTTGGCTGAAAAATTATGAGCACAATCCAAAACATGTCTACTCAAAGGAGTGTTCAATGGGTCTTACTCCCAGCAAAGTGTCTCTAGGATTGCAGCCTATGTAATAATTAGCAATGGTTAGAATATTGAATAACCGAGCGGTTTAAAATTGGGAAAGGTATACAACAAGGCTGTATATTGTTACCTTCTTTATTTTATTTATATGGAAAGTACATTATGTGAAAGGCTGGGCTGGATGAATCAAAAGACGGAATTACAATTTCTATGAGAAATATCAATAAACTCAAATATGCACGTGATATAACTCTAATGGCAGAAAGTGAAGAGGAACGAAGGAACCACTTGATGAGGGTGAAGGAGGAAAGTGAAAAAGTGGCTTGAAACTTAACATGAAAAAAACCAAGATAATGGCATCCAGTCACAACACATCCTGGCAAATAAATGGGAAAGAAATGAAGATTGTGACAGAATTTATTGTTTGGAGCTCTACAGTCACTGAAGATGTGGAAGTTAGTGAAAGGGTGGCTTGAAGTGCTTCAGACCAGGGGATCACGAGGAGTTTGACACTACCACTAAACAACAACAACAACAATCCCTGCGTGGATTGGTTCATGACGATTCAGACTTGAATTCGTCCGGAAGCTCTTTCCACACTCCATGCATTTATACGGTTTCTCCCCTGTGTGGGTTCTTCGATGCAGAGTCAGGCTGGAGCTCACACTGAAGCTCTTTCCACACTCCAAGCACTTATAGGGTTTCTCCCCTGTGTGGGTTCGTTGATGCAAATTCAGGCTTGAGCTCTGACTGAAGTTCTTTCCACACTCCAAGCATTTATATGGTTTCTCTCCTGTGTGAATTCTTTTATGCACAGTCAGGTATGAGCTTGTAGTAAAGCTCTTTCCACACTCCAAACACTGATATGGTTTCTCTGCCATGTGGGTTTTGTGATGCATAGTCAATGCCTTCTTCTCATTAAAGCTCTTTCCACACTCCAAGCATTTATATGGTTCATCCCGTGTGTGGGTTCTTTGATGCAGAGTCAGCTTTGAGTTTTCGCTGAAGCTCCTTCCGCACTCCAAACATTTATATGGTTTCTCCCCTCTATGCATTTTCTTATGTCTCATGAGGTTTCCACCTATACTGAAGCTCTTTCCACACTCCAGGCATTTATATGGTTTTTCCCCGGTGTGGGTCCTTTGATGTAGAGTCAGCTTTGAGCTCTGACTGAAGCTCTTTCCACACTCCGAACATTTGTATGGTTTCTCCCGTGTGTGGGTCCTTTGATGCAAAGTCAGCTTTGAGCTCTCGCTGAAGCTCTTTCCACACTCCAAGCATGTATACGGTTTCTCCCCTGTGTGGGTTCTCAGATGTCTTTTAAGGTGTGACTTTCTGTTGAAAGTCTTCGCACAGTGAGCACATTTTTCCTTCCGCTTTCCAGTTTCCTTCTCTTGATGAACTGTAATGACATTGAACTCCCCACACTGATGAGCATCAAATTCATTTCCCCCCAGCAATGTGTGATTTTCTTCCAGCTTTGTTGAACTGTCTTGATGCGCTTGTTGTGCTTTCTCCTTCTGGGGAATATTTTCACGGAGAGTAAAATTGGTGTGTTTCTTTCTTTTCTCCCTTTCGTGATGCTTGAATGGGATTTCATGGGGGTCATAAGCCTGAGCAACCTGAGATTTCATCCTGCAGAGGTTTGCTTGGCTTTCCTTCTCCCTCCCTGTCCTGTCTTGATGTCCAAAAGTCCCTTCCTCTACATCAGGCACGATCATTTCCAGTGACACCCCACATGGCTTCCTCTCATCCTCACTGTCTTGTCCGTTGCCTCCTGGAACAGAGAGAGAATCTCAATTCCCAAAGCAATTAAGCATTGCTTCCCAAATATTTAGGACCCACCATGACCCACTTTTCAAAAGAACAATCTCACGACCTAATACACCAAAAGACATCAAAAAAGAAATAAATTTTTAAAATGTAAAAAGATTAGGTTCCACTTTTCAACCGTTTTCACCTCTGGCACCTAATTATAGTTCCTAACTAAATTATAGTTATAAATTACACTATAACTATGTAATTCCTTTGGCCAGATTGTTGGGTCACCCATTAGTTTAACCCATTTGTTTGTATTATAATGCCCTTGTGGTAGGAAAACCTTGTCACAAACCAATCACTAGCCAGGCAGAAGCAGGGAAAGAATGAGATCCGTGCTGGCATCTGCCTGCTATCCCTTTGCTGGTAAGCAAAGCAGGATCAGTGGTGGTTGTTGGCAAGCCGCCATTTGCAGTGGGGGCTTCCAACCTCGTTTTGAGGTTGCTTTGAGGCTTTTCCACAGCCAAGTTCATGGCCCACTCGTGACCACTGAAATAGATCTTGCCAATGGTCCCTCTCTAGAGAAGCTGAGAGTGTGACAACATCTGGACACAGCCCCGCAAGGTGGGCGGGCGGGTGGCAGGGAGGGAGGGAAGGAAGGAATTTCCTGCGGAAAAAGAAATGCTTTTATGAGAGATACTGTAACAGAAGTGGGGGAGAGGACCATTTCTGGAGAAGGACTAAGGGGCATGTTGGTGGTGGGGAGGCCATCTACGTTAAGAAATCCGTGAGCAGATATTGCACTCCCAGAGTGGCATTTCTAGAGAATGTGTGTGTGAATATTAAGCTAGGAAAGGGGTGGAAGGCTTATTTTTCTAAAGGGAGAGGCATTTAGTCTGGGAGCTAGGAAGACCTTTGAGATCATAAATGGCCCAGTGCACCTTTGGGGTGAAGCAGTGGGCGCAAGCGGCCTTTAGAATGGTGAAGCTCAGGTAGATGCCAGATCACCTGGGATCACCGGCACTTGTGGACCCCCTCTCTCTGGAACACAACTGACCATAAAACAGTGAAACAGCTACCTGCTGATCTGATCCCTTCCTTGGAGTCCAGGGCACTGGCAGTATCTCCTTCTTCGAGGCTGAAGACAAACTCAGACACGGGAAATTCTTTGGAGGAAACAACAAGAATAGTTATTTTTGACTACAACTTGTCTGGGCATTTCACATTCCTCAGATCCACTGGT
Organism: Cryptoblepharus egeriae; assembly: GCA_030015325.1. NCBI lineage: Eukaryota > Metazoa > Chordata > Lepidosauria > Squamata > Scincidae > Cryptoblepharus > Cryptoblepharus egeriae. Next base: position 3,133,666 of record JAREYC010000002.1, read on the forward strand.
CAAACCTTTATAACGCTCACATGTAGCAGAAATGGGCTTTCTGAGGTCCCTCTTCAAAGCAATGGCAGGAATCTTTGCCAGTCTTTGGCTGGGGTGCAAACTACTTCCAAAGGAAGCCAATATCACCCAAGTTGCACATGCTCTGGTCACTCCCAGGGGGGATGTTAGCTTATGAGCTCTGAGTAGGGGCTATTCCTTGAAGAACATCTGGAATGCAGATGGAACAGCACAAGGCCTTGCTGGGGCCTCTGTACATGACTACTTTTCATCCAGGATGTTTCCAGGCTCAATTCAAGACATTTGCCCTCACTTTTCAAGCCCTGAATAGTAACCGCTACAATCCCACTGTAGAGATGGGAGTTTCTGAAGTGACAAAGCCCTGGAAGGGAAGGGGCCATCGTCCCATGGAAGAGCAGCTGTTTGGCATGCTGTAGGTTCCGTCCCCAACATCTCTCCATCTGGAGCAGAGAACGAGCCCCCAGAAACCATGCCAGTGGATTGGCTGGAGTGACCATCTCCAACTGTTTCCTTTGTGCCACCTTTTACGCCTCCTCCCACCCACAACATGGGAAAGAAAGAAGGGGCTGGGCAGAAGAGGCATCCTCCTGGGTCACAACATCACACATACTTTCCAGTTCAGCCAAACAGCCCTTGTGGTTTGCAGGTGACGAGATCAGAATGCAAAGCCCTTTTGCTGAACCAGCACTAACAAACCCCAGAAGGGGGAGAATTTCTATGGTGGTGAAGGGTCTTCAGTCACCAGCACTCTCTGGTTCAAAGCCCCTTGCACAGCAATTACCTTCCCAGTTCTCTTCCTCCTTGAAACTCTGGAGAAATGCACCCTCCCCTCCTTCTGAGTGGGGAACAAAGGCTGATTTGGGAAGATCCCCTGAGAAGGAAAGAAGGAGACCAGTTACTTCTGTCTACAGAATGTCAAGGCTTTCCATAGCAAACTGGCCTTGGGCTGCATCCCTTCCATAGCCTATGTTACAGGATGTAGGTGGCCAGATGGGAGCATTTTCCAGAAGTCTCTTCATGTCAGAGAGAGAGAGAGAGAAATTCTCAACTCAAAGGGGGACAAAGCCCTGCAGTTCAACTGATCAGCACCCCAACTCTACACCCTGAAGTTCCCACTCTTCTGAGCAGGCTCCGCTGATCTCCTGCAGCACCAGAAAGCACAGCAAAGAAACAGGCTCTCTCTGGCCCAGAAGAACGGAAACATCCTCAGTAGCTACAGGTGGGTTGTTAGCTGATTATGAAATAAAAATACCTAACTTCACTTTCTGCATATCTCTTTTAAAAAAACAAGTTTGTGAAATCCACCTTGGGTGCTCTTCGGGGAAAAAGGTATAATACAAATCAAATCTATCTATCCATTCTCTTACACCACTACATGCATGTGGTTGCATCTGCCAACCCTGCACTACCTTATTATCACCTACCTAGTACCCTTTTACTCCTACTACACCTACCTAATATAATTTAAAGTTATCATTGATAAAAACACATCCTTGGAATAAGAACAAGCTTTCTGCACTTTTAATTTTGGAAAACACTGAAATCGACCCCAAAATAAAACAATATCCTCCCCAGGTACCTATAAGCATTTTGTTCACCAGTGCCCTGGTGATAATGATTTAATGGTATTTTATTGACCGGTTTTATAGTTTTTATCTAGTTTTAATTAATTGTATCTTAATTACAGCTTCTCTGTGCTGTTTTTATTGCTGTAAGCTGCCTTTTGAATCCTTTTTTAGGTAAAAATCAAAGGAACAGATAAATCTGTCTCTTACCTGAGCAGGTTGAAGAGCTGGAAGAAGGTGGTCCCGATGCCATTTCACAGCCTGTATGGGAGACAAACATGTTAGGAAGACTCTGACCCTCCACACCATTTTCATATGTAACTTTCTTTTGCAATTTGAAAATCTCTTCTCATTTTCTCCACATCTCCGGTTCCGACCCAAAATTTCCAGAGCGGGGCAAGCCTCACACACTTCCTTGCACATCTTCCTTCTGGTGCTTCAGCCCAGTTTCTTTCCCTCTCTGCCTATCCATGTTCCTCTCTGCCCGTGATTCTCCTTGCAAAACCCACTCCTTCGAGGCATTTCCAGGCCCACAGAAACCCCCCTTTCCTGCTCTTTTTTCTGCCCCAGTTCAGTCTTCTCCCTGATACTCTTTCATGCAGCCCAGTCTGGAGCCTGAAATTTGGCACTGATGTTTTGTACCCTGGATCAGAAGAGTTGATACGGGGGAAACCCCGGTTTGAGAATGAGGCCGGTAAAGTAGGGTTGTATGCAATGGAGACCCCTTGGAAGGGCTGTTGGCCTGAACGGGTGGGAGCCCAGTTAGAAATAGAAAGACCCCCCATACCTCACCCACCCTTATCACTAAGACACACACCTTGAAAGACACAGATGTGTTAACACAGGTTGTGTAAGGGGGACATGCTCTGCAGTGGATGTACCTTCCCCGCTCAGTTGCTGAGGGGCTCACCCCACCTTGTCCTCTGGAAGGGATTATTCTGAGAGCACCACCTGGGATCTCTTTGGGGTCAGGCCCAGCTACTGGCAGATCCTTCTCAGCGGCCAAATCCAAATCCGGCTCCTTTTCTGGTTTCCGTCCCACCTGCCTCTGTTGACACCAGGAGAAAAGCAGGAAACACAGCATGAGAAATGCAAATATTGAAATGTGACATTTAGACAAAGCCGGACAGTTGCAGCAACAGCAGGGCAGCTGCCACTCTGCAGTATATGGCCCTCCTGCATCCCTACCCCTTGCTGCTGTTTTATACCCCCCTTTCTTGCTGTGCCCCCCTCCCCAGCACTTTCTGATTGGGTTTGCACAGCACCCCTTTCAAGACCCCACCATGGACAGGGAAACACATAGGAACAGCTGCCCCAAAGCAGATTTCTGCCTGCATGTGGGGGGGATGTCATCCCTGCCCTGGCTGGCCCTTGAGCCTGCGCATCTCTGCCCCCCCCCACCTGCTGCTCCCCCCCCCACCTGCTGCTCCCCCCCCCACCTGCTGCTCCCCCCATCTCATCCCATTCCGCCCAGCCCAGCCTGGAACCCCTTTGGCCCCCAGTGGACTAACCAGAGCAGTAGGAGACAGACATACATGGAGAAGGCATTGCAAGGGGGTGGAGCAGGAAGTGCCCCCCCTTTTGCTCCTCTAGGAATCCAGAGTGGCTCCTCTTAACTCTTGCAGTGTCAGTCTCTTTGCACAGCAGAGCCTGGATCCTGCAGCTTGCATGCAAGCCTGGGAACTGGGAGACCAGATGTCCTCTATTGCCTGGACGTGTCCTCTATTTTAGCCTAAAATCTCCATGCCCCTTTTCCTTGTAAGAAGGCAGCATGCTGCATTTCTTCTTCTTGTCATTAATAAATTATATGTAATAAATTATAATATAATAATAATAAAACTGCATTCATGTAGTTTATTTAAACCCTGTATTACTTGTTTAAATAAACCACATGAATGCAATATATATCAGAGCTTTCATTTTAATTTTCTCAAATCCTACATTTTTTGGGGTGACCTACATTTTGGGAGGGATGTCCTCTTGCAGTTATGACTTCTGGTCACAGACAGGCTTAGGATTACACCTTTCTTTAACTTAATTTGGTCACACCATGATCCCCAACTTGCCCACAGGATCCAGCTGGGATTTTTCTGCACAAGTTCTGGCACACCAGCCAGCCCAGGATAGGACTAGGCTGTGAGATGTCCCAATCCGGATGGTTCCAGTTCTGGGCTTTCTAGAAAATTCAACCCCAATAGATCTAAAATCTATTCCTGTTCATGTTCTTGCTTTACTTTCTTGGGAAGGCAGGGCTCAAGAGCTGCCAGGCTGTGGGGTGTCCAGCGGGCAGTCCTGCTGGACAACATAGAGATATGGCCAAGGAGGTGTGTTATCTGGGTCATAATTTTCCTGGGACATCTGGGTTTATGTCCAGTGAGCAGGTTCAGATTAGAGCCTAAGTACTACTCCATTGGAATAGCTGTGCCTCATCAACCACTACACACAGGGAAAGCTTCACTGGCAAAGGGTGATGGTGCCCACCACATCAGCTGCAAACTGGCAGACTGGCTCTTTTTGCCTGAAAGAAACTTAGGAGCTTGGAAGGGGAAGAGGGTTAGTGGCACCCACTTGTCTCAACCTCAGGGCAGGACTTTTGGCGGCCGTCCTGCAAAGCCAGGATAGAGAGGGCTAACTGTCTGTCCATCCTGTGAGGACTATGACGACACCTTCAGCCCGCCCGTATCTCAGACCCAGTTGTTACAGGAACATCCTGGGCTGCAGAACAAGGCCTAGCCTTGTATTGACCAGACCTTCATCCTGTTCCTACAACCCCACAACAGGTACCCCTGCCTCCTCCCTCACATCTGCAATCCAATTCTGCTCTGCTGGTCTTCCTCCTTTGATCTCCCTTTCCCTCCCATAACTTCTTCTCCCATACATCCTCCATGGGCTTGCACCAGTGCCCTCATCCCATCCCAGCTGACTTCTGCCACTGGTGCTGCCTCCCCCACCTGTGGAGTGGATTCCAACTCAGTCCCCCTGGAGAGACCCAGCAAGATCAGCTGGGTCAGCCATCCGTCAGCCATCACCCCTCCGTCAGCCATCACCACTCTTCTACAGGGCCACAACCTGCCAAGGGAATGTGGGTGACTCCTCTTTGGAAGCTGTCAGAACATCTGGCCATCTCCCCCTTTGTGGCCAGGAATTCCACAGGCAAAGAATTTGCTGCATGAAGAAGGACCTTCGTTGGTCCATTCTATGTTTTTGCAAATTGTTTTCATTGAATAATCTCCAGCGTTCTGAGAAAAGAGAAAGTGTTACAAGGAAGATCACATCATTAACTGGATATACCATTTTATTCTCTCTACATGGTAATGTGGGCATTCCTAAATGCTACACAATATTGACACGCATATTGTTTCTTAAGATATGTTGTCACATAAAGGTTTCTCAGATTAGTATTTCTTACCAGTAACAGCCCGCAGCTGTCACTGGTGGATGTACAATATAAAATTCAACAGTAAAAAACCATCTCTCTTTGCATCATCTCCCCACCTCTCTCCTCAATGGCTCTTCTCTCAACTGCCCTTTTGCCACCTCTCTCCTCAGTGGCTCTCCTCCACTGTCCCTAGTCTTTTCTGTTATCAGTTGACAGTTGGGATGTTGACAGTTGCAGATGAGCCCTCCAAGTCACCCAGCTCCACAGACTTCAAGGTAAGATTCACGTTCATAAAGTTATGGTGAAGACTGTCCCATGAAACGTAAACCCGAAATCTGAAACCCAAACAGTCCCCTGGAACCTACACCCATATAGGCTCAATAATTCAGTATGCACTAAGTAAGGCTGGAATCCTAAAGACAATTTTCTGGGAGTAAGATCCATTGAACACAATGGGGCTTACTTTTGAGTAGACATGGTTAGAATTGTTCTCTATGTATCCACTACATTCAATAGGAACCTAACCCTGGAACAGATAGTACATAATTTTTGTCCTGTGAGAGTTCTGTGATGAGGTCAAGCTGAGCTCACAACAAAGCTCTTACGTCTCATATACATAATTTCTCTGAATGAATTCTTTGCATGCAAAATTTGATTGGCGCTTACAGAGAAGGGCTTTCTACATTCCACACATATTTTACACAATTGTCCCCTGTAAGCGTTTCTTGATACAAAGTCAGGAACGAGCTCTGACTGTAACTTTTTCCACACTCCAAGTTTTTGTATGGTTTTCCCCCACTGTGGCTTCTTTGATGTGAAGTCAGACTTGAGCTCACACTGAAGGTCTTTCCACACTCCGAGCATTTGTATGGTTTTTCGCCTGTGTGGGTTCTTTGATGCACAGTCAGGCTTGAGCTCACACAGAAGCTCTTTCCACACTCCACACATTTATATGGCTTCTTCCCTGTGTGGATTCTTTTATGTTTAGTGAGGTCCCCACTTCCACTGAAGCTTTTTCCACACTGCCCACATTTGTATGGTTTCTCTCCGGTGTGAATCCTTTGATGGGTAGTCAGGCTTGAATTCACACTGAAACTCTTCCCACACACCAAGCAATGATATGGTTTATCCCCCGTGTGGGTTCTTTCATGCAAGGTCAGGGCTGCACTTCGACTGAAGCTCTTTCCACACTCCAAGCACTGATATGGTTTTTCACCGGTGTGTATTCTTTGATGCACTGTCAGGTTTGCACTGACACTGAAGCTCTTTCCACATTCCGAGCATGTATAAGGTTTCTCACCTGTGTGGGTTCTTTGATGTTTAGTGAGGTCTCCGCTTCCACTGAAGCTCTTTCCGCACTCAGTGCACTGATATGGTTTTTTCCCCGTGTGGATTCTCTGATGTTTAGTGAGGTTTCTACTTAGACTGAAGCTCTTTCCACACTCCAAGCATTTATACGGTTTGTCCCCTGTATGAGTTATTTGATGGGAAATCAAGCTTGTACTCACACTGAAGCTCTTTCCACACTCCAAGCACTTATATGGCTTCTCCCCTGTGTGGGTTCTTTCATGTAATGTCAGTTTTGAGGTATCTGTGAAGTGCTTTCCACACATCAAACACTTATATGGTTTCTCCCCAGTGTGGATTCTTTTATGCAAAGTCAGGTTTGAGTTCCCACTAAAACATTTTCCACACTCCAAGCATTTATATGGTTTCTCCCCTGTATGGATTCTTCGATGAGATGTCAAGTGCGTGTTATCACCAAAGCTCTTTCCACAATCCAAGCATTTATATGGCTTTATTCCTGAATGGATTCTTAGATGCACCGTCAGATGTGCATTCTGAGTGAATGACTTTCCACATTCTAAGCATTTATATGGTTTTGTCCCTGTGTGGGTTCTTTGGTGCACACTTAAGGTTCTGCTATCACTGAACCTCTTGTTACATTCCGAACATTTATATGGTTTTTCCCCTGTGTGGGTTCTTTGATGTGCTGTCAGGCTTGAGTTTACACTGAAGCTCTTTCCACACTCCAAGCACTGATAAGGTTTCTCCCCTGTGTGGGTTCTTTGATGCAAAGTCAGGTGTGAACTGCGACCAAAACTCTTTCCACACTCCAGACATTGATATCGCTTCTTCCCTGCATGGGTTCTTTGATATGTTTTAAGTTTGGATTTACTGTTGAATGTCTTTGCTCTCTGAGAGGGCTTTTCCTTCCTTTTTTCAGGTTCTTTTTCTAGACTGGCTGGGGGGAGATTGAAATCACCACCCTGAGAAATAAAAGATTTATTTCTCCATTTCTCAGTCTGGTTTCTCTCCTGGTTCTTTAATATGTTTTGATGGGCACTTTCCTCACTGGTGTGGCTCTGCCCGGCTGGTGCTGGGCTTCCCTTCATCCTCCCTGGTCCGTCTTGGTCTCTTAGAGTCAGTTCCTCTGCATCAAGCATGGGTGTTTCTGATAACACCCCATGTGGCTCCCCCTCATCCTCTTTGTTGTGTCTTTTGCTTCCTGAAACAGAGACAGAATCTTGATTAGAAGTCAAATAGAGAAATAGAATCTCTAAAGCAAGCTTCTTGGTATGTACACGCTAAAGTAATCCCAATGGATTCAGTGTCACTTACTCCAAGGAAAGGACTGAGGTGCTGCTCAGTGAATGAATGAATGAATGAATGAATGAATGAATGTTTGATTGATTGATTGATTGATTGATTGATTGATTGATTGATTGATTGATTGATTGATTGATATCCTGCCTTCCTTCCTTACAAAGGAAAACCATGGCTGCTAACAACATTTAAAACAACAATAAAATACAGTTCAAACTAGATAGAAACAATAAATACAATTAAAATACCATTAAATTATATAAAGACAATAAAAATCCAGGTTAAAAACAGGCAGACTAATTGTACTACACTATATTTTAACTGATTGTTAACCGCTTTGGGTGCCCTTTGGGGGAAAAGGCAGAATACAAATCAATCAATCAAGACCCGAGAAAAGGGAGAGGCAAAGAAGGAAGAACCCATTTGCTGGTGGAAGAAGCAGCCTTTCAGGGTGGAGTTAATAGAACAGGAGGGATCAAAGGTGGCTTCTGTGGAGAAGGAATAGGTGCACATCAGGCTGTCAGAGAAGATGGGATGGTGGGGAACATACCGGTATTTCTTTTGGTGCCTACGGTCTAGCTAGCATTCTATCAGTGGGCAGCCCTCCCTGTTGGCACATGCATGGCTAGCACATCTGCCATTCTGATCATAACACAACATGATCCTGGCTGACCGGGAAAGTTCCTGCATCATCTGAACAGGGGCAGATCCACAGTTTGTGTGGTGGGAGGGGGGGGAGAGAGAGTGAGCACTACCTTAACTCTACTAGATGGACTAAACCAACTAGACGGATAGAGTTCTCAATTGTGCTTATGTACTCCTTGGCCAAAGTTTGCAAGAAGGATAGACTTGGACTCCCCTCTGGACTTTTACCTGCTAGATATTTGAACAGGCTTCTATGGCCAGGGTTTGTTGGACAGGTAAACCTGAACTCCCTGCTGGACTTGGAGTCCAGATGTACCTGGGCTCCTGGCTGAACTGGCCTCTACAGCCACGTTTTGCTGTGCAGGTAGACCTGGGCTCCCACCTGCACTTGAGGCCTTCATCTATCTGCCTAATAGACCTGGTTTTCCACCCATACTTAGGCTCTTCCTATCTTTGCAGGCATCCTTCCTAGAAGACAACAGTTTGGTGGCTCTACTTGGATCCACTCCTGAATCTGAGTGATTCTTATCATGGCTCCCCAGAGACCCCAGAAAGGAGGGGACTGATTGTGCTAAAGAGTCCCCACTGCCATAGCATCCTTCAGGTCTTTTCCACCCATGTTAAGCAGGACTGTTCATAAGCAAATTACCTGTTGGTTTTGTTTCTTCCTGGAGATCCCAGGAAGTAACTGGATCAGACCCCCCTTGTGCCCAGTTCAGCAGGCCAGTCAAAGGCAGTGCCTTGCTGGCATCATCAAACAGACATGGGGTATCCACACTCCATTGAGGAAACCCTGTTTCATCCCAAAAGAGCATCACTCAGGCCAACCTCAACTTGGTTATTGGGAGGCACAGCAGAAATATTCACAGTTCATGTTCTACGGTGCAATCCTGACAGGGAAAAACAAGAGCAGTTCATGTCTTTCCAGCCCGCAGACCAAAGGGAAAGGGCATCCTTACCTGCAGGGGCCACAATCCCACCATCCTCCTCCATGACTTCCTTGAGCAGAAGCTTTTGGCCTGGACTCATCAGAGCCCTCTTCTCCTCCGTGAACTGCAGTCACCTCATCTGATGATACCAGACCCTGGAAGGAGAAAACAGTCTCTCCTCACAAATAATGTCCCATAAATAATGATAGCAGGCCGAGGAGATATAACTGTCAACATTCCAATTGTCAACTGATAACAGGCCAAGCAGAGAAGAGGCTAGGGGGCAACTGAGGAGGGACATTGAAGAGAAAGGTGGCCAAAGGGCAGTTGAGATGCTAGAAAGTGGGATGATGTTTTACTGATGAGTGCTGTTATATTGTACTTGCACAAGCAACAGCTTTGGGTTGTTACTAGTAGTAGTAGTTGCTAACTGCAGCTGTTACACAGGTCCTTATAGTCTGACCTTATAGAGGTCAGAAGGGCTGCCGGATCAACTGAGAGCCCCCTCCTAACCAGGTTTCCAATGTAAATACAGCTGTGCCAACTGGGCATGCAATGCATCCTGCTATGAGAGGACAGTTATGGATGCCTCCCCAAGACAAGGGACCGTTTCTTCTGGTCTCTGCAGTGTGGTTTCATTGGCACCAGAAAATTGGGTAGGATTGGGCTCACACTTCCCCGCTAAGGACACTGGAGAGAGTGTCCTGCTACAAGGCGGCAGCAGCTGGATGGCCTCTAGTGGCACCTGGACTTTGTAACACACTCCCTTTAGAGGTAAGAGCATTACTTGCCCTGTCAACTGGGGGTGGTGGTGTTTCAAGATCGCACTTTTCTGTTTTATTTTGCTGTTCTTCCCATTTTATGGAAGGAGGGATGGAATGGTTTTAAATGTCCTCCTTTCTTTTTTCTGATATAGATGCAGATCCTGCCTGCCTGTTTTCTAGTATAGATCCTGCCTATCTGTTAAAAGCAGACACAAGGAAGTTTATCACAGGGAATTAAAGCAGGCCTCCATCAGTCTTGAAAGACTATGGTATCCTGCTCGGTACTGCTAATAGTGACCAACTGTAGGGTGTGGTGCTCATCCCTATTTCTAATCTGTAGGTGCAGATTAACTGTAGGGTGTGGTGCTCATCCCTATTTCTAATCTGTAGGTGCAGATTAGAAATCTGTAGGTGCAGATTAACTGTAGGGTGTGGTGCTCATCCCTATTTCCATGCTGTAGGTGCATGGAATACTGTTACCTTCCCACCGAGGTGGTACCGATTTATCTACTTGCATTTCCATCAGTGAAGGGCTTCAAAGAAATTAACAACCGGTTCTCTGCCCATCTGGCAGCCACTTTTAAATGGCTGTTTTTAAACTTCATATGTCCTATCTCTCGAACCGGTTCTATAGAGTAGGTGCGAACCTGCTGGAGCCCACCACTGATTTCCATGCTTTTGAACTGCTAGGTTGGGAGAAGGATGGGAGCTCACCCTGTCTTGTAGGACCTGGCTCTCAAACCCTAGCCTGTTGGTTAACAGCCATGGAGCACAATCCTAACCATGTCTACTCAAATGTAAACCCCATTGTGTTCAATGGGTCTTCCTCCCAGGAAAGTGTCTTTAGGATGCAGCCCATAGTGTCTTAACCACTTCCACTGCCACAGTCCAGTAGGCATTTCTAAATTTTTAGGATTTATTTTTGCTAAATGTTTGCTACATCTTTCTACATTTTTAGCTCTTTGGGATATGGAGTGACTTAGGGTGCAATTCTAACCATGTCTACTCAAAAGTAAGCCCCACTGTGTTCAATGGGTCTTACTCCCAGGAAACTGTTTTTAGGATTGCAGCCTTAGTCATTTGATTTCCTGTGTAAACTGCTTTTTATTCAACTTTTTAAATTGAAAAGCAATATATACATCTTATTAACAATAATTTAACAAATATCAATCTTGTGCTCATTGAATGAACACAATGTTTCTAACTGGTGGTAGATGTACCACTGGTGGTACTTGAGGTCATACCAGTGATGCCCCCAGAGCCCACTACTGGCAGTGAGACCTCAGTGGAACACAACAGGCAGCAGTTGAGGCTCAGCTTGGCAGGTAGAGCTCAGAAAGGGCCCCTTGTCTGCCCTGGGCCCAGAACCCAGGTTTGTAGTTTGCATCTGGCCTCCAAACTGGACAGAACTGGGAATGATGTCATTGTGTCATCATGATGGTGTCACCATGAAATTGGCACTGTGAGGACAAATGTTGAGAGATGCTGATCTATCAAATTCAGCACAGACATGAGCCATAATGGGGGGTCCTTTGCAATCTATTCCATTCCATCCTGGATGGGTCTTGATGGGGGGGGGGGTCCTCAAGTGTTTCACCCTCATCCTGCTATTCTTTACACCCCTTTGGCTGCTGAGAGGTCCTTCTACCCATTTTGGTTCATGTTTTTACTTTGTCCCTGTCATCGCCCCCAAATGATGCCGCCCCAGAGCAGATCCCCAGTTAGGGGATCTGTAAAGGGGGGCCTGTTGCAGTTTGCCTGCTTGCTGTCTCCAGCTGGCCTTTGATCCTAGGCATCTCTGTCCCCCCTTCTCTTCCATTCTCTCCCTCCCACTGCAGATCTGGGCATCCCCTTCCCCTCCCCCCCCCCCCGTGGGCTGTTCACTCACAGAAAGGCTGGAAGATCCCAGGCAAGAAGGCAAAGGAGGGGGGAGTAGGCAGCAGGAAGGGGCTTCACCACTCACTTCACCCCCCCCCCCACTTGCCACTCTAGCAGTCAAGAGTCGCTCCTTTTAACTCTTGCAGTGCAGCCAAGTGGACTTTGCAGAGAATCCAAATCTCCACCCTGCAATTCCAATGGGGGTGCCAGCCTGTCCCTGGAGGGTGTTGGGGTGATGCAGGGGGTGGGAGAGTCCCAGGACAGTCTTGGAGGAGAAGAAGGGGGCTGAATGCTGGACTCCTCATGGATGGCCAAGAAAGGGGCAGGCAGGGGGAGGGGGTCACTTTCCCCCGCACCTCCTGCTAGTCCTTATTCTTCACTCGTGTATCTTTCTTTCATGCGATAGGCTGCACTCCTAAAGACACTTTCCTGGAAGTAAAGCCCAATGATCACAATGGGGCTTACTTTTGAGTAGACAGGATTGTGCTCTAAGGCTGCACTCCTAAAGACACTTTCCTGGGAGTAAAGCCCATAGAACACAATGGGGCTTACTTTTGAGTAGACGTGATTAGCAGTGGTGGGCAGCAGCAGGTTCGCACCTACTCTATAGAACCGGTTCTTAACAAGAGATAGGACATATAAAGTTTAAAAATAGCCATTTAAAAGTGGCTGCCAGGTGGGCAGAGAACCGGTTCTTAATTTCCTTGAAGCCCATCACTGGTGATTAGTCTTCTGCTCTGTGTTGAAACGATTCGTTTAAAGACGATGTTTTAACACTTAAACTTACACTATGTGTCTTAATTGGAAACAAATCCCTGGAATGGATACATTCCGGGAAGGCTCCAGGCTGCCTCATCACAAGGAAAAGGGAGGCAGTGAAGCCTCTGATGGCAGGACACAAGGCTGGAAAGGAGGACCCGTCCTGGAAAAAGAGGATGGGGACACCCTGCCCCCAGGAGCAGAGGTAGGGGAGGGGGAAGAGGGGGGAGGACTGCGCCCGCAAGAGGGCTCTGCAGCAGAGCCTGCCTGCCCTCCTCCTCCTCCTCCTCCTCCTGCAACTCCTCCTCCTCCTCCTCCTTGGGCTCTGCTCTCCGGAAGGGAGTCTATCCCCAGCCTCGAAGCGGAGCAGGGAGGGAGACAGTTCCAGGATGGCTGGACAGGTGAGGCTGGTGGGTGGGGAGGTGCCCAGGTGGGTGCCCTGGGGAGGGAGCGGCTGGATGGGCTTCAGGGGTCCCTCCCTGTGCTCAGGCTGGGCTCCTGCTCCAGGCAGGCAGGCAGGCAGGCATTCGGCAGGTGCAGCCCTTGCCCACCTGGAGGAAGGAGGCCTGCCTGTCTTCTGCTGCTGGAGCCCCCTGGGACATCCCTGGAGTGGCCACCCTCCTTCCCAGGGGATGGGAGGGAGAATTGTCCTTCCTCCGATGTTGTGCACTCAGGGGAGCACTGCAAAGGGGGCACCCACAGATGCAGCCTCCCCCTTTCCCCACTGAATGCAAGAGGCAGGGACAAGTGAAGGGCCGCCCTGATTCAAACATCACCATCCCATCAAACCCCACTTGGTTTTCTAGATTTTTATTTTCCTGTCCCGTAAACCTGGGACATGGGAGAAAACATATATGATCAATGTTCACACCAACACACAGCTCAGGTGCCACTCCACTTATGTCCTGGTAATGTGGACTAGAAACCTGAAACAGGAGTTGAAATGAAAATTCAGGTTTCCAGAGCTTTGCACCCCAACCCAATTTTCCATGTCTATAATTCATAGAGGCATTGCTAAGGGGTTGCCACAAGTGTGGGGTCAGTGGGTGCCACACATGGGGGGTGAGTGATGCCACAAGATTGTAAAATCATATTTTTTGAAATAATACCTTCATGTTATATATCATTAGATACAAAACTTACAGTGGAATTGTATGAAACATATTCTGTTTAAATATTTATTCTGTCTAAGGTTATACCCTGAAAAACTGTGGGGCAGGCAACACACCGTCACCCCATTGCATAGGAGGTGCTCCATCATGGGGGTGACACACTGGCCTCCTGGTCTGGGGAATGCAAAACCTGGTGATGCCACTGGTAGTTCAAATCCTAGAAACCCTACAATCTGGCCAGCACCCTTTTCCAAGGGTCTGTTATAAGGAGTCACACTTACACCACTGAGGCTGCAATCCTAACCCCCAGTTAGGTGAGCTTAGGTCCCAGCAAAAGTCCTGTGGTAGCATGGAGATGTCGCTAAAGTGTTGTAAGGCTCTTATGCACCACTCCTGGGACAGACATGTGCCTGCATCCCCACAGCACTGTGGGAACAGGAGACAGGTGAGTTATGACAGCCTAAATTGATTTGGATTGTGCTCCAACTGTCTCCCAGCCTGGAATAAATTGAATCTGATATCTTTAAAATGTCAGCAGGCTCTCAGTGTCTTGAGAGGTTCAAAAATTCCAGTGCTTGAGAAACATTTTATCACTTGTATTATTATTGCTTTCTTTTTATACCCCAAGGAGGCAAAGGGATTCTTGGATCATTTGACAAGGCCAAACAGGTCTGCCAGCAGTGATCAGAGCAGAATCAAGGAGCTCCTGGTGAGTACAAGTGTCCCTTCTTATCCACAGGCTCCATTTGGAAACTCCCATGGATTTAAAAAATCTGTGTGACACAATGGGAAAAAAGATTTAAAGACCCACTTTCTCTATTGCATTCAGTAGAATAAGGTAGTGCCTCAATATCTGCAGGGGTGTGATTCTGGGACTGAAAAAAATGGAATGATTGCTTGGATGACTGTCTAACTACAATAGTAGAAAAGCAATTTTTTTAAACTGTGATTTTCAGTGACTATTCATGCTGAGTCATATCAGTGTATAAAAAATCAGTGGACCTGAACTGCTGCTATTGCTGCTGTTGAAGCACATTCAGGGCAGCAGAACAGGTCCACTGATTTTTTTATCGGTCACTGCATGCCTGTACAGACCCCCAGGAGTGGCACAAGACTGCCTTTCAGCACTTTTGCAACACCCTCAGGCCAGCACAGGACTTGTGCTTGCCTAACCAGCGTTCATGTGACTCAAGTCTCAGTATCAGGTGCTGTATGGAAGAGAGGAGAGTAATTTACTACCTGAACTGAATTTTGTTTTTTTTTATTGAGGAGCCAGTAATTGGAGGTTTTTGAGAGGATGCAGGTTTGAGATGCCAGGAATTCCTTTCCTGAGGATGGGCTGTGTTTGTAGACCCACATGGTTCCACAGACCACAACACATGTATAAACTCGGGAGTAGAGAATGAATGAGTGAAATTGAAATAATTCCCTTTTTACCCCACTCCAACTGATTTTAAGAGAAGTAAAGGTGAGAGCTGCACAGTTTACTCTGTGGAATTCACTGCTGCAGTGTGGGGGAATAACCAAAAACACTGGGCACATCAGCTCAGAAAGTAAGTTCTTCTTCCCAGGGAAGTTTCTGCAGCCTAAGCATGTTTGCTTCTTCCTCTTTGAATTCCAGAGAAAGACTGAAGCAGAGAAGGAAATGATCATCCAGCAGTGGGAAGAGTTGCGGGGCTTCATGGAAGAGCAAAAGCAGCTCCTGGTGGGTTTGCCTCAAGACATCACCCAGAGGAAGGAGGGTCTTTCTGGAGCCTCTGTTGAGACCCCCTGGGCCCTGCCCTGCAAGAGAAGAGCTGAGGTGAGGCAGCAATGGATGTCCAGCAGGTCCCTGCAGGAGAGATCCAGCATTAAGATTTGAGGAAACTTCTGTAGTTTGCTGCCTTTCTAAAACTGTATTTATAGCTTATTTTTTCCAAAACTCTCCAAAGGTCCAGGCAGCTTCTCATATTTCTAGGCAAAGGGGACGGATGATGAGCCACTGATGGGATGGGAAGGAAGATGGCAGAAAAGTGATAGGTGACTGGAAAACAGTTCCCTTCTTGTGACTTCATGGGCTGCACTTTGCTGGGATGGGGAAGGCAGGGGCAAGTGAAACTCCCTGCCACAGGATGTGGTGATGGCATCCAGCCTCAATGCCTTTTAAGAAGGGATTGGGCAATTTCCTAGAGGAAAGGACCATCACAGCTTACAAGCCATGAAGGGTGTGTGTAGAGGGGGACAATCTTCAAATGCCAGATGCAGGGGGGGAATTGGATGCAGGTGTCGTGTGTGCTCCCTGAGGTATCTGGTGGGCTGCTGTGTGATTCAGGTAGCTGGACTAGATGGGCCTTTGGCCTGATCCAGTGGAGGCTCTTGTTCTTATGCCTGCAGGTGTCTCTGCCCTGTCACATCTGTGTTGCACTCAGTTTCATTTACGGATCCTGCATGTTGATGTACAGTGGAAATGTTGCATGTCTGGATTCACAGCAGCAGGTCCCTTTCTCTTCTAGGGCACCACTATCCAGAGGACAGGGAACCTGAAGCCTGGAGGAAATGGTTTTGTGGAACTGAGATACAGGCATTTCTCTGGGAGTAGAGCACCCTTGCAGGAGGAGCTGAGCAACTTCCGAGGTGGGCTGTGATCCTGTTTCTTCCCATCTGACCATAGTCCTGCCAAATTGGGGAAGAAAGGCTTAAATTCCTGGAGTTCTCATTCCTCCAATCCTATCTGCCTCTCCCTGAGATGGGGAGTCTCACTTGTGCCAGTGCTGGGATCACGTTTCCCTTTCCCCCTCTGAACTCTACCACTCTGAAATCAAGGTTACGTACTTTGTCTGGAGCAGGTCCAGTTTGAAGTTATGCCAAACTAAACTTTTTTGCACTGATCTGTTGTCCCCCGTCCGTCCTCCCCGGCCACAGGTTCAGTGAATGCTTGGAAGGAGGGAGGTGATGCTGCTGGCAGCCTTGTCCCCAAGTGATTGGTGCTTTCCCTCCACAATCACAATGGACAGAACTTCCTATCATCGTTTCTGTCTTTTTCTTCTTCAGAGTCGCTGCAGTGGAAAGTACAGAACCTAACTGGTACGTCTCCAACATTGACAGGGATTCAGGAATGAGCCTGTGTACCTTTGACGCTTCCATGCAGTTATATGATGTGGGTTGCATCAGTGACCTGTTGGGAGGGGTCTGGGACTGGCGGATTGGGGGTGCCTTTCACCTTGAGTCTGCCACTGTTCCTTCTGACATGTGTCCAATGCAGGCTGCACTGATCTTCCTGATCACACGGGTCAGAAGGAGATCCTTCCCTCCTGGGTGTGCAAAGAACCCTTATGGTTATGCTTTCTCCTGCTCCAGGTGCTTCAAGAGAAACCCTCCTCTCAGCAGAAATCCTGGAAGTGGAAAACCACAGAATTAAATCAGGTGTGAGAAACCACATTTCATTTGCAGTGTTTTGTGCCTGGACAGGCAAACAGAAATTCTGTGTTCAGACCATCCATATTTTGCTCCTGGAAGAAACTAAGTTCTGCTATTTTCATGCCTTTGTATAATAGCCTTGTATCTAAAGTTTCATTGGTTTTGATTTTTGTGGGCAGGGAAGCTGCACTTGTTGGATCTTGGAATGGATCCAATGGCTGCTCCTTTCTGGTGCAATGCCAGTCACTGTAGCTCCCATACCCTGGATTAGAAAAGGAAGGGGGAGAGAGCAGAACAGGAAGTGTAGAGAAGAGCGTGGAGGGCATCAGGGAGTCAAGGCCAGTGGGCTGATGGAAGGGGGCTCCCCTGCCAGTCTACCACCCAAGGAAACCATTCCATTGATCTTCTTGATGGACAGGCCCTGCCTTAAGATTTTGTGTTTCCCCCTCCCGTGACGCTGCTTGTGAATTGTCTGCCACATGCAGAAATTCTTTGTTGTTTTTCAGAATCCAGGAGTTGCTCCTTCGATTGCTTGAGAGTGTTTCTTCCTCCCAGATGGCACAGAACAGAAACAAACATGCTTCAGGTGGGAGCCCTTTTCATGCTTTTGTGGGGCGGAGGGGACAGTCTTGAATGAGAGGCCATTTGAATTAGAGAGAGGCTGATCACTGGGTTTTGACAGCTGTCTGCCTCACCCTCTGCATTTGTGAGGATTGTCCACATGGAGCGTGGCTGCAGAAGTACCCTTTCATTTATTTATCTTCAGTGTTCCTGTCTTGCTTGATGTGATCCGTGTATTTGGCACAGGTGCAGACTGGCAGAGGAGGAGCATTTCCTGATGTAGGCAGGGGGTTGGACTAGATGACCTACTAGGCCCCTTTCAACTCTGAGATTCTATGATTCTAGGTAGCTCCACAGCCCTGTGCAAAAGCAAGGCAGGTTTAGAGTGGGAGGGGTGGGAGATACTGTTATTCCTGTCTCTTAATAACTGAGGCTGGAGAGGGAAAGAAAAAGCCGGCAACACATCGGGGGCTTGTTTAAATTACCCACCAGGAGTCAGACCTCTCACATCTGTTCAGACTATGGTAGAAGCCATTGGGTGGAAGAGGGGATGGGCTTCCTTGCTGATCAGTTTTAGGGTCTTCTATTCAGGCAGAGCTTTTTTCTGGAAGGAAAGTGTTGTGCATAGAAATAGATACATAATCTCCTAATTAACGGATGTCAAAAACCATCGTCTTCCTGTGATGGTGTTGGGATGTCGGCGTATGCCTGTGAACTGGCCTAACCCTCTCCCCAGGAGTGGGGCAGAAATATCTTATGACACTTTTGTGACACCCCCCAGCTCAGCACAGGACTTATGATGGGGTTTATGCCAGCCTAACTAGAGGTTAGGATTGCAGCCATAATTTATCAGTTCCAAGAAGTCTGGAAATTCCATTTCCCTGAGTGCTTCCTGCTCACAAGGAAATGGAGAACAGTGAAGTTTTTCCAGCCAACTAGGCTAAAAAAAGAGGACATGTCCTGGAAAAAGAGGACATATGGTCACCCTTGAAGAGAATTCATTTTTCCTGCCGGCTCTGTGCCCTGGATATCTCCTGTTGTAAAGGCTGCCCGTTCAGAGCTAGAGTGCAGCTCCCACCCTCCTCTCTGCCAACACCCCTGCCCTTTCTGAGCAAGTTCACCCTGGTTCTCTTCACAGGAGACCAACCGCAGGGCAGGGTATCTAGTGCCCCAGAGTTGTGCCCTTTCACAGGTGTGCTTCTTCCCTTGAAAGGTCCAGGGTCTCCTGGGTAGAAGAACCAGTGGCTCCCTTATCATCCACTCCTGCTTTTTCCATAGTCCGTGGCCTTTGAGGATGTGGTTGTGAAGTTTGTGGAGGATGAATGGGTCCTTTTGGATGCCCGTCAGAGAGATCTCTACAGGGAGGTCATGCAGGAGAACTATGAGAACCTGGCATCACTGGGTAAGCACTGTGCCCTCTGCAGGGGTTTGGCATTCTCTCTCTCTCTCTCTCTCTCTCTCTCTCTCTCTCTCTCTCAGAGGTTACGTTCTGTTCCCTGTTTCATATGGCAGAATGGGTATGATATTTGAAAACACTGCAGGCCACTATCCCAGTTTCACAATCTGAACCTTAGAGATCCAGACCAGTAACAGGAGGGCTGTTTTAGCTTTTAGTCCGTTGTCTACAGCTCTGTTGTCTCTCTGTCTTTCATGTGCAAAGATCCCAGAACTTGCTAATTTGTCTCATTGTTACACCTGAGCCCATGATTCCCATTTCCTTCTCATGTTAAGGTTGCAGAGAGACAATATAAACACAGGCTAAACCTCTGCCTAAACTGGAAACTTCAGTCAGTTCCTCTTTGATGTGTTTCCTTCTCTTAAGGAGAGGATTTCTACTCCAACCAGGGTCCCAGACCCACCTGGTACATTTTGTGTCAATATGCAACTAATATTTGACCTTCTTCCTTGCTTCTGATCTCTCTCCACACCAGTCCTGACTATCATGGAACTTGAGGTGGCTTCTCGGTTGGATGACACAGAGGAGTATGGAATCAAAGACTTGCTGGTGTCAAAGGGAAAGAAAAATCCAACACTTCCAGGTGAGGGCATTCCTTCCAGGCTGGGACTGATTTTTTGCAATGGTGAAACTGACATACCAGGGATTCTTTTTTGTGTCAAGTTAGAAGGAGGGGATCTTCAACTGCAGCCTGGTCTAGTGTCTGGTCTAGTGCTTTGCATAGAATCATAGCGCTGGAAGGGACCTAGTAGGTCATCTAGTCCAACCCCCTGCCTGCAGCAGGAAATCCTCCTAGATCATCCCTGACAGGTGCTGGTGGAGCCTCTGCTTGAAGATCCCCCGTGAGGGAGAGTCCACCACCTCCCTTGGCAATCTCTTCCACTGCTGAACCGCCCTCACCCTCAGGATTTTTTTCCAGATATCCATCCGGAATCTCCTCTCTTGCAGTTTGTCCCCATTGGTTCTAGTTCTGCTTTCAGGAGCAGCTAAGAACAAATGAGCCCCTTCCTCCCTATGACAGCCCTTCAGGTATCTGAAGAGGGCAGTCATGTGTCCTCTCAGCCTCCTCTTCTCCAGGCTGAACATCCCAAGTTCCCCCCACCTTTCCTCGTAGGACTTCCCTTCCATCCCACTGATCATTCTTGTCGCTCTCCTCTGGACTTGCTCCAGTTTGGCTGCATCTTTCCTCAAGTGAGGTGCCCAGAACTGAACACAGGACTCAAGGTGAGGTCTCACCAATGCAGAGTAAAGAGGAACTAGAACTTCTCGTGACTTGGAAGCTCCAGTCCTCTTAATGCAACCTAAAATGGCATTTGCCTTCTTTGCAGACACATCTCACTGCTGACTCATGTTCAGCTTGTGATCCATGGTGGCGACACCAAGATCCTGCTCACATGTTGTGCTGCCAAGCCAAGTATCCCCCATTTCCCCATGCTCACTGCCCGCTTCTGTTGGATAGCAGGTGGTCATGAGGTGCTGCAGGATCTTATGCACAGTGACCCATGCCCTAGTGACGTCGAGATTAGTAACATGAGTATACATTGAGTATTGTACGATACATCGAGTATTGTAATGCGCTCTACGTGGGGCTGCCTCTGAAGACGGTCCGGAAGCTTCAACTAGTCCACAATGCGGCGGCCCTTGTGGTTGCTGGGGCTCGTTGGTTCGACTCTGTGGGGCCACTGCTTCAACAACTACACTGGCTGCCCATTCGTTTCCAGACTGAATTCAAAGTGCTGGTCCTGACCTTTAAAGCCCTAAACAGCTCGGGTTCAGGGTACCTGAGGGACCGCCTTCTTCTGTACAATCTGACCCGTCACCTAACGTCATCTGAGGGGGCCCTACTGACTGTGCCATCACTAAGAGATGTGAGAGGTGTGGCGGCCAGAGATAGGGCCTTCTCAGTGGTGGCACCCCAGCTTTGGAACTCCCTCCCTTAGAACTGAGGAAAGCTCCCTCAATACAGAGCTTCAGGCAGAGCCTTAAAACCTTTTATTTTAAAAAAGCTTTTTAAATGGGGCAGAGGTTGAGGGGCAATGTTTTATTGTTTTATTTTATTGTTTTAACAAATGTCTTTTAGCTTGTTTTTAATTGTTCTTGTCTTTTATAATTCTAATTGTATTTTAATTATGTTTTAATCTGTACTTATTAGCAATTTTAATGATGTTTTATTTTTCAGTGTTAGCCGCCTTGGGCTCCCTCTTGTAGGGGAGGAGAGGCGGGGTATAAATTAGGAAAATAAATAAATAATAAAATGCATTAAACTGGAAGGGTTGCAAGTTAAACTGGGTGCCTTGTATGCTTACTGGAAAGCATGGAACTAGTGTTGCTATTAGGCAAGTTTTCATCTCTTTCCATTTTCCACTGTATGGGTCTTTTGCAATTGAATGCTCCTATCTGATTAATGATGACTCAGGAGTCATATGGCTTTTCTTATGAGTTAAATGGGGGTTATTTTTCTCCTTTCTGTCTAGTTTATGGTCTGATCCTCTGGCCTCATTTCTCCTGCATAGCAGCTGTTACAAAAGAAAACTGGGCAGGAAACCCAGGACAACAACCCAGAATAAGCTGAGATGATCCATTAGTTGTCCTTGTACATAGACCGACCCACATCAGTCGTGCCTTTTATTTTCCAGAAAGTGCTGAGTGGGCAAGTGGCAATGAAGAGGGACATCTTCCACCAGATAATTCTGAGCAGGTAGTATCACCGTGGTCATGGTTTGGGAGCACTGGATTGGCCACTCCCCATGAGGAAGAGGAGGAGGAAGAGGAAGCCCCAGAGAGAAACTTGGCAGAGGAGGGCGCACGCGGTTCTCCTGAAGAGGACAAAAGTGTCCATAAGACTACAGTCCAGCAACCATTGCCAGAAGAGGGGCCACAAAATGTGTACAAAACTGGGGGAAGTTTTAATGAAAGTTTGTGCCCTTTCAGTGAGCTAAAGACATATAAATATGAAGACAATAGGAAAAGCTTCTTTGTACCATTTAAACCTTGGAGTCACCAGAAGAAATCCTCAGAAGTTATGCCCTATGTGTGCTGTTACTGTGGGAGAGTTTTCCGCTTCAGATCCCAGCTGACTCAACATGAAGCGATACACATGGGTGGGAGGCCATACAAATGTTCCGACTGTGGAAAGGGCTTCCATCTGAGTGCACACCTGGCCACACATGTAATGATGCATGCTGAAGAGAAGCCGCACAAGTGCTCTGTCTGCGGGGAGGGCTTCCATTTGAGGTCACATCTGACCCTTCATGAGGAAACCCACATAGAGAAGCCACACATGTGCTTTCATTGTGGAAAGGGCTTTGTATGGAAGTGTGAACTGGTCAAGCATGAGAGGATCCACACAGGTGAGATGCCATACAAGTGCTCGGACTGCGGGAAAGGCTACCTTTGGAAGTCTGAGCTCTCCAGGCATGAGAAGTTTCACATCGAAGCTCTTAAGTGTTCCTATTGTGGGAAGGGCTTCCGTTCAAGGTCACAACTGATAGAACATGAGGGGATCCATATAGGTGTGAATATTGGGAGAGAGGGACAGTAGTAGCCAAAATATTCCCTTACTCTCTTTTCCTTCAGCATTTGTCTTGTATGGTGGTGGGGTCCACTATCCTGGATCACTGATGCCATTTCTTCCTGTTGTGGGTTTGGTCTGGGTGCAGGCAGCTGGTTTTCATGTCACCGTGCAATGTATTAAGCCAACACTGTTTTGGTTGACCGCTGACTTCCAACTGCACGTCCTTCTGTGCTACTGTGTCGTCCCTGCCATGCAGAATGTGGCCGTACCACTGAAACTTGAGCTTCTCTCATCTTACTGATAATTGAAGCAACACCATATTGCTGCTGGATGTCATCCTGAAGGATGTTATCAAAGCCACTATTTCAATGCAACACCAAAAGGCAACATTTAGTTTCTTTTGCTGCTGGTCAAGTAATACTTTCCTTTGTAGAAGTGCAAGTTTTCATGACCAGCAGTAATCCAACATTTTAATGTTTTAGTCCATGTTGTTAAAAGGATCCCATTTTTTGTTGGCTCTACTGGACGTCTCACACATGCATATTCTGCTCACCTCTGACCTGGGGACACAAGTTACGACACCACATTTTGAAGTACAGTACCTCACATGGTGACAGCAAAGGTGGCACAATCTGGTGAGGTCTGCTCCATGTGCCACCCCCACACCAGTGGCATCTGTATGGGGTTACAGCAGGCGGGAACTGCTCTGGGAACTGTCTCTGGCCCAGTGGCGAGGCTGAGGAGAGGCAAGAAGCATTTGGGAAAGAAAGGGTCAAGCTCTCACCCTACAATCCAGAGTAACTATGGGAGCACGTAAGAGACATTACGTGCGCCCATAGTTACTGCACCACCTAGTGAAAACCTATGGGAAATTCATATTGCAATCCAGAGTAAATTGTTTTTACACTGGAGCAAGGACATCCCGTAGTTACTCTGGATTGCACCCTCAGTTTCCCCTGGGTAATTCTAATTAAAACTTTTCCATTTCATGGAAAAATATATGCTGATGAATGTTGTAACTGCATATTGTGTTAGGTTTCTGAACCTAAGTATTGGTTACAGGTGGGCTGAAAAGAACCATGAGGAGTTAACTGGCAGTTGGCAGTGACAGTTCTATTCAGCTGTGGTCAGTTGGCAGTTGGTTAAGCAGTTGGAGGCTTAGCTGAAGCAAACTATAGCTCTGTGGAAATGAGACTGAAGGACGGATTAATGTGTATGACCCGGATTGACTTGACAATTCTGTTGTATAAATAAATATTGTTAATAGTTCACTGTGTGATCACTCGGCAATCACAGGACACGGAAGGTTCAAAGAGTCACCACACCGACTGTGTAACTCTCTCTGACATATTGTACCTCTGCAAGCAACAGCTTTGGGCTTTTAATAGTAGCAAATAACCTGAAAAGTAGCAAATAACCCGATACTTTTAAATTATATGCTCCATATATTTGGTCTCCTCAAGCCCAGGGAACCTAAATGTTGGGGGAAATGAGCACATCTGTCCAGAATAGCCTGCAACACACACACCCTTTGACCCACCAATCCTCCAAATGGTGGGGTGTCAGTAGGCCGGCAGCCCTGACTAAAAATGTGACCCAGAGAAATCTCGGCCACCTCTGTCCCTATCAGGTCCGTAGCATAAATAAGGATGCTCAGATCCATGAGCTTCCTTATTTCTGATCCTCTTTCACTTATATTCAAGTGGAGCAGCACAAGGCTGGTCCTTATACTTCTTTTCGCTTCTAGTGATGTGTACCCGTGTTATGGGAATAGCATTTCAAGAATATTTGCACACTCCCCGTGCAACGCATACATGCCATCCCACCATGCGCAACTTCTTCCAATGCACACCATCCCCCTGTACACCATTTCCTCTCTGCACACCAGGTGATACTGATGAATGTTGTTACTGTATATTGTAGCTCTGCAAGCAAAGGAAGGTAGGAATGGAACAGACTTTTCACTCCTGAGCATCTTGCAATGCAAGATAACGGATTATTTGGTGACTTAAACACACAAACAGAAATAACAGTACAATTAAAATGCATAGAAGGTAACTAGGCTGGCTGGCTGGCTGGATCAATGAATGAGTGTCACATTTGTCTGGTCTATCAGAGATTCCCAAGTCATTCACATGAAAGAGAACAAATCTAATGTACTAATACTAAGCTAATACTCAGTTCCGCACTAGGACCCTGCGGGCGCCTGCGCTCTGCATGAGTTAAAGGGGGGGGGAGAAAATGGGGAAGCCCCTTCCCCCTGCAGCCCTCCCTCCTCCTCTTGCTTGGCCCCCCACCTGCCTGGGTCTGCTCTGCAGCCCTTCTGGGGTCTGGAGGTGAGTCCCAAGGAAGGGGAGTCCAGGGGCTGCAGGTGGGAGGGAGTCAAGAAGTGGGGGGCCCCCAGGTGGAAAGGGGAGCCCAGGGGAGGGTGGGAGACAACCCCCCTGCATGTCATCTCAGTGGGGGTCTGTTGGGGGCAGCTGCTGCTAAACCTTGCCCTGTATTTGGAGCAGGTGGTGGAGGTGTGGGGGTGGGGGGGCTATCCTGGGTCAGCAACACAGAGGGCTCTGCAAGGCAAGGTGGGGCTCCCTGCTTTGCCCCCTCTGGCTGCTACTGACCCCCCTTCCTTCTGATCCATTGTATATACTTTTATTAGATGGCATTGCCCTGCTGGGACTGTTGTCAGCCTCCAGGTGCTGGTTCTGGACTCAGACCAGTGGGCTCTGGATAGGAAGAGGAGAACCACGAAGGGGCTTTGGGGCAGCCAGTTTCAGGGGGACCAGGGAGTTCATCAGAGGCCTCATCCCTTCAGCCCTCCTCCAGCCTCTGCGCCCCCAAATCAGGCTTTCCCCCAGATGGTCTCAGGGTCCCAGTTAGAGGACCTCACCTGGAATCACTGGGGCCCTGCCTTGCCGGCTGCTCCTTGTCCCTTTTGTGATCAGGGCTGGATGGAGCAGAGGAAGGTGGAGGTTAAAAGGGGGGTCTTTGGGGCAAAAAGGCTGTGCAGAAGCATACTTTGCAGGGAGATCTGGAGGGAAGGCCCTTGAGTGGGCAGCAGAGAGGAAAGGAGGGGGGAAGGGCAGGAGGGGGGAAGGAAATACTTCGAGGGTCTGTAACAGACATTTCTGGATCAGAACCAGAGTGATGGAGCAAACAGGATTTCAGCTGCACAGGGAAGTGAAGCCCCAAATGGTCCAAGTCTCCCCTTTATCTCCCCCACAGGCAGAAGGATGGCTTCAGGGCCACGTTCCAGACGGTCTCCTCTGCAGCACGGAGCAGAATCAGCTCATCCGCAGCCTGCTCAGGTAAGGGGCAGATCTGCCAGGCAGTGCTGAAGAGCAGCTTGGAAGGAGCCTCCTTTCCTGGGTCTGCATCCAGCTTGTAACTTTGGGTGCTGCAAGCTACCCAGGCTACACCTGAGGGCAGGAGGAGGAGGGATGTTGTGGAGAAAGAGTTTGTGAGGAGGGAGGCTTTCTTTTGCAGGGTCCGGTGTCCTTTGAGGAGGTGGCTGTGCGCTTCACGGTGGAGCAGTGGGCTCTGCTGGATCCAGGCCAAAAAGCCATTTACAGAGAAGTCATGCTGGAGAATTACAGGATTGTGGCCTCTCTTGGTAAGGTATCTCCAGGTGGGCAGGAACCAAGGGACTGCCTCCATTCCCATTTCTCACTCTCAGGATTGCTCCCTGGCACTGGGGTTGTTGGGGCTGGGATGTGGGCTGGGTGGCAGAGCTGATCTTGGTCTGACTGGTGTCCTCTCAGGAGACAGAAAGTAGGACACACGTTCCTGCATCAAGGACTTAATTCTCATGGGGTGAAGAAACAGAGATACACAGACAGCAGGCCTCCATCAGTCTTGAAAGACTATGGTATCATGCTCGGTGCTGCATACGCTACATGCGAAGCATGAAAGCTTGGGTTGGATTGTTATGGAGGATAGGCTGTTACCCAAGCAGCAAATCCCCCCTCTCCACACCACTGAATTAGTCCAATGGAAAGGCAGAGCCAATACGATTGGATCCAGCTGGCGTCGCAGAGCTGGGCTAAGGACAGGAGCTCACCCTGTCTTGTGGGGCTGACCTGGGTCTCAAACCCTGGCCTGCTGGTTAACAGGCACAGCGCCTTAACCACTTGCGCCACCCACAGCCTATACACAGACAGCAACTCTCAGGGATTCTGGCAGGGATCCCTCCTAGCCCCACATTGACAGGGATCGATCCCGCCCTTCTTGTGTGCACAGGAAGTATTCTGTGTATGAGCTCCATCTTCTCTGTGTGAAATTTGGGTGTCTCCAAATTTCTACACAATTTGGTGCCATACTGAGAATGCTGTTAAAGCAATGAAGTCGAGAGATCACAACCTCCATTCTCTGCTTGTCTAAATTCCCCTCCCTTGCAGAGGGGCCAAAGAAAAGACCTGAGTCCTTCTAAGGGAAAGAGGGGAAAGTTGGCCTTCTGGTTGAGGCTTCCCTTCCAAGTGAATGGAAGAAACATGGCTGGTTTCACCACCACTCTTAGAGTCTGAACTAGTGAGTCGCTCCAGGTTTCATGAGCAGTGAGTGTGTACATATGTAAACCACACCAATTTTGGGGGATCCAACCAGCTGGCTCTTGCTTATTGATAGGTGAGCTTGTCTCTTCTCCCATCCGACTCTGTGCTCTGTTGGGACTGGGGGAGCCTAGAATCAAATGGTTTAGAAAAGTCTCCATATTTTGACTTGAAAGTATTTCATCTCCTTGTTTCCTTCCCAGAGGAAATCCCCAAACCTGCTTTAATTTCCCAGCTGGAGAAAGAGGAGCGTGAATTTCTCCAGGAGGAAGAGAAACCCACAGGTAACTTGCTCCAGCCCTGTGTTGTTCAATGAGGTTATTCTTGTGGATGGTATTAATGTGCATGACACAGTGCTTTGGAAATATAGGGTCTTAGGCTAGATAGCAAGACAATACAATACGTCACATTCAGGCTTTCTGAAAGTACTTCAGACAATAAGTAGGAGGTGCATAAAGGGCATCTTAAAGAGCAATTAGGGCACAAAACTAAGAATTCCTCCCAGAACGTGACTGTGGAGAAGGGGGAATGCTGATGACATAAAGCAAGAAAGGTTTGTGGCTTGACCAGAATCCAGGAAATGTGACTGTTTATTAGGACTCCTGGGAGAACAATTCAGCCTGGATGCTGGCCCCCCATCTGAAATAATATTGATATTAGAGACCATAATATTGCATCACCAGGTATAGACAGAGAAATCAAAGCTAAAAATGGAAAGGGGTTTTTTCTTTCATCACCAGTGGGCGGATGGGACCAGCAGGGCGCTGTGTTGAACAGGGACCTTTGGTGCAGCTGGAACTCCCCTCCTTTCTGGAATAGCTGGTTGGGGTTTAGGATGAGTCAGACATTCTGATCTTCTTGCCTGCAAGACACAACATAAGCTTGATGGAGTTATAGACAAAAAGTGCTGTGTGATTCGAGTACTTGATTCCATGACACACCCCACCACCTTTTTCTCCACCACCTTGCCTGCTGTTTTCAGTCCCTATCGCAGGCTATGGAATGGAAAGAGGCTCAGTGGAAACAAGTGAGCTATTAACGATGGCCACATCCTGCCAATCTGGTGCCTGAAGCGACTGTCTCAGTTGGCCTCCGGGGTGGGCTGGTGCCTGTTACCGCACTGCTTTTTCTGTGGTGTAGGATCCCAATTACACTCCAGCCACATCTGTGAATAGCTAACAGACACAATCCTGCCACAGGGTCAAAAATGGGCATCCTAATAAATTTGTTGCCTTCTGTGCTGTGTGTTGGAGCTTGCAGAAATTCTGGAAATATTAGTTCATTCATCTCTAATGTATTTAAATTTTTATATCTATATCTATCTATCTATCTATCTATCTATCTATCTATCTATCTATCTATATATATATATATATATATATCTATATATATCTATATATATATATATAAGAGAAAAGTCACTGACTGACTGACTCACTGACTGACTCATCAACGCCCTGCCAAAACCGCTGGGCCTAGAAGCGTGAAATTTTGGGTGGGTGTTCCTTCGATGACCAAGGGGTGCATTTAACAAATGGTTTTCAGAAATTCCATCTGGAAGGTGGTGAAAAGGGGCACAACGTGTTTTCCTTCCTATTCTTTGCATTGAAGAATTGGTGACTGAGGGATGCTCTGGGAGGGTGTTCCTTCTGTCACACGAACACACACCAAGAACCAATGTGGAGAAATTTAACCCTTAAGGGGCTGAAAGGGGTGCAACATGTTTTTGTCCTATATTTAACATGAAAGACTGACCAACCTCCACCCAATTTGGTGCCCAGTGCAGTGGAGGGGACGTTGTTTGGAGGGAGAGGTTACACTGGGGATGTGCATGGGAGGGGGTTGAACATGGGGAGATGATGTGTATGGGGGTTGATGCACATGGGGGATGTTGCACACGTGGGGTTGATGCACATGGGGAGATGTTGCGCATGGGGGGGTTGAGGCGTATGGGGGGATGTTGTGCATGGGGTGTTGATGCGCATGGGGAGATGTTGTGCATGGAGGTTGATGCACATGGGGTGTTGATGCGCATGGGGGACTGATGCACATGCGGGGTTATTGTGCATAGGGCGTTGTTGCGCATGGGGAACTTATGCACATGGGGGCATGTTGCACATGGGGGACTGATGTGCATGGGGAAAATTGCGCATGGGGGTTGATGTGCATGGGGGCATGTTGCACATAGGGGGACTGATGTGCATGGGGAGATGTTTCACATGGGGGTATGTTGCACATGGGGGGTTGATGCGCATGGAGGCATGTTGCACATGGGGGGACTGATGTGCATGGGGGTATGTTGCACATGGGGGTTGATGCGCCATGGAGGGATAGCATACGGGGGAATTTTACCCCCGCAACGTGGGTACGCTTTCAAATATTTTATGTGGCCCTTGACGTTGTGCCAGATATTTAATGTGGCCTTTGGCCAAAAGGGCCTCAGATCTAGCTCAACACTGTCAGCATTGACTAATGACCACTCCCCATGGTTATTTTATACTTTTGTTTTTGGGGGGGGAGGGGAAGGTGTGTGTCCTTCACAACCCCATGTGGAGATACTGCTAAAGACAGAAATTTCATCCCATCAGTTCACAATCTGCCATGTAACCACTTCTCCATAAGAGGGGATTAAAAGGGAATCAAGGAAGTGGGGTGCATTCCTACACCTATTTTCCTGAGAGCTGCTTCCACTGAATCCATTGAGTTTACTTCAGAGTTGACAGGCCAGGTTTGGAGGTCCATTTCCCTCCTAATGATGATTCTGTCTGTTCCAGGAAGCAAAGGAGAAGACAGTGAGTGTCAGAGGGAGCTGCACGGGGTGTCATCAGAAGCAGAACTCAAAGAAGTGTCTTTTAGAGTTCAACATGAATCAGTTAAGCAGGAGGGAAGCCCAGCCTGTATGTGGGTCATTTGTCAGGATCATGACCAACATGAAATCCCAGTCCGGCAGGAGCATCCCAAAGCTAATGGAAGGAAGAAGCATCCTTTGATCAAGACCTTCAGTAGAAGATCTAACTTTACAAGGAATCAGAAAACCCATACAGGGGAGAAACCCTATAAATGTTTGGAATGTGGAAAAAGCTTCAGTGCGACCTCAAGCCTGACTGTGCATCAGAGAACCCACACGGGAGAGAAACCATATCAGTGCTTGCGGTGTGGAAAAAGCTTCAGTAGGATTGACAGCCTTACTTTGCATCAAAGGACCCACACAGGGGAGAAACCATATCAGTGCTTGGAGTGTGGAAGGAGCTTCAGTGTAAATTCACACCTGATTGTGCATGAAAGAACCCACACAGGGGAGAAACCATATAAATGCTTGGAGTGTGGAAAAAGCTTCTGTCAGAAAGACAGTCTTGCCAAACATCAAAGAACCCACACAGGGGAGAAGCCCTATCAATGTTTGGAATGCGGAAAATGTTTCCGTGTAAGGGAAAGCTTGACTGCGCATGAAAGATCCCACACTGGAGAGAAACCATATGAATGCTTCGAGTGTAGAAAGTCCTTCAGCAAAAGAGCAGGACTGATTGTGCATCAGAAAAGCCACAGGGGAGAGAAACCTTGGAAATGCATACTGTGTGGAAAGAGCTTCACTCAGAAGTCAAGCCTGATCTCACATGAAAGAACTCACGTGACAGAAAAACCATATATGTGCTTGGAATGTGGAAAGAGCTTCAAATATAGCTCATACCTGAATGAGCATCAACGAATTCACACAGGAGAGAAACCATATATGTGTTTGGAGTGTGGAAAGAGCTTCAAGTTTTGCACACACCTGGCTTTGCATAAAAGAACACACACAGGAGAGAAACCATATGAATGCTTGGAGTGTGGAAAGACTTTCAGCCGGAATTCCAGTCTGACTATTCATCGTAGAATCCACACAGGGGAGAAACCATATAAATGCTTACAGTGTGGAAAGAGCTTTCGTCAGGGAACAAACCTGACTGTGCATCAAAGAATCCACACTGGGGAGAAACCATATAAATGTTTGGAGTGTGGAGAGACCTTCAGGGTAAGCTCATTTCTGACTATCCCTCAAAAAACTCCACAGAGGGAGGAAGCCATATTAATGCAAGGAATGTGGAAAGAAGGTCTGTGTGAGCAGAAACCTGACCTTCCACTCTGGGAGAAACCATATAAAGGTTTTGAGTGTGAAAAACCTTGGAGCAGTGCCCTCCTTGGAGCAGAAAGTGACATAAAACAGCAGGTGACATCACTGTGGTGGCAGAGCTTCCCCATGTCTTCTTAGATGTTATATATGTTCATTGATGAATACAAAGAAAGACAGTGAAATGTCTTTCATTATCAGGAATTAGGAATTCCTATTAAAAATTATCCTATTATTCCTATTATTATTATCAAAATTAGGAATGTTCATCAGCCACAGATTGGGATTGTCACTAAATAAAGTTATTTTTTCCCTGTAACTTGTGTTGTCCCTCTCTCAGAACCTGGAGTCACCCCATGCAACCGGTTGGAAGGAGGTTTAGAATGGACAAAAGAGGCACTTCTTCAGACAGTGCATACATAGCCTGTGGAATTCATTGCCACAAGGAGTAGGGAAGTCATGAGCTTGCATTATTCTGAAAGAGATTAACTTGTTAGGCTGCTACACCACATTGGAGAGGCAACGAGAAGCAAGGGATTCGACAACAATGTCATTGCTGGGCCTCCCTGTGAAGTTGCCCCAGCAGTGAAAGGCAGTGCAGGTAAGAACAGTTGGCTGGAAAGGCAGGTGCAAAGGAGGGCACCAGGATGCAGGTGTCTTGTGTGCTCCTGCAGCCATCTGATGGACCGTTGTGAGATACTAGAAGCTGGACTAGATGGGTCTTGGCCTGATCCAGCTAGTCTGGTCTTCTGTACTTATGGGAAAGGGTTGGGGGCACTGGTACAAGCACACAGGAAGGACAGCTGGAGGGATAAACCCCTAATATTTTTTTGGCAAGATACTTGTAACTATACAATACGCTCTGTGTATTTGGGCCCTTCAATCCAAGGGAACCTAAATGTGGGGAAAGCTGGGCACACCTGTCCACAATAGCCTGCAACACACACCCCTTCGACTCAGAATGCCTGAAATCCCATTGCCATCCAGGAGCAGAGCCAGACTGAGCAGACCCAAGGGGAGCGCCATCTCAGCCCCTCCAATGCATGCCATCCTCCCGTTGGAACCCGAATCATCACCTCCTCCTGCCACCCTCTCTCCCCCTCCTCCCCCAGCATCTGCCCACTGAAGCTACTCACTCACCAGGAAGGCTGAGACTCTGCAAGAGATGGAGGGGGAAGGGGGGAAGAGCAGGAAGGGGCTTCCCCTCACTTCACCTCCTTCCCACTAGTCACCACAGTGCTGGTCAGCAGACTGTGTATAAGGCTGGTCCTTATACTCCTTTTCACTGCTGAACACCAAGCCCACCACTGAGCACTGAACTGAGCACTGAGCATGCGAAGCTTGGACCTTTCTTGCCTGGTGGGATTCCTTAGGTTCCCATGACACATAGGTAAGTGGGCAGTAAGGCAGGCCTGTTGCTGCCCTGGCCATGGTTTGGTGTGCAGAGGTTTGGCTCCAAGGCCTTTGTGCTTCGCATGCAGCGTATGCAGCGCCGAGCACGATACCCTAGTCTCTCAAGACTGACGGATGCCTGCTGTCTCTGACATGCCAGATGCAGAGAAGTGGAAACAGGACACTGTTCCTGAAGGCAGCTGGTGGGTCACTGCTAGACACAGGAAGCTGGACCAGATGAGCCCTTGGACTGAGCCAGCTGAGCTCTTCTGGGGTTCCCCAGAAGGATGCATCTTAAGATGCTCTGCCACTTCCTAACAGGACCCTCGTAGTTCCAAGAGAGGGTTGTGCACAGTGCCACAACCTTGCAGAAGTCTGCATATGGGCAATGGCCTTAGTTCATTTGGCACCCTGGGGCCCATACATTTTTCTACACCCTATATAACAAAATTATTGTCAGTATTAATTACTTAATAAAATATTAGTATTTTCATATTTTTACCACCCTTCCTTTAAGGTGAGGCTGAGAGATAGGAATGATAGACATGAATAATTATTCATGCCCCTGCTTACTGGGCAAGAGACACTCTTTCAAGTGGGTGTTCCTCTTTAATTTAGCAGGGGGAGAGTAACTGGCCCTCCACACCCCAGCAATGTCTGTTCTAGTGCCTTCTGCTGGTGTTCTTTTTGCACTTTAGATGGTGAGCCCTTTTGGGACAGGGACCCATTAGCTATTAATTAGCTATTAATTTTTTCATTTTCTTGTAAACCGCTTTGTGAACTTTTCAGTTGAAAAGAGGTATATAAATACTGTAGATAGATAAGATTCACCACCACCACAGCATGATATGGCTCCATTTCAATTTATGAAGGGTCAACGCAATTAAAAGGGACAACTTCTGGGGTGATTTTGGGGCAGCATTCATTGGATCAGGACCATTCTGGTGTCCTTGGAGTCCTTTCAGCTTCCCCTTTCTGGTGGACTATGGACACAATCCAGAGCAAATTCAGCCTGCTCTGACCTAACTGCACTCTCCTAACTATTCTGTATCCAGAGCAGAAAGTTATGCTGAATCCAGAGAGTCAGGAAGCCTGGGCTGCCCTAACTGCTCCAGAGCATGCTAAGTAATTGACACAAGGGGAAGACTTGCTCCTGAGGAGACATCCCTCAGATCACACTGAACAAGGAACAGCTGTGGTGCCTACAGTGGTGACATGACTCTCCACATCACCTGGTGCGGAAGTCTGTGCGTCATCCCTGGAATGCGCGCCCCCCCCTACCTGGACTGCGCAGTCACCAAAGTTGGCGCCTGTGCAGTTGTTTCTGAAGCCAACTGGCTTCAGAAAGAGTACTGTGCAGGCATCATCTCTGACACCTGCGCAGTACTTTTCTGAAGCCTTTTGGCTTCGGGGGAGACTGTGCAGGCGTCAGAGTTGGTGCCTGTGCAGTACTCTTTCTGAAGCCATTCGGCTGCTGCTCCGCCTCCTGAGTGAGGCCGAATGGCTGTGCAGAGGCGCGGACTTTCTCTGCTCTAAGGAAGTCTCCTCTGAAGCTGTTTGGCATGCTCAGTGTGTTTCTGCGCAGTGCACCTCAATGGCCGTTCAGGCCAGCTCCTCAAACAAGTGGCAGCTTCTGGCTGCTGCTCCGCCTTGGAGCAGGCCTGAATGGGGGTGCTGACGCCCGGGGCCTGCCAAAGGACAGTCAAACTCCTCCGGCACATCACCCCATATGGAGGGCATCACCCAATGCAGCCCACACCAGCCGCACCAGTCTGGTGACGCCACTGGGTGCCTGCCTTATAAGGAGTCCCTGATGAGATGCCAGTACATTCTACAGTGAATACAAGGGGCTTCTTGGAGTGGCCTGCTGTATCCTGAGGTTTGTGGGCAGCCGTAGTTTGTTCCATATCCTGAGGTTGAGAGGCAGGGGTTGCACCTAGGATGGCCAAGAACTCAGATTTTTGGTCAACACTGCCATTCTTACTCGGGCCTTATTATGGACCCTTATGGGTCTACTCATTACTATACCTGCTCCTAAGGTGGTATAACTCTGAGGGCTGGAAGAGGGCATTTCTGCCTTGGAAACAGGCTCTGGATACAGAGTAACTGCTCTGCCCTAGGCAATGCTAAACATGCCCTCAACAGGCCTCTCCTGAGCTGCTTGGGCTGCCCCAGTTAGGGCAGAGCAGGTCCACCTCTCTTAGGGCACCCTATCTTGCCTTGCTCTGCCCTAAGCCTCCTTCAGAGTAACTGGGCTGGACATCCTGCAGTTGCTCCAACCTAGTGTTAGTTAGGGCAACCTAAGGGCTCTTATGTGGACAGATTAGTTGCTCTGGATTGTCCTGTATGCCGCGTTCACCTACACTTGGGCAAAGCTGCAACATGAGACACTTTCACATTCCACTGAGCTCAATGTCTTTTTCTGATTTTTTAGTTTTTTGCCAATAAATTTTGATAGGAAGGAGATATTGGAAAACGGGTTTTTGCATTGGACTCTGCACTTCAAGACTTCAGTGCTGTGGCCATGCAAGGAGTGGTTAAAGGAGTTGATTGGGAAACTCTGTCCAGCACTGCTTGCAGCGGGCGGGGCTGCCTGCCCAGTGTGGAAGGGAGTGAACTCAGGACCCTCCCCACCGCTGTCGCCCTCTGCCATTGGCTGCCATCTCCTGAAAATTAGTGAGGGTAGGGTGTGATGTGAGCAGGGTTCTGTGAGAGGGATGTTGTCTCTCTCTGGTTGGTCAGGAGCTTATCTGCATATCCAGGCGGGGCAGCCAGTCAGCGCTCTGCAGCACCTGGTTAAAGCGCAGTAGTGAAGCCTCTCCAGCGGGGGCGGAGAAACGGCGTGGCTCAGTGAGAGTGTCCTCCTGGAGTCCTCCAGGGTTGTCCAACTGGATCTGGGTTCGAGTCTGCAGTCGCCCTCCTGGCTGGTGGACAGTTCCCAGGCATACCTTCCTGGGTCCTGATCCCCAGCTGTGCTGCAGGATGAGCCCAGGGATAGCCTGGCAGGTTAATCTCAGCAGAGCAGGCACCCGCCCATGCAAGGAGCACCCCCTTGCAACACCTTTTGCACCCCCTGGGTTAACCCTTTTGTCTCCACCGCTGCCTAACACTTGCATGGCCACATCACCCCCCCACCTGCACTGCTTTCCCTTGCAGAACAGTTTAACCCTTGCAAGTCCTCAGCACCCCTCTCTGCTGCCCCCTTGCAGGACAGGTTAACAGGTTGCATGGCCTTGCAGGACAGGTTGCACAGCCTCAGCACCCCCCACTGCTGCCCCCCATTGCAAGAGTGATAAATGCCTTCTTCTGCTGCCTGCCCCCCTTGGGATTGAGATGCATGTCCCTCCTGGTCCTTCCTGGGGCTGCAGGGTCCATACTCAGAGGATCCTGGCTACTAGCACTGCAAGGGGTGCTGAGGGGACATCTCTTCCCCCAAGTGCCCCTTCCAACACCCACAGCCTGGCAGGGCTGGTCTTCAAGATCTGAGAGGCTGCAGGGCTCTGGATGGGGACCTCTTTCCTCTTCTGAATAGAGCCTGCTCAGGAGTCCAGCTGGGGATGGAGACCCAGGCAGAGGGACTGCTGCACCCCCTCTCCAGCTCTGCCACTGCCTGGGCCTGATCCACTCTGTCGCTCTAAGCCCAGGCAGGCAGGGAGAGAGAGGCTTCGCCTGGGGTTGGAGAGGCTTCGCCTGGCCCATCTTCGCCTGGCTTCGCTCTTAATTTTTGTGCTGGTGGCTTTTTGAAAAGGACACTGGAAAGCTGGAAGAGAGGGGTCCCGGAGCCCTTCATCACTGACATCAATGCCCAGAATGGCAGGGTGTGGAGCCCTTGGAGAATGGAAACTGAGGCCTGGGACTCCACAGTGGTTGTGTTGAGAAGAGACAAGGAGACTGAGCGTCTTCATGAACCAAAGTGCAGCCATGTTTGAACTGTGAGCAGCCGTGCTGGAGCCTTCTGGGACTGCCAAATGGTGGCTTTCTCAGTGCAGTGAGAAGGGAAAGGGAGTCACCGACTTGACCCTGAGAAACCAATTGGATTCAGCCAAAGCCTAGCTTGGTGGCCTTGGAGATGGTGACTAGTTAGCACTATCGCCAAGCCTTGCAAAACAAACTACCAACACCTGCACTTGAGATAGTTGTAAATTGGGATGACTGAAGACAGCTGAGATCAGAGCTACCTGGTAGTTGCCAGGCAGGACCCAGGGTCTTCTAGGCCCCTATTGGGTCTTGGGTGGCCATGGGTCATAGCTGGAGCCAGCCCTGTAAAAGGGGAGGGAGCACACACACCAGGGTCGGGGTTTTCTTCTTATGGGAGTTGTGCTTTGTGTGGGGAGAATCATCGCTTCCCCGTGCACTACCGGACTATTCTCATGCACTATGCCTGGAATGACCGCTTTGCCCAGAATGGGTTGAACTAAGCTGGAAAGGACTTTGGACAACGTAAGTTTCTGACCTGCTGCAGGAGGCCAGACTGATTCATCTCTGGACAGATACACCTGTTGTGGGTTAGGGAGAAACCATGTCTTAGCCTAGCAAGGGAGCTTTATTGTTTTTGTGTATTTGGAACTTATAACACCAAAGTGTTTGTTGCCTTATGTTCTGTCAAGTAAATCTTATTTTAATTTTTGTAACTAGAGTTTGTGAAGGCTTATTCAATCATCCTAGGAATGGACCGTGGGGGGGGGGGAGCATTAGCTACCACAGTTTGCATATTCAGACTGGGATATTCTGGTGCCTGGAGTTCCTCTTGTCTTGTTAATGACTCCTTGTTGAGAGTCCGGGACCCCCCTAAAGTACCTGGAATCAGAGTGACTGGGGAAGCCTCTCTGGGTTTAAAACCTTGATCTGATTCTTACAGTCCCACTTCCATCCCCTCCATTCATTCTGATCCACACCCTTCCCTTTTCATCTGGGTGTTCTGAATCCAGGCCCATGTCCCACCTAGTCACAACCTGCTTTCTGGCCTTTGCTGGGTGTGGGAACTGCTGGGTTCTGAAGTGGTTTGTCTGGGTGTTGCTATCATATGCTAGTTACAAAATGTTTGCCTCTCTCTTTCAACCATAGTTCCCACGCATTACAGAGTGAATCCTCTTTTGAAGCCATCTTTGGTGGCCATCTCCACCCAGGCCAGGCCTGAGGAGCTATATGTTGGGGTGGGGGCAATTATAAAGATTTGATTTGATTCTTTTACTTCCATGGTTTGCTTACCCCATCTTGCACTTTTGGCTCATAAATTTCATATTATGTTTTGTTGTTAACATTCTTGCTGGTTTGCAATAAAAATCCTAAGAAAATACTCTGGATTTTGCAGCTGAAGAGGGTCTTTCCAGCAGCCCTGCCTGATCCAGAACACCCTGCGGTTCTCTTGGAAGGTTGATGCTCTCCGAAGAAGGAACTGAGGAAGACATAGTAGGAGGACCTCTAAGCAACCAAGCAGGGAAGATCCAGCCCCAAAACGTCTCCCCTGCAGAAAGGAACCTGCATCAAACACCCACGTCTTTCAAGGTGGGTGTCTCAGTATCTCCCTTTCCAGAGATGGAGAGAAAAGTGGGCTTCCCCCAGGGGTGAAGGATCTGCTGGCAGAAAGGAGGCTGCCATAACGGTGATACAAGACGGGTTGTGGCAGACAGAAGCACAGAGGCTGTGGCAACAGGAGCCAGTGGTGCATCCCCCCTCTGAGTGGGAGGAAGCTCTTGTGGGGCTGAAGGAGGGTGGAGAGAAGGCAATGTGGGGGAGAAACTGGGCAGGAGGAGAGTGGAGAGGAAGTGGCTCAAGCCCAGGAGAGGATAGAGATGGTGAAGGAGGCTGCTGCTGGACCCTATTCCCCTCCTGCTCCTGAAAGCCCTGCCTAAGTCTGTTCAGATCTGTGCCAGTGATTGAGCTGGTCCAGATACAGATACACACATAATGACTGCTGGGGCTCAGCATGGGGAAAGGAACACATGTGCCTGTACCTTGAGGACTCCTTTGGTTGCCTCTGTGACCCATGAGATACAGCAGAGTCCACTTTGGTGTTGCTGTACCATGCCATGGACACCCCTTTACAACTGAGCTGTTGAAGTCAGTGCCTGTTAAGTGACAGTCCAGCCCTCCCTGGCCATGTCAGTGATTGAAGCTACAAAGGGCACCTTTACCTTACAGTGTTGTAATTTGTTGTGATGTGCACTTAGCTCTGGTTCTAACTCAGGGGTCTCCACACCCCACGCAGGGGCCAGATGTGGCCCTCAGCCAGCCTCTGGTCCACCCAACAGAACACAGCCAGAGTTATGCCCTGTTTGCATCCAGAAGGTGCTCTGAGGGCTTTAGAATTAGGGTTCCATCTCTAATGGAATTTGTTTTAATCTTTTTGGTCCTCCACAACATGCCAGGCATTTGATGTGGCCCTTTGGCCAAAATGCTTGGAGACCCCAGTTCTGAGCATTATTTCCATGAACTGCACTCAACATCTGCTTATCCTTCTCCAGGCAATGAGAGGAGAACAAAGATTTCCCTCTTTAGGGGTTGATTTGGGCCAAATCCTGAACTTTGCTTGTAAAGGTTTGTATGGATGACCTTTATAAGCAAAACCAAGTCAATATCTTTCCAGGTCTGAGTGATGTTGACGAATCAGTGAAAACATATTGTGCTTTTTACCCCCTTGGAGACTGAATTTCTAAAAAGTGCTTCTTACTGGATACTTAAAGTGGTATAATTAGAGAGGACAGAGGGTTCCTCACCCTTTAAAAGCCATTCCAGGTTGATGTGTCCCCCTCATATCATACCAGGTCCTCATATCATAGAATCATAGAATCATAGAGTTGGAAGGGACCTATGGAAGTTTCATGCTTCTATGTCCAGTTGTTTGGCTTGAACATTGATATGTCAGTGAGTGAGTCAGTGACTCCAATATTATACATCTATTTTGTATGTTCCACTGATGCACCTTGTATGTAATAGGAATGAAGTAGGTACCAGCAGGGAAAACTCAGGAGACGATGATGCAAGCAAGGATCAGCTTTATTCAGAGCTCCGGGCTCAGCCGGACAGAGTTTTCTGCCTTCAAAAAGGACTGAGCACTTTGTACAAATTGACTAGACCTTTCATAGCATAACTGTTTCTCTACATAATAAGATGATTCTGTTCATAACAAGAGGATTTATACAATCAAAGATTTTATCTTCAGTGGCTTCCTGAGCCGAGATGGGAAAAATGTGTGGCAGGACATGACATGACACATCAGTACAATGAAGAACACTTGTGGCAATCAAGCACCTGTATTCTGACATTGGTTGATCCATCTGAGTTTCCTTTCCCACAGGAAGAAGAATTAAAATTTTATTTTAATTTTATAATCTTTGGGCTTCAAATAAGTTCTTCTGATTTGCCTGACAGTTTAACATTGCTTTCCTTTCCGTCCAGGCTGCAGGGTTTAGGCAATGACAAAGGAAAGGACATTTCTTTCAGTTCCTGCTGAGATAAGCATATCTTTACAAGTCTTAAGTGGGCCATTTACTGTAGACAATAACAGTGCTTGAGAACTTGGGACAATTCATTGTGATGTTATAATCCCTTCTCTTGGGAACCTGTGAGAACCTGTGAATTTTGATGGATAGCCTTGCCTGGGGCAAGTGTGTGTTCCCAGCCATTGTTGAATGTCTGTCAGGTGCTTGGCTGCCTGTCCTTTACTATAGGCAGCCCACAGAATGATTTCAAAGGTATCAAATAATTTCAATAATTCTAATAATAATTCTAATAAATTCTGACAGCTGGTTTTGTCTATCATATGTACACATAGTGGACATAGGGATGTTCTTTCCCCTCTAACAACTCCAGTGACTGAGGAGTGACTCTGGAGCAGTGGAAATCCCTCTAAGGTAGGGCTATGGCGCAATGCATGGATCAGCCAGGGCTTTGCAGTGAATGAGGAAAGCAAGCATAGTCCATGCTGATGGCCATTTCCTGCCCTGCCCACTCCCTTCCATTGCCTGGGCTGCCAGGTGAGAGCATCACCTGGATGGGTAAAGGAGGACTGTACCATGTACAGATTTGCAGAGAAGGCTCTGCCCCAAAGGGCATGCACAGGGAGTCTGTTGTCCCCAGCTTGGGCAGATCTATTCATAAAAACCTGGAATCCATCAGTCTTGAGAAACTATGGTATTGTGCTCGGCGCTGCACGTGAAGCACGAAGACCTGAGTAGATTGATATGGAGGATAGGCTGTTACCCAAGCCACTGAGATAGTCCAATGGAAAGGCAGAGCCAATACGATTGGATCCAGCTGACATCTCAGAGCTGGGCTAAGGACAGGAGCTCACCATGTCTTGTGGGGATCCAGGTCTTGAATCCTGGCCTGCTGGTTAACAGGCACAGTGACTTAACCACTTGCGCCACCCACAGCCCTAAGAGCTGCCATAACTGCTCTGGATTGTGCCCTATATCTCATTCATATGGTTTCTCTCCTATGTATTTTCTTTGACGTACAATCAGGTTTGAGCTCTGACTGAAGCTCTTTCCACACTCCAAGCATTTCCTTGGTTTCTCCTCTTTGTGGGTTCTTAACAAGTTGTGCCACCCACAGCCCTATCTATTCATAAATGTAACCCCATATTTTGTTATGTTCTATACTTTTCTTGAGTGTCCTACATTGGGGGGCTTTTTGGGGGTGAGGTAAATCACTTGATTTACTTTAATGTATTTAGTTATTTATTTGTTTTAATTTGCTTGATGTCAGTTCCTGCCATGACATCACTTTTGGAGGATCCTAGACAGACTTTCACTCTAAAAGGTTTGAGATGTCAGTAGGTGGCACCCTTAATTTATTTATTTATTTAATCAATTTATATCCCGCCTTTCCTCCCCCGCAAGGGGGAGCCCAAGGCGACTGACAACAGGGAATAAAACATCATTAAAATAGCACATAAATAAAGATTAAAACACCATTAAAATATAATTAAAATACAATTAAATTGAATAAAAAACATGCAGATTAAAAATATTTGTTAAAACAGTAAAAAACAATAAAACAACTGTCCCCCCACCTCTGCCCCATTTAAAATGCTTTTTTAAAATAGAAGGTTTTAAGGCTCTGCCTGAAGCTCTGTATTGAGGGAGCTTTCCCCAGTTCTAAGGGGAGGGAGTTCCAAAGCCGGGGTGCCACCACAGAGAAGGCCCTATCTCTGGCCGCCACCCCTCTCACATCGCTAAGTGGTGGCACAGTCAGTAGGGCCCCCTCAGATGACCTTAGGTGACGGGTTGGATTCTATATAACGGGGTGGTTAATACTAATAGTGACCAAAATGGTTATAAATTATGTTTTTCAGGAATAATCTTAGGCAGCAATCCTAACTCCCAGTTAGGCTGGCATAAGTCCCAGCACAAGTCACAAAATGTGACTTGGTCTCTGAAAGGAAATGTGATCCTGTACCTCCTATATAGGGATTGAGTCAGGAAATGCTTTGGGGTTTACGTCTGAGTACACATCTCTAGACTTGCATTTTTCGGGTTCCAATGACTGACTGCACTGCTAATCAGGCTTCTCTCTCTGTTCCAGAAACCAATGGAGGATCTGAGAGAGCCAAGCAGGGACACTACCAAGCTGGAAGTAGAACAGCAGCCCTATAGAAATCCGGATGGATCAGGTAAGGAGGAGGGAAGACCAAGCCCATTCTTGAGGACTAAACTCATTGTTCTTCTTCATAAAATCCAGATCAAAGAGGAACATTCCCAAAAGAGGAGCAGTGAGATGTGTCCTGTGGAAACAACCAACACAAGCTCACCTCTTCCTTCCCATAAAAGGAGCCACGAGAGGCAGAAAAATGCGCTGCAGGACAGATCAGAGAAGCAGAAGAGAAACAAGAAATGTAGAAATAAGTGTGAGGCTCAAGATGGTGGAAACTTCAGAATTCTCCCAGTTAAACGAGAGAAAGAAACTGAAAAAAGGATGGGAAAATATCCTTGTTGTGCAAAGACCTTCCACAGTAAATCCAAATTTATAGCTCATCTAAGAACCCACACAGGGGAGAAACCACTTAAAGGCTTGGAGTGTGGAAAGAGCTTTAGGCAGAGCTCAAGCCTGAGTGTGCATTGAAGAACCCACACAGGGGAGAAACCATATACCGTATTTCCCGGGCCATGAGACGCACCGGACCATGAGACGCACCAAAATTTAGAGGAGAAAAACAAAAAAAATCCTGAACCAAATGGTGTATTAATATATTTAATAAAATGTAGCAGAATTAATATTTCAACCATGTAAAGTCAACAGTGGTATTAAGAACCTTCTTTAACATTCTTTAATAATAATACATTCAACAGTGTAAACATTCAACCATAGAAATACAATTAACCATGTACCATAAATGTAACATGTACTGTATTTAGAGCCATCATCCCTGTCATGAACTCCAGGGTTGAAGCATAGGGACTGAAAAAAGAATAGATTCCCTGGTGGCTTCTCTGAATTAAATACCACTTACTTCTGAGTAGACCTGGAAAGGATTG
Organism: Cryptoblepharus egeriae; assembly: GCA_030015325.1. Lineage (NCBI taxonomy): Eukaryota > Metazoa > Chordata > Lepidosauria > Squamata > Scincidae > Cryptoblepharus > Cryptoblepharus egeriae. The sequence goes on from JAREYC010000002.1 coordinate 3,176,771, forward strand.
TGCCCAAAGGCTGAACAAGAGCACATGTCCTGGAAAAGGGGGACAGATGGACACTGTGCAGGCCAAGTCAATCCTGGATTGGCTTAAGCCTGGGTGCCTGCCAATCTAGATTCTATGAGATACACACACATACACAAAAATTGTATATATATATAGTACATATAAAAATACACACTCACACTCACATATATCCTAACAAACACTGGTACAGACAATTTCACAGACCTCTGTTGCATCCACCACTTGGTTGGAGCGGCTTCCATGCTACCACCGGGTAAGGGGAAGATTTTCCTCTTCTCTCAGGTAAGGGCAGAAGGACAGGGTCAGGTCAGAGGATCTGTTCTAGAGGGTTGAGGAAGCCATGCAAGGAGAGACCTTGACTCTGGGCTGTGGGAGTGTGTTTTGCTCTGATCAGATGCCAGACGCAAAGAAGCAGAGGATCGGGGCTCCAGGTAAGGGCAGAAACGGAAGAAGCCTGTCATGACCTCCTCATTTGTATGTCATGGATGTTGATCTGCAGGGAGTCAGTGTGGAAGTCAACAACATCCCTCTAAACAGCCTCTTCCATCCACTTTCTTTTGAGACTCTTGTTGCTTCTTTCCCCTCTGCTGTGTGCTCATTATTGTTATGGTGGTGGTGGTGACTTTCTACCCTCAAGCACAGATTTCTCACTGGTCTATCATTTAAATAAGTGTTTAGTTAAGGAAAGCAAAGTTTTGATCCAAATGTTATTGATTAAAGTTTAGTTCTTGAACATTAAACACAATCAATACTTTTTCCACGGGAAATTATATCCTAAAAAAACTGCTGGTGCGCCTCACTCTCAACTGTTTTAGTGACATCTTGAAGGTGAAAAAGTTGCAAATCTCTGCTGTGGGGAGACAGGAGTCGGCTGGCCTGTATGTGGGAACACCGCTTGGGGGGAGGGTGGCATCAGAGACCAGCCTGCCTGCTTCCCCATCACGCAGCTCTCTCTGTCCCTCTTCTGCAGAACAAATTTGGAAGCCTTCCAGACTTCGCCTCCGTCATGTTTTGGACTTTGCCCTTCCTGGGCTGCTCCATCCTTCAGGGGCTCCAGCAATTCAGCTCACAACACAACTTGGCCTGGGGTAGAGACTGGCATCAGAGAGGTGTGGTGATGGCAGGCAGCAGGGCTCATGGCCCTTGGCAGGGCTGGCAGTGCTGGGCAAGGGTGGAAGGAACGCGAGGGGTTGGGGGCAGAGCAAGATGGAGCAGGGAAAGAAGGAGAGAGGCAGAGGAGAGGAGAAGGTGAAGAGGCAGAGGATGGAGGGAGAGACCCAGGAGAAGAAAGGGGCAGTGGTGAAAGGACATATAAAGTTTAAAAATAGCCATTTAAAAACAGCTGCCAGATGGGCATAGAACCGGTTGTTAATTTCTTTGAATCCCATCACTGGAAAGGGGGATGTGGGGCAGTGCAGGAGGACTGTCAGGCGCCAGTAACATCGGAAGGGCCCAGCCAAAGGGAGGGATAAGCAAAAGGGAAGGAAGTGGTGCCCAGAGTGGGGGCTGGAAGTAGGGGAGGGAGAAGCACTGGGCCAGCCAGTGAAGGGAGGGACTGCAAGTGCCCCCTCCCCCTATGGTTCACTTGGGCTCTGCTCTGTGATGTCTGGGAGGGGGGAACTGCCAGGGACTGGGAAATGCAGAGCACAGCTGAGAGGAGGGGCAGCCAGGGGTGCAAGGAGCAGCAGGACTCTGTGGGGGAAGCAGTGGGGACCCCCCAGTCAAGACCTTTCCAGAACAGGCTGCTCAGGACCCCCTTCTGGCTCAGTACTGCCCCCCAACAGCTGCTCAGGAGCCCGGGATGAAGATCTGGGGTTAATACCAGGCCGAAAAGAAAGGGCATCTTCCCCCACCCCAAGCTAACTGGCCTCCCTGCCCCTGATGTTGTAATAGGAATGAAGTAGGTACCAGCAGGAAAGACCCAGGAGATGATGATGCAAGCAAGAGATTTCTTTATTCAGAGCTCTGGACTCAGCCAGAGTTTTCTATCTTACAAAAGACTGAGTGCTTTGTCCAAATTGACTAGACCTTTTATAGCACAACTGTTTCTCTACATAATAAGATGATTCTGTTCATAACAAGAGGATTTATACAATCAAAGATTTTATCCTCAGTGGCTTCCTGAGCCGAGATGGGAAAAATGTGTGGCAAGACATGACATTACACATCAGTACAATGAAGAACACTTGTGGCAATCCAGCACCTGTATTCTGACATTGGTTGATCCATCTGAGTTTCCTTTCCCACAGGAAGAAGAATTAAAATTTTATTTTAATTTTATAATTTTGGGCTTCTTTATTATTGTCACAGGGTCAGGTGAAGACCAAGAGAGTTTCCTGTCTTAGCTTTGGCTGGCTTTACAAGCCTTAAGTGGCTAATCACTGATAACCATCAAACCCCTGGGAAAGGAGAAGGGGCATTGTGATGTTATCATCTCCTCTCGGGAGCCTGTGAATGTTGATTGGAAACATCTGTCAGGGAATGTGTGTCTGCAGCCGTTGCCCAATGCTTGGCTGCGTGTCCTTTACTATAGGCAGCCCACAGAATGATTTCAAAGGTATCAAATAATTTCAATAATTCTAATAATAATTCTAATAAATTCTGACAGCTGGTTTTGTCTACCATAATGTAATGTATTATATATAGTTTATGAATCCCAAGAAGGAATTCTCCCTGCTGTCTGTTCACATGGAAAAAGGAGAAGGATTTTTTCCAGGACATGAGGCTAAAAACAGGACATGTTGCTCAGGGGGCATCCTTGGTGCAGAGCAGGATGGGTGCAGATGGGTGTGGAGAGTGTGGACCAAAGGAGGCAGGGAAAAGAGCCTGTCTAAGGGAGAAGGACAGGCTGGCACTGCAAGGGTTAAAGGGTGCAATGGTAGGGAGAAAGGCAGAGGGGTGATGGGGAAGCCTCTTCTTCTGACTTGGCCATTTATATCCTTGTATATTAATACTGTAGATTATGTCTCTAAATATCTAGATAAATATCTAGCTATCTAGATATCTAGATACTATTTTTTAACTATACATTTCACAAAATGGTTTACAAAGAAAATGAAAAATAATGGCTTATGGGTCCCTGTCCCAAAAGGACTCCCAATCTAAAATGCAAAAGGTCACATCAGACATTGCTGGGGTGAGACAGGCCAGTTACTCTCCCCTTGCTAAATCAAAGAGGAGCACCCCATGGAGAGAGTGCCTCTGGCCCAGAGTTAGCAGGGTTACTGCGCAGCCTGCTCAGACAGACAGGCTGGGCACTGTTGAAGCAGCAAGGAGGATGGAGCCTCCTTTTCCAGGGTCTGCTTCCCTCTTGCAGCTTTGGATGCTGTGAGATATCCAAAGATCCTGCACACAAGGGATGGAGAATAGCAGGTTTGCTGTCAGGGGACTGTCCAGTCCCCCCCCCCCCCTTCATCTTCCTTCCAAGCTATGCCTATGAGAGCAAGGGATGGGGAAGCCATGAGCTTGGATTACCCTGAAAGAGATGTTACTTACGGAGCCTTGACAGGCTGCTGCACCACACTGAAGAGGCAATGGGAAGCAATGGGGCTGACAACAGCAATGTCATTGCTGGACCTCCCTGCTGAGCTGGACATTGCCACAGTTGTGGAAGGCAGAGCTGGTGAAAGGGTGCAATCTGAAGAAATTTGGGCTGTCCTAACACATCTGGCCTATCTTTCCTTGGTGGTGTGAGGAGGTTGGTGCATGCCTGTGCATTGGCCTAACCCCCCAGGAGTGGTCTAGAGGAAAGGACCATCACTGGTCACGAGGGTGTGTGTAGATGTGGACAACCCCCAAATGCCATGTGCAGGGGAGGTTACCTGGCTGCAGGTGTCTTGTGTGCTCCTTTAGGCATCTGGGGGGCCACTGTATGATACAGGAAGCTGGACTAGATGGGTCTTGTGCCTGATCCAGCACTTCTACTGTTCTTATGGGAAGAGGTTTGGGGCACTGGTACCAGCCACAGGATGGGGGGAGGGATCAGCCCCAGAGCAATGCAGTCAGCAGCCAGTGTTGGCGATACTGAGCTGAACTTCAGGGGTCTGACTTGGTCAAAGGCAGCTTCCTATGAAGAGAGTTTGCGTTGAGAAGACTTCCATAGTGATGCTCATAACTATTCAGTAGTTATAAATAGCCTTATAATAGTTATGAAGACCCAGCCAGCAGCAGGGCAAGCCTCATGCTACCTCTTCCCTACAGCTCAGGGTCTCAGTTGCAGCTTGGCTGGGCCCTGAGACACTGCCCTGACATGAAGATTGCTGCTGATCCCTTCCCATCTTGAGGTCTGAATCAGTGGTGGGCCCAGCCTGGCCCAAGATCCGGTTCTCTGGAAGTGGGCGGGGGCCAGGGCCAGGGAGGTTTTTAATTTTAAAATTAAAAAAAATTAAAAAATTACTTACTTCAGAGTAGACCTGCATAGGATGGATCTCTGAAGCTGCAGTCTTCTCCACACTTTCCTGGGAGTAAGTCCCATTGACTACACTGGGACTTTCTTCAGAGTAGATCTGCTTAGGATGGGGCTCTGAGGCTGCAATCCTCTCCACACTTTCCTGGGAGTAAGTCCCATTGACTATACTGGGACTTCATAGTAGACCTGCTTAGGCTAGGGCTCTGAGACTGCAGTCCTCTCTACACTTTCCTGGGAGTAAGTCCCATTGACTATACTGGCACTTACTTCTGAGTAGACCTGCTTATGATGGGGCTCTGAGGCTGCTTAGGATGGGGCTCTGAGGCTGCTGAAGGCGCGGAGGAGCCGCGCTGGGGCCTTTGAGCCCCCCCCCCGCCAGCGGGGGAAGGCAGGCGCAAGCGCTGCGAACCGGTCCCCGCGGTTCTCAGCACCCACCACCACACCGGGCAGCGAATTAACAAGATCCAGTTCGGGCGAGTAGGCCCGAACTGGCATCTGCCCACCATTGGTCTGAATCCCCTGTACAGACAAACAGGCCCATCTTCTCCCAGTGGCTGGTGGCCAAGGAAAGATGCAGCATCAGAATCCTTGCTCTCTCCACCAGATTCCCCTTGCGACTCATGCGACTATACAAGTCTAAAGGCTATGGAAAGCTATAGGGAGATGTGGCCCTTTAGGGGGCTGCAGGAATGAACTGGGGGATCCCCAGAGAGAGGCTCTATCTGATCTGACACTGGGAGGTTGAAGAGGAAAGGGACAGAAAGGGGCAGCCCTTTCCCGGACCCCCCTCCTTTTTTCTCCCTCCTGCATCAGCATCCTCTTCAGACCAGCAGGAGTCCCAGGTGTGCTGTGGGTGGGGGGAGGGATGGGGAGTATTCGAAGGAGGTCCCTGGCAGGTGGAGCCCAGCAGAGCGGGTGTCCACCCCATGCAAGGTGCACCCCCTTGCATAGCCACCCCTTTTGCCCCCCCCCGGTAATCTCTTGCAGGGCCACAGCCCCCACCATGAGAGGGAGGCTGCCTCTCCCTGGTTGGCCAGGAGCTCATTTGCAAATACAGGTGATGCAACCATTGAGAAGGCCATGCTGTGCAGCGCCTGCCCAGTGGAGGCGGGTTACGGAGGAGCAGAGAAGCCTCTCCAGCATGGCTCAGAGTGTCCTCCTGAACAGTGGCATCATCAAGATGCTGGTGCGGGTCGCACTGGCTGACGTGCCACTATGGGGTGACGCGCCAGAAGCTGCTGCTCTGCCTTGGTGCAGGCTCAAATGGCCAGCTAAGGCGCACTGCACATGTCCAGTCTCTTTGCATGCGCAGTGGGAGAGACGCAAACCAGTCCCATTGCGCATGTCCAGAGGCTAGACGTGCAAAGGGAGGCATCACAGGGACTGCCTAGCTCACACTCCGCCCCTCTCCGCCCACCGCTCTGCCTCTCCCTGACCACATCCCTGCCCCATCCACAACCCTGCCCACCACAGCCTCTGAAGGCCCCCCTCAGCATCACACGGACTGCCCCTCCCACCGCTCTCCCCCTCCCTACCGATTACATAGTCAACAGCTCTGCCCCCCAGCCTCCAGAGGCCCTCCCAGCTCCCACATGGCCTCCACAACCACCTGCCACCCTCTAGAAGCCCGCATAAGCTCCTCAGCAGCACCTCTGCCGCCTCTGGAGCCATGCTGCTCCCCCGCGCTGCCCATCCAGGTGTGGCTCCCCCTTAAGTGCCAATGGGACTTACTCCCAGGAAACTCCATCAGGTTTTCAGGCTTGGAATCCAGACACAAGGCTAAAAAAGAGGCCATGTCCTGGAAAAAGAGGACATGTTATATACTGTTAGATCTGTAATTTACAGAAGGATGTAATGGAACAAACCACTTTGAAATATATTTATTCTATGTATGTGTGGCCATAAAACAAACAGAGGCGGAGCAATGGCACATAGCCATGCCCACCACCCAGGTGTTTCCCTGCCCACTGCATGGAGGTGACGTGTTGGCCTCCCACACCGCGTGACGCAAACTCTTGTGACACCCCTGCTCCTGAAGCCTTCCCAAGGTTAAGTATAGGGCAGAAACACATTGCCCCCTTTTCAGCCCCTGAAGGGTTAAGTTTCTCCAGATGGTTCTTGGTGGGTGTTCAGGTGACAGAAGGAACTCCCAGAATTCCATGCTTCAGGCCCAGCAGTTGGGGCGGAATGTTGATGAGTCAGCAATTCTCAATGCAAAGGGTAGGGAGGAAAACGCGTTGCGCCCCTTTTCACCCCCTTCCCATTGGAATTTCCGAAAACCGGTTCTTAGTGCACCCCTCAGTCACGGAGGGAACACCCACCCCAATGTTCACGCTTCTAGGCCCACCGGTTTTGGCAGGGCGGTGATGGGTCTGTCAGTCAGTGAGTCTGTCAGTGACTTTTTTATATATATAGAATAATAACAGGAGTAAGGTGTACCAAATATATTTTGTTACTCCTTGCTCCTGCTCCTACTCCTACTTCTGTAAAAACCTCTTACTCCTTAACTCCTTACTCCTGCTCCCTAGCCCTGGTGAGACTGAGGGATGCTGCCTCTCCCTGGTTGGCCAGGAGCTAATTTGCATATCCAGGCGGAGCATCCAATCAGCGCTCTGCAGCACCTGGTTAAAGAGAAGCAAGGAAGCCCCTCCAGTGGTGAGGAACGCGTGGCTCAGTTAGAGTGTCCTCCTGATGCCCCCAGGGTTGTTGTCTGGCAGGATCCAGGTTCGAGTCTGCAGTCGCCCTCCGGCTTGGTCCACAGTTCCCAGGCATGCCATCCTGGGACCCTGAGGCCCTGTCGTGTTGCAGGCTCAGCCCAGAGAGAGCCTGGCACCAGATCCCTGGCAGGTGGAGCCCAGCAGAGCGGGCACCCGCCCTTGCAAGGTGTGCACCGCCTTGCACAGCCACCCCTTTTGCCTCCATGGCTGATCTGTGAGTCTGACTTCTCTGAGCTTGGATGCCATTCTGTTTCCTTCAGATGCATGGAAAGGCTGGAAGAAGGAGGGCCAGAAAGGGTCCTTCATTGCTGACATCAACATCAGAACTTGTGGTGCAGACAATGGACAACAGCATGTTGGGCCCAAAACTGTCCCATTTTGCTGAAACTTAAGGGCTGGGACTTTCTCCTTCTCTGTACTTTTATTTCATACTAGTGAAAGGCGTACCCACGTTGCAGGAGTAAAATTCCCCTGTATGCCATCCCCCCATATGCATCAACCCCCCATGCACAACTTTCCCCCATGCGCATCAATCCCCCATGTGCAACTTCCCCCATGCACATCAACCCCCCATGTGCAACTTACCCCATGTGCATCAACCCCCATGCGCAACATTCCCCCATGCGCATCAACCCCCATGCGCAACTTGCCCCATGCACATCAACCCCCATGCACAACTTCCCCCATATGCATCAACCCCCATACGCAACTTCCCCCATGCGCATCATCCCCCATGTGCAACTTCCCCGTGTGCAACTTCCCCATGTGCAACTTCCCCCGTGTGCATCAACCCCCATGCGCAACTTCCCCCCATGCACAACTTCCCCCCATGCGCATCATCCTCCATGCACATCAACCCCCATGAGCATCAACCCCCATGTGCAACTTCCCCACATTCACATCAACCCCATGTGCAACTTTCCCCCATGCGCAACTTCCCCTCATGCGCAGCATCCTCGCCAGTGCAACCTCTTCCTCCGAACACCATCCCCCAGTGCACCAGGGTCTGAGCACCAAATTGGCTTTATGTTGTTCAGTCTCCCATGTTAAGTATAGGATAAAAACACGATGCCCCCTTTTCAGCTCCTGAAGGGTTAATTTCTCCAGATGGTTCTTGGTGGGAGTTCAGGAGTCAGCAATTCTCAATGCAAAGTATAGGGAGGAAAACGCGTTGCACCCCTTTTCACCCCCTTCCCGTTGGAATTTCCGAAAACTGGTTCTTAGTGCACCCATTCGTCATGGAAGGAACACCCACCCCAAACTTCACGCTTCTAGGCCCAGTGGTTTTGGCAGGGCGGTGATGAGTCAGTCAGTCAGTCAGCGAGTCAGTGAGTGACTTTTCTCTTTTATATATATAGACTAGCGAAAATGAACCTGCCTTGTGGGAGTAAAATTCCCCCATACTCCATTCCCCCTCTGCACATCAACCCCACCATCAGCATTGTCCACCCATGTGCAATACCCCCCCCCCCGTGTACCCCCCTTGCTGTTACCCAAGCAGCAAATCCCCCCTCTTCACGCCACTGAATTAGCCCAATGGAAAGGCAGAGCCAGTACGATTGGACCCAGCTGGCGTCGCAGAGCTGGCCTAAGGACAGGAGCTCACCCTGTCTTGTGGGGCCGACCCGGGTCTCGAACCCTGGCCTGCTGGTTAACAGGCACAGCGCCTTAACCACTTGCGCCACCCACAGCCCGTGACACTGTGTATAACATATATGTTATATATATGTGTGGGCTGTGTGTGGCGCAAGTGGCTATGATGCTGTGCCTGTTAACCAGCGGGCCAGGGTTTGAGGCCCAGGTCAGCCCCACAAGACAGGATGTGCTAGTGTCCTTAGGCCAGCTCTGCGACGCCAGCTGGATCCAATCATATTGGCTCTGTGCTTCCATTGGACTAATTCAGTGGCATGGAGAGGGGGGATTTGCTGCTTGGGTAACAGCCTATCCTCCATAACAATCCAACCCAGGCTTTTGTGCTTCGCATGCAGCGTATGCAGCACCGAGCACGATACCATAGTCTTTCAAGACTGATGGAGGCCTGCTTTTTATATATATCGTGCTCGGTATACGCTGCATGCGAAGCACGAAGGTCTGGGTTAGATTAATATGGAGGATAGGCTGTTATCCAAGCAGCAAATCCCCCCTCTCCACGCCACTGAATTAGTCCAATGGAAAGGCAGAGCCAATATGATTGGATCCAGCTGGCGTTGCAGAGCTGGGCTAAGGACAGGAGCTCACCCTGTCTTGTGGGACCGACCCGGGTCTCGAACCCTGGCCTGCTGGTTAACAGGCAGTGTCTTAACCACTTGCGAGACTGGGCCAAATCAAAGAAAGCAAAAGAGACAAAATCCAATTGAAATGGATAAAGTATAGGTCAGTCCACAGGTGTCCATGCTTCCAACCAATTGTGCATTTCCTTCCAACCTGTGGGAGACCTGTTCTGAACATTTAACAGGGCACTGGATAATTTCCTAGAGGAAAGGACCATCACAGGTGGTGTGTGTGGGTGCACTGACAGATGTAGGCAACCTCAAAATGCCAGATGCAGGGTAGGGCCCCTGGATGCAGGTGACTTGTGTGCTCCCTGAGGCATCTGGTGGGCTGCCGTGTGACAGAGGAAGCAGGACTTGATGGGCCTTTGGCCTGATCCAAGGAGGCTCTTTTTTGTTCTTATGACTTTTAAAGATTCAGACGCCTAAATTTTCTTCCTTTGACCTGGAAGTTAAATATTGCCTAGCATAAATGGATTCTATGCGCCATCACATTTGTGAATGTTATGTTAATACTACAACACTAGAGATATAGCTACCCTCTCCCCCCAACAATAGACACATTGATAAATGGACTTTTAGGTTTATCAAACTTTGAACGAGTGACGCCAAATCAATACTGTCACATTCTGATCCAGTTAGGACTCAGAACGAGGGTCTCTGGCACTCAAATTAATGAGGCACAAAACCCAAAATAAACCTTGTTAGCATATAGCAGTGCTTTCGCTCTCTGCAATGCTTAGAGGTGAGAGAGGATCATCTGGCCCTTGACTCGATCACCTCTGGATCCACCTAAAAGGCTCCAACCTTTCCTCTCAAAAAAGGGGTCCCGGGATTGAGTGAAGCAATGTGCAGTAACACAACCACAAGTTCAAATCTATTTAAGGCCAGTTTATTAGTAAAACACAGTTTCATAAGAAAATTTAAAGTACCAGCATTTAGTTACATCTAAACCCAGAATAAGAAAATAATAAAGCACATCTACATCCTGCACTCACTTGGTTCCTATCTAAGCATGAATACAAAATAACAACATCAGTGTGGCCAGCTTGGAGCAGATAGCAGGCAGTTCCAAAGGCTCCACTCCCAAAGTTGGTAATCCATGACTCAAGTCAGCTCACACTCAGAGGATAATCAGCCCCATGGTTTGGAACCAAGAGCTCTTTCAGTTCTTCTGGGCACCTCAATGCCAATCAGAGTTTGAGTCCAATCAAGGTATAGAAGGTTGTGACCCATCCACACAATTTGGTTCAGCTGTGCTGGCCTTCCAGAAGATTCTGGATCTCACAGCTGCTCCCAATTTGTAAATGAAGGAACTGAAGACTTGCTATCACTCCTGGGAGTGATACTTTGATCTTATCTTGTTTTCTAAAGGGTACCATTCACACCTTGCAATTACTCAGCCAGCTCCCAGAGACTGTGGGCTGTGGGTGGCGCAAGCGGTTAAGATGCTGTGCCTGTTAATCAGCAGGCCAGGGTTCGAGACCCAGGTCAGCCCCACAAGACAGGGTGAGCTCCTGTCCTTAGTCCAGCTCTGCGACGCCAGCTGAATCCAATTGTATTGGCTCTGGACTTTCCATTGGACTAATTCAGTGGCGTGGAGAGGGGGGATTTGCTGCTTGGGTAACAGCCTATCCTCCATAACAATCCAACCCAGGCTTTTGTGCTTCGCATGCAGCGTATGCAGCGCTGAGCACGATACCATATCGGCTCTGCCTTTCCATTGGACTAATTCAGTGGCATGGAGAGGGGGGATTTCCTGCTTGGGTAACAGCCTATCCTCCAATACAATCAAACCCAAGCTTTTGGGCTTCGCATGCAGCGTTTGCAGCACCGAGCATGACACCATAGTCTCTCGAGACTGACGGAGGCCTGCTATGTTTCAGAGACTGCTGGACGCCTCCCAGCTTGCCATTCTTCAGAGGGACACTTTCAGAAAATGGAGTCATTTGGTTCAGAACCAGGCTGTACATGACAGATACCATGATGTTATATATTGTTGGAAAGGAAATTTAACCCTTCTCTGGTACCTTGGGATCTATGTGACCCGGTTCTTCTTTGACTCACGGCTTTTCCAAAACTATTATGATCAGCAATCTGACCTTTCATTTATTTTCTTGTTAGGCACTTCAAACTATTTGACTCACGGTCACTATTATTATTATAGATCCCACTATTATTATTATTATAGAGCCCACTTTATTCGCAAAAGACTAAGGTGGCTCACAACAACAAAAATAACATATAATCGTTTAGAAATACCATCATTGAAGCCATCAACATCCATAAAATACATTAAAAACCATTAAAATTCCATTACATAAATGTGACATTTAAAAACAACATAAAACCATGGATAAAAAGGATGAAAACAGTACAATAAAATTAAACTATTAAAACAACCAGAAGCAGTGGCATGTTTATAAGACCAACTTAAACTTAAACTTGCATGTATAAGACCAAAAAACAGAGCAGGTAGTGGGAGGCCAGAATCTTAGAAGGCTTCAAAAAACAAATATGTCTTCAGGTCTTATCTGAATGTTTCCAGGGACAGAGCCAAATGGACCCCATAGTATCTTCCATGTATTTTTTTCTCCTATTTCCTCTTACGTTCATGTTCTGTTATGTGCGCAGTATAACATAATGGTTCTCAGGAATTTCTGTAGTTTCCTCAGAATTGCAGCCCCAGTATAAATTAATATAGTATTAATAAGTTTTTACATTCAATGTAAGTTTTTTATTGACAATATCTTACTGTCAGTTTAAGTATTTTTGTGGTTCCAGAGGGTAATGCAAAATGCAACGAGAAAAACTATATTGGAATATCTGGATTCTACTAAATTAATCAGAAAAGGAAATGAAACTGCCTTATGGAATAAAAAGAGGATTTTTAAAACTTAGAACTTTAAAGCGACTGAAGGTGCAAGCCAAGCAGTTCAGGAAACCACAACTAACTCATCTCTTCATTCCCATGGGGTGTGGGGCAGCTGGCACATATCTCTGCACTGGCCTAACTGGCTCCAGCTGTGGTGCAGAAGTACCGGACAGCACTTTTGCAACACCTCCAGGCCAGCATGGGACTTGTACTTGTGCTAGCCTTACCAGGGGTGAGGATTTCAGCATCATTGTTCAGAGCCAATGGGATGTTGTTGAGTCACCATGAATATGGGTTAACATGGAACCTGTCAGAGTGCGCTACACCAGAACTGTGGTGAAGAAGCCTGACAGAGCTTCTAATTTTGGCAGTGTGCGTGTGTGGAGAAAAATGAGGTGGCAGTCAAGAAATTCTGTGACGAAGAAACTCTGTTTACATATACTTTACACAGCAGCCAGTCCAGAATCACAAGACAGTTTAGCATAGTCATAAGTCCAGCCCATATGTCAAGTTTCCACAAATAACTACATGAAATAACCATGAATCAGCTCTCATTTCCATATAATATAGTTACCTTCGCTAACTGGATAAACAGGCACTTTTTCAAGAGGTGCTCCTTTTATATTTAGAAGGCACAAATAACCATTTGCTTAATCCCAGCAGTTTCTCCACCCATTAAGGTGCACACTTTTTATTTACTTAATTTAGAGCACAATCCTAACCATGTCTACTCAAAAGTAAAACCCATTGTATTCAATGGGTCTTACTCCCAAGAAAGTGTCTTTAGGATTGCAGCCTAAATTTGATTTTGTTGGAGAGGAGGGATACAAACCCTTCTTTTACCCCAGGAATCACCTGGGTGATGTACCTACACTACTGGCTGGGGACAGAGCACGTGGGTGGGGAGCTGATGGAGGAAGGAGGCAGGTTCCCCACCTCACCATTTTCACTTTTTTTAAAGGCAAGGAGTGACATCATTTCCAAGGCCAACAATATAGACTAATAATTATTTATATTATTTAGCAGGGACAGAGTAACTGGCCCTCCACACCCCAGCAGTGTCTGTTCTAGTGGCTTCTGCTGCTGATCTTTTTGCACTTTAGATTGTGAGCCCTTTTGGGACAGGGACCCATTTGCTATTAATTAGCTATTAATTTTGTCATTATCTTGTAAACCGCTTTGTGAACTTTTCAGTTGAAAAGCGGTATATAAATACTGTAGATGTAGATATATCATCCAACTGTTGCCCTACTTTCATTATAAAAGTAATGTCCACCTCTCTGCATGAGTCTGGCTTCTTTCCCTGTATTAAAATATCATTCATAACATTTTGCAAAGGTACACTCAGCTGTTGTTCAAAATACCATAATTCTTGAAATTCTATCAGGTCCTGAAGCTTTTTTTATTTTTTAAAAAAATGTTCATTGGCCACTACTTTTCGAGAAAATCTGTTCTTCAGTGCAGTTCATTGATCCTGTTTCAATTTCAGAAAGTTGCCTTTTTAATATATTACCTTAACTTTATGAGATCCACCTTTTCTTTTTACACAAATTTGCATAGAAATTTGTAATTAAGCAATGTGGGCTCCTGAATGAAGTCAGTGTTGACATATGACTAAATCTCATTAATATGGTTTCTCCCCTCTGTGGGTTCTTTGATGAATAGTAAGGCTTGAGCTGTCAATGAAGCTCTTTCCACACTCCAAGCATTTATATGGCTTCTCTCCTGTATGGGTTCTTCGATGGATAGTCAGGCTGGAACTCTGACTGAAGCTCTTTCCACACTCCAAGCATTTATATGGTTTCTCGCCTGAGTGGGTTCTTCGATGCAAAGTCAAGTTATTGCTCGTATTGAAGCTCTTTCCACACTCCAAGCATTTATATGGTTTCTCTCCCGTGTGAGTTGTTTTATGTTTACTAAGACTTCCACCATCAATGAAGCCCTTTCCACACTCTAAGCATTTATATGGCTTCTCTCCTGTGTGGGTTCTTCGATGGATAGTCAGGCTTGAGCTCACACTGAAGCCCTTTCCACACACCAAGCATTTATATGGTTTCTCTCCTGTGTGGGTTCTTCGATGGAAGGTCAGGCTGGATTTGTCAGTGAAGCTCTTTCCACACTCCAGGCATTTATGTGGTTTCTCCCCTGTATGGATTCTTTGATGTTTTGTGAGGTTTCCTCCACTACTAAAACTCTTTCCACACTCCAAGCATTTATATGGCTTCTCTCCTGTGTGGGTTCTTTGGTGCAGAGACAGCTTTGAGCTGTCACCGAAGGTCTTTCCACACTCAAAGCATTTATATGGTTTCTCTCCTCGGTGAATTCTTAGATGCAAACTCAGGTGTGAGCTCTGACTGAAGCTCTTTCCACACTCCAAGCATTCATATGGTTTCTCCCCTGTGTGGGTTCTTAGGTGTGCTGTTAAGCTGTAGCTAATACTGAAACTTTTTCCGCACTTCAAGCATTTGTGTGGTTTCTCCCCTGTGTGGGTTCTTAGGTGCAAAGTTAAGCTGCTGCTACTACTGAAATGTTTTCTGCACTTCTGGCATTTGTGTGGTTTCTCCCCTGTGTGTGATCTTAGATGTAGGGTCAGGTTTGACTTCTGACTGAAGTGCTTTCCACACTCCAAGCATTTATATGGTTTCTCCCCTGTGTGACTTCTCAGATGCACAGTCAGGACATCACTCCTATAGAAACTCTTTCCACATTCCAAGCATTTATATTGTTTGTCTCCTGTGTGGGTTCTTTTATGCACAGACAGTCCTGTGTTGTCACTGAAGTTCTTTCCACACTCCACGCATTCATAGGGTTTCTCCCCTGTGTGGGTTCTTTCATGAGCTAAAAGTTTGGATTTGCTTTTGAAAGTCTTTGGACAGTGAGCACATTTTTTAATCTTCTTTCCAGTGTCTTCTTCTGATCTGACTGGGAGGATGTTGGAGTTGCCAGAATCCTGAGAGTCAGACTTCTTTCTACATTTCTTGTTTTTCTCCTGCTTCTTTGATCTGTCCAGAAGGTCAGGTTTCTGCCTCCTGTTGCTCCTTTTATTGGAAGAAATACATGTACCTTTGCTGGTTGTTTCCTCTTGTAAAGGATTCCTCCTTACTTTGAATTGTTTCTCTTCGATCTCTAGTTTGTGGAGACAGAGAACGAGTTCTCTCCTCCAGCCAGTGGTCGGTCTCTCCTCCTCCCTCCCTGCTCCGTCTTGATTTCTCAAAGGCTGTGCCTCTTCTTCAATCAAGGCCATGTCCATCGACATCCTACTTGGCTCCCTCACATCTCCCATTGGTTTCTGGAAGAGAAAGAGAATCCTGATTAGCAGTGCAATGTTAGTGGCATCTCTAAAGCACAAGTCTGGAGTTGTCTGGTCAAAAGCAAATACCAGTGCCTGCCCTGTCATGGAATTGGTCCCTGGACAGCAGAGTCAGGATCTTAGCTTCACACAAAGACTAAGGATGCAACCCTAAAGACTCTTTTCTGGGAGTAAGATCCATTTAACACAAGGGGCTTACTTTTGTGTAGATATGGAATTTGCTCTAACTCTCAGTCAGCTGCTGTGGAGAAAGAGCACAGTTGTGAATTGCTTGACATGATACAGCCTGAATTGGTCCTGGGATGGAGGCTACTTGGTTAGATCACCAGAGGAGGGCCTCCCTCTATAGCCTCACAGGCCTGTCGGCACTTTTGCTGTCATGATGCCGTATTAATAAATGCTGAAACACCTAAAATTTTGAAGTGTTGGGCTGAACTGTGAGGTGTTTCATTATTAAATGGCTTGAAGATTGTACTGAATTCAATCAAGTGGGAGCCGTTCAAGGAGAAATAAGAGCCAAGCCAAACCTATATCTATGATCTATCTGGGCATCAACCCCCCCATGCATATCAACCCCCCATGCACATCAACTCTCCCATGCGCATCAACCCCCCCATGCGCAACCCCCCCTGCACATCAACTCCCCTGCGCATCAAGCCCCCCATGTGCAACACCCCCCCCCGCGCATCAACCCTCCCTGTGCATCAAGCGCCCCATGCGCAACAACCCCCCTCATAGGCATCATCTCCCCCATGGGCATCCACCCCAAATGGATGCCCATGGATGCCCAAGCTCTGGAAACTCCTGCATATGGGAGGGTTGCAGAAATGGTAGCATGGAGTGGAGGTCAAAGCATTGGCTGACATCTGAGGCCAGAGGAGGCTTTGGTTGAAAACAACAAGCAGAGACTCAGCAAACCTGTGTCTGTGGAGAAAACTATGCACTGTACAGTTCAGCAACTGCTACAAATGCTTTAGTCACATCCAATGCACCATTCCTAATACATTGCTTTTCTCTCTAATCTCCCTCCTCCTGTCTCTTCCTTCTTCTCTTTTTTCTCCCATCCATGCCTTGTGGACTCCCAGGTATCCGCTTTGGCCAGAGGTGTCTTTGCCTAACTTCGGATGCTACGCCAGTTGAGGCCATACCTGGATCATGAGAATCTGGCCACAGTGGTCCACACCACAGAGATATCAAGATGTGCTCTATATGGGGATGCCCTTGAAAATGCGGTGGCCCATGCAGTCACTGGAGTTATGCAGTTTGAACATATCAGGCTCCTTCTCCGGTGACTGCACTGGCTATTTGTTTCCAGGCCTAATTCAAGGTGCTGATCTTGACTGATAAAGCCCTATACTTCAGAGCTAGAGGAAGCCTATTTACCTCTGGAAAGGTGCTACTTTTATCCCCCAGGACAAGTCTTATATTTCATAAAAATACTGAATGTTAAGGTTACTCCATGGCTCCTATTTGGAGTCCGAATCAGAGACCCAATCATTGATTCCCAAGCACGGCAGTCATTTTCACATGTCAAGTAATGTCCTTCTATGAAGTGTTCTTAAGGTCAGGTTTGAAGACTTGGTGATGGGCAGGGCTCAGCTCTGTGCTTGTGGTGGAGGGGCACATGAGACCCTGATCCATGGACTTCAAGAACATATGAAGAGCATCTGCTGGATCAGGCCAAAGGCCCATCTAGTCCAACTTCCTGTATCACACAATGGCCCAACAGATGCCTCAGGCAGTACACATGACACCTGCATCCAGGTGCCTCCCCTGCATCTGGCATTCTGAGGTTGTCCACCTCTACACACACCCCTCATTGCTTGTGAACTTTGATAGTTCTTACCTCTAGGAATTGGTCCAATCCTTTCTTAAAAGCATTAAGGCTAGATGCCATCACCAACTCCTGTGTCATTAAGGCTAGATGGCATCACCAACCTGGTCTTGTCTCCCGAAATTTCACGCTTCTAGGCCCAGGGGTTTTGGCATTGCGGTGATGAGTCAGTGAGTGAGTGAGTCAGTGAGTGACTTTTCTCTTTTATAGACTAGCAAAAAGTGTACCTGCGTTGTGGGAGTAAAATTCCCCCATACACCATCCCCCCATGCGCAACATCCCCCCATGGCGCGACATCTCCCCATGAGCATTAACCCCCAAGCACAACTATCCCCCATGCGCATCATCCCCCCATGCGCATAAGTCCCCCATGTGCGTAAGTCTACCCATGAGCATAAGTCCACCCATGAGCATCAACCCCCAAGCGCAACTATCCCCCATGCGCATCAACCCCCCCACACGCATCAACCCCCCCATGCGCATCAGCTCCCCATGTGCAACCCCCCCTGCACATCAACTCCCCTGCACATCAAGCCCCCCATGTGCAACACCCCCCCTGCGCATCAACCCTCCCTGTGTATCAAGCGCCCCATGCGCAACAACCCCCCTCATAGGCATCATCTCCCCCATGGGCATCCACCCCAAATGTGTATCAACCCTGATGCGCATCATTTCCCCATGCGCAACACCCCAATTCGCAACCTTCCCATGCACAGCATCCACCCCAGTGCAACCCCTCCCTCCAAACAAAATCCCTCCAGTGGACCAGGCACCGAGCACCAAATTGGCTGGAGGTTGGTCAGTCTTCCATATTATGTAAAGGACAAAAACATGTTGCACCCTTTTTCAGCCCCATAAGGGTTAAAAAGTTCTACCCTTTTTAGAGGGTAGATCAGTTCTTGGTAGGTGTTCATGTGACAGAAGGAACTCCCTCCCAGAATTTCACACTTCTAGGTGGGGGGGGGGGTTGTTGAAGAAGAGCATCCCTCAGTCACCAATTCCTCAATGCAAAGAATACCATGATTTCCCGATAATAAGACACTGTCTTATTTGGGGGGGGGGGGTTAAAAACACCTTAGGTCTTATATTAGGGTAGGCCTTATTTTAATTAACACTGACAGCAAAATGTAGGATAATGAAGCAAAAATGTAGGATACCCGGATAGAAGGCTAAATATCAAGACAAATCTGGTCATATGGTCCCCCTTTGGCACAGAAGTAAGTCCCATCCATCCCCACCACACTCAAAGGGCTTACTCCCAGGAAAGTCTGGCTGAAACATCCCTATTCTGTGTGTGTGTGCATACAAGGGTTGGGCTTTGAGGCTGCTATGCCATCCACACTTTCCTGGGAGTAAGCCCCACTGTCTATAATGGGGCTGACTTCTGAGTAGACTTGCAGGGGTTTGGGCTTTGAGGCTGTAATCCTATCCACCTTTCCTGTGAGTAAGTCCCACTGACGCTAATTGGGCTTACTTCTGAGTAGATTCCTCAGCAGGCTCCTCAGTAGACTGCTCCTGCTAAGGAGGCAGCACAATTACAAGGAGCAGCAGTAGCAATGCAAGGATCAGGCTTTGCAATGCAAGGATCCTATCCACCTTTCCTGGGAGTAAGCCCCATTGATGCTAATTGGACTTACTTCTGAGTAGATGCTCAGCAGTGGGGATTTTAGACTCCTCCTGACACCAATGGGGATTTTAGTAGGTCTTATTTTCAGGGGGATGTCTTATTTTAGACCCCACAGCAAAAGCCTGGGTAAGTTATTATTGGGGGAGGTCTTATTTTTGGGGAAACACGGTAGGGAGGAAAATATATTGGGCTCCTTTTCACACCCTTCCAGTTGGAATTTCCAAAAACCGGTTCTTAGTGCACTGCTCAGTCACAGAAGGAACCCCCAACCCAAATTTCACGCTTCTAGGCCCAGCAGTTTTGGCAGGGTGTTGATGAGTCAGTCAGTGAGTGAGTGACTTTTCTCTTCTATATATGTAGATTTGACAACTAAATGAGTCACAGTGCAAGGCACCATCCACGATCAAACAAAATGGGACACCATACAGCAGGAGCAAGAATTTAAATACACTATCTTGGTTCAGTGGTGGAGGAAAATAAAGCGGCTTCTACCTATGAGTGGCTGAGAAGGAAGCCTACACTGCCGGCTGCCAGATCAGGGATTACATGAATTGAAAGTTAAGATATTTCTTTATCAGTTTCCAGTAAAGGTAAATCTATGTATCTACTCTCTGGAAAGGAGAGACATTGAAACTGGGACACTGACACACCTGGAAATACGTGGGTATTTGACGGAGTTCCTCTCTGCTGGGCAGTCATTCAGGTCTGGATCTTCCCTGCGCAGCTGCTGAGGGGCTCACCCTGCTACGTCCTCCTCAGTTCCTTTTTCTTCCAACACCGTCTCTGAGTCTTCTGGATAAGGAAGGGGCTGGAATGGTCCTCTTCAGCTGGAAAAACCAGTTTTTCCTTATGAGTTTTATTGCAAACCAGTAAACACCAAGCTGGGAGGAGTAGCAAACACATCAGAAGAAGGAGAAACCTCCAGGAGGATCTGGATAAACTAGAATCCTGGGCTGTAACAAATAAAATGAACTACACCAGGGAGAAGTGGAAGGTTCTGCACTTAGGAAATAAAAACCAAAAATACAGGTATAAAATGGGGGATGCTTGGCTTGGCAGCACAACATGTGAGCGAGATCTTGGAGTCGCCGTGGATCACAAGCTGAACATGAGTCAGCATGTGATGTGTCTGCAAAGAAGGCAAATGCCATTTTAGGCTGCATTAAGAGGACTGGAGCTTCCAAGTCACGAGAAGTTCTAGTTCCTCTTTATTCTGCATTGGTGAGACCTCACCTTGAGTCCTGTGTTCAGTTCTGGGCACCTCACTTGAAGAAAGATGCAGCCAAACTGGAGCAAGTCCAGAGGAGAGCGACAAGAATGATCAGTGGGATGGAAGGAAACCCTACGAGGAAAGGTTGGGGGAACTTGGGATGTTCAGCCTGGAGAAGAGGAGGCTGAGGGGAGACATGATTGCCCTCTTCAGATACCTGAAGGGCTGTCATATGGAGGAAGGGGCTCATTTGTTCATAGCTGCTTCTGAAAGCAGAACTAGAACCAAAAGGACAAACTGCAAGAAAGGAGATTCCGGTTGGATATCCGGAAAAAATTCCTGACAGTGAGGGAGGTTCACCTGTGGAAGAGATTGCCAAGGGAGGTGGTGGACTCTCCCTCACTGGAGGCTTCAAGCAGAGGCTCAACCCCTGTTGGGGATGCTCTAGGGGGATTTCCTGCAGCAGGCAGGGGGTTGGACTAGATGACCTACTACGTCCCTTCCAACTCTATGATTCTATGACACATTTACCTTTTAAAAGATGTTGACAATGACAACAAATAAAACACTATAGAAAACATTCACTAACTCATCAACTCCCAGCCAAAACCACAGGACCTGGAAGGGTGAAATTTGGTGAGTGTCTTCCTTCTGAGATGGAGGCACCCACTAAGAACCAATTTTGGGAAACTCAAACTGGCAGGGGGTGAAAAGAGGAGCAATGTGTTTTTGCCCCATACTTAACTGCCTGATTAATATTCAGCCCCAACTCATGGACCTAGAAGCATGAAATTTTGGGAGGGTGTTCTTTCCATGAAGTAAGGAGTAAGTAAGAAGCAATTTGGTGTGGTGCCCAACAGGGATGCCAAGTGACCACAGATGCCAGGTGGTGCCTGCTGTTGGCATCTGCCATGCAAAGAAGTCTTGCACAGCCAGGTCCAGCTGTCTGTTGGATGCCTGGAGATCAGTCCTGCCAGGCAGTGGGTGCTGCAGTGGGGCTGGCTGGGAGAAGAGATGCCAGATCTCCCAGACCTCCAGCTCAGAGAGGCAGTTGTTGTCTGGGGCATTAAAGGGGTTCTGGACTGGGTGCCCTCAGGTTCCCAATCTCTGCCCAAATTACTTGGCTTTTGCAATCCCCCTCTGTCTCTCCGACAACTGGTCCTCCCTCCCACCTGTCAGGAGCATAAGCCCCCCTCAACCTGGGGCTTTTCTCTCACCCCATCCCTTCCACTCTCACCCCCAGAACTGACCCCAGAAAGAAAAAGAAATAGAGGGCAGTCCAGGAAGGCTGCCCCTCTCCTTCCCCACCATCCTCTTAACCCTCACAGTGCCAGGCAGGCAAAGGAAGTAAGGTCTCCTTCTCCTCTTCCTCCTCCACCTCCTGCTCCAGCACAGGGCAAAAGAGAAGCAGCTGATGTTTGGGGCAGGAAAGAGGTTCTGAACTTGGGGGTCCTCAGTGGCCCTTTACCTTCCCCCATCGCTTGTCTTCTACCTTTTCCACTGCCCCCTCTGGCCCTGGAGCTCAGCATTGCCTCTCCCCTCCCCTGGAGGGGAGCCCCCTCCCCACCTGGGGCTCTTCTCCCCCCCCCCATTTCTTCCACCCCAGTTCTTACCCTCCTGCTGGTCCCCAGAAGGACTTGGTGGGACACTTCAGGGACAATGAAAAAGAAAGACAGAAAGAAAGAGGAAGGAATGGAGGGCTGTGCAGGAAGGGGCTGCTCCTCTCCTCCCCCCTCCTCTTAACCCTCGCAGTGCCAGGCGGGCAGAAGAAGGAAGAGCAGGGGAGGATCTCTGGGGAAGGAGGAATGTCTCTCCTCCTCCTCCTGCCTCCCCCCCCCCCTGCAATGCTCCTTCGCCCCCGCTCCAGCTACTCCACCGTCCAGCTCTGCCTGCAGGTGGAAGGAAGGTGATCCCATCCTGGATACTCTGTTGCAGACCCAGGAGGGAGCAAGTCCCACTGACTGCAGTGGGGTTGCTTCCGAGTAGACCTGCCTGGAGGGGAGAAGCCCTGATCCGTGCGCAGAACCCAGCAGAGCCTTCTGTATCCTGAGCATCTCCAGTGGCGTAGCTGTGGGCGGCGCAGCATCGAGTCCTGCAGGGAGCCTCCCTGCACTCAGAAAGCAGCGGCCCCTCTTTCAGATACTCTGGCAAGGGCAGCAAAAGGGAGTCTCTGCCCAGGAGGAACATCCAAGGCTTTCCACCTCACACCTGACTTGGATCCTTTCTTAGAGGAATGGCCATCACAAGATACAACATACAGGCTATGAGGACTTGTATGGACAACCTCAGAATGCCGGCTATAGGAGGGACACCTGGGTGCAGGAGTCATATGGGCTCTCTGGAGCATCTGCTGGGCCTCTGGAGGATAGAGGATGCTGGTCTAGATGGGCCTGTGGCCTGATCCAGCGGAGGTTCTTCTGATGCTCTCAAGAATTTACTCCCAGCTCAGGCATCCCAGTTCTAATGAAATTCCCAGATCACAAGTCTCAACACGGGCCCAGCTTCTGCTGTGCCATGCAAAGCATTTTGTCCACTGGAGACTTCACTACTCAAAAACATGGTGCTTGTTAGGCAAAGGAACAAAGAGCCCTGCTTTGGAGATGCTGAGAACCCAAAAGATACAGGGGCGACAGCATCGTGCACATCACCTGTTGTGGGGGCACAGTGTATCACCCCTGGAATGCACGCACTCCCTGGGATGCTTGCGCTGCCCCTCGCAACACTGCACATTTGCCAAAGTTGGCTTGAGAGGAGTCTTCCTCCTCTGAGGAGCAGCTGGCTCCTTCTTAGAAGGGAGGAAGATCACACCTCTGCATGGTCATTCAGCCTTGCTAGAGAGGTGGAGTGGCATCCAGAAGTCAGCCTTGGACTCTGCCTTGGAGTTGGCCGAAGAGGGTGCACTGAGGTTGGCCAGAGGAGTGTCAAACTCCTCGGGTGTATCACCCCCAGAGAGCACATCACCCGGTGCCCACACCACCCTGGTGATGCAGCTGGAAGGACACATATATAAACAGAACTTAGTTTGGCCCAGTTGGGGTGTTCTGAACTTCTGATAAATAAATCTGTCTGTCCACCTGAAACTCCTCTAACTCTGGCCACACTTGCTCTACATAGACATAACTACCTTTTTGGAATGAGGATGATCCCAAGTTTGACACAACCTATTCCAACCTTCAACCCAGCCCACACAACGAAACTCCACACACACAACCTAAGCCACTATTTCACACACACACACAAAATACGTCTCAGCCCCCACATACATCCCAACCCCCACACTCCACAAACACACACACATAACCCAACTCCATACATACCATGATGACCAGATGCAACTGAAGCCCTCGTTGTGAAACACATGCTATTTTTGCAGAGTGTATATTGGTGGATCCATCTACAAAGGCATAGGAGCAGGAGAGGCTGGGGTTTCTCTGGTCAGTTGGCAACCCTGCTTTTAAAAAAATTAATTCTTCCCCCTCCTTTCCCTCCAAGCCAAACTCACTGCAAAGTTTCAGAGCAGCAGCAGCTCCACTTCCAAGGCTCCCTGCTCTGCTCTCCTGCAGCCTCAGCTGGGCTCCCGCCTTCCTTCCTTTGCAGCAAACAGCAAGCAGAATATCTCTCTGGCCAGTGCAAGGACTGGGAACTCTGCTGGCCACAGCCATTTTCCCAGCCAGCCATCCAATGGTTGGAGTCCCTGGGAAGCGTGCAGGAGATGTAGTTCTTCCACTGGTGGGATATATAGCTCTTCCACTGATGGCTTGGAAAGGTGCTTCAGCATGGTAGGGAATTATAGTCTTTTCCCCTCCTCCACATGCTAGAATAAAAAAAAATATAATTCCCTTCACTCTCTACTTTAACCAGCAGACTCAGTGGCTCAGATGTCCTGCAGCAGGTCTCAAAGGCCTAAAATCCCAGGAAATGGCCGGAAAGGCACCCAATTTCCTGACAAAGTGGTCCCAAAACCATTTTCAGGATTTCTGGTTCTCTCTGGGCATTACCAGTCATGTGATCACCCTGATACACACACACACACACACACACACAACACACACACACAACCTAACACACCCTCTAAGTCGGGCCACACTTGCTCTGCATCAGGGGTCGCCAAGTGTTTTGGCAGGAGGGCCACATCATCTCTCCGATACTGTATCGGGGACCAGAAAAACTATTTACATGTCAAATTTGAATACAGCTCATGCTCTACATAGACATACTTACCGTTTTTGAATCCAGGATTGACACAATGATGATCCCGGGATTGACACAATGTATCCCAACCGCCACACACAACATAACCCCACACTCCACATACATACACACAAACACACACACATCCAACTCCACAAACACACTCTCACAACCTAACCCACTTTCACACACACAACACAACACAAAACCTCACACACATACACCCTAACCCACAGTCCCTCAAACTTGGGCCACACTTGCTCTACATAGACATATTATACCTTTTTGGAATTAGGAAGATTCCGGGATTGAGGCAAGGTATCCCAGCACCCACACACAACCCAACCGCCACACAAATAAACAACCCAACTCCACACACACACACACACACGGAGCCTAACCCACTCTTTCTCTCTCATACACACAACATATCCCAATCCACACACACAACTAAATCCCCACACTAACACACCACCAAACTCCATACACAGTCACAACCTAACCAACACTTGCTCTAACTCAGGCCAAAAGTGTTCAACATAGACATATACTTTGTGGAATCAGAATGATCCCAGGATTGATCCAACATATCCCAACCCCCAAGCACAACACAAACCAAGCCCCACACACCATCCTCACACTCCACACACACTCTGTTACCAAAAAGCAGGATACAATATTTGTAAGGATCTAAGGCTGGACTATTAATGAAACAGCGTCACTTCGGATAACCTTTGTAGAAGCATGAGGTTTAGAAGGTATATTTTAGCAAAGTTTATTAAAAATAATCACAGCAAAGTCACACAAAATAACAATTAAATACAATCAGTTGAGTCCTTATGCTCTTACTTGGCTGGCTAACCTATTACAAACAATTGAGAGAGTCGGAAGGGGGGGCTTGATAAAGAAAACAGGTTTTAAAGAGATAGCATATTCCAGTGGTGGAACAGCATTGTTTAGAGCATTGGATAGCATTGTTCAGAGCCAATGGCATGTTGTTGAGTCACCATGAATATGAGTTAATATGGCACCTGTCAGAGTGCACTACACCAGAACTATGGTGAAGAAGCCTGATAGAGGCTCTCTCTCTCTCTCTCTCTCTCTCTCTCTCTCTCTCTCTCTCTCTCTCTCTCTTTGTGTGTGTAGAAAAATGAGGTGGCAGTCAAGAAATTATGTTATGAAGAAACTCTGTTTACATATACTTTACACAGCAGCCAGTCCAGAATCACAAGACAGTATAGCACAGTCATAAGTCCAGTCCATATGTCAAATTTCCAGAAATCCCTGCATGTAATAACCATGAAGAGCTCTGGGGCTCTCAACTGGCTTCCTTCACTGAGGGGATTCTGACTCTGAGGCAACAGACCCTGAGGTAAAATCCCCTCAGGAAGGAGAGACCACTCAGGACTTCCCTGTTAGTTTCACCTCAGCTAAAGCTAGCCAGGCAATGGCCAGCCTCACATAAGAGCTAAGAAAACCATAAGGCATTAATACAAATCAGCTGTTATGTCCATGCATCATAATATAAGCTTTAATAACTGGACAAAGAGGCTCCTTTTATATTTGGTAGGCATGAATAACCATTCAGATTCATCACAGCGCAGTGTCTCTACCCATTAAAAAGGGAACACTTTTTAATTATTTAAATTTGATTTTGTGGTGGTGAGCTTTTGGAGGAAGGAGGCAGGTTTCCTACCCCGCCGTTTTTAAAGGCAAGGAGTGACATCATTTCCAGAGCCAACAATATAGGCTAGTAATTATTTATATATCCAACTGTTGCCCTACTTTTGGTATCGATGTAATGTTAACCTCTCTGCCTGAGTCTGGCATCTTTCCCTGTGGTAAAATATCATTCATAACATTTTGCAAAGGTACACTCTGCTGTTGTTCAAAATGCTTACACAAACCATAATTCTTTAAATTCCATCAGGTCCTGAAGCTTTTTTTCTTGATTTTTAAAAAAATTGTCATTGGCCACTACTTTTAGAGAAAATCTGTTGTTCAGTGCAGTTCATTGATCCTGTTTCAATTTCAGAAAGTTGCATTTTTTAGAATCCTAGAGTTGGAAGGGACCTAGTAGGTCATCTAGTCCAACCCCCTGCCTGCAGCAGGAATTCCCCCTAGAGCATCTCCAACAGGTGCTCATCGAGCCTCTGCTTGAAGATCCCTAGTGAGGGAGAGTCCACCACCTCCCTTGGCAATCTCTTCCACTGCCGAACCGCCCTCACAGTCAGGAATTTTTTCCGGATTTCCAGCCGGAATCTCCTTTCTTGCAGTTTGTACCCATTGGTTCTAGTTCTGCTTTCAGAAGCAGCTATGAACAAATTGGCCCCTTCCTCCCTGTGACAGCCCTTCAGGTATCTGAAGAGGGCAATCATGTCTCCCCTCAGCCTCCTCTTCTCCAGGCTGAACATCCCAAGTTCCCCCAACCTTTCCTCGTAGGGCTTCCCTTCCATCCCACTGATCATTCTGTTCGCTCTCCTCTGGACTTGCTCCAGTTTGGCTGCATCTTTCTTCAAGTGAGGGGCTCAGAACTGAACACAGGACTCAAGGTGAGGTCTCACCAATGCAGAATAAAGAGGAACTAGAACTTCTCGTGACTTGGAAGCTCCAGTCCTCTTAATGCAGCCTAAAATGGCATTTGCCTTCTTTGCAGACACATCACTGCTGACTCATGTTCAGCTTGTGATCCATGGCGACTCCAAGATCCCGCTCACATGTTGTGCTGCCAAGCCAAGTATCCCCCATTTTATACCTATGTTTTTGGTTTTTATTTCCTAAGTGCAGAACCTTCCACTTCTCCCTCTTGAAGTTCATTCTGTTTGTTACAGCCCAGGATTCCAGTTTATCCAGATCCTCCTGGAGGTTTCTCCTTCTTCTGTTGTGTTTGCTACTCCTCCCAGTTTGGTGTCATCTGCAAATTTGATCAGGCTCCCCCGTATCCCTTCTTCCAATTCATTGATAAAAATGTTAAAGAGAACCGGTCCCAAGACAGAGCCCACTAGAAACTGGGTACCCCACTAGAAACTGACCTCCAGGTTGACACAGAACCATTTACTAAAACCCTTTGAGTGCGGCCATCGAGCCAGTTGCGGATCCACCTAACGATTGCCCTGTCTAGCCCATATTTTTCCAGCTTCCTAATTAAAATGTCATGTGGGACTTTGTCAAATGCTTTGCTGAAGTCAAGATAAATGACATCCACAGCATTGCCATGTCCAGTAAGCTCGTAACCCGATCAACAAAGGAGATCAGATTTGTCTGGCAAGATTTATTCTTGGTCAATCCATGCTGGCTTGTTTTGATCACCGAGTACTTGTCTAGATGTGCACAAATTGTGTGTTTTATGATTTGCTCTAATATCTTGCTCGGGATTGAAGTCAAACTGACTGGTCTATAATTTCCCGGGTCTTCTTTTTTCCCCTTCTTAAAAATTGGGACTACATTTGCCCTCTTCCAGACCAGGCCCTTCTCCACTCCTCAAGGGTTTCTCAAAGATGACCGACAGAGGCTCTGCAAGGACATCTGCCAGTTCCTTAAGAACTCCAGGATGCAGCTCATCCGGTCCAAATGACTTGAATTCATTTAGGCCAGTTAAGTGGTTTCGAACCAGTTCTCTGTCAATCTTAATCTGCTGTTCTGCACCATCCATGTTTTCATTACCTCTTAGGGGATGTAAACACATCCCCGAATCAGTCAATGATCCCGCACCCCCATTTGCAAAGCCCTCCTTCCAAGAATAGACAGATGCAAAGTAGGAGTTGAGCAGCTCCGCCTTCTGCTGGTTTCCAGACACCTGCTGTCCATCCTTGTCCAAGAGCAGCCCCAGCCCCTCGTCTCTCCTCCTGTTCCTTTGGGCATATCTAAAGAAGCTCTTTCTGTTATCCTTGACTCCCCTGGCCAGCCTCAGCTCATACTGAGCTTTAGCATCCCTGACCCCCTCCCTACAGGACCGGGCTACCTGCCTCTCTGGTGATCTTTCCAGTCTTCCACTCCCTATACTTCTCTTTCTTTAACTTCAGCTGATCCCCAAGTTGCCTGTGGAGCCAACCTGGTTTTTTCAGCATTTTCCCCCCTTTCTTTTCTATTGGAATTGTTTCTGACTGTGCTTGCAGAAACTGCCTCTTAAGGAGCTCCCACCCATCTTGGGCCCCTTTCCCCATTAGATCATCACCCCATGGGATCCCACCTACGACTCCTCTAAGCCTGTTGAAATCAGCTTTCCTGAAATCCAACATATAAGTTTCACTCTGCACTCTTTTTATTTCCCACATTATTCTAAATTCCAGCAGCTCATAATCGCTTTCCCCTAAAGTTCCCACTATGTTGACCAGATCAACCAGTTCTTCACGATTTGTTAAGATCAGGTCAAGGATGGCCCCTCCCCTTGTCGTTTCCTCCACTTTCTGGACCATGAAGTTATCTTCCAGGCCCATCAGGAATCTACTGGAGCTTCCATGTTAGGCTGAGTTTGTCTCCCAGCAAATGTCTGGGTAGTTAAAGTCCCCCATTACTGCTACCTCATATTTTAATATATTACCTTAACTTTATGGGATCCACCTTTCGTTTTTACACAGGTTTGCATAGACATTTGTAATCAACCAGTGTGGGCTCGTGGATGAAGTCAGTGTTGACCTATGACTAAATCTCATTAATATGGTTTCTCCCCTGTGTGGGTTCATTGATGAATAGTTAGGCCTGAACTGCCACTGAAGCTCTTTCCACACTCCAAGCATTTTTATGCTTTCTCCACTGACTTCCTCAATGTGAAGTCAGGCCAGAGCTCTGAATGAAGCCCTTTCCACACTCCAAGCACTTATATGGCTTCTCTCCTGTGTGGGTTCTTCGATGGATAGTCAGGCTGGAACTCTGACTGAAGTTCTTTCCACACTCTAAGCATTTATATGGTTTCTCTCCTGTATGAGTTGTTTTATGTTTATTAAGGCTTCCACCATCAATGAAGCCCTTTCCACACTCCAAGCATTTATATGGCTTCTCTTCTGAGTGAGTTCTTTGATGCAAAGTCAAGTGTGAACTTGTATTGAAGCCCTTTCCACACTCCAAGCATTTATATGGCTTCTCTCCTGTGTGGGTTCTTCGATGGATAGTCAGGCTTGAGCTCACACTGAAGCCCTTTCCACACACCAAGCATTTATATGGTTTCTCTCCTGTGTGGGTTCTTCGATGGAAAGTTAGGCTAGATTTGTCAGTGAAGCTCTTTTCACACTCCCAGCATTTATGTGATTTCTCCCCCATATGGGTTCTGTGATGCACAGTAAGACTACTATCACTGAAGCTCTTTCCACACTCCAAGCATTTATACGGTTTTTCTCCTGTGTGGGTTCTATGATGCAAAGACAAGTGTGAGCTCTGACTGAAGCTCTTTCCACACTCCAAGCATTCATATGGTTTCTCCCCTGTGTGGGTTCTTAGGTGTGCTGTTAAGCTGTAGCTAATACTGAAACTTTTTCCACACTTCAAGCATTTGTGTGGTTTCTCCCGTGTGTGGGTTCTTAGGTGAAAAGTTAAGCCGTGGCTACTACTGAAACCTTTTCTGCATTTCACGCATTTGTGTGGTTTTTCCCCTGTGTGGGTTCTTAGATGTGAAGTCAATGTTGAGCTCTGACTGAAGCTCTTTCCACACTCCAAGCATTTATATGGTTTTTCCCCTGTGTGACTTCTCAGATGCACAGTCAGGACATCACTTCTACTGAAGCATTTTCCGCACTCCAAGCATTTATATGGTTTCTCCCCGTGTGGATTCTTTGATGTACAGTCAGGTTTTTGATCTGACTGAAGTTCTTTCCACACTCCACACATTCATAGGGTTTCTCCCCTGTGTGGATTCTTTCATGAGCTAAAAGTCTGGATTTGCTTTTGAAAGTCTTTGCACAGTGAGCACATTTTTTAATCTTATGTTCAGTGTCTGTTTTTGATTTGATTGGGAGGATGTTGAATTTGCCAGACTTGTTTCTACATTTCTACGTTTCAAGTCTGGGAGTCAGACTTGTTTCTACATTTCTTGTTTTTCTCCTGCTTCATTGATCTGTCCAGATGTTCAGGTTTCTGCCTCCTGTGGCCCCTTCTGTTGGAAGTAATACGTGTGCCTGTGCTGGTTGCTTCCTCTTGTAAAAGATTCCTCCTTACTTTGGACTGTTCCTCTTCGATCTCTAGTTTATGGAGACAGACAACGAGTTCTCTCCTCCAGCCAGTGGTCGGTCTCTCCTCCTCCCTCCCTGCTCTATCTTGATTTCTCAAAGGCTGTGCCTCTTCTTCAAACAGAGCCATGTCCATAGACACCCTGCTTTGCTCCCTCAAATCCCCCGTTGGTTTCTGGAACAGAAAGAGAATCCTGATTAGCAGTGCAATGTTAGTGGCATCTCTAAAGCACAAGTCTGGAGTTGTCTGGTCAAAAGCAAATACCAGTGGCTACCCTGTCATGGAATTGGTCCCTGGACAGCAGAGTCAGGATCTTAGCTTCACTCAAAGACTAAGGATGCAACCCTAAAGACTCTTTTCTAGGAGTAAGATCCATGTAACACAATAGGGCTTACCTTTGCGTAGACATGGTTTGTGCTCTAACTCTTAGTCAGCTGCTGTGGAGAAAGAGCACAGTTGTGGCTTGCTTGACATGATACAGCCTGAATTGGTCCTGGGATGGCGGCTACTTGGTAAGACCACCAGAGGAAGGCCTCCCTCTAGAGCCTCTCAGGCCTGTCGGTACCTTTATTTTCATGCTGCCATATTAATAAATGCTGAAACGGCTAAAGTTTTGAAGTGTTGGGCTGAACTGTGAGGAGTTTCATTATTAAATGGCTTGTAGATAGCATTGAATTCAATCAAATGTGAGCCGTTCAAGGAGAAATAAGAGCCAAGCCAAACCTATATCTACAGCCTATCTGGGCATTTTGGAACACAGTTTGGAACATCCTCCACACTCTGGCCATTCCCGCCCGTGGGAGTGTTGCAGAAATGGTAGCATGGAGTGGAGGTTGAAACGTCAGCTGACATCTGAGACCAGAGGAGGCTTTGGTTGAAAGCAACAAGCAGAGACTCAGCAAACGAGGAACCAGGCCTCCATTCTGAAGACACCTCTGGGGGAGAATTAACAGAAACCTGCCCTAGCTGCTTGGCTCCGCCCGTTGTTCTGTAGTAATGTGTTTACCATCTGGGGGAGCTCAGGGGAGGGGAAGTCGGCTGGGAGTGCTGCCACTATTAGTAGAGTGACGGGTCATGGAAGATATGGTGGGAGGGGTCGTGCAGGCCATAACAGGAGAAGGAGGGTCAGTCATAGACAGACTGTTCCTCTTTCTGGCCCTCCCCTCAACCCTCTGACCTTAGGCAGCCTGAGCAGCAGCCCCCTGAGTCTGAACCTGCTGCTTCTCAATGCCAGGTCAGTAAACAATAAGACCTACCTGGTCCAGGATTTGATCCTGGACCAGAACGCTGACCTGGCCTGCATTACGGAGACCTGGCTGGATGAGGCCAGAGGTGTGGGCCTCTCTCAGATCTGTCAGCCAAGACTTCAGGGGCGGGGAGGTGGGGTTGCGATAGTCTATCGTGATTCTATCCCTCTCACCAGGTCTCCTGTCCAGCAGTTCACAGGCTTTGAGTGCCTCCGTGTTGTGCTGGAGGGGCGAGACAGAATAGGGATTCTGTTGGTGTACTGCCCGCCGTGCTGCCCAACAGTCTCCCTGCCTGAGCTGACCAAGGAGATCTTGAGCGTGGCATTGGAGTGCCCTCGCCTCCTAGTGCTGGGGGACTTCAATGTCCATGCCGAGGCACCCCAAACACCTGCAGCTCAGGATTTCATGGCCTCCATGGCAACCATGGGTCTGTCTCAAAGAATATCTGCCCCTACTCATGATGCGGGACACACACTAGATCTTGTGTTCACTGCTGGGCAGGTTGATGGTGATCTGGATGTGAAGGACATCTCCATCACCCCATTGCCATGGACAGATCACTACCTGGTGGGATTTAGGCTCATCGCAGCCGGCAGCCTCTGCACAGGTGGGGGACCGCATTCCATGGTCCACCCCCGGAGACTGATGGATCCTGATGGTTTCCTGAGGGCTCTGGGGGATTTTCCTGCTGCCAGAGCTGGCGACTCACCCAGCTCCTTGGTCAGTCTCTGGAACACAGTCTCAGCAAGACTTTACTTGCACCCATAGTTACTGCACCACCTAGTGAAAACCTATAGGAAATTGATACTGCAATCCAGAGTAAATTGTTCTTACACTGGAGCAAGGACTCCCCGTAGTTACTCTAGATTGTGGCCTTAGGGTCTAACAACCCAGTTCTAATAAGGCTGCCCATGTCTTGATACAGCAATGCCAGTCCCATCTGTACCCCACCAGGCCAGGCAGGCAGCCAGACTTCTCCTCAAGCTAAGGGAACATTCATTTCTTTCCATTGTTGAGCTCCAGCAGCCACTATGGAAATATTCAGATAGGAAATTCACCACCCCAGCAGAGCAGTACAAATTAGACCCTACTAAGAAGGCCCTGGTCAACCTCTGGAGTGGGCAAAGGGCACTGGATCAGATGGGAATCCTTTATGTCGCAGATGGAGATCAGCTTCTTGGTTTAATGAGGAGCTGCAAATGATGAAGCAACCAGGTAAGTGTCTAGAGCGACGGTGGCAAAAAACTCGTGACAAATCAGACTGAACACTGTCTGAGTGCACATCACCAGAACTATGGTGGAGAAGCTGTTAGAGATTCTAACAGCTGTGGCAGTTTGTTTGTCAGAGAAAAATGAGGTGACACTCAAGAGATTCTGTCAGGAAAAAACTCTATGTACAAATATCTTAACAGTAGTCAGTCCAGAATCACAAGACACTATAGCATAGTCCTAAGTCCAGTTCATAGGTCAAATTCGCACAAACGAACAGTCAGGACTTGTAATAACCATGTATAGCTCTGGCGCACTCAACTCGCTTCCTTCACTGAGGTGGTTTGCACTCAGACGACACATAACCTCAGGTAAGTTCACCTCAGGATGGAGAGACTCTGCTGGCCAAACAGAATGTCTCTTCTGTACATGCTCAGGAAGACTAGAAGGAGCAGGTTCACAGCTTGGGGGTACTTCTGGACTCACAGCTGCTCCTGGACTCCCAGGTACCCGCTTTGGCCAGAGGTGCCTTTGCCCAACTTCAGTTGCTGCGCCAGTCGAGGCCATAACTGGATCATGAGGTTTTGGCCACAGAGGTCCACACCACAGAGATCTCAAGACGTGCTCTATATGGGGAAAATGTGGTGGCCCATGCGGTTACTGGAGTTATGCAATTCGAACATATCAGGCTCCTTCTCCGGTGATTGCACCTGGCTATTTGTTTCCGGGCCCAATTCAAGGTGCTGGTCTTGATTATAAAACACTATACAGCTTGGCCAATACTGTCTTAGAAACCATCTACTTCCATACATTCCTGCTCTCACCCTCAGGTCATCAGAGAAGGCCCTGTTACAAACACCTCCACCTAGGGAGATACGTGGGGCAACAGCAAGGAATAGGGCCTTCTCAGTAGTGGCACCAACCCTTAGAATCCCCTCCCTCTTGTTTTAAATACTGCTCTCTCCCTTGAAGCCTTTCAGAGAGGCCTAAAAAGTTTTCTTTCTAAAAAAGGCTTCTGAGATCCAGCCTTTTAAGTGTGTTGACATGTGCTTCTTAACACGGATATTTTATTGTCTTCTGTTTTAAACTGATGTTTTAATGTTTTCTAAATGGATATTGCTGTTTTATGATACAGTTTTATGTGTGAAACTGTTTGCCACCTTGAGTATTTAAGGAAGAAGGCAGGGTTTGAATAAAGTACTATTACAATTTCATTGTCACAGGAGCGCCAGTTCACCCTTCACAGGACTCTCCTTGGGACCAAAGGCAATGCTACAGTGGGTCTGATGTATCTGGCCAGGCTACGAGGCCTGATGGTATCTTATCAAAACTTAGCAGCCTGGCCTCTATTATATCTTTCACCCCTTCAAACTTTGATGCACCCCCAACTTCACAGACTCAAGAGAAAAGAGGAACAGACCAATTCCTCTCCCTCAGAGAGTTCTGGACAGCTTGGAATGGTAGCTTCATCCAACTGACTATGTCTGGGGACCTTTTTGGACCCAATTTGGAAAGTCCCTAAAACCAATTCCAGTCTTCTCAGGAACAGTAGGGTGCCCACCTGGCGTGACAATCTGCTCTGGTCTGCTCAAGAGGTGAAGCATAGTTTCAGTTGGCTGGAGCTCATGCCCATTCACTTGGCTCTGGTGCAATTTCAGTAAGTTCTTACCATGAATCTCCTCTTCTAGGAGGAAAGAGGGATGACACTCTGCCCACAACATCGGATCAGTCACACCTTAATGACTGGTGGCTTCTGGTCAAGTGCAGCTGGTTGGTATTGGTTGGTTCTGCCTATTTTGCTTTCCGGCTTATTCTATTGTCTATAGGCTATGCTGTCTAACACTCTTTTCTGAGCAATTTTTCTAGCATTTCTAGAAGAGGGGGTCTCCATTCTTCTAGCTCATTGACTGGGACTTGTGGGCGCCCTCCTGGAAAGAGAAGCCCAAATCTGGCCTATCTCCTGGTGCTGCAGCAGCAACCTGTGCAGTGACAAGTACCATCCTTCCTTTCTCCTTGAAGAGGAGATTCAGATTTAGAGTTCAACACCCTCCTCTCCACCCTCCTTCTGTCTGAGAAACAGCTTCCGGCCACTCAGAGGGAAAATGTATCACCAATGGCTCCTTGCCAGCTCTTTTGTCCTTCTGCCCACCACCAGTTATGACTTCAACACGTTTGTGACCACCTTTATGTGGCAGCAGATACTTCAGAGCTAGGGAAAGCACATTTACCTCTGGAAAGGAGCTCCTTTTATCCCCCAGGACAACACTTATATTTCAGCTGTTTTAAAATACTGAATGTTAAGGTTACACCATGGCTCCTTTTTGGAGTCCCAATCAGAGACCCCCAAGCACAGCAGTCATGATCGCATGCCAAGTAACGTCCCGCCATTAAGTTTTCTTAAGGTCAGGTTTAATGACCTGGAGATGGGCAGGGCTCAACTTTGTGCTTCTGGTGCAGGGGCACATTTCACCCCGATCCATGGAATTTAAGAACATAGGAAGAGCCTCCACTGGATCAGGCCAAAGGCCCATCTAGTCCAACTTCCTGTATCACAGAGTGGCCCAGCAGATGCCTCAGGGAGTACACATGACACCTGCATCCAGGTGCCTCACCTGCACCTGGCATTCTGAGGTTGTCCACCTCCACACACACACTCCTCGTGGCTCGTAAACTGTGATAGTTCTTACCTCTAGGAATTGATCCAATTCCTTCAAAAAGGCATTGAGGCTAGATGCCATCACCAGTTCCTGTGGCATTAAGGCTAGAAGGCATCACCAACCCTGTCTTACTCCTAGAAAAGCGTCTTTAGGATCACAATATTAGTGATAAAGAACCTCAAAAAACTAACCTCAGAAAAACAAAATTATTCCACTCACAGCTTCAATCCCCTGCTGAGTTTCTCCCCTGCCACACCTTCTCTGCACCCTCTTTCTGCCCCAGAACTGCTTCCTGCCACATGGAGGGAGGAATTATCATTGAAGGCTCCCAAGTGCAGGTTAATTTGTTTTATTTTTCATTATATTCTGTATATGCTTTATTATTTTGTATTATATTACTGTACTGTAATTTTTATATGACTATTTTATATTTTATATGACAACTAAATGAGATACAGTGCAAGGCACCTTCCACAATCAAACAAAATGGGACACCATACAGCAGGAGCAAGAATTTAAATACTCTATCAAGTTCAGTGGTGGAGGAAAATAAAGTGGTCTCTACCAATGACTGACTGAGAAGGAAGCTAACATTGCCATCGGCCACATGAAGTAAAAGTGATACAGTATTTATTTTATTCCAATAAAGCTAAATCTATCTATCTGAACACTGGAAAGGGGAGACACTGAATACATACCTGGAAATATGTGGGTATTTGACAGAGTTCCTCTCTGCTGGGCAGTTGTTCGGGGCTGGATCTTCCCTGCACAGTTGCTGAGAGGCTCCCCTGCTATGTCCTCCTCAGATCCTTCTTCTGAGAGCACCAATCTTCCAACACCGTCTCTGGGTCTTCTGGATCAGCAAGGGGGTGGGATGGTCCTCTTTGGCTGCAAAGATCAGGTTTGCCTTATGATTTTTATGGCAAACCAGTAAACATGTTGACATAGGCTGTGGTGGTGCAAGTGGTAAAAAGCAAGGGTCTGTTAACCGGCAGGCCAGGGTTCAAGACGTGGGTCCTACAAGATGGGATGATTTCCTATACTTAGCTCAGCTCCTGCCAATGTAGCATTTTGAAAACATGGAAAGACAAGCAGATAAATAGGCACCACCTCAGTGGGAAGGTGAAGCAGCGTTTGTGCGCCTTTGGCAGTCACGCTGGCCCCATGACCACAGAAGTGACTTTGGACAATGCTGGCTTTGGAGAAGGCTGGCTCTAAAGGCTTAAGAAACAGGGATGAGCACCGCACCCTACAACTGTTTACAGTTAGCAGTATAACTTGCAGGGGACACTTTTACCTTTTAAAAGTTGTTGAGAATGACAACAAATAAAACACTATAGAAAACATTCACTCCCAGCCAAAACCACAGGACCTGGAAGGGTGAAATTTGGTGAGTTTCTTCCTTCTGTGATGGACTAAGAACCACTAAGAACCAATTTTGGGAAAAGTGGAGCAACGTGTTTTTGCCCTATACTTAACTGCCTGATCAATATTCAGCCCCAACCCATGGGCCCAGAAGCATGAAATTTGGGGAAGGTGTTCTTTCCATGATGTAAGGATCAAGTAAGAAGCCATTTGGTGTGGTGCCCAACAGGGATGCCCAGTGACCACAGATGCCAGGTGGTGCCTGATGTTGGCATCTGCCATGCAAAGAAGTCTTGCACAGCCAGGTCCAGCTGTCTATTGGATGCCTGGAGATCAGTCCTGCCAGACAGTGGGTGTTGCAGTGGGGCTGGCTGGGAGGAGAGATGCCAGATCTCCCAGACCTCCAGCTCAGAGAGGAAGTTGTTGTCTGGGGCATTAAAGGGGTTCTGGACTGGGGGCCCTCAGGTTCCCATTCTCTGCCCAAATCGGTTGGCTTTTGCCTTCCCCAATCTCCCACGCCCCAGCAACTGGTCCTCCCTCCCCCCTGGCATCAGCCTCAGCCCCCCACCACCTGGGACTCTTCTGTAGCACCATCCCTTCCACTCCCACCCCCAGAACTGACCCCAGAAAGAAAAAGAAATGGAGGGCAGTCCAGGAAGGCTCCCCTTCTCCTTCCCCACCATCCTCTTAACACAGGAAGGCAAACGGAGGAAGACGCAGAGGAGGGTCTCTGCAAAAGAAGGAAGGTCTCCTCCTCCTTCTCCTAGATCTCCACCTCCTGCTCCAGCACATGGCACAAGAGAAGCAGCTGATGTTTGGGGCAGGAAGGAGGTTCTGAACTTGGGGTTCCTCAGTGCCCCTTTAACTGCCCCCCATCGCTTGTCTTCTGTCTTTTCCACTGCCCCCTCTGGCCCTGGAGCTCAGCATTGCCTCCGCCCTGGCATCAGCAACCCCCCACCTGGGGCTCTTCTCTCCCCCATCCCTTCCAACCGCAGGACTTACCCTCCTGCTGGTCCCCAGAAGGACTTGGTGGGACACTCCAGGGACGATGAAAAAGAAAGACAAAGAAAGAAGGAATGGAAGGCGGTCCAGGAAGGGGCTGCTCCTCTCCTCCCCCCTCCTCTTAACCCTCGCAGTGCCAGGCGGGCAAGAGGAGCAAGAGCAGGGGAGGATCTCTGGGGAAGGAGGAATGTCTCTCCTCCTCCACCTCCTCCTGTCTCCCATCCCCTGCAATGCTCCTTTTCGCCCCCCTCCAGCTACTCCACCGCCCAGCTCTGCCTGCAGGTGGAAGGAAGCAGATCCCAGCCTTGATACTCTGTTGCAAACCCAGGAGGGAGCAGGTCCCACTGACTGCAATGGGGTTACTTCCGAATAGACCTGCCTGGAGGTTCCATGGGCAGAACCCAGCACAACCTTCTGCATCCTGAGCATCTCCAGTGGCGTAGCTGGAGGGGGCAGCACTGAGTCCTACAGGGGCCTCCCCACACTCAGAAAGCAGCAGCCCCCCTTTGAGACACTCTGGCGGGGCAGCAAAAGGGAGTCTTTGCCCAGGAGTAACATCCAAGGCCTCCCACCTGACCTGGATCCATTCCTAGAGGAAAGGCCATCACAGGATACAGGCCATGAGAACTGTGTGTGGACAATGCAGTGGGGACACCTGGGTGCAGGAGTCATATGGGCTCCCTGGAGCATCTG
This sequence comes from Cryptoblepharus egeriae, assembly GCA_030015325.1. NCBI lineage: Eukaryota > Metazoa > Chordata > Lepidosauria > Squamata > Scincidae > Cryptoblepharus > Cryptoblepharus egeriae. The sequence goes on from JAREYC010000002.1 coordinate 3,215,566, forward strand.
CTGGGCCACTGGAGGATACAGGATGCTGGTCTAGATGCGCCTGTGGCCTGATCCAGAGGAGGCTCTTCTAATGCTCTCAAGAATTTACTCCCAGCTCAGGCATCCCAATCCTAATGAAATCCCCAGATCACCAGGCTCAACATGGGCCCAGCTTCTGCTGTGTCCTGCAAAGCATTTGGGCCACTGGAGACTTCACTACTCAAAGACATGGTGCCTGTTGGGCAAAGGATCAGAGCCCTGCTTTGGAGATGCTGAGATTCTGAAGGACATGGGCAACAGGATCGTGCGCATCACCTGTTGTGGGGGCACACGCGTCATTCCTGAGATGCGTGCACCCCCTGGGACATGGGTGCCGCCCCTTGCGAAGCTGCGCATGAGCCAAAATTGGCTTGAGTGGAGACTTCCTTTTATCTGAGGAGCAACCGGCTCCTCCTTAGTAAGGAGGAAGGTCATGCCCCTGCGTGGCCATTCGGCCTCGCTAGAGAGGTGGACTGGCAGACAGAAGCTGCCACTCAGCCTCCCTAGTAAGGCCAGATAGCTCCACAGTGGGACACACTGTGCATGTCCGACGTGCAGTGTGTGTCTCTGCGAAATATGTTGGTCATTTCGTCTGGCTCCGAGGCAGAGAGCGGTAGCACACAACTAAACCCCAACACTACACACACAACCAAACTCCATACACACACACAGTCTAACCCACACTCAGTCTAACTCAGGCCAAACGTGTTCTACATAAACATATCATACCTTTGTGGAATCATAATGATCCCAGGATTGACACAACATATCCCTACCCAGCCCCCCCCCCCCACACCACCTAACCCACTCTTTCACACACATGATGCATCCCTCACACTCCACACACACAGTTCCCAAAAAGCAGCATACAGTACTTGTAAGCATGTAAGGCTGGACTGTTAATGAAACAGCGTCACTTCAGATAACCTTTGTAGAAGGATGAGCTTTAGAAGGTATATTTTAGCAAACTTTATTAAAAATAATCACAGCAAAGTAACACAAAATAACAGTGAAATACAATCTATCAATTACAAACAATTGAGAAAGTAGGAAGGGGGGCTTGATAAAGAAAACAGGTTTTAAAGAGATAGGAATAACTGAAACTTGGTGGGACGACTCCCATGACTGGAACACACAATTGGAAGGCTATCAGCTGTTCCAGAGGAACAGAAGTGGCAAAAGGGGAGGTGGAGTAGCATTATATGTCAAGAACATATACACTTGCTCTGAAATCCAGGAGAGTGGTCCGGATATCCCTGTGGAGTGTGTGTGGGTAAAAGTAAGGGGGGAAAATAAGAAACAAAACATTGTGGTGGGCGTCTACTATAGACCGCCAGGCCAAGGAGAAGGAGTAGACGATGTCATCTTGGAGCAACTGGCAGGCATTGCAAGGAAATATGAGGTAGTAGTAATGGGGGACTTTAACTACCCAGACATTTGCTGGGAGACAAACTCAGTCAAACATGGAAGCTCCAGTAGATTCCTGATGGGCCTGGAAGATAACTTCATGGTCCAGAAGGTGGAGGAAACGACAAGGGGAGGGGCCATCCTTGACCTGATCTTAACAAATCATGAAGAACTGGTTGATCTGGTCAACATAGTGGGAACTTTAGGGGAAAGCGATCATGAGCTGCTGGAATTTAGAATAATGTGGGAAATAAAAAGAGTGCAGAGTGAAACTTATATGTTGGATTTCAGGAAAGCTGATTTCAACAGGCTTAGAGGAGTCATAGGTGGGATCCCATGGGTTGAAGATCTAATGGGGAAAGGGGCCCAAGATGGGTGGGAGCTCCTTAAGAGGCAGCTTCTACAAGCACAGTCAGAAACAATTCCCATGAAAAAGAAAGGGGGGGAAATGCTGAAAAAACCAGGTTGGCTCCACAGGCAACTTGGGGATCAGCTGAAGTTAAAGAAAGAGAAGTATAGGGAGTGGAAGACTGGAAAGATCACCAGAGAGGAGTACAGGCAGGTAGCCCGGTCCTGTAGGGAGGGGGTCAGGGATGCTAAAGCTCAGTATGAGCTGAGGCTGTCCAGGGGAGTCAAAGATAACAAAAAGAGCTTCTTTAGATATGCCCAAAGGAACAGTCATTTGGACCGGATGAGCTGCATCCTGGAGTTCTTAAGGAACTGGCAGATGTCCTTGCAGAGCCTCTGTCGATCATCTTTGAGAAATCCTTGAGGAGTGGAGAAGTGCCTGGACTGGAAGAGGGCAAATGTAGTCCCAATTTTTAAGAAGGGGAAAAAAGAAGACCCGGGAAATTATAGACCAGTCAGTTTGACTTCAATCCCGGGCAAAATATTAGAGCAAATCATAAAACACACAATTTGTGCACATCTAGACAAGTACTCGGTGATCAAAACAACCCAGCATGGATTTACCAAGAATAAACCTTGCCAGACAAATCTGATCTCCTTTTTTGATCGGGTTACGAGCTTACTGGACATGGCAATGCTGTGGATGTCATTTATCTTGACTTCAGCAAAGCATTTGACAAAGTCCCACATGACATTTTAATTAGGAAGTTGGAAAAATATGGCCTAGACGGGGCAATTGTTAGGTGGATCTGCAACTGGCTCGATGGCCGCACTCAAAGGGTTTTAGTAAATGGTTCTGTGTCAACCTGGAGGTCAGTTTCTAGTGGGGCACCCCAAGGCTCTGTCTTGGGACCGGTTCTCTTTAACATTTTCATCAGTGACTTGGAGGAAGGGATACGGGGGAGCCTGATCAAATCTGCAGATGACACCAAACTGGGAGGAGTAGCAAACACATCAGAAGACAGGAGAAACCTCCAGGAGGATCTGGATAAACTGGAATCCTGGGCTGTAACAAACAGAATGAATTTCAACAGGGAGAAGTGGAAGGTTCTGCACTTAGGCAATAAAAACCAAAAACATAGGTATAAAATGGGGGATACTTGGCTTGGCAGCACAACATGTGAGCAGGATCTTGGAGTGGCCGTGGATTACAAGCTGAACATGAGTCAGCATGTGATGTGTCTGGAAAGAAGGCAAATGCCATTTTAGGCTGCATTAAGAGGACTGGAGCTTCCAAGTCACGAGAAGTTCTAGTTCCTCTTTACTCTGCATTGGTGAGACCTCACCTTGAGTACTGTGTTCAGTTCTGGGCACCTCACTTTAAGAAAGATGCAGCCAAACTGGAGCAAGTCCAGAGGAGAGCGACAAGAATGATCAGTGGGATGGAAGGGAAGCCCTACAAGGAAAGGTTGGGGGAACTTGGGATGTTCAGCCTGGAGAAGAGGAGGCTGAGGGGAGACATGATTGCCCTCTTCAGATACCTGAAGGGCTGTCATAGGGAGGAAGGGGCTCATTTGTTCATAGCTGCTTCTGAAAGCAGACCTAGAACCAATGGGGACAAACTGCAAGAAAGGAGATTCCGGCTGGAAATCCGGAAAAAATTCCTGACGGTGAGGGCGGTTCGGCAGTGGAAGAGATTGCCAAGGGAGGTGGTGGACTCTCCCTCACTGGGGATCTTCAAGCAGAGGCTCGATGAGCACCTGTTGGAGATGCTCTAGGGGGAATTCCTGCTGCAGGCAGGGGGTTGGACTAGATGACCTACTAGGTCCCTTCCAACTCTATGATTCTAATATGTGGTGGGTTTCAGAGGGTTCTCACAGGTTCTATAGAACCCTTTGCTAATGAGCTCCTGGTTCCGGTCCATATATCAAAATTTCCACAAACCCCTGCATGTAATAACCATGAAGAACTCAACAGGCTTCCCTATTAGTTTCACCTCAGCTAAGGCTTGACAGGCAATGGCCAGCCTCACATAAGAGCTGAGAGAACCATAAAATACTAATATGAATCAGCTCTCATGTCCATAGATCATAATATAGTTACCTTTGATAACTGGACAAAGAGGCACTTTTTCAAGAGGTGCCCCTTTTATATTTAGTAGGCACGAATAACCATTTAGCTTCATCCCAGCACAGTGTAGCTACCCATTAAAATTTTTATTTACTTAATTAAATTTGATTTTGTTAGTGAGGGGGACTACAAACCCCTCTTCGACCGCAGGAATCACCTGCGTGTTGTATCTACACTACTGGCTGGGAAAAGAGCAAGTGGGTGGTGAGCTGCTGGAGGAAGGAGGCAGGTTCCCCACCTCACCATTTTCACTTTATTTAAAGGCAAGGAGTGACATCACTTCCAGGGCCAACAATATAGGCTAGTAATTATTTCTATATCCAACTATTGCCCTACTCTCGGTATCAATGTAATGTTCCCCTCTCTGCCTGAGTCTGGCATCTTTCCCTGTAGTAAAATATCATTCATAACATTTTGCAAAGGTACACTCAGCTGTTGCTCAAAATGCTTACAAAACCGTTATTCTTTTTTCTTCTTTTTCACCATAATTTTTCTTATTTTTCTTGAAATTCCATCAGGTACTGAAGCTTTTTTCTTGTTTTTTTTAATTTTTTTAATGGAATTGGCCACTTCTTTTGGGGTAAATCTGTTGTTCAGTGCAATTCATTGATCCTGTGTCAGTTTTAGAAAGTTTATAATATATTGCCTTAATTTTATGGGATCCACCGTTTGTATTTTATACAAGTTTCTACCAAAATTTCTAATTAACCAGTGAGGGCTCCTGGATGAAGACAGTCTTGACCTATGACTAATGGCACAATCCAGAGCAGTTATAGCAGTTCTTGCGTCGATGCTCTTAAAATAAACTGCATTACGCTATGAATTTCCCATATGTGGTGACATAACTAACTTGATGCAAATCGCTCTTGTGTTGAAGCAAGAGCTGCCATAGTATAGTTCCATCATCCATCACTCTCAAAAAACTATGGTATCGTGCTCGATGCTGTATGTCAAGCATGAAGGCCTGGATAAATTAAATGGAGGATAGGCTGTTACCCAAGCAGCAAATCCCCCCTCCCCACGCCACTCAAATAGTCCAATGGAATGGCAAGGCTGATACAATTGGTTCCAGCTACATTGCAGAGCTGGGCTAAGGACAGGAGCTCACACTGTCTTATAGGGACCTGTGTCTTAAACCTTGGCCCACTGGATAACAGGCACATTTTCTTAAGAACTTGCACCACCCACAGACAGTTTCTTTTATCACTAAAGGTCTTTCCACACTCCAAGCATTGATAGGGTTTCTCTCCTGTGTGGATTCTTTCATGAGCTAAAAGTTTGGATTTACTTTCGAAGGTCTTTCCACAGTGAGCACATTTTCTAGTCTTCTTTCCAGTGTCTTCTTCTGGTCTGACTGGGAGGATGTTGGAGTTGCCAGAATCCTGAGAGTCTGACTTCTTTCTACATTTCTTGTTTTTCTCCTGCTTCTTTGATCTGTTCTGAAGTGCAGGTTTCTGCCTCCTGTGGCTCCTCCTTTCGGAAGAAAAATGTGTACTCTTGCTAGTTCTTTCATGGAAAGGAATCCCCTCACTTTCCCCTACTCTGGAATATTCCTCTTTGATCTCTAGTTTATGGAGACAGACAACGAGTTCCCTCCTCCAGCCAGTGGTCGGTCTCTCCTCCTCCCTCCTTGCTCTGTCTTGATTTCTCAAAGGCTGTGCCTCTTCAAGCAAGGCCATGTCTGACACTCCATTTGGCTTCCTCAAATCCCCCATTGTTTTCTGGGACAGAAAGAGAATCCTGATTAGCAGTGCAAAGTTAGTGGAATCTCTAAAGCAGAAGTCTGAAGTTGTCTGATCAAAAGCAAATACTAAGGGATGCCCTGCCACTGATTTGGTCCCTGGACAGGAGATATACTGATTTGGTCCCTGCACAGGAGATCACAGCTTTACTCAGAGATTAATCCTAACCAGGTCTACTCTAAAGTAAGCCTCATTGTCTTCAATGGGTGTTACTCCCAGGGAATTGTGTTCAGGATTGCAGCCTAACTTTTCAGTTAGCTGTTGTGGAGAAAACGCACAATTGTGGCTGCTTGACATGTTCTTGCCTGAACTGGTCCTGGGATGGAGGAGGGTCTCTTTCTAGACCAGTGATTTTCATCATTTTTCATTGTATGGCACACTAACAAGGCACTGAAACTGTCAAAGCACACCATTGACAAGGCACATCACACTGTTAAAATCCCCAATTTTCCAGTTACTTAATCTGCATCCTCAAATTCCCACAGCACACCTGAGTACTATCTGCAGCATACCAGTGGGCCACAGCACACTAGTGGGCCACAGCACATTGGTTGAAATTCACTGTTCTAGACAGTTAATTTCTTGTCATGCTGTCTCCTTCATAAATGCTAATATACGTATAGTTTTGTAGTGTATGGCTGATCTGTGATGAATTTCATTCTTAAATGCCTTGTAGATAACACTGAGTTCAATCCAATGTGAGGCATTAATGGAGAAATAAGAGCCAAGCCAAACCTATATCTACAAGCTATCTATTTTAGTTTTATTCTGCTCCAAGCTGTGGTCATTCCTGCACAAGGGAGGGTACCATAAATGGTAGTGTGGAGTGGAGGTCAAAGCATTGACTGACATCAGAGGCCAGAGGAGGCTTTGGCTGAAGGCAACAAGCAGAGACTCAAGAAACCTGTGGCTGGGGGGACAACTGTGCACCCTGCACTTTGGCCACTGCTACACATGCCTTAGGGAGCTATCCAGAGTAACTACGGGGAGTCTTTGCTCCAGTGTAAGAAGAATTTGCTCTGGATTGCAATATGTATTTCCCATATGTTTTCACTAGGTGGTGCGGTAACTAAGGGTACACGTAATGTCTCTTATGTGCTCCCGTAGTTACTCTGGATTGTATGGTTAGTCACGTCCACAGCACCATTCCTTCTAAGCCTGAAAGTCCTTACATTCTATCCATCACATCCCTTTCGTTTCCCTCTTCCTGTCTCTTCCTTCTTCTCTTTGTTCTCCCATTCATGCCTTGTGTGCAGATCAAGGAATTAATGCTTTGGAAGACCAGAGCTGAGTGCAGATCCCAGATGCTGTGAAACCTTCATTGGTTTCCATCTTCAACATCCCCCCTCCAAAGACAGGCTGGGCGGCACACGTGGCGTGCAGGCCCAAGTGAAGGCACAGGGTACGATTCTGTCTGTGCCACCTCCAAGAGGCTATTGTGGAATAAAGACCAAAGTGATTTAGCTGTTTCTAAGTTTGGAAAAAATGGTGAGGGTGGAAGAAGAAAAGGTGGGAAGAAGAGAGGAAATAAAACATGGTTTGGAGAGAGATAACTGTAAAAAGCATTAACATCCCTCCCCCTAAAAGGAATAAAACAACAATGTCCCACCTACAGCTTCTTCCTCTGGCATGCTGAGGGAGGGCTGGAATTTTAGTTAACATTATGTTAACAATTGTTAACATTAGTTAACAATTTTAATTAAGTTGATGGGAAATGTTGGGTCTATCTTCCTACTATGCCTGGCCTGGTTAAGAACAAAGACGTAGTATCCTCAATACAGCCATAAAATGCCAGATCACTTAGGAATGTGTAGGGAGGAAATTGCCCTTGAAAGAGTGTGAGAAACTGAGGATGTTTCCCTTATCAGAATAGAGAGGCAAGGAATTGCAAAAGGTCTGATTTACAGCACTTGGCATAACCAGCTAAAACCAACTATGGGTAACTGATGTTCTAAGAAACAGTGAGGGGTGATTAATCAAGAGGCAGCATTTGTTGATGAGCAAAGAAAGGTATAAAAAAGTGAAGAGTTTGTGAGCACATGCTGTGTCGGGAAGGAGGATGAAGGAGATCTTTGCCCTGGCCTCTTGATCCATGCCTCTCTCTTGAATCTCTCAAAGGTGCAGAGGGATTGATTTTAGCAACCCCTTTTGTATGTGGGGATGCCCTGATCTGAGTCCCTAAGGTGTTGGGGCTGATTAAGGAGTAGGCTTTTAAGGTGGGATTAAGCTGATACTTGTCCCCTTAAAATTACAGGTCCCGATCCCAAAGGGGCTCACAATCTAAAAAGAAGCAAAAGAACACTAGCAGGAGAACAGAACTTGCTAGGAGTGTGTAGGGCCAGTTACTCTCCCCCTGGCAAATAAAAGAAGAACACCCTCTTGAAAGAATGCCTCTTTCCCAGTTAGCAGGGGTTGTTACCAAGGTAGCTGATGAGGCCTTAGTATGCTGCCTGGAAGCTGTTGGGACCTGTATGGGGTTAAAGAAGCTGAGATTGAATCGAGACAAGACAGAGGTTCCCTTGATCAGAAAATCTATGATGCATTTACTGGATTATCGACTTACTCTGAAAGGTGCTGCACACCCCCGAAGGAGCAGGTTCACAACTTAGGGGTTCTTCTGGACTCGCATGTGCTCATGGACTCCCAGGTAGCCACTGTGGCCAGAGGTGCCTTTGCCCAACTTCAGTTGGTGCACCAGAGGTGCCCATACATGGATCATGAGGATCTGGCCACACTGGTCCACACCAAAGAGATATCAAGACGTGCTTCTCCATCAACTGCACTGGCTGCCCATTTGTTTCCAGGCCCAAATCAAGGTGCTGGTCGTGACTTTAAAAGCCCTATACAGCTTGGCCAAGACTATTGTAGAAACCATCTATTTCCATACATTCCAGTTCATTCATTCAGGTCATCAGAGAAGGCCCTCTTACAAATACCTCCACCCATGGAGATATGTGGGGCAGCAGCAGGGTATACTGCCTTCTCAGCAGTGGCGCCAAACCTTTGGAATTCCTTCCTCCTTGATTTAAAAACTGCTCCCTTTCGGAGAGGCCAAAAAACTTTTCAGAGGCCCAAAAACTGTTCTTTATAAAAAAGGCTTCTGAGCTCCAGCCTTTTAAATGTGTTGATACTTGTTTTTTTAAAGATTCTGCTGCTTTCTGTGACCATTTTTCTTTCTCATAACACATATTCATTGTAGTCTTTTAACAGTTGCTTTTAAATATGGATTTTTAATTGTCTTCTGTTTTATATTGATGTCTTAAATCAGTGGTTCTCAATCTTCCTAATGCTGTGACCCCTTTACATGTTGTGGGGACCCCCAACCATAAAATTATTTTCGTTGCTATTTTATAACTGTAATTTTGCTACTGTTATGAATCGTAATATAAATATACGATATGCAGGATGTATTTTCATTGTTACAAATGAAATGTGTGTTCTATGCACACATTGAACACAATGGGATTTATTTCAGAGTAGGCATGCATAGGATTGGGCCCTGAGGCTGCAATCCTACCCACATTTACGTGGGAGTAAAGGCCCCCCTGACTATAATGGGATTTATTTCAGAGTAGGCATGTACAGGATTGGGCCCTGAGGCTGTCAGTCAGCCCCAATGCGCACACAGCTACAGCCAGAGGTCTGGCAAGCCTGACCTGGCCCCCTGCAGCAGGGGTCTTTAGGCGACCCCCAGGAAAGGACCCAAAGGGGTCCCGACCCCCACTTTGAGAAACACTGTCTTAAATAGACATTTTAAATAATGTCATTTTTTAAAATAGACACTGCTGTTTTTAATGATATTGTTTATATGTGAAATTGTAAGCTGCCTTTTACCATTACCATTTCATAGTCACAGGAGCACCAATACACCCTCCACAGGACTCTCCTCGAGACCAGAGGGTCCCTCTTGTAGGAGAGGAAAGGCGGGATATAAATATTTAAAATAAATAAAAATATCTTGTCAAAACTTAGCAGCCTGGCCTTGATTCTATCTTTGACCACTTCAAACTTTGAAGGACCCCCAACTTCACAAACACAAGAGAAAGAGAAAGAGGAACAGCTCGATTCCTCTCCCTCTAAGCGTTCTGGATAGCTTGGATTGGTGGCTTTACCCAATTGACTATCTCTGGGGACCTCCCGGGCTTTCCCAATTCAGAAAGCTCTCAAAACCAATGCCAGTCTTCACAACATGTGAGCGGGATCTTGGAGTCGCTGTGGATCACAAGCGGAACATGAGTCAGCATGTGATGTGTCTGCAAAGAAGGCAAATGCCATTTTAGGCTGCATTAAGAGGACTGGAGCTTCCAAGTCACAAGAAGTTCTAGTTCCTCTTTACTCTGCATTGGTGAGACCTCACCTTGAGTCCTGTGTTCAGTTCTGGGCACCTCACTTGAAGAAAGATGCAGCCAAACTGGAGCAAGTCCAGAGGAGAGCGACAAGAATGATCAGTGGGATGGAAGGGAAGCCCTACCAGGAAAGGTTGGGGGAACTGGGGATGTTCAGCCTGGAGAAGAGGAGCCTGAGGGGAGACATGATTGCCCTCTTCAGGTACCTGAAGGGCTGTCATAGGGAGGAAGGGGCTCATTTGTTCATAGCTGCTTCTGAAAGCAGAACTAGAACCAGTGGGTACAAACTGCAAGAGAGGAGATTCCGCTACACACACCATTCATGGCTTGTAAACTGTGACAGTTTTTTCCTCTAGGAATTGGTCCAATCCCTTCTTAAAGGCATTGAGACTAAAGGCCATCAACAACTCCTGTGGCATTAAGGCTTGATGGCATCACCAATCCGGTATTACTCCTAGGAAAGCATCTTTAGGTTTGCAAGTATTAGAGATAAAGAACTTCAAAAAATGAATCACCCTAAAACAAAATTATCCCACTCACAGCTTCAATCCCCTGCTGAGTTTCTCCCCTGCCACGCCTTCTCTGCACCTCTTTCTGCCCCAGAACCGCTTCCTGCCACATGGAGGGAGGAATTATCACTGAAAGCTCCGAAGTGCAGGTTAATTTGTTTTATTTTTCATTATATTCTGTATATGCTTTATTAGTTTGTATTATATTACTGTATTGTAATCATTTTTATATGACTATTTTATATTTTATACGACAACTAAATGAGTCACAGTGCAAGGCACCCTCCAAAAACAAATGAAATGGGACACCATACAGCAGGAGCAAGAATTTAAATACACTATCTTGGTTCAGTGTTGGCGGAAAATAAAGTGGCTTCTACCCATGACTGGCTGAGAAGGAAACCAACACTACCACCTGCCAGCTCAGGACTTAGCTGAAGTGAAAGTGAAGATATTTATTTATTTTATTCCAAAAAAGCTAAATCTATCTATCTGATCACTGGAAAGGGGAGTCACTGAGCACACACCTGGAAATATGTGGGTATTTGCCAGAGTTCCTCTCTGCTGGGCAGTCATTCAGATCTGGATCTTCCCTGTGCAGTCGCTGAGATCCACTGATACGTCCTCCTCAGTTCCTTCTTCTGAGAGCACCAATGTTCCAACACCGTCTCTGGGTCTTATGGATCAGGAAGGGGTTGGGATGGTCCTCTTCGGCTGTAAAGACCAGGTTTTCCTTATGATTTTTATGGCAAACCAGTAAACATGTTGACATAGGCTGTGGTGGCGCAAGTGGTAAAAGGCAAGGGTCTGTTAAAGCAGCAGGCCAGGGTTCAAGACGTGGGTCCTATAAGATGGGATGAGTTCCTATCCTTAGCTCAGGTCCTGCCAATGCAGGATTTTGAAAACATGGAAAGACAAGTAGATAAATAGGTACCACCTCAGCGGGAAGGTAAAGCAGTGTTTTGTGTGCCTTCGGCAATCATGCTGGCCCCATGGCCACGGAAGTGTCTGTGGAGAAGGCTGGCTCTAAAGGCTTAAGAAAGCGATGAGCACCGCACTCTACAGTTATTCACAATTAGCAGTATAACCTGCAGGGGACACTTTTACCTTTTTAAAGTTGTTGACAATGACAACAAATAAAACACTGTATAAAACTGAAGAGTCATTGACAGAATCACTCACTATCTAACTCATCAATGCGTAACTGGCTTTGGAGAAGTCTGGCTCTAAAGCAGCCGGCAGCCTCTAAGAAATGGGGTTGATCACCACACCCTATAGTCATTCACAACTAGCAGTATAACTTGTGGGGGACACATTTACCTTTTAAAAGATGTTGACAATGACAACAAATAAAACACTATACAGTGGTGCCTCACATAAAGGGCTTAATTCATTCCGGAGGCATGCTCTTTAAGTGAAACGCTTTTTAAGTGAAGCAGATTTTTCCATAGGAAATAATGAAAACTCAGACGACTGGTTCCCCAACCCCCAAGATATTCATATAAAAATATTAACTGTATGTTAAAATGATGATAAAACACTGGAATTGAATTCAAAACATGCATTCAGTGTGCATGATCCTATGAAGTCCACTTAGGCTGCAATCCTAAAGACATTTTCATGGGGCTTACTTCTGGGTAGACATGGTTAAGAGGCTGCAATCAAAGACACTTTCCTAGGAGGCTTACCTGGCCTGCTGCTGGAGGTTCAAGGTGATCGGTAGGGGCACTTGGGGGCAATTAGGGGTAGCTGCCTATGGCACTTCCAGGCAACTGCCCTCCAAGTTGGAGGCAGATAGAGGCAGCAGTGGTGGCCAGCAGCCCTTTTAAAGAGCCTCCATGCAGAGCATCAGGGCTGCATAGCATGCATGCCCATAGTGTGCTTGCTTGTTAAGTGAAGCGGAACTTGTTATGTGAAGCAAGATTCCTTGGAAAATTTTACTTGTTATGTGAAACGCTTGTTAAGTGAGGCACTTGTTAAGCGAGGTACCACTGTATAACATTCACTAACTCCTCAACTCCCAGCCAAAACCATAGGACCCAGAAGCATGAAATTTGAGGAGGGTGTTCTTGCCATGATGTAAGGATCAAGTAAGAAGCCATTTGGTGTGGTGCCCAACAGGGATGCCCAGTGACCACAGATGCCTGGTGGTGCCTGCTCTTGGTATCTGCCATGCAAAGAAGTCTTGCACAGCCAGGTCCAGCTGTCTGTTGGATGCCTGGAGATCAGTCCTGCCAGGCAGCGGGAGCTGCAGTGGGGCTGGCTGGGAGGAGAGATGCCAGATCTCGCAGACCTCCAGCTCAGAGAGGCAGTTGTTGTCTGTGGCATTAAAGGGGTTCTGGACTGGGGGCCCTCAGGTCCCCTTTCTCTGCCCCCCACAGCTTTTCTTTTGCCTTCTCCACCGTCTCCCTCCCCCAACTGGTCCTATCTCCCACCTGGCATCAGCCTCAGCCACCCCATCCCTTCCACTCCCACCCCCAGAGAGAAAAAGAAATGGAGAGCAGTCCAGGAAGGTTGCCCCTCTCCTTCCTCACCATCCTCTTAAACCTCACAGTGCCAGGCAGACAAAAGGAGGAAGAGGCAGGGGAGGGTCTTTGCAGAAGGAGAAAGGTCTCTCCTCTTCCTCCTCTGCACCTCCTGCTCCAGCTCAGGGCAGAAGAGAGGCAGCTGATGTTTGGGGCAGGAAGGAGGCTCTGATCTTGGGGGTCCTCAGTGGCCCTTTAGCTGCCTCATCGCTTGCCTTCTGTCTTTTCCACTGCCCCCCTCTGGCCCTGGAGCTCAGCATTGCCTCCTCCCTGGCATCAGCAACCCCCCACCTGGGGCTCTTCTCTCCCCCATCATTTCCACCCCCAGAACTTACCCTCTTGCTGGTCCCCAGAAGGACTTGGTGGGACACTCCAGGAAGGATGCGAAAGAAAGAAAGAAATGGAGGGTGGTCCAGGAAGGAGCTGCTCCGCTCCTCCCCCCTCCTCGCAGTGCCAGGCGGGCAAGAGGAGCAAGAGCAGGGGAGGATCTCTGGGGAAGGAGCAATGTCTCTCCTCCTCCACCTCCTCCTGTCTCCCATCCCCTGCAATGCTCCTTTTCGCCCCCCTCCAGCTACTCCACCGCCCAGCTCTGCCTGCAGGTGGAAGGAAGCAGATCCCAGCCTTGATACTCTGTTGCAAACCCAGGAGGGAGCAGGTCCCACTGACTGCAATGGGGTTACTTCCGAGTAGACCTGCCTGGAGGGGAGAAGCCCTGATTCATGCGCAGAACCCAGCACAACCTTCTGCATGCTGAGCATCTCCAGTGGCGTAGCTGGAGGGGGCAGCACTGAGTCCTGCAGGGGCCTCCACACACTCAGAAAGCAGCAGCCCCCTTTGAGACACTCTGGCGGGGCAGCAAAAGGGAGTCTTTGCCCAGGAGTAACATCCAAGGCCTCCCACCTGACCTGGATCCATTCCTAGAGGAAAGGCCATCACAGGATACAGGCCATGAGAACTGTGTGCGGACAATGCCAGCTGCAGGGGGGACACCTGGGTGCAGGAGTCATATGGGCTCCCTGGAGCATCTGCTGGGCCACTGGAGGATACAGGATGCTGGTCTAGATGGGCCTGATTCAGAGGAGGCTCTTCTGATGCTCTCAAGAATTTACTCCCAGCTCAGGCTTTCCAATCCTAATGAAATCCCAGATCACCAGGCTCAACATGAGCCCAGCTTCTGCTGTGTCCTGCAAAGCATTTGGGCCACTGAAGACTTCACTACTTAAAGACATGGCGCCTGTTAGGCAAAGGATCAGAGTTCTGCTTTGGAGATGCTGAGATTCCAAAGGACTCAGGGGCGACAGAACCACGTGCATCACCTGTTGTGGGGACACAGCACATTACCTCTGGAATGTGTGCAACCCCTGGGACACGCGTGGTGCTCCTTGCGATGCTGCATATGCGCCAATGTTGGCTTAAGAGGAGATTTCCTCTGAGGAAAGCTGGCTCCACCTTAGAAAGGAAGAAGGTCAGGTCACTGAACAAATGGCTGCACATAGGGACACACTGTGCTTGTCTGATGTGTCTCTGTGCCTCATCTGGTCATTTCGGCTGGCTCCGAGGCAGAGAGCGGCAGCCAGAAACTACCCCACACTCCACACACATACACAAAACCCAACTCCACACACACACACACACAACATATCCCAATCCTCACACACAATCAAACCCCAACACTACACACACAAACCAAACTCCATACACACACACACAGAGCCTAACCCACACCCAAACTCAGGCCAAACGTATTCTACGTACATAGACATCTCATACCTTTGTAGAATCAGAATGAACCCAGGACTGACACAACATATCCCACCCCAAAACACATCACAATCCAAGCCACACCCACACCCACACACCACCGAATCCACTCTTTTACACACATGACCCACCCCTCACATTTCACACACACATCATTACCAAAAAGCAGCATACAATATTTGTAAGGATCTACAGCTGGACTATTAATGCAGTGGTCGGGGAACTTTTTTACCTTTTACCCCAAAGTATATTTAGATACGCCTATGTTACCCCCTTGATTTGAAAGGAAGGAAATGGCCACCCCAAAGTCCGGATTTTCAATTGAAAATCTGGTCTTTTTAAAAAAATGTAGGACAAAACATAGGACGTCCTACATTTTTAAAATAAGTAAATGTAAAGTGGTTTACTTCTGAGTAAACGTAAAGTAAGTGGCTTAAGTACCTTGGCTGGAGAGGGTGTTGAGCGACACTGGAGGGCAGTTTCAGGCTGCTGCAGCTCAGTGCGGCTAAGTCCGGCCAGCTGCAGCAACCATTTTAAAAAAACATTACTATGCACATGTGCGCACACTCTTCCCCTTCCGAAAGCGCCGATGGAAAGCGCTAGCGCTTCTTCGTGGCAGAAGTGGTAGTGCTCTCCATTGGAGCTTTTGGAAGGGGAAGAGTGTGCGCACCAGCGCAACCGTCCATTAAGCCCAGAAATTTCATTTTTACCCCATTTGGGGTAATTTACCCCTGTTCCCAGACCACTGTATTAATGAAATAGCATCACTTGAGATAACCTTTGTAGAAGGATGAGCTTTAGAATATATATTTTAGCAATTTATTAACAATAATCACAGCAAGGTAACACAAAACAACAATGAAATACAGTCAAGTCCTTGTGCTCTTTCTTATCTGGCTAACCTTTTACAAACAACTGAGAAAGTAGGAAGGGGGCTTAATAAAGAAAACAGGTTTTAAAGAGATAGCATATTCGTAATATATGGTGGGCTTCAGGGGTTCTCACAGGTTCTATAGAACCCTTTGCTAATGAGCTCCTGGTCCCAGTCCATATGTCAAATTTCCACAAATCCCTACATATAATATCAACTGGCTTCCTTCATTGAGGTGATTCTGACTCTGAGGAAACAGACCCTGAAGTAAAATCCCCTCAGGAAGGAGAGACCAGTCAGGACTTCCCTACCAGTTTCACCTCAGCTAAGGCTAGACTTGGTTAATTGCCAGCCTCACATAAGAGCTGAAGGAACCATAAGGCATTAATATGAATCATCTCTCGTGTCCATATACCATAATATACCATATATACTCATGTATAAGCCTAGTTTTTTGGGCCCAAAAAATGAGCCCAAAAACCCACCTTGGCTTATACGCGGGTCAGTAAAAAAAAATTAAGAAAAATGGCGGGTGCAACCTCCAGCATGCCTCCTCAGACTTACTTCTTTGTAAGCCTTAGTTCTGAGTAGACATGCCCAGGATTGGGCCCTGAGGCTACAAGGCCAGCCACACTTTCCTGCTGTTGCTGCATTTCCCACCCTCAGCTTATACTCAGGTCAATAAGTTTTCCCAGTATCTGTGGTAAAATTAGGTGCCTCGGCTTATAGGTGGCTTGGCTTATACACGAGTATATACAGTAGTTACCTTTGATAACTGGGTAAAGAGGCACTTTTTCAAGAGGTGCCCCTTTTATATTTAGTAGGCATGAATCATCAAATTTTTATTTACTTAATTAAATTTGATTTTGTTGGTGAGGAGGACTACAAACCCTTCTTTGACATCACCTGGGTGTTGTACCTACACTACTGGCTGGGGAAAGAGCAAGTGGGTGGGGAACTATTGGAGGAAGGAGGCAGGTTCCCCACCTCACCATTTTCACTTCTGTTAAAGGCAAGGAGTGACATCACTTCCAGGGCCAACAATATAGGCTAGTAATTATTTATATATCCAACTATTGCCCTACTCTCGGTAGCAATGTAATGTTCCCCTCTCTGCCTGAGTCTGGCATCTTTCCCTGTAGTAAAATATCATTCATAACATTTTGCAAAGGTACACTCAGCTGTTGCTCAAAATGCTTACAAAACCGTTATTCTTTTTTCTTCTTTTTCACCGTAATTTTTCTTATTTTTCTTGAAATTCCATCAGGTACTGAAGCTTTTTTCTTTTTTTTAATTTTTTTAATGGAATTGGCCACTTCTTTTGGGGTAAATCTGTTGTTCAGTGCAATTCATTGATCCTGTGTCAGTTTTAGAAAGTTTATAATATATTGCCTTAACTTTATGGGATCCACTGTTTGTAATTTACACAAGTTTCTCCCAAAATTTCTAATTAACCAGTGAGGGTTCCTGGATGAAGAAAGTCTTGACCTATGACTAATGGCACAATCCAGAGCAGTTGCAGCAGTTCTTGCGTCGATGCTCTTAAAATAAACTGCATTACGCTAAGAATTTCCAATAGATGATAACATAACTAACTCGATGCAAATCGGTCTTGTGTTGAAGCAAGTGCTGCCATAGTACAGTACTGTATACATCTGTCTCAAAATACTATGGCATCGTGCTCGATGCTGTATGCAAAGTATGAAGGCCTGGATAGATTAATATGGAGGAAAGGCTGATACCCAAGCAGCAAATCCCCTCTCTCCACACCACTGAAATAGTCCAATTCTGGTCTTAGGACAGGAGCTCACCTGACTGGAGCTCACCTGGCCTACTGGTTAACAGGCTCAGTGTCTTAACCACTAGCGCCACCCTGGTTAACAGGCTCAGTGTCTTACCCACTAGTGCCACCCACAGCCCTAAGAGCTGCCGTAACTGCTCTGGATTGTGCCTTATATCTCATTCATCTGGTTTCTCTTCTGTGTGGGTTCTTTGATGTACAGTCAGATTTGAGCTATTAATGAAGCTCTTTCCACACTCCAAGCACTTATATGGTTTCTTTCCTGTGTGGGTTCTTAGATGTGAAGTCAGGGTGGAGCTCTGACTGAAGCCCTTTCCACACTCCAAGCATTTATATGGTCTCTCTCCTGTGTGGGTTCTTCGATGGTTAGTCAGGCTTGAGTTCACACTGAAGCTCTTTCCACACTCCAAGCATTTGTATGGTTTCTCTCCTGTGTGGGTTCTTCGATGCAAAGTCAGGTGTAAGCTATGACTGAAGCTCTTTCCACACTCCAAGCATTTATATGGTTTCTCTCCTGTGTGGGTTCTTTTATGTTGACGAAGGCTTCCACTATCACTGAAGCTCTTTCCACACTCCAAGCATTTATATGGCTTCTCTCCTGTGTGGGTTCTTCGATGGATAGTCAGGCTTGAGCTCACACTGAAGCCCTTTCCACACACCAAGCATTTATATGGTTTCTCTCCTGTGTGGGTTCTTCGATGGAAGGTCAGGCTGGATTTGTCAGTGAAGCTCTTTCCACACTCCAGGCATTTATGTGGTTTCTCCCCTGTATGGATTCTTTGATGTCTCATGAGGTTTCCTCCATCACTGAAACTCTTTCCACACTCCAAGCATTTATATGGCTTCTCTCCTGTGTGGGTTCTTTGGTGCAGAGACAGCTTTGAGCTGTCACTGAAGGTCTTTCCACACTCAAAACATTTATATGGTTTCTCCTCTCGGTGAATTCTTAGATGAAAACTCAGGTGTGAGCTCTGACTGAAGCTCTTTCCACACTCCAAGCATTCATATGGTTTCTCCCCTGTGTGGGTTCTTAGGTGTTCAGTTAAGCTGCATCTAACACTGAAACTTTTTCCACACTTCAAGCATTTGTGTGGTTTCTCCCCTGTGTGGGTTCTTAGGTGAAAAGTTAAGCTGTTGCTACTACTGAAACCTTTTCCACACTTCATGCATTTGTGTGGTTTTTCCCCTGTGTGGGTTCTTAGATGCAGGGTTAGGTTTGACTTCTGACTGAAGTGCTTTCCACACTCCAAGCATTTATATGGTTTCACCCCTGTGTGACTTCTCAGATGCACAGTCAGGACATCACTCCTAGTGAAGCTCTTTCCACACTCCAAGCATTTATATGGTTTCTCCCCTGTGTGGGTTCTTTTGTGTTTACTGAGGCTTCCATTATCACTGAAGCTCTTTTCACACTCCAAGCATTTATATGGTTTCTCCCAAGTGTGGGTTCTTTTATGTTTACTGAGGCTTCCATTATCACTGAAGCTCTTTCCACACTCCAAGCATTTATATGGTTTCTCCCCTGTGTGGGTTCTTTTATGTTTACTGAGGCTTCTATTATCACTGAAGCTCTTTTCACACTCCAAGCATTTATATGGTTTCTCCCCTGTGTGGGTTCTTCGATGTGCACTAAGGTTTGAGTTCTGACTGAAGCTCTGGCCACACTCTGAGCAATTATATGGTTTCTCCCCTGTGTGGGTTCTTTTATGTTTACTGAGGCTTCTATTATCACTGAAGCTCTTTCCACACTCCACACATTCATAGGGTTTCTCCCCTGTGTGGATTCTTTCATGAGCTAAAAGTCTGGATTTGCTTTTGAAAGTCTTTGCACAGTGAGCACATTTTTTAATCTTATTTTCAGGGTCTGTTTTTGATTTGATTGGGAGGATGTTGAATTTGCCAGAATCCTGAGAGTCAGACTTGTTTCTACATTTCTTGCTTTTCTCCTGCTTCTTTGATCTGTCCAGATGTTCAGGTTTCTGTCTCCTGCTGCTCTTTTTATTGGAAGAAATACGTGTGCGTGTTCTGGTTGTTTCCTCTTGTTTCCGCCTTACTTTGGACTGTTTCTCTTCAATCTCTAGTTTGTGGAGACAGAGAACGAGTTCTTTCCTCCAGCCAGTGGTCGGCCTCTCCTCCTCCTTCCCTGCTTCGCCTTGATTTCTCAAAGTCTGTGCCTCTTCTTCAAGCAAGGCCATGTCCATCAACACCCTACTTGGCTCCCAGAAATCCCCCCTTGGTTTCTGGAACAGAAAAAGAACCCTGATTAGCAGTACAATGTTAGTGGAATCTCTCAAGCACAACTCTGGAGTTGTCTGTCAAAAGCAAATGCCAGTGGATGCCCTGCCATGGACTTGGTCCCTGGACAGCAGAGTCAGGATCTCAGCTTCGCTCCAAGACTAAGGATGCAATCCTAAAGACTCTTTTCTGGGAGTAAGATCCATTTAACACAATGGGGCTTACTTTTGTGTGGACACGGATTGTGCTCTTACTCTCAGTGAGCTGCTGTGGAGAAAGAGCACAGTTGTGGCTTGCTTCACACGTTACATCCAGAACTGGTCCTGAGATGGCAGGGCACATTAATGACTGGTGATTTCTAGTTTGTGCGGATGGTTGGTATTGGCAGGTTCTACCTATGTTGCTTCCTGGCTTATTCTAGTGTCTATTGGCTATACCGTCTAACACTGTTTTCTGAGCCATTTTTCTAGCATTTCTAGAATGGGGGTCCTCCATTTTTCTAGCTCATTGACTGAGACTGGGGGGTGCCCTCCCCAAAAGAGAAGTCCAAATCTGCCCTTCTCCTGGTGGTGGTGAAGCAACCTGTGCAGTGACAAGTACCATCCTTCCTTCCTCCCCGAAAAAAGATTCACGGTAAGAATTCTGCTATTTTGGATACCAGACCCTGATTTAGAGTTCAACACCATTCTGTCCATCCTCCTTCCTGCCACTCAGAGGGGAAACGTATCACCAATGGCTTCTGGCTGTTCTTCTAACTATTGCTTTTGTCCTTCTGCTCTCCACAGTTTATGATTTAAGCACTGTTGAAACAACCTCTACATGGCAGCAGATACTTCAGAAGTAGGGGAAGCCTATTTACCTCTGGGAAGGTGCTTCTTCTATCCCCCAGAATAACTCTTATATTTCAGCGTTTTAAGAAATACTCAAAGTTAAGGTTTCGCCATGGCTCCTGTTTGGAGTCCCAATCTGGCAATCAGCATTTAGCGCAGAAATTGAAAGGGTGCAAGCAGCATTTCTAAACCTGATCTTGGTGTGACCACACTGTGTGTCCTGCTAGCATGAACCAGGTTCCTCAATTATTGGCTAAATGTCTGTTTTTTAGCTGACCAGAACTGCATCTTTAAGAACATTTTATCAGATTCAACTCAACCCTTTGGGCTCTCTCTATTTATCAAGAAAATAAACTCCTTGGTGCTATCTGGGGAGATCCTGGGCAATGGTTCCGAGAACAAGGCACACAAGATTCTTATGACCAGACTGACAGAGACAGACAGACAGAAGATAAATTCAGAGGCTTTCAAAACCTGCTCACCACTGCACCTGCAAGTACCAAACATACGGAACTAGGCCAAATTATAGGTACTTAGTCAGAGACCCCCAAGCACAGCAGTCATATTGGTATGCCAGAAGTAATGTCCTTGCATTAAGTAATGTCCTTGTTCTTAAGGTCAGGTTTGAAGACCTGGAGATGGGTAGGGCTAAATTCTGTGTTTGTGGTGCAGGGGCACATGATACCCTGATCCAATGACTTTAAGAACATATGAAGAGCATCTGCTGGATCAGGCCAAAGGCCCATCTAGTCCAGCTTTCTGTATCACACAGCAGCCCACCAGATGCCTCAGGGAGTACACATGACACCTGCATCCAGGTGCCTCCCCTGCATCTGGCATTCTGAGGTTGTCCACCTGCACACACATCCCTCATGGCTTGTGAACTGTGATAGTTCTTTCCTCTAGGAATTGGTCCAATCCCTTCTTAAAGGCATTGAGACTAGATGCCATCACCAATTTCTATGGCATTAAACCTAGATTGCTTCACCAATCTGGTCTTACTCCTAGGAAAGTGTCTTTAGGATTGCAAGTATTAGAGATAAAAAAACTAACCCCCCAAAAACAAAATTGTCCCACTCACAGCTTCAATCCCCTGCTGAGTTTCTCCCCTGCCATGCATTCCCTGCACCCTCTTTCTGCCCCAGAATCACTTCCTGCCACACAGAGGGAGGAATTATCACTGAAGGCTCCCAAGTGCAGGTTAATTTGTTTTACTTTTCTTTATATTCTGTATTTGCTTTATTTTGTGTATTATGTTAAAGTATTGTAATAATTTTATATGTCTATTTTTGGGTTGTTGAACGGATTGTCTGAGTTAACATTATATCTTGTTGGAAAGTTCACTTTGATATACAAGCATTCTGGATTACAAGCATGCCCCTGGAATGCATTATAAACCAAGGCACCACTGCATGGCTGGGTTTTAAACAACTTAGCCAGAGACCAATTTATTTTGGCACATGGAAGGTAAAAACAGGACACCATATTGGCCAAAAATAAGTCCTTGCAACGGAACTGGTGAAACACTAGAGTACTGCAATATCTGAACATCTCTGCACTGGTTCAGGATCACTAATGATCAAACTTCCAGCAGTGGTTGAATCAGTTGTGTTATAATACACAGGTGGCAACAAATGGGATGCTGGTGTTGGATTTCTGGTTAAGCTGCAAGTGTTACCTCCTTTCAACCAGTTGCTGAATGCCTGGCAGTTCTCACTGCTGCTGGCACTATTAAAACACATGGATTGTCTATCTCAGTCCCAACTGAAACAATCTGAGACACAACAAAGGACGACTTTCACAACCAACTTCAACTCACACTGGACAGGATCCCACGAACTGAGTTCATCACCCTTGCTGGAGTCTTTAACGCCCACACTGGAGCTGACATGGGAACTGGATGGGAAAAGCACAGGGCAGATGTGGACGTGAAACAATAAATGATGGTGGTCTGTGCCTGCTGTCATTTGCCTCATTTAATTACCTGGTAGGAGGCAACAGTCAGTTTCAACATCCATGCAAACGGAAACTAACCTGGCGCAACCCATCTGGTCAAGACTCAGCAGTGCAAGACTATATCCTCATAAACTCCAGGTTCTTCTCATCACTCATAGATGTACAAACAATGAGGGGGCCAGATTGTGGATGTGACCACTACCTTGTCCTTGCTAAAATGCAACAGCAACTAAAAATCACAGTTCAAGGCACCCTCCACAATCAAACAAAACGTGACTCCATACAGCAGCAGTAAGAATTTAAATGCAGTACGTTGGTTCAGTGGTGGAGGAAAATAAAATGGCTTCTACTTATGACTTGCTGAGAAGGAAGCCAATACTGCCGGGTGCCAGTTCGCGGCTTTGGTGAAGTAAAAGTGAAGATATTTATTTTATTCCAATAAAGGCAAATATATCTGATCTGTGGAAAGGGGAGACACTGAGATACACACCTGGAAATTTGGGGGTATTTGACGGTGTTCCTCTCTGCTGGGCAATTGTTGGGGGCTGGAACTTCCCTGTGCAGTTGCTGAGATGCTCCCCCTGCTACGTCTTCCTTGGTTCCTTCTTCGGAGAGCACCAGCACCGTCTTCCAACACCGTATCAGGGTCTTCTGGATAAGGAAGGGGTTGGAATGGTCCTCTTCACCTGTAAAGACCAGATTTTCCTTATGATTTTTATTGCAAACCAGTAAACATGGGCTATGGCGGTGCAAGTCGAAAAGGGCAAGGGTTTGTTATCCAGCAGCGAGGGTCCATGACACGGTTCCTACAAGATGGGATGAGTTCCTATCCTTAGCTCAGCTCCTACTAATATAGCATTTTGAAACCATAGAAATACAAGTAGATTAATAGGTACCAACTCAACAGGAAGGTAAAGCAGCGTTTTGCGCACCTTGGGCAGTCATGCTGAACCCATGACTATGGAAGTGTCTTTGGACAATGCTGAATTTGGAGAAGGCTGGCTCTAAAGCAGCCGGCAGTCTCTAAGAAATGGGGTTGTTCACCACACCCTATAGTCATTCACAACTAGCAGTATAACTTGTGGGGGACACATTTACCTTTTAAAAGATCATAGACTCATATAATCCTAGAGTTGGAAGGGACCTAGTAGGTCATCTAGTCCAACCCCCTGCCTGCAGCAGGAAATCCTCCTAGAGTACCTCCGACAGGTGCTCATTGAGCCTCTGCTTGAAAGACCCCCAGTGAGGGAGAGTCCACCACCTTCCTTGGCAATCTCTTCCACTGCCGAACTGCCCTCACCGTCAGGATTTTTTCCGTATTTCCAACCGGAATCTCCTCTCTTGCAGTTTGTCCCCATTGGTTCTAGTTCTGCTTTCAGAAGCAGCTATGAACAAATTGGCCCCTTCCTCCCTATGACAGCCCTTCAGGTATCTGAAGAGGGCAATCATGTCTCCCCTCAGCCTCCTCTTCTCCAGGCTGAACATCCCAAGTTCCCCCAACCCTTCCTGGTAGGGCTTCCCTTCCATCCCACTGACCATTCTTGTTGCTCTCCTCTGGACTTGCTCCAGTTTGGCTGCGTCTTTCTTCAAGTGAGGTGCCCAGAACTGAACACAGGACTCAAGGTGAGGTCTCACCAATGCTGAATAAAGAGGAACTAGAACTTCTCGTGACTTGGAAGCTCCAGTCCTCTTAATGCAGCCCAAAATGGACACAAAATGTGTCTTCTTTGCAGAAACATCACATGCTGACTCATGTTCCGCTTGTGATTCACGGCAGATGTTGACAATGACAACAAATAAAACACTATATAAA
This sequence comes from Cryptoblepharus egeriae, assembly GCA_030015325.1. NCBI lineage: Eukaryota > Metazoa > Chordata > Lepidosauria > Squamata > Scincidae > Cryptoblepharus > Cryptoblepharus egeriae. Next base: position 3,239,858 of record JAREYC010000002.1, read on the forward strand.
ACTGAAGGGTCACTGATTCATTCACTGACACATCAAAACACAACCAAAACCACAGGATCTAAAAGCATGAAGTTTGTTGAGTATCTTCCTTCTATGATGGAGGCACCCAATAAGAACCAATTTTGGGAAATTCAAACTGGCAGAGGGTGAAAAGGGGTGCAACAGGTTAACTTAATGGCTCGATCCATATTCAGCCCCAACTCATGGACCCAGAAGCATGAAATTTGGGGAGGGTGTTCCTTCCATAATGTAAGCTCCAACTAAGAAGCCATTTGGTGTGGTATCCAACAGGGATGCCCAGTGACCACCGATACCTGGTGGTGCCTGCTGTTGGCATCTGCCAGGCAAGGAAGTCTTGCACAGCCTGGTCCAGCTGCGTATTGGATGCCTGAAGATTAATCCTGCCAGGCAGTGGGGCTGACTGCGGAGAGGGGAGAATGCCAGATCTCCCAGACCTCCAGCTCAGAGAGGCAGTTGTTGTGTGGGGCATAAAAGGGGGTCTTTTATGGACTGGGGGCCCTCAGGTCCCCTTTTGCTGTCCCCATCGCTTGGCTTTTGCCTTCCGCACTGTCTCCTGCCCCCCCCCCCCACTGGTCTTCTTTCCCACCTGGCATCAGCCTCTGCCCACCCCCACCTGGGGCTCTTCTTTCCCTCCATCCCTTCCACTCCCACCCCTAGAACTGACCCTCCTGCTGGTCCCCAGAAGGACTCAGTGTGATGCTCTGGAGAGGATGTATGGAGGAGGGAAAAAAAGAAATGGAGGGCAGTCCAGGAAGGCTGCCCTTCTCTTCCCCCAATATGCTCTTAAACCTCAGAGTGCCAGGCAGGCAAGAGGAGGAAGAGGCAGGGGAGGGTCTCTGCAGAAGAAGGAAGGTCTCTCCCCCTCCTCCATCTCCACCTCCTGCTCCAGCTCAGGGCAGAAGAGAAGCAGCTGATGTTTGGGGCAGGAAGGAGGATCTGATCTTGGGGGTCCTCAGTGGCCCTTTAGCTGCCCCATCGCTTGTCTTCTGCCTTTTCCACTACCCCACTCTGGCCCTGGAGGTCAGCATTGCCTCCTCCCTGGCATCAGCAACCCCCCCCCCCACCTGGGGCTCATCTCTTCCCCCATCCATCTCATCGAGCCCTTCCACCCCCAGGACTTACCCTCCTGCTGGTCCACAGAAAGACTTGGTGGGACACTCGAAAGAAAGAAAGAAAGAAAGAAAGAGGAAGGGATGGAGGGCGGTGCAGGAAGGGGCTGCTTCTCTCCTCCCCCTCCTCTTAACCCTTGCAGCGCCAGGCAGGCAAGAGGAGGAAGAGCAGGAGGGACATGTGTGGGGGATTAAATGCTCAGGATAGCAGTGGGGGGAAGGGGAAGCACATCTGGGAGTCTGGGACCCCCCTGTCCTGCCCATCCAGGAGGACTGCAAGGGCTGCAAAGGGGAACCCCTGCATGTGCAGCACCAGTGCGTGCATAATCTGAGCATGAGCAGAGCAGAACCAGCAGAGTCAGCTGCATCCAGTGGCATAGCTGGAGGAGGCAGAGCAGTGAGTCTCACAGAGAGCCTCACCACAGAGTGAAAGTAGCAGCTCCCCCCACCCCATAGACACTCTGGGAAGGGGAAGGAAGGGGAGCAAATCTTGGCAGATGCTTTCATCATCACCCCCACTGCAGGATGGAGAAGCCCCTTCCCCGCACTCAGGGTGCCTTTCCACAGAGCAAAACTCAGACACCTGCAAAGGCCAATATCTGCAAACAGGAAGAGGCCTTGGAAGCAAAGAAGTCTGAGTTGGCAGCAGCTGAGGAGGGGGGGTCACAAGAGGTTCCCATGAAGCAAGGCTGTGCATGTCCAGACTGGCTGCAGAGACTGGGCTGCTCTGGAAGGGGTTTGGGAAGGACTAGAGCAGTGATGGTGAACCTTTTTGGCAACTGATGGTGCCCAGTGTGCATTTCTGGAACTCCTGGCCCAACATGCATGCCTGGAGATCCAGGCAAGCGCACTGGGCACCAGCGCCATCAGGCGGCTCTGCTCCGAAGCAAAGCCAACTGAGCATGCCGGTACCCAGCGTGCATGCCCAGAGCACATGGCATGTGTGCTGGGTTTAGAACACTGGTCTGGTAGTACTTTGGCTATGTGTCTTCACGGGGCTGCACGCGTGCCGTAGGTTAGCCACCACTGGACTAGAGTTTTCTGCAAGACTCAGATTTGTAAGGAGTACCGTCCAGCCTGCTGCAGGAAAGTCTGGCTCCATCTGAATGTCACTTTTCAGACTTAGGGTAATTCAGCACAAGAAGCAGATATTATATTTAGGACATTATTGATAACTGGAGACTCATTTTCCTTCCAGGACTGGTTACTTCAGAGGAGATGATTGTGCTTCAGGAGGAGGCTCTGCTGGGTCCAGGTCAAAAACCTCTGCTCAGAGAAATCATGGAGGAGGATCACAGGATTGTGGTGTCTCCAGGTAAGGATAACCTTTCCCTTTGGTCTCTTGGCCAGAAGGCATGAACTGCTGGTTTGTGTGACAGAAATGGGGCATGTGGGGCCAGAACCTGGACCTGATCATTTGCATTGTGCCCCAGAGCGCCAAAGATCAGCTCAGCCTGTCTGATGCTCTTTGGAGATGAAACCACAGGACAGATCAGCCATTTTCAACCAACGTGCCATGGATGGTCATCAGGTGTGCCACAGCAGTCAAAGGATGAGGTGTAGAGCAGTTGAAGGATTTAAGCCCCCTCCCAGCAGCATGGTGTGCCCTACAATTTCAGCCCCTTATCAGTGTGCAATGAGATGAAAAGGTCTCCATTTTGTGGACTAGCTGAGAGGAAGCACATGGTCTGAGGTAAGAGGAGGGGCTGGTTACCTGGCATCATAATTGATGCTCTGCTGGCTGCACTGCAAGGGTTAAGGACGGGCAGGGGGTGAAGGGAGGGGAAGCCCCTTCCTGTTCCCCTTCTCTCTCCATCCCTTCCACAGAGCCTCAGGCTCTAAGACAGGGTTCTTCAGTCAGTGTGCTGCATCCCACTGGGGTGCCCTGACACTACCTGAAGTGTGCAGACAAGAGTAAGCAGCTGCAATCTTATCCAAGCTTTCCAGGGAGTAAATCCCAGTGATCATAGTGGGGCTTACTTCTGAGTAGATGGGCACAGGTTTGAGCTCTCAGGCAGAAATCCTATCCATATTTTCCTGGAAGTAAGCCCCTTTGACTATAATGGAACTGACCTCCGAGTAGACATGCAGAGCACAGCAGAGCAAGTAAGCTGCAAGCAAACACTGTCATGACAGGGTCCTCACTGGATCTCAGGATGCGGCAGGGTCTGCATCCCTGTGGCCTGAAGGCTGTCCAAGGGTAGGATTGGGTTGCCTCATTTGGGCTCCCAGTTCTGGGCTTTCTAGATGATGCACCATCTTAAGTGATCCACTGGACCCAACACCGCAGTCCCTGCTCTCATCACTTTGCTCACTTTGGAAGGCAGGGCTTCAGCCCCATCTCCAATGGGGCTGTCTGTACAGGGTCAGGGAGGGTTTCAGCCTTCCTGGCAGCAAAGATGGAGGGGCTCAGGGATGGTGCTGTATTCCTGACACTTTCTCAGCCCCCACCAACACCAGCCACTGGGAGAAGCTCTGCTGGCACTTGGGTGAGGATGCCGGGCACTTTTGCTACACTCTGTTGTGTTCTTCTTGCCCAAAAGGAACCTCAGGGTGTGGGGAGATGACTGAGACATACATAATTGTGCAAGGTATGCAGGAGACTTTTTGAGGGTGGTCTCACTGGTATGGAGTACCAGTAGCGGCACCTCTGTGGTCCCCATGTCTACTTAAAAGTAGGCCCCATTGTGTTCAATGGGTCTTACTCCCAGGAAAGTGCTTTTAGGATTACAGCCTTATTGTGGCTTCTGCCTGTGCTGTTCTGTATCTTTTTAGATTGTGAGTCCTTTTGGGACAGGGAACCATTAGCCATTACTTATTTTATTTTCTCTATAAACCACTTTGTGAACTTATTGGTTGAAAGGCGGTATATCAATATTGTAGATCCGTTTCAATATTAAAAACAACAATTATCAGATAAAATAAGTAGATTCAGATACCTTTATTTGAACAATTAAACCTTAATCAATTACAGATGTACTAAAACCCACAGTCTTTAATATATTATATTTAATATATTATATTTAATATATATTTAATATATTATAATATATATTATATTTATATATTATAAATATAATATATATTTAATATATTAAAATAAGTATGCTAAAACTCAAATCAGTACAATGAAAACCAATTACTCCAATTTATGTCAAAGGTAAAATGTTTCTATCCCAATTTCCAACCCAGCTAAAAACCAAACTCAGTTTAACCCAGAAAATAAAGCTTTTCCAAACGGATGAATTCAAATTAAATGCAGTGTCAGATTCCCCTAAAATCTAATTCCACCTCATTATCAGAAATGCCAAATAACTAATAACTACAATCTGCTCCACGACTAGAGTTCCACCCTCAGGATGCTCACTCGGGAATCTGGAGTTCCATCTCGTGACTTCCTAAAAAGAATAAAAGCACAATTAAAGTACAAACCATTGAAATAACCCACTAGGAGCACCATCCTAACCATATCTACTCAAATGTAAGCTCCATTGTGTTCAAGGGATCTTACTCCCAGGAAAGTGTTAAGGATCGCAGCCTGAATCATTCAAATATTTCAGAGGGTTTAAGGCTTTAAGTTCCTAGAGGGCAACCATTTTTCCTGTGAAGCTGTCATGCCAGGCTCAGAAAGACCTGGCCCCAAAAGGATCAGGGGATTTAGAAATTCAGATGGGCTTTCTGACTCTGGATTCCTTCAAACAGAGGAAGGAATTGCCATACAGTCAACACCTTCCCTTGAAGGTCTCTCACAGCGAGAGCATTTACAGGGTTTCCTGTCAGTGTGAACATTTTGGTGTTTGTAAGGCTTGCTTTGTGCCTGAAGCTCTTTCCACCCACAGAACATTCATATATATTGTATATACAGATATGTACCTGAAGGTGTTTCCACAGGTGCAGTATAAGGTTTGTCATCTCTGTGGGTTAGCAGATGGATGAGAAGCTCTACATTCTTGTCAAATCTCTTTCCACAGAGATGACATTGATCAAATATAATTCCTGATTGGATTCTCTGTTGAATCTTCAAAACTGGTTCCCAGTTAAAGCCTTTTCTGCAGTGGGAAAATTTGTATGGCTTCGCTGACGGATGAATTTTTCGATGGATAAGAAACTGCACTTTCTTGTCGAAGGTCTTTCCACACTCAGAACATTCAAAGATTTTATCTGAAAGGATTCCTAGATGATTAATAAGACCACATGCTCCAGCAAAGCTTCTGTGACAGTCGGGGCATCTGTATGGATTCTCTCTCATGTGGGTTCCTTCCTGCGCACTGAGCTGGTCCTGCTGAGCAAAGCTCTTTCCAGACTCAGAAGCCTTTTGCGGTTCTTCTTCGGTGCCGACTGGTCCGGATCCAGCCATGCTGAGTTGCCCGAAGTTCTCCACAAGCAATGCCTCTGTGTCCATGTTGCGAGGAGTGGCAGGACCCTCATTCCCTGTCCATTCTGTGGGTGTCTCTGGTTCCTGAGGGGCTCCCCACAGGCAAGAATTAGGGTGGTCCATCTTTTCTTCTGCAGGAAGGAGAGATACTGTGTAAGACCCTCAATGGAAAACAACCATCCCCATTATGCATATAGATTAGGGGTTCTGCCTGGGGGAACTTCACGTGTCTTCCAATCTGGTCATGCTGCTCCTTGCACCCCATCACTTCACTTCTGCCTTTTCCATGGTCCATCATAACTCTCTCCAAGAGCATAAGTAAAGTGGGGCATGGGGTCCCCCTGCCCAATGAGTGACCCTGGATCCCGGCCTTCCATCTGCCCCCCTCCAGACACACCTGCAGCCCCATGTCAGCCTTCTCACCATCCCTTCCACCCCATCACACACCTTGGGTGGGTAAGGAAGGGGCTGCCCCATCTTCCCCTCCTACCCTCGCAGTGCCAGAGCAGAGGAAGGACTCTTGGCAGCAGCTGGGGTGGAGCAGAAAGTCTTGGATGGATCACATTGCTCCCCCCACCTAGTATGGCTCCCAAAGGGTGAGGCTCCCCCAGGGCTGGCTGCTGCACCCCCCACTAGGTACACCACCTCTTGGCAGGGCATCCAGCTGGACCATCCACTTGAAGGAGAATCCACATACAGTTGGGGGTCCTGCAGTGTGTCTCAGCCCCCTCCCTGCAGAGGCTGGCCCTTCCTCCTCCCCCTTTCTTCCCCCCACCCCCAAATCCCTGACCTGATCTCTAGCTGGTCCCCCAAGTGCTGAGGATGCTCTAGGGAAGGAGAAGGGATGCCACGTGCAGGAATGCAGGAGAGGAAGAGGGAGGGAGGGGTCAGGAGTGGGAAGGATCAGGAAGGGGCTGCCCCATCACCCCCTCCTCTTAACCCTCGCAGTGCCAGGACAGAGGAAGGACTCTTGGCAGTGGTGGCATAGCTAGAGGGGGTCACAGGTGTTGGTTCTGGAGGGAGCCTCACCCCTTAGGAGAGGATCCTTGTTGTTCCCCCACCTGGAATGGTCCCGAAGGGGTGAGGCTTCCCCCCCCCCCGACTGGCTGCTCCACCCCCTCTAGCTACGCCACCATAAATTACATGCAATCAATTTCATGTGTTAGTTTTAAATTTAATAAGTAGGATGAGTGCCATCCTAAGTATGTGTACTCAGTAGTAAATCCCATTATGTTCAATAGTATTTCCTCCCAGGAAAGTGTGGTTAGGATGGCAGCCATAGTGTTTAACCACATGGAAGCAATATATATCACAGAATCCTAGAGTTGGAAGGGACCTAGTAGGTCATGTAGTCCAACCCCCTGCCTGCAGCAGGAATTCCCCCTAGAGCATCTCCAACAGGTGCTCATCGAGCCTCTGCTTGAAGATCCCCAGTGAGGGAGAGTCCACCACCTCCCTTGGCAATCTCTTCCACTGCCGAACCGCCCTCACCGTCAGAAATTTTTTCCGGATTTCCAGCCGGAATCTCCTCTCTTGCATATAGGAGTGCTTTGTTGTGAAAAATGTTGTCATGTCCAACATTTTTCTTGGATGTCCTACATTTTGGAGGGGATTTTTTCATTTATTTATGAAATAAATCAATAAATTATTTAAAGTATTTAGAACCCCCCCTTTCTCCGCAATGCAGACCCATCTTATGTCTTGTTGTTGGGGGAGAATTTGCACAGAGTGACCATCTGTCCTCCTTTTCCAGGTCATGTCCTCTTTTTAGCTTCATGTCCCAGAAAAACATCTTCATTCTCTTCCTTGTGAACAGACAGCATGGAGCCTTCTTGGAATTGATCATCTGTAATAGTTTTAAATGTACAGTAATTAGTAACAGTCTTTAAATTAACCACATGAAAACAATACTGATGAGCATTTCACTTTTATTTTGCCTTGTCCAAAGTTGTTCTTGGGCGTCCTACATTATGTGGGGCTTGTCCTCTTTCTCTGGTCACCCTAGATTAACAAAGTGGGGGAGTTGCAAACAACAGAAAGACTGAGGAGGATTCATTCACTTGAGAGTAGAGGGAAGAGGAAGATGATCCCAGCCCCAGATGGTATCTTCAATCCTTTGTTCTTCATCAGGGAGAAGAAGGAGTGTCCTTACCTAGAGATTCTGCCATCTCACAGGTTTCCAGTATGACCAGCAGAGCCCACACCTCTGCTGTGAAGCTCACAGTCTCCTCCTCCACCAAGGACACTTCGTTCTGGAAAGAGAAACTCTCATCACCAGTCAGGATTAGACCACATCCCCAAAGAGTAAGTGGGAGTTAGTGGAGGAAGGCCGCAATCCTAAACACACTTTCATGGGAGTAAAACACATTGAACATAATGGCTTACTCAGTGATGGGATTCAAAGAAATTAACAACCGGTTCTATGCCCATCTGGCAGCCACTTTTAAATGGCTATTAGCACAATCCTAACCTTGTCTACTCAAAAGTAAGCCCCATTGTATTCAATGTTTCTTACTCCCAGGAAAGTGTCTTTAGGATTGCAGCCTATTTAAAAACTTTATATGTCCTGTCTCTCGTTAACAACCAGTTCTATTGATTAGGTGTGAACCTGCTGGAGCCCACCACTGGGCTTACTTCTGAGTAGGCATGGTTAGGATTGTGCTGTAAGAGTGAGTTGGAGGACCTCTACGAGGGCTGACAGAAATAGTCCCTTTATTATTGGCATCCATCAGTCTTGAAAGACTATGGTGTCATGCTAGATGCTGTTATGTGAAGCACGAAGGCCTGGGTAGATTAATCTGGGGGATAGGCTGTTACCCAAGCAGCAAATCCCTTTATGCTGGGAAGTCAAATGACTCCCAATTTTGTTCTATGAACTGAGGACCTTCTAACTCTGTTAGTGTTGATTTCTATGGCTTATGGATGCAGAACACCAGCTGGAGTGGGGGGTGTTGGTTTGCTGGGCACTGGTTTTCAGCCAGTGCATTCAGTAACATAAGTGTGCCAAACCAAATGCCAAAGGTGGCTTGCAAAGCTTTAGTTCTTCCCCTGGACCTTCTCAGTCCAACCGCTACGTCATCCTGGCTCTCCTGGGACTTAAAACCACAGGAAAGAAACAGGCCTGGAGAAATGGAGGACTCTCCATACCTGCGTTTTCCACATTGCCCTGCGGATCCGTCCCTACCTGAGCAGACTGCACAGATTCTGTTTTTCCTCCAACCTAGCCATGACATTACTTTTAGTGGAGCCTGGACAGATTATCTCTGTAAAAAGAGGGTCGCAATCTATAAGGTTTGAGAACCACTGCAGTAAGAAAGGGGGCACCCTTAAAGGGGGGTGGGTAACACCACTAGTGGCCAAAAGTCTAAAAACCATAGTTTTAGGAATTATCCCATGGATGCATAATTTGCAGCAGAATGGAGTGGAGGAACAAACCACTCTGAAAAATCTTTATTCTATCAAAACTTTATTCCATCAAGATGTGTGGCCATAAAACAGACGGAGGTGGGGCAACAGCACATAACTATGCTCACCATCCAGGTTGTTGCCCTGCCCACTGCATGGGGGGTGACGCACTGGCCTCCTGCACCGGGTGACGCAAATCCTAGTGACATCCCTGATGGGAGTACATCAGAAAGCAGTGACTTGTGACATGCACAAGAACTTACACCCCACATGCAGAGCCAGGTGTGGTGAATTGCAATTCCCAGGAAGCCTTGCAAATCCCAAATGACAAACAGCTGGATGTCCACTCTTTTAGCAGGAGGTGGTAAATGCACCAATGTTTGGTAGCCCACATTCTCTCCTTCTTCAGTGTCTGGTGTTTTGGGGGTTGAATCCTGGTCATGCTGCTCATCTTTGCCTGGTGAGGGTTTGGGGGAGCGAAAGGGAAGGTTTTCCATCTTCGGGATGAGCAAAGCAGCTTGAAGGAGAAGCTGATCCCTCCCCAACCAAATCAAGAGATAACAGGATGGGATGCCTTTGAGAACTCCTGCTGGGAGACAGAGAATGGAGGAGACAGAGTGACCGTATGCTCTCTTTTTCCAGAACATGTCTTTATTTTCAGCCTTGTGTCCTGGGAAAAAACTTCAATGTCCTCCTTTTCCATTTGAGCAAATCTCTTGTAATTCATAAACTATATGTAACAACTACTATTTAATAGTCCTAGGCTGCAATCCTAAAGACACTTTCCTGGGAGTAAGACCCATTGAACATAATGGGGCTTACTTTTGAATAGACCTGGTTAGGATTGTGCTCTCAATTTTAATAATAAGGATGTCCTACATTTTGTGGGACCTTGTCCTCTTTCTTTGGCTTATTACATATGGTCATCCTGGGAGAGGAAAATGTCTGTACTGCCTTTATTTTTTGTATTGAAGTGTTTGAATTTGCAGCAGCCTATGGGGTTTGAGAGGGACTCTGCAATCCCTTTTTGCTTGCAGTGGGAGGGTGGAAGTTGCATTAGGAGGGGGTCTGGGTTCTAGAATAAATTCCTTCCTTTTTATTACAGTCAAAGAAAACTGCTTCTTTCCTGAAGGGCAAACCCCGGTACTTGGAAGCTGCAGAGAAAGAGTTCAGGTAAGTCTCTTCAACCCATGAAGTAGTTTAATTTTTTATCCACATTATTGGCTGTCTTACTAAAAAAAAATTAGTTTTGAAAAATTTGTCTCCTAAAGGATCTATGAAAAATTAGCAATGTAGAGAATGATAAAGGCTTTCACCATGGATTGAAATGGAACCTCCAGCTTCACAGGCAGGATACCTGTGAATGTTATTTGGTGGGGAGCCACAGGGGGAAAGGAAGCTACTCCATCTCCTGCTTCTATTTCCTTAGGTTAGGACTTAGCACAGCTCTGTGCCAGCTTGCCTCTTCTCATGTATTGATGAATTCCCACATGTAGTGGCATGGCTACCAGTGGGAGGGGCACTCTGGGGGGTGACCAACAGCATAATGTCATGAAGGAATGGAGCAGTCCCATCATGTCATATACCACTGGGTTTGTACTGAAATGCAGAATCCAATGCAAAAATTCATTTTTGAATATCTCCTTCCTATCAAAATTTATTGACAAAAGACTAAAAAATCAGAAATATGCATTGAGCTCAATGAAAAATGGAAGTGCCTCACATTGTGGCTTTACCCAAGTGTAGGTGAACATGGCATAGTCCAGCAGAAAGGGCAAGCTGAAAGGAATCCAAGGACACCAGAATGGTCCTGATCCAATGAATGCTGCCCCCCAAAACACCCCAGAAATTGTCCCTTTTAATTCCATTGACTCTTCTTAAATTGAAATTGAGCCATATCATGACGTGGTTGTGGTTGTGGTGGTGGTGGTTATTCATGTTGAGTAGGAGGAGGATTCATGTCTATCATTCCTATCTCTCCACCTCACCTTAAAGGAAGGGTGGTAAAAAATATGAAAATATTAATATTTTATTAAGCAATTAATCCTGACAATAATTAATTAAATAATTTTGTCATATAGGTTGTAGAAAAATGTATGGGCCCCTGGGTGCCAAATGAACTACCTAGGCCACTGCCCACATGCAGACCTCTGCAAGGTTGTGGCACTGTGCAGACCTCTCTTGGAACTATGAGGGTCCTGTGAGGAAGTGGCAGAGCATCTTAAGATGCATCCTTCTGGGGAACCCAAGAAGAGCTCAGCTGGCTCAGTCCAAGGGCTCATCTGGTCCAGCTCCTGTGTCAAGCAGTGACCCACCAGCTGCCTTCAGGAACAGTGTCCTGTTTCCACTTCTTTGCATCTGGCATGTCGGAGATAGTTTACTTCTAAAACCTGGAGTTTGCACATACCCTCTGTGGCTTGTAACAACTAACCTTTGCTTCTAAATCTGTCCAATCCCCTTTTAAAGGCATCAACCCCAAAACAATAGCTTGTTGCAAGGAGTTCCGCAGATTACTTGCATCTGGAAGTTACTTGTATCTTCTCACCGACCACTTCCTTGGGATCCTATTTTTTTGTTATTTCTCTGACATGAGCTCAGTGTGTCCCTCTTGCCCACCCTTTGTTTCTTTCTAGAACTCTGCAGTTCAGTGTTGCTTTTGTGAGGTGCAAAACCCCACAGTCCTCCCACTAAAGAAGAAACCAGTAGGAATGGGAAACGCATGCCTCGGCCTGAAGCCCAGAAAATCCCCTACAAAAGGAGAAGAGGAGAGGCAGGTGAGACATTTCCCTTGTTAATTTTATTTATTGGATTTATACTCCACCTTTCCCAATGCTGATGCCCAAGGTGGCTTACAAAGCTTTTATCCTTTCTCCTCACAACTACCCTGTGAGGTGGGTGAGGCTGAGAGTGAGTGACTGGCCCAATGTCACCAAGGAAGCTTCATGGCTCCCTGTTTGTCAGTGTGTACTGTATGTCATACTGTATGTCCAGTATGTACTGTTTGTCAGTATGTAGGGCTGCTGCCAGTTCCACCTGGTGTCCCACCTGGGACTTCTCTGTGATGTTCTCATTTGCAAAAATGTTTCTGTAAGCCCTGCATGTCCACGTTTCATGCCAGTGCGTGAGGATCACAGTAAGGGTATTGCTTGGGGTTTGTAGCACAGAGAAGGCATCAGCTGTTCAAATGTTCACCCTCAAATAGGTTTCTATGGAAGCTAGACCCCAGTTGGACCCATATGGAAGGACCCTACTTCCAAACTGGTCAAGTTCCCTTCCTGCTGGTTAACCTCTGCAGCCTTGCTCATTTGGGGATGGAGGACTTCCTTCCATCTGGACCTGGCCAGGGATTAACACATGCAAGAGATAGAGGCTCCTTCCCTTCCTTGCCCCATCACCACCCCCCCTGTATCCATATGATGGAGACCATCCCCTGCAGCCCACCCATGTTTGGGGAACTTCTTTCTGTCGTAATCATGTCTGGCTCCCTTCTTGGAAGACGCTATTTGTGCTGCTGTGGGAAGGTTGTCAATCCCTGTGGCTGTTTGGGATGTGCAGGTGCTGAGCATACTTGGTGTCACAGCCTTGAGTGCTGTCCATGAACAAGAAAAAGGCTGGATAAAGAGGCACAGATAGGGGAATGTCCCTGAGTCAGTCAATCAGCTTTGAGTTTGCAACCATGAGTCTTGTGGTTCTGGATGATGGGCCAAACTGGGACCTATCATTTCAGCAGGGTAGAACTGTCCTATGCAACCCCTAACCTACTCCAGCGTCCTTCCCTGTCCTGAAACAGCCTCTCTCTGCTCCAGCAGGAATCAACTGGGAGTTCATTCTCCACAGTCCAGAAAAATCGACGTCTGACCTCAGAAGATGGAGAGCTGAGCATCAGAGGTAAGGAGGGAGTTTCGTTCAAAATGCTCCTTCTGGACCATCCTCAGCTCTGTTTTGTGCTTCTCCCTTCAAAGAGCTCAGCATCTCTCCAGCATCTCCAGCACATCCTTTGTCCTGGTGGGCACCACTTCTCTGACTGCTGTTGCCACCAGAGACTGCTGATGTGCACATGAGGGCTGTGAGAGCACAGCATGGAAGGGGTTGTGACACTGTCTTGTTCCTCCATTCTGCATCCTCTGTGCCAGTCTTGTTTGTTTGTGCCAAGGAACAGAGCAGTGATGGGGGTGGGAAGTTGGGCAGAACAGTCCTGGGCAGGATGTGGAGTGGCAACAGAGGCAAGCTTTGAATCTTGACTTGTCAGTGTTGTGCATACAACAGAACTATGTTGAAGAAGCCTGTCAGAGCTTCTTCTAACAGGGTTATGCGTGTGTGTGAAGGAGTAAATGAGGTGGCGCTCAAGGGATTCCATCAGGAAGAAACCTTATTTACATATATATTTACACAGCAGCCAGTCCAGAATCACAAGACACTATAGCATAGCCATAAGTCCAGTCCACATGTCAAATTTGCACAAATCATGTAAGTCAGAGCATGTAATAGCCACATATAGCTCTGGCGCTCTCAACCCCGTTCACTGAGGTGATTCTGACTCTGAGGCAACACAGAACTTGAGGTAAAATTACCTCAGGAACAAGAGACTCTGCTGGCTAACCAGTCTCTTCTCCAGTGGTGGGCTCCAGCAGGTTTGCACCTACTCGATATAGAACTGATTGTTAATGAGAGATAGGACGTATAAAGTTTAAAAATAGCCATTTAAAAGTGACTTCCAAATGGGCATAGAATCGGTTGTTAATTTCTTTGAATCCTGTCACTGCTCTTCTCCACATGCTCAGTAAGGCCAGGCAGGCAATTACCAACCTTACATAAAAGCTGATATGACCTTTTCTTGAGTCAACATGGAACTGTAAGCATTTAGCTGGTACAGGTCCATGTTCACCCATGATGGCTGCACAAGGTCACCAAAGGGAAAAGGAAAGCAATGTGTCTGTATGACGAGGAGGGGCCCAGTGGCCAAAAGTGTTCTGCAGGACATAGTGGAAGCTGGGCCCACACTCTGGCATTGCAATATTGGGATTTATTTATGATTGGACAACCCTAAATCCCCATAACTAAACCATAACTGAATTTGCAAGGGGAAATAAACCATGCGTAACTTGGGGGGGGTCTTTGTTTTCCTTTTGGGTCTTTCATATTGTCTCTCCTCCTTCTTGCAGTACGTATGCCAAAACGCATGAATACGGACAACCCACCTGGAATGGTGCGGAAAGATGAGGAAGTGTTGGACCACTTGGGAACTGGGAATTGTGAAAACCCATGTGTTCAAGAGGATAGCCCCACAGAGGAAAAGACAGATCAGTCCATTCCTTGCCTGGGAGGAGCCCTTCAGGAACAAGAGAAAGCAGCAGAAGAGAAAAGGAACAAGAATCCTGGCACTCACATTGCCAAGAAATCAGCAGAAGAGAAGACGAACAAGAATCCGGGCACTCACAGCATCAACACAGAGAAGGAACGGTATACATGTTTGGAGTGTGGAGAGGACTTTTCTGGGCTTGAATTCCTCATTTTGCATCTTAAAAAAAGGCATGGATAGAGAAGCCACACAAATTGCCCCCACTGTTGCAGAAGCTTTGAGAATCCATATAGGAGATAAACCTTACAGATGTTCTAAGTATGATAAGAGTGTCAGCAATAAAAGCCTGACAAGACCAAAAATCAAAACAAAAACAAAGATACATTCATGCAGGAGAGATATTGTATTAAAGCTGTGACTGGCAGGAGAATTAACCAGAGAGCAAACCTTCTTGTCGATCAAAGAATTCACACAGCAGAAAATATCAATGTTCTGAGTGTGGGAAGAGCTGTAGACACAAAAGAAATCTTAAAAACAGCAAAATACTCACATAAGTGGAAAAATATATAAATGTTCAAAGTGTGAAATGATCTCCAGCTGGAAGGGGAAGCTTTCCCATGTCATAGCAGGAGTTTGAATTGAGACTTGAATGACGAGGGAGAAGGTGCTGCCCAAGTGCCTGAAACCTGGACACAGCTTCAGCCACAGCACAGCAATTTATTTCTCTCGTTTAAAGAATCCACACAATGGTGAAAATCCTGTCTAAATCTGAATTTGGGGCCTGCATTTCTGATGCTCATGATGTACTTGCATATTTTAAATGGTCCTGTCTGGAACTCATAACCTAAACATTTGTTGTGCCTGAGTAGTTTTAAACTGAACGTTTTCATTGGTTTTTATACTTAAATTGTGCATTTTTTTTTAGGC
Organism: Cryptoblepharus egeriae; assembly: GCA_030015325.1. Classification (NCBI taxonomy): domain Eukaryota; kingdom Metazoa; phylum Chordata; class Lepidosauria; order Squamata; family Scincidae; genus Cryptoblepharus; species Cryptoblepharus egeriae. The sequence continues at coordinate 3,254,994 of JAREYC010000002.1, forward strand.
AACGATGAATAAAATCAGATGTTTTAGCTTTTGCCAAAGTGGAACTCTAGTCATTCAGGCCTCACACAGTAGTGATGCTGTACAAAGATTGTAGTACAGGCTTTTCTGGTAACTAGGCTGAATTAGGTTTTATGGTAATGTGCTGGAAATTTTTAATTCATTTGTTTCATGGGATATAAATATTTTGCCTTAGAAATAAATGGGAGTAACTCATGTTGATTTACTGATTTTTTTGTTCATTGGAACATCTGTACTTTCTAATAAATTGGTGTTTATATCTTTTTTATTAAGATGCCAAAGAAAATTCAGTGCTGTTATGTAACAGAACGATTTCATGTAACCTGCAATCCTTCTCCTGCTTTTGTCCCCCGAAGCAGGCATCTTTTAAGTTCATGGATGCAACTACCATCTGCAGAGATCTTAGAACCCAAAAAATAAACTCTGTCTTCCATTTCTTACCCTTCAATTTGCTATGGACTGATGGGACCAGAAGCCATGATCCTGGCTTTTTAATGTTTAGTTTTTAGACCCATTTTGCACTTTCTTTTTTCATCCTCATCAAGAGATTCCTTAGTGCCTCCTCACTTTCTGCTATAAGCGTGGTATCGTCTACCACTGCGGGTAACCTGCTACCTGAGGTTATTTATATTTCTCCCAGCAATCTTAAGGAGATGGATAGAGTGGATCGAGCGATGCTCTTTTCCCTCTCGCATAACACCAAAACAAGGGGACATAACATAAAATTGAATATTGGGAGGGTTAAGACAGACAAAAGAAAATATTTCTTTATCCAGCATGTAGTTTGTCTCTGGAACTCCCTGCCACAGGATGTGGCACAACACCTTTAAGAAGGGATTGGACAAATTCCCAGAGGAAAGGACCATCACACGTTATATAAGCTGTGAGGGTGTGTGTGTGTGAGTAGATAGATGATGTAGGGAACCTCAAAATGCCAGATGCAGGGGAAGGCACCTGTATGCACGTGTCTTGTATGCAGGTGTCTTGTGTGCTTCCGGAGACCAATAAGATGATCTGGCACTGACATCTCTTGCCACAATTTGTAGTGATCCACACAGGCAAAGGCTTTGGCATAGTTGATGAAGCAGGTGTTTTTCTGGAAACCCCTTGCTTTCTCCATAATCCAGCAAATATTAGCAAATATTTCTTGTTCCTCTGCCTCTTTGGAGAGCAGTTTGTGCTTTTGGTAGTTCACGAAGCTGCTGAAGCTGAGCTTGTAGGATTCAAGATTGACTTCCGTAACAAAAAAAAACTTGTAGGACATGATAAAAGAAAAGCTAAAATCATTCATATGTTGCTTTCATATGGTTCATTGAAACATTGTTACTTATTATTAAATTTAAAACTGTTGCATCTAATTTATTATGAATTTCATGAAGGCTACATGCTGCCCTCTTACAAGGAAAAGGAGGACACTGAAGTTTTTTTTCAAGACACAAGGCTAAAATCCAGAACATGTCCTGGAACAACAGGACATACATGGGATTTCTTTATTTAACTTGTCTTTCTCATTTTTTAAAAAAGGGTTTGGATTTGTGAATGTCGAATATTTTTCTTCATACCTTAGTTAAAAGAGAATTTTTTGTGAACAGTGATGTAAAGCAAGATAATTTCTGTGCAACACCAACCTAACAGGAAGCCATATTACTATATATCAAAATCAATCTGTTAATCCCCTTTGAAAGTTATCTGATGCCAACACCACATCCTGTGGCAAGGAGTTCCACAGACTAATTGCATGCTGGGTAAAGGCATTCATCTCATAGCTGTTCTGCTCTTCGACTGCACATATGAGCAGTGCACACGGGGCGTCTAGGCCAGACATCACCACCACATCCACTCAGGGTGACCGTTTGTCCATTATTGCAGGACGTGTCCTCTTTTTTAGCCTGCTCTCCTGGAAATAAGAACTTCATTGTCCTCCTTTTCCTTGTGAGCAGGCAGCCTTCAGTGGCATCTTGTATATAGACAGTGGTATCTTGATTATATAGAGTGGTATCTTGGTTTACGAGCATAATTTGTTCCAGAAGCATGCTTGTAATCAAAACGCTTGTATAGCAAAAGCAATTTTCCCATTGGAAATAATGGAAACTCAGACGATTCGTTCCACAACCTATAAATATTCATATAAAAATGATTACAGTCTATCTATATATAAAAAGCAGGCCAACATCAGTCTTGAGAGACTATGGTATTGTGCTGGGCGCTGCATATGCTGCATGCGAAACACGTAAGCCTGGGTTGGATTGTTAGGTGGGGCCAACCCAGGTCTTGAACCCTGGCCCGACGGTTAACAGGCACAGCGTCTTAGCCACTTGCGCCACCCACAGCCCCAGCTATCTGTTTATCTGTATGTCTCTAGATGGTGGGCACTGGCGAACCCCTTCCCCGCTCCCCCCTGGCGCCAGCGGGCAGTGAGGGAATGAGTGGTGGCAGGGAGTTCCTTAGGCGAAGGACAGCCAGTGAGGGAGTGGTGGCAGGGAGTTCCTTAGGCGAAGGACAGCCAGCGCCTGAGGAGAGGAGGGGCTGAGGCGGGGCTGGGGGTGCCCTGAGGGCCGGGCGGAGGAGGGAGCCTGCTTGTGGCGGAGGCGGGATGCGCTCCAAGAGTGCCCGCGAGCGGCGCTGGGTGCCGGTGGGGTGAAGGTAGCTCGACCTCTCCGGGGGCCGGGCCCTTCAGTGGGTGGAAACCCGGAGAGGACCCCTGATCGAGCACCCCACTCGCAGCCCCTCTCAGTGCACGTCGAGAGAGGGGCCCCGGAGGGACTTGAAACGGCCACATCAACCTGAGCGTCTCTCGCGAAGGGCACGAGGCGTGCTCCACAAGGGTTGGGCTCGCGTCCCCCGGGGTCCGGAAGCCGCGCTTGAGGTCATATGGCTGCTCTGGGTCAGCGTCGACCGCCGGCGACCGGGCGGGCACCATTTTGCGGCAACTGGGAACCGGAAGTGTCTCTTGCAAGCCACGCACTGCACCCCTTTGACGCCAACCGCCTTCCTTCAGAGTCTGCGGCGACGCTGATTGGCTGAAGAGACTAAGCTCCGCCCCCTGCAGCACTGGCAACCGGAAGTAGCGTTTGCACGCCACGCACTGCACCCTTTTGGCGCCAACCGCCTTCCTTCAGAGTCTGCGGCGACGCTGATTGGCTGAAGAGACTAAGCTCCGCCCCCTGCAGCACTGGCAACCGGAAGTGGCGTTTGCACGCCACGCACTGCACCCTTTTGGCGCCAACCGCCTTCCTTCAGAGTCTGCGGCGACGCTGATTGGCTGGAGACTAAGCTCCGCCCCCTGCAGCACTGGCAACCGGAAGTGGCGTTTCCACGCCACGCACTGCACCCTTTTGGCGCCAACCGCCTTCCTTCAGAGTCTGCGGCGACGCTGATTGGCTGAAGAGACTAAGCTCCGCCTCCGTCTGGCTCTGGCTGCCCGCGCTGCCTCTGCGCATGCGCCATCCTCCCTCCTGTGGATTCAGTAGCCTGGCTGGTGGCATTAGCTGGAGGGCGTGCAGGGAACCTCCAAGCAAGGGGGGATGCAGCAGGGCCAGGAGCACCCTTGGGTGCAGTGCAAGGGGAGACACCCTCCTGCACCCCTGAATTGGTGCTGCCACCCAGAGCTGGTTATATTGAGCCAGGGAGAGAAAAATCAGGTTCATGCTGCACTTTCCTGGGAGTAATCTCATTGGATTGAATGCAGTTGCTTCTGAGTAAGGCATGCATGAAGTGTGGCTGGTGCAAGTCTTGGGCAGGTGCAGATGCACTGCAGGTAGGCAGAGCAGCCCATGCCCTTTCCTGGGAGTAATCCCATTGGATTGAATGCAGTTGCTTCTGAGTAAGGCATGCATGAAGTGTGGCTGGTGCAAGTCTTGGGCAGGTGCAGATGCACTGCAGGTAGGCAGAGCAGCCCATGCCCTTTCCTGGGAGTAATCCCATTGGATTGAATGCAGTTGCTTCTGAGTAAGGCATGCATGAAGTGTGGCTGGTGCAAGTCTTGGGCAGGTGCAGATGCACTGCAGGTAGGCAGAGCAGCCCATGCCCTTTCCTGGGAGTAATCCCATTGGATTGAATGCAGTTGCTTCTGAGTAAGGCATGCATGAAGTGTGGCTGGTGCAAGTCTTGGGCAGGTGCAGATGCACTGCAGGTAGGCAGAGCAGCCCATGCCCTTTCCTGGGAGTAATCCCATTGGATTGAATGCAGTTGCTTCTGAGTAAGGCATGCATGAAGTGTGGCTGGTGCAAGTCTTGGGCAGGTGCAGATGCACTGCAGGTAGGCAGAGCAGCCCATGCCCAAGCAGCTCATGGAGCTTTTCTTCTCACAACAGCCCTGCAAGGTTGGTTGGGCTGAGAGTGAGTGGCTCAAGGGCTGTCAACCTGGATCTACCACTCACCACTATCGCAGCTATTGTCAACCACTGTGCCGTGTTGTGCTGCCAGCACACCAGTGTGGGTATGGATGACCAGCGTGGTTATGGGTGACCCGGTTTTCCAGGACATGTCCTCTTTTTTCCCCTTGTGTCCTGGAGAAAAACTTCATTGTCCTCTTTTTCTGTGAGCAAGCAGCATATAGTTTTCTGTAATAAATTATGGCTGCAATTCTTACCACACTTTCCTGGGAGTAAGTACTATGGAACACAGTGAGACTTACTTCTGGGTAGACGTACTAATCCTATACGCACTTATCTAGTTGTAAGTCCATTGTCTATGACGGGAATTGCTTCTGACATGCCCAGGTTTGGACTATCACACTGTCTCCTCTCTCTTCTAGGAGAAACCTTTGACCCCGATGGAACCTTGTCTCAGGATATTCTTTCACGAGTGTATCACAAGCATTTTAATAACTTAATGGTGAAACCTGCTGTTGCGCTGCACTTCCAGGTAGGGGAAGTGCGTTTATGTGCGTTTCACGTTTCTTATTTATGTGCGTTTCACATTTCTTATTGATGCTTCTTTTTTCCTTCCATTGCAATGCTTGTACTTCTCTCTGTACAGGTAAGAAATTCTGATAACTTATTTATTATTTAAACTTGTTTAAAGTTATTATTTAAAGTTATTTATTATTTAAACTGGTTTATTTTCCTCTCTTAGAACAGCTAATTTCATGCTCAGAACTTTGCCACTCCTTTAGTAACTGTAAAAACTACATGTGGATTCTCTGGAAAAAATTCCTGATGGTGAGGACGGTTCGGCAGTGGAACAGAGTGCCTAGGGAAGTCATGGACTCTCCCTCACTGAGGATCTTCAAGCAGAGGCTGAACCAGCACCTGTCGGGGATGCTCTAGGAGGATCTCCTGCTGCAGGCAGGGGGTTGGACTAGATGACCTACTAGGTCCCTTCCAACTCCAGGATTCTATGAGTTACTGTTTATATCCATAGTAATGTCTGTCAGCTTAAATTATATTATTTTCCAGTGGGACAAACAACAAAACAAAACAACAAAACAAAACAACAGGCAGGCAGCTTTCAGATAGGGCACCCCCTTCTCTTTCTTCAATGTTTGAAAATTTGTAGCTTTTGTTGCTCCATGGGAAATAATTATAAAATAAATTTTGGAAACTGCCTGTGTCCTTTTCTCCTCTGCTTTCCCGACTACAGCACTTAAAATTAACACTTTCCCATTTTTCTCCTTCAGTCAGTTGCTGATGGTTTTAAAGAAGCAGTACAGTATGTCCTTCCAAGGCTCATGCTGATTCCTATCGTTGTTTGCACTACTCTGAATTATTACAGGTAAGGCAAGCAGAAGTAGAACAAAGAACTTCTAGCAAAGTGATATTTCTTTCATGGGTCCAACATTGTTTGTGAAATGAGTGCTCATGACACGCTGCTACTTCCTTTTTTATTGTAAGGAAACCCAGCTAATGGGCACATATTTGCCATTCACTCACCATTCATTCACCATTTTTCTTTTGGTATTGAAAAGTAAAGTATGGATTGACAGGAAGTCCAAATCACTCAAAGGGTGATTGGCATCACCTCTGCACACACACCTCATGGCTTGTAGTTTGTGAAGGTCCTTTCCTCTAGGAATTTGTCCAGTCCCTTCTTAAAGGCACTAGCCCTACAATCCAGAGTAACTACGGGAAGATGTAAGAAGCACTTACTCAGGATTACTGTATGCATTTCCCATAGGTTTCCCATAGATGGCACCGTAACTAAGTATTGGCATCCATCAGTCTCAAAAGACTATGGTATTGTGCTCAACGCTGTATGCAAAGCACAAAGGCCTGGGTAGATTAATATGGAGGACAGGCTGTTACTGAAGCAGGAAATCCCCCCTCTCCACATCACTGAAATAGTCCAATGGAATGGCAAGGCTGATACAATTGGTTCCAGCTACATTGCAGAGCTGGTCTAAGGACAGGAGCGCACCCTGTCTTGTGGGGACCCGGGTCTCGAACCCTGGCCTTTTGGTTAACAGGCATAGCATCTTAACCATTTGTGCCACCCGCAGCCCATAGCACTGTAACTACGTCAGTGTAAAGAGTCCCAAAGTTACTCTGGATTGTGACCTAAGGCTAGATGGCATCACCAGATCCTGTGGCAGGGAGTTCCACAGACCAACTATACAAATTCTGTAGGCTGTTTGTGGTACACATTTATTCAAGAGGAGAATAATTTCTATAGGAAAAACTATGCTTGGGGGGTCTCTGAGTAAGTGCCTATATTTTGGCCTAGTTCTTGGTACATGCAGGTTCAGTGGTGACCAGTTTTTGAGATCATCTGAATATATCTCCTGTCCATCCATCTGTCTGTCTGGTCATGAGAATTTTGTGTTCTCTGACCCATTGCCCGGGATCTCCACAAATACCCCAGTGAGTATTTATTTTCTTGATAAATAGGAAGAGCCCCAAGGAATTAGCCGCATCTGATAGAATGTTCTGGCAGTTCTGGCCAGCTAAAAACACACATATAGCCAATATTTGAGGAACCAAGTTCATGCTAGTAGGACACACAGTGTGGTCATCCTAAGATCCTGTATAGCAATGATGCTTGGACCCTTTCCATTTCCAGGCTGAATGCTGATTCCCAGATGGGGACTCCAAATAGGAGCCATGGTGTGGCCTTAGCATTGAATACTTTTAAGCAGCTGGAATATAGGTGTTGCCCTGGGGGTAGAAAAAGCACCTTTCCAGAGGTGAATAGGCGTCCCCTAGTTCCAAAGTATCTGCTGCCAGGTAGAGGTTGTCAGAAAGCAGCTAAAGATGTAAATTGTGGTGGGCAGAAGGACAAAAACGTTGGCAGGAAGGACCACTAGCTCCTTTTCCTATCTGAGTTGCAGGAAGCTGTTTCTGAAAAAGGAGGGTGGAGAGAAGGTGGATCAGGAAAGTGGGGGTGAGGATGGTTCAGGCCCAGGAGAGCAACCAGGCTGCTGCTGGATCTCGCTGTGAGTGTCTTTCAGGATCCTCTCCTCCTGCTCCTGAAAGTCTTACTTGGTTCTACTCAGATCAGTTCCAGTGATTTGGCTAGTCCAGTTCCAAGTGGCTGCTGGATCTTGACACTGGAAAAGAAACAAATGTTCTCTTACCTTATCTTGAGTAGACTTCCAGCTGCCTTGTGGGGTATGGCAGAGGTTGTTTTGCCTCTGCTGTACCAAAGAGTGGCAGACCCTTGAGAACTGGGTGCTGAACTCTAAATCAGGGTCTATGACCAAAAATAGCAGAATTCAGGGCTGTGGGTGGCACAAGCGGTTAAGACGCTGTGCCTGTTAACCAGCAGGCCAGGGTTCGAGACCTGGGTCAGCCCCACAAGACAGGGTGAGCTCCTGTCCTTAGCCCAGCTCTGCGACACCAGCTGGATCCAATCGTGTTGGCTCTGCCTTTCCATTGGACTAATTCAATGGCGTGGAGAGGGGGATTTGCTGCTTGGGTAACAGCCTATCCTCCATAACACTCTAACCCAGGCTTTCGTAGTTTGCACGGAGTGTATGCAGCACCGAGCACGATACCATGGTCTTTCAAGACTGACAGAGGCCTGCTTTTTTTTTTTACCGTGAATCTCCTCTTCTTGGAGGAAGGAAGGATGGCACTTGTCACAGCACAGGTTGCTACTCCAAAACCAGGAGGCAGGCCAGACTTGGACTTCTCCTTCAGGGAGGGCACTCCCTAGTCCCAGTCAGTGAGCTAGAAAAATAGAGACCCTTCCAGATACACAGAAAAGATATGCTAGGGAAATGGCTCAGGAAAGAGCGTTAGACAGCATAGCATAGAGACAGTAGAATAAGCCAGGAAGTGAAGTATGCAGAATCAGCCAATACCAATGAGCCCTACCAGACCAGAAACCACCAATCGTTAAGGAGTGTCTGATCCGATGCGGTGAGAGGAGTGTCATCTCTCCTTCCTCCGAGAAGAGGAGATTCATGGTAAGAATTCCACGTTTTCTCTTTGGAAGGAGGGAAGGCTCTCATCACTGGATGGGATGTGACAGAGCTGTCTCCCTACTAAGGGGGGGGGGGGAGTCAGGCACCACTTGTGTGGTTAGTTGTGTTTATTTTAGTTTCTTTTTTAGTGGTGTTGTCCAGTTTTGCCATGGGGAAGAGCACCTCATTTCGTTGCACCCAGTGGTGAGTGTAATGACAAATCAATTATCTGTCAGACACTGCACCATTCAGTTGCCCTTCCATCTTGCTGAACTGCTGCTGGCTCAGCAAGTTGGTGGCCACATTGGAAACTCCTGCAAGATGTTCCACTTCTAGTGATAGGAGGAGGTTCTTTGCCCAGGTAAAGAGCAGAGAGGCCTCCTTCATCAAGGACTTGGACCGCTTCCCCCTGAAGGGGGTCAGAGGAGGGTTTGAAGGAGTCGAAGATAGAATTGAGACCAGGCTGCTACACTAAATATTGACCTATATAATCAAAATACCATATTACTCAAATCTAATGTGCCATTGAGTCTAATGCATACCCTTTTTTAAAAAAAGTTTATAGGCCTCTCTGAAAGGCTTCCGGAGGGGAGCAGTTTTTAAGTCAAGAGGGAGGGAACTCCAAGGGGTTGGTGCCACTCCTGAGAAGGCTCTATTCTTTGCGCTGCCCCACATGCCTCCCTGGTTCTGTGGTGAGCTCTCCGTTGTGTTTCTCAGCTTTTATGAGAGGCTAGGAATTGCCTTCCTGGCCTTCCTGAGCATCTGCAGAGTTGGCCAGCAGAGTCTATCATTCCCGAGGTGATTTTACCTCAGGTTCTGTGTCTTCTCAGTGTGAGTCATATTCACCTCAGTGAAGGAAGTGAGTTGAGATCTGGCCAGAGCTATACATGGTCATTCCAGAGGAGAGCGACAAGAATGATCAGTGGGATGGAAGGGAAGCCCTATGAGGAAATGTTGAGGGAACTTGGGAGGTTCAGCCTGGAGAACAGGAGGCTGAGAGGAGACATGATTGCCCTCTTCAGATACCTGAAGGGCTGTCATAGGGAGGAAGGGGCTCATTTGTTCATAGCTGCTTCTGAAAGCAGAACCAGAACCAATGGGGACAAACTGCAAGAGAGGAGATTCTGGTTGGATATCCGGAAAAAATTCCTGAGGGTGAGGGCAGTTCAGCAGTGGAAGAGATTGCCAAGGGAGGTGGTGGACTCTCCCTCACTGGGGATCTTTAAGCAGAGGCTCGACGAGCACCTGTAGGGGATGCTCTAGGGGGATTTCCTGCTGCAGGTTCGCACCTACTCTATAGAACCGGTTCTTAACAAGAGATAGGACATATAAAGTTTAAAAATAGCCATTTAAAAGTGGCTGCCAGATGGGCACAGAACCGGTTCTTAAATTTTTTGAAGCCCATCACTGCTAAAGACCCCTGGTGCACGGGGCCAGGTCAGGCTTGCTAGACCTTCGGCTGTAGCTGTGCATGCACTGGGGCTGACTGACAGCCTCAGGGCCCAATCCTACGCATGCCTACTCTGAAACAAATCCCATTGTGTTCAATGTGTGCATAGAACACACATTTCACTTGTAACAATGAAAATACATCCTGCATATCTGATATTTACATTACGATTCATAACAGTAGCAAAATTACAGTTATAAAGTAGCAATGAAAATAATTTTATGGTTGAGGTCCCCACAACATGAGGAACTTATAAAGGGGTCACGGCATTAGGAAGATTGAGAACCACTGCTATAGTGTCTTGTGATTCTGGACTGGCTGCTGTATATGGTATTTGTAAATCGAGTCTCTTCCTGACAGAATCTCTTGAGTGCTGCCTCATTTACACCTTCACATGCACACTCACGTGTGCGTGTGTGCGTGTGCGCACACACACACACACAAACACGGAAATGAACAAACATATTGTCACAGCCATTAGAATAAGCTCTGATAGGCTTCTCTGCCCTAATCAGGTTGTAGCGCATTCTTAACAGTGTTCAATCGGACTGATCACAAATTATCTGCCATCGTCACTTTAGACACCTACCCTGTGATTCATCATTCGTAGCTCCTCATTAAACTAAGGAGCTGCTCTCCGTCTGTGACATAATAGAGGTCGCTCAGGATCAATCTGATCCAATGCCCTGGCCAGTTTCCCATTCCAGAGGTCGCCCAGGACCTTCTTGGTAGAGTCCACATTGTACTGCTCTGCTAGGGTTGTGAATTTCCATGCGTTTTCAGCTTGTGCTGGTTTGCTGCACAATTTGTGTTGTACTGCCTTGTACAAATCTGAATATTTCCATAGTGGCTGCTGGAGCTCAACACAGGAAAGAAACAAATGTTCCCTTAGCTTGAGAAGTCTGGCTGCCTGCCTGGCCTGGTGGGGTACAGACGGGACTGGCATTGCTGTACCAAGGCATGGGCAGCCCTATTAGAACTGGGCTGTTAGACCCTGAATCAGGGTCTGTTCACTGAAATTTCAGCCCTCCCTCAGCATGCTAGAGACAGAAGCTGTGAGTGGGACATTGCTGGTAGTTGTTTTCTTTTTAGGGGGGTGATGCTTTTTCGGGTTTTTTCTCTCTCCAAACCATGTTTTAGTTCCTATTTTCTTCTCACCCTTTACACATTCACCCTTCACTTTTTCTGAACTTACAAACACCTGACGGTGTCTTTCTCCCACAATGAACTCTTGGAGGTGGCACAGATAGAACTGGACCCTATGCCTTCACCACACCACACGTGCCAGACTGCCTGTCTTTGGAGGGGGGCATGTTGAAGACCGTAACCGGTAACTGCGCATGTGTGATCTGCACTCAGCTCTGGTTGTTCAAAGCATTGGTTCCTTGATCTGCACACAAGGCAGGGATGGGAGAACGAAGAGAAGACGGAAGAGACAGGAGGAAGCAGACCAAAGGGATGTGATGGTTGCAATGGAAGAACTTTCAGGCATAAAAGGAATGGTGCTGTGGATGTGACAATCCTAACCATGTCTACTCAAAAGTAAGCTGCATTGTGTTCAATGGGTCTTACTCCCAGGAAAGTGTCTTTAGGATTGCAGCCTAAGGCATGTATGGAAGTGGCTGACCTGCAGGCTTCACAGTTCTCCCCTGAGCCACAGGTTACTGAGTCTCTGCTTGTTGCTTTGATCCAAAGCCTGCTCTGGCTTCAGATGCCAGCCCCTGCTTTGACCTCCACTCCACACTACAGTTTTGGCTACCTTCCCAAGTGGGGGAATGGCCAGAGCTTGAAGCAGATGGCTCTTATTTCTCCTTGGATGATGGCTCACACTTGGTTGAACTCAGTGATATCTTACAAGCCATTTAATAATGAAACTACTCACAGATCAGTCCCACACTACAAAAGTATAGGTGTTTTAAGATTTATAATCCTAAAAACACTTTCCTGGGAGTAAGGAAAGTGAACACAGTGGGGCTTACAACTCCACACCTGTACTTTAGAGTTTGCACTAACATTGCACTGCTAATCAGGATTCTCTTTCTCTTCCAGATACCAATGGGGGATTTGAGGGAGCCAAGTAGGGGGTCTTTGGACATGGCCTTGCTTGAAGAAGAGGCACAGCCTTTGAGAAATCAAGATGGAGCAGCGAGGGAGAAGGAGAGAACAACAACTGGCAGGAGGAGAGAACTCCTTGTCTGTCTCCATAAACTAGAGATCAAAGAGGAACAGACCAAATGAAGAAGGAGTACTTTACATGAAGAAACAACTGAAAGAGGCACACATATTTCTTCCAATAGAGGGAGCCACAGAAAACTGCATTTCAGGACAGACCAAAGAACAAGGAGAAAAACAAGAAACGTAGAAAGAAGTCAGACTCTCAGGATTCTGGCAACTCCAACATCCTCCCAGTCAGACCAGAAGAAGACACTGGAAAGAAGATTAAAAAATGTGCTCACTGCGGAAAGACCTTCATAAGTAAATCCAGTCTCTTAGCTCATGAAAGAATCCACACAGGAGAGAAACCATATAAATGCTTGGACTGTGGAAAGAGCTTCAGTATAAACCAAAACCTTAGGAGACATCTAAGAACCCACACCGGGGAGAAACCCTATCAATGCTTGGAGTGTGGAAAGTGTTTTAGTGACAGTGGAAGTTGTCATCAACATGAAAGAACCCACACAGGAGAGAAACCATATAAATGCCTGGAGTGTGGAAAGAGCTTCATTCAGAGCATACATCTGAAATGGCATCTAAGAACCCACACGGGAGAAACCATATGAATGTGTGGAGTGTGGAAAGAGCTTCAGCAGGAGCTCAAACCTGACTTCACATCAAAGAATCCACACAGGAGAGAAACCATATGAATGCTTGGAGTGTGGAAAGACCTTCAGTCAGGGCACACATCTGACATTGCATCTACAAACCCACACAGCGGAGAAACCATATAAATGTGTGGAGTGTGGAAAGAGCTTCAGTGTGAGCTCAAATCTGATGGTGCATCAAAGATCCCACTATCAAGAGAAACCATAGAACTGCCTTGTATTTCTTTACTTCTCATGGTCTTAGAACACCAGATATTTTTTCCTTATTCTTGTCAGAAGCACATACTTGGGTGAAAACAAAGAAAAAAATTATGGAGAACTTTAAAAAGAATTTAATTAGATGTCATTTGCTCAAAACTTGGCTACCTTGACAGCATTTTTCCCTTGCCAACTTAAGCTCTTCCTCTGTGCATACAGAAGGGCAGCATATGCTGTGGAGCATATGAAGACATCACTGCCAGGTGCAGGGGAGTAGCCGATATAGGCTGGTCCCGGGTGACTTGCCTGAGTGGTGATGCATTGGAGGAGTTTGAAACTCCTCCGGCTGCCATGGGCTTAGGCTGGTTTGCTCCAAGAAAGAGCAGACTGCCTCTTCTCAGAGTGGAACAGTCTGACGCGCCATGCTAGCTGCACATAAGGGGAAACTCCTGGCATGCTGGCTGGGCACAAAGCCCTCAGATTTCTCTCCTCCAAGAAGGAATGCTGCTCCTCCTTAGAGCAGAGGAATCTAAGTGCTGTGACAGCACATGCGCCAACAGATGGCTTCGGAGGTGCACTATGCCTGGGCCATGGTTGGCACACAATGGTCCATGTTTGGTGGACCATCTTAAATTATATAGATTTTCAGTCATGGAAATGCCCTTTTCTATGCAGTCAATACTCAAGGACTCTTATTGGTCCCAACATAGCCTTGAGATCTCTGAGACCCAACACTACTAAAATAACCAGATCTTGATTCATTATAAAGAACATGGCCTTTTCTAGAGGCCTAAGAACCATTAAGAGCAACATTCATAAGACTGAGAAAGGAACCCATTTTAAGTTTCTTGGTGTTACTTTTAATTCAACTGGCTCTCGAAGAGCACCTGGTAAATATGTGGCATGAAATGCTCAGAGAAGCTCCTCCAGCATTTTTCAGTTTACAATATACACTCGAGTATAAGCCGACCCGAGTATAAGCCGAGGCATCTAATTTTACCACAAAAACTGGGAAAACTTATTGACTCGAGTATCAGCCTAGGGTGGGAAATGCAGCAGGTACTGGTACTGGTCCTTTTCCTTGTAGCCTTCTTGGAACTCATAAGCTGCAATCCTAAGCACACTTTCCTGGGAGTAAGCCTCACTGAACTTAGTGGGGCTTACTTCAGAGTAGACATGCATAGGACAGGGTGACCAGGTGCCAAACCCAAAATTCCTGAACCCCAAGACCAAAATTCCAACCCCTGGGCCAAAAATCCTTCCTGCTTAAAAAAATTGCTAAAAATGTATTTTTTTATTTTTATAGGTATTTTTTTGGCCATAACTTTTTATAGAAAGGAGATATCTCAGAACTGATTTTTGCATTGGACCCTGTTCTTCAATACGAATCCAACAGTATATGACATGATGGGGTTTGAGCCCACCACTTTTCAGTTCACCCGAGTATAAACCGAGGGGGCTTTTTGGGCTCATTTTTGGGTCCAAAAAACTCTGGTAGTGGGAAGGTGCGCTGAGGGACCCAAGAAAGCATGTACTGGAAATTCAGACCTAGATATTTAACAGACTTAACCTGCTGTATCACTTTACCATGGAAGACCCAGGTTCAATGCTTCCAGGATTTCTCAAACACTAAGATTTTAGATTGGGTGTAATTGAGTTGGAGGTCATTAAAAGCAGGCCTCCGTCAGTCTTGGAAGACTATGATATCGTGCTCGGCGCTGCATACGCTGCATGCAAAGCACGAAAGCCTGGGTTGGATTGTTATGGAGGATAGGCTGTTACCCAAGCAGCAAATCCCCCCTCTCCACGCCACTGAATTAGTCCAATGGAAAGGCAGAGCCAATACAGTTGGATCCAGCTGGCGTCGCAGAGCTGGGCTAAGGACAGGAGTTCACCCTGTCTTGTGGGACCGACCCGGGTCTCGAACCCTGGCCTGCTTATTAACAGGCACAGCGCCTTAAATAATGAACGCATCCTTCTATTAAAGACTTGAGTCCAACACAAGTTTGTGACAACAGCACCATATCATTGGCATATAAGAGTAGAGGAACAGAACCATGACTAACTTTACGACAATGGGAATTAATTGGGCCCAGGTGCATTGATAGATCATTAATAAATAAATAACTGGTAAATAAAGTTGGAGCAAGGACACAGGGCAAAGTTGCTTAGTTGCTTAACTCCTTTGTTAATATAAAATGATTCAGATAGATTGCCTTGAACATTTAATCTGATTTGACTGGAAGTATCTGAATAGACTTTTGATTAAAAACAATAGGCTAGAATCAATATTAAGATTAGTTAGTTTAGACCACAACAGAGTTCTGTTAACAGAATCAAAAGAGCCTTCAAGTCCAAAAAAGCAGCATATAGTTTGGCATGAGGATTATACAGTGAGGCTTCCACCTGAGAAAGACGCTGGGCACATTAGAGGGCAGTGTGACCCACAGTATCGCACAGAGGGAGCAGATCATAACTGGGAAGGGCATGGGTTTAGCAGTGGCACATCCAAACCCTGGCACTCTACCAGGGTCAAAGTAGACTTTGGCCAGCATTCTAGCTGGTGCAGATCCAGGTTAACCCAGAATGACTGGTCTTGATGGCTGTGGGGCAAGAGAAGAAATGTTTCCTTTCTCCATGTAGGACTCCAGGTGCCAAAAAAGCTCTACAAAATATGGAATCTGATGTCCTTTTTTTTGATCGGGTTATGAGCTTACTGGATATGGCAATGCTGTGGATGTCATTTATCTTGACTTCAGCAAAGCATTTGACAAGGTCCCACATGACATCTTAAATGGTAAGCTGGAAAAATATGGGCTAGACGAGGCAATCGTTAGGTGGATCTGCAATTGGCTTGACGGCCACACTCAAAACGATTTTGGTATGGTTCTGTGAGGAAGGGATACGGGGGAGCCTGATCAAATTTGCAGATGACCCCAAGCTGGGAGGTGTAGCAAACTCAAGACAGGAGAAATCTCCAGGAGGACCTGGATAAACTAGAATATAACGAACAGAATGAACTTCAACAGGGAGAAGTGCAGAATTCTGCACTTAGGCAATAAAAACCAAAAACACAGGTATAACATAAGGGATACTTGGCTTCTCAGCACAACATGTGAGTGGGATCTTGGAGTGGCCAAAGAAGGCAAATGCCATTTTAGGCTGTAATAAGAGGACTGGAGCTTCCCAGTCACGAGAAGTTCTAGTTCCTCTTTACTCTGCATTGGTCAGACCTCACCTTGAGTCCTGTGTTCAGTTCTGGGCACCTCACTTGAAGAAAGATGCAGCCAAACTGGAGCAAGTCCAGAGGAGAGCGACCAGAATGATCAGTGGGATGGAAGGGAAGCCCTACGAGGAAAGGTTGGGGGAACTTGGGATGTTCAGCCTGGAGAAGAGGAGCCTGAGGGGAGACATGATTGCCCTCTTCAGGTACCTGAAGGGCTGTCATAGGGAGGAAGGGGCCAATTTGTTCATAGCTGCTTCTGAAAGCAGAAGAGCTAGAACCAGTGGGTACAAACTGCAGGAAAGGAGATTCCGGTTGGATATCTGGAAAAAATCAGTGCCTGGTAGCATTATGGGATGTCAATGAGGAGGAATGCACTCTTGACTGAGAGACCATACTAGAGAGCCAAAGGCTAGTTGGACAAGGATGCTTTGTACTTAGGAAGGGAATGCCAAAGGTGGTGGTGGGGCCTGTCCAGAGCCAGCAGGAGATCAGCCATGCTGGCAACCCCAAAGGCCTGGCAGTCCCCATCAATCGGGAGCCACATGGGATGTTCAGGTGAGGCCTCACTTAGAAACACTGGGGCTGACTGTGGAGAGGACAGAAGCTCCTAGTGGGAGTCTCCAGACCCTTTAGAGGACTTCTCAGGAATATACATTTGCACCCAATAAAATTCCTGGGTCCATCTGAGACCGAATCGAGGAGGAATTTCTCCCTTAAGGGCATCCATTTTGAGACAGAGAGACTTTATTGTTCAAAACCACAGGACATCACAATAGTACCAATACAAACACAAAACAGTACAAAAACGGGAATTCATTGAAATAAATGGCCTGGCCTAAGATGGTTTGTGAAGGAAGCGGTTCCAAGGTCTGGTGGTGATTCTTCTGTTCTTCATAAAGTGATATGGTGGCTTCTTTGGTTCAGGGAGGCTCAGTTCTTACCTATTATGGCTGAGAAATACTGAGAGGCTGCCCAGCCTGGGAGAAGCAGTGACAGACGAGGGGACTAATTCCTTTTTTAGCCAGCCTGCTCTGCTGGGCAAAGAGTTCTTGCTGGGCAAAGAGTTCAGAGGTGGAGATGGGAAGAACGTCAGCAGCACCAGCCACCTCAAGGCAGACCCCTCAGTTGTGTCCATCCAGGAAGGTCTGCAGAGGGTATTCCCGACCAGCCATTTTCTCCCTCACCCCAGCTCTGCCAGCTGCCCCCCTGTTGCCTCCATCCTGAGCTCCTGCCCATTCTTCAAGATTCCACTTGTGCCCTGAACTTCCATCATGGTGTCCATTTTCACCTATGATGGAGGGCTTGGTACAAGGGTCTGCCCAGCATGTTGGATGGGCTTGGCCATCACTTTGGGCTAGAAAAAGACAGGGCTGGACAACAGCCTCTCCCAAATAATGGCAGGAACTCCCTTGGGTGAGAAAGGCCCCTTCCGGATTATGTCACTCCAGCTGCCTCCAGAATTACAGGCTCTGCTCCTTCAACAGGAGCCTCCTCTTCCAACCCCTGGAGTGACTGGCCAGGGTGTCTCAGAGCAAAGCACTGCAGGATGTCCTGCAGGGTGTCTGGAAAGCACTGCAGGGTGTCTCAGAGCAAAGCACTCTTGAATGTCCCCTTGACTGTGGGGAAGGAATTTGTAACTCGTGGCCAGTAGTTAGAATTAGATTGTAAATAGATTGAATTAATCTATACTAATGACAGTCATAGATCAGCATAGAAATTAAATGAATGCTAGCACTACATGAAAATTCAGATGGATTAAAAGTACAGTTGATATCAAAAAATAGAAATAAAAATCAAAGTTAGAAATAAACTAAAAATCCTCCCATCATTTACTATATGCTACCTTTTCAGGAAATTAAATGTTCCCATCTTTATATATGGAGCCCTTATAGCTGGTCATTCTATTCACTGTCTTTCCTAATCCATGAAGAGGACCATCCTTTTTCAGGACATTCATCATGGGTGATAGAAAGTTGGCAGCTCTGTGCATGATAGTAGGATTTCCATCTGATAGGAATTCTGATTATTTTTTGATAGGAAAGCTTTTCAATAACTGGGAAATAAAATCAGCACGTCCTTCTCTTCTGAACCTCTGCTATAGCAGTTTGTGATCAACATTTCCAATCAGGCCTGAACCACATGGACATATCAGATCAAGACCAATAGCAGGGAGGAAAAAGCCAAAGTGGCCGCTAGTTAGAAATCCTATACAATTTGTGCAGCATTAACTGTCCAAGGCCAGCTGGGCTGCTGTGACACGGGAAGCTGGACAAGATGGGCCTTATGGCCTGATGCAATGGGGTTCTTCTTATATTCATATGAGTAGCTCTTCAACAACTATAAATCAAAACTGCTGTAAGATTCGTACATTTGATCATAAGAAAAAGTAGCCACTCAGGCATTTCCTGACTACAAGGCAGTTCTATGGTTTCTCCTGTTGGTGGGATCTTTGATGTACATTCAGCTTTGAGCTCACACTGAAGCTCTTTCCACACTCCAAGCATTTATATGGTTTCTCCCCTGTGTGGGTTCTTCGATGCACAAGCAGGTTCGCATTGTTACTGAAGCACTTTCCACACTCCAAGCATTTATGTGGTTTCTCCACCATATGGGTTCTTACATGTCTTTTTAAATGTTGTTGCAGACTAAAGCACTTTCCACACTCCAAGCACTTATATGGTTTATCCCCTGTGTGTGTTCTTTGATGCACAGTCAGCTGTGAGCTAGTAATGAAACTCTTTCCACACTCCAAGCATTTATATGGTTTCTCACCTGTGTGGGTTCTTTCATGCACAGTGAGGGTTGACTTGTTACTGAAGGTCTTTCCGCACTCAAAGCATTTATATGGTTTCTCCCCTGTGTGGGTTCTTAGATGCAAAGTCAAGCTTGAGCTCTCACTGAAGCTCTTTCCACACTCCAAGCAATTATATGGTTTCTCTCCTGAGTGGATTCTTTGATGCATAGTCAGGCTATCGTTCCTACTGAAGCTCTTTTCACACTCCAAGCATTCATATGGTTTCTCCCGTGTGGGATCTTTGATGAATTATAAGTTTGGATTTACGGTCAAAGGTCTTTGCACAGTGAGGACATTTGTTCTTCCTCCTTTCAGTTTCTTTTTCTTGTTTGACTGGGAGAATATTGAAGCTGCCACAATCCTGAGCATCAGAATTATTTCTACTTTTCTAGTTCCTCTCCTGCTTCTTTGATCTGTCCTGATGTTTCTGCCTCCCGTGGCTCCTTTTCTTGGATGTAAGATGTGTGCTTGTGTTGGTTGTTTCTGCCTGCGAAGGACATGCCTCACTTTTCTTTACTTTGGAACATTCCTCTTTGATGTCTATTCTATGGAGACAGAGAACGAGTTCAGTCCTCCAGGTACAGCTCGGTCTTCCCTCCTCCTTCCCTGATCCACCTTGATTTCTAAAACGATGTTTCTCTTCTTCAACCATGCCCATGTTTGATGACTCCATGTTGAGCTCCATCGTTTGGGAGCTGGAAGAGAAAGTGAACTCTGATTAGCATTGCAGCATGGAGGTGTCTGGAGCAGAGATTTTCAACCTTTTTCGTCTCAAGGCACACTGACGAGGTGCTAGTATTTTCCAGGCACACCATCCATTTTTGACAACTGACATGGAATATCATGAAGGAGGGTTTCCATCTCCCAATGTTCCTACTAATACTCTTCCCCAAACTGCTATGGCACACCTGCAGTACACTCACAACACACCAGTGTGCCTCAAGACACACACACACACACACACACACAGGCCTTCTCAGAGGTAAGCCCCATTATAGTCTATTGGGCATATTCCCAGGAAAGTGTAGATAGGAAGCAAGCCTCTGAGCCTGATCTTAGGCCTGTCTCTTCAGAGGTAAACCCCCTGATAGCCATGTTAGACATGCCCAGGAAAGTGTAAATAGGTGGGAAGTCTCTGGGCCTGATCCAAGGCATGCCTTGCAAAAGTAATCCATGGGACTTGCTCCCAAGAAGATGTTGATAAGAGGGAAGCCTCACAGCCCCATCCCAGGTATGCCTACTTAGAAGTAACACACATTTTCTGGTGGTTAGATTCCAAGGTTGGGCCAGTCCTCCTTTGTTATGGGTAGTTCCTTTGCTCAGGCAGGCAGGTCAGCTGAAAGACTTGCTGATGGGAGGGGATCCCAAAGCTGACACCCAGACTGGCCTCACCCCATGGTGTTGGAGCTGAAAGTGTGTCAGCTCTTGCTGACTGACACCATTTATGGGTGTTTTTAGGTGTCCTACCCCTTCTTTGGGTGACTCCCTACCTTCGGGTGACTCTGGGCCACTGCAATTTTTTGACCCTCTGCACCTTCATCACCCCCTCCCAGCACCTCAGAACATCCAGAGCTGAGGTGTAGATTACCAATGCAGTGCTGCCTGCATTGGCTTCCAACACCCCTCCACCCCCCATCCCCAAAGGCATCTCGATACCAGATGTGATGATGACCTGAAACTCTGGGCAACCGCCAGAGGCCCTATGCGCAGTCATCGAATTCATGATCTGAATGCTGAGTGAAGATCATCAATTCAGTGGAGCCCGCATTGGCTTCCAACTCTACCCCCACCCCTTGAAGGCATCCCCTGATATCAGATGGGAGGATGAACACATGGTGAAGGATTCCCCTGGGGAGATGAGTTCTTTGAACTACTAGACTAGCCTGCACCACAGGCATATAAAGTCTACACTTACTAGTTGCTGGACATCTCAAAGGATTTCCCAGAAATTGGAATTGTCATATGCTGAATGAATGATTGAATGAATGAATGATTGAATGATTAAATGAATGAATGAATGAATGATACCCCCTGTCCTTGTGACTGGCTGGTAGGCGTGCTGTGCAAGCTCAAGTGACTGCACAGGGCACAATTCTGTCTGTGCCATCTAAGAGAAGATAACATGGAAGAGAAAAAGGTGGGCTTGCCAAAAAAAGGTGAAGGGTGGAGGTGGCAAGGAAGGTTAAGGAAGAAATAAATGAGAGGACAATCCTAAACATGTCTACTCAAAAGTAAGCCCTATTGTGTTTAATATTTAGGAAAGTATATTTAGGATTGCACCCTCAGAGTCAAAGACAATTATAGTCAATGGGACTCACTCCTGTATAAGGGGGGGGGCAGATTGCAGCCTGAAAAACCTGAGTGCAGGTTAATTTGTTTTATTTTCCTTTATTTTCTGTTTTCTTTATGATTTTGTATTATATTACTGTATTGTAATCATGTTTATATGATTATTTTTGGGATGTTGAATGAATTATCTGATATTCCATTATTTCTTATTGGAAAATTTGCTTTGATAGACAAGTGTTTTGAATTACAAGCATGCATCCAGAACAAATTATGCACGTAATCCAAGGCACCACTGCATTACATTGCATGACTGGAGAAGCCTCAGACTGCATTACCGAAGCCAGAGAGAAATTTACATTGGGACATGGAAGGTAAGAACGGGGAGATGGTCTGCATGTGGGTGTGTGATGTACATGGGGGGTATTGAACAATGGGGGAAGGCGTATGGGGGTATTTTACTCCTGCAATGCTGGTAAGCTTATATTTATATAAATTTATATGCTAGTCTATATATATAAAATTGAAAAGTCACTCTCTGACTCATCAACGCCCAGTCAAAACCGCTGGGCCTAGAAGCATGAAATTTGGGGAGGGTGTTCCTTCCATGATGGAAGCACCCACTAGGAACTGGTTTTTGGAAATTCCAACTGGAATGGGATGAAATGGGGCACAACACATTTTCTTCCATATACTTTGCATTGAAGACTCCCTGACTGAGGGATGCTGTGCCCCAACCCCCAGACCTAGAAGCATGAAATTTGGGGAGGGGGTTCCTTCTGTCACATCAACACCCACCAAGAACTGATGTGGAGAAATTTAACTTAGGCTGGAAAAGGGTGCAACGTGTTTTTGTCCTATACTTAACATGGAAGACTGACCAACATCCAGCCAATTTGGTGCTCGGTGCCTGGTGCACTGGGGGGATGTTTTCGGAGGGAGGGGTTGCACAGGGGAGGATGCTGTGCATGGGGGACGCTGTGCATGGAGAGGTGATGCTCATTGGGAGATGATGCAAATGGGGGATTTGAATGCGGGGTGATGCAAATGGGGGTTTGATGTGTGTGGTGATTAGATGCGCATGGGGGGGTTGATGTGCATGGGGGACTGATACACAGTGGGGGGATGGTGTACGGGGAAATTTTACTCTTGGAACGCTGGTGCCCAGCCAAAACTGCTGGACTTAGAAATTTGTGAAATTTGGGGTGGGTTCCTTCCGTGATGTGGCAGGAGAGGGTCTTTACTTAAGGAGGAAGGTCTCTTCTCCTCCTCCTCCCCTCACCCCCCCCTTATAGAGCTTCATTGCCCCCTCCAACTACGCCACTTCCAGGGTCTCTGCTATGGGGACTGGAGGACAGGACAGGAGGAGGAGGAGGATATGTTGGGGGCCAGGCTGAGAAAGGAGGGGATGGGCTGAGAAGGACCCCCTGGACAGCACAGGGAGGAGGGAGAGGAGGAGGAGGGGAGGCACCTCAAGGCCCCCCCTGTCCTGCCCATCCAATCCTTTTGCATCCTGTGCATCTCCAGTGGTGGAGTCCTGGGACCCCACCTGGACTCTCCAGGCCTAGAAGTGTGTTTCTTCTGTGATATAATATTCCTTCCATGATGTAAGCATCAAATAAGAACCAACCTGCTATGGTGCCTGGCAGGGATGCCCAGTGCCCACTGGTGCCTGCTATCAGCGTCTGCCATGCAAAGAAGTTCTGCCAGGTCTTGGGTGTTGCTTGTGGGCCGGGGGGGGGGGGGAGGCCAGACCACCCAGACCTCCAGCTCAAGGCATAACAGAGACAGCTGTTGAATGGGGCAGGAAAGGGGCTCTGAACTGGGGGGTCTTCAACACCCATTTCGCTATCCCCCCATCTCATTGCTTGGCTTCTACCTTCCACACTGGCCCTGGAGCTCAGCCTTCCCTCCCTACTGGTGCATCAGCCCACCCAGCTGGGGCTCTTCTCTCTCCCCCATCCCTTCCACAAACTAGCCCTAGAGCTCAGCCTGCCTTCCAGCAAGGCATCTACCCCCACCCCCCACCTTGGGGCTCCTCTCTCTCTCTCTACCCGCATCCCTTCCACTCCCAACCTCAGAACTGACCCTCCTGCTGGTCCCCAGAAGGAATCTTTGGGATGCTTCGCAGAGGATGCAGCTCCCGGGCAGGGATGCAGGAGAAGAAAGGAAGGAAGGAAGAAGGGAAGGAGGGTGGTCCAGGAAGGGGCTGCCCCTCTCCTTCCCCATCTTAACCCTTGCAATGCTAGGAAAGGAAGTGGAGGAAGAGGCAGGGGGTCTCTGGGGAAGGAGGGGGGTCTATCCTCATCTTCTCCTCCTGCCCTTGCCCCCCTTACAGAACGTCTTTGCCCTCCTCCAGCTACTCCACTGCTAGGGTCTCTCTCCACTGCTAGAGGGGACTGGAGGGGAGGACAGGAGGGGGATCAGTGGGGCGGCAGGTTGAGAGAGGAGGGAAGGAGCTGAGAAGGACCCCCTGGATAGCACAGGGAGGAGGAGGAGGGGAGGCACTTCAGGACCCCCTAGTCCTGCCCATCCAGCCCAGCAGAGCTTGTTGCATCCTGAGCATCTCCAGTGGCGTAGTCCTGAGACCCACTTTGGACTCTCCATGGAGGGGGCAGTCCTCTTCCCAGCCTGCAGGAGGGAGAGTCTACCAGGGGGAATCCCTGAGATGCTGGACCTGCACCCCAGGAGGGATCCATGCTCCCCCAAGTCTCTGTGGCTCAGGGTTCCCAAACTTCTTAGTACGGGACCGCCAAAGTGGAGCCGGGACCCACCTGCCCGATGAGCAGGACTCAGGGTGACCGGGTGACAAAAGCGGTAAAGAGGACAGGATGCCAAAAGGTTGGGCTCCTGAGAAAAATGTTGGTCCCGACAAAATAAAAGGGGGAGTCCTGGGCTCTGATTAACCCATTAAAATCCTCCTTCGTGTCTCAAGAAGCTGGTCTGCCATGGAAGAGTCATGAAGGCCTTGATTCTGAGGGGAGGCCTCTCCAGCTCTGCTGTCCTCCATTATCTGCTTGTTTGCCATTGTCTCTCTGCTCTTTTCCTTTTCTGTTTTTCTTTTTGGAAAAATAATTTAAAAAGGACATAAGGCTAAAAAAGAGGACACGTCCTGGAAAAAGAGAACATCTGGTCACCCTAAGCCAGGGTCACCAGAGATGTGTGAGACAGGTGAGGCCTCCCATGGGAGTCTTTCAAAAGTGCTGACATGTGGGGTTCACAAGAAGGTACAACCCACACAGAGACTCAGGTGTGTTCTTGAGATGAACTATAATTCCCAGGAGGCCTTGCAAGCCCCAAATGCCAAACAGCTGGCATTACTCTTACGGAAAAGGTAATAAAGGCTCCTTATTAGACCACGTTATCTCTACCTTTCTATCTGGGCATCTTTGGGGCTGGATCCTGGTCTTAGGTTTAGTGAAAGGGAAGGCTTTGCACCAGGACAGCAATTCCACTCTGCTTGTGTCCACCTGCTAAGAACCCACTGTAACCTTTAAGGGGGTAAAAAGGGGCTTAAACCTATTTTCGGCCTATACTTAACATTGAAGACTGATAAAACTCAGCCCCAAACTCTGCACTGCCTGGTGAAGGTGCACAACGGGGGCTATTTCTTCTTGAAATTTTACTCCAGCTTTGAGGTTACATTTTTCTAGTCTATATATATAAAAAAGTCACTGACTGACTGACTCATCACCGCCCTGCCAAAACCGCTGGGCCTAGAAGCGTGAAATTTGGGGTGTGTGTTCCTTCCGTGACTGAGGGGTGCACTAAGAACCGGTTTTCAGAAATTCCAACCGGAAGGGGGTGAAAAGGGGCGCAACGCGTTTTCCTCCCTATACTTTGCATTGAGAATCGCTGACTCAGCAACATTCCGCCCCAACTGCTGGGCCTGAAGCATGGAATTCTGGGAGTTCCTTCTGTCACCTGAACTCCCACCAAGAACCATCTGGAGAAATTAACCCTTCAGGGGCTGAAAAGGGGGCAACGTGTTTCTATCCTATACTTAACATGGGAGACTGAACAACATCCAGCCAGTTTGGTGCTCAGTGCCTGGTGCACTGGGGGATGTTTTCCAGAGGAAGAGGTTGCACTGGCGAGGATGCTGTGCATGGGGGGAAGATGCGCATGGAGGAAAGTTGCGCATGGGGGAAAGTTGCGCATCGGCAGATGATGCGCATGGGGAAAGTTGAGCTTGAGGGGATGATGCACATAGGGGAAGTTGCGCATGGGTGGAAGTTGCACATGGGTGGAAGTTGCGCAAGGGGGGATGATGCGCATGGGGGAAAGTTGAGCATAGAGGAAAGTTGCGCATGGGGGATGATGTGCATGGGGAAAGTTGCGCATGGGGGAAGTTGTGCATCAGCGGATGATGCGCATGGGGAAAGTTGCGCATGAGGGGATGATGCACATGGGGGAAGTTGCACATGGGTGGAAGTTGCACATGGGGGGATGATGCGCATGGGGGAAAGTTGCACGAGGGAAAGTTGCGCATGAGGGAAAGTTGTGCATGGGGGTTGATGCGCATGGATGAAAGTTGCGCACGGGTGAAAGTTGCGCATTGGTGAAAATTGCGCATGGGGGAACTTGCGCATGGGGATAAGTTGCACATGGGGGAAGTTGCGCATGAGGGGAAGTTGTGCATGGGGGGAAGTTGCAGATGGGGGGAAGTTGCACATTGGGGTTGATGTGTATGGGGGAAAGTTGCACATGGGGGAAAGTTGCACATGGGGAAAAGTTGCGCATGAGGGAAAGTTGAGCATGGGGGAAAGTTGCGCATGGGGGGAAGTTGCGCATGGGGGGAAGTTGCACATCGGGGGATGATGCACATGGGGAAGTTGCGCATGGGTGGAAGTTGCACATGGGGAAAGTTGCACATTGGGGTTGATGTGTATGGGGGAAAGTTGCACATGGGGGAAAGTTGCGCATGGGGGTTGATGTGCATGGGGGTTGATGCGCATGAGGGAAGTTGCGCATGGGGAAAAGTTGCGCATGGGGGGAAGTTGCGCATCGGCAGATGATGTGCATGGGGGAAGTTGCGCATGGGGGAAGTTGCGCATGGGGAGAAGTTGCGCATCGGCGGATGATGCGTATGAGGGAAAGTTGCACATGAGGGGATTATGTGCATGGGTGGAAGTTGCGCATGGGTGGAAGTTGTGCATGGGGGAATGATGTGTATGGGGGGATGATGTGTATGGGGGGAAGTTGCACATGGGGGAAATTTGCACATGGGGACATGATGCGCATGGGGACATGATGCGCATGGGGGAAGTTGCACATTGGGGTTGATGTGTATGGGGAAAAGTTGCGCATGGGGGATGATGCGCATGGGGGAAAGTTGCGCATTAGGGTTGATGTGTATGGGGGAAAGTTGCACATGGGGGTTGATGCGCATGGGGGAAAGTCGCGCATGGGGGGAAAGTTGCGCATGGGGGAAAGTTGCGCATTGGGGTTGATGTGTATGGGGGAAAGTTGCGCATTGGGGAAGTTGCGCATTGGGGAAGTTGCGCATTGGGGAAAGTTGTGCATGAGGGGACATTGCACATGGGGGGATGATGTGCATGGAGGGACGATGCACATGGGGGATGATGCGCATGGGGAAGTGGCACATGGGGTGTTTCTGCACCATGGGGGGATGGCATAGGGAGAAATGTTACACCCGCAACACGGGTACGCTTTTCGCTCGTTTATAATATAAAGTTGAAGGATCACTGACTGATTCATTAATGTCCTGCCCAAACTACCAGACCTAGAAGTCTGAAATTTGGGGAGGGTATTACTTCTGTAATGTAAGGACCCACTAAGAACAAATTTGGTGCCCCACGCCTAATGGTACTGAATGGTGCCCAGTACATGGTGCAAAATTTAAGGATCTACAGTATTTATATACCGCTTTTGAACTAAAATGTTCACAAAGCTATTTAGAAAGAAAATGAAAAACATTAATGGCTAATGGGCCAGTAGGGAGACTTGGTACCCAGTAGGGTGCCCGCTGCCTGGCGGTGCTAACAAGTTCTACCGGCAAGATTGTGGCATTTTACCTCCTGAATCCATGCCTTTGAACATCGAGGGACATGTAAGAAAGTGTCAGCCCACCTTGAGATGTGTTGCAGATTCCCTAATTGGAGAGCCCAAGAAGAGCCCTGCTGGATTGGCCTAAGTGTGCATCTGTCCCAACTTTGAGCATCTCACAGCAGCCTAAGAGTTCCCTGAGGGGCTACTCAAATACCCCTCTCTTGTTGCCACTTCATTGCATCTGGCATGTTGGAGAAAGCCGACTTCTAAAACCAGGGTGTTGCACTATGATCTGTAGCATGGAGTTCCACAGATTAAATGCAGGCTGAGGAACAACCTTCCTTTGACTTTGGTGGGGATGCAGTTAATCCTGTGAATCTTTCTTCAGGACTCCATTTCTTTCAGTTCCCTGAGAGAAACTCAGTGCTGTAATGCTGACCACCCTTTTTTATAGAGCTTTCTGTAGTTTGGTGTAACGTTTGTGGGTGTCCCATGGAGAAGAAAAACCCCAGAGTCCTCTTGCAAAACAAGAGAACAGCACAGTGGGAAGATGCATCTCTTGACCTGCAGCCCAGGAGAACTGGTGCATGTCTTCCCAGGAGAGAAACAGAAGACCATGTCCCAGAACAGCCTCCGAGCTGGGAGGACCAGTGGCAGGAATTCCTGGAGAGGGTGAGGTCCCAGGAGATGCTGGAAGAGGCTGACATCTGAAAGAAGCAAAGGATTTGTTGGCTGCATTTGAGCAAAACACTAAAAGTTGTACACATCTTGCTCTCCAGTCACTGGAGTTGCGAAGCTGGCTTGCAAAATGTAACCTGCAGACCTGGCCTTGGCCGAAGCTTTCTTGTGCAGAAAGCAGGACACCTGGAGATGGGGAAAGCAGGTGAGCTGTTTCACCTGCATTGTTTCTCCAACTGTCCATCTTTTACAGGTTGGGGGTTGGAACAGATGACCTTGTAGTGCCCTTACAACTCTAGGATGCCATAGGTGGAGCTGTGGAACATCATTGCCTGGATAAAGTGGTGTTTCCCTTGGCACTAGTATGGCCCTAATGAAGGAAACTTCATCCATTTCTTAGTGCACTGATCTCCTGCAGTTTGTACTTGTATGTATGATGTACAGGGATAACCTGATTCTCCACAGATTTTCATCCACAATTTTATCTCAACCCGACGTGAAGAGTAACTTTATTCTTTTATTCTGCCCTATGGGAGTGGGGAGCCAGCAGATAAATGAATGGATAGATAAATGGCTGTTCTGAAAACCCTTCTGAAAGCTTGGAAGAGAGTCTCTGAAGCCAGGTGTAATGATGACCATGCCGTGAAGGATTCCACTTGGATGAGAAGAGTTTGACAAGCTGCCCGTAGAACAATGACCTACCTCATAGGGTTGTTGTGAAAACGAAAAAGTGGGTACATGGAAGGAGCCTCAAAGACTACTGAGAAAATGACATTCCCAGCAGTTTGATATACCACAAGCAAAACTGGAAACTACACCAGTGGCTAAATCCTCCCACAACCAGAACCTCTGGACTGAAAATATAAATACCAGTAAATCAAGCAGCAAAGCCACCAAGTTCCAGGCAAAGAAACATATCTCAGCGGTAAAACTTTCATTCTCATTTTTTGGTTCTCTCTCAACCCAAGATACTGCCCAAGCACTTTCAGTGGCCCCTAATTTGTTCTGAAAGCATGCTTGCAATCCAAAACACTTTTATATCAAAGCAAATTTTTTCCACTGATTCTAATGGGACTTACTTCTGAGTAGATAGGCATAGGATTGGGCTCTAAGTCTCTCAGGCTCCTTTCCATTGCTCATCTTACATAGGAGGGAGCCCCACTGACTGTAATAGGCTTACTTCAGAGGAGATGTTCATAGGGTGGTCTCGCAGGAGAGGGTGAGGAGGTACTGGCTCAGCACCAAAACAGGCCATATCATGCTGGGACCTTTTTTCGCTTGTTTATGAAGACATCACTTGTATGGCAGGTCAAAATTTATTAGAAATGTTTTGTTTGTCTCGGAAAACACACTCAATCCAAGGATTTGCTGTATACAGTTAATCCTCTATACAGATTCTCTGATGCATAGTCAAGTGTGAGTACTGACAGTTTTGCATACTTCGGGCAATTATATGGTTTCTCCCATGTGGGACCTTTGATGTAAATTGAACTGTCCTTGCTGAATGAAACACTTCCCACACTCCAAGCATGTATATGGTTTCTCCCCTGAGTGGGTTCTTTGATGCGCAGTCAGGTTTGAGTTGCAACTGAAGCTCTTTCCACAGTCCAAGCATTTATATGGTTTCTCTCTTGTGTGGGTACTTTGATGCACAGTCAATTTTGATCTTTCACTGAAGCTCTTTCCACACTCCAAGCATACATATGGTTTGTTCCCTGTGTGTATGCTTAGATGTAGAGTCAGGTTTGTCCTGTAACTGAAGCTTCGTCCACACTTCAAGCATTTGTATGGCTTTTCTCCTGTGTGGGTTCTTAAATGCGAAGTCAGGTGTGAGCTCTTATTGAAGCTCTTTCCACACTCAAAGCATTTATATGGTTTTGATCCTGTATGGGTTCTTTTATGCTCTCTCAGGTTTGAGTTGTGCCCAAAGCACTTTCCACACTCCAGGCATTCATATGGTTTCTCCCCTGTGTGGGTTCTTTGATGCACAGACAGTCCTGTGTTGTCACCGAAGCTCTTTCCACACTCCAGGCATTTATATGGTTTCTCCCCTGTGTGGGTTCTTTGATGCACAGTCAGTTGTGATCTTACACTGAAACTCTTTCCACACTCCAAGCATTCATATGGTTTATTCCCTGTGTGGATGTTTAAATGCAGAGTCAGACTGGTCTTGTAACCAAAGCTCCGTCCACACTCCAAGCATTTGTATGGCTTTGCTCCTGTGTGGGTTCTTAGATGCAAAGTCAGGTGTGAGCTCTGACTGAAGCTCTTTCCACACTCCAAACATGTATATGGTTTCTCCCCTGTGTGGGTTCTTTGATGTTTACTAAGGCCTCCACTATCACCGAAGCTCTTTCCACACTCCATGCATTTATATGACTTCTCCCCTGTGTGGGTTCTTTTATGTTTACTAAGGCTTCCACAATCACGGAAGCTCTTTCCACACTCCAGACATTCATATGGTTTCTCCCCTGAGTGGGTTCTTTGATGCACAGTCAGGCTTGAGCTCACACTGAAACTCTTTCCACACTCCAGGCATTCATGTGGTTTCTCCCCTGTGTGAGTTCTTTGATGTAAAGTCAGCTTTGATCTCTGACTGAAGCTCTTTTCACACTCCAAACATTTATATGGTTTCTCTCCTGAGTGGGTTCTTTGATGCAGTGTCAGGCTTGAGATTTGACTGAAGCTCTTTCCACACTCCAGGCATTCGTGTGGTTTCTCCCCTGTGTGGGTTCTTTGATGCACAGTCAGGTGTGAGCTCTGACTGAAAGTCTTTCCACACTCCAAGCATGTATACAGTTTCTTTCCTACTTTGGCTCTTTTGTGTGCTCCAAGTTTTGAAGTGCTGTTGAAGGTCTTTCCACACTGAGGGTATTTTTCCTTCCTGCCTTCAGTTTCTTTTGCTGAACTGACTGAATAGATGTTGAAATTGCCAGCACCACAAGTATCAGAATTAAGTGTACTTTTCTTCTCCTTGTTTCTCCCTTGTATCCTTGAGCTTTCGTGATGCAGAGCTTTCTCCCTT
This sequence comes from Cryptoblepharus egeriae, assembly GCA_030015325.1. Classification (NCBI taxonomy): domain Eukaryota; kingdom Metazoa; phylum Chordata; class Lepidosauria; order Squamata; family Scincidae; genus Cryptoblepharus; species Cryptoblepharus egeriae. Next base: position 3,285,846 of record JAREYC010000002.1, read on the forward strand.
ATATAGCTCCTTCTTGTTCTGGTTGTTTCTTCATGCAAAGGACACACCTCACTGCTTGGACTGTTTACTTTGGAGTGTTCCTCCTTGATCTCGATTTTAGGGAGACAAACAAGTTTAGTCCTCCAAGCAGGGGACTGTCTTCCCTCCTCCCACCCTGATCCATTTTGATTCCTTAAAGCCTCTTCCTCTCCGTCAAGCATGGTTATGTTGGAGGACACCCCACTTGGTTCTCTTGGACCCTCAATTACTTGCCCTGCAACAGAAATAAAATCCTGATTAGCCATGCAAAGGAAGTTGGAATTGTGCAATTCTTGAGATGAGTAGCAGCGAAGGAGGAAGGAGGGACAACACCACAGCTCAGAGAAGAACTAACTCCCAATTAGATGTTGGGGAGAAGAAGCAGAATCATGGCCGTTTGGCCTGCTGCAGCGTGACCTAGTCCTGAAATGGAGGTAGCTTGTTTGGTCCTATAAGGACGTCGCTAGAGGAGGGCCTATATATTATATAGCACATGGCTCCCCCCTGGCTGTCATGACCCTGAATCCAGGTAGGGACGCTCAGCAGCAGAAGCAGGTAAACGGTGAAGGACAACAAGGCAACACGGTGTTGTTCAAGATATAGGAATATATTCAGAAGGTTGCATCACATGTTTACAGAGAAAGGTTTAGCAACAGAAATATCCATACAACTGAGACATGAAAGACAGAAGCTCTCGCTGCCCGCAGGAAAAACACCCCAATTGGTATGGGTCTGCTTGGCCTATACCTGCCAATCACATTTATGCCGAGTGACTAAATTGGATGTTTGTCATGGACCGGCCTGCTGCTTTCCAGCAGGTGTTCCTGGTCAGCTACTGATTGTCCTGCATATCCAGATCTATATTTCAAGGTTTGTGGAGCTCACACTACAACACTCTGGTTTCTCACAGCATGTTTTAATGTCACCCTGTCATCTTATAAGTGCGGAGGCATCTCTCAGTTTGTTCTGTGGGGCTGTTCTGTGGGCAGGTTCATTCTTAAATGGTAGGGAGAGGCATTGAGCTCAACTCATCATCACTGGCATCCTTCAGTCTCAAAAGACTATGGTGTCATGTTCTGAATGGAAGTCCTCAAACAGCATCTGGTATGGCTAAAAAGGATAATTTGAGAGTGACAATCCCTTGCATGCTGAGGACAGATCCCCTGCCCAGCCCCCTGCCCAGCCCCCAGATTTCACTGGTTCCAGGACTGCCTCTTTGCCTCGTTGTCGATCTGCTTGTCGACTTTCACCCTAAACCCCACACACCCTGTGAGGTTAACAGACTACGGCAGGGCAGCACTTACTGCACTACAAAGATCAGGAGTAGATTTCCACGGGCACTTTTTAAGCCCCATCTTGCTTTATCCCACATTCTGCTCTCCTTGTCCCCAACCGACGTCAGCCAAGCAAGAACAGGGGAAAAGATTATCAAAGCCAAATGACTACCTACAACCAGAAGGTATCTGGGCATTTCAAAGCCATTGGTTCCAGTGCTCTCTCTTCCAAAACAGCATAGCAGAAAAGGCTATGGTTGGGGGAACTTGGGATGTTCAGCCTGGAGAAGAGGAGGCTGAGGGGAGACATGATTGCCCTCTTCAGATACCTGAAGGGCTGTCATAGGGAGGAAGGGGCCAATTTGTTCATAGCTGCTTCTGAAAGCAGAACTAGAACCAATGGGGACAAACTGCAAGAGAGGAGATTCCGGCTGGAAATCCGGAAAAAATTCCTGACTGTGAGGGCGGTTCGGCAGTGGAACAGATTGCCAAGGGAGGTGGTGGACTCTCCCTCACTGGGGATCTTCAAGCAGAGGCTCGATGAGCACCTGTTGGAGATGCTCTAGGGGGAATTCCTGCTGCAGGCAGGGGGTTGGACTAGATGACCTACTAGGTCCCTTCCAACTCTATGATTCTATGATTCTATGATTCTATGAAGGCAGGAAACCAAAGCATTGGCTCAGATTTCTCTTTTAAAGATTTTTAAAATATTATTTATAACTAATGACATTTACCCACCGTTGCAGGTAACAAACACACCGCCCCATGCTGCATGCTAGGTAATGCTGCACCGGAGTGGGGGATGCTGCTCCGGGAGGCAGGGTAATGGCATAATGGGAGGTGGGGTAATGGGACAGATGAGGGGAAGATGGCATGATGGGGGGTATTTTACTCCCACAACACAGGTACATTTCGCTAGTCATATAACTAATTTTTTTTAAAAAAAACCTTCCTCCCATTTTGTTTCCAACAGTTAGTTGACAGTTTTATACATTTTTGCTAATTTCCTTGATGTCATATGCCATCAATAAAATATCATATATATATATATATACCTTACTATTGACATTGAGAGTGAATTCTATTCACTTTATCAACAATTTCTCCCATTTATCCATTGAACATTCATGGAATTGATGCTTAGAGCTGTGGTTCTCAAGCATTTCAGCCAGAGACCCCTCTGTGTATGACGTTCTGTCCAGGACTCCCCACAAATGACACCATCAACCTGGAAGTGATGTCATGGTCTGAACCTCCTCCATGTCTACTTCGAAGTAAGCCCCACTGTGTTCAATGAGACGTAGTCCCAGAAAAGTATGGATTGCAGGCTGTTCCCCATCCTCTGCATATCTACTTGGTGATAAGTCCCCTTGTGCTCGATGGGGCTTACTCCGAGGATGGAGTATTCAGGATTGCATCCTCAGGTTCCCATTCACATCTCAGAAGTCAGTCCCATTCTAGCGAACAGGACTTGCTCCCAGGGACGTTTGCACAGGATTGCAACCCCCACTGCTGTCCCTGCCTCCCTCTCTTCCTGCACTGCATTGGAGGAGTGGCTGTTGCTGTTGGGCCCTTGCAGTCAGCCCCTCCAGATTCCAAGATGGCAGAGCCGTGCTATCCATGAACCCCTGAAAAGAGGTCACAACCCCCACTTTGAGATCCACCGGCCTGGAAACACCAGAGCTGAGTGCAGATCACCAAGACTACACTGTGTCTCCAAAGGCTTCCACCTTTATTCCTTCCCACTCCACTGCACCCCCAGCAGGCAGCCTGGCATGTGTGCTGTGCCCACCAAACAGGACATGGTTCTCTTTCTGCTGTCTCAAAGAAGATGTGGTAGGAGAGAGAGAAAGAGGGGCTGCCAAAGTGATCAGGGAAAGAAAACGTGTGGAAAGAAAAGGTGAGGGTGCATTTGGGAACTGTGGGGAAGAAATGAAGAAGTCCCATTGCATTTGGAAAAAAGGAACACCAAAAGGGCACAATAAAAAAGCACAACTAATAAAAGCAGAATAATGTAATGCAGGGGTGTCCAAACTCTCAACTTTAGGGCTCCTGGACCTTAAACAATTGTGTAGAAGCGAGAAATTTGGCAAGTGAAACTTGTGATCGGTGAGATAAGAAACCACACCTGTTGAAATTCCTTCCTATATACAAATGTTAAAAGTCCAGGAGCCCTGAAGGTAAAAGTTTGGACACCCTTCCATGGTTTAATGCAAAGTTCCCATTCGTGGCTTTAATCATTGACATGGCCATGGAGGGCTGGAGTTTAAATTTACAGACACAGATTCAATAGCTCAGGTTTAATAGGGTGCCCAGTATGGACTCTGCTGAATCTCATGGGGCCAGAGAGGCAGCCAGAGGACTCCTCAAGGAAAGGGCACTTTTTGTTCCTTTTCCCCATGTCCAGACCCAGCAGTCATTATATATCACTTGGATCTGGACCAGCTCAGTTGCTTGCACAGATCTGAGAAGACCCAGAAGAGCTTTCAGGAGCAGGAAGGGGAGCCTACCATCTTACCTCCTTTACCATCCTTTACCATCAGCAGCCTCTTTTACCATCTTAACATCCCCTCCGGGGCCTGAACCACCCCCTCTCTATTCTCCTGCTGCCCAGTTTCTCCAGCTTTTGTTGCCTTCTCTCCACCCTCTTTCTGCTCCAGAACAGCTTTCTGCCACTCGGATGGGGAATGTATCATTGGCTGCTCCTCTTTTCCTCCCCAGCAGCACCTCTGTCCTGTTTGGCCACCACAACAGGACTTGCCCCCAAATCCAGAGTAACTACGGGAGCATGTAAGAGACTTTATGTGCACATGTAGTTTCTGCACCACCTAGTGAAAACCTATGGGAAATTCATATTGGAATCCAGAGTAAATTGCTCTTACACCGAAGCAAGGACTCCCTGTAGTTACTCTGGATTTTGCCCTTAAGCACCTTTGTGGCATCTTCCTCTCTGGCAGCAGATCCTTCAGTCCCAGGGAGATCCAGTGATCTCTGATCTCTGGAAAGGGGAGACACAAAGACACACACCTTGAATGACATGGTGTTTGATGCAGATTCTGACCTCTCCACAGGTCAGATATTTGGGGCTGGATCTCCACAGTTCACAATCTGGACCAGCTCAATCGCTAGCACAGATCTGAGATGTTTCAGTAGATATTTCAGGAGCAGGAGGGGGAGAAGATCAGCAACAGTCTCCTTCACCATCTCCATGCCCTCCTGGGCCTGAACTACCACCTTTCCAGAACGTATCACTGGCTGCTCCTGGTTCCCCCCCCCCTCCCCATGAGAGCCTCTGTCTTTTTGGCCACCAGAACATGTCTTAAGCACCTTTGTGATCTCTGATCTCTGGAAAGGGGAGACACCAAGACACATACCTTGAAAGACATGGAGTTTGATGCAGGCTCTGTGAGGTGGTTCCTCTCCATAAATCAGATGTTCAAGGCTGGATCTTCCCTGTTCACAATATAAAATATATGAATGGCAGATGTAAGGTGGAGTAAACATATAATGAAGTACTATGCACTGACTTCAATAATGCACAGCCCCTTCTGGCCCTCTTTCTTCCAGCTGCTGCACTGTCCATATAAAGAACCCTTCAGGATAGAAGCAGAGGCACCCAAAACTTCAGCATGCAGTTAGTGGAGGGGGGGTCCTGCAGTGTGACTCTCTGCCCCTTTCCCCATCCTCTGGCTCTGGCTGGGCTGACCACCTGGCCTCCCAATCCCTCTCAGTTCCAAGCTTTGAAAGATGCAGATTTTTGGAGATCACCTTGTGGATCTGGTTTAAGGCGCTGTGCCTGTTGATTTGTTGACATGGGTGCTGTGCCCGTTGAAATGTCAGCAGTTTGAGATGTGGGTGCTGCATAAAGCAACATCCCGGCCACAGGCCCCTGCAACAGGCTGGCCAGATTTCCCCATCTCGACTTCCCATGTCGCACCCACCATCAATCAAGTGGGACTAACACTAAAGAAATGATGACTGACAGATAGAAGGTCTCTCTGCTCTGACATACCTTTTGGTTCATGAACTCCTTACTATTCATATAAGAACATAAGCAGAGCCTCCACTGGGTCAGGCAAAGGCCCATCTAGTCCAGCTTCCTGCATCACACAGCAGCCCACCAGATGCTTCAGGGAACACACACGACTCCTGCATCCAAGTGTCTCCCCTGCATCTGGCATTCTGAGGTTGTCCACCTCAACACACACCCTTCATGGCTTGTAAACTGTGATAGTTCTTTCCTCTTGGAATTGGTCCAATCCTTTCTTGAAGGCATTGAGGCTAGATGCCATCACCAATTCCTGTGGCATTAAGGCTAGATTAAGGCATTAAGGCATCACCAACCCAGTCCTAGGAAAGTGTCTTGAGGATTGCAGGTTTGGAGACAAAAAACCTCAAAACACTAACCCCCCCCCAAAAAAAAAAACAAAATTGTCCCACTCAGCTTCAATCTGCTGCTGAGTTTCTCCTGGCACACCTTCTCTGCAACCCTTTTTCTGCCCCAGAACAGCTTTCTGCCACACGGAGGGAGCAATTATCACTGAAGGCTCCTGACTGCAGATTAATTTGTTTTATTTATTTTTTAATTCTGTATTTTCTTTATTATTTTCTATTATATTGCAGTCATCCAGGGCCCTGCATGTGGCATTTTGAGGTTGTCCACCTCTACACACCCCTATATGTAGAACACATATCAATACACACTGTATCTTATTTGGTCCGAAATTTATGTACTTGGTTTAGATCCAGGACTTCCGACATCTGGTATCTGGTTATTCTGACCATACCTTGATCCAGGGAAACACACTATTTTCCTAACAACTCCCTGGAAAGCTCTTTGCACATGTTCTTTTTTCATTACCATAAATATCCTCCTGAGTAGGCTCTTTAAACAAAAGAACATTAAACGGCAATGTAGGCTGTTTTGGGCTAGTTGATAACATATGGCTTTAACCAGCACAGAATCTTATGATTTAAATCATTACTAATATAATGTACTAGTGAAAATGTACCCGTGTTGTGAGAGTAAATCTCTTCCTGTACGCCATCCCCCCACTGCGCAACCCCCCATGTACAACAACCCCATGAGAATCATCCCCCATGCTCATCAACCCCTCATGTGCACCACCCCCATGCTCATCAACCCCTCATGTGCACCACCCCAATGCACATCAACCCCCATGCACACCACTATCCCCATGCGCACCATACCCCTGTGTGCACTCTCCCTCGCAGTGCATCAGGTGAATGTTGATCAATCAATCTTCAATGTTAAGTATAGGCCAAAAATGTGTTGCACCCCTTTTCAGCCCCTTAAGGGTTAAATTTCCCAACATTGGTTCTTGGTGGATTTTGATGTCACATAAGGAACCAGTGGTGGGCTTTAGGAGGTTCTCACAGGTTCTATAGAACCCTTTGCTAATGAGTGCCTGGTTCTGAGAATGGGTTATTAATTGGACATAGAACCTGTTGTTAATTTAGGTTATTAGGCTATAGGACCTGTTGTTAATTTATTTGAATCCCACCACTGGGAACACCCTACCTGAATTTCATGCTTCTAGGTCTGGGGGTTGGGGCAGAGCGTCTCTCAGTCAGGGATTCTTCAATGCAAAGTATAGAGAAGAAAATGCGTTGCGCCCCTTTTCACCCCCTTCCAGTTGGAATTTCCAAAAACCAGTTCTTATTGGGTGCCTCCACCACAGAAGGAACAGCCTCCCCAAATTACATGCTTCAAGATCTAGCTGTTTTGGTGGGGCGTTGATGAGTCAATCAGTGAGTCAGTCAGTGACTTTTCAGATTCCATCAACTATGTGCAGGACACCAGGTTCAGTCTGCCTTGTCCTCCTTCAGAGGTCCAGCTTTAGTGAACCTTCAACCTGAATCCCCTTCCTTCCTCTGATCTGCTTGGTCCTTGTTCCACCCTCACCTAGAGATTCCCCATTGACTTAAAACAGGGCCCTTGGATCAAATTTTGCTGTACTTGTAGCATCCAAAAAGTCTTTGGGGTCAGGTCCTCCCCAGTCACAAAGCTACCTGGGTGATCTTGGGCCAGTCAGGCACTCTCAGCCTCACCACCCTCACAGGGTTTTTCTGAGGACAGAAGGAGGGGAGGGCTAAAGCTCCAGTTCTGCCCTTATGCTCCCACTGTCTGTGCCAGCCATGCCAGACCAGCCTTGCCAGGCTGTGGTTGTTGGAAATGGGGTTGGATGGGGAGGGGGGAGGAGATGCCCTTCCCTCCCAGATCTTCCCCTCCTGGTTATGGTCAGAAGAGATGCAGCTGTGTGGGGTCAGCCTCTCCACCCCCTCCAGAGGGGTATTGACAGGGGTGTCCCCCCACCTCCAAACCTGCCCTGATGCTCCACTTGCCTGTGTCAGCCATGCCAGGTGTAGATATTGGAAATGGGGCTGGCTAGGGAGGTGGGAGGAGATGCCCTTCCCTCCCAGATCTTCCCCTCCAGATTGTGGTCAGAAGAGATGCAGCTGTCTGGGGTCAGCCTCTCCACCCCTTCCGGAGGGGTATTGACAGGGGTGTCCCCCATCTCCAAATCTGCCCTGATGCTGCACTTGCCTGTGCCAGCCATGCCAGGCTGTGGTTGTTGAAAATGGGGCTGGATGTGGGGGAGATGCTCTTTCCTCCCGACTGTAGTTAACTCATGGGTAGAACATGAGTTAGCTCATGGGTAGAACAGATGCAGCTCTCTGGGGGAGGAAGGGTAGCCTGGATCCCCTCTCCCAAATGGACCCACACACTCTTCCCTATCCTGCCAGGACCACCACTGAAAAAGCCTTGCATTAACCTTTCTAGACTATTTCCTAATCTGCTCCCTTAGAGGATTTCCATCTACGGTTGGCTGCATGCCAGGTGGTAGTCTGGATGCCCTCCCCCCAAAAGGACCCACACACACTTACCCATCCTTCCTGGACCACCACTGAAAAAGCCTTGCATGTTCGTTTCTAGCATTTCTATTTCCTAACATGCTCGCTTAGGGGATTTCCATCAGCTGGCTGCATGTCAGGGGTTTGTGGTGGGCCATTTCCCTCTGCCTCTCTTGCAGAAGCTAAATTTAGGCAACTTCCTCTAGCAAAAGGCTGCCGTCTCTATAATTTCACTACAAAGCCTGGCCATTTCACCAACAGCAGAAAGCAGTTTAGTAACTTATAGACTGATAGGAGAGAAAAGCCTGGACAAGTATAGAATATTGATCCCTGAATATTATCTTCCTTATAATACTGGTCAGTGATAACCTTCATTTTAATCCTTCTCTTACAGCATTGCTTCCCTGGCCCCTTTGGTGACCCTGCACAGCCATGGGTGAACATGGACCTGCATCAGCTAAAGTGTTGTCAGGTCCATGTGGAGCCAAAAAAAGGCCAGGATTCAAAGGGTGCCATTGTAGCCACTCCACATCCTGCCCAGGACTAATCTGCCCAACTCCCCACCCCATCACTGCTCTGTTCCTTGGCACAAACAAACAAACAAACAGAACAGGCATGGAGGATGCAGAATGGAGGGAAAACAAGATAGTGTCACAATCGGAGAGTCCATGCTGTGCTCACACAGCCCTTGTGTGCACATCATCTGTCTCTGGTGGCAACAGCAGTCAGAGAAGTGGTGCCCACCACAGCAAAGGATCCTAGAGCTGTGCTCGGGAGCTGCTGGAGAGATGCTGAGCTCCTTGGAGGAAGAAGCACAGAAGAGAGCTTAGGATGGTCCAGAAGGGACGTTGTGAAGGAATCTCCCTCCACACCCAAGAGGCTCCTTAGCTCTCCATCTTCTTCCTAACTGAGGTCAGATTGATTCTTCTGGATTGTGGAGGATGAACACCTAGCTGATTCCTGTTGAAGCAGAGAGGCTTTTTTATGATAGAGCAGGATGTTGGAAGGGGGGGGGGGTTGCATAGGACGGTTCACCCCTGCTTAGATGATGGGTCCTAGTTTGGCCCATCATCCAGGACCACAAGACTCATGGTTGCAAACTCAGAGCTGATTGACTGACTCAGGGACATCCCCCATCTGTGTAGCTTTTATCCAACCTTTTCCCTGTTCATGGTCAGCACTCAAGGCAGTGACACCAACTATGCTCAGCACCTGCACATCCCAAACAAACACAGGGATTGACAACCTTCTAACAGCAGCACAGAATCTTCCAAGAAGGGAGCCAGGCATGATTTCCACAGAAAGGAGTTCCCCAAACACGGGTGGGCTGCAGAGGATGGTCTCCATCATATGGATACAGGGGGGATGGTGATGGGGCAGGGAAGGGAAGGAGCCTCTATCTCTTGCATGTGTTAATCCCTGGCCAGGTCTGGATGGAAGGAAGTCCTCCATCCCCAAATGAGCAAGGCTGCAGAGGTTAACCAGCAGGAGGGGACCTTGTCCAGTTTGGAAGTAGGGTCCTTCCGTATGGTTCCAACTGGGGTCTAGCTTCCATAGAAACCTATTTGAGGGTGAACATTTGAACAGCTGATGCCTTCTCTGTGCTACAAACCCCAAGCAATACCCTTACTGTGATCCTCACGCACTGGCATGAAACGTGGACATGCAGGGCTTACAGAAACATTTTTGCAAATGAAAACATCACAGAGAAGTCCCAGGTGGGACACCAGGTGGAACTGGCAGCAGCCCTACATACTGACAAACAGTACATACTGTACATACAGTATGACATACAGTACACACTGACAAACAGGGAGCCATGAAGCTTCTTTGGTGACATTGGGCCAGTCACTCACTCTCAGCCTCACCTACCTCACAGGGTTGTTGTGAGGAGAAAGGATAAAAGCTTTGTACGCCACAGCTTTGTACTTTAGCATTGGAAAGGTGGAGTGTAAATCCAATAAATAAAATAAAGGGAAATGTCTCACCTGCCTCTCCTCTTCTCCTTTTGTAGGGGATTTTCTGGGCTTCAGGCCAAGGCATGCGTTTCCCATTCCTACTGGTTTCTTCTTTAGTGGGAGGACTGTGGGGTTTTGCACCTCATAAAAGCAACACTGAACTGCAGAGTTCTAGTAAGAAACAAAGGGTGGGCAAGAGGGACACATTGAGCTCATGTCAGAGAAACAACAAAAAAAAGGATCCCAGGGAAGTGGTTGGTGAGAAGATACAAGTAACTTCCAGATGCAAGTAATCTGTGGAACTCCTTGCAACAAGCTATTGTTATGGGGTTGATGCCTTTAAAAGGGGATTGGACAGATTCAGGAGAAAAGGTCAATTGTTACAAGCCCCAGTGGGTATATGCAAACTCCAGGTTTTAAAAGTATACTATCTCTGACATACCAGATGCAGAGAAGTGGAAACAGGACACTGTTCCTGAAGGCAGCTGGTGGGTCACTGCTAGACACAGGAGCTGGACCAGATGAGCCCTTGGACTGAGCCAGCTGAGCTCTTCTTGGGTTCCCCAGAAGGATGCATCTTAAGATGCTCTGCCACTTCCTAACAGGACCCCCATAGTTCCAGGAGAGGTCTGCACAGTGCCACAACCTTGCAGAGGTCTGCATGTGGGCAGTGGCCTAGGTAGTTCATTTGGCACCCAGGGGCCCATACATTTTTCTACAACCTATATGACAAAATTATTTAATTAATTAGGATTAATTGCTTAATAAAATATTAATATTTTCATATTTTTTACCACCCTTCCTTTAAGGTGAGGTGGAGAGATAGGAATGATAGACATGAATAATTATTAACCACCACCACCACCACCACCACCACCCCTTTAAGGTGAAGCTGAGAGATAGGAATGATAGACATGAATAATAATAATAGACATGAATAATTATTAACTACCACAACCACAACAGCATGATATGGCTCAATTTCAATTTACGAAGGGTCAATGCAATTAAAAGGGACAATTTCTGGGGTGATTTTGGGGCTGCATTCATTGGATCAGGACCATTCTGGTGTCCTTGGATTCCTTTCAGCTTGCCCTTTCTGCTGGACTATGCCATGTTCACCTACACTTGGGATAAGCTGCAATGAGAGGCACTTTCATTTTCCGTTGAGCTCAATGCATATTTCTGATTTTTTAGCTTTTTGTCAATAAATTTTGATAGGAAGGAGATATTCAAAAATGGATTTTTGCATTGGATTCTGTACTTCAATACAAACCCAGTGGTATATGACATGATGGGACTGCTCCATTCCTTCACGACATTATGCTGTCGGTCACCCCCCTAGAGTACCCCTCCCACTGGTAGCTACGCCACTACATGTGGGAATTCATCAATACATGAGACGTGCCAAGCTGGCCCAGAGCTGTACTAAGTCTTAACCTAAGGAAATAGAAGCAGGAGATGGTGTAGCTTCCTCTCCCCCTGTGGCTCCCCACCAAGTAACATTCACAGGTATCCTGCCTGTGAAGCTGGAGGTTCCATTTCAATCCATGGTGAAAGCCTTTATCATTCTCTACATTGCTAATTTTTCTTAAATCCTTTAGGAGACAGATCTTTCAAAACTTAGTTTTTTTCAGTAAGACGGCCAATAATGTGGATAAAAAATTAAACTATTTCATGGGTTGAAGAGACTTACCTGAACTCTTTCTCTACAGTTTAGGATTGCGGCCTTCCTCCACTAACTCCCACTTACTCTTTGGGGATGTGGTCTAATCCTGACTGGTGATGAGAGTTTCTCTTTCCAGAACGTAGTGTCCTTGGTGGAGGAGACTGTGAGCTTCACAGCAGAGGTGTGGGCTTTGCTGGTCATGCTGGAAACCCGTGAGATGGCAGAATCTCTAGGTAAGGACACTCCTTCCTCTCCCTAATGAAGAACAAAGGATTGAAGATACCATCAAGATAGTATTTAAAATGCTATAGAAATCTGGGGCTGGGATCATCTTCCTCATCTTCCTCTTCCCTCTGCTCTCAGGTGAGTGAATCCTCAGTCCTTCTGCAGTCTGCAAGTCCCCCTCTTTGTTAGTCCAGGGTGACCAGAGAAAGAGGACAAGCCCCACATAATGTAGGACACCCAAGAACAATTTAGGACATGGCAAAATAAAAGTGAAATGCTCATCTGTATTGTTTTCATGCGATTAATTTAAAGACAGTTACTAATTACTGTACATTTAAAACTATTACAGATGATCAATTCCAAGAAGGCTCCATGCTGTCTGCTCACAAGGAAGAGAATGAAGATGTTTTTTTAGGACATGAAACTAAAATAGGACATGACGTGGAAAAGGAGGACAGATGGTCACTCTGTGCAAATTCTCCCCCAACAACAAGACATAAGATGGGTCTGCATTGCGGAGAAAGGGGGGGGGGGTCTAAATACTTTAAATAATTTATTGATTTATTTCATAAATAAATGAAAAAGTCTCCTCCAAAATGTAGGACATCCAAGAAAAATGTTGGACATGACAACATTTTTTCACAACAAAGCACTCCTATATATTGCTTCCATGTGGTTAAACACTATGGCTGCCATCCTAACCACACTTTCCTGGGAGGAAATACTATTGAACACAATGGGATTTACTACTGAGTAGACATGCTTAGGATGGCACTCATCCTACTTATTAAATTTAAAACTAACACATGAAATTGATTGCATGTAATTTATGGTGGCGTAGCTAGAGGGGGTGGAGTAGCCAGTCTGGGGGGAGCCTCACCCCTTGGGGACCATTCCAGGTGGGGGAACAAGGATCCTCTCCCAAGGGGTGAGGCTCCCTCCAGAACCAACACCTGTGACCCCCTCTAGCTATGCCACCACTGCCAAGAGTCCTTCCTCTGTCCTGGCACTGCGAGGGTTAAGAGGAGGGGGAGATGGGGCAGCCCCTTCCTGATGCTTCCCACTCCTGACCCCTCCCTCCCTCTTCCTCTTCCTCTCCTGCATCCCTGCATGTGGCATCCCTTCTCCTTCCCTAGACCATCCTCAGCACTTGGGGGACCAGCTAGAGATCAGGTCAGGGATTTGGGGGTGGGGGGAAGAAAGGGGGAGGAGGAAGGGCCGGCCTCTGCAGCAGCCCCCCCCTCTCCATGGTCCTGGTTGGGGTGAAGGGGCATCTCCCCTCCCAACCATCAGCCAGGGAGGGAGGGAGGCCAGGCTCACAGCCCAGCCAGGGGAGGGGGTGGAAAGCACACTGCAGGACCCCCCAACCCTAACTGCATGTGGATTCTCCTGCAAGTGGATGGTCCAGCTGGATGCCCTGCCAAGAGGTGGTGTACCTAGTGGGGGGCGCAGCAGCCAGCCCTGGGGGAGCCTCACCCTTTGGGAGCCATACTAGGTGGGGGGAGCAACGTGATCCATCCAAGACGTACTGCTCCACCCCAGCTGCTGCCAAGAGTCCTTCCTCTGCTCTGGCACTGTGAGGAGGAGATGGGGCAGCCCCTTCCATATCCGCCCAAGGTGTGTGATGGGGTGGAAGGGATGGTGAGAAGGCTGAGAGGGGGCTGCAGGTGTGTCTGGAGGGGGGCGGATGGAAGGCTGGGATCCAGGGTCGCTCATTGGGCAGGGGGACCCCATGCCCCATTTTACCTCTGCTCTTGGAGAGGGTTATGATGGACCATGGAAAAGGCAGAAGTGAAACGAAGAGGTGCAAGGTGCAGCATGACCAGATTGGGAGAGACGTGAAGTTCCCCCAGGCAGAACCCCTAATCTATATGCATAATTGGGATGGTTGTTTTACATTTGGGGTCTTACACCGTATCTCCCCTCCTTCCAGCAGAAGAAAAGATGGACCACCCTATTCCTTGCCTGTGGGGAGCCCCTCAGGAACCAGAGACACCCACAGAATGGACAAGGAATGAGGGTCCTGCCGACACAGAGGCATTGCTTGTGGAGAACTTCGGGCAACTCAGCATGTCTGGATCCAGACCAGTCGGCACCGAAGAAGAACCGCAAAAGGCTTCTGAGTCTGGAAAGAGCTTTGCTCAGCAGGACCAGCTCAGTGCGCAGGAAGGAACCCGCATGAGAGAGAATCCATACAGGTGCCACGTCTGTCACAGAAGCTTTGCTGCAGCATGCGGTCTTATTAAGCATCTAGTAATCCTTTCAGATAAAACCTTTGAATGTTCTGAGTGTGGAAAGACCTTCGACAAGAAAGTGCAGTTTCTTATCCATCGAAAAATTCATCCGTCAGCGAAGCCATACAAATTTTCCCACTGCAGAAGAGGCTTTAACTGGGAACCAGTTTTGAAGATACAACAGAGAATCCAATCAGGAATTATATTTGATCAATGTCATCTCTGTGGAAAGAGATTTCACAAGGATGTGGAGCTTTTCATCCATCTGCTCATCCATCTGCTAACCCACAGAGATGACAAACCTTATACTGCACCTGTGGAAACACCTTCAGGTACATATCTGTATATACAATGTATATGAATGTTCCGTGGGCGGAAAGAGCTTCAGGCACAAAACAAGCCTTACAAACACCAAAATGTTCACACTGACAGGAAACCCTGTAAATGCTCTCGCTGTGAGAGACCTTCAAGGGAAGGTGTTGCCTGTATGGCAATTCCTTCCTCTGTTTGAAGGAATCCAGAGTCAGAAAGCCCATCTGAATTTCTAAATCCCCTGATCCTTTTGGGGCCAGGTCTTTCTGAGCCTGGCATGACAGCTTCACAGGGAAAATGGTTGCCCTCTAGGAACTTAAAGCCTTAAACCCTCTGAAATATTTGAATGATTCAGGCTGCGATCCTTAACGCTTTCCTGGGAGTATGATCCGTTGAACACAATGGAGCTTACTTTTGAGTAGATATGGTTAGGATGGTGCTCTTAGTGGGTTATTTCAGTGGTTTGTACTTTAATTGTGCTTTTATTCTTTTTAGGAAGTCACGAGATGGAACTCCAGATTCCCGAGTGAGCATCCTGAGGGTGGAACTCTAGTCGTGGAGCAGATTGTAGTTATTAGTTATTTGGCATTTCTGATAATGAGGTGGAATTAGATTTTAGGGGAATCTGACACTGCATTTAATTTGAATTCATCCGTTTGGAAAAGCTTTATTTTCTGGGTTAAACTGAGTTTGGTTTTTAGCTGATTTAGTTGGAAAATCAGAAATTGGGGTAGAAACATTTTACCTTTAACATAAATTGGAGTAATTGGTTTTGATTATACTGATTTGAGTTTTAGCATACTTATTTTAATATATTAAATAGTGTGGGTTTTAGTACATCTGTAATTGATTAAGGTTTAATTGTTCAAATAAAGGTATCTGAATCTACTTGTTTTATCTGATAATTGTTGTTTTTAATATTGAAACGGATCTACAATATTGATAGACCGCCTTTCAACCAATAAGTTCACAAAGTGGTTTATAGAGAAAATAAAATAAGTAATGGCTAATGGTTCCCTGTCCCAAAAGGACTCACAATCTAAAAAGATACAGAACAGCACAGGCAGAAGCCACAATAAGGCTGTAATCCTAAAAGCACTTTCCTGGGAGTAAGACCCATTGAACACAATGGGGCCTACTTTTAAGTAGACATGGGGACCACAGAGGTGCCGCTACTGGTACTCCATATCAGTGAGAACACCCTCAAAAAGTCTCCTGCATACCTTGCACAATTATGTATGTCTCAATCATCTCCCCACACCCTGAGGTTCCTTTTGGGCAAGAAGAACACAACAGAGTGTAGCAAAAGTGTCCGGCATCCTCACCCAAGTGCCAGCAGAGCTTCTCCCAGTGGCTGGTGTTGGTGGGGGCTGAGAAAGTGTCAGGAATACAGCACCATCCCTGAGCCCCTCCATCTTTGTTGCCAGGAAGGCTGAAACCCTCCCTGACCCTGTACAGACAGCCCCATTGGAGATGGGGCTGAAGCCCTGCCTTCCAAAGTGAGCAAAGTGATGAGAGCAGGGACTGCGGTGTTGGGTCCAGTGGATCACTTAAGATGGTGCATCATCTAGAAAGCCCAGAACTGGGAGCCCAAATGAGGCAACCCAATCCTACCCTTGGACAGCCTTCAGGCCACAGGGATGCAGACCCTGCCGCATCCTGAGATCCAGTAAGGACCCTGTCATGACAGTGTTTGCTTGCAGCTTACTTGCTCTGCTGTGCTCTGCATGTCTACTCGGAGGTCAGTTCCATTACAGTCAAAGGGGCTTACTTCCAGGAAAATATGGATAGGATTTCTGCCTGAGAGCTCAAACCTGTGCCCATCTACTCAGAAGTAAGCCCCACTATGATCACTGGGATTTACTCCCTGGAAAGCTTGGATAAGACTGCAGCTGCTTACTCTTGTCTGCACACTTCAGGTAGTGTCAGGGCACCCCAGTGGGATGCAGCACACTGACTGAAGAACCCTGTCTTAGAGCCTGAGGCTCTGTGGAAGGGATGGAGAGAGAAGGGGAACAGGAAGGGGCTTCCCCTCCCTTCACCCCCTGCCCTCCTGACCCTCCTTAACCCTTGCAGTGCAGCCAGCAGAGCATCAATTATGATCCCAGGTAACCAGCCCCTCCTCTTACCTCAGACCATGTGCTTCCTCTCAGCTAGTCCACAAATGGAGACCTTTTCATCTCATTGCACACTGATAAGGGGCTGAAATTGTAGGGCACACCATGCTGCTGGGAGGGGGCTTAAATCCTTCAACTGCTCTACACCTCATCCTTTGACTGCTGTGGCACACCTGATGACCATCCATGGCACGTTGGTTGAAAATGGCTGATCTGTCCTGTGGTTTCATCTCCAAAGAGCATCAGACAGGCTGAGCTGATCTTTGGCGCTCTGAGACACAATGCAAATGATCAGGTCCAGGTTCTGGCCCCACATGCCCCATTTCTGTCACACAAACCAGCAGTTCATGCCTTCTGGCCAAGAGACCAAAGGGAAAGGTTATCCTTACCTGGAGACACCACAATCTTCTGACCTCCTCCATGACTTCTCTGAGTGGTGCAGGAGCCTCCTTTCCAAGGGGATGAATCTCTTGCCTTGCATCAGGGGTTCTTCTCCTCTCCCCTCCCCACAGAAGCCCCTCTGCTCTGCTCTGCTGCCTGGCTGTGGGGCTTTGGTTCCAGGAGCCTGTCCAGGGTCCGGGTTGGGATCTGGTCCAGGCTGCCTGGTCCTGGTCCAAGGCCAGAATCAGATTCCCTCCCTCCCCAGACTGGAAGGTGCAGGAGAACCTGGCTGTGGGTCCCTGGACTGGAACCTGGCAGTCCAGTCCAGTCCAGCTGGGCAGGAATTCCCAGGCAGGGCTTCCCTGGAAAGGGCAGCAAAACTGGTCAGGCAACCCCCTGATCTGCCCCCTTTGCTCTTGCTGAGCCAGGAAAGCCCCAAAGGTGGGCCAAGCAGGGAGTTCTCTCCTCTTCTAGGTCTTCCCTCCCCTCCTGGCCCCTCCAGAACCATCACAGAAGGAAGCCCAGGAGATCCTCCTCCACCCCCACCAGCAACAGGGGAGGCCTGTGAATCCCTGGTCTCTCTGTTCCCTCCTCCTCCACCCTGCTGGAGCCCCCTCTGTGCCTGCCAGGACTCCCAGAGCCACACAAAGGTCCCCCGTCTGCTGTCCTCCCCCGAAAGGCCTGCTCAGAAATGGGAGCCCTTCACTGCAGGAGCCTCACTCCCCACACACTCCTTCTGCTGCCACAGGCCTGGTGAGAGGCCCTTCCAGAGAAGCCCCAGGACACGGCCAGCCACTCTCAGAGGGCCCAGCCCTGCTGCAGGAGACAAGTGGTGCCCCTGGGCGGTGTGAGTCTCCCTGGGACTGGTCTCAAGGGTCTGTGGAAACCCCTCCTTTCCTTTGCTCATGACTGAGCCATGCTCTTGACATCACTGGCCTCCCTCTCTGCCCCCCTCCGTCCTTGTGCCCTTTCCTCTCCTGTATCTCCCTCCACACGCTGCCTCTTCCCCACTTCTTCACTCCTCATTCTTTTCCGACTCTCTCCGACTCTCCCTACTGCACCACCCTCGTTCCTCTCTCTCAGTGCCCCAACCCCTCTTGTCCCTCCCAACCTTTCCAGCACTGCCAGGTGCCTTCAGCTCTGCTGTCGGCCAGCACCATGTCTGCTCATGCCTGAGGGCACAATCCTCACTAACTCACCAGGCATATTTTCCTGTGGGGGTTGGTGAATGTCTATCTGAAGTGGTGCTTTGTGACACCCCCAGGTCAGCACATAATTCACACCGGGACTTACGCTGGCTTAACTTAGGTTAGGATTGCAGCCTAGCCCTACAATCCAGAGTAACTACATAAGAGTTACATAAGGAGCACATAAGAGACATTACGTGCACCCACAGTTACTGCACCACCTAGTGAAAACCTATGGGAAATTCATATTGCAATCCAGAGTACGTTGTTCCTACACCGGAGCAAGGACTCCCAGTAGTTACTCTGGATTGTGCCCTAAGTCTGGGAGCTAAACTGCTGTAGCCCTTGAAAGGCTGGTTTTGTCCCTGGTGGGTGGAACGGGTGTGAAGTTTGAAACTCTTCCAACTGATTCTGCAGAAGAGACAGACTTTTTAAAAAGTTTTTTTAATTGATGCATTATATATTTACACATATTTTTCTCTTACATTTACATCATTACACATAAACATCATTTTCCCCCTGTTTATTCTCACCCCCTTAAAGAAAAGAAAAAGCAACCATTTAATTTTATAACTTCAGCCATAAGCACACCTTTAGGATTTTAACAAAAATAACATTGTTGGTCCCCCTTCTCTCACCCATTCTATATATCTCGACCATTTCTTTCTTACCTCTTATTTATTTTCTTCCCATGTCTTATCCAGAAGAGACAGACTTAAGAACATCGGAAGAACCTCCTCTGGACCAGGCCAAAGGCCCATCTGGTCCAGCTTCCTCTGTCACACAGTGACCCACCAGGTGCAAACAGCATTTGGAGGTTGTTGTGTCCATGTCTCTGTTGTGTTCCTCGGAGCTGCACACTACGCACCGGCAGTTTTTAAAGGATATATTTTCCCTTTAAAAATAGGTATGACGATTGTGTTCAAAAATTAAGTTTTTAATCCGTAATATTTGTTTCAATAAAATTTTGATCAAAATGTTTCAAGTTCAATAGCTAACTAAGCTGTTATTTAAAAGATAAATAGATCCGTGAGAAAGTCACCACCACAATAACAACAGTCAGTGGAGACACAGCAGACTGAAAAGAGAGAGGACCAGCAGCTGGATGGAAGAGGCTGTTACTGGTCCAGTCGAAAAACTGAAGTCTGTGCCTTTTTTGAGGGAAAAGTTTTTTAAAATCCTTTTTTGACATGTCAAGAATGAAATTTGGCACGGGAGCCACTTTCGTAATTACAGTGGTACCTTGCTTAACAAGTGCCTCACTTAACAAGTGATCCACATAACAAGGAAAACTTTCTCTAAGATTCTGCCTCACATAACAAGTGTTGCTTCACTTAACAACCATACCCGTTGGCAGTTGGGGCAGACGTGCTGGCCGGCAGCCCTTTTCAAAAGCGTCAGGTTTTCCTAGCGCGCCTGCCCATAGCGAAAGCAACACTTCCGCGCTGACCTCCTCTGGCAGGGCATCTGCTGGGCAGAAAGAGAGAAGAGCAGTGGAGAAGAGGGAAGCAGCTCAGGGCTAGCCAGAAGGGAGCAGGGGAGAGAGAGGCTCAGGATGGAGAGAAGGAGAAAGTGGGGAGACACTTTGAAGGTGAAGATTACAGAAGAAAGTGTCTTTGATTGCAGCCTCCTAACCATGTCTACTAAGAAGTAAGCTCCGTTGTGTTAAGTGGGGCTTATTCCAGGAAAGTGTCTTTGATTGCAGACGCCTAACCATGTCTACACAGAAGTAAGCCCCGTTGAGGGCAGGGATTTTTAAAAACACAGATCGGTTCTATCAAGAACTAGCTACGTTCAAGCTGTTACATTCACAGTCTGGTTAACAATACTGGCCCACGATGTCTGAGATGTTGGCTGACAAACTTCTCCTTCAGCTCTCACTCGAAGGGCAGCTGAGACAGCTTCTTCACTCCCACTGAAAAGCAGATGGAAAATCTCAGCTACAGCCGCTGCTTTTCAAGGTCTTGCTTCGTATCTGACTCCTGGTTGTCTCGATCCAGTGACCTTCAGTTCTTATCTTCAGGCAAACAAAGGCTCTACCCTCTAGACCAGACCTCCTGCCCTCCTATATGGTCACCCTGAGGGCCTCAACTGCTCTGAGGACGAGTGGGTCACTTACATGTGGCACTTGTGGCACTTACTTGTGGCACCTGCTGTAGGTTGTGCACCTCCTCACTTCTGGCTACACTACTGCCAAGCAGTCCTAAATGTCCTTGTCTGGATTTTTGGATGTAAACAGAGGCTTGGGCTCAATGATGCTCATACGACACTGAAAGCATTGAGGGGATCTCTGTCCTGTGTGTGTACAATCTGGATGTGCCTTAAAGCTCCTCTTGTGGCTTTTCCACCGCACTCTAAATGCTTCAGTGGTTTCTCCAAAGTTTGAATTTGTTCATGACAAGAACGGAGAAGCAGACACTGAGGGTGCAAGTCCCTTGCCTTGTCACAGCTCCTCCATATCAACTTGGGCGTAAGTCCCATTATGTTCAACAACACTCCCAGAAGAGCGAGCTTGCCAGAGGACCTTTTAGAGGCTGCCCCAGAGGTCCTCCAGGAAGCAGAAGCCATGACTCAAGCACTGGCACTTCACTCAAGCACTTTTACTTCACTCCAAGCATTTAAACGGTTTCTCTCCAGTGTCAATTCGTTCATGAGAAACCAGGGTTGTGCAGTCAGTGACGGTCTTTCCACACTCCGAGTATTAATATGGTTTCTCACCAGTGTGAGTTCTTTGATGTTTAGTGAGATTTCCATTGTCACTGAAGCTTTTTCCACACTCCACTCATTGATACGGTTTTTCTCCAGTGTGTCTCCAGTGTGCTCAGGCGTCATGTGGAATAACTTCAACAGATTTAGGACTACATGCCAGGGGTGTCCAAACGTTTTGGCAGGAGGGCCATATATCTTTGACACAATGTCAGGGGCCAAAAAATGATTTACATTTCAAATTTGAATAAATCTCTATATGAGTGCGTGAGAGACAGATACAGAGGACTACAGGCTGCATCTGGCCCCTGGGCCAGGGTTTAGACACCGCTGAGGTAGCCAGTGCTCTTCTAAGAGAAATTATTTTTGAAGATACTATAGGATACTATAATGTTCATGAAGAATTAACTACCAAGTAGTATTTGAACTCTTGTGTGTGGATTTTTGAATAAGAGGTCCAGGCTCTGACTGAAGCCCTTTCTGCACTCATAAAATTGATGTGTTGTTACTCTGTGTGAGGACCCTGACGAGTCTTTCATACTCAGTCAGACTTGAACTCTGACAGGGCACAATCCAGAGTAACTATGGGAGCACATAAGAGACATTACGTGCACCTGTAGTTACTGTACCACCTAATGAAAACCTATGGGAAATTCATATTGCAATCCAGAGTAACTTGTTCTTACTCCGGAGCAAGGACTCCCCGTAGTGGGATGGAAGGGAAGCCCTATGAGGAAAGGTTGGGGGAACTTGGGATATTCAGCCTGGAGAAGAGGAGGCTGAGGGGAGACCTGATTGCCCTCTTCAGATACCTGAAGGACTGTCACAGGGAGGAAGGGGCCAATTTGTTCATAGCTGCTTCTGAAAGCAGAACTAGAACCAATGGGGACAAACTGCAAGAGAGGAGATTCCGGTTGGAAATCCGGAAAAATTCCTGACGGTGAGGGCGGTTCAGCAGTGGAAGAGATTGCCAAGGGAGGTGGTGGACTCTCCCTCACTGGAGATCTTTAAGCAGAGGCTCGACAAGCACCTGTCGGGGATGCTCTAGGGGGATTTCCTGCGGCAGGCAGGGGGTTGGACTAGATGACCTACTAGGTCCCTTCCAACTCTATGATTCTAGTTATCTGGATTTCACCCCAAAGCTTTTACCACACTCTTGAGCACTGACATGGTTTCTCTGCAATGTGAATTTGTTCATGACAAATAAGGGCTGTCCAGTCAGTGAAGGTCTTTGAACAAAGAATTAATGTGGCTTCTCACCTACGTGGATTTGATGATGCGCAACCAGGCCTGAACGAAAACCAAAGCTCTTCCCGCACTCCAAGCACTTATGAGGTTTCTCCCCTGTGTGAGATCTCCGATGTACTGCAAGGCTTGAACCCACACTGAAGCTCTTTCCACACTCCAAGCATTTGTAGGGTTTCTCCCCTGTATGGGTTCTTCGATGGATTGAAAGGTGTGTGCTCTGAGAGAACTTCTTCCCACACTCCGAGCACTGATGTGGTTTCTCTCCCGTGTGAACTCTTTGATGCAGCTTAAGGCAGAATTTGAGACGGAATCTCCTTCCACATTGTAAGCACTCAAATGGTTTCTCCCCTGTGTGGATTCGCTGATGTACTGTAAGCAACGAGGGGAGACTGAAACATTTTCCACATTCCAAACAAGTATGTGGGTTCTCTATCCCTGTATGGAGTTTTTGATGAGTCCTCAGGTTTGAGCTCTGACGAAAGGATTTTCCACACTCCAAGCATTTATAGGGTCTCTCCCCTGTATGGCTTCTCTTGTGCACAGAAAGTTTTCCACTCTCTCTGAAACTTTTTCCACACTCCAAGCATTTATAGGGTTTCTTTCCTGTGTGGATACTCTGGTGCACAATCAAGTTAGTGCTCTGAATGAAGCTCTGTCCACACTCCATGCATTTATATGGTTTCTCCCCTGTATGGGTTTTTTCATGATAACGAAGACTTGGGATCCAACTGAAACACTTTCCACACTCAGTGCATTTATAGGGTTTTTCCCGTGCATGGTGCATGGTTTTTCTCCTGCAGGGTTTCTCCCTTGTGTGGAGTCTTTGATGCACAGTGAGATATGAACTTCTACTGAAGCTCTTTCCACACTCCAAGCATTTGGAGGGTTTCTGCCCTGTGTGGGTTCTCTGATGTATTTTAAGTTTTGATTGACAAGTGAAGGTCTTTGCACACTGAGGACACTTTTCCTTCTTTCCATTTACTTTTTGGGTATCACCTGGGATGGTGGTGGAATCACCATCCTGAGAAGCATCAGAATTATTTCTGCATTTCTCTGCCTGGTTTCCCTCCTGCTCCTTTGATCTGTCTTGATGTGCATCCTTCTTTCTTGTATGGTTCTTCTCATGAGAATTAAAATGTGTGCTTGCACTGAAACTCTCTCTCCTCTCAGAGCACTGAAATGATTTAGGATGCTCCTTCCTTCTCTTCTCTTTGGAATGTTCCTGTTCAGTTGTGATTCTATGGAGGCAAACAACAGGCTGAGTCCTCCAGGTTGGGGACAGGCTTCCCTCCTGCTTCCCTAATCCTTGCAATAGAAGTTCCTGATCAGTTGTGATTCTATGGAGACAAACAACAGGCTGAGTCCTCCAGGTTGGGGCTAGGCTTTCCCCCAGATTCCCTGATCCTTGCAATAGATGCGCATTCCTTTTCTTCTCCTTGGGATGTTCCTGTTCAGTTGTGATTCTATGGAGACAAACAACAGGCTGAGTCCTCCAGGTTGGGGACAGGCTTCCCCCCAGATTCCCTGATCCTTGCAATAGATGCTCATTCCTTTTCTTCTCCTTGGGATGTTCCTGATCAGTTGTGATTCTATGGAGACAAACAGGCTGAGTCCTCCAGGGTGGTGCTGGGCTTACCTCCTGCTTCTGTAACCCTTGCAAAAGATGCTCATTCCTTCTTTTCTGTTTGGGATGTTTATGATCAGTTGTGATTCTATGGAGACAAACAACAGGTTGAGTCCTCCAGGTTGGGACTACTCTTCCCTCATGCCTTCCTGATCTTCCTTGGTCTCTAAAAGTCATGGCCTCTATGTCAGGCATAGTGGTTTCGGTTGACACACCATGTATTTCCCTCTGATCTTCATTGCTTTGCCCATTGCTTTCTGAAACAGAGGGAAAATCTTGATTAATAGGGCAACCAAAAAGTGGAATGTTATAGTTCACACTCAGAAGACAATCAGAAGATTCAGTCGCAATGTCCCCCAGCAGAGGAATTCAGCCCTACTCTAGGAGTGACTCCCAATTAGCTGTTCTCAATTAGTCCGACTGTCAATGAAATGTGTGGCTTCTCAGCCTGTAGTAACATACTAAGTTTTGCAGGGATCCTCCCCACAGTGTGCAAGAGACCTCCTCCCCTCTGAGCCATTCCAGGAGGGGGAACCATCCTGGAATGCCTCAGTTCAAGGGATCTCATCCCTTGCTGAGCCATTCCAGGCCCAGGATGTCTGAGTCAGAATGCTTCCCACTTGTGCACCTTTCATCTAGGGTCCTCTATGAGAACAATCCTAACCATGTCTACTCAGAAGTAAGCCCCATTGTGTTCAGTGGGTCTTACTCTCAGGAACGTATCTTTAGGATTGCAGTCTATGTGGCTGCCTCTGCAGCCTATTTAGCTTTCAATTGTTTGTTGATGTTAAAGTTGTTAGGTAGCTCTTGTGTGAATGCCAGAGAGGGCTTCCTGGATTTAAGCCTGCCAGTTGATAGATGAGTAAGATCAGCGTGCACAGGAAGGAGTGGGTTGCTCATCATTTTGTTGTACTCCTTCACTAAGGCATCCTGCCTTCGTAGAGCTGGTGGTGCGATGCGGCTCAAAACATGGAGCCAGCAAACAGTAGATTTTTTTAGTATGTTGTTCCTAACTAATTCTAATATTAAACTAATATTGAAATCTAACTAATACTGGATTAGAATTAGAATATTAGACTCTAACTAATCTTAGATATCTAATTCCTAATAAATTGGTTTAGTTGAAAATTGTAACTAATTAGTTTCAATAAATCCCAACCAATTTAGGATTTATGCTAACTCACCTGGCATGTCTTCTTGTTTTAGTGTGGGGAGGTCAGCACATACCTGTGTAGTGACTTAACCCCCACCCAAGAAGTGCCTTGGGGCACTTTTGTGGCACCCCCAGGTCATCACAGGACTTATCCTGGGGCTTATGCTTGCCCATGTGGAGCTTAGGATTGTTAGAGATATTTTGAGGGGTTACCTATCCTTTGGATCATTGCATCTGACAGGTTGTTCTTCCAAGAAGAGAGACACAGCTGTAGATTGAGTTGCATCATCTTTTCTTTATATATATAAATAATATATATAATAATATTATATATATATTATTGTCAGCACAGCACAGGACACAATAAGGCCCTTCATACAATTTGGAAACCAATTCTCTCTCACTATTCTTAAGCCATCCTATATATATTGTAGTACCCTAAAACATGCATCTATTCCTGGTCCCTCATTGGCTCTCAGCTCATGACCACCTGAGCTCATGATCAGTCCATGGTTCGTGCTCATGGCTTATTCTGGTGGTCATGACCATGCTCATGCTCAGCCTATAACCATGCTCATGGGCATCTTTTGACTGACCATCCGGGTTGACTGACCACATCCGGATTTGACTGACCACATCCTGTTGATATCTGGTCATCTTAAACTTTCTATTCTTGTTCCTTTAACCCATATGAATACTTCATTGTTTAACATAATCCCTGGCTTTCCTCCCACCATCTCTTTAGATGCCAAAAAGTCAACATGACATGTGGTAGTGCTTTCCTTGCTATAAGCTTTTCCTTGTTGTAGCTTTCATTGCCACACATGCAGTTTTGCTAACCAGGATTTCAACTTCCAGCCTCAGTTATGGAAATTCACATTTTTCTCCATCAGGATTGCAGGCTTAGATTATTAATATAAAATCAGTACATAATTAGAATTTTTGGTTTTGCTTTTGCTTTTGCTACATTGTTAGCAATATTCCATAGTTTTCTTTTTCATAAATAAAATAAAAATATTATTTAAAAAAGAGAGAGGACTGGCAAGGAAGGAAGAACGTAGTTGACAGTGGAAGCAGCCGCATTTTTTGCACCATGGAAAGAGTTTCTGGGTCAGAGGTGCGGAGGGGTCCAAGTCAGGTATTGCTGGAGAAGGACTGGGTGAACATCGGGCTGACAAAGGAGGTGCAGGAGCCTTAAGAGGAAACAGGTTTAGCCCCACAGACTAGCTGGATTCTTGCTCTGATTATGTCAATGGTGGGGACAGTTTGAAGTCTGAAGAAAAGAAACACAACCTTCAAAGGACACAGTTCACAACACAGCCAAGTGGGTACCTGCTAACCCTTCCTTGGAGTCCAGGGCAAGGGGAGTTTTCCCTTCTTCTAGGCAGGAGACAAGCTCAGGTTTGGGAAATTCTGTAGAAGAAACAAAGAGAATAGTTATTTCTGACTACAACTTATCTGGGCATCTCACAGTTTTCATCCTCCTGCAGGACATTTTCAAGGTCAATTCAAGATCCTGGATATCACTTTTCAAGCCCTCCAGAGGGTGAGACGAGGTGTGCCAGAGACTGCTGCTTGCGCCAGATGACACAGTGCACCAACTGCTGTCAAAATGTCCTCTCCGATTCTCCCCTCTCTGAAATCCTCCCCCCCCCCCAAAAAAAAAAACAACTTCCGTCACCTGTCACCAGCCAGCTACTACTTTGGGGGATGCCGACTGGACCAAGAAGGGAGTGCATCTTGGCAATACTGGTGCCCACTGTCTATGGAAGCTCCACCCCAGGCCAGACCATCCCTGCAGCTTTTCAAGATCTGAGGAGTCCCAGAAGACATCATCAAGAAACCCACACAAAAATCCAACTAGAAAGGGGTAAAATGGGGCACAACACATTTTCCTCCCTATATTTTACTTTGAATAATCCCTAACTAAGGGATGCTCTGCCCCAATGCTTGGTGCTTGGTGCACTGGGGGGATGTTTTTCGGAGGGAGGGGTTGCACTGGGAGGATGCTTGTTGCGCATGGGGAGATGATGCACGTGGGGGTTGTGTGCATTGGGGATGATGAGCATGGGATGTTGATGCACAAGAGGGGTTGGTGCGCAAGGGGGTTAGTGCGCATGGGGGTCGGTGTGCATGGAGGGATAATGCACACAGGAGGGATGAACATGAAGGATGTTGCACATGGGGGATTTTTCACATGTGGGGTTGTTGTGCATTGGGGATTGATGAGCATGGGGGGGTTGATGCGCAGTAGGAGGATTGTGTATGGGGGAATTTTACTCCTGCAACCCGAGTATGTTTTGCTAGTCTTTATATATATATAACTGAAAAGTTACTCACTGAATTACTGACTGACTCAACTACGACCACCCAAAACTGCTAGGCCTAGAAGTGTGAAATTTGGGGAAGGTGTTCCTTCTGTGGTGGAGGCCTCCTGAGGGACATTCTGCCCCAACCCCCGGAACTAGAAGTATGAAATTTGGGGAGGGTGTTCTTTCTGTGACATCAACACCCACCAAGAACCGATGTGGAGAAATTTAACTCTTAAGAGGGTCAAAAGGGATACAACATGTTTTTGTCCTATACTTAACATTGAAGACTGACTGATCAACATCCAGCTGAAGCACTGGGAGGGATTGTGCACAAGGGGTGATGTGTGTGTGGGGCTATGGTAGCTATGTGGGGATGGTGCGCAGGGGGGGTTGTTTTATGGAGGTGTTGTGCATGGGGGATGATGCAGATGGTGTGCATGGGGGGACTGTGTGCATGGGGCATGTGTATGGGGGAATTGCGCCGGGGGGTTGTTGTACATGGTGGGACAATGCACGTGGTGGGATGTTGCACAGTGGAGGATGGCGTACGGAGGAATTCAATGCCCAGCCAAAACTACTGGACCTTGAAGCGTGAAATTTGAGGAGGGTGTTCCTTCCATGATGGAAGAACCAGTTTTTGGAAATTCTAATTGGAAGGGAGTGAAAAGGGGTGCAGCGTGTTTACCTCCCTATGGTTTCCATTGAAGAATTCCTGACTGATCAGTGCCCTGCCCCAACCCCCGGGCCTAGAAGCATGAAATTTGGGTAGGGTGTTCCTTATGTGACAATAGCAACAACCAAGAACAGATATTGAGAAATTTAACCCTTAAGGGCTGAAAAGGGATGCATCGTGTTTTTGTCCTATACTTAACATGGAAGACTGAACAACACCTAGCACCAAATCCTGCACTGACCTGGAAGCGGGGCCCATGATTGTGGAGAGATGTGAGGGGATGAGGGGATGATGCACATGGGGGAATGATGTGCCCCAAGGGATGTTGATGTGCTGGGTAAATGCGCGTTGGGGGGTTGATGCGCTGGCTGGGTGGATGCATGTATGAGGGAGGTTGATACGCATGGGAGGTTGATGCGCATGGGGGGCTAATGTGCATGGGGTGTCATTACTAATGCGCGTGGAATGCATTTAGTTCCGCAACACGGCCACATTTTTCTAGTAGGATAATATAATAGTATAATAACTAATGTACGTTTTAGCATGTACAACAAAAACCCCAGACTCACCCAGAGAAGCCACATTCTCTTGAGTCTCCAGCATCACTTCTGCATCCAGGGCCTTCTGGGCTGGATCCAGCAGAGCCAACTCCTCCATGTTGAGGCACACGACAACCTCCTCCAAGGACACGAGGCCCTAAGTGAAGAGATATGTGCTTCCTCAGGTCATGGAGCCCAGAGGAACAGAGAGGAATTTATCAGGGGAAGAAAGCTTCTTTTGGGCCCCATCCCTTCTCCCCTGAAATGAAAATTTGGCTCACAAGTGCTCTTTCTTGGCTCCCTTTCTGACCCTGAGCCAGATTCTGCTGAGATGTCTCCTGCACATAGCATAACCCTGGCAAGGAGATTAAAGGGACTCAGGGTCTTCAGAGAGGGTACCTCTGACACCAGGCACACCAGAAGCTGCAGAGAAGGAAGAGCCTCCATCCAGCCCCACAACAGAGAAGGAGGCCCCTTTCTTCTCTGTTCCCTGAAGGCTTCCCTGCTCACCTGCCCCTTACCTGATCAGACTTTGCTACAGCAGCTCCTTCTCCAGCTTGTGGAGGAGACGACCCAGAACATGATGAGGAAGTCACTCCACTGCCTGTGGAGAAGACAGAAGGAAAAGACATAATCCTCCCAATTCTGGGAATAAGTAGCTTTATGGTATGTGTTGTTCTGCTGCTTCCAGGCTCCGGTTTGGATCTTCTGCCCCTCAACAGAGTCCCAGGAGACAACAGGATGTTCTTCTTCAGGCAGCCCATCATTCCTGCTCAGAAACTGCTTTCACAGATGTGAACGAGCCCCACAACCTCATCTCAACTTATGGGCAGGATAGGACAACGGAATGTCCCTGGATGGGAGGAATGACTACAGAAAGCAGCCCCCATACCTCAGACCTGCATGAGAAAGCAGGTCAGTCTAACGTCTGTTCCAGGTTAGATGGTGGAAAGTCTCATTGAATATAAAATTATAAAACACATAGATGAGCATGCCTTGCTCAGGGAGAGTCAGCCTGGGTTCTGTAAAGGGAAGTCTTGCCTCACAGACATTTTGGAATGCTTTGAAAAGGTTAACAAGGATGTGGATGCGGGAGAACCTGTGAACATCATAGATCTGGACTTTCAGAAGGCTTTTGATATGGTCATAGGATCATAGGATCATAGAATCCTAGAGTTGGAAGGGACCTAGTAGGTCATCTAGTCCAACCCCCTGCCTGCAGCAGGAATTCCCCCTAGAGCATCTCCAACAGGTGCTCATCGAGCCTCTGCTTGAAGATCCCCAGTGAGGGAGAGTCCACCACCTCCCTTGGCAATCTGTTCCATTGCCGAACCGCCCTCACCGTCAGGAATTTTTTCCGGATTTCCAGCCGGAATCTCCTTTCTTGCAGTCCCTCACCAAAGACTCATCAGGAAACTCCACAGTATGGGAATTAGAGGGCAGGTCCACTCTTGGATCTGGAACTGGTTGAGGGCAAGACACAGAGGGTAGGTATCAATGAGAAATTTTCACATTGGAGAGAGGTGAAAAGAGGGGTGCCCCAGAGGTCTGTCCTGGGACTGGTGCTTTTTAACCTGTTCATAAATGACCTAGAAAAGAGGGTTAAGCAGTGAGGTAGCCAAGTTCATAGATGACACCGAACTATTCTGAGTGGTGAAGGCCTGAAGAGCTCAAGAGGAACCTCTCTGTTGTGGAACAATGGGCAACAAAATGGCGGATGTGTTTTGATGTAAGTAAATATAAAGTTATGCATATTGGGGCAAATAATCCTCACTTTACATATAGATTAAAGGGTCCTGAGCTATCTGTGACAGACCAGGAGAGAGATCTAGACGTACTGGTGGAGAGTTCAATGAAAGTGTTGCCCCAATGTGCGGCGGTGTTGAAGAAATTATGCCATTGTACAAATTGATGGTGAGGCCACATTTGGAGTCCTGTGTCCAGTTCTTGACACCACATCTCAAATATAATATAGAGGAAATGGAGAAGGTTCAGAGGAGAGCAACCAAAATGATTGATGGTCTAGGACACCTTCCGTATGAGGAAAAGCTACAATGTCTACAGTGTCTGAAATGCTTCAGTCTAGAAAAAAAGTGCTTGAGGAGAGACTTGATTGAGAAATACAAAATTATGCAAGGGGTGGATAGAGAGATGCTCTTTTCCCTTTCACATTACACCAGAACTAGGGGACATCCACTCAGAATGAATGTTTGGAGGATTAGGACTAACAAGAGAAAATATTTCTCTACCCAGCGTGTAGTTGGTCTGTGGAACTCCCTGCCACAGGATGTGATGGCAGCTAGCCTCAATGCCTTTAAGAAGGGTTACAAATTCCTAGTGGAAAGGACCATCATAGGTTACAAGCCATGAGGGGTGGGTAGAGGAGGACAACCTCAAAATGCCAGATGCAGGGGGGCACCTGGATGCAGGTGTCATATGTGCTCCCAGAGGCATCTGGTGGGCCTCTGTGTGATGCAGGAAGCTGGACTACATGGACCTTTGGCCTGATCCAGTGGAGGCTGTTCTTATGAGAAAGGGGCCAAATTGCAGCTTTGTCCTCTTACCCCATATCTGGGCATTCTGAGATGCCTCCAACAGGTGCCCCCCAAATTCCATCCCCGGACTGGGCTCCAGCGAAGCCTCCTCTGCCTCCCGGGAATCAGGTCCAGTTTCTACCACCTGCACCTCCTGCAAGAGACAAAAGTCAAGAACTAGGGGCTCATTTGTTCATAGCTGCCTCTGAAGGCAGAACTAGAATCAATGGGTACAAACTGCAAGAGAGGAGATTCCACTTGGATATTAGGAAAAAATCCTGATGGTTTGGGCGGTTCGGCAGTGGAAGAGATTGCCAAGGGAGGTGGTGGACTCTCCCTCACTGGGGATCTTCAAGCAGAGGCTCAACGAGCATTTCCTGCTGCAGGCAGGGGTTTGGACTAGATGACCTACTAGGTCCCTTCCAACTCTAGGATTCTATGATCCTAGGGAGGGAGTGGTGAAAGAGGCTGGCACAGGGGCTGGAAAGAGACAAGGGGATAGACCCTCTGGGATGGTCCTCCCATGAAAGCCCCACAAGTATCATGGAGCCACATTTCCCCTTACCTGACAGTCCTTTGCCTGGGTCCTGAGGAGACCTTCTGCTGGGGCCACTGCCTGGGCACTGCTCTCTGACCTGCCATCGTGCTCCCCGCGCTCCATCTCTGGGGGCAGGAGGAGCCTCTCCAGGGCCAGCAGGTCAAAGATCTGGGTCTTAGTGCTCTTAGTGCTCTTTCCCAGCTGGAGTGACTGGCAGAAAAGATGGTAGAATAGGATGTACTCAGGAATCTCAGGCAGTCACGTTCAGGGAAGCAAAGACAAAGTCTGGAGCAGTCTGTAAGAAGATCCTGCCAAGGAAACAAAGACAGGCACTTGAGGAGCCAGAAGCAGAATACAATACAGCCCAAGGGGGGGGGGGAGGCATCTGGTGGTTCCAGAAAGTCTTTGCCTGCTGGGGGGGGGGGAGGAGGAGATACACACTTACCACAAAATGCTCCAGAGTACAGAGTCCTATTTTACTCACTGTCTTTGCTGTAACGCCATTCACCGGGAAATGAGCTGCATGTGTCAGTTCAGCTTCTGATGCAGACACGTCCGCAGAGAAGCACCAGCTCAAAGCAGGTTGCCAACCCCAAAGGCAGCCTCAGTTTCTATGCAGAGGAAGCAGCTCTGAGCAGCGGCCATGAGCCAGCAGCACAAAGTAGGTCACCAACCACAAGGGCAGCCTGATCTCCTCCTTTCACTGCTTTCACTGGCAGAGCAGCCACTCTGAGCAACCAAAGAGGATGCTCTGCGCCTCCCCTTCAGGGAGTGAAAAGGAAATGTAGGTTATTCCCTTCTACCTGCAGTTGAATGAGGAAGTTGATGGTGCAGCATTTTTTTTCCAGGAAGGGTTTATTTAAAAATAGCTCTACAATCTTCCTCTGGCGAGGGCTGCAAGCAAGAGAAAAAGTGCAGAAGTCAGTGTCCCAAACAATAGCGCTCAGATCATATACAGTCCAGCTACACCTTACGCTTTACATGTGCACTTTGGACAAAAAATCTGGGCCAAATAAAGTCAGGTTCTACACTTCCGTCCAATCAGAATTACAGGAGAGTAGACTGCCTCCCTGACAGTCCAGGGAGGGTTAACCCTGGGTGGGTTGAAATATTCAACAGACAATCCTGCATATCATACCCAGGCAAGCGAAGCCCCAGAATTGGTCAGATTTTCTTTTTTCCTAATGGAAGTTATGCTTATAATTTTACAAGGTCTTCTGACTTTTTTTCTTTTCCATAAATGTTTAAAAATCCAAAATCATCAATGCTTTGAAACTGATATTTTTCCTGTCAAATCAAATTTTACCAATTGCACCCTGGTGGGCGGAAAGCCAGAACTGGATTTAATAGGAGTTATGCTTATAATGTGGCAAGATCTTGTGGCTTTAGGTCAACGTGGGGCCCATCTGCTGATGTGCACTGAGTTGCATCTGTGGGAAGAGAGGAAAACAGCATTTCTAAGAACAAAAGGTGTACTTTGCATCCATTTGCTAATAAGCTTTGTAACATCTTTGTAAACAGAATATGAAAGCACAGTTGTGTGTGAGAGGAAGGACAACTGGTAGCCGAAAGCACAGGAAGGGAATGCTATTCTTGGTCCTGATATCTGAGGCATATCTCTAGATTTCCTGAATAGAGTTGTGTGTGAAAGGATTAGAGGAATAGGAATTTCCTGGATAGAAATTTCCCAATTTCACCAGCAATTTGTAAAAATAGTATATGAAAGGCTAGGTGTTTGTAACAGGAGGGACAAGCAATTTTATGAAGCCCTGACTATTTTATTTCCTCTCCTCCATTTTTGTATAGAAAGCATCAAGAGGCATCATAAATGTTTCTTTTCAAAAACATTCATCTGCTGTCAGCACGTGCTTTCTTATTTCGCTATATATTCTGCAGCGCCTTGTAAGGACCAGCAGCAACGGTTCTCCTGTGGTCCTGTGCTGTGGTCTTCTGAAGCCTTTCTGCTACTTCTCTGCAGTCCAGGATTATAAAAAGTGAGTATGTACATTCTGCTCAGATGTATGTATGTAATGAATGTACATACATTCATGTATGTACACATTCTGTTGTGTACATGTTTGATGTATGCTCAGGATGTATGTGCACGTTCTGCTCAGGATGTACACATTCTGAATGTACACAGTCTGCTCTGTGCATTCAGCTGTACATTCCGAATGTACACAGTCTGCTCTATAATGTATGTACATTCTGCTCAGGATGTACGTGCACATTCTGCTCAAGATGTACACGGTCTGCTCTGTACATACATGTACATTCTGCTCAGGAGGTATGTGCACATTCTGCTCAGGATGTACACAGTCTGCTCTGTACATGTATGTACATCCTGCTCAGGATGTATGTGCACATTCTGCTCAGGATGTACAAATTCTGAATGTGCACAGTGCTGTTCATTCTGCTGTACATTCCGAATGTACACAGTCTGCTCTGTACATGTATGTACATTCTGCTCAGGATGTATGTACACATTCTGCTCAGGATGTACACATTCTGAATGTACACAGTCTGCTGTGTACATGTATGTACATTCTGCTCAGGATGTATATGCACCTTCTGCACAGGATGTACACATTCTGAATGTACAGTCTGCTCTGTACATGTATGTACATTCTGCTCAGGATGTATCTGCACATTCTGCTCAGGATGTATGTGCACATTCTGAATGTGCACAGTGCTCTGTTCATTCTGCCGTACATTCTGAATGTACACAGTCTGCTCTGTACATGTATGTACACTCTGCTCAGGATGTATGTGCACATTCTCCTCAGGATGTACACATTCTGAATGTGCACAGTGCTCTGTTCATTCTGCTGTACATTCCGAATGTACACAGTCTGCTCTGTACATGTATGTGCATTCTGCTCAGGATGTATGTGCACATTCTGAATGCGCACAGTGGTCTGTTCATTCTGCTGAACATTCTTAATGTACACAGTCTGCTGTGTACATGTATGTACATTCTGCTCAGGATGTATGTACACACTCTGCTCAGGATGTACACATTCTGAATGTGCACAGTCTGCTATGTTCATTCTGCTGTACATTCTGAATGTACACAGTCTGCTCTGTACATGTATGTACATTCTGTTCAGATGTATGTATGTAATGAATGAACATTCTGCTGTGTACATGTATGAATGTACACATTCTGCTGTACATGTATGTACATTATGCTCAGGATGTGTGCCTTTCTGGAAGAAGGATGTGTGCCTTTCTGGAAAATGTATGCTATGTATGTTTTTTGGTAGGAAACTTATAATTGTTTTTATGCATATTTTATATTTTATTATCCAGCTTTCACAACTGCAAGTGATGCCTGAAAGACGGTTCTCCTCTTTGGAGGCAGCTCGCATGATTCATGATCTGTCATCAGAGGAGGACCTGTCATCTATGTTCCTTCAGACAGTGACAGTGAATGGGATGAGGACCCAGAGGAACAGATTCCTGATTGTGAAGCAGAACTAGCAGTGGAGGGACCATCAGTGGAACCTGCAGCCCAAGGGAGTGGAACTGTCTTCCATTCAAAAGATAAGAAAGAGAGATGTTATTCTCTGCCTGTCAGACATCCACAAGGAAGAGCAAGCCAAGTGAATGTCATAAGACAGAAGGCTGGTCTCAGCATCTTTGCAAAAAGAAATGTAGATACTATTGTGTCCACATTTCAGTTGTTTTTCAGGAAGCCTTTGATTGACTTGATACGTAAGTGGTCCAATAAGGAAGGGTTAGCTACATTTCGAAAAGAATGGAAACAGATAACTTCAGAGGAAATGTACAAGTACATTGGGGTGCAGATTTTGATAGGTGCATACAAAAGTGAGGGCTTGCATGAGTTATGGAGCATTGAGCATGGTCGTCCAATGTTCAGTAAAGCCATGACCAGAAATAGATTCAAAGACATAACAAGGGTTCTAAGATTTGATGCTGCTGCTTCTAGGAGCATTAGTCGCTCAGATGATAAATTGCAGCCCATTAGAGAATGCTTTGAAATGTGGGCAGCAACTCTTTCTGAGTGCTTCATTCCAGGATTTTATATGGTTATTGACGAGCAACTGGTTACCTTTCGTGGGAAATGCCCCTTCAAACAGAACATACCTTCGAAACCTGGGAAATATGGGATTAAAATTTGGTCATTGTGCGACAGCGCAACATCATACGTGTACAATATGCAGGTGTACACAGGAAAACTTCCAGGAAAACAAAGGGAAGTACGTCTGGGGGAGCGTGTAGTAATGGATTTGTCTGAGGGAATATTTCATTCTGGGAGGAATCTAACTTTTGACAACTTTTTCACAAGCCTGGATTTAGCCAGGAAATTGCTGGGGGGGGGGGGGGGGAATTACAGTTCTTCGGACTATTAGGAAAACCAGGCCAGAACTGCCCTTGGAATTTGTTGCCCCCCCAAAAAGAGAGGTGTACTCTACACTGTTTGGCTTCCAGGAAGATGCAATGATTGCATCATACTGCCCCCAAAAACACAAAGTTGTCACCCTTTTGAGCACAATGCACACACAGGGTACTGTTCAAACAGATAAGGCAAAAAAACCAGACATGATTCTGGATTATAATTCTACGAAGGGAGGGGTCGACTTGGCAGACAAAATGGTACGGAATTATTCTACAAAACGGATGACGAGACGCTGGCCAATGGTTGTGTTTTATAATATGATTGATGTCAGTGCTTTGAATGCTTTTGTGATCTGGATGACACGAGATCCAGGGTGGAATGCAGGCAAAGTGCACAAGAGGAAGAATTTCCTAGCAGCCCTTGGCAAAGAGCTTATTAGCTTGTCTGGAGAACCTTCCAATCCTGGAGTGTGTGTGCCTGCAGCTGCCCTTGCTCAAAACTCAGGAAAAGAATAAGAAAGAGAGGGCAATGCTACGCATGCTCTTCGAAGGAAGACAGGAGAAGTGAGAAAATATGTGGTGCGTGCAAGAAATTTATCTGCCTAAGACATCAAATGCTGTTCTGTCCTAACTGTGTACATGTGATGTAATGTGCAATCTGTCAAGAGCATCAAAAAGTGTTCTGTGGTGATTGTGTTCATGTGAAGAAATATGTAAAAACTGTGCACTGTCAACTATAAACTTTATGTCAGATGTATGGCTAATCACTGTTTTGCAAAGTGTAATAAATCAAAATTCTTTGTTCCACAACACTTCCTAATAAAAAACAGTTATAATGAAACTTGGAGCAACATTTATTCATTATATGTGCCAAACCACAGTATTCAGAAGTATTCTGGGAATTCGCCCAAACAGACACAGGTGATAGTGAAAAACCTGGGCATCCTAGGGTTAGAGTCTACCTGATATCCCCTTACTTTCCAACATCTCTGGGTCAGGAAAGGCTGATTCCTGGAATGCTGAGAAACAGGAATGTTGGGATGCTCCTTTTCTCAGCCATGAAAGCAGCACCGAGAGGCCCAAACTTTGGAAATGCCTCCAATTACTTCTCTAAAAAGAAATGGCTTAAAAAGGAGTATTACAGCTTCACTTACAAATCAGGACTTTAAAAGAAGGTTTCAAACTTCTACATCACTGAGCCAACAGGAGCCCTTTTTTGCAAAAGCAATAAAGTGGACTTTTGGACATTGACATCCCCCCACTTCACCAAGTCTAGGTTCTTACCTCCCTCCCTCACCTCCCCCCCCCCCCCCCACAGTGGTGCAGATGTGCCTTATGGAACTTTTGTGACACATCACCCCCCCCCCCCCGCCCCAGTCAGCAAAGGATTTTATGCCGGGGCTTAGGCCAGTCTAACTGGACGTTAGGATTGCAGACGAAGGCGGCAATCCTAAAGATACTTTCCTGGGGGTAAGACTCATTGAGCACAATGGGGCTTACTTTTGAGTAGACATGTTTAGGACTGTGGTCATGGTGTTTGAATGGAGCACCTGAAGTTAACCTGAGTGTTTTGATTTTGTCCCATATTTTTCTGGGGGAGCCATGTTGGGAGTGTGTTCTGGACTAGGACATTCAAGGCTGCTGATGCTGGGAGGGGTGTTGATTTTTTTTGGGGGGGGGGGAGTGAGAAAACTATGTGGCCGAAACTCTGGAGGAGACTTGAGGAGGGGACTTTCCAGCTGTGCTGCATCCCTGCCTGTCCCTGGTGGAGGAGAGGCTCCCTGCAGGACCCAGTGCTTTCCCCCTCTAGCTACTCCACTGCAATGGGAACCTGGGGGTCCTGATCCTGCCCAGCCTCTTACCTGCAGCCCTCCTGGCCATGCAAAGGAAGGGGAGGAGTGAGGGGGAGGCGATGCAGAGATCTGGCCAGCCCCTTCCTTCCCTTCCTTTCTGCAGCTGGAGGAGGAAAGCAGTGCCTGCACCCTGAAGGCTACACGTGTCATCCTGCACGTGGGAGGCAGCTCAGCTTCCCTGCCTGGCACCTCCTCCTCCAGCTGGGCATTTTCAGAGAAGGCAGAAGTGCACCTTGCCTCCCCCCCAAGAACCTCAGGGTCCAACACTATTCCTGTCTACTCAGAAGTAAGCCCCATTCTAGTTAAAGGGGCACTCTCAGGATAGTGTAGGTGGTATTGCAGTCTCAGTTTCTTTTCTAGAGAGAGATCCGATCCTTCTTCATGGAGGAGCTTCACCCAGAAAGTGCTGGTCCACCTTTTTCATCTCCTGGCATCATGAGAGGCTTGAGATGCAGGAGGCGGCATGGAGGCTGGAGGGGGATGCTGGGAGGGTGACAATGTGTGTGTGACAGATTCTGAGGCATGGAAGATCTGCCCCCAGGATCAGACCCAGAGCCCAGCTGGCCCAGCTGCCTGCATCTCAAAATGTCCTGCTACAGATATACAGGGCACCTGCACCCCATGGCCACAGCCCTGCAATTGGCTGCCTGAAACCAGAGGGTGTCTCCCATCCTCTCAATTTGGGTCCCATAACAGCCAGTTTTCCTGGAATCAGAACATCTCAAGCTGGCCAGGGGGACACTGTTTGTGTCTGTGTGTCACACTCTGGTTTTAAAGGGACTGTGTGGGGTTTGAATAGGGTTGCCAAATGGACAATCATTGAATGAATAGAGTTGCCAAATGGATAATCCCCCCAACAATGGACAATCCCGATTTTGGGGGGTTGTGTTCACATACTGGTAAATGGGCAGAGGGTCCTGTTCCGGTTTTGTGGAAGAGAATTATGGCAACCCTAGATTTGAACCCCGGCACAAACTGACTCTGGTTCCCATCAGGACCTGTAGGCCAGGAGAACACCATCCACATGATTGTGGGGTGGAGAGAATGTGTGCCATGCACCGTCTACTAAGACCAAGCATTGTATACTGTCCCATCAGCCCAGCGTTCTTCATAATGAAGACCTTCTCTGCACAGGAACTCATCCCTCCAATCTCTTACTGTCTATCACTGACCAAGAAACTCCCCTCCTTCCTCCTTCCTCCTGGTCAAAGGCTGGCTACAGTTGTGGTTCTCTGGGTGGGAAGTGCAAAACAAGGTGAACCCAAAATGAGAACCCCATTCTGGACATGTCAGGTGATCAGGGGCCAGGACTGGATAGAACAACGTAGGGGAGCAGCCTAGATGTACATGTCGCTGTTGCGAGGGCGAGTCAGGGTCCACCTGTGATGATCCCAGTGATGCTGCTGATGGAGCGACACACTTCGGCTATGCTCAGAGGCCATGTTCTAACAGCTGGGGGTGAGGACCGTGATCTTAGGAGCTTTGTTTTGCTCACTGCTCATGCTTGTACTTGTAGCCTGTTTCATTTAAGCACCTGCTTCTGTGTAACCCAAGTCTTCGTTCCATGAAAACTCAGGAAACCACAGTCTGTGCTGACGAGGAGGAGTAGGTCCATTGCAATCCCATCCCAGCCCTCTTGGCTCTTAGCGGCATCTTGGGGGCAGAAGTCTGGAGACACTGAGAGATGGCAAGGCAGGGGTGTGCCCACTGACACCCCTCCTCAAGCTGGAGCGCTGTGGGTAAAGGGGAGGTTCCTGACTATATTGCATGACTTATAGAAGTCATAATTATGACTTTTATGTTATGAGTCAGTACAAGGCCTGAAATGGTATCTGGTGTAAACATGCTGAGGGAGAGGATTGGACATCCAGCACTCCTTGTCCCTGTTGTCCCTTCTTTCTACCTCAGAAGAAGTATGTTTTTACCTCTGGAGATGTGAAGGAGCCCTTGGAGGCCCCATTG
Organism: Cryptoblepharus egeriae; assembly: GCA_030015325.1. Lineage (NCBI taxonomy): Eukaryota > Metazoa > Chordata > Lepidosauria > Squamata > Scincidae > Cryptoblepharus > Cryptoblepharus egeriae. The sequence goes on from JAREYC010000002.1 coordinate 3,325,601, forward strand.
TGGAGTTGAGGCCTTGTAATCTGGACCGTAAAGGAACTGTGAAACTGTTACTTGGACTGTAATTGGGACTGAGATATTGGACTCTATGTGTATAAGACCTTTCGACTGGAAACCTGGATCCTTTTATGTTTTAAGCTTGGAAATACAACTGCTTGTTGCAACGACCTGCAGTCTCTCTCTCTCTCTCTCTTACTGATACTGGTACACAATTACTTGGATGGCCTCTCTGCTGCATACTGGGTTTGATTTCCTCAGACCTGCTCTGCTACTGACCCATCACTATCGTGGACAGCTGTGCCCGGTATTACCCACAACTAGGTTCCTTCTGCTTGCAGGGCTTGTGCTTTGGCATCTATAAACCAAAACAATCACACAGAGCTATTTATAACTATTATATGTCTATTTATAACTATTGAATAGTTATGAGCATCACTATGAAAGTCTTGTTAATCCAATCTCTCTTCATAGGAAGCTGCCTTTGACCAAGTCAGACCCCTGAACGTTCAGCTCAGTATCGCCAACACTGGCTGCTGACTGCCTTGCTCTGGGGCTGATCCCCCCATCCTGTGGCTGGTACCAGTGCCCAAAACCTCTTCCCATAAGAACAGTAGAAGTGCTGGATCAGCCCCAAGACCCATCTAGCCCAGCTTCCTGTATCATACAGTGGCCCCCCAGATGCCTAAAGGAGCACATAAGACACCTGCAGCCAGGTAACCTCCCCTGCACATGGCATTTGGGGGTTGTCCACATCTACACACACCCTCATGACCAGTGATGGTCCTTTCCTCTAGGCCACTCCTGGGGGGTTAGGCCAATGCACAGGCATGCACCAACCTCCTCACACCACCAAGGAAAGATAGGTCAGATGTGTTAGGACAGTGCTTGTCCACCTTTTTCATCTGGCATCATGGGAGGCTTGAGATGCAGGAGGCAGCAAATTTTTTAGGCTTGCACTTTCACCAGCTCTGCCTTCCACAACTGTGGCAATGCCCAGCTCAGCAGGGAGGTCCAGCAATGACATTGCTGCTGTCAGCCCCATTGCTTCCCATTGCCTCTTCAGTGTGGTGCAGCAGCCTGCCAAGGCTCCGTAAGTAACATCTCTTTCAGAGGAATCCAAGCTCATGGCTTCCCCATCCCTTGCTCTCATAGGCATAGCTTGGAAGGAAAATGAAGGGGGGAGGTGGACAGTCCCCTGACAGCATACCTGCTCTTCTCCATCCCTTGTGTGCAGGATCTTTGGATATCTCACAGCATCCAAAGTTGCAAGAGGGAAGCAGGCCCTGGGAAAGGAGGCTCCATCCTCATTGCTGCTTCAGCACTGCCCAGCCTCCCTGAGCAGGCTGTGCAGTAACCCTGCTAACTCTAACTGGGCCAGAGGCACCCTCTCCATGGGGTGCTCCTCTTTGCACTCCATTCCCTGCTGAAGGGCCCTTTCCATTGGGTGCTCCTCTTTGATTTAGGGGGAGAGTAACTGGCCTGTCTCACCCCAGCAATGTCTGAAGTGACCTTCTGCATTTTAGATTGGGAGCCCTTTTGGGACAGGGACCCATAAGCCATTATTTTTCATTTTCTTTGTAAACCGCTTTGTGAACTTTATAGTTAAAAAGTGGTATCTATCTATCTATTTAGATACATAATCTATAGTATTTATATACAACAATATAAATGGCCAAGTAAGAGGAAGAGGCTTCCCTCTGCCTTTCTCCCTGCCATTGCCCCCTTTAACCCTTGCAGTGCCAGCCTGTCCTCCTTTTGACAGGATCTTTTCCCTGCCCCCCTTTGGCCCACTCCCCACACCCTTCTGCACCAAGTGTGCCCTCTGAGCAGCATGTCCTGTTTTTAGCCTTGTGTCCTGGAAAAAATCCTTCTCCTTTTCCTTGTGAACAGACAGCAGGGATAATTCCTTCTGGGATTCATAAAGTACACATAATACATGAGATCAGTGGCAGGGAGACCGGCTAGCTTGGGGTGGGGGAAGATGCCCCTTCTTTTCTGCCTGGTATTAACCACCAGATCTCCATCCCAGTTGGGGAGGACAGTCCTGTGCCAGAAGGGGGTCCTGAGCAGCCTGTTCTGGAAAGGTCTTGATTTGTCTCCTCCACAGGGTCCTGCTGCTCCTTGCACCCCTTGCTGCCCCTCTCTCAGCTGTGATCTCCATTTCCCAGTCCTTGGCAGTTCCCCCTCCCCCCCCAGCCATCACAGAACAGAGCCCAGGTGGACCATAGGGAAGGGGGGACACATGCAGCCCCTCCTTACACTGGCTGGCCCAGTGCTTCTCCCTCCATCACTTCCAGCCCCCACTCTGGGCACCACTTTCTTCCCTTTTGCTTATTGCTCCATTTGGCTGCGACCTTCTCCTGATGTTACTGGTGCCTGACAGTCCTCCTGCACTGCCCCACATCCCCCTTTCTTCTCATGGGTCTCTCCCTTCATCCTCTGCCTCTAAACCTCTGATCTTCCTCCTCCTTCTCTGCCTCTCTCCTTCTTTCCCTGCTCCATCTTGCTCTGCCCCCAACCCCTCGCGTTCCTTCCACCCTTGTCCAGCACCACCAGCCCTGCCAAGGGCCATAAGCCCTGCTGCCTGCCATCACCACACCTCTCTGATGCCAGTCTCTACCCCAGGCCAAGTTGTGTTGTGAGCTGAATTGCTGGAGCCCCTGAAGGATGGAGCAGCCCAGGAAGGGCAAAGTCCAAAACATGACGGAGGCGAAGTCTGGAAGGCTTCCAAATTTGTTCTGCAGAAGAGGGACAGAGAGAGCTGCGTGATGGGGAAGCAGGCAGGCTGGTCTCTGATGCCACCCTCCCCCCAAGCGGTGTTCCCACATACAGGCCAGCCGACTCCTGTCTCCCCACAGCAGAGATTTGCAACTTTTTCACCTTCAAGATGTCACTAAAACAGTTGAGAGTGAGGCGCACCAGCCGTTTTTTTAGGATATAATTTCCCGTGGAAAAAGTATTGATTGTGTTTAATGTTCAAGAACTAAACTTTAATCAATAACATTTGGATCAAAACTTTGCTTTCCTTAACTAAACACTTATTTAAATGATAGACCAGTGAGAAATCTGTGCTTGAGGGTAGAAAGTCACCACCACCACCACCATAACAATAATGAGCACACAGCAGAGGGGAAAGAAGCAACAAGAGTCTCAAAAGAAAGTGGATGGAAGAGGCTGTTTAGAGGGATGTTGTTGACTTCCACACTGACTTCCTGCAGATCAACATCCGTGACATACAAATGAGGAGGTCATGACAGGCTTCTTCCGTTTCTGCCCTTACCTGGAGCCCCGATCCTCTGCTTCTTTGCGTCTGGCATCTGATCAGAGCAAAACACACTCCCACAGCCCAGAGTCAAGGTCTCTCCTTGCATGGCTTCCTCAACCCTCTAGAACAGACCTTCTGACCTGACCCTGTCCTTCTGCCCTTACCTGAGAGAAGGGGAAAATCTTCCCCTTACCCGGTGGTAGCATGGAAGCCGCTCCAACCAAGTGGTGGATGCAACAGAGGTCTGTGAAATTGTCTGTACCAGTGTTTGTTAGGATTGCTCTGTGAGACTCTTTTCCCAGTCAAGGCACTTCTATGGGTCCTGTATAGATTCTCTGAGATAGAGTCAGGTGTGAACTCTGACTACATTTCCACATCACAAGTATTATATGGATTTTCCAGTGCAAAGTCCAATGAACCCTTGTGGTTTCTTTCATATAACAGTACTTGATGATGTAAACATTTCCCACAGTCTAAGCATTTACATTGTTAACCACCTCTATGGAATCTCTGATGCATAATTATGTGTGAGCTCCAACTGTTTTTCCCACAATCCAGATATTTATGTGGTTTCTCCCATGTGCGTTCTTGATGCACATTCAGGTTTGCATTCTTACTGAAGCGCCTCCCACATTTCAAACCATATAAATTATGGTTCCTCACCTGAGTGGGTTCTAAGATGCAGCCAGGTTCAGCTGTCTGAATTTCTTTCCACACTCCAAACATTTATATGGTTTCTCCTGTGTGGGTTCTTAGATGTGCTCTAAGAGTTGAGTTCTGACTGAAGCTCCTGTGTGGGTTTTTAGATGCAAAGTCAAGTGTGAGCTCTGACTAAAGCTTTTTCTACAATCCAAGCAAATATATGGCTTCTCCCCTGAGTGGGTTCTTCGATGTGCACTAAGGACTGAGTTCTGACTGAAGCTCTTTCCACACTGCAAGCATTTATATAGTTTCTCCCCTGTGTGGGTTCTGAGATGTGCACTAAGGTTTGAGTTCTGACTGAAGCTCTTGCCACACTCTGAGCAATTATATGGTTTTTCCCCTGTGTGGGTTCTTTTATGCTTACAAAGGCTTGCACTATCACTGAAGTTCATTCCACGCTCCAAGCATTTATATGGTTTCTCTCCTGTGTGGGTTCTTAGATGCAAAGTCAGGTTTGAGCTCTGACTGAAGCCCTTTCCACACTCCAAGCTTTTATGTGGTTTCTCCTCTGTGTGGGTTCTTAGATGAGCTATAAATTTGGATTTACTGTGGAAGGTCTTTGCACAACAAGGATATTTTCCCTTCCTCTTTTCAGTTTCTTTTTCTTGTTTAACTGGGAGGATTCTGGAGTTTCCACCATCTCGAGTTTCACAGTTATTTCCACATTTCTTGTTTCTCTTCTGCTTCTCTGATCTGTCCTGCAGCACATTTTTCTGCCTCTCGTGGCTCCTTTTATGGGAAGCAAGAGGTGAGCTTGTGTTGGTTGTTTCCACAGGACACATCTCACTGCTCCTCTTTTGGGAATGTTCCTCTTTGATCTGGATTTTATGAAGAAGAACAATGAGTTTAGTCCTCAAGAATGGGCTTGGTCTTCCCTCCTCCTCCCCTGATCCATCCTGATTTCTATAGGGCTGCTGTTCTACTTCCAGCTTGGTACTGTCTGATGACACCCCGCTTGGCTCCCTCAGATCCTCCATTGGTTTCTGGAACAGAGAGAGAAGCCTGATTAGCAGTGCAGTCAGTCACTGGATTCCCAAAAGTGCAAGTCTAGAGATTTGTACTCAGAAATAAACCCCAAAGCATTTCCTGACTCAATTCCTATATAGGAGGTACAGGATCACATCTCCTTTCAGAGACCAAGGATGCAAACGTAACCAATTTAGGCCAGTGGAGATGGTCACCAAAGATGGCTTCAAAAGAGGATTCACTCTGTAATGCGTGGGAACTATGGTTGAAAGAGAGAGGCAAACATTTTGTAACTAGCATATGATAGCAACACCCAGACAAACCACTTCAGAACCCAGCAGTTCCCACACCCAGCAAAGGCCAGAAAGCAGGTTGTGACTAGGTGGGACATGGGCCTGGATTCAGAACACCCAGATGAACACCCAGATGAAAAGGGAAGGGTGTGGATCAGAATGAATGGAGGGGATGGAAGTGGGACTGTAAGAATCAGATCAAGGTTTTAAACCCAGAGAGGCTTCCCCAGTCACTCTGATTCCAGGTACTTTAGGGGGGTCCCCGACTCTCAACAAGGAGTCATTAACAAGACAAGAGGAACTCCAGGCACCAGAATATCCCAGTTTGAATATGCAAACTGTGGTAGCTAATCCTCCCCCCCCCCCCCCGCCACGGTCCATTCCTAGGGTGATTGAATAAGCCTTCACAAACTCCAGTTACAAAACTAAAGATAAGATTTACTTGACAGAACATAAGGCAACAAACACTTTGGTGTTATAAGTTCCAAATACACAAAAACAATAAAGCTCCCTTGCTAGGCTAAGACATGGTTTCTCCCTAACCCACAACAGGTGTATCTGTCCAGAGATGAATCAGTCTGGCCTCCTGCAGCAGGTCAGAAACTTGCGTTGTCCAAAGTCCTTTCCAGCTTAGTTCAACCCATGCTGGGCATAGTGCATGAGCATAGTCCGGTAGCACATGGGGAAGCGATGATTCACCCCACACAAACCATAACTCCCATAAGAAAAAACCCCAATGCTGGTGTGTGTGCTCCCTCCCCTTTTACAGGGCTGGCTCCAGCTATGACCCATGGCCACCCAAGACCCAATAGGGGCTTAGAAGACCCTGGGTCCTGCCTGGCAACTACCAGGTAGCTCTGATCTCAGCTGTCTTCAATCATCCCAATTTACAACTATCTCAAGTGCAGGTGTTGGTAGTTTGTTTTGCAAGGCTTGGCGATAGTGCTAACTAGTCACCATCTCCAAGGCCACCAAGCTAGGCTTTGGCTGAATCCAATTGGTTTCTCAGGGTCAAGTCGGTGACTCCCTTTCCCTTCTCACTGCACTGAGAAAGCCACCATTTGGCAGTCCCAGAAGGCTCCAGCACGGCTGCTCACAGTTCAAACATGGCTGCACTTTGGTTCATGAAGACGCTCAGTCTCCTTGTCTCTTCTCAACACAACCACTGTGGAGTCCCAGGCCTCAGTTTCCATTCTCCAAGGGCTCCACACCCTGCCATTCTGGGCATTGATGTCAGTGATGAAGGGCTCCGGGACCCCTCTCTTCCAGCTTTCCAGTGTCCTTTTCAAAAAGCCACCAGCACAAAAATTAAGAGCGAAGCCAGGCGAAGATGGGCCAGGTGAAGCCTCTCCAACCCCAGGCGAAGCCTCTCTCTCCCTGCCTGCCTGGGCTTAGAGCGACAGAGTGGATCGGGCCCAGGCAGTGGCAGAGCTGGAGAGGGGGTGCAGCAGTCCCTCTGCCTGGGTCTCCATCCCCAGCTGGACTCCTGAGCAGGCTCTATTCAGAAGAGGAAAGAGGTCCCCATCCAGAGCCCTGCAGCCTCTCAGATCTTGAAGACCAGCCCTGCCAGGCTGTGGGTGTTGGAAGGGGCACTTGGGGGAAGAGATGTCCCCTCAGCACCCCTTGCAGTGCTAGTAGCCAGGATCCTCTGAGTATGGACCCTGCAGCCCCAGGAAGGACCAGGAGGGACATGCATCTCAATCCCAAGGGGGGCAGGCAGCAGAAGAAGGCATTTATCACTCTTGCAATGGGGGGCAGCAGTGGGGGGTGCTGAGGCTGTGCAACCTGTCCTGCAAGGCCATGCAACCTGTTAACCTGTCCTGCAAGGGGGCAGCAGAGAGGGGTGCTGAGGCTGTGCAACCTGTCTATGCAACCTGTTAACTTGTCCTGCAAAGGAAAGCAGTGGGGGGGGGGGGTGTGATGTGGCCATGCAAGTGTGAACCTGTGCTGCAAGGGGGCAGCAGTGGGGACAAAAGGGGGTGCAAAAGGTGTTGCAAGGGGGTGCTCCTTGCATGGGCGGGTGCCCGCTCTGCTGAGATTAACCTTCCAGGTAACTGTTGCCTGGCTCTCTCTGGCCTCATCCTGCAGCACAGCTGGGGATCAGGACCCAGGAGGGTATGCCTAGGAACTGTCCACCAGCCAGGAGGGCGACCGCAGACTCGAACCCAGATCCAGTTGGACAACAACCCTGGAGGATTTCAGGACACTCTCACTGAGCCACGCCGTTTCTCCGCCCCCGCTGGAGAGGCTTCGCTACTGCTCTTTAACCAGGTGCTGCAGAGCGCTGACTGGCTGCCCCGCCTGGATATGCAGATAAGCTCCTGAGTCCTGACCATCCAGCATCTCTCTCACAGAACCCTGCTCAGATCACACCCTACCCTCACTAATTTTCAGTGGATGGCAGCCAATGGCAGAGAGAGACAGCAGTGGGGCGGGTCCTGAGTTCACTCCCATCCACATTGCCCACTGCAAGCAGTGATAGGCAGAGTTGCCCAATCAACTCCTTTATCAGAGTTTAACCCTTGAACGGCCACAGAACTGAAGTATTGAGGTGCGGAATCCAATGCAAAAACCCGTTTTCCAATATCTCCTTCCTATCAAAATTTATGGGGGAAAAACCAAAAAAATCAGAAATAAGCATTGAGCTCAATGGAATACGAAAGTGTCTCACGTTGCGGCTTTACCCGAGTGTAGGTGAACGTGGCATAGTCCGCCAGAAAGGGCAAGATTAAAGGAATCCAAGGACACCAGAATGGGCCTGATCCAATAAATGCAGCCCCAAAATCACCCCAGAAGTTGTCCCTTTTAATTGCATCGACCCTTCGTAAATTGAAATGGAGCCATTTCATGCTATGGTGGTGAATAATTATTCATGTCTATCATTCCTATCTCTCAGCCTCACCTTAAAGGAAGGGTGGTAAAAATATGAAAATACTAATATTTTATTAAGTAATTAATACTGACAATAATTTTGTTATATAGGGTGTAGAAAAATGTATGGGCCCCTGGGTGCCAAATGAACTAAGGCCATTGCCCATATGCAGACTTCTGCAAGGTTGTGGCACTGTGCACAACCCTCTCTTGGAACTACGAAGGTCCCGTTAGGAAGTGGCAGAGCATCTTAAGATGCATCCTTCTGGGGAACCCCAGAAGAGCTCAGCTGGATCAGTCCAAGAGCTCATCTGGTCCAGCTTCCTGTGTCTAGCAGTGACCCACCAGCTGCCTTCAGGAACAGTGTCCTGTTTCCACTTCTCTGCATCTGGCATGTCAGAGATAGCAGGCATCTGTCAGTCTTGAGAGACTAGGGTATCGTGCTCGGCGCTGCATACGCTGCATGCGAAGCACAAAGGCCTTGGAGCCAAACCTCTGCACACCAAACCATGGCCAGGGCAGCAGCAGGCCTGCCTTCCTTCCCATTTACCTATGTGTCGTGGGAACCAAAGGAATCCCCCAGGCAAGAAAGATCCAAGCTTCACATGAGGAGTTCAGTGCTCAGTGGTGGGCTTGGTGTTCAGCAGGAATCAAGTCCCAGGTTTCTGTCCTCTGCCTGCGTCTCTTGGTGGGAGCACTTGGTGGGGAGCCTTTGCAGGAATGCTGCTAGTTGGGGTGGGGGCTAATTATATTTGGGAGTAATTTTTCTATATGATGATTTTGGATGTATGAGAAACTATAGGATCTACCCTCCCCAGAACCCATTAGAGTCTTGTACTCTGCCTGCAGTTGTCAAGGGGAAGTCTGTCCAAGACCCACTTGAGAAATGTTCCTTCTTTAGCACCTGGTGGTGTCAATTCTCCTGCTATTTCCTATGAAAATCCCAGTCTTGGCGGTGCAACTCCCAAGCTGGACAGAAGATGCTTCTGCTTCCCATTCCTCCCCCAGACCCCAAAAGCTGCATCCTGAGTACCACACGTGGCCCAGATCCTGAGGCAGAATCTGTGATCTTTTGATTGGGGTTGGATGGAGGTTGAAGAACTGTTGTCTTCTCAACTTTTTCATAGACTCACAGAGGTGAAAGGGAACTGCAAGATCATCCAGTCCAACCCCCTGCCAGTAGCAGGAAATAAAACCACCTACAGCATCTTGTCAAGATTGAAGTTGGGGGAAGGGGGGCAATGTGGTGGGAAGAATATAGAGGGGGAAAATTCTCAGGGACCAGCCTGATGGACCTGCCACAATTAATGTACCAGTAAGTGAAATAGGATCACAGTTAAGGAAGCACATTGATCTGAAAATCTTTATGCTACAGACCTGAAAAGGAGAAAGAAGGCACAGTGAATCAGCCTTGTGTATTGCAAAGCAGATCTGATCTTCAGAGTTTGTTGGTTAAAAGAAAAGAATAAAGGTGGCTTTGTTGGCTCTGTTTCCTAGCCTTTGAGTCCTAGGCCCAGCTGCAAACGACTCCTTTACTAGCCAGGATTGGCCCATACACGAGGAAGGTGGTTCAGTAGATGGTGACGGGCTTACACCCACTGGCCTCTGCTGTGCTCCCTGGACTGGAAAGAGAGGGCAAGACAATCCGGGCTGTGGCATGTGGGAATTCAGGAGCTGGGTGGCCAGGATGGCTTCATTGGCTTTACCCTCCATTACTGCAGTACACATGAAGGAAGACATTTAAAAGGAAACACCTCCCCCCAACAAATCCCTGGAGACCCCTCACGGAGGGCTAAGACACTCTTCAATCCTGAGACCAGCCCTGACTTTGGCCCTTGCCTCTTGGTCTTCCTTCATGCTTCATGTTGCTCAACCTGGGTGGCTCCTGCAAAGCTCTGGGATGCTCCAAGGTGGTTCTCTGTGGTTTCTGCAAATTGTGATTCTGGCAAAATCTCCCCCCAACCAAGCTGCCCTTCGGGGTTACGTCCCCCTTTCTTAGCTCAAAGGGACTGTGAAGGCCTTGCTCATAAAGAGAGCCCCAATAGAGAAGATTCCTCAAGGCACGTGTCACAGGAATAATGGAAGGAGACTGGTGGAAGGTAAACAGCCTGCCTCCAATGGCAAAACACCCTTCCTGACTTCTCTTTACCCCTTTCTGGGGGCCTCTGGGCCAAGCCAACCTATAACTGCAGGATCCTACTGGGACCCTGAGATGAAAGGACACCCCAGATTTGGGAAGAGTCGGCATGGGAGCTGACCCTATAGCTCAGGGGTCCAAGGAAGCCAGAGCCCCCAACTAGGAGTGTCCCCTCCTACCCTAGATGTCTTTGTCTAAATCCTTACAACGCAGTTCCTCCTTCTTCCATGGCTGGACTTCACACTTCCTTTTTTACCCGTCTCACCCTTTGCACCCTGTCGCCTCCTCCCTTCCCCACATTCCATTCTTCCCCCTGCTTTTTCCCTCAATCCCCCTCCAGCATAGACCCTGGCTCTTCCCTCATATAAGCAAGCCACCTCTACTCCGCTGATCTTCCTCCTCCTTTTTCTTGGCTATGCTCACTGCCCCCACCATAGTCCCTATTCTATCTTGCCCTGATCTCCTGGTGCCACACACTCCTTCCCCTCTTATTCTAGAACTTTCTAAGATTCTCAGCAAATCTATGATAAACCATTTTACCTACCTACCAACACCTACAGGCCTTTTCATTTTGGGTAAGTAAAGAGGATATGCTGAAACCTTTTCCACATTCTAAACAAATGTGGGGTTTTCCAACCCTATATGCATTTTTTGATGAGTCCTCAGGTTTTTATTCCGATTGAAGCTCCTTCCACACTCTGAGCATTTATATGGTTTCTCCCCTCTGTGGGTTCTTAGATGCAAAGTCAGGTTTGATCTCTGACTGAAGCTCTTTCCACACTCCAAACATTTATATGGTTTCTCTCCTGTGTGGCTTCTTAGATGCACAGTCAGGTGTGAGTTCTGACTGAAGCATGTTCCACACTTCAAACATTTATATGCTTACTCCCTGTGTGGGTTCTTTGATGTAAAGTCAGCTTTGAGCTCCGACTGAAGTTCTTTCCACACTCCAAGCACTGATATGGTCTTTCCCCTGCGCGGGTTCTTTGATGCTCAGTCAGGTTAGAGCTCATAATGAAGCTCTTTCCACACTCCAAGCATTGATATGGTTTCTCTCCTGTGTGGATTCTTTCATGCTCAGACAGGCTACATCTCTGAGGGAAGCTCTTTCCACACTTCAAGCATTTATATGGCTTCTCCCCAGTGTGGGTTCTCTGGTGTGCTATTAGTTTTGATTTGCAGCTAAAGCTCTCTCCACAATGAGGGCACTATTCCTTCTTTCCAGCTTCTTCTTTGGGATCACCTGGGAAGACAATGAAAGGAGCTCCCTGAAGAGCATCAGACTTATTTCTCCATTTCTTTGTCCGTTTTCTCTCCTGATTCTTTAGTCTGCTTTGATGGGCAGCTTCTTCCCTTGCGTGGATCTGTTCCTGTGAACTGAGTTGTGAGCTTGTACTGATGCTTTTTCTCCTCTCAGAGCATCTAACAGAATCCTTCCTTGTGTTGGTTTTGTTGTGTTTCTCATTGTTCGGTTTACTGGCAAGTCTTTCCCCATGCAAAGGATCCTTATTCCTCCTCTTCTCCTTGGGATGTTCATGTTTAGTTGTGATTCTTTGGAGACAAATAATAGGCTGAGTTCTCCAGGCTGGGGCTGCACTTCCCTCCTGCCTCCCTGATCCATGCCTATGATGCTCAGTCCTTCTCTTCTCCTTGGTATGTTCATGTTCAGTTGTGATTCTTTGGAGACAAACAACAGGGTGAGTCCTCCAGGCTACACTTCCGTCCTGCCTCCCTGATCCATGCCTAAGATGCTCACTCCTTCTTTTCTCATTGGGATGTTCACGTTCAGTTGTGATTCTGTAGATTTGTTCAGTTGTGATTCTGTGATTTCTGTAGGGGTTTCAAGAGGTCAGTAGGGGACCAAAACAGGTATTGCTGAAGAAGGTGAACATCAGGTTGACAATGAGGTCGTGGGCCTTGAAAGAAAACAGGTTTGGCCCCACTGAGTGGCCAGATTCTGTATCTGATGAGTAAAATTGTGCCAACAGTGGAGACAGTTGTGAGGTGTTGATGTGGATGGGCAGCAAAAAGCTACAAGATGTCTTCACTAGAGAATCCACCACTTAGGCTGCTATTCTACAGACACTTTCCTGGGAGTCACACTCACTGAACACAATGAGGCTTACTTTGGAGTAGATATGGTTAGGATTGCACTGTCAATCTCCTTCCTTGAACAGTTCTTATCTTCAAACACAACATAAATTGTGGACACTGTTCACAACACAGTGAAGCAGGTACCTGTTGATACACCCCTTCTTTGGAGTCCAGGGCAAAGTAAGTGTCCCCTTCTTCTAGGAACAAGACCAGATCAGGTTTGGAAGATTCTGTGTAGGAAACAAAGAGAATCAGATTTCTGACTGTAAACTATTTGGAAACTACCACATTTTCATCTACCTGCTGACATTTCATGCTCTATTCAGGATATGTTTATTGCTTTGAAACACTTCACAGCTGGAGAAGAGGGATGTCAGGGCTGATGCTTGCATCAGAGGGCTCTGTGCACCAACTGCAGTCAATGTGTCCTCTGTTTCTCCCCCTCTGAAACCCCTCTCAGAACAATTTCCATCACCTGGAGTCTCAACAGATCATCACCTTCCTGTGATCTTGGGCAAATGTTTTAGATCCAACCAGCACCCTGGAAACTGATTTATGCCCATCCTCCTTTCCTGCCATGCATTTTCTCAAACTCTCAGTATTATTAGGACCTAAACCTGTCCTTGCAGAAAGTTTGTAAAGCAGCACTGCCACTGTTGCACCATATCCCACAAGACGAGTCACCAGCCAGCCATGACTGGTGTGGGAGAGGAGCATGTGGACTGGACACAGGCAGAGATGGGGCCAAAACAGAGGCAGGAAGGGGTGCATCTTGGCAGTACTGGTGTCCACCGTCTGTGGAAGCTCTACCCCAAGCCTGACCACCCCCTGCAGCTTCTCAGACCTATGCAGAAACCCACACAAAAAACCCTGGACTTACCCAGAGAAGCCACATCCTTGTGATTCTCCAGCATCACTTCCGCGTGCAGGGCCTTGTGGCCTGGATCCAGCAACGCCAACCCCTCTCAGTCTCCCCCTAAAAGAACATGAAGCGCTAAGTGAAGAGACCCACACACAGACTGACTCAAGCACTGAAAGCAGAATTGAAGGGGGGAGGCAATACTTTTCAACACAATTGAAAGCTTCTGGCATTTCCAGGGTTTAAAAATAGTCTTACCGTGGTTTGTGAGCATAATCCATTCTGACAGTATGCTCGAAATCCAGAATGTTCGTATGGCAAAATGAGGATTCCCATAAGAAATAATGGAACCTCATATAATTGGTTTCAGCTTTTGCCACCCACCCTTGCCAAGCCAAGGTTGTGGCTTGGAGGGGACGGACAAAGGACGTGTGCATCTCCTACACCCGTCCCTTCCAAGTTGCATTCACAGCAGTGCACACCACCTTCACCCCACCTCCTCTAGCAGAATAGTTACTCTACCCAGAGCAGGAGGGGGTGAAGAGAGGAAAAATGACATGTAGAATACTAAACTTCTTGTGTAAAGGCTTCCTCCGCTCATGGAGCTCAGAGGCAGAAAGAGGAATTTTATCAGTGGAAGAAAGTTTTCTTTGGGGCCCTGTCCATTCTCGATTTAAATTTGGATTTGGCTCCCTTTTCCCTTTTCTTGGCTTTCTTTGATCTGGTACCCTTCCTGACCCTGAGCCCAGATACCCCCTTCTCAAATGCCCTGACAGAGCCGCTGCCAGATCCCAAAGAGCTGCCGACTCCACACAGCACAGGCAGCCAACTCTCTGGAACCTCAGTCCTTATGCTTTGTGTAGGTACTGAAGAATCCTCTTGAGCAGGGGTCTCCAAAACCCAGCCTGGGGGCCAGATGTAGCCTCAGGCAAGCATCTAACTGGCCCATGACCAACCTCTGATCCCTTAAGAGCCTGTGATCCAGTTAATCAAACAAAAGTGGAGCTGGGATGGTGGGATGGGTTGGACCACAGGTGCCCGTCAGGGAGAAGGGCAGAGTACAAATCTAAGAAATAAATTTAAGTATGTGCTTCATTTCTGTACTGTGTGTTGGTGCTTATGGAAAACCTGGAAATTTGAGTCCATTTATTCATAATCTAAGCTCCATCTTGAGTCTGACCCCTGCAGAGGGTGAGTGGAGGCTTCTGAGAGGTAACTGAGTCCAATTTCCGTCCAAATGCAGAACTCTGGTGTCCCCAGCAGGTGAGTCTCCAAAAGTCCTTTAGAACCCACCAACGCTGCTTACCTGGGTCTGTCACCTGTGGAACAAGGTGGCATCCAGAGGTGGCATCCAGATTCAATCAGGGGAATCTCAAGTTCCCATTGAAGGGGAGTACACATGTGGCCCATTGAAAGGGCCACATGTGTACTGTGCCTCTGGACTCATGAAGAGAACCCGATCTTCTCAGAGGCAGCACTTCCTCACCTGTCCTATGACTTAGCAGAACCTGGTGCAGGATCTGAACACACCTAGAGCAGCAGCAGGAGTGCCAGACAAAGTCCTGCTGGACAAGTGGTCTAGGGAAGCACAACTCAAAATGTGGCCATGGTCTGCTAGCCATGCTAATATGCTAATGCTTCTGGGTGCTCAGGAATTTCTGTGGCTTGTCATAGAACATGCTCATCTGCCAAGTCCCATCATGGGCAAGCATTTCCCAAACTTACAGCCCTAACCTAGGCAAGGAGATCCAAGGAGCTCATGGTCTTCTAGGTGGGCACCTTTGACAACTTCCTGCTCAGAAGCTGCTTCCACCAGATGTGGATGAGCCCCACCACCTCACCTCCACTGAGAACTGAGTGGGAGGAACAGCTATTGAAATAATCTCCCTACACCTTCCACACCTCAAGACTGCTTAAGAAAGGGGCAAGTTACAACAAGACTCCTTATACCTTGAACCCCGTATCTGGGCAATCCAGATAGCATCCAGCTGCTGCCCCCTGAATTCCTTCTGGATTGGGGTCCAGCAAAGCCTCCTCATCCTCCAGGGAATCAGCCCCAGTTTCCACTGTCTGCAACCCCTTGCAAGAGACAGGCGGCAGGGAGTGAGGAAGGAGGCTGGCAGATGGGCTGGAGAGGGACAAGGGGTGAGACCCCCACCCTGGGATGATTCTTCACCCCCCCCATGAAAGCCCCAAAGCCATTTCTCTCTAACCTGTTGCTCCTCTGCCTGACTCCCAAGGAGACCTTGTTTCAGGGCCACTGCCCAGGCACTGCTCTCTGGCTCACAGTCTTGCACTAAGCATTCAATTTCCAAGGGTGGGAGGGTCAGGAGCCTCTCCAGGACTAGCAGGTGGAAGGTGTGGGCCTTGGTGCACTATTTCAGCTGGAGTCACTGGTGGCAAAGATGAGCAAACTGGTTGTGCTCAGGAGTCTCCAGCAGCCAACACCACTTTGACCTTATCTCAGGAAGTGTGTGGGGTGCCAGGGACCCTCTTTTTCCAGGGCATGTCCTCATGTTCAATCTTGTGCCCCCCTTTCCCTGTGAGCAGTCAGTTCATAGCCTTCCTGAAATTAATACATTGTTACCATTATCCTCATCCCTGGCACGGGTCCTGTGCTAGCTTGGCTGTGGCGGGGGGGGGGGGGGGTGTTGCAAAAGTGAAGGGCAATGGGGAATGGGGGAGCCGTGCCAGCCTAAATGTGTTCGGATTGTGCTATGTCATACATTCTGTTCATAATAAATTACATAATGTTAAAGTGAAGCCATCCTAGGCAGGGGATGAGCACAAAGGAGCACAAAGGAGGCGTAGAGCAGAATGTCTTCCAAGGGGAGGTGGAGGCTCCTTGCAAGACCCAGTGCTTTTCCCCCACCTCTAGCTACACCATTGCTGTCCCTTCCCCAGTGTGGAGGTATGGCGGGCCCTAATCCTCCCCAGCCCCACTTATCTGCAGTCCTGTCCTGCTGGCCTGCAAAAGAGGAGGAGGGGGAGGGGATTCCCACAGGGAAGGGATTCCCTTCCCTTCCTTTCAATTGGCAGCTGGAGCAGGAACGTGGGGCCTGGGCTGCCTCCCCCCTCCTTGCATCAGTGGCTGGACCGGAGGCTCTTCTGGCAGGAACTTCTCCAATGCACCTTCATAATAAAAAAGAGGACAAGCACTACATTACTATTATAAAGTTTAAACTATTCTACACTCTGTAGAATGTATTTCATATATTTATTACACACAAGGCTGCTCCATGTGGTTTTGATACCATGTTTTACAGAGACTGTCAATTAACCTGGCTGGTCAACAGGCCAGAGATAAACAACTAAAACACCCAACAGTTGCTTCACCAGATTAGGGGAAGGGGGGGCCCTTACTTCCAAGAAGCCCCTCGCCTCTGCTATCATGCAAATGACAGGCCACTCAGGCACATTCAGAAGATAGGAGAACACTCCTCTGGCTTCTGGATTGCCTCATAAGACTCCCCTCTACTGTCTTGTGATGGATAGAAGCTGTTTGTTTTCTGTTAGAACTCTGCACATGCTTTGGAGTCTGTTCCCGTGTGCCAATTGCTTTCGGTACTGAGCAATAAACGCTGTGTCTTGCTATGCTTTCCATGGTGTCTCTCTTGTCTCCCCTGCTTCCCAGACCCCAGACTCTCTCCCACTCACCCCACTGCCCCCAACCCCAATACGTGCTCTCTCTCTCTCTCTCTCTCTCTCTCTCTCTCTCTCTCTCTCACACACACACACACACACATACACACACGTATACCTTTCAATACACAAATGCTCACATAAACACACACACAGAGATAGACAGACATCAAGAGTGGAGGGTCCTTCTCCCCCCAACCCCCTTCTCCATGTCTCCCCGCATGGAGGGGAACAGTGGGGGTGAACAGTGGGGGTGAACAGGGTCCAGGGTGACCATGACCAGAAATAGAGGACAAGACCCCACAAAATGTAGAATATGACCAAATAAGAGCTAACACATGCTTTCATGTGCTTAATTTTCAGGAGCTTAACTGCTTTCATGTGCTTAAATTACACACTATATGACTTCATATTGAATTAAAAACTATTATATATAATTTAATTATTAATAAAATTTATTATATAATTTTATGCAGTATCAGGAGCGAGTGCTCCCTGAGGATGGAAGGGGAGCTTTTCCTCCAACTTCATCCTACTTTCAGAACCATTACAAGCCTTTGCTTTCTGGACTGGGCTGAACTGGAGTGTGTGGAAGAGGCCAGTTCCCCTGGTCTGGTCCAGTAACCAGGAGCCTGTTCAGCAGAGCCTGCAAGAGGAGTCCCAACAGGGGTACCAAGTTTCTTTTGGCCTTGGGATTAGCACCAACTTGTACAGTTAAAAATAAAATAAAACAAATTAAAATCCATAATAAAAATATTATATAAAAATTATCACAATAGAAGGAGCAGAAACATTTTCAAAAAGCAAATATCAACAACATTAAAAGACTAAAAGCTCAGAAGGTCTTAAAAAGAGGTGTCCCAATTCAGTGGCAAGAGGGCTCCCCCCAACTGGACCCAGCCCCCTCCTGCCTACCTCCAGGAAACCCCCAAGGGCTGCAGACTCTCCCCAGAGGCTGAGGCTGTGTGCAAGGGATGGAGGGACGCAGGGGCCTCCCTCCCTCACCGCTTCCCTCTCCCCTTCCCTCCTGTCCCCCCTAGAAGGAGAGACCCTGGCAGTGGCATAGCTGGAGGGGGGCCCAGCGCAGGCTCTGCAAAGCCCTCCCTTCTGCAGCCCTCCCTGGAAAGTCCTCCCCTCCAGGACTGGCTGCCTCCCCGCTCTGGTCTCTGCGATCAGGAGCCTCTCCTCTCCCTTGAGACCTCCCAAAAGTAACCCCATTGCAGTCAGTGGGAGCTGCTCCCTCCTGTATCTGCAACAGAGTAGCCAGGCTGGGATCCGCTTCCTTCCACCTGCAGGCAGAGCTGGAGGGGGGCGAAGGAGACCTTCCTCCTTCCGCAGAGACCCATCCTCCTCTTCCTCTTCTCCTCTGCCTGGCACTGCAAGGGTTAATAGGATGGGGGGGAGAAGGAAAGGGACAGCCCCTTCCTGGACCATCGACCCTCCATCCCTCACTCCCGCCTTCCCCCCTTCCTTTCCCTGCATCCCTGCCCAGGATCCGCATCCCAAAGAGTTCTTCTGGGGACCAGCAGGAGGGTCAGTTCTGGGGGTGGGAGTGGAAGGGAGGGGGGCAGAGAAGAGCCCCAGCTGGAGGAGGGAAAGGCCATGGGGGGAGGAAGGGAGGCAGTGGAAAAGGCAAAAGCCAAGCGATGAGGGGGGCAGCGAAGGGGACGTGCTGTGGGGTGGCTCTGCCTGGGGAGGGACCCTGGAAAAGGAGAGGAAGGGGTGGGAGCAACAGAGAGACTGCAGAGAGCAGCAGGAGATGGTGGAGGAGACAGTGGAAGACCCCCCCCCCCCTCTGAAGCCCCCTCAGGAAGGCGGATCAGGCCACCCAGGACTGTCCCAGGTAGCAGCTGGAGGGGGAGCTCCAGTGGAAGCCCCATTGTGTTCAGTGGTCTTATTCCTGGGAAAGTGTCTTTAGGATTGCAACCATAGTATTTAAATTAAGCACTTGAAATGTGTGTGTGTGTGTGTGTATCTATATACATAAAAGAGAAAAGTCACTGACTCACTCACTCACTACCGCCCTGCCAAAACCGCTGGGCCTAGAAGCGTGAAGTTTGGGGTGGGTGTTCCTTCCATGACGGATGGGTGCACTAAGAACCGGTTTTCGGAAATTCCAACGGGAAGGGGGTGAAAAGGGGCGCAACGCGTTTTCCTCCCTATACTTTGCATTGAGAATTGCTGACTCATCAACATTCCGCCCCAATTGCTGGGCCTGAAGCATGGAATTCTGGGAGTTCCTTCTGTCACCTGAACTCCCACCAAGAACCATCTGGAGAAATTAACCCTTCAGGGGCTGAAAAGGGGGCAACGTGTTTCTGTCCTACACTTAACATGGGAGACTGAACAACATCAGCCAATTTGGTGCTCAGTGCCTGGTGAACTGGGGGATGTTATTCGGAGGAAGATGTTGCACTGGCAAGGATGCTGCGCATGGGGGGAAGTGGCACATGGGGGGGAGATTGCACATGCGGGAAAGTTGCGCATGGGGAAAGTTGCACATGTGGGGAAGTTGCGCAGAGGGGATGATGCGCATGGGGGAAGTTGCACGTGGGGAAAGTTGCGCATGGGGGGATGATGCGCATGGAGGAAGTTGTGCATAGGGGGATGATGCGCATAGGGGGAAGTTGCGCATAGGGGGAAAGTTGCACATGGGGGGATGACGCGCATGGAGGCATGGGGAAGGTTGCGTGTGGGGGGAAGATCCGCGTGAGGGAAGATGCGCATGGAGGACTGATGCAGATGGGTGATGTTGCATATGAAGAGTTCAGGCACATGGGGGACTGATGTTCATGGGGGACTAATGTGCCTGAGGGGAAGTTGCGCCTTGGGTGATGATGCGCCTGGGGGGAAGTTGCACCTGGGGGAATGTTGCGCATGGGGTGTTGATGCGCCGTGGGGGGATGGTGTATGGGGAAATCTTACTCCCGCAACGCCGGTACGCTTTTTGCTTATATATATATATATATATATATATATATATATATATATATATATATATATATATATATATATATATATATATATAATTAACATAACATAACCTTTATTTGCATAGATAAATAAGTATCGATTAGTAACAAACAATAAAATAAAGGATTAACAGAATCTACAATTAAGAGCACAATCCTAACCATGCCTTCTCAATAGTAAGACCCATTGTGTTCAATAGGTCTTATTCCCAGGAAAGTGTCTTTAGGATTGCAGCCATAGTGGGAGGGGGAATAAGACTAACAACTGGCAAGGAGAACTGCTGACAAAATCTGCCACAAGATTTGTAATGGAAGGGGAGAAATCACTAAGTAGGATTGGCAAGGGATCCACCAGGGAGGGAGGAAGGGATGAGAGGAAGGGAGAAAGGAGGGTGCATCTGGAAGCAAGGTGGGCAGGACACCTTAATGCTAATTTAAGCACCTTAATGCTGCTTAATGTTAATTTGAACACTCTCATAGGCTGCAATCCTAAAGACACTTTCCTGGGAGTAAGACTCTTTCAGCACAATGGGGCTTACTTTTGAGTAGACATGATTAGAATTGTGCTTCTATGTATTAAATTATATGCAATAATCTCAAAAAAATTCAGTAAGATTTTCAACACCCAGTTTAATTTTTAAGTTTCTATGTTTAAACAGGGTCAGTATGATTTGGGATTAAATAAGTTTTAAACCTAACATGTTTTTAAGATTTTTGCTAGACCAGGGTGACCATATGTCATAATTAGACCCAGGAGAAGTTTCCCCTCCATGTAGTTCACCCAAAAAAGTGTCGAACATAACAAAATAAAAGCTCAAAAGACTTGTGTAGCTTAAACACTATTTATGATTATTTAATTGTTTTAATTTGCTTGATGATGTTACTTCCAGTCATCACATTACTTTTAGTGGAATCTGAACAGGTTGACCCTCTACAAAGTGGGTTCCAAGCTAGACGGTTTGAGAACCACTGCAATAAGTTCTTAGAAATGTGGCACCCCTGAGGGGTGACGCCACTAATGAACAAAATGGCTAAGAACCATAGTTTTTAGGTATAATCCCATCATGTTATATACTGTTGGATGCATTATTTGCAGTAGAATGCAGTGAATCAAAGCACCTTGATATACAGTGGTGCCTCACTTAAAGAGCTTAATTCGTTCTGGATAGTCGTGTGGCATGCGTGCCGGGGCTTGCCAACACCTCATACACATGGTGTGCTAGGCAGAAAGAGAGAGAGATCCAGGCAGGGAGGCGCATCAGGAGGCATTGGTGATACCTTCTCCCTCTGAGTGGCAGGATGGTGAAGGAGGCTGCTGCTGGTTCCTATCCCTCCTCCTGCTCTGGAAAGCCCTGTTGAGCTGCTCCAGACCCGGGTAGAGTGGCTGCTGGAGCTCAACGCAAGAATGAACACAGGAAAGTCTTGAGGAGAAGTCTGGCTGGCTGCCTGGCCTGGCTGGGTACAGGAGGGGCTGGCACTGCTGTAGCAAGGCATGGGCAGCCCTATTAGAACTGGGCTGTTAGACCCTAAATCAGAGGGAGATGTCATGCCAAAGGGAGAAGCTGTGGGTGGGACCTTGCTGTTTTTGGAGGGTGAGGATTTTTGAGGTTCTCTCTCCAAACCATATTTATTTCCTCCCTTCTTCCCCATACTTTCTTGCCACCTCCGTCCCTCATCTTTTATATTCAGAACCTACAAACCTCTGATCATTTTAGCAGCCTGTCTTTCTCCTATAATATCTCGTAGGCAGCATAGAGAGAACCATACCCTGTGTCTTCACCTGTGCCTGCATAGCACACATGTCACCTGCCTCTCTTTGGAGCTGGAGAGGATGTTGTAGAATCAAGCCAATCCTGTCTTCACAGTACCTGTGAGCTGCACTCAGCTCTGGTTGTTCAGAGCATTGATTCTTCGATCTGCTCACAATGTCCTCTCGTCTGTCTCCTCCAGGCAGGGATGGGAGAACCAAGGGAAGAGGGAGTATCAGGAGGGAGATAAGAGGCCAAAGGGATGCGATGGGTGCACTGGATGTGACAGTGGCCAGTAGAAGTGGCCAATAGCAGTGCACTATTGTCTCCCCAGACATAGGCTTGCAGAGTCCATACTTGTTGCATTCAACCAAAGCCGCCTCTGGCATCAGATTCATGTTTTGGCCTCTACTACACGCTACCATTTCTGCTACTCTCCCATGTGCAGGGATGGCCTGAGCTTGGTGCAGATGGCTCAGATAGCTTGTTTTGGCTTTCCTCTTTTTGTTTTTTTCTTATTTGCCTCACATTTTTTGGAGCTCAATTCCATCTTGAAGCCATTTAAGAATAAAACTCCTCCAAGATCAACCCACACTACAAAACTACAGGTGTTTTAGCATTAATGAGATGACAGCATGGGGAGGCCTCCTCTGGTGGCTTCTCCCCAAAAATGTCATGCACCAGGTCTGACCAAGCAGTTGCCATCCCAGGACCAGTTCAGGCTATTTCAGGCCAGGCAGCCACAACTGTGCTCTTTCTCCACAACATCTGATTGAGAGTCGGTCTCTGACCTGGACTGCAATCCTGTATCTGCTTTCCAGGTACAGAGCCTGTGACATGGTATCCATTGGGATTTCCTTCTGACAATGCAACTCCAGACTTGTGCTTTAGAGATTGTATTAACATTGCACTGCTAATCAGGATTATCTTTCTGTTCCAGAAACCAATAAGGGATGTAAGGGAGCCAAGTAGGAGGTCGTTGGACATGGCCTTGCTTGAAGAAGAGGCACAGCCTTTGAGAAATCAAAATGGAGCAGAGATGGAGGAGGAGAGACTGACCACTGGCTGGAGGAGAGAACTAGTTGTCTGTCTCCATAAAATAGAGATCAATGATGAACAGTCCAAACTAAGGAAAAGTGAGGGGATTCCTTTACATGAAGAAACTACCAAAACAAGCACACAAATTACTTCGAGTAAAAGGAGCCACAGGAGGAAGAAACCTGCGCTACAAGACAGATCAAAGAAAGACAGATCAGATCAGGAGATAAAGAAGTGTAGAGATAAGTCTGAGGATCGGGACTATGGGAGCTTCATCAAACTCCCAGTCAAACCAAAGAGAGAAACTGAAAATAAGATTCAAAAATATTCTCACTGTGCAAAGACCTTCAACAGTAAATCCAAACTTATTGCTCATCAACGAATCCACACAGGAGAAAAGCCATATAAATGCTTGGTGTGTGGAAAGAGCTTCAGTCAGAATAGAAATCTGACTCAGCATCAAAGAACCCACACTGGGGTGAAACCATATAAATGCTTGCAATGTGGAAAGAACTTCAGTGTGAGATCAAGCCTGGATGTGCATCTAAGAACCCACTCAGGAGTAAAGCAGTATAAATGCTTGGAGTGTGGAAAGAGCTTCAGAGTGAGCTCAAACCTGACTGTGCATCAAAGAACCCACACAGGGCAGAAACCATATAAATGCTTAGAGTGTGGAAAGAGCTTCAGTCAGAATGGAAATCTGAATCTTCATCAAAGAACCCACACAGGAGAGAAACCATATAAGTGTTTGGAGTGTGGAAAGAGCTTCAGTGTTCGTGGAAACCTTAGTAAACATAAAAGAATCCACACAGGAGAGAAACCATATAAGTGCTTGGAGTGTGGAAAGATATTCCATGATAACTCAAGCCTGACTCAGCATCAAAGAACCCACACTGGGGTGAAACCATATAAATGCTTGCAATGTGGAAAGAACTTCAGTGTGAGACCAAGCCTGAATGTACATCTAAGAACCCACTCAGGAGTAAAGCAGTATAAATGCTTGGAGTGTGGAAAGAGCTTCAGAGTGAGCTCACACCTGACATTGCATTTAAGAACCCACACAGGGGAGAAACCATACAAATGTATGGAATGTGGAAAGAGCTTCACTGTGATCTCAAGCCTGACTGTGCATCGAAGAACCCACACAGGGGAGAAACCATATAAATGCTTAGAGTGTGGAAAGAGCTTCAGTCAGAATGGAAATCTGACTCAGCATCAAAGAACCCACACAGGAGAGAAACCATATAAGTGCTTGGAATGTGGAAAGAGCTTCAGTGATGGTGGAAGCCTTAGTAAACATAAAAAAACCCACACGGGAGAGAAACCATATAAATGCTTGCAGTGTGGAAAGAGCTTCATTGTGAACTCAAGCCTGACTTTGCATCTAAGAACCCACACAGGGGAGAAACCATATAAATGCTTGGAGTGTGGAAAGAGCTTCAGTGATGGTGGAAGCCTTACTACACATAAAAGAACCCACACAGGAGAGAAACCATATAAATGCTTGGAGTGTGGAAAGAGCTTCAGAGTGAGCTCACACCTGACTTTGCATTTAAGAACCCACACAGGGAAGAAACCATATAAATGCTTGCAATGTGGAAAGAGCTTCAGTGTGAACTCACACCTGACTCTGCATCAAAGAACCCACACAGGGGAGAAACCATATAAATGCTTGGAGTGTGGAAAGAGCTTCAGACAGAATAGAAATCTGAATCTTCATCAAAGAACCCACACAGGAGAGAAACCATATAAGTGCTTGGAATGTGGAAAGGGCTTCAGTGATCGTGGAAACCTTAGTAAACATAAAAGAATCCACACAGGGGAGAAGCCATATAATTGCTTCGAGTGTGGAAAGAGCTTCAGTCTGAGCTCAAGCCTGTCTGTGCATCTAAGAGGCCACACAGGTGAGAAACCACATAAATGTATGGAGTGTGGAAAGAGCTTTAGTCGTAGTTCACACCTGAATTTGCATCTAAGAACCCATACAGGAGAAACCGCATAAATCTTGGAGTGTGGAAAGAGCTTCTTTTGTAGGTCAAGCTTGACTCTTCATTTTATAAACTTATAAAGCCAAAAGGTGGATCCCATAAATTTGTGTGTGTGTACACACACACACACTAGCAAAAAGCGTACCCGTGTTGCAGGAATAACATTTCCCCACACGACATCCCCCCACGGCGCATCAACACCCTATGCGCATCAACACCCCATGCGGAACTTCCACCCATGCGCAACTTTCACCCATGCGCAACTTCCCCAATGCGCATCATCAACCCATGTGCCTGAACTCCTCATATGCAACATCGCCCATCTGCATCAGTCCCCGATGTGCAACTTCCCCCATGCGCAACTTTCCCCATGCGCATAATCCCTTCATGCTCAACTTCCCCCATGCGCAACTTCCGCCATGCGCAACTTCCCCCATGCGCATCATCCCCCCATGCGCAACTTCCTACCATGGGCATCTTCCTACCATGCGCAACTTCCCCCATGTGCAACTTTCCTCCATGTGCAACTTCCCCTCATGCACAACTTCTCCCATGTGTGGGGCAGTGAATTGGAGGGTGTGGCAGGTGCCGCAGACTTCCAGAAAGTGGGCCTGAGGAAGCAGGCCTTTGGCAGTGTGTGGGGCAGTGAATTGGAGGGTGAGGGTGTTTTATTTGGGGCCTTTGGGTGGATGTTGTTCAGTCTCCCATGTTAAGTATAGGAGAGAAACACATTGCCCCCTTTTCAGCCCCTGAAGGGTTAAGTTTCTCCAGATGGTTCTTGGTGGGTGTTCAGGTGACAGAAGGACACCCCCTTCTGGTTGGAATTTCCGAAAACCGGTTCTTAGTGCACCCCTCCGCCACGGAAGGAACACCAACCCCAAATTTCACACTTCTAGGCCCAGCGGTCTTGGCAGGGCGGTGATGAGTCAATCAGTGAGTCAGTCAGTGAGTCAGTCAGTGAGTGACTTTTCTCTTTTATATATATTTTAAAACACAACTTATTGAAATTGAAACAGAATAAATGAATCCGAAAGGATGTTTTAAACGTTTTAATGTCTTCAGTGTTTGATGTTTTGTGTTCTAAGTACAAATGGATTGCATTTAATTTTCATTGTATAATATACAAGTACACAAAGCAATGACAATAAAGGATTATGCAAATATTTAAATTACATTGAACAATATAATTACAGGTCCAGACTATTTGTACACAATTTGTTCAATGTGTGGATTTGATTTAACACGAATGGCTATGGCCCTTGATGTTGAAATGATTTTTAATGTATTGGATATTCCTACAAATAATATGGTGGTGGCCTAGCTAGTATTCCTGGCTTTGGGCAAAGAAAAGAATGGGGAGTGGAGCATATTTTTTTGAGTTTTCTCTGGATGTCGGAGACGGGGCCAGAGTCAGGCCTGTGGAAAAGCAAGACTGGTTGTAGCCGTCTTCTGAAGGATGGTGGGAGTGTTTGGGAAATCTGCCCAGATGTGTGAAGGGAGGGCATGGCTTGCTTCCTAGGACACTCTGATGGGGTGAACGGTTCCTGGAGTCACATCCACAGACTATAATTGTAAAAGACAAGGGAACTTAACATCTCTAAAGAACTAACGTGTAGCCGTGTTTGACCTGAGAGTGACCATGCAAAGAGTATTCTGGGACAGCCAACTGTCTGCTGTTCTTTGTGCAGTGAGTAAAGGAAGAGAGTACAAGTTTCTGCCTGAGAACTTAATTGGCCTCATCTAACGCAGCCAGCTTCAAGAATTGAGATCATGGCCTGGCCAGCCCTATCAGTGGAACCCGAAGAAAATAACTAGAGTGGTGAAGTATCAACACTTGCACTCTTAGATCCTGGTGAATGGGAATGATCTCTTACAGATGGTACCAGAAGAAGTCAGAACCATCTTCCATAATTCAAGGAGAGTCAGAAGTCTTTCTGAATTCCTTTTGGATATTGAATTGCTATGGAAAATACTTGGAGCCAGACCTATAAAAAGGAAGGGAAGAAACATATAAGGGGGAAATGGTGATTTGGTAGATTGATTTGTGTCGGTCCATCTGCTGTCCATGGGAATTGTGTCTTGTGTGGAGTGAAGCATCATCTCTCTGTGTTGGACTATTGGGCTGTCTTGCTATGCCCTTGTTCTTGTTCTATGCTCAGAGAAACATCTTCACCCGGCCATGGGTTGGACAAAGAATGAATGGACTATAAGTCTATGTACCTTGACCTGCTGCAGAAGACCAAAGTTATTCCGCTATTGGATTGTGAATCTTTTATATGTTAGAACAGGAATTTAGCTCTCTTATTTTTATGTTTGAAACTTGTTCATGCCAAATATGCTGGCGCTTTATTTCTTCTGAATAAATTTTATCTTTACTTTTAAATCTGGAGTTTGTTAATGCTTGTTCAACTTTCCCAGGTTTGGATCCAGAGGGAAAGGAATTTGCTACCAAGGTTTTCAATAACATACGTTGTGAGGGTGGTGGCCAGAGATCCTCCTGTCTTATTGATGACTCACCATTCAGTGTCAGGGACTTGCTGCAGGCAGTCCTTGGTGTTTCTCCCTAAATTGTATCCATTTATGCACATGTGTGCGTGCATGTACACACTCACCCATGATGTTGGCTACATCTATATCCATCTATGCACACTTGTGCATGCACACACATACACCCATCATGGTTTATGACCTGTGATGCTTTTTTCCTCTACAGGGTTGTCCAAACTTCCAACTTCAGGGCTCCTGGACCTTTAACAATTGTGTAAAGGAGGGAATTTCAGCAGGTGCTGCTTCGCTTCTGTCTCTCCCAACATTGAATTTGAGTGGATGCCCCCAAGCTCTGGTGTTATGTGAAAAGGAAAAGAGCATCTCCCTGTCCACTCTATCCGTCCCTTGCATAGTTAGTCATCCACCCAAAAATATTTCTCCTAATGCAATTGCATTGAATTATAGTGGTACCTTGGGTAAAGAACGACTTGGGTAAAGGGCGTTTTGGGTAAAGAACAAAATTTTCTCAGAAATTTTGACTTGCATAAAGAACACTGTCTTGGGTAAAGAACACTTCTGAGGATGTTTGGAACAGGCTTCCTTGGCAAGGGAACCCCCGGGGGGATGAAAGGACGAGGGGGGGACAAGGGGACTAACTTGAGCTACAGTGGGGCCCTGGGCAAAGTTTTGAATAGGCTTCCATGGCCAGGGAACTCATGTGGGGTCGGGGGGGGGGGGAGCAGCCTGAGCCAGGTTTGTATGTGGGATCTGTGTGTGGCAGTGTGGAAGGTGTGCCTTATCAATGTTCTAACACTGCTCTCCATCAGCAGCTTGAGAATGTTAAAGTTGCACAAAAAGACAAAGATTCCTTTGAGCCCATGGATAGCAGTGACTCCATTAGTGATAGAGAAAGAGCACAATCTTAACCATGACTACTCAGATGTAAGCCCCATTGTGTCTAATAGGTCTTACTCCCAGGAAAGTGTCTTTAGGATTGCAGCCTAAGTAGACTTCATAGGGTCATGCACACTGAATGCATGTTTTGCACAGAATGGAGGACAGAGTGCCTTTACCTTCAGCCATTGCATAGTGGATGGAATAGGGGCATGTTTAGCTCAACATAGACCCTGCCTCCATTCCCGCTTCTATGCCATGCTTAGAGCAGGGATTTTCAACTGGTGTGGCGTAGGACACTGGTGTGCTGCCAGAGAGTGCAGGGCGTGCAGTGGGATTCCCACATTGTGGGAGCAACTTTGAACATGGCCCAGCAGCAGGAGTCAGCAGCTCGCCCCCATGCAGTCTCCAGATAGCCTGGAGGAGTGTAGAGCCGAGGAAGCCCATGTCCCCCCATAAGTTCCTTCTCCTGCAGTCTCCAGCCTCTGTCGCCTCAGAGAAGGTTAAGAGGGGCCGCATTCCTCTCATTGCTTGCTTCCTGGGGGCACAATGGGGCTGAGGAGAGAGGTGCCCCCTGCCTGTCCTCCCACAGCACAGCACAGGTACAAGCCATTGTGGAGGAGGGCAATCACCAGTGCTGCGGGGCTGGGATAGTAGTCCTAGCTTTCTTTTCCCTTGAAAGAAGCCCCATTGACTATAATGGGCAAGACTTCTGAGTAGACATGCCTAGGTTTGGTCTCTGAGGCTGCCTTCCTATCAACACTTTCCTGGGAGGAAGCCCCATTGACTTTAGTGGGCTACTTCTGTTTGTAGGAAGGCACAGGATTGAGTTCTGAGGCTGCAATCCCAGCAACATTTTCCTGGGAGTAAGCCCGTTGATTATAATGGGGCTTACTTTTGAGTAGACATGCATCGTTAGGGCTCACTTCCCCCACCCCAGATATATCTCCACTAGCTTCAATCAGGTCTTCCCATGCACACTAGGGCAACCATCCGCCCTCTTTTTCCAGGACATGTTCTGGATTTCAGTCTTGTGTCCTGGAACAAAACTTCCATGTCTTCCTTGGGAACAGGCAGCATGTAGCCTTCCTAGAATTCATAAATTCTAGCGAAAAGCATACCCCCTGTATGCCATTCCTCACTGCACATCAACTCCCCATGCTCAATATCCCCCCATGCACATCAACCCCACATGGGCATCATCCCCCATGCGCATCATCCCCCATGCGCATCTTCCCCATGTGCAACGTCTCCCATGTGCAACTTCCCCGATGCACATCAACCTGCGATGCGCATCAACCCCCGATGCACATCATTCCCCATGTGCATCATTCCCCATGCTCAACATCCGCCATGTGCATCAACCCCCATCCGAACCAACCCCCATGTGCATAATCTCCCATGCACAACCCCCATGCGCAACCCCCCATGCGTAGCATCCTCTCCAGTGCAACCTCTTCCTCCAAACAACATCCCCTCAGTGCACCAGGCAGCGAGTACCAAATTGGCTGGAGGTTGGTCAGTCTTCCATGTTAAGTATAGATCAAAAACACGTTGCACCCCTTTTCAGCCCCTTAAGGGTTAAATTTCTCAGCATCTGTTCTTGGTGGGAGTTCATGTGACAGAAGAAACACCATCCCCACATTTCCCGCTTCTAGGTCTGGGGATTGGGGCAGAGCTTCCCTCAGTCACCGATTCTTCAATGCAAAGTATAGGGAGGAAAACACGTTTCGCCCCTTTTCATCACTATCCGGTTGGAATTTCGGAAAACCGGTTCTTAGTGCACCCCTCCGTCACAGAAGGAACACCCAGCCCAAATTTCACGTTTCTAGGCCCAGTGGTTTTGGCAGGGTGTTGGTAAGTGAGTCAGCGAGTGACTGAGTCAGTGACTCTTCACTTTTATTTATATAGATTATATAGATAAACTAGCAAAAGGCGTACCCGCATTGTGGGAGTAAAATACCGCTGTATGCCATCCCCCATATGCACCAACCCCCCATGCGCATCAAACCCACATGCGCCACTTCCCCATGCGCAACTTTCCTCCATGCGCAACTTTCCCCCATGTGCAACTTCCCTGTATGTGCAACTTCCCCCATGCTCAACTTCCCACATGCTCAACTTCCCCCATACGTAAATTCCCCTCATGCGCAACTTCCCCTCATTCGCAACTACACCCATGTGCAACTTCCCCTCATGCTCAACTTCCCCTCATGATCAAGTTCCCCCCATGCGCAACTTCCCCCATGCACCACTTCCCCTCATGCTCAACTTCCCCCATGCACAATTTCCCCCATGCACCACTTCCCCTCATGCGCCACTTCCTCTCATGTGCCACTTCCCCATGCGCCACTTCCCCATGCGCCACTTCCCCCATGCGCCACTTCCCCTCATGCACAACTGCCCCCATGCGCAACTTCCCCCATGTGTAACTTCCCCATGCGCAACTTCCCCCATGTGTAACTTCCCCTCATGCGCAACTTCCCCCATCCGCAACTTCCCCTCATGCGCAACTTCCCCCATCCACAACTTCCCCCATCCGCAACTTCCCCTCATGCGCAACTTCCCCCCATGCGCAACTTCCCCTCATGCTCAACTTCCCCCATGCGCAACTTCCTCCATGCGCAACTTCCCCCATGCTCTATTTCCCCCATGCATAACTCCCCCCAAGCGCAACTTCCCCCTCATGCTCAAGTTCCCCCCATGTGCAACTTTCCCCCATGCGCAACTTCCCCCATGTCAACTTCCCCCATGTGCAGCATCCTCGCCAGTGCAACCTCTTCCTCCAAACAACATCCCCCCCACCCATGCACCAGGGTCCGAGAACCAAATTGGCTGGAGGTTGGTCAGTCTCCCGTGTTAAGTATAGGACAAAAACACATTGAACACACCTGAAGGGTTAAATTTCTCCAGATGATTCTTGGTGGGTGTTCAGGTGACAGAAGGATCCCTCCCAGAATTCCATGCTTCAGGCCCAGCAGTTGGGGCGGAATGTTGCTGAGTCAGCAATTCTCAATGCAAAGTATAGGGAGGAAAACGCATTGCGCCCCTTTTTACCCCCTTCCCGTTGGAATTTCCAAAAACCCGGTTCTTAGTGCACCCATCCGTCACAGAAGGAACACCCACCTCAAACTTCACGCTTCCAGGCCCAGCGGTTTTGGCAGGGCGGTGATGAGTCACTGAGTCAGTCAGTGAGTCAGTCAGTGAGTCAGTGACTTTTCTCTTTTATATATATATAAATGATATACAGTGGCGCCTCATGTAACAGAATTAATTCATTCTGGAGGCAGTTTCTTTACGTGAAACGTTCTTTACGTGAAGCAGATTTACCCATAGGAAATAATGGAAACTCAGACGATTGGTTCCACAACCCCAAAAATATTCATATAAAAATATTAACTGGATGTAAAAATGATGACAGAACACTGGGATTGAATTCAAAACATGCATTCAATGTGCATGATCTTATGAAGTCTACTTAGGCTGCAGTCCTAAAGACAATTTCCTGAGAGAAATACCCATTTAACACCATGGGGCTTACTTCCGGGTAGACATGGTTAGGAGGCTGCAATCCAAGATACCTTCAAAGTGTCTCCCCACTTTCTCCTTTCCATCCTGAGCCTCTTTCTCTCTCGTGCTCCCTTCTGGCTACCCTGAGTTGCTTCCCACTTCTCCACTCCTCTCCCTCTGGCCACAGGAGGAACAGCGCAGAAGTGTTGCTTTCACTATGGGCAGGTGCGCTAGGCAGCCCTGACACTTTTTAAACAGGCTGCCGGCCAGCGCGTCTGCCCCAACTGCCAACGAATGTGTTCTTTACGTGAAGCACTTCCTTTATGTGAAGCAGAATCCTAGAGGAATTTTTGTTTGTTACATGAAACTTACTTTACGTGAGGCTTTCTTTATGTGAGGCGCCACTGTATAATGGTTTCAAATATATTAATAAGTAATACAGAGTTTGAATTAAGCCCATGAAAGGAATTCATACTGCATTGGAATATTTTAAGTTTTGTCATGTCCTACATTTTTCTTCAGTGTCCTGTTTGGGGGGGGGGGGCTTGTTTGCTTTTTTGATTACGGCATATGGTCATTCTGACCCCCTGCCCTTATTCCACCATGCGTGTACCTTGACTGTTCTAATGCCTTGTCATGTGCCATGACCTGAAAAGACTGCCCTCCATGAATCCCACTCCCTTCTGATCAAAACTTGACCACTTCAAAACTTTTATATGTTCCGAGGTTTTTCTCTGTTTAGAAAAGAGGGCCAATTTTTAAATCAGAAGTGCCAGATCAACAGAGGGGTTTCCTCCTCTTCCTCTCCTCCTCTCCCTCTCCTGTGAGGAAGATCCAGTCAAGTTCAGAGAAGTACAATCCAGCTGCTTGTGAATA
Source organism: Cryptoblepharus egeriae (assembly GCA_030015325.1). Taxonomy (NCBI): domain Eukaryota; kingdom Metazoa; phylum Chordata; class Lepidosauria; order Squamata; family Scincidae; genus Cryptoblepharus; species Cryptoblepharus egeriae. The sequence continues at coordinate 3,357,940 of JAREYC010000002.1, forward strand.
TCTTTTATTGCTTCATTTCTTTAATTCAGGATTTACATGTAATAATTAAATCAATTTATTAATTAATGCTGCAATCCTATCCACACTTTCCCAAGAGTAAGCCTCCCACTGAATAGGACTTCCTTCTGTGTGTTCTTCGGATTGTGCTGTAAGTAGTTCAGATATACTCACTGCCTTATAACAGTTCAGTGTCATTTAATAAACTTGCAGTGTGCCTCAACCTTTTTAGTGTACCCCGAGGTGTGCCTTGAGATGAAGAAGGTTGAAAATCCCTGGCTCAGAGCAGAGGCCCCCCGTCCTCCCTTCTATATGGTCGCCCTGGAAGATGACCCATCCCATGACTTGCATGATGCAGGAAAGTGACCAGCGCTGCCCAGCACTGCCAGGAGTTAGAGCTGGCTTGTCCCACACGTGGCGGTCCAAGAAGACTTCTAAAGGACTTTAGGAGCCTGGGAGGAATGCAGCCATGGTCTCCATCACCATGGCCTGCTCCACCTTCTCTCCACCCTGCTTGTGTCCCAGAAGAGCTTCCTGCCACTTGGAGGGAAAAGGTATCACTGCTGGCTCCTGATGCTCTTCTCCACCAGCGCCTCTTTCTTTCTACCCAGCACAGCGCATATTAAGCACCTTTGGGAGCAGATCCTCCAGTCCTATCTATGGGAGAAGTCCAGTGTTTGCAGGCTTTGGATGGGGTCCCCCTGGATGCCCTTCAATCCCCTGCACAGCCTGGGGCAGCTGGTCTGTTGAACGTGGGGCTGCCTGGCTGGCACCCTCCAGATCTCCATCTCCAGCTCAGGGCAGGACACATGCCCTTTCCTTTCCTTGCCCTCCCCACCTGGCATCAGCATCCCCCCAACTTGGGACTCTTCTCTCTCCCCCCATCACTTCCACTCCCACCCACCCCTGAACTGACCCTCCTGCTGCTCCCCAGAAGAAAGAAAGAAAGAAAGAAAGAAAGAAAGAAAGAGTAGGAGATGGAGGGCAGTACAGTAAGGGGTGCCCCTCTCTCCCCCCTCTTTTTAAACCTGGCAGTGCCAGGCAGGCAATTGGAGGAAGAGGCAGGGGAGGGTCTCTTCCTGTTGGGGCTGCTCCTCTGTTCTTGCTCAGGTTGCAGAAGGCTCTGCTGGGTTCTGCACACGGATCAGGGCTTCTCCCCTCCAGGCAGGTCTACTCGGAAGTAACCCCGTTACAGTCAGTGGGATCTGCTCCCTCCAGGGTTTGCAACAGAGTAGCTAGGCTGGGATCAGCTTCCTTCCTTCAGGCAGAGCTGGGCGGTGGCGTAGCTGGAGGGGGGCGAGGGAGCTCTGCAGGGGGAGAGAGGGCAGCAGGAGCAGAGACCCTCTCTTCCTCTCTCTCCTCTGCTCTGCCTGGCACTGGGAGGGTTAAGAGGAGGGGTGGGAGGAGAGGGTTAGCCTCTTCCTACACCCGCCCTCCATCATTTCCTCTTCCTTCCTTTCTTGTATCCTTCTGGGTCTCTGGAGTGTCACACTCAGTCCTTCTGGGGATCTGAAGAGGGTAAGTGGGAGTGGGGAGAAGAGCCCCATGGGGGGGGGGGGCTGATGCCAGGGGGAGGGAAGACTGAGCTTCGGGGAAGAGAAAGGGGAAGAAGCGAAGCCAGATACTGGGGGGGGGGGGAGCGTGCTGTGGGGTGGCTTTGCCTGAGGAGGGAGGGACCCTGGAAAAGGAGGAAGGGGGAGCAAGAGAGGGGCTGCTGAGAGAAGCAGGAGCTGGTGGGGGAGACCGTGGAGGACACTCCAGGAGGGTGGATCAAGCTGGGCAGCAGCTGGAGGGGGAGGCCTGGAAGATGCCCCCAGGAGGAGGGAAGGACATCCACCCCCTTCCTAGCCAGCCCCCCTGCAGCCCCCATAGCACAGCAAGGCTGGTCTGCATGCAGCAGGTGGAGCAGGCTGTGCAGGACTTCTTTGCAGGGCAGAGGAAGGGGTGAGAACAGGAGGGGGGTCATGAAAGATCCAGACCTCCAAGACACAAGCAGACTGAGCTCTGCATCCTCCAAAGCTTGGAAGTGGGGAGCTCCAGCAATGATGGGCCCAGCCTGGGCCAAGAACTGGTTCTCCAGAAGTGGGTGGGGTCAGGGGGCGGGGCCAGGGTCAGGGGGTGTGGCCAGGGAGGTTTTTAATTTTAAAATAAAAATAAATAAATAAAAATACTTACTTCAGAGTAGAGCTGCATAGGATGGGGCTCTGAGGCTGCAGTCCTCTCCACTCTGGCCTGGGAGTAAGTCCCATTGACTATACTGGGACTGACTTCAGAGTAGACCTGCATATGATGTGGCTCTCAGCCCCCCCTCCTCTGCTGGGAGAGCGAGATGGGCACAGGTGGGCTGAAGCCTGTTCTCACCTGTTAATTGGGGGTCCATCATCTTTGAATTGCATGCAAGCGTGTTGGAATTTCTCTTAAAGGACCTCTGGGTCTGTCTTGCCAGGGGAAGCTCCACTCCCTCCCCTTCTGAGGAGGCTCTCTCTCCCCCCTTCTCCTCCCTAAAGGTATTTTTTAAAATACAAATACCTTATATGTAAGTCAAGCAGCCAAGAGTTCCCTGGCAGGCACACCTCCCCCTCCTAATTACTTTGCTAACCACATGCAAAGGCCATCATTCAAACAGGTTCCCATTAAGTGCCTACATTCTCCCAAGCCTAAGTAAGTGGTTGTCTAAAACAGCTGCATTCTTTCCAGTGAGTGTGAGAAACAATTTCTGCTTTGATGGCTTGGAAGGAAGCCTGTCTCTGCTAAACATCTTATTATGCTTAAAAACCTTATTTCCAGCAAGTTTTGAAGAGGTATTTTCTTGTTTTTGCAAAGGTGGTCTATGCAAATGAACCCCCGTATTCCTCCAATTGTGTCTGCATTACTAAAAGCTCTTGAGGTGGGAGGGAGAGAGGGAGGACCTTTGAGTGGCTGCTCTTCTCTCTCCATACACTGGGGGACTCATAGCCCAAATCCTTTGCATGCCTCCTCAAAAGCAATCCCATCCTAGTCAATGGAGCTTACTCCCAGGTAGGTGTGGATAGGATTGGAGCATCAGACCCCAATACTCTGCATGCCTGCTCAGAAGCAAGTACTGAGTGACCAGATGGCCTCCTTTCCCAGGACAGGTCCTCTTTTTACTCTTGTGTCCTGGGGAAAAAATCTTCACTCTCCTCCTTTTCCTTATGAGCAGGCAACATGGAGTCTTCTTATTATCCAGACTTTTTTCCAGGACCACAATAAATCTTCATTGTCCTCCTTTTCCTTATAAGCAGGCAGAATGCAGTTCCCATCTTGCCCCCCCAGGAGTCCAGTCCACTGCCTACTCTGAAGTAATAGGATAAGTAATAGGATAAGTAAATAGGATAAGTAATAGGATAAGTAAATCCTATTACGGTCAGTAGGTTTTACTCCCCTGTGAGGATAGGAGTGTAGCCTCAAAGCCCAATCATTGTCTACTCAGAAGTAAGTTCCATTATAATAATGAAGCTTACTCCCAGGAAAGAGTGCAGAGGAGTGCAGCATTAGAGCCCAATCCTATTCTTGGCTACTCAGAAGTAAGTCCCATTAGAGTCTATGGAGCTTACTCTCAGGAAAGTGAATAGGATTGCAACCAAAGGATGGTTACTGAGAGCTCAGTCCTTTGCTTGACTACTCAGAAGTCCTATTATATTCAATGGAGCTTACTTACAGGAAAGTGTGGACAGGATTGTAGCCTTAAGTAGTGGCTTAGAGGCAAACCTCAGCCTGCAGAGGGGACACCACAGACTCTGGTCCTAAACTGTAGATCAGTGTTTCTCAACCAGTGGAATGAGCATCACCTGTGGAACTAGAAGTGTGTCTGCTGGTACTGAGGCACCTGGAGGCAAGTGTTATATTGCAGCAAGAGGCTGGGATTCTAAGAGCCCAAATCTTATGTATGACCATTCAGAAGTACTGGTAAGTCCCATCACAGGTAATGGAGCTTACTTACAGGAAAGTGTGGACAGGATTGTAGCCTTATATAGTGGCTTAGAAATAAAAACTCAGCCTGCAGAGGGGACACCACAGACTCTGGTCCTTAACTGTAGATCAGTGTTTCTCAACCAGTGGTATGAGCACCACCAGTGAAACTTCTGGTAGTGTCTGCTGGTACTTAGGCACCTGGATGCAAGTGTCATATGTGCTCCCTGAGGCAGCTGGTGGGCTGCTGTGTGATTCAGAAAGCTGGACTAGGTGGGTCTTTGGGGTGATCCAGTGGAGGCTTTTCTTATGCTTTTATGTTCTTATTTGTGGCACACATTCCCCCTGAGAGCACAACAAAGTGTAATGCATAGGAATAAAATACACTGAACTCAGGGGTTTAATACTGATTGATGCTGTCACAAGTGATACAATTTTTTTGGTAAACTAAGGGTTAAGGTGGCATGCCCTCCCTGCCCCCTGACCCTGGCCCCTCCCCCTGACCCAGCCTGGCCCTGCCCACTTCTGGAAAACCGGTTGTTAGGGCAGGCTGGGCCCACCACTGGCGATGGGGTTGCTCTCCTCAGCCCCCCTGCCAGCAGGAGAGGCTGGGAGAGCGCGATGGGGTGTACCGGTCCTCATTGTTCTGGGGACCTCCTGCTACTGCCGGCTCGTCAACGGCAGGGTTTTTAGAAGATCCCCCCTGCCAGAGTAGGGGCGTGTAGGCTCCTGCCCACCTGTGAGCTCCAGGTGGGGAGGAAGGCCAAACTCACAGCCCCTCCAGTGGAGGGGGAGAGAAGGGGCTGAGAGGCTCACTGCAGGACCCCCACCCTCCACTGCAGGAGGCTCAGCTTTGATTCCTTTGGTTGGGGGAGGACTTTTTGAATCAGGGCACTGGAAAGACTGAGTGAGAGGGGGCCAGATGGGGCCCCTCCGCACAAAAACCAGTTCCAAAAATGACAGGGGGTGGAGAACAGAAAACTTTTGCAATTTCCAGGAATGGAGGAACTGGGGGACTTTTTACTTTGATGTAGATACACGTCAGTTACACTATAGATACTCCATCTTACACCTCCAGTTCATTAATATTATGTCTTATTTACTTGTCAACAAAAATTTCTGCCACCCTCCCATGTGCAGGAATGGCCAGAGCTTTGTGCAGATGGCTCTGAAATGCCCAGATAGGTTGTAGATACAGGTTTTGGCTCTTTTGTTTCTTTTTCTTCTTTGCCTCACATTTTTGGGAGCTCATTGCCCTCTTCAAGCCATTTAAGAATGAAACTCCTCACAGATCAGCCCCACACTACAAATCGACAGGTGTTTTAGGATTTATAAGATGGCAGCATGACGTTAAAGGTCCCAATAGTCCTGTGAGAGTCCAGAGGGAGGCATCCTCTGGTGGCTTCTCCCCAGAAATGTCATGCACCAGGTCTGACCAAGCAGTTGCCATCCCAAGACCAGTTCAGCCTGTATCAGGCCAGGCAGCCGCAACTGTGCTCCTTCTCCACAACATCTGATTGAGAGTCAGGCTGCAATCCTAAAGGCACTTTCCTGGGAGTAAGACCCATTGAACACAATGGGGCTTTCTTTTGAATAGACATGGTTAGGATTGTGCCCTAAGTCTCTGACCTGGGCTGCAATCCTGGATCTGCTTTCCAGGAAGAGAGTCTGTGTCATGGTATCCACTGGGATTTCCTTCTGAGTACACAACTCCGGACTTCTGTTTTAGATATTCCACTAACATTGCACTGCTAATCAGGATTCTCTTTCTGTTCCAGAAACCAATGGGGGATTTGAGGGAGCCAAGCGGGGTGTCTTCGGACACTGACAACCTTGAAGTAGAGGCAGAAACTTTTAGAAGTCAAGATGGAGAAGGGAGGGAGAGACCGATCACAGGATGGAGGAGAGAACTTGTTGTCTGTCTCCATAAAATAGAGATCAAAGAGAAAGGGCCCAAAGTAAGGAAAAGTGAGGGGATTCCCTTACATGAAGAAACTACCAAAACAAGCACACATATTGCTGCCAGTAAAAGGAGCCACAGGAGGCAGAAACCTGTGCTTAAGGATGGATCAAAGAAAGACAGATCAGATCAGAGGATAAAAAAGAAATGTGGAAATAAATCTAAGGATCTGGACTATGGAAGCTTCATCATCTTCCCAGTCAAACCAAAGAGAGAAATTGAAAATAAGATTAAAAAATGTACTCACTGTGCAAAGACCTTCAACAGTAAATCCAAACTTATAGCTCATCAACGAATCCACACAGGAGAAAAGCCATATAAATGCTTGGAGTGTGGAAAGAGCTTCAGTGATGGTGGAAATTTTACTAAACATAAAAGAACCCACACAGGAGAGAAACCATATAAATGCTTGGAGTGTGGAAAGAACTTCAGTGATGGTGGCAGCCTTAGGAAACATAAAAGAACCCACACAGGAGAGAAACCATATAAGTGCTTAGAGTGTAGAAAGAGCTTCAGTGACAATGGGAATCTCACTAAACATAAAAGAATGCACACAGGAGAGAAACCATATAAATGCTTGGAGTGTGGAAAGAGCTTCAGTGAGAGTTCACACCTGACTTTGCATCTAAGGACCCACACAGGTGAGAAACCACATAAATGCTTGGAGTGTGGAAAGAGCTTCAGTGTGAGGTCAAGCCTGACTTTGCATCAAAGAACCCACTCAGGGGTGAAGCCATATAAGTGCATGGAATGTGGAAAGAGCTTCAGTGTGAGCTCAAACCTGACTGTGCATCTAAGAATCCACACAGGTGTGAAACCATATAAATGCTTGGAGTGTGGAAAGAGCTTCAGAGTGAGCTCACATCTGACTAGGCATCTAAGAACCCACACAGGTGAGAAACCTTATGAATGCCTGGAGTGTGGAAAGAGTTTCACTGATAGCGCATACCTGATTGTGCATAAAAGATCCCACACAGCGGAGAAACCATATGAATGCTTACAGTGTGGAAAGAGCTTCACTACAAACTCTAGTCTGAATTTGCATTTAAGAACCCATACAGGAGAAAAACCATATAAATGTTTGGAGTGCGGAAAGAATTTCATGGACAAGGCAAGCCTAATTGTCCATAAAAGAACACACACAGGGGAGAAACCATATAATTGCGTAGAGTGTGGAAAGAGCTTCATTCGCAAGTGTAAGCTGACTGAGCATCAAAGAACGCACAGAGGAGAGAAACCATATAAATGCTTTGAGTGTGGAAATAGCTTCAAACAGAGCTCAAGTCTAAATAAGCATCAATCTACCCACACAGGGGAGAAACCATATAAATGCTTGGAGTGTGGAAAGAACTTTGCTGCAAACTCTAGTCTGAATTTGCATCTAAGAACCCACACAGGAGAAAAACCTTATAAGTGTTTGGAATGTGGGAAGAGTTTCAATAATAATGCAAACCTGACTGTCCATAAAAGAACACACACAGGGGAGAAACCATATAAATGCTTGGAGTGTGGAAAGAGCTTCAGTGATGGTGGAAGCCTTACTACACATAAAAGAACCCACACAGGGAAGAAACCATATAAATGCTTGCAATGTGGAAAGAGCTTCAGTGTGAACTCACACCTGACTCTGCATCAAAGAACCCACACAGGGGAGAAACCATATAAATGCTTGGAGTGTGGAAAGAGCTTCAGTCAGAATAGAGATCTGAATCTTCATCAAAGAACCCACACAGGAGAGAAACCATATAAGTGCTTGGAATGTGGAAAGGGCTTCAGTGATCGTGGAAACCTTAGTAAACATAAAAGAATCCACACAGGGGAGAAGCCATATAATTGCTTCGAGTGTGGAAAGAGCTTCAGTCTGAGCTCAAGCCTGTCTGTGCATCTAAGAGGCCACACAGGTGAGAAACCACATAAATGTATGGAGTGTGGAAAGAGCTTTAGTCGTAGTTCACACCTGAATTTGCATCTAAGAACCCATAGAGGAGAAACCGCATAAATCTTGGAGTGTGGAAAGAGCTTCTTTTGTAGGTCAAGCTTGACTCTTCATTTTATAAACTTTTATAAAGCCAAAAGGTGGTTCCCATAAATTTGTGTGTGTGTGTGTGTGTGTGTGTGTGTGTGTGAGTGTGTGTATACACACACACACTAGCAAAAAGCGTACCCGTATTGCAGGAATAACATTTCCCCACACGACATCCCCTCATGGCGCATCAACACCCTATGCGCATCAACATCCTATGCGCATCAACACCCCATGTGCAACTTCCACCCATGCGCAACTTCCCCAATGCACATCATCAGCCCATGTGCCTGAACTCCTCATATGCAACATCGCCCATCTGCATCAGTCCCGGATGTGCAACTTCCCCCATGCGCAACTTTCCCCATGCGCATAATCCCTTCATGCTCAACTTCCCCCATGCTCAACTTCCCCCATGCGCATCATCCCCCCATGCGCATCATCCCCCCATGCGCATCATCCCCCCATGCGCAACTTCCTACCATGGGCAACTTCCTACCATGCGCAACTTCCCCCATGCGCATCTTTCCTACATGCACAACTTCCCCCATGCGCATAATCCCTTCCTGCTCAAATTCCCCCATGCGCAACTTCCCCCATGCGCAACTTCCCCCATGCACATAATTTCCCATGCGCATAACCCACATGCGCAACTTCCCCCATGTGCAACTTTCCTCCATGTGCAACTTCCCCTCATGCACAACTTCTCCCATGTGTGGGGCAGTGAATTGGAGGGTGTGGTGGGTGCTGCAGACTTCCAGAAAGTGGGCCTGAGGAAGCAGGCCTTTGGCAGTGTGTGGGGCAGTGAATTGGAGGGTGAGGGTGTTTTATTTGGGGCCTTTGGGTGGATGTTATTCAGTCTCCCATGTTAAGTATAGGACAGAAACACGTTGCCCCCTTTTCAGCCCCTGAAGGGTTAAATGTCTCCAGATGGTTCTTGGTGGGAGTTCAGGTGACAGAAGGAACTCCCAGAATTCCATGCTTCAGGCCCAGCAGTTGGGGCGGAATGTTGATGAGTCAGCAATTCTCAATGCAAAGTATAGGGAGGAAAACGCGTTGCGCCCCTTTTCACCCCCTTCTGGTTGGAATTTCCGAAAACCGGTTCTTAGTGCACCCCTCAGTCACGGAAGGAACACCCACCCCAAATTTCACGCTTCTAGGCCCTGTGGTCCTGGCAGGGCGGTGATGAGTCAGTCAGTGAGTCAGTCAGTGAGTCAGTCAGTGAGTCAGTCAGTGAGTGACTTTTCTCTTTTATATATATTTTAAAACACAACTTATTGAAATTGAAACAGAATAAATGAATCCGAAAGGATGTTTTAAATGTTTTAATGTCTTCAATGTCTGATGTTTTGTGTTCTAAGTACAAATGGATTGCATTTAATTTTCATTGTATAATATACAAGTACACAAAGCAATGACAATAAAAGATTATGCAAATATTTAAATTACATTGAACAATATAATTACAGGTCCAGACTATTTGGACCTGTAATAGTCCAGGTCTATTCAAATCAAATCCATTTGATTTAACACGAATGGCTATGATTTACATCATAAATCATTTGGTTTATGGATTTGATTTAACACGAATGGCTATGGCCCTTGATGTTGAAATGATTTTTAATGTATTGGATATTCCTACAAATAATATGGTGGTGGCCTAGCTAGTATTCCTGGCTTTGGGCAAAGAAAAGAATGGGGAGTGGAGCATATTTTTTTGAGTTTTCTCTGGATGTCGGAGACGGGGCCAGAGTCAGGCCTGTGGAAAAGCAAGACTGGTTGTAGCCGTCTTCTGAAGGGTGGTGGGAGTGTTTGGGAAATCTGCCCAGATGTGTGAAGGGAGGGCATGGCTTGCTTCCTAGGACACTCTGATGGGGTGAACGGTTCCTGGAGTCACATCCACAGGCCTCTGTCAGTCTTGAAAGACTATGGTATCGTGCTCGGCGCTGCATACGCTGCATGTGAAGTACGAAAGCCTGGGTTGGATTGTTATAAGGATAGGCTGTTACCCAAGCAGCAGATCCCCCCTCTCCACGCCACTGAATTAGTCCAATGGAAAGGCAGAGCCAATACGATTGGATCCAGCTGGTGTCGCAGAGCTGGGCTAAGGACAGGAGCTCACCCTGTCTTGTGGGGCCGACACGCACAGCGTCTTAACCGCTTGCGCCACCCACATCCACAGTCACGTCCACAGACTATAGTTGTAAAAGACAAGGGAACTTAACACCTCTAAAGAACCAAAGTGTATCCATGTTTGACCTGAGAGTGACCATGCAAAGAGTATTCTGGGACAGCCAACTGTCTGCTGTTCTTTGTGCAGTGAAAAAAGGAAGCTAAAGCAGCCAGCTTTAGATCATGACCTGGCCAACCTTATCACTGGAACCAGAAGAAAATAACTAGCGTGGTGAAGTATCAATAATTGCGCTCTTAGATCCTGGTGAACGGGAATGATCTCTTACAGCTGGGACCTGAAGAAGTCAGAACCCCCTTTAGTACCCCAAGCAGAGTCAGAAGTCTTTCTGAATTCTTTTTAGATATTGAGTTGCTATGAAAATACTTGGAGCCAGATCTATAAAAAGGGAGGGAAGAAACACCTAAGGGGGAAACGGTGATACTGTGGATTGATTCATTTGGTCCGTCAGTTGTCCATGAGAATCACACCTTGCGTGGAGTGAAACATCTCTCTGTGTTGGACTATTAGGCTTTGTTGCTGTGCCCTTGTTCTTGTTCTATGCTCAGAAACATCTTCACCCTGCCATGGGTTGAACAACGAATGAATGGACTGTAAGCCTATGTAGCTTGACCTGCTGCAGAAGACCAAACTTATTCCGCTATTGGATTGTGAATCTTTTATATGTTAGAACAGGAAGTTAGCTCTCTTACTTTTATGTTTGAAGCTTGCCAAATCTACCAAATGTGCCGGTGCCTTATTTCTTCTGAATAAATCTTATCTTTACTTTTAAATCTGGAGTTTGTGAATGCTTGTTCAACCTTCCCAGGAATGGATCCAGGGGAAAGGAATTTGCTGCCAAGGTTTTAAATAGCATATGTTGTGTGGGTGGTGGCCAGAGATCCTACTGTCTTGTTGATGACTCACTGTTCAGTGTCAGGGACTTGCTGCAGGCAATCCTTGGTGTTTCCTCCTAAATTTTATCCATTTATGTAAACGTGTGCGTGCACACACACACTCACCCATGTTGTTGGTTACATCTATATCCATCTATGCACACTTGTGCATACACACACACACACACACACACACACACCCATCATGGCTTATGACCTGTGATGCTTCTTTCCTCTACAGGGGTGTCCAAACTTCCAACTTCAGGGCTCCAGGACCTTTAACAATTGTGTAAAGGAGGGAATTTCAGCAGGTGCTGCTTCGCTTCTGTCTCTCCCAACATTGAATTTGAGTGGATGCCCCCAAGCTCTGGTGAAAAGGAAAAGAGTACGTCCCTCTCAACTCTATCCGTCCCTTGCATCATTAGTCATCCACCCCAAAAAATATTTCTCTTAATGAAATTGCATTGAATTACAAGTCTTTGATTCCACACACCTCCCCTTTCATTTCATTGAATGGAGGACAGAGTGCCTTTACCTTTAACCATTGCACAGAGGATGGAATTGGGGCCATAGAACTTCTATGCCATGCTTAGAGCAGGGATTTTCAACTGGTGTGCCGCCAGAGAGCGAAGGGTGTGCTGTGGGATTCCCACATTGTGGGAGCAGCTTTGAACATGGACCAGCAACAGGAGTCCGCATCTTGGCCCCCATGCAGTCTCCAGGTAGCCTGGAGGAGTGAGGAGACTGGGAAGCCCATGCCTGCCCAGTGTCCCTTCTCCTGCACTCTCCAGGCCCTGTCCCCTCAGAGAAGGGTGGAGGGGCTGCATTCCTCGCATTGCTTGCTTCCTGGGGGTATAATGGTGCTAAGGAGAGGGGTTTCCCCCTGCCTGCCCTCAAAGGGAGTGAGGTCTCCAAGCACAAGGATAAGCCATGAGGGTGGAGAGCAATCACCAGTGCTGCTGTGCTGGGACAGTAATCCTAGCCTTCTTTTTGCTTGAAAGAAGTCCCATTGACTATAATGGGCATGACTTCTGAGTAGACATGCCTAAGTTTGGGCTCTCTTCCCCCACCCCAAGTAAATCATGCACTAGCTTCAATCAGATCTTTCCATGCCCACCAGGGTGACCATCTGTCCTCTTTTTCCAGGACATGTTTTGGATTTCAGTCTTGTGTCCTGGGAAAAAACTTCCATGTCTTCCTTTTCCTTGGGAGCAGGCAGGGCGTATTTATATGTATTTTATATGTATGGAATTATATAATAAATTATATGTAATAAATGATATGTAATGGTTTTAAATATATTAATAAGTAATACAGGGTTTGAATTAAGCACATGAAAGCAAATCATCCTGAATTTGAATATTTTGTTTTGTCATGTCCTACATTTTTCTTCAGTGTCCTATGTTTGGCGGGGGGGGGGGGGGGCTTGTTTGCTTTTTTGATTATGGCATAAGGTCACAATGACCCCTCCTTTTCTCCACTATGCGTGTACCTGTCAGTGTGCCATGACCTGAAAAAGGCTGCCCTCCATGAATCCCACTCCCTTCTGATAAAAACACTTCTGATATAAACTTGACCACTTCAAAACTTTTTATATGTTCAGAGGTTTTTTCTGTTTAGGCAATTTTTTTAATCAGAAGTGCCAGATAAACAGTGGGATTTCCTCCTTTTCCCTCTCCTCCTCTCCCTCTCCTATGAGAAAGATCCAGTCAAGTTCAGAGAAGTACAATCAAGCTGCTTGTGAATATCTTTAATTACTTTATTTCTTTAATTTATGATTTACATGTAGTAATTAAATCAATTTATTAATTAACGCTGCAATCCTATCCACACTTTCCTGAGAGTAAGCCCCCCACTGAATAGGACTTCCTTCTGTGTATGGTTAGGAATGCATTCTTACTATGCTGTGGATGCTGCAGGGGGGTGGCTGGATCTGGATGGGATGGGGATGAACGCGCCTCCCTCCCTCCGAGTAGCATCTTCCAGGTGTTCCCCTCCAGCTGCCTGGGACAGGAAAGGGGATCTCAAGGGTCCCCCCATTACATCTTGCCAGTCTCAACATCTCCTCCATGACACCCACTCCCTTATGCCTTTTCTCCCCTCCTCCCCCCCCCCTCCACCCCCTCCACATACAGGCAAACCAGCCTTCCTTGGCTTCTGGGCTGGAAAGCAGTGCAGGCTTTGGGTGGGCTCCCCCTGGAAGTCCCCTAAACCCCTGCACAGCCTGGGGCAGCTGGTCTATTGCACCCTGGCACCCCCAGATCTCCACCTCCAGCTCAGGGCAGGGCACATGCCCTTTCCTTGCCCTCCCCACCTGACATCAACATCCCCCCAACTTACAGGACTCTTCTCTCCCCCCCCCCCCAGCACTTCCACTCCCACCCCTGAACTGACCCTCCTGCTGCTCCCCAGAAGGATGAAAGAGGAGGAGATGGAGGGCGGTGCAGGAAGGGGTGCCCCTCTCTCCCCCTCCTCTTAAACCTGGCAGTGCCAGGCAGGTAAGAGGAGGAAGAGGCAGGGGAGGCTCTCCTTCTCCTGTTGGGGCTGCTCCTCTGTTCTTGCTCAGGTTGCAGAAGGCTGTGCACAAGGATTCGGGCTTCACTCCTACAGGCAGGTCTACTCGGAAGTAACACCATTGCATTCTGTGGGTCCTGCTCTCTCCGGGGTTTGCAACAGAGTAGCCAGGCTCGGATCAACTTCCTTATACGTGCAGGCACAGCTGGGCGGTGGCGTAGCTGGAGGGGGGCGAAGGAGCTCTGCAAGGGGAGAGAGGGCAGCAGGAGGAGCTCCCCACCTCCTTTCCTCTCTTCTGCCTGACACTGGGAGGGTTAAGAGGATGTGGGGAGGAGAGGGGTAGCCTCCTCCTGCACCCGCCCTCCATCCCTTCCTCTTTCTTTCTTCCTTGCTTGCATCCTTCTGGGTTTCTGGAGTGTCACAGTAAGTCCTTCTGGGAACCTGCAGAGGGTGAGTGGATGTAGGGGTAGGGGTAGGGGTAGGGGCAGGGGTAGGGGTGGTGGTGCGGAGAGTAGATCCCCACGTGGGGTGGGGGGGGCTGATGCCAGGGGGGAGGGAAGACTGAGCTCAGGGGCAGAGAAAGAGGAAGAAGCAAAGCCAGAGACGGGGGGGGGGGGGCGCGCTGTGGGGTGGCTTTGCCTGCGGAGAAAAAGGAAAAGGAGGAAGGGGGAGCAAGAGAGGGGCTGCTGAGAGCAGCAGGAGCTGGTGGGGAGACCGTGGAGGATCCTCCAGGAGGGTGGATCAAGCTGGGCAGCAGCTGGAGGGAGACCTGGAAGACGCCACCGGGAGTGTGGGAGGGACATCCACTCCTTCCTAGCCGGCCCCCCTTCTGCCTCCACAGCAGGGCAAGCTCTGCTTGTCAGGTGGACCAGGCTGTGCAGGACTTCTTGGCAGGGCAGAGGAAGGGGTGAGAACTGGAGGGGGGATCATGAAAGATCCAGACCTCCAAGAGACAAGCAGACTGAGCTCTGCAACTCCTGCCATTCTCCAAAGCCTGGAAGGGGGGAGCTCCAAGTGGGGAGGGAGGCCAATCTCACAGCCCCTCCAGTGGAGAGGGAGCTGAGGGGGTGAGAGGCTCACTGCAGGACCCCCACCCTCCACTTCAGGAGGCTGAGCTTGCATGCCTTTAGTTGGGGGAGGATTTTTTCAATCAGGACACTGGAGAGACTGGGAGAGAGAGGGCCAGAAGGGGCCCCTCCGCACCAAAACCAGTCCCAAAAATGACAGGGGGTGGAGAACAGAAAACTTTTGCAATTTCCTGGAATGGAGGGACTGGGAGCCTTTTTACTTCGATGTAGGTACACCAGATACTCCGTCTTACACCTCAAATTCATTAATATTATTATCTTTTATTTACTGTCAACAAAAATCCTAAGAATAACCTCTGAATTTTGCAGCCAAAGAGATCTCTCCAGCCCCTGTGCCTGACCCAGAAGACCCAGAGATGGTGCTGGAAGGTTGATGCTCTTAGGAGAAGGCACTGCAGAGGACTTGTGGGGGGAGCCTCTCAGCCTTTGCACAGGAAAGGCCCTGCAGAGAGGAACTGCCTGACACGGCCTGCATCCAAGACCCACTTATTTCCAGGTGTGTATCTCAGTGTCTCCGCTTTCCAGAGATCAGGTAGATTCATTAGCGTGAAATAAATAACTAAAGAGTCTGGTATAATACATAGCACTTTGGAGAACAGCAGAGAGGGGGTAAAAGCAGAGAGATTCAATGATTTTATTATTATTTCACCAACTTACACATCAGAGAAGCCAGAGAGAGACCAGAGTGCTAATGTGATGTGAAGGCCCCAAACATCATTGATTATTATGGCATCAGTTAGATTTGCCCTCATCCTGTTTGGTGGACTGGCTGAAATCTGGGAAGGTGGAGGACCTCGGTAGAAAGTGATACCATCTAAATGTACTCAATTTAAATTGTCTTATGTGGCAAAAATACCAACTTTGGTCACAAAAAAACTGATGCCAAAGTTAACGTATTCCTCTCCAAACAGAAGGTTATACTGCAGCATTTCAAGCCTGGTTAGGGATGCTTCATCAGTGCTCTAGTGCCTAAACCAGGTGTTTTGCATGGCAACTTGGTAAGGGAGGACAGGCATATACTAAACAGATGCAGTTAATTTATATGCAGCTTTGTCTGAAAATGACAGAGGTTGGCGCTTTGAATTGAAAGAACAGTGAATTTAAGGAGCAATAAATGTTGTAAAGGCAGCCTGCTTAACATGGTAACTTGTGAATTGCTTTGAGCTCAGATTTATTATTATATTATTATTATTATTATTATTATTATTATTATTATTATTATTATTATTATTATTATTATTTGCAGAAGGGGGGGCTCTCATTTTACAGAGTCTGCCTGAGTTCAACTCCTTGCAACACAGCAGCCATTTGAAATGGACATTGATTTAAATAGCAGAGATGGCTCACTTCTTCATAGTATTCTGTCAAGGCTTGGGGTTGAAGAGACAGCACCAGCCAGCTGTTACCACCCAGTATCATGCAGCTTAGAATAAAGACTTTAGTAGCCCAGACTTGAGCAGAAAGAGGAGCTTTCAGACCCTCTAGGTTCTATTTTCCCTTGCATGGGTCTCTTGGCCTCTTTCACCCTGAGAAGGAGTGATGCAGAGGAATCAGAAGGCAGACATCAGGAGATCTACTTTGGAAATCTGCAGAGAGTCCAAAAAATGTTAGGTAAGTCAAGCTTACTAATCAGTTTCAGTATGTCAGGCTTAGCAATTCATTCTTGCTCAGGCACTGCACACTCTGTCCCCAGGATACAGGGTGACCAGATGCCAAACCCAAAATTCCTGAACCCCAAGGCCAAAATTCCTAATCCCAGGCCAAAATTCCTACCCACTGAAAAAAAATGGCAAAAAATGTATTTTTTTTTGTTTCTTGGTTTTTTGACCATAACTTTTGATTGGAAGGAGATATCTCCAAACTGATTTTTGCACTGGATTCTGCTCTTCAATACGAATCCAATGACATATGACATGATGGGGTACTGTGCACTATCACGAAGTTTCAAAATGA
The DNA here is from genome assembly GCA_030015325.1 of Cryptoblepharus egeriae. Classification (NCBI taxonomy): domain Eukaryota; kingdom Metazoa; phylum Chordata; class Lepidosauria; order Squamata; family Scincidae; genus Cryptoblepharus; species Cryptoblepharus egeriae. The sequence goes on from JAREYC010000002.1 coordinate 3,374,471, forward strand.
AGCCAAAATGAAGGACAATGATGCCAAAATGTAGGACACCTGGACAGGAGGCTAAAAATCCGGACAAATCCAGGTTTTTCCGGTCATCTGGTCACCCTGCCAGGATATCCCAAACTGCATCAGAGAAGGAACTTCTGCTGCCTTACAGGTGCCCTGAGAAGTGCTTGGTGGAAGAAGTGGTCGGGACGGAAGGTGTCTCAAAGGAGGCCTTGCCTTTCCATCAGTGCAAAGCAACCTTTGATACATTCCTCGCTTGATGTCCTCGCTTGTCCCTGCACAGCTCACATGCCAGCCTGCCTCTCTTTGGAGGTGGAGAGGATGCTGAAGAAGGAAGCCAATCCACCTTTCACAGTACCTGAGATCTGCACCCAGCTCTAGTCGTTCAGAGCATTGATTCCCTGATCTGCACATGATGTCCTCTCGTCTGTCTCCTCCAGGCAGGGATGGGAGAACACATGGAAGAGGGAGAATGAGGAAGATAAGAGGCCAAAGGAATATGATGGGTGCACTGCAAGGACTTTCATGCTTAAAGGAATGGAGCTCTGGATGTGACAAAAGCACGTGTAGCAGTGGCCAAAATGCAGGTTCACTGTTGTTCCTCCAGAGAGAGGTTTGCAGAGTCTCTGCTTGTTTCTTTTAACCAAAATCTCCTCTGGCTTCAGATGTTAGCCGATGCTTTGACCTCCACTCCATGCTACCATTTCTGCTACCCTCCCATGTGCAGGAATGGCCAGAGCTTGGTGCAGATGGCTCTGAAATGCCCAGATAGGTTGTAGATACAGGTATTGGCTTGGCTCTATTTTGTTCTTCTTTGCCTCACATTTTTGGGAGTTCAGTGCCATCTTCAAACCATTTAAGAATGTAACTCCTCCAAGATCAACCCCACACTACAAAACTACAGGTGTTTCAGCATTTATAAGATAGCAGCATGACATTAAAGGACCCAATAGTCCTGTGAGAGTCCAGAGGGAGGTCTCCTCTGGTGGCATGCACCAGGTCTGACCAAGCAGTTGCCATCCCAGGACCAGTTCAGCCTGTATTAGGCCAGGCAGCCACAACTGTGCTCCTTCTCCACAACATCTGACTGAGAGTCAGTCTCTGGCCTGGGTGGCAATCCTGGATCTGCTTTCCAGGAAGAGAGTCTGTGTCATGGTCTCCATGGCTATTTTCTTCTGACTACACAACTCCAGACTTGTGCTTTAGAGATTCCACTAACTTTGCACTGCGAATCAGGATTCTCTTTCTGTTCCAGAAACCAATGGGGGATTTGAGGGAGCCAAGTCTTTGAACAGGGATGTTCAAAGACTTGGATGTCTTTGACACAGGGATGTCTTTGAACATTGACAATCTTGAAGCAGAGGCACAACCTTTTAGAAATCAAGATGGACAAGGGAGGGAGAGATCGACCAAAGGATGGAGGAGAGAACTTGTTGTCTGTCTCCATAAAATAGAGATCAAAGAGTCCAAAGTTAGGAAAAGTCAAGGGATTCCTTTACATGAAGATACTACCAAAACAACCACACATATTGCTTCCAGTAAAAGGAGCCACAAGAGGCAGAAACCTACGCTTCAGGACAGATCAAAGATAAAAAAGAAATGTAGAAATAAGTCTGATGCTGGGGACCATGGGAGCTTCATCAACCTCCTAATCAAACCAAAGAGAGAAACTCAAAATAAGATTCAAAAATGTTCTCACTGTGCAAAGACCTTCAACAGTAAATCCAAACTTATAGCTCATCAACGGATCCACACAGGAGAGAAGCCAAATAAATGCTTGGAGTGTGGAAAGAGCTTCAGTGATGGTGGAAACCTTAGGAAGCATAAAAGAACCCACACAGGGGAGAAACCCTATAAATGCTTGGAGTGTGGCAAGAGCTTCAGTGTGCGCTCAAGCCTGACTTTGCATCTAAGAACCCACACAGGGGAGAAACCCTATAAATGCTTGGAGTGTGGAAAGAGCTTCACTGTGAGCTCAAGCCTGGCTATGCATCTAAGGACCCCCACAGGAGAGAAGCCGTATAAGTGTATGGAATGTGGAAAGAGCTTCAGTGAGCGCTCAACCTTCACTAAGCATCTAAGAACCCACACCGGAGAGAAACCATTTGAATGCCTGGAGTGTGGAAAGAGTTTCATTACTCGCAGATACCTGACTGTGCATCAAAGAAACCACACAGGAGAGAAACCATATGAATGCCAGGAGTGTGGAAAGAGTTTCATTAATAGCGCATGCCTGACTATGCATCAGAGAACACACACAAGTGAGAAACCATATAAATGCTTGGAGTGTGGAAAGAGCTTCAGTTATGGTGAAAGCCTTAGGAAACATAAAAGAACCCACACAGGAGAGAAACCGTATAGTTGCTTACAATGTGGTAAGAGCTTCAGTCTGAACTCAAGCCTGACTTTGCATCTGAGGATCCACACAGGAGAGAAACCATATAAATGCTTTGAGTGTGGAAAGAGCTTCAGTAATAGCTCACTCCTGACTTTGCATCTAAGAACTCACACAGGAGAGAAACCATATGAATGCCTGGAGTGTGGAAAGAGTTTCAGTCAGAGCAAACACCTGACTGTGCATCAAAGAACCCACACAGGGGAGAAACCATATCAGTGCTTGGAGTGTGGAAAGAGCTTCAGTCATAGTACAAACTTGACTTCACATCTAAGAACCCACACAGGTGGTGTGGCTCACAGCTTGGCCCTTTAGCCAACATAAAAGTGCTAGAAAGCGTCCAATCCAAATTTCTGAGGACAATTTTAGGTGTCCTGAGAGATGTCTCCAATGCTAAGATCCAGTTGGAGACGGGGCAGATCAAAGATGAAGCCATGATATGGATAAATATATTCTTTTACTGGCTTAGGTTGTTATTCAACTCAGAAGGTATTGTCACTCTAATCTTAATGGATGGGGTACATCATGGCTGGTTAAAGAACATACAAAAGAAACTAGCCCAGTTGGGGCTTTCATTGTGTGATCTGCCTCTTCTGGGTCTTGAGCAGGCAAGGTCAGTCATCAAACAACGTATTCGAGATATTGAATGGCAGAGTGACATGGCCAGTGTTTCAAGATCCTTTTGTTAAATTTGAGCTTAGACCACAGGCCATAGCGCTATACCTGACCCAGCTAGAAATATATAGCTATAGGAGGGCCTTTACTCTGGTTTGTTTCAAAGCCCTATCCTCTGCTGTCATAGAGCGATGTTACAAGAAAATCCGGTATTACGAGCAAACTTGCCCCTGTGGTCAGGAAGAGGTCAAAACTACAGAGCACGTTCTTTTATGTTGTACCTTTATAAAGATCTGCGCACTCTGCTTATTTACCCATTACTGTCTAATTTGCCTGAGAGATCTAGCTCTCAATTTCTGCATATGCTTTTGTCTGATGGAAATCCAATCTCCACGTATAAGCAGGCCTCCGTCAGTCTTGGAAGACTATGGTATCGTTCTCTGTGCTGCATATGCTGCATGTGAAGCACGAAAGCCTGGGTTGGATTGTTATGGAGGATAGGCTGTTACCCAAGCAGCAAATCCCCCCTCTCCACGCCACTGAATTAGTCCAATGGAAAGGAAGAGCCAATACGATTGGATCCAGCTGGCATCGCAGAGCTGGGCTAAGGACAGGAGCTCACCCTGTCTTGTGGGGCCGACCCGGTTCTCGAACCCTAGCCTGCTGCTATGAGAATTAGGAGCGCAGTTATGAATGTTTCAGTTTAAGCGACTGCCAATTGTGATTGTTTTTTATTAGTTAAAGTTGGCCTATGTTAGGCCATCACACTATGTCTAATCTTGGCTGAGGTTTCAACCTAAGGTTTTGTAGGATATATTATGGCTTTTACACTCCCATGATGATAATTCTTATGTTTATACTTTTATTGTGTATTTCTCCTGGACAGATTTGTAATTCAGCTCTTTTTAATGCTTTGCGCTGGTCTAATGACCGTGATAAAGGAATACACAGACAGTCAGAATGGAAATCTGACTCTTCCCCAAAGAATCCACATGGGAGAAACATATAAATGCTTATAGTGTGGAAACCTTCATTTTTAGGTCAAGCCTAAAAAAATTTTAGGACTTCATTTTAAGGACTTTTCACAATGGTTAATTACAAAATTCTCTGCAAACTTGTATAAAGCCAGAAGGTGGATCCCATAATGTTAAGTCAATATATATTTTTTAAAAATACACAAGTTATTGAAATTGACACTGGATCAATGAATTTGAAAGGGTATTTTAAATGTTTTATTGCCTTCAATGTTTGTTTTGTGTTCTAAGTACATATGGATGGCACTTAATTTCATTGTGTAATGTACAAGTACATGAAATAATGACAATAAAGGATTATTCAAATATCCAAATTATGTTGAACATAATAACAGGTCCAGAGTATTTTTGCACAGTTTTTTCTAATGTGTGGATTTGACTGAACAGGAATGGCCAAAGCCCTCAATGTTGAAATCAGTTAAGTAGTTTTGTTTTATTGGATACTAGCGAAAAGTGTACCCGCATTGCAGGAATAAAATTCCCCTGTATGCCATCCCCTCACTGCACATCACTTCCCCATGCACATCATCCCCCCATGTGCATCCACCAACACCCCCCCCCATGGCAACATCCACCATGTTCATCCACCCCATGCGCATCATCCTCCTATGCGCATTAACCCCCCATGCTCATCACCCCCCATGCGCAAATCCCCCATGCTGAACATCCCTCATGCACAATGTCCCCCATGTGCAACGTCCCCCATACTCATGGCCTGGCTAGCCCTATCACTGGAACAGGAGGAAAATAACTATAGTGGTGCCTCACATAATAAACTTATTTTGTTCCAGAAACATGTTTGTTATATGAAGCATTCTTTATATGAAGTGGATTTTCCCATAGGAAATAATGTAAACTCAGATGATTGGTTCCACAACCCAAAAAATATTCATATAAAAATATAAAAAATATTCATATAAAAATGTGATTTACGTGCTTCGATGAAAGAAGATTTGGTTGAGTCCACACTGTTTTTGAGAACTAACTCAATCTAAAAGACTAAATGTATAGTTTAGTTTTAACTAGCTTTTCCCCTCTTTTTGTATTAAATAAAATTAAAAATTAATGTATTAGTGCTTTGTATTGAATAAATAATGTTTGTATCAAATATATATTGTATAATTTCAAATTTGCATTAAATAAAAAATTAGCTACAGCCATTTGAATTCTGATTAGTGATTACCATATAATTATAATGTATCATAATCAGATTTCCAAAAGGTAGCCTGATGTGGCTATGACTACTATGTTGCTATGTGGCTATTGAAGTGGCAATGATGACATATTTTTTATTGCGGAGTAGGAGTCACATTAAGAAAAACTGTCTTACTCTGGAGTAGGAGTTACCCCAAAATCACCACTACCCCCTAGCCCTGCTGGGGGTGGGGTGGGGGTTGAAGGCTGTTTGCTCAAACCAACAAGTGTTGTATTGGCTTGTATTGCATTTGCCAGTGTCTCCCAATGTCTCCCAGCGGTTCTTGGCTCCGCTTCCTCCCTAGTGAGGGTGCCATGGAAAGAGGGAGAGAGTGCGCAGAGCAGCAGCAATGTGCAGGTCCAGGTTCTAGCCCCACACGCCCCATTTCTGTGAGAAATAGGAAGAGCAGCTCAGGACTTTCTGCCCCTTGCACCAAGGGAAATGTCAGAGTGTGTGAGTAGGAGTAAATGAGACGGCAAGCAAGAGATTCTGTTAGGAAGCACAGAGCAGTCAGTCCAGAATCAGCAGACACTATAGCCGGGGTCAGGGAACTTTTTTACCTTTTACCCCAAAATATTACCAACACCAACATTACCCCCTTGATTTGAAAAGAAGGAAATCTTATATTATTAATTATTTGAATTCAAAATTTTTTTGAATCTATTCAAAAAAATCCAGACCATTTTTAAAAAATGTAGGACAAAATGTAGGGTGTCATACATTTTGTCCTACATTTTTTAAAAATCAAGAGTAAGCTCCATTGAATTAGTGGACTTACTGCTGAGTAGACACTTGGGAATGGGTGCTTACCTTGGCTGGGGAGGCTGCTAGGGAGGCTCAAGCTGCAGTTGGGGGCGGCTGAAGCTGAGTTCAGCCATCTGGGCAGGCACTGTGGGCATCCATCTTGAAAAGAATGACTGCGCATGCACACGCAGTCTTTCTCTGCTTCCCTGCCTAAAGGTTGGCAGGGAGAGGCTTCTCCATGGGCAGAGTATCCTCGCCAGACCCCACCGGCACACGCCACCAATTAGGAAAGGGAAAGTGCTGGTGAGGTCAGGAGAGGACACTCCACCCACAGAGAAGCCTCTTCATGCCAACCTTTAGGCAGGGAAGCAGGGAAAGGCTGCACAGTCAGACTTAGCCACTCAAAACTGCAGCTGGCTCAAACTGCTCCCCAGTGACCCATACATATTCATATGCATGCCCAGCTGTGTCTCGGCAGTGCGACCATCCATTACCCCCAGGAATTTCATATTTAGCCCATTTGGGGTCATTTACCCCATTCCCTGACCACTGCACTATAGCATTGTCATTCCATGTGTCAAATTTACCAGTCAGAGCATGTACTAACCATGTATAGCTCTGGTGCTCTCGACTCACTTTCTTCACTGTGGTGATTCTGACTCACACTGAGAGAAAACAGAAAAAAATGTAGGACATCCCAAAAAATGTAGGATAAATGTGGGACATGTTAAAAGAAAGCTAAAAACACTCATATTGCTTTACTGTACTTAATTTCAACACTGTAGTACTTGTCCAAACCTGTCCAAAATCCCACTGAATATGGGTTGTCAGAAGAAGGAAAATGCCCACCTCAAACCTCCACTGACTTGTGGCTATACCCATCTATGGGAAAGGCTTCAGAAGTCAACCTCGAGGCAAAATCCAGAGCCGGTGGCTGTTTACTGTCATGTTCTGGTAACTCCTGCGACGCAGCTGGAATCAATCATATTGGCTCTGCTGTTCCATTGGATTATTTCAGTGGTGTGGAGAGGGGGTGTGGAGAGGGGGCATTTGCTGAGCAGAGAGGAGGGCAGAAGCAGTATAAGCAAGTCAAGTCAGTGCTGCTGCTGGTGGCTGTCAGTACCCAACATGGCTGCCAATGCCCACCATGCCCAGAGCCGAAGAACACTCTTTACAGTTTACTTCCACAATGTGTGTATGTATGTATATATACACACATGTATGTATGTATATGTATGTACACATATGTATGTATGTATATATACACACAACTTCCCCCATGCGCATCATTCCCCCATGCGCAACTTCCTCCATGCGCAACATCCCCCATGTGCAACTTTCCGCCCCACGCATCATCCTCCCATGCGCAACTTTCTCCATGTGCATCAGTCCCCCATGCGAAACTTCCTCCATGCACAATTTCCCCATGTGCATCATCCTCCCATGCGCAACTTTCCCATCAGTCTTGAAAAGGTCCCATCAGTCCCATCAGGTCTCCCATCAGTCTTGAAAGACTATGGTATCGTGCTCGGCGCTGCATACGCTGCATGCGAAGCACGAAAGCCTGGGTTGGATTGTTATGGAGGAAAGGCTGTTACCCAAGCAGCAGATCCCCCCTCTCCATGCCACTGAATTACTCCAATGGAAAGGAAGAGCCAATACGATTGGATCCAGCTGGCATCGTAGAGCTGGGCTAAGGACAGGAGCTCACCCTGTCTTGGGGGGCCGACCTGGGTCTTGAACCCTGTCCTGCTGGTTAACAGGCACAGCGCCTTAACCAGTTGCTATAATTACATTAATTGCCAAAATCTCTGTGAGAAAACCGGTGGGATGTTGTGGAGCCAATGCCTGGTAGCCCTGAGAAGAAACAGCACAACCTGGAGAACAGTTAACAAGATTGTTTATTTAACCCAGAAAAGAGGGGGAAACATCCTGGGAGAAAGCAGGTCATTGTAGATTGTACCCCATGCCAGGTGGGTCCCATTTCACTGCAATGCAGACACACTGTCAGGTGAGTACGGAAATAATGGAAATAATTGAATTGCAGTCAAACACTCCAGCACACTAAAAATCTGGTATAAGAGTCTGCAGCTCAAGCAAATTCCCATGTTTCAGGGCATTTGCGTGGGAATCTCTCGTAGGGATAACGTACTTGTGTGATGAGACATATGCCACAAAGAAATATATGAAATTTAAGTAACTGATGAAACTTTGAAGGCCTTACTGATCATTTGCTCACTCAAACTACAACCAAATGAAAAAGAAGTAGTGAGATTGAGACAACAGCTCTCACAATTATCACTGAACTAGCGAAAAGCGTACCCGCGTTGCGGGTGTAACATTTTCCCCTATGCCATCCCGCGTTGCGGGTGTAACATTTTCCCCTATGCCATCCCGCGTTGCGGGTGTAACATTTTCCCCTATGCCATCCCGCGTTGCGGGTGTAACATTTTCCCCTATGCCATCCCGCGTTGCGGGTGTAACATTTTCCCCTATGCCATCCCGCGTTGCGGGTGTAACATTTTCCCCTATGCCATCCCGCGTTGCGGGTGTAACATTTTCCCCTATGCCATCCCGCGTTGCGGGTGTAACATTTTCCCCTATGCCATCCCGCGTTGCGGGTGTAACATTTTCCCCTATGCCATCCCGCGTTGCGGGTGTAACATTTTCCCCTATGCCATCCCGCGTTGCGGGTGTAACATTTTCCCCTATGCCATCCCGCGTTGCGGGTGTAACATTTTCCCCTATGCCATCCCGCGTTGCGGGTGTAACATTTTCCCCTATGCCATCCCCCCATGGCACAGAAACACCCCATGTGCCACTTCCCCCATGTGCATCATCCCCCCGATGCGCATCATCCCCCCCACGCGCAACTTTCCCCCACGCGCAACTTTCCCCCACGCGCAACTTTCCCCCACGCGCAACTTTCCCCCAGGCGCATCAACCTCCATGTGCAACTTTCCACCATGCGCAACTTTCCCCATGCGCATCATGTTCCCATGTTCAACTTCCCCCATGCGCATCAACCCCCATGCGCAATTTTCCCCATGCACAACTTCCCCGTGTACAACTTCCTCCATGCGCATTATCCCCCATAAGCATCATCCCCCATGTGCAACTTCCACCCATGCGCAACTTCCCCCATGCACAACTTCCCCTCGCGCATCATCTGCCGATATGCAACTTTTCCCCATGTGCAACTTCCCACCATGCGCAACTTCCCCTCATGCGCAACTTTCCCCATGCGCATCATCCACCGATACGCAACTTTTCCCCATTTGCAACTTTTCCCCATGTGCAACTTCCCCATGCGCATCATCCCCCATGCACATCATCCTCCCATGCGCAACTTTCTCCATGTGCATCAGTCCCCCATGCGAAACTTCCTCCATGCACAACTTCCCCATGCGCATCATCCTCCCATGTGCAACTTCCCCCCATATACAGCATCCTCGCCAGTGCAACCTCTTCCTCCGAACAACATCCTCCAGTGCACCAGGGTCTGAGCACCAAACTGGCTGGATGTTGTTCAGTCTCCCATGTTAAGTGTAGGACAGAAACACGATGCCCCCTTTTCAGCCCCTGAAGGGTTAATTTCTCCAGATGGTTCTTGGGGGGTGTTCAGGTGACAGAAGGAACTCCCAGAATTCCATGCTTCAGGCCCAGCAGTTGGGGCGGAATGTTGCTGAGTCAGCAATTCTCAATGCAAAGTATAGGGAGGAAAACGCGTTGCACCCCTTTTCACCCCCTTCCGGTTGGAATTTCCGAAAACCGGTTCTTAGTGCACCCCTCAGTCACGGAAGGAACACACACCCCAAATTTCACACTTCTAGGCACAGTGGTTTTGGCAGGGCGGTGATGAGTCAGTCAGTGAGTCAGTCAGTGAGTCAGTGAGTGACTTTTCTCTTTTATATATATAGATTCATTCCCAGAGCAATCCTAAGGTTGTATCGGCCCTTCCGCTGGCTCATGAGCATCATTGGCTCCTGACCTAAAGAATGTTGGAACCTCCTCTGGTGAAAGCCACACTGGTGCACAGAAGTGCACACTGCGTCTAACACAGGTGGGGGGCAGGTGGAGAACAGGACGAGGCAGGAGGAGGTATTCAGAGGCAGGGGAAGGTGGACGGAGGACTGTCTAAGAGCAGGAGGCAGGCCTGGGACTCCGCCGCTATGCCAGCTCCTAAGCAGCGACAGCCGTCTTTGGTTGCTCATGTCAGCTCAGCTCTTTGACAATTTCACCTGCGGTGCAGAACTAGGCAGACCTACTGGCGCTACAGCCACATTACCTATGAGAAGGAGAAAACTTTCTCCTTGTCCTGTGGGAACACCAAAAAGTGCCAATAACACACTGGATGCAGCAGAGGCCATTTATATGGTTTCTGTCCTGTGGGGGTTCTTGGATTAACAGTCCAGCTTGAGCTGTCACTGAAGCTTTTTCCACACTCCAAGCATTTATAGGGTTTCACCCATGTGCGTCCTTTGATGTAAAGTCAGCTTTGATCTCCGAATGAAACTCTCTCCACATTCTGAGCATTTATATGGTCTCTCCCCTGTATGGGTTCTTATATGTGATGTCAAGTTTCCATTGTCACTGAAGCTCTTTCCACACTCCAAGCATTTATAGGGTTTCTCTCCTGTGTGGATTCTTCGATGCACGTTAAGGACATCTTTCCTACTGAAGCCCTTTCCACACTCCAAGCATTTATATGGTTTCTGCCCTGTGTGAGTTCTTTTATGTTTACTCAGGCTTCCACTAGAACTGAAACTCTTTCCACACTCCAGGCATTTATAGGGTTTCTCCTCTGTATGGGTTCTTATATGTGATGTCAAGTTTGCGTTGTCACTGAAGCTCTTTCCACAGTCCAAGTATTTATATGGTTTCTCCCCTGTATGGGTTCTTATATGTGATATCAAGTTTGCGTTGACACTGAAGCTCTTTCCACACTCCAAGCATTTATATGGTCTCTCCCCTGTATGGGTTCTTATATGTGATGTCAAGTTTGAATTGTCACTGAAGCTCTTTCCACACTCCAGGCATTTATAGGGATTCTCCCCTGTATGGGTTCCTATATGTGATGTCAAGTTTGCGTTGTCACTGAAGCTCTTTCCACAGTACAAGCATTTATATGGTCTCTCCCCTGTATGGGTTCTTATATGTGATATCAAGTTTGCATAGTCACTGAAGCTCTTTCCACAGTACAAGCATTTATAGGGTTTCTCCCCTGTATGGGTTCTTATATGGGATATCAAGTTTGCATAGTCACTGAAGCTCTTTCCACAGTACAAGCATTTATATGGTTTCTCCCCTGTATGGGTTCTTATATGTGATGTCAAGTTTGCATAGTCACTGAAGCTCTTTCCACAGTACAAGCATTTATAGGGTTTCTCCCCTGTATGGGTTCTTATATGTGATATCAAGTTTGCATAGTCACTGAAGCTCTTTCCACAGTACAAGCATTTATAGGGTTTCTCCCCTGTATGGGTTCTTATATGGGATATCAAGTTTGCATTGACACTGAAGCTCTTTCCACATTCCAAGCATTTATATGGTCTCTCCCCTGTATGGGTTCTTATATGTGATGTCAAGTTTGAATTGTCACTGAAGCTCTTTCCACACTCCAGGCATTTATAGGGATTCTCCCCTGTATGGGTTCCTATATGTGATGTCAAGTTTCCGTTGTCACTGAAGCTCTTTCCACAGTACAAGCATTTATATGGTCTCTCCCCTGTATGGGTTCTTATATGTGATATCAAGTTTGCATAGTCACTGAAGCTCTTTCCACACTCCAGGAATTTATAGGGTTTCTCCCCTGTATGGGTTCTTATATGTGATGTCAAGTTTGCATAGTCACTGAAGCTCTTTCCACAGTACAAGCATTTATATGGTTTCTCCCCTGTATGGGTTCTTATATGTGATGTCAAGTTTGCGTTGTCACTGAAGCTCTTTCCACAGTACAAGCATTTATATGGTCTCTCCCCTGTATGGGTTCTTATATGTGATGTCAAGTTTGCATTGTCACTGAAGCTCTTTCCACACTCCAGGCATTTATAGGGTTTCTCTCCTGTGTGGATTCTTTGATGCACATTAAGGACATCTTTCCTACTGAAGCCCTTTCCACACTCCAAGCATTTATATGGTTTCTGCCCTGTGTGGGTTCTTTTATGTTTACTCAGGCTTCCACTAGAACTGAAACTCTTTCCACACTCCAGGCATTTATAGGGTTTCTCCTCTGTATGGGTTCTTATATGTGATGTCAAGTTTGCGTTGTCACTGAAGCTCTTTCCACAGTCCAAGCATTTATATGGTCTCTCCCCTGTATGGGTTCTTATATGTGATGTCAAGTTTGAATTGTCACTGAAGCTCTTTCCACACTCCAGGCATTTATAGGGATTCTCCCCTATATGGGTTCTTATATGTGATGTCAAGTTTCCGTTGTCACTGAAGCTCTTTCCACAGTACAAGCATTTATATGGTCTCTCCCCTGTATGGGTTCTTATATGTGATGTCAAGTTTGCATAGTCACTGAAGCTCTTTCCACACTCCAGGCATTTATAGGGTTTCTCCCCTGTATGGGTTCTTATATGTGATGTCAAGTTTGCATAGTCACTGAAGCTCTTTCCACAGTACAAACATTTATATGGTTTCTCCCCTGTATGGGTTCTTATATGTGATGTCAAGTTTGCGTTGTCACTGAAGCTCTTTCCACAGTACAAGCATTTATAGGGTTTCTCCCCTGTATGGGTTCTTATATGTGATGTCAAGTTTGCATAGTCACTGAAGCTCTTTCCACAGTACAAGCATTTATAGGGTTTCTCCCCTGTATGGGTTCTTATATGTGATGTCAAGTTTGCATAGTCACTGAAGCTCTTTCCACACTCCAGGCATTTATAGGGTTTCTCCCCTGTATGGGTTCTTATATGTGATGTCAAGTTTGCGTTGTCACTGAAGCTCTTTCCACACTCCAGGCATTTATAGGGATTCTCCCCTGTATGGGTTCCTATATGTGATGTCAAGTTTGCGTTGTCACTGAAGCTCTTTCCACACTCCAGGCATTTATAGGGTTTCTCCCCTGTGTTGGTTCTTAGATGTTGTGTTAGCTCTGATTTAAATTTAGAAGTCTTGGGACACTGAAGACACTTTTTCTTTCTTTTTCCAGTTTCTTTTTCTGGATTGACTGAAATGATGCTGAAATCCTGCCCTTGAAGAGCCACAGATTTCCTCCTCCTTTTCTCTGTGAACAAAGAAAAAAAGCAACACAGTTCAGAAATGGGACCTGCAAAGTGCACTCTGAGGAATGTATACTCTGAAAAAAACCCCAATAGAGTTCATGGAACTGATTCCCAGAGGAATATGCAAAAATTTACAGCCCTGCTGAGGACACTTCCAGTCTGATCCAGTCAAAAGGAGAGGAGCTTAGTCTGAGAGAGGGGACCACCCCTCTTGAATAGAGGGGCCCAACATAGGAAGCGTTGCGAGGTGTCAGCATGAATGAACAGCACAAAGTCCAGAGGAATGTCCTCTGGAGAACCCAGTGTCAGTTCTCTTTCCTGAAGAGTTTAAACTGAACCCTCAAAAGACAAAACCCCTTACAGCTAAGCCACTACCTGCTGATCCGTCCTCCACCTTGAGGTGCATGGCATAGGGAGTGTCACCCTCTTCCAGCCAGGAGATCTCCTCAGGTGTTGGAAATCCTGTTAGGGAAACAAAGAGGATGGTTATTTCTGACTGGAATGTTTCTGGCCATTTCCACTGCACTCTCCTCATCATCCTGCCCTCATTCATGAGCTTGCCTCGTTCTGGGGAGTCCTATGTGGAGACAGGCACAGAAGTGAGTGTTTCCGTCATAATGTGAAATATACACGAGGTAAATTTACAGACCTGAACGGTAGAGACAAACAGCACAATGCAGAGTAACTTTGGGAGCTCTTACGTTAATATAGTTAAGGCACCACCTAGTGGACACCTATGGAAAATTCATAGAGCAATCCAGAGTAATTTTTTCTTGCATCGACGTAAAAGCTCCTGCAGTTACTCTGGATTGTGCTGAGAGCCTGAGGTGTTCTTCTCTGCCTGGCTCTTAGTTTTATGCTAGTCTGATGTGATCTGCAACCCTCAATGGTTGACAGCATTTTGAGAAGAACAAACCCTCTCTCTGGTTTTGTTCTCAGTCTGAGGAGACTGAGGGAAAACAAGCTAGTTATTTCACTGTAGTTTCTTTTCTAGAACTGCTTGTGTACGTAATTGTAAATAGAGAACTGTTAATACATTTCTGCAGTATCCATTCTATAAGGTCTTGATGTCTGCTGCGCTCTGCTTCTGGTGTCTGATTTACCTCAATGTTTTCCTCATTTACCTCAGTTTTCTGATTTACCTCAATGATTTTCTGTTTTCTGATTTACCTCAATGATTTACCTACTTCAGTGTTTTCCTTCACAGATCTTATCTGACTGGTCTTGAGTGCTAGAAGCAGCAGCCTGAGAGACTAGCCCTGGCTGCAATCCTAAGCACATTTTCTTGAGAGTAAGACCCATTGAAGACAACAGGGATTACTTCTTAGTAGACATGTATAGGATTGTGCCCCCTGTCTCTCAGTAGCCCTCATGACGCCTGCCCAGGACGGGGCTGCTTGAAACTTTTGGGTATATTTATTTAAAATCCGTGGAGTCACTAGTAAAATCACACATCAATCCAGGTTTAAGAACCAAAGAAGAGTCTCCACTGGATCAGGCCAAAGGCCCATCCAGTCCAGCTTCCTGTATCACAAAGCGACCCACCAGATGCTTCGGGGAGCACATATGGCACCTGCATCCATGTGCCCACACCGCATCTGGCATTTTATTCAGCCATGTTGAATAAGCTAAAGCTCCACTTCGATCAGCTTCCTATCTCTCACAGAAACTTCAGCATACAAGACACCTGCATACTGTTGCAACCCTCTCCAAAACTTGCACCAAGTGTCATGCCCCCTTTGGAAGGCATGTTCCTCCATTTGTTGGTTGACGGTTCCTCCATTGTGCTTAGATGACCAACCAGAACTGTGACAGACCAACTTCTAGATGGCATTAGCAAGATCCCCTGAAGGTGATCCAGCAAAGGTGTGTGGCTCCTCTGCTGATCTCCAGGGAAAATTATCACCTTGAGTCTTGACCTTCTTCACATTAGACACAAAAGCAGGCATATCAAGTTCTCCATCATGCCAGTGGTGTGAAATACCAGAGACCTGTGTCACACTAGAGCCCTCTGGCACAGGTACTAGATGGCAGCCCCCTTCAGGGAAGCCTGAGAAATTCAGATATGTCAGAATGCATATCCTGCTTTTCGTCATCCAAAACCACACCGATTAACCCAAGCTGAGCTCTGCAATAGTGAGGCACACGGGCAGCTTCTGGGCACATGTTCCACCCCACTTCTACGACTAGCAGAAATGAGAAGACAAACAGTTTAAGCCTTTGGTTTCTGCTCACCAGAGGAAAGACTGTTCTTACCCAGAGAGGCCACAATCTTGTAGTTCTCCAGCATGACTTCCCAGAACAGAGTCTTTTGGCCTGGATCAAGCAGGGCCCACTCCTCCTCTGTGAAATGCACAGCAACCTCCTGAAAGGAAACTGGACCCTGCAAGGAGAAAATACATACATTGATCCACAACATCCCCATTTCACTGTGTTAAATGGGGCTTACTCCCAGGAAAGTGTCTTTGATTTGAGCCTCCTAACCATGTCTACCCAGAACTGGGGGTCTTCAAGCAGTGGCTTGACGAGCACCTGTTGGGTATGATCTAGGAGGATTTCCTGCTGCAGGCAGGGGGTTGGACTAGATGACCTACTAGGTCCCTTTCAACTCTAGGATGAAGTAAGCCCCATTGTTTTAAATGGGGCTTACTCCCAGGAAAGTGTCTTTAGGATTGCTGCCTAAGTAGACTTCATAGGATCATGCATACTGAATGCATATTTTGAATTCAATTCCATTGTTTTGTCATCATTTTTACATCCAGTTAATATTTTTATATGAATATTTTTTGGGTTGTGGAATCAATTGTATGAGTTTCCATTACCTCCTATGGGAAAATCCGCTTCACTTAAAGAGTGTTTCACTTAAAGAGCATGCCTCCAGAACAAATTATGCCCTTTATGTGAGGCACCACTGTACTTCAGCATTCTGGTAAGTTTGCCTGGGGGGTCCCAGACTGATTTTTACGTTTGAAATGCTGAATCCAATTGCTCTAATAAATATCTGACAATGTGTGATAATGAACACATGGTAAAGGGCCAACTGCAACATCATGCTGGTCAACTGTTTGGCACCCAAGAGCCTGAAGGTCCTCTTTGGGTACCTGGCAGCACCAGAAACCACAGGAATCAGGCCCGAAAAAGAAGCTCTTTCCATCACCTTCTCTTCAAGGCTGCCTCAGTGATCTGGCCTCACCTGAGCATGTTGCAGAGTGACTGGTTCTGCTCCACAGTCTGGAGATGGTCTGGAACATGATCTAGAACCACATGGCCCAGATATCATCCTGCTTGCTGCCTGCGAGGAAGACAAATGTGGTTAACCCTTTGTGCCCTTCTCACTTCTTTGTGCAATTCCAAATTCTCTGCCCTGTCACTCTGGTTCTGATCCAGAACAGTCCCAGTGAATGAGGCTCACCAGGTTGGATCTATTTTCTTCCCTTCTCTTCTGCCTGCCCAGACACATCCTCCACTCCAGGGGATCTCCTTGCAAAACCTGCTCCTGCAAAGCCTTTCCAGGACTCCCAAGGGACCTGGTGTCTTCCTTAGCTATTTCAGTCCAGTGCATTCTCTCCCCAGGAATGAGAGTGAAACTGAGCAGCATGCTCAGGGGTATGTCAGTTTCCAGTGATGTCCTGTAACTGGGATCAGGAGAGCTGATGGGAAACCAGAATTTGGGGTGCAGGAGTGTGGCAGAGCTAGATGTGGAGAGACTCACCCAACTGTCTCCTCTACTTCTCCTCCTGAGGGTATCAACTCTCTGGTCCTTCGAGCTCAGAGGGTGTGTTGACAGGACCCTTTTCAACATCAAAACCCAGTTATGTTCCTTGCAATGCTTTGCTGTCTGTGTTCAAACCAGGGACCAAGAGGGCTCAGCAGTAAACCATCCCCAGGGCTTACCAATGAAACCCACCTCCATAAAAAGTCAGCTACCCTACCCAGGACTAACCCCACCTGGTAGCAGCTGCCTCAAAGCAGATCCAAACTGAGGATGCAAAGGGGGGGTCCCTTTGGCCTCCCCCCTCCAACTTTCCCTGCACTACTGGGCTTCCCTACCCCCCACTTTCTTCTGTATCATCACATTCAAATCCCCCCACTCACCCCCAGATCCCAGAAGGGGCTGCTGACCTGCACGTGGGTGGAAGAACCAGGAAAGGAGGCAAAGGAAGTGACCCTCCCACTGGCAGCTGGGTTAAGAGGAGCCTCTCCGATTGGGGAAGACGAAAAGGTCACCTCCTTCCTGGACGGTCCCCTCCCATCCCACTTACTTAACATCTTGCATCACCTGTTCCTGCAGGTAGTGCCCGCTCCAGAGCAGCGCAGCCAGCTTGGGGGAAGGGCCAGCAGCAGCCCCGGCTGTAGGGGTGGGAAGGGGTGGGCTCCAGACTGGGCAAGGGGCTGTGATTGACCCCTCCTCTCTGCATGTTCCACTTCAATCAGTTGTGATGGCATCATATTTTTAAGGGGGGGGGGGTTATTGATAGTGCAAAAGCTGGAGCCAAAATGGGGGGAGGGAGAAAGGGGGCAAAGAGGGGGTTTCAACAGGCTGAGCGAGGGGGGGCCCTCTGGAGAAAGGGGATTCCCCCAAGGGATTCCCTGCCCTCCCACGCATCAGTCCCCTTCGGATCTCTGCAGTCTTCATTTGCATCAAAGTTTCCTCCAGAGTAGCAGTAACAGCTACCACTGTAGCAGATTTGCAGCCTCCAGTGAGAAGAGGGGGTTCCTGGATCAGATGCTGAGCAGCCCACCCTGCAGGAACCCTGCCCACCGCCTGTTGCGCTTCCTGGGGGGGGGGGGGGGGTTGGGAGGTGATCCTGCTGCCTTCCTGGTGCATAACTGGAGGGGGTACAGCAGCCAATGGTGGAGGGTAAGGCTGGAATCCTGAAGGACCCAACCCCCCTCCACTGCACTCCCTCCAGGGCACTGGCCAGAGCCCACCTCCCTGGGCGACTCCCCCTTCCCCAGCTTTCACCCCCCCCCATATATCATAACCAGAAAAAGAGGATAAGACTCTCCCAAAATAACAGATCATCGTCACATGCACCCCATCCCAGCCATGAGCATCATCTCCCCATGTGCAACACTTCCATGCTCATCATTCCCCCATGTGCAATACCCCATGCAGCATCTCATATGCACTGTTCCCACATGTGCACCATCCCCACATGGACATTGTCCTCCAGGTGCACCATTGCCCCTGTGTATCAACCCCCCCATGCACACCATCTCCCCATGCACATCATTCCTCCATGCGCAACACCCCTGTACAACATTCCCCCATACGCACCCTTTCCAATGTGCACCCTACCCCATGTGCACCATCTCCCCATTCACACCATCCCCCCCACACACCATCACCCCCTGTGGATCCTCCCTCCCAGTGCATCAGCTGGATGTTGATCAGTCCTCAATGTTAAGTATAGGACAAAAACATGTTGCACCCCTTTTCAGCCCCTTTAGGGTTACATCCAACTCAGCAGGAAGGCCGAGCAAGACATCGCTACCGTCAGCCCCATTGGTTCCCATTGCCTCTCCAATGTGGTGAAGCAGCCTGCCAAGGCTCCATAAGTAACATCTCTTTCAGAGTAATCCAAGCTAATGGCTTCCCTACCCCTTGTGGCAATGAATTCCACAGGCTATGTGTGCATTGTCTGAAGAAGTGCCTCTTCTGTCCATCCTAAACCTCCCTCCAACCAGTTGCATGGGGTGACTCCTGGTTCTGAGAGAGGGACAAGAACGCAAGTTACAGGGAAGACATAACTTTATTTAGCGACAATCTCAATCTGGCTGGAGAACATTCCTAATTTAAAGGTGAACATTTCTAATTTCCACTCAACACTGATGTTAATTGTCTTTCTTGGTACTCATCAGTGAACAGATATTACATGTAACAGATTCAGGAGATTAACAGTACAATTCAGAGTAAATACAGGAGTTCATATGTCAACTTAAGAGACATTTATGTTGATGTAGTTAAGGTGCCACTTATGGGAAATGCATAGAGCAATCCAGAGTAAATTTTTCTTATGTCGACGTAAGAGCTCCCATAGTTACTCTGGTTTGTGCTGTATATGTAATCCCTTATGTGTTAATGTAGCTGTTATTCTTTTAAAGAAGATATTTTTGGATTTTTTTTCCAATAAATTAAGGGGAAAATGTGGGAAAATTTGGGCACAGGAATTATTGGTGCGCTTGTGATGTCACTTCCTGTTTTATGTCACTTTCTGCTCTAAAGGTTTTTCCACATTTGAAGCATTTATATGGTTTCTCCCATTGTGGCTTCTGTAATGGAAGGTCAGGCTTCTGCTTTCATGGACCTTCTTTCCACATCCCTTGCATTAATATAGTCTCCTCCATATGTGGTGTTTTTTATGTACAGTCAGATGTGATCTTACTCTGAAGGTCTTTCCACATTCCAGGTTTCCCCCCAGTGTGGGTTCTTTGATGCAAAGTAAGGCTAACATTCCTACTGAAGCTTTTCCCACACTGCAAGCATTCATATGGTTTCTCTCCTGTGCAGGTTCTCTGATGAACAGTCAGGCTTGCGTTCTGGTTGAAGGCCTTTCCACACTCCAAGCATTTGTATGGTTTCTTTCCCATGCGGGTTCTCTGATGGACCGTCAAGCCTGAGTCGCACTGAAGCTTTTCCTGCATTCCAAACATTTATAGGGCTTCTCACGTGTGTAGGTTTTCTGATTCCTTGTAAAGTTAGATTTACTGCTGAAGGTCTTGATTAAAGGATGCTTCTTCCTTCCCTTAGCTTTGGGATGCTCCTACTCAATGGGGATATCATGTTGGTCATGAACCTGACAAATGACAGATTCAGTCCTCGACATATGGGCTGGGCTAACCTCCTGGTTCCCTGATTCATGTTGGTCACTAGATGACACCCCATGTAGCTCCCTCTGACACTCATTGTCTTGTCTGCTGGTTCCTAGAACAGAGAGAATCATCAATAGCAGGAAATTGACCTCTTAAGTGCACATCTGGCCTGTCATGTCAGAAGTAAACCCAATGGGTTCAGTGGTAGGAACTTCCACAAAAATAGGTGTAGGAACACACTCCTGCTTCCCTGATCCCCTTTTAATCCCCTCTTATGGAGAAAAAACACCTCTGCTAAATGGTGACTTGGCAAGTTGTGAACTGATGGGATGAAGGTTCTGTCTTTAGCAGTATCTCCACTTGGGGTTGAGAAATACGCCTCCCCTCCCCAAAAAGAGAATAAAATAACCATATGGAGGCCATTAGTCAAGTGTAGCTGACAGTGCTGAGCTAGATCAGAGGCCCTTTCGGCCAAAAGGCTACATCAAATATCCGGCACAATGTCAAGAGCCAAATAAAATATTTGAAATATAAAATTTAAATACATTTGAGCTAGATTAATGAATATATGGATAAATTTCCAGAATTTCTGCAAGCACCAACACACAGCACAGAAGTAAGGCAACAAATGTATTAGGACCCTCATTTTTGACCCTCTGGCAGGACTGTGTCTGTTAGCTGTTCACAGATGTGGCTGGAGTGCAACTTGGATCCTACACCACAGAAAAAGCAGTGCAGTAACAGGCACCGGCCCACCACGGAGGCCAACTGAGACAGTTGCTTCAGGCACCAGATTGGCAGGATGTGGCCACCTCTAACAGCTCACTTGTTTCCACTGAGCCTCCTTCCATTCCATAGCTTTGGAAAGGGACTGAAAACAGCAGGCAAGGTGGTGGAGAAAAAT
Organism: Cryptoblepharus egeriae; assembly: GCA_030015325.1. Lineage (NCBI taxonomy): Eukaryota > Metazoa > Chordata > Lepidosauria > Squamata > Scincidae > Cryptoblepharus > Cryptoblepharus egeriae. The sequence continues at coordinate 3,395,403 of JAREYC010000002.1, forward strand.
GTGTGTGGGGGGGGGGTCATAGCATCAAACACTGTATCACACAGCATTTTTTGTCTATAGTTCATTCAAGTTGTTGTAGGGGAGGTCCTGCTGCACCAGAGGTCCCTGTTCACCACAGCACCCTTCTGGTCCCATCCATCCACAAGAAAAAAACCCTTTTCATTTTCAGCTTTGATTTCTCTTTCTATACCTGGTGATGCTATATTAAAAAGCAGGCTTCCATCAGTCTTGATAGACTATGGTATCGTGCTCAGCGCTGCATACACTGCATACGAAGCACAAAAGCCTGGGTTAGATTGTTATGGAGGATAGACTGTCACCCAAGCAGCAAATCCCCCCTCTCCACGCCACTGAATTAGTCCAATGGAAAGGCAGAGCCAATACGACTGGATCCAGCTGGCGTCGCAGGGCTAGGCTAAGGACAGGAGCTCACCCTGTCTTGTGGGGCCGAGCCGGGTCTCGAACCCTGGCCTGCTGGTTAACAGGCACAGCGTCTTAACTGCTTGCGCCACCCACAGCCCATGATGCTATATTATGGACTCTAATAACAATATTATTTCAGATGGGAGGCCAGCATCCAAGCTGAATTGTTCTCCCAGGAGTCCTAATAAAGTCACATTTCCTGAATTCTGGTCAAGCCACAAAACTTACTTTCTTTATGTAATCAGCTATCCCCTTCTCCATAGTCACACATTCTGGGAGGAATTCTTAGTTTTGTGTCTAAATTGCTCTTTAAGATGCCTTTTATGCACCTCCTACTTATTGTCTGAACTACCTTCAGAATGCCTGCATGTGATTCATTGTGTTGCACACACAGCCATTGAGAAGTTTCCCCTTCAGCCATCAACCCCCATCCACAACCACATCTACACATGAAAGCCTTGGAGTCCTCCAAGCTTTTTTCAGATACAGTGACTGAGATGAGGGACCCCTTTTCTTTTTCTGATCTCTTCTGAGCACCCCAAATGATCTTCACATGCAAGGCTAGGTACACTTTTTCAATAATGAGGAAAATAAAGAAATGTTTCACTGTTATTTCTCCTTGTGAATTATTTTTACCTTTGTTCTTTTGCACTAAAACAATGATCTTTTATTGTAAGATACTTTCCTCTCAGTGTTCTCTGTAAGGAAAGGGTATTTCTCTGCATTATATTTCCAAAGGACTGTGTAAGGCACATTAATACTTCCCACAAGAATAATCTCATTGGACAACACAGGGCTGAAGCAAGTTACCTGTGGATTTCTCTTCCTCCTGGAGAAATTCACACTCCTCTTTCTCCATCTGGGAAATGAAAACAGGTTTGGGGAATTCCTCTGGGAAGGAAAGAAGGAGACTTTTCTCCTCTGGGAATTCCTCTGGGAAGGAAAGAAGGAGAATTTTAAAACAGAAAGTATGGAGACTTTTCCAAACGGTTTGATTCTAGGCTCCCCCCAGCCCCAACAGGGCACAGAGTTGGATGGGGGAAGAGACAAGCTCAGGTATCGGGGTGCTTGATCAATAAGCAAAAGAGCCAGCTGGTGTGGTTCACATATGTACACACTCACTGCTCATGAAACCTGGAGTAACTCACTAGATCAGACTCCAAGAGCGGAGGTAAAGCCAGCAATGTTTCTTCCATTCACTTGGAAGGGAAGCCTGACCAGAAGGCCAACTTTCCCCACCTTCGCTTAGAAGGACTCAGGCCTTTCCTTCGGCTCCTCTGCAAGGGAGGGGAATTTAGACAAGCAGAGAATGGAGATTGTGATCTCTTGACTTCATTGCCATAACAGAGTTCTCAATATGGCACCAAAGTGTCTTGAAAGGCGTACAGGGAGAAGACGGCGCTCACGTGCAGAACACCTCCTGTGCATGCAAGAGGGTGTGGGATCGATCCCTGTCAACATCTCCATGTGGGGCTGGAAGAATCCCTGTTAGAATCCCTGAGAACTGCTGTCTGTGTATCTCTGTTTCTTCTTCCCATGAGAGTCTGTATTTTTCAGAATTAAGTCCTTAATGCAGGAACATGTGTCCTGCTTTCTGTCTCCAGAGAGGACACCAGTGAGACCAAGCTCAGCTCTGCCACTGTGAGGCACAGCAGGCATCTCCCCAGCCCATGTCCCAGCCCCACACGCCCCAGCGCCAGGGAGCAATCCCAAGAGTAAGACCTGCCACCCTGAATCAACTATGACATGGCAGACCAGCTTCTTGAGAGATGGAGGAGGATTTTAATGGGTTGATCAGAGCCCAGGACACCCCCTTTATTTTGTTGGGACCAACATTTTTCTCAGGCATTTTGGCATCCTGTCCTGTTCAGCACTTTTGACATCTGGTCACCCTGAGTCCTGCTCACCGCGCAGGTGGGTCCCGGCTCCACTCTGTGGGTCCCGAACCAAGAATTTTGGGAACCGTGAGCCGGAGAGACTTGGGGGTGCGTGGAAAATGCACACCTCCCCCCCATCCTTCTGGAGGTGCTGGTCCAGCATCTCAAGGGGACCCCCAGGGAGAGTTTCTCCCCTCCAGGCAGGGAATAGTATCCCCTCCCTGGAAAGTCCAAATGGGGGACCCAGGGGTATGGGGAATGGGGGAGAAAAGGGGAGGACTGCTGCTTTCTCAGTGTCTGCGGATCTCTGCACCTCTGGCTACATCACCGCTGTGCTCAGCAGCTTCTCCTATCCCAAGAGGGTCTACCTGGAACCCCATTGCAGTCAGTGGGACCTGCTCCCTCCCTGGTCTGCAACAGAGTATCCAGGCTGGGATCCGCTTCCTTCCAGCTGCAGGCACAGCTGGGCAGAGGAGTAGCCGGAGGGGGGCGAAGGAGCTGTGCAAGGGGGTGATGGCAGGAGGAGAGAAGAGACTTTCGTCCTTCTGCAGAGGTCCTCCCTTCCTCTTCCTCCTCTTGCCTGCCTGGCACTGCGAGGGTTAAGAGTGAGGGAAGGAGAGGGGCAGCCTTTCTGGACTGCCCTCCATCCCTTCCTCTTTCTTTCCTTCCTTCTGTGTCCTGCCTCCCTCTGGAGATCAGCAGGGGGGTCAGTGCTGGGGCTTGATATGTATGGGGGTTGATGCACAAGTGCACAACACCCATATGTGCACCACTGGGGGTCCCAGGACTACATCACTGGAGATGCTCAGGATGCAACAGGCTTGGATGAGCAGAACTGGGGGGTCTTGAAATGCCTCCCCCGTCCTCCTCCCTCCAAGGGGGGCTTTTCAGCCCCTTCCCCATCTTTCTCAGCCTGCCCCCCATTGATCCTCCTCCTGGCCCCCTCCAGTCCCCCCTAAGAGAGGAGAGACCCTGCAGTAGCTGGAGGGGGCGAAGTGCAGACTCTGCAGGGAGTCATTCATGGGGGGGGGGCGAGAGAAGGAGGAGGAGGAGTGACCTTTCTCCTCCCGCAGAGACTCTCCCCTTTCTCTTCCTCCTCAACTCCGCCTGGCACTGCGAGGGTTAAGGTGGGGAGGAAAGGGGCAGCCCCTACCTGGACCGCCTTCCATCCCTTCCTTCCTTCCTTCCTTCCTCTGTCTCCTGCATCCTCTCCGGAGTGTCGCTCTGATTTCTTCTGGGGACCTGCAGGTGGGTCAGCTCTGGGGATGGGAGTGGAAGGGATGGGGGGAAGAAGAGCCCCAGCTTGGGGGGTGGGAGAGATGATGCTGATGCCAGGGGGTGGAAAGGCTGAACTCCAGGGCTAGTGGGGGGGGGGGGGACAGTGGAAAAGGCAGAAACCAAGCAATGAGATGAAGGGGTGCTGAAGACCAACCTGTCCAGAACCCCTTTGGTGCCCAGACAACAGCTGCCTCTGTTCTGCCCTGAGCTGGAGGTCTGGGAGATCTGGGAGGTCTGGCATCTTCCCCCCAGCCCCACATGCGGCGCCCACAGCCTGGCAGGACTTCTTTCCATGGCAGACACTGATAGCAGGCACCGCTGGGCACTGGGCATCCTTGCTGGGCATCACACCAAATTGGTTCTTATTTAATCCTTGCATCACAGAAGGAACCCTCCCCACATTTCACAACTCTGAAGTCCAGCAGTTTTGGCTGGGCGTTGTTGAGTTAGACAGTGAGTGAATTAGTAAGTTATTCTTCAGTTTTATTATTGTATTAGCGAAATGTGCCAGTGTTAGGGGAGTAAAATAGCCCCCCATCCGCCATCTCCTATTGTGCAACACTTCCATTCACCTCACACACCCCTACGTACAACACCCCTCCCCCGTGCATATCAATCACCCATGTGCAACACCCCTATGTCACCAGTCCCCCACGTGCACCAATACCCCCATGCTCAACAACAACCCCATACACAACAATCCCCCTGTGTGCAACAACCCCCCCCCATGCACAACAATCCCCCCATGGGCATCAACCCCCTAATTGGACATCAGCTCCCATGCACACCAATCCCCAATGCACAACAACCTCCCTCTGTGCGCAACAAACCCCTGTGCACTCCAATCCCCCCATGCACACCAAACCCACATTGCGCAACACTACCCATGCACATCAACGTCTCCCCATATGCATCAACCCCCATGCGAATTCCCCCCAAGTGCTCCATTCTGCTATGTGCACTGCCACTCCCAGTGCATCTTGAACCAGGCACCAAATTGGCTGGATGTTGATCAGTCACTCTTCAATGTTCCATGTAGGACAAAATCACGTTGTACGTACTTTAACCTCCATAATGGTTAAATTTGTCAACATCCGTTCTTGGTGGGTGCTTCACCTGACATAAGGAACACCCCTCCCCGTAATTGCTCCCTTATTATAATTAATTTAATAATATAAATGTGTTGGCAAAGTCTCTTATTTCCCTTCCCCCTCCTCTCACTTCTAAAAACAACCTTTGGGCTTACAAACAACTCTTCAAGCAATCCTTTCTCCTTTGTTAACTACTCTGCATCCTGCCATTTATATGCTAATGTGGAAATCCGTCTGAAGAATGGCCTTCTACTATCCTCCATTGCCAAGGCTATACCAGTCACATAGCCCCTTCCCCATTCTTTCCCTCTCCAAATCTTGACCACGCCTAGATGGGCATCTCCCTCTTGGACCTAAGGTGTAAAAAATCCTGTATCCTATTGTTCTCTCTCTTCCACCTGGATCCTGGCATGGCCTGAAGAAGGTAGATATTGCTTCCTCCATTTTTCTTTCCTAGCTCCCTTCCTTTGCCTCTCCTTCTCCTTGGTACACACTATACAAGAAACAGGTACACTTCACTCTCTTACTATTAAATGTGTGTAATGTTAGTTTATGCTCATGATAATAAAATCTGTGTCTTTGTGAAAAGTTTTCCTTAGTGGTTCTCTCTCTAATAAGGGTATCCCCTCTGCATGACGCTGTTTTGAGTCCTGCCCAGGTCCTGCATTTAACCAAAGAGAAGCACAAGCAAATTCCCCTATTTTTACAGTTCTCTTGGTCACGGTTCAGGGATTGGGGCAAGACTTGGATCAGTCAGGGATTCTTCAATGTGAAAGTATAGAGAGGAATTTCCAAAAACCGTTCTTAGTGGGTGCCTCCGTCACAGAAGAAACACCGTCCCCAAATTTCATGCTTCTTGGTCTGTTGGTTTTGGCTGGGCATTAGTGAGTCAGTGACTTTTCAGTTTTATAGATAGAAAGAGATTTTTTTTATTTGTTGTCAACATCTTTAAAAAGGTAAAGGTGTCCCTTACAGGTTATCCTGCTAGTTGTGATCGACTAGGGGATGGTGCTCAACCCCATTTCTAAGCCTTGGAACCAGCGTTGTCCAAAGACACTTTTGTGGTCATGGGGCCGGCCTGACTGTGAAGGCTCAGGGAACACTGTTTTACCTTCCAACGGAAGTAGTACCTATTTATCTACTTGCATTCCCATAATTTTGAACGGCTAGGTTGGCAGGAGCTGAGCTAAGCTAAGGACTCGCATCATGAACCCTGGCACTTGCCTGTTACCACTTGCGCCACCACAGCCTATGTCAAGATGTTTAGTGTTTGCCATAAAAATCATAAGGAAAACCTGTTCTTTGCAGCCAAAGAAGACCCTCCCAACCCCTTTTTGATCCAGAAGACCCAGAGACGGTGTTGGAAGGTTGGTGCTCTCAGAAGAAGGAACTGAGGAGGACATAGCAAGGGGAGCCTCTCAGCAACTTCCCAGGGAAGATCCAGCCCCCAACGACTGCCTAGCAGAGAGGAGCTCCGTCAAATACCCACATATTTCCAGGTGTGTTTCTCAGTGTCTCTCCCTAACAGAGATCAGATAAATAGATTTCCCTTTATTAGAATAAAATAAATATATTTATTTTCACGTCACCTAAGCCCTGTGCTGGCAGCCAGCAGTGTTGGTTTCCTTCTCAGCCAGTCATAGATAGAAGCCACTTTCCTGGGAGTAAGCCCCATTTAACACAATGGAGCTTATTTCTGAGTAGACATAGTAGGAGACTGCAATCAGACACTTTCCTGGGAGGCTTTCCTGGGCTGCTGCTGGATGTTCAAGGTGGCTGGTGGGGGCACTTGGGGCAGTTAGGGGCAGCTGCCTCTAGTACCTCCAGGCAACTGCCCCCAAGTTGGGAGCAGTTAGAAGCAGCAGCGCTGGTCGGCAGCCCTTTTAAAGAGCCTCCACGTGAAGCATCAGGGCTGCGTAGCACACGTGCCCATAGTGCGCTTGCTTGATAAGTGAAGCGGAACTTGTTATGTGAAGCAAGACTTCTTGGAAATTTTTGCTTGCTATGTGAAACGCCTGTTAAGCGTGGTGCTTGTTAAATGAGGTACCACTGTACTGTAGTTGAATACTTGCCACTGCTGTATGGAGTCCTATTTTGTTTGTGGAGGGTGCCTTGCACTGTCACTCTTTTAGTTGCTGTTGCATCTTAACACAGACAATAGGGGTCAGACCCACAATCTGACCCTCTATTGTTTGCACATCTTTGAGTGATGGGAAGAACTGGAGTTTATGAGGATATAGTCCAGTACTGCAGAGTCTTTACCAGATGGGTTACTCCAGGTTAGTTTCCAGGGGTTGATGCAGATTGGGGGGTGTGTGATGTGCATGGGAGGTTGATGCACTTGGGGGTTGATGCGCAGTTTGGAATGATGTGCAGTGGTGGGGCTCTGCGCATGAGGGGTGCTGTGCCTGGGGGTTGCCGCACATGGGGGGTTGATATGCATTGGGGGATGCTGCACATGAGGATTGATGCGCATGGAAGGGTATTGCGCATGGAAGGGAATTGCGCATGAGGGGTGATGGGCATGGGGGATGAAGCTCACTGCATGATGCACAGGGGGGATGCTGTGCATGGAGGTATGAGGTTCTTGGGGGGGGTTGCTGCACAGTGGGGTATGGTGTGTGGGGGAAGGTTTTACTCCCACAATGCAAGTACGTTTTCATTAATTCTATTATAAATCCATACTATCAACATGGAGTACCAGCTGGAGTGTGCCCTCTTGAGCAAGGGTGACTAGACGCCCAAACTGAAAAATAGGACAAGGTCCCCCCCAAACTTCTCACATCTAAGCAAGCATTCCTGACATGTTTAAAAATGTAGGATACCAAAAATGTAGGACAAATGTTGGACATGTTAAAATAAAAGCTAAAAACACTTGTATTGCTTTCCTGTACTTAATTTCAACAGTATGAGCACAATCCTAACCATGTCTACTCAAAAGTAAGCCCCATTATCTACAATGTGTCTTACTCCCAGGAAAGTGTCTTTAGGATTGCAGCCTATATTACTTATTGTTAAACCAGCGAAAAGCATACCCGCGTTGCGGGAGTAACATTTCCCCATACGCCATCCCCCCACAGCACATCAGTCCCTCATGCGCATCAGTCCCTTGTGCGTAACTTTCCCCCGTGTTCAACTTTCCCCCGTGCACATCTTCACCATGCACAATTTTCCCCATGTGCATCAGTCCCCCATGTGCATCAGTCCGCCATGCGGAACTTCCCCCCGTGCGCATCAGTCTCCCCGTGCGCAAACCTCCGCCATGCGACTTTTCTCTTATATATACAGTGGTACCTCGGGTAAAGAATGCCCCATGTACAGGAATTTCCGGGTAACGAAAGTTCCAGGTCCCTGGGGCTCTGTCTCCAGTAGTGAAATGAAATGCGGGTAACGAAAGCTGGCTCTTTAAGAAGTGGGGACCATTTTTACAGGCGCACACCTGTGAGGATGCTCCAGAAGGAACGCTCTAAGGAGGAGCAGCCTGTGCACCTTACTCCTCTGTTTCCTCCTGCAGCCTCCAGCCTAGAGCCTTAGTAAGTCAGACTGCTGGGCTCACTGGTGGAGGTGGAGGAGGAGGAGGAGGAGAGGAGAGGAGGAGGACGAGGAGGGGAGCCAGACCAGGCAGAGGCTCAACTTTTCCTCCTCCTCCACTGCAGTGCAGGCAAAGCAGCTCCCTCTGCCAGAATGGAAAAGTTGCTGCTGCTTACTCAGAAGTAAGCCCCACTGTGATCAATGGGTCCTACTCCTAGGAAAGTGTCTAGGATTGCAGCCTAAGCAGACTTCATGCATCATGCACATCATCCTGTTCTGTGCAGGGGATCTCCATGTCTACTCAGAAGTAAGCCCCATTGTGATCAATGGGTCCTACTCCTAGGAAAGTGTCTTTAGGATTGCAGCCTAAGTAGACTTTATGCATCATGCACATCATCCTGTTCGATGCAGGGGATCCCCAGTCCAGAGGGCATACATTGGGATTTGACTAGGGGAGCACAATTCTCAGCATGTCTATTCAGAAGTAAGCCCCATGTACGTATTAAAGTAAGCACTGTGTTAAGTAAGCCCCTGAGTCCAGAGTTCCTCTGGACTCCCCCTGATGGAAACTCCTTCACCTCCTGGAGTTCCCCCCTTCAAGGGAGCTTGTAGGCAATTGGATCCAGGGGAGCCAGGTGTGTGTGGGGTCTGTGTGAAAGGTGAGCAGTATCAGTGGTAGAAGAACTGTGCCTTGACCATTTGAGCACCTTGTCATTGTGTCTTGAGTTGAAGAGGCTGACAATCACAGGGCTAAGGGCAGTCCTTTGGTTTTCCATACAGTACTGCCTGTGAAAGAGTAATCTTCCTATATTACAGTGTTTTGAATTCAATTCCAGTGTTTTGTTATCATTTTTACATAGTTAATATTTTTATATGAATATTTTTTGGGTTGTGGAACCAATCGTTTGAGTTTCCATTATTTCCTATGGGAAAATCCGCTTCACGTAAAGAAAGTTTCACGTAAAGAAACCGCCTCAGGAACGAATGTTACCGGAGGTACCACTGTATATAGATTGGAAATCCGAAAAGGCACCTGCTAAGTCATCCAAAGCCAAAGCAGCCAGCTTTCTCAGGCCAGCATCCTCTTTGCAAGAGTTGTTCCCACCACCACAAATGCATACATTTAACTAATCCAGACAGCCAGCCTTTCCCAGGACAGCACTAGCGACAAAAGAGGAAATGCAAGGGTGGTAGAGAAGGGGGCCTCCTTCCTGGCACGCTGGGGCTCTTGCTTGGAGGTTGTCTGGGCTGGGAAAGGTGGTGACGTGGAGGGCTTCCAACCCTCGCTGTCTTGGTGAGGTGCGCACGAGGCAGAGACATACACGCATACAAACCATGCACTCAAACACATACACATGCATACACACACACACACACCATGCACTCTCACACACAAGGCAGGGATTGGAGACTGCACCTCAACTGGCGCAACAACCGAAGTTGGGCAAAGGCACCTCTGGCCAAAGCGGGTACCTGGGAGTCCAGGAGCAGCTGTGAGTCCAGTAGAACCCCCAAGCTGTGAACCTGCTCCTTCTAGCCTTCCTGAGCATGTACAGAAGAGACGTTCTGTTTGGCCAGCAGAGTCTCTCCATCCTGAGGTGAATTTTCCTCAGGTTATGTGTCGTCTCAGTGCAAACCACTGCAGTGAAGGAAGCGAGTTGAGAGCGCCAGAACTATGTGTGGTTATTACTTGCCCTGAGTGTTCATTTGTGTGAATTTGACCTATGAACTGGACTTAGGACTATGCTATAGTGTCTTGTGATTCTGGACTGACCACTCTGTAAGATATTCATAAATAGAGATTTTCCTGACAGAATCTCTTGAGTGTCACCTCATTTTTCTCCAGCAAACACTGCCACAGCTGTTACTATCTCTTACGGCTCTTCACCATAGTTGTGGCGTTGCACACTCTGAATGTTCAATCTGATTTGACATGAGCTTTTTGCCACCGTCGCTCTAGAAACTTCATCATTTGCAGCTCCTCATTAAACCAAGGAGCTGCTCTCCATCTGCGACATAAAGGATTCCCATCTGATCCAGTGCCCTTTGCCCACTCCAGAGGTTGACCAGGGCCTTCTTAGTAGGGTCTAATTTGTACTGCTCTGCTGGGGTGGTGAATTTCCTATCTGAATATTTCCATAGTGGCTGCTGGAGCTCAGCAGTGGAAAGAAGCAAATGTTCCCTTAGCTTGAGGAGGAGTCCGGCTGCCTGCCTGGCCTGGTGGGGGACAGACGGGACTGGCATTGCTCTACCAAGGCATGGGCAGCCCTATTAGAACTGGGCTGTTAGACCCTAAATCAGGATCTGAGATCTGCACTCAGCTCTGGTTGTTCAAAGCATTAATTCCTTGATCTGCACACAAGGCAGGGATTGGAGAACAAAGAGAAGAAGGAAGAGACAGGAGGAGGAAGATTACAGACAAAAGCAATGTATTGGGTGGAACCAATAGGAAGGGTGCATTGGATGTGACGAAGACATGTGTAGCACTTGCTGAAATGTACAGTGCATAGTTTTCTCCACAGACACAGGTCTGCTGAGTCTCTGCTTATTGCTTTCAACCAAGCCTCCTCTGGCCTCAGATGTCAGTCGAAGCTTTGACCTCCACTCCAAGCTACCATTTCTGCTACACTCCTATGTGCAGGAATGGCCAGAGCTTTGTGCAGAATAAAAATATAACAGATAGTTTGTAGACATAGGTTTAGCTTGGCTCTCATTTCTCCATAAATGGCTCACATTAGATTGGACTCAATGTTATCTACAAGCCATTTAAGAAGGAAACTCATCACAGATCAGCCCCAGTAGCCGATGAGGGTCAAGAGGGAGGCCCTTCTCTAGTGGTCTAACCAAGCAGCCTCCATCCCAGAACCACTTCAGCTGTCAAGCAAGCCAAAACTGAGCCCGTTCTCCAGAATAGCTCACTGAGAATTAGACCACAATCCATGTCTACACAAAAGTAAGCACCAATGTGTTAAATCCCAGAAAAGTGTCTTTATGATTGCAGCCTAACCCTACAGTCCAGAGTAACTATGGGAGGATGTAAGAGACATTATGTGCACCCGTAGTTACTGCACCACCTAGTAAAAACCTATGGGAAATTCATATTGCAATCCAGAGTAAATTATTCTTACACCGGAGCAAGGACTCCCCATAGTTACTCTGGATTGCACCCTTAGTCTTTGAGTGGAGTTGTGATCCTGTATCACCTTTCCAGGGACCAAGTCAGTGGCAGGGAATCCAGTGGTATTTGCTTTTGACCAGACAACTCCAGACTTGTGTATTAGAGATTCACACTAACATTGCACTGCTAATTAGGATTCTCTTTCTCTTCCAGACACCAAAGGGGATTTGAGGGAGCCAAGTGCGGTGTTTTCGGACATGGCCTCGCATGAAGAAGAAACACAGCCTTTTAGAAATCAAGACAGAACAGGGAGGGAGGAGGAGAGACTCGTCTGTCTCCATAAAATAGAGATCAAAGAACAGTCCAAACTAAGGAGTCATTTACATGAGAAAATAACCGGCACAGGGACATATATTTCCTCCAATAGAAGGAGCCACATTAGACAGAAATCTGAACTTCTGGACAAATCAGAGAAGCAGGAGAAAAACAAGAAATGTAGAAACAAGTCTGACTTTCAAGATTCTCACAGCTTCAACATATTCCCGGTCAAATCAGAAAAAGAAACTAAAAATAAGAATAAAAAATGTATTCACTGTGCAAAGACCTTCAAAAGTAAATCCAAACTTATAGCTCATCAAATACGCCACAAAGGGAAGAAACTCTATAAATGTTTGGTGTGTGGAAAGAGCTTCAGTCGTAGCTCACCTTTGACTTTGCATGTAAGAACCCACACTGGGGAGAAACCCTATAAATGCCTGGAGTGTGGAAAGAGCTTCACTCAGAGCTCACACCTGACTTTGCATATAAGAACCCACACTGGGGAGAAACCATATAAATGCTTGGAGTGTGGAATGAGCTTCAATAGGAATGATGGCCTGACTGTGCATCAAAGAACCCACAAAGGAGAGAAACCATATAACTGCTTGGAGTGTGGAAAGAGCTTCAGTGTGAACTCAACCTTGACTAAGCATCGAAGAACCCACACTGGGGACAAACCATACAAATGCTTGGAGTGTGGAAAGAGCTTCAGTGAAGGTGGAAGCTTTACTAATCATAAAAGAACCCATACAGGGGAGAAACCATATAAATGCTTGGAGTGTGGAAAGAACTTCAATACAAGCTCACACTTGACTGTGCATCGAAGAACCCACACAGGAGAGAAACCATGTAAATGCTTGGAGTGTGGGAAGGGCTTCAGTCAGAGCTCCATCCTGACTTCACATCTAAGAACTCACACAGGAGAAAAACCATATAAATGCTTGGAGTGTGGAAAGAGCTTCATTCAAAACTCACACCTAATTGTGCATTGGAAAACCCACACAGGGGAGACACCATATAAATGCTTGGAGTGTGGAAAGAACTTCAGTCAAAACTCACACCTGACTGTCCATAAAAGAACCCACAGAGGGGAGAAACCATATAAATGCTTAGAGTGTGGAAAAAGTTACAGTTTTAGCAGCAGCTTAACTTCACATCTAAGAACCCACACAGGGGAAAAACCATATAAATGCTTGGAGTGTGGAAAGAGCTTCACTACAAGTTCACACTTGACTGTGCATCGCAGAACCCACACAGGAGAGAAACCATATAAATGTTTGGAGTGTGGAAAGAGCTTCACTGATAGTGGATACCTAACTAAACATCAAAGAACCCACACAGGAGATAAACCACATAAATGCTTCGAGTGTGGAAAGTGCTTCTGTCAAACCTCACAACTGACTTCGCATCTAAGAACCCACACAGGAGAGAAACCATATAAATGCCTGGAGTGTGGAAAGTGCTTCTGTCAAAACTCACAACTGACTTCGCATCTAAGAACCCACACAGGAGAGAAACCATATAAATGCTTAGAGTGTGGAAAGAGCTTCATTAAGAACGCAAACCTGATTACGCATCTAAGAACCCACACGGGAGAAAAACCATATAAATGCTTGAAATGTGGAAAGAGCTTCAGTGATGGTGGAAGCCTTACTACACATAAAAGAACCCACACAGGGAAGAAACCATATAAATGCTTGGAGTGTGGAAAGAGCTTCAGTGTGAGCTCAAGCCTGACTATCCATCGAAGAACCCACACAGGAGAGAAGCCATATAAATGCTTGGAGTGTGGAAAGAGCTTCAGTGATGGTGGAAGCCTTACTACACATAAAAGAACACACACAGGGGAGAAACCATATAAATGCTTGGAGTGTGGAAAGAGCTTCAATACAAGCTCACACTTGACTTTGCATCTAAGAACCCACACAGGAGAGAAACCATATAAATGCCTGGAGTGTGGAAAGTGCTTCTGTCAAAACTCACAACTGACTTCGCATCTAAGAACCCACACAGGAGAGAAAATATATGAATGCTTAGAGTGTGGAAAGAGCTTCATTAAGAACGCAAACCTGATTATGCATCTAAGAACCCACATGGGAGAAAAACCATATAAATGCTTGAAATGTGGAAAGAGCTTCAGTGATGGTGGAAGACTTACTACACATAAAAGAACCCACACAGGGAAGAAACCATATAAATGCTTGGAGTGTGGAAAGAGCTTCAATAGGAGATCACACCTGACTGGGCATCTAAGGACCCACACAGGTGAGAAACCACATAAATGCTTGGAGTGTGGAAAGAGCTTCAGTGTGAGGTCAAGCCTGACTTTGCATCAAAGAACCCACTCAGGGGTGAAGCCATATAAGTGCATGGAATGTGGGAAGAGCTTCAGTGTGAGCTCAAACCTGACTGTGCATCTAAGAATCCACACAGGTGTGAAACCATATAAATGCTTGGAGTGTGGAAAGGGCTTTACTCAGAGCTCACACCTGACTTTGCATTTAAGAACCCACACAGTGGAGAAACCATAGAAATTTGTGGAGTGTGGAAAGAGCTTCAGTGACAGCTCAAGCCTGACTATTCATCAAAGAACCCACACGGGAGAAACCATATTAATGAAATTTATAGCCTAACCATATCTACTCAGACGTAAGCCCCATTATGTTCAGTGACGATCCTAACCATATCTACTCAGACGTAAGCCCCATTATGTTCAATGAGTCTGACTCCTAGGAAAGTGTCTTTAGGATTTCAGCCTTAGTCATAGGTCAACACTGACTTCATCCAGGAGCCCACATTGGTTAATTACAAATTTCTATGCAAACTTGTGTAAAAACAAAATGGATTCCATAAAGTTTAGGTAGTATTAAAAAGGCAACTTTCTAAAATTGAAACAGGATCAATGAACTGCACTGAAGAACAGATTTTCTTGAAAAGTAGTGGCCGGTGCCATTTAAAAAAAGATAAATAAGAAAAAAGAATTACAGTTTGTGTAAGCATTTTGAACAACAGCTGAGTGTACCTTTGCAAAATGTTATGAATGATATTTTACTACAGGGAAAGATGCCTGACTCAGGCAGAGAGGTGGACATTACTTTTATACGGAAAGTAGGGCAAGATTTGGATGATATAAATAATTATTAGTCTATATTGTTGGCCCTGGAAGTGATGTCACTCCTTGCCTTTAAAAGAAGTGAAAATGGCGAGGTGGCGAACCTGCCTCCTTCCTCCAACACCTCACCACCCACTTACTCTGCCGCTTGCCCCCAGCCAGTGTTGTAGCTACCACTTCTATTTGCTACCTGGGATCAAAGAAGGGTTTGCAGCCCTCCTCAACAACAAAATTAAATTTAATTAAGTAAATAAAAAGTGTTCCCTTTATTCTTACACCGGTAGTGACACTAATGGGTAGTGACACTAAAAGGAGCACCTCTTGAAAAAGTGTCTCTTTACCCAGTTATCAAAAGTAACTATATGATGATATATGGACATGAGAGATGATTCATATTAAATCCTTATGGTTCCTTCAGCTTTTATGTGAGGCTGGCCATTGCCTGGCTAGCTTTAGCTGAGGTGAAACTAACAGGGAAGTCCTGAGTGGTCTCTCCTTCCTGAGGGGATTTTACCTCAGGGTCTGTTGCCTCAGAGTCAGAATCCCCTCAGTGAAGGAAGCCAGTTGAGAGCCCCAGAGCTCTTCATGGTTATTACATGTAGGGATTTCTGGAAATTTGACATATGGACTGGACTTATGACTGTGCTATACTGTCTTGTGATTCTGGACTGGCTGCTGTGTAAAGTATATGTAAACAGAGTTTCTTCATAACATAATTTCTTGACTGCTACCTCATTTTTCTACACACACACACACGCACATAGAGCCTCTATCACGCTTCTTCACCATAGTTCTGGTGTAACGCACTCTGACAGGTTCCATGTTAACTCATTCATTCAACAACATCCCATTGGCTCTGAACAATCATGCTGTAATCCTCACCCCTGGTTAGGCTGGCACAAGTGCAAGTCCCCTGGACTGGAGGTGTTGCAAAAGTGCTGCCAGGTACGTCTGCACCACTACTTGGGCCAGTTAGGCCAGTGCAGAGATATGTGCCAGCTGCCCCACACCCCATGGGAATGAAGAGATGGGTGAGTTGTGGTTTCCTGAACTGCTTGGCTTGCACCTTCAGTCAATTTTAAGTTCTAAGTTTTAAAAATCCTCTTTTTGTTCCATAAGTCAGTTGCACTTCCTTTTCTGATTAATTGAGTAGAATCCAGATATTCCAATGTAGTTTTTCTCATTGCATTCTGCATTACCCTCTGGTACCACAAAAATACTTACAAGTTGACAGTAAGATATTGCCATTAAAATGTTACATTGAATGTAATGTATTTATAATATATTTATATTGGGGCTGCAATTCTGAGCAAACTGCAGAAATGCCTGAGAACCATTGTGTTCCACTGTGCATATAACAGAACATGAACATAAGAGGAAATAGGAGAAAAATACATGGAAGGTACTGTGAGGTCCATTTGCCTTCACAATTCCTCAAGAAATCATAAAAATTAATAAAAATAAACAGAAAAAGAAGAGCCCCAGTGCGCCCAGGCTGTCTAAGAAACTGCCAACGTCCATATTATCCAGCTCCTCAGATCATCAGAAATGGCACACTTACGAGTGCCAGCACCAAAGGACTTGCAAAGGGCAGTGGCAAGAAAGGCCTTCTCAGTAGTGGCACCAAAACTGGAACCAAAACCCCATGACTTAAAAACTGCTCCCTCCCTAGAAACACCTGTGACCCCCTCTAGCTATGCCACCACTGCCAAGAGTCCTTCCTCTGTCCTGGCACTGCGAGGGTTAAGAGGAGGGGGAGATGGGGCAGCCCCTTCCTGATCCTTCCCACTCCTGACCCCTCCCTCCCTCTTTCTCTTCCTCTCCCTCTCCTGCATCCCTGCACGTGGCATCCCTTCTCCTTCCCTAGAGCATCCTCAGCACTTGGGGGACCAGGTAGAGATCAGGTCAGGGATTTGGGGGTGGGGGGGAGGAGGAAGGGCCAGCTTCTGCATAGAAGGTGCTGAGAAGCACTGAGCAGCCCCCTCCCCCCATGGCCCTGGTTGGGGTGAAGGGGCATCTCCCCTCCCAACCATCAGCCAGGGAGGGAGGGAGGCCGGGCTCACAGCCCAGCCAGGGGAAGGGGGAGGGGGAGCACACTGCAGGACCCCCAGCCCCAACTGCATGTGGATTCTCCTGCGAGTGGATGGTCCAGCTGGATGCCCTGTCAAGAGGTGGGGGGGGGGGCACAGCAACCAACTCTGGGAGAGCCTCACCCTTTTGGGGCCATACAAGGTGGTGGGGAGCAACCTGTTTCCTCCCAAGAGTTACTGTTCCACCCCCACTGCTGCCAAGAGTCCTTCCTCTGCTGTGGCACTGTGAGGGTTAGGAGGGGGAGACCCCTTCCTGATGTGTCCCAGGTGTATGGTTGGGTGGAAGGAATGGGGAGAAGTCCCTGGAAGGTGGGAAGGCTGGGTTGGGGCTGCAGGGGTGCCTGGAGGGGGGCGGATGGAAGGCTGGGATCCAGGGCTGCTCAGTGGGGAGGGGGACCCCATGCCCCACTTTGCCTGTGCTTTGGGGAGGGTTATGATATACCATAGAAAAGACAGAAGTGAAGCAATGGGGTGCGAGGAGCAGCATGACCAGATTGGGAGACACGTGAAGTTCCCCCAGGCAGAACCCCTAATCTATATGCATAATGGGATGGTTGTTTTCCATTGGGGGTCTTACGCAGTATCTCTCCTCCTTCCTGCAGAAGAAAAGATGGACCACCCTAATCCTTGCCTGTGGGGAGCCTCTCAGGAGCCAGAGACACCCACAGAATGGACAGGGAATGAGGGTCCTGCCACTCCTCGCAACATGGACACAGAGGCATTGCTTGTGGAGAACTTCGGGCAACTCAGCATGGCTGGATCCGGACCAGTCGGCACCGAAGAAGAACCGCAAAAGGCTTTGGAGTCTGGAAAGAGCTTTGCTCAGCAGGACCAGCTCAGTGCACAGGAAGGAACCCACATGAGAGAGAATCCATACAGGTGCCACGTCTGTCACAGAAGCTTTGCTGGAGCATGTGGTCTTATTAATCATCTAGGAATCCTTTCAGATAAAACCTATGAATGTTCTGAGTGTGGAATGACCTTCGACAGGAAAGTGCAGTTTCTTATCCATCGAAAAATCCACCCGTCAGCGAAGCCATACAAATTTTCCCACTGCAGAAGAGGCTTTAACTGGGAACCAGTATTGAAGATACAACAGAGAATCCAATCAGGAATTATACTTGATCAATGTCATCTCTGTGGAAAGAGATTTCACAAGAATGCAGAGCTTCTCATCCATCTGCTAACCCACAGAGATGACAAACCTTATACTGCACCTGTGGAAACACCTTCAGGTACATATCTGTATATACAATGTATATGAATGTTCCGTGGGTGGAAAGAGCTTCAGGCACAAAACAAGCCTTACAGACACCAAAATGTTCACACTGACAGGAAACCCTGTAAATGCTCTCGGTGTGAGAGACCTTCAAGGGAAGGTGTTGCCTGTATGGCAATTCCTTCCTCTGTTTGAAGGAATCCAGAGTCAGAATTTGAATTTCTAAATCCCCTGATCCTTTTGGGGCCAGGTCTTTCTGAGCCTGGCATGACAGCTTCACAGGGAAAATGGTTGCTCTCTAGGAACTTAAAGCCTTAAACCCTCTGAAATATTTGAATGATTCAGGCTGCGATCCTTAACACTTTCCTGGGAGTATGATCCGTTGAACACAATGGAGCTTACTTTTGAGTAGATATGGTTAGGATGGTGCTCCTAGTGGGTTATTTCAATGGTTTGTACTTTAATTGTGCTTTTATTCTTTTTAGGAAGTCACGAGATGGAACTCCAGATTCCCGAGTGAGCATCCTGAGGGTGGAACTCTAGTCGTGGAGCAGATTGTAGTTATTAGTTATTTGGCATTTCTGATAAGGAGGTGGAATTAGATTTTAGGGGAATCTGACACTGCATTTAATTTGAATTCATCCGTTTGGAAAAGCTTTATTTTCTGGGTTAAACTGAGTTTGGTTTTTAGCTGGGTTGGAAATTGGGATAGAAACATTTTACCTTTGACATAAATTGGAGTAATTGGTTTTGATTGTACTGATTTGAGTTTTAGCATACTTATTTTAATATATTAAATATATATTATATTTATAATATATAAATATATTAAATATAATATATATTAAATATAATATATTAAATATAATATATTAAATATAATATATTAAATATAATATATTAAAGATTGTGGGTTTTAGTACATTTGTAATTGATTAAGGTTTAATTGTTCAAATAAAGGTATCTGAATCTACTTATTTTATCTGATAATTGTTTTTAACATTGAAACGTCTGTTTGCTAATAAATGTGTGTATATTTTTATATCTACAATATTGATAGACCGCCTTTCAACCAATAAGTTCACAAAGTGGTTTATAGAGAAAATAAAATAAGTAATGGCTAATGGTTCCCTGTCCCAAAAGGACGCACAATCTAAAAAGATACAGCAGCAGAAGCCACGATAAGAGACTTTGCTGGGGTGAGCAGAGCCATTAAATAAAAGACCACTTGAAAGAGTGCCCTTTCCCAGTTGGCAGGGGATTTGCCCAGTGAGCTGGGGATAGCAGGGGATTCTCAGTATCTTTCCTGTGATCTGTCATTTGCTTCTACCATTACATTCCCACAATGTAATTTCTTCATCTGTTAATGTGTAGAAATTCACCTTCACACCAATAGCTGGCGTATAATGGCGAATGGTTCATTAGAAAGTGGTATTTGTCCTGATAGCAACAACTCTTCTAACTGCAACGCTCCCTGCATTGAATTTGGTGTTAAATGAGAAAGAAAAGAGCATCTCTTCACACTGTCCATAACTGAAGTGCTTTTCTCTAAAAATAATGGTACTCATTGGGGTGCTCACCATGAAAGGCCGGGGCAGGGTGACCATATTTTTAATATGGTTCAATAATCGAAGAAGACAAGGCCTCCAAAATGTAGGCTATACAAGAAAAATGTAGGACATGACACAATAAAACCTAAAAACACTCATGTATTTTCCTCTCATGGGTTAATTTAAACACTATATCACTTATTAAATTTAAAACTAACACATATAATTTATTTACAAGGAGATTGCATGAGGCCTGCTCACAAGGAAATGGAGGACAATGAATATGTTTTGCAGGATGCAAGGCTAAAATCTAGGCTATGTCCTGGAAAGAGAGGACATACTGTCACCCTGGGTGGGGATACTCACCATGAAGATGTTATTTGTAATCATAGGCATGAGGTGCTGGTACTCCATACCGGTGAGTACACTCTCAAAAAGACTCCTGCATACCTTGCATAATTATGTATGTCTTAATCATCTCCCCACACTCTGAGGTTCCTTTTGGGCAAGAAGAACACAACAGAGCGTAGCAGAAGTGTCTGGCATCGTCACCCAAGTGCCAGCAGAGCTTCTCCCAGTGGCTGGTGTTGGTGGGGGCTGAGAAAGTGTCAGGAATATAGTACCATCCATGAGCCCCCCCCCACCTTTGTTGCCAGGAAGGCTGAAACCCTCCCTGACTCTGTACAGACAGCCACATTAGAGATGGGGCTGAAGCCCCCTGCCTTCCAAAGTGAGCAAATTGATGAGAGCAGGGACTATTGTGTTGGGTCCAGTGGATCACTTAAGATGGTGCATCATCTAGAACAGGGGTCAGGGAACTGTTTTACATTTTACCCCAAAATATATTTAGATACACCGATGTTACCCCCTTGATTTGAAAGGAAGGAAATCATATATTATTAATATAGTGCGCTGCATCAGCTCCTTGTACACTACAGTACTGTAACACACACAGCCAGGCATGCATATAGAATCAGTATATAGATCAGGGGTCCTCAAACTATGGCCTACGGGATGGATCCGGCCCGCCAGGAGCCTCAATCAAGCCCGCTGGCCTTTTAGGGTGTTTGGGAGTTGCTTTGTGGGCACTGGGGGTGTTTGGAGGGCACTGGTGGGCAGTTGAATGGCAGCAGCCATTTCTGAAGGGAAGACTGTGTGCATGCGTGCATAGTCTCCCTATTTGAGCTCCACTAGAGAGCTGCAGGGCTTCTCTGTGGGCGGAGCTGACTATCCTCAGCTGACCCGAGGAAGTCACTTTCACTTTCTTGGGTCAGTCGAGGATAGTCAGCTCCACCCACGGAGAAGCCCTGGAGCTCTCTGGTGGAGCTCAAAGGATAAGGGAGACTGCGCACATGCGCACAGTCTTCCCTTCAGAAATGGCTGCCTGCGGCTGGCGGATCTTCGCCGTGGCAGCCTTCAACTGCCCACCAGGGCCCACAAAGACCGGGGAGGCAGTAGCCTCTCCCCAGCCAGCCGGAGGGGCTCAGGGGCCAGCTGGAGGGGCTCAGGGGAGCTCTGGCCAGCGCATGCGCCTCCAGCCGCTTGTCTGCGGTGCCATGGTCTCCCTGGCCAGTACGCATGCCAGTGCCTCTGCAGGTGAGATGGTGTGTGTGCTTGTGTGTGTTTGTGTGTAAGAATGCATGGGGTGTGTGTGTAAGAATGCATGGGGTGCGTGTGTAAGAATGCATGGGGTGTAAGAATGCATGGCTTGTGTGTGTGAGAGAGAATGCATGGGATGTGTGTGTAAGAGTGCATGGAGTGTGTGCATGGGGGGACTCGGGAGCTTGTGCGGCACCACCGTGCAGCAGCAGCCTCTCCTCGGCCAGCTGGAGGGGGGGTTTAAAGCCATCTGTGCTGGTCCTCTGCCTCTGCAGCCTCCCCCCAGCCTGCTGGGTGCGGGTTTAGAGACACCAGAGGCTCCAACAGACCCGAAAGGTCAGACCCCAAAGGTCAGACCCCCAGGGAGTGTTTTTAAAATGTAGGGCAAAATGTAGGATAAGGTCCTCCGAAAGTCTGGCCCCTGGCAGTGTCTGAGGGACAGTGAATCAATCCCCTGTTTAAAAAGTTTGAGGATCCCTGATATAGATTCTATATGCAATGAAATGAAATTCCTGGGAGTAATGGAGCCTGTGGCTCCATTACAGCTTCTGCTGTACAGCTTCTGCTCCCCCCTGCCTGGAATGGCTCCGAAAGGGCAAGACTCTCTCAAAGGGACAGCTTCATATGCACGCCCGGGTGTGTCTCGGCAGTGTGACTGTCCATTACCCCCAGGAATTTCATTTTTACCCCATTTGGGGTAATTTACCCCTGTTCTAACAGTTACAATCTGTATCATACTTTTCTATGGTTTTTATTGGGTATTTTCAAGAAGAGGAGATGGGTAGGCAGCAAGAAAAGCACAGAGACTGCATCTGTCAGTTTGAGACGGGAAGCTCCATTGGATCCCGATTGGATTGGATGGATTGGATTGGATCCTGATGTGAGGAACATGCCCAGCTTTTATTCAGTAAAAGATTGTTTACCAGATCAGTATGATGCAAAGTATGAGGTACACATGATGCAAAGTATGATGTAGAAAATATGGGGTACAGCATGGTGTAGAGTACATTGCTACATGACGTAGAGTACATGGCTACATGACATTGTATAGTGACAGGTTTGAGCAATCAGAGAGGTAGCTACCACAAGTTCTTATGATGAATCTTAATTGACGTACGAAGTGGTATGTTTTGTAAACGCTTCTTGATATCAGTTCATACAGTTCTTTGCTTAGTACAAAATCTTGTGTGCCTTTTTATGTTCCAGTTTTGCCAAGTTGGCAGCATGGATTTTTCACATGCTTTAACCCTTTGGCTGTGGATGTATTTCGCAGACCCTTATTGCTACATCATATTCATACTTCCAAGGATTAAACTTCCTTCATGGTGCTTCATGTTGCTTTCTGTGGCCTCGTTAATACTTTCTCATATGCTTCTATTCCTGCTGACTTTGCCTTATACAATACTGTCTTTTCCCAGAGTCCTACTAGTATTTCTTTGGTTAGATTCTTTTCTAATAATCCATATTTTTGGTTAGTACCTTTATTAATTATTGCTAATTGATTTTTCTGCTACATGTCCATATATCAAGAGAGGCACTTTTTCAAGAAGTTCTTTTTATTTAGTAGGCATGAATAGGCATTTGGATTCATCCCAGCCCAGTGTCTCATTAAGGGGCACACTATTTATTCCATAATTCCTGAAATTCCATTTAGTCCTGAAGATTTTTATTTTTCATTTTTTTACTGGTGTCGGCCACTTCTTTTAGAGTACCGGTAAATCTATTGTTCAGTGCAGTTCGTTGATCCTGTGTCGATTTTGGAAAATTGTGTTTTTTAATATATTGCCTTAACTTTATGGGATCTACTTTTTTTTACACAAGTTTAAATTGAAATTTGTAATTAACCAATGTGGGCTCCTAAGATAAAAAGTCAGGCTTGACCTATGACTAAATTTCACTCATATGGTTTCTCTCCTGTGTGGTTGCTCTGATGTGAATTCAGGCTGACTGAAGCACTTTTCACATTCTAAGCATTTATATAATTTCTGACCTTTATGAATCTGTAATGTTATCTTAAGTCTTTTGCTGACTAAAACACTTCACACATACTAAGCATTTATATGGTTTGTCCCCTGTGGGTTCTTAGGTGCGAAGTTAAGCTGGAGCTCCACACTCAAAGCATTTATAGGATTTCTGATTGGGTCCTTTAATGCACAGTTAGGACATAATTCCTACTGAAGCTTTTTCCACACTCCGAAGCCTGGGTTAGATTGTTATGGAGGATAGGCTGTTACCCAAGCAGCAAACCCCTCTCCGCGCCACTGAATTAATCCAATGGAAAGGCAGAGCCAATACGATTGGATCCAGCTGGCGTCGCAGAGCTGGGCTAAGGACAGGAGCTCACCCTGTCTTGTGGGGCCAACCCGGGTCTCGAACCCTGGCCTGCTGGTTAACAGGCACAGTGACTTAGCCACTTGCACCACCCAAACCCTTCTAATTAACCCATTAATTAATTCTTCTCCTAATTAACCCATTAAAAGCCTCTTTTGTGTCTCAAGATGGAACGATGGGAGATGCAGTATGCAGTACATGGAAGAGTCAGCCTGCCATGTCAGAGCAGGAGGGAACACCTTGTTCTCTGTAACTTTTTTTGTTTTTCCCCACGTATGTGCATCTGACACAAATAAGGAAAGAACCTCTCATGTTCTGAGAGGAACAGGTGAAAATTTATTTATTTATTTATTTTTATTTAATCAATTTATATCTCGCCTTTCCTCCCCCGCAAGGGGGAGCCCAAGGCGGCTAACATCAGGAAATAAAACATCATTAAAATCGCTCATAAATAAAGATTAAAACACCATTAAAATATAATTAAAATACAATTAAAGTGAATAAAATGTGCAGATTAAAAATATTTGTTAAAAACAGTAACAACCATAAAAACAACTGTCCCCACCTCTGCCCCATTTAAAATGCTTTTTTAAAATAGAAGGTCTTAAGTCTCCGCCTGAAGCTCTGTATTGAGGGGGCTTTTCTTAGTTCAAAGGGGAGGGAGTTCCAAAGCTGGGGTGCCACCACCGAGAAGGCCCTATCTCTGGCCGCCATACCTCTCACATCTCTTAGTGGCGGCACAGTCAGTAGGGCCCCCTCAGATGACCTTTGGTGACAGGTTGGATTGTACGGAAGACGGCGGTCCCTCAGATACCCTGGACCCAAGCCGTTTAGGGCTTTAAAGGTCAGGACCAGCACTTTGAATTCAGCCCAGAAACGAATGGGCAGCCAGTGTAGTTGCTGAAGCAGTGGCCTGACAGAGTTGAACCGACGAGCCCCAGCAGCCACATGGGCCGCCGCATTCTGGACTAATTGCAGCTTCTGGACCGTCTTCAGAGCGCATTGCAATAATCTAGTCTCGATGTCACTAGGGCATGGGTCACCGTGGCCAGATTTACAAAATTACGAGGTTTCCAACAGTATTTCGTTATTTGAATAGCATTTTAAACACTATATATCAAACCTCCTCTAAAAATTGCACATTTGTTCATGAGAAGTAAAGAAAAAGCAGCCACTCAGGCACTTCCAGAATTCAAGGCAGTTCTATGGTTTCTCTTGGTGGTGGGATCTTTGATGCACATTCAGAGTTGAGCTCACACTGAAACTCTTTCCACACTCCAAGCATATAAAGTTGGACCTCGCTTAACAAGTGCCTCGTATCGAGTGTGTTCCACTTAAGGAGCAAAAATTTGTGATTGGTTTCGCTTCGCTTAAAGAGCATTTGTAGCATAACGAGTGCCCATTGACTGGGCTTCCTGTCCTTCTCCCTGTCTCTCCCCAGCATTGGCTGGGCTGAGGGAGTGATGCGGGACTTTCTTCCCCCCCTGCAGTGTATGGAAGAGACCAGCAGGGAAACCAGAAGAGCAGAAGAGCCTCTTCATCAGGGAACAAAGACGGCTGCTCTTCTCCTGCAGCCAGAGAACTTGGTCAGCCCAGCCTATGCAGCCTCCACAAGGTAGGAGGGAATACTCTCCTACACCCCATCTGCAGACCTCTCAAACAGACCCCTTGCCCTCAAGTAAGCCCGCCTGCCTGGACCCCATTACAATCACCCCTCTGCCTCCCCCTCTACCTTCCCTGCCTGCACTTTTCCTTTCCTGTGAGTAAGCCCCAGTGTATTCAATGGGGCTTGATTCTGAGTAAACAGCATAGAATCTTGCCTTTCTGATGTTGCTGCTGCAGCTTGCAAGGAGCATGCAAACAGCAGCTGTTGCTGGAGTTTACTGGAGCATGCAAACTGCAGCCTGCACACTTTCCTGTGAGTAAGCCCCAGTGGATTTAATGGGGCTTGATTCTGAGTAAACAGCATAGGATCTGGCCCCTTTGCTGTTGCAGACTGCCTAGCTAGTTTGCATAGATAGATCTCACACACAGAGAGGTTCCTTGTGAAAGCTGCTCAGAAAGACACCAGTGACTCTTAGTGAAAATCAGTCTTTTTACTGTACAGAATATTACCGTGTTTTATTACAGTAATTGTGGTCTGTATTATATTACAGTGTTTTGAATTCAATTCCAGTGGTTTGTCATCATTTTTACATCCAGTTAATATTTTTATATTAATATTTTGGGGGTTGTGGAACCAATCATCTGAGTTTCCATTGTTTCCTATGGGAAAATCTGCTTCACTTAAAGAGTGTTTCACTTAAAGAGCATGCCTCCGGAACTAATTAAGCTCTTTAAGTGAAGCACCACTGTATGTCTCTTTCCCGTGTGGGTTCTTAGATGTGAAGTCAATGCTGAACTCTGTCTGAAGCTCTTTCCGCACTCAAAACATTTATATGGTGTCTCACCCACGTGGGTTCTCAGATGCGCAGTCAGGTGTGAGTTCACATGGAAGCTTTTTCCACACTCCAAGCATTTATATGGTTTCTCCCCTGTATGGGATCTTTTATGCAAACTAAGATTTCCAATTTGAATGAAGCTCTTTCCACATTCCAAGCATTTATAGGGTTTCTCTCCTGTATGGGATCTTAGATGCACAGTCAGGCTTGAGCTCTTACTGAAGCTTTTTCCACACTCCAAGCATTTATATGGTTTCACTCCTGTGTGGGTTCCTAGATGCGAAGTCAATGCTGAGCTCACACTGAAGCTCTTTCCACATTCAAGCATTTATATGGTTTCTTCCCTGTGTGGGTTCTTAGATGTGAAGTCAATGTTGAGCTCTGACTGAAGCTCTTTCCACACTCCAAGCATTTATATGGTTTCTCCCGTGTGGGTTCTTTGATGAACTATACGTTTGGATTTACGGTGAAAGGTCTTTGCACAGTGAGGACATTTGTTCTTTCTCCCTTCAGTTTCTTTTTCTGGTTTAACTGGGAGAATATTGAAGCTGCCACAATCCTGAGCATCAGACTTATTTCTACTGTTCTTGTTCTTCTCCTGCTTCGTTGACCTGTCCCGATGTGCAGGTTTTTGCCTCTCTTGGTTCCGTTTCTTGGAAGTAAGATGTGTGCTTGTGTTGGTTGTTTCTTCCTGTGAAGGACACACCTCACTTTTCTTTACGTTGGAAAGTTCCTCTTTGATGTCTATTCTATGGAGACAGCGAATGAGTTCAGTCCTCCAGGTAGAGCTCTCTCTTCCCTTCTCCTTTCCTGATCCACCTTGATTTCTGAAAGGACGTTCCTCTACTTCAAGCACGGCCATGTCTGATGACACCCCACTGAGCTCCCTCAAATCTGCCACTGGCAGCTGGAACAGAAAGAGAATCCTGATTAGCAGTGCAGTAAGGAAGTGTCTGGAGCAGAGGTTTTCAACCTTTTCCATCTCAAGGCATGCTGACAGGGTGCTAATATTTTCCAGGAACACCCTCCATTTTTGACAATTGACATGGTATATCATTATGGAGGGTTTACATCTCCCAATGGCCCTACTAATACTTTTTGCCAAACTGCCATGGCACACCTGCAATCCATTCACAGCGCACCACTGTGCCTAGAAACACCTGGAAAAAGTGGCACACATGTGAACAGCATGGGCATGGATAGCATGTATCCAGGTGAGCCTCAGAAAGCAGATTCCTCACCCAGAAGCATACAGATCTGGAGGTGCCAACATCTCCAGGCACTTTAAGGAATGCCACCCTAACATCACAGATGCCCTGGAACTCCAGGATTCCGCAGTGGGCTAGGCTTGCCTTGCACCCATTGTGCAGGCCCTGATCTCTGGGCATGGATGGTGGGCACTCGCCCCCTCGGTTCTGCTCAGCTCTAAAAAACCAGTGGCTTCTCTTTGGAACTGAGCTGAACTGAGGGGCTTTTGCCCACCATGCATGAACAGACCTCCAGGTTTATGCAGTGGGCTAGGACTGTGCCCATTGTTCATTCCCAGTGGGCATGTCCTCCTTTGGAGCGGAGTTGAACTGGGGAAGGCATGTGGCACTGCTATGGCTGTTTGCCAGCCAGCGGTGCTCCATTTGACTTTACCGGCATGCATGACAGTGGTTTCCTACCACCATGCTAATAAATAAATAAATAATATATTATTATTTAAAATAATAAATTATTAATTATTATTAAAATAATAAATTATTTTAAAAATAAAATAATAAATAAAATTTATATCCTGCCTTTTTCCCGGAGGGACTCAACAATTCATAAAAACAACAATAATAAAATTCAATACAGAAAAAGAGATAAAAACAAGGCAACTAAAAACAATAAATGTAAAACATCTACATTAAAACACTGATTAAAATCATGGAAAAGAGTTGTGCAGTAGGAGTAGTCAGACTAAATAAACCAGCAGACTAAAAAGCTCAGAGATCTGTCGTAAAAAGAAACGTTTTTAGGCCAAGCCCAAACTGGGCCCAGATTGTTCAGGGCTTTATAAGTCAAGACTAGCACTTTGAATTGCGCCCAGAAGCAAATGGGCAGCCGGTATAGTCACTGGACGAGAGACCCGACAGAGTCCAATCGTCTGGGTACATATTGGGTACCAATATGTAGGTACTTGACCCCAGTGGACTCTAGATAGGCACCTGGTAGGGGAGATAGACTCACGCTAAACCAGTGCGACTCCTCCTCCTCCCTGACCCTGCAGTCCTGGCTGCTGCAGTATCTGGAAACCAGGAGGACAAAGCAAGGGGAGATGTGATACACATTTCCGTGATACACACCAGGTTGGTATCGAGTTCAAGTCCTGGATGATATCAGTTTTATTATTCACTGACCTGGCATTCAACAGAAGCAGCAGCAACTTCAGATCCAGGGCTTCACCCAGACATCTGAGAACTGGAAGATGGACAAGAAGGAGAAACAATCTGCCTCTGATGGATTCTCCTTCTCCTGAAACGGCATGTCCGACCTCCACCACCATACCTTCCTTGGCCCCTTACCCTTTTAATAGTGGCACCATTTCCTCTCCCCATGCACCCTTCCCACTGATAACACAGGACTGGCTGGCCTACCTCCTGGTCTACTCTCAGCAGCAGCTGGGAAAGAGATAGCAGGTGGTATCTATCTGTTCCCCGAAGGAGCGTCCTCCAAGTCCTGACCTCCTCAGGCCCCAACAAGCTCTTTATACCTGGAAAGAAGGAAGTCCTAGATCTTCTAGTCTGGACACACACACCCCCAACAAAAGTGCATGTAGGATTGCAATCTGAGGCAGCCCTTCTCAGAAGTAAGCCCCATTATAATCAGTGGGGCTTACTCCCAGGAAAGTGTGAATATGAGGGAAGACTCTGAACCTGATCTAAAGCAAGCCTACTCAAAAGTAAACCATGGGGCTTGCTCCCAAGAAGATGTTGATAAGAGGGAAGCCTCAGAGCCCCATCCCAGGTATGCCTACTTAGAAGTAACACACATTATATGGTGTTTAGAGGTTCCGGGGAGGAGCCCTTGCCGATGCCAGCAAGAATTCCTTTCTCCTCAGCAAGGCCTTAATATAATCTATTTATTATTTTAATTGGGCTGAATAATATTTACTTTTCTGACTTGTAAGTTAGTAATTTCAAGTTAGTATTTTCAGCCAAGTTTTATCTCTTATGATAAGGCGGAGAGTGTGTCGGCTCTGGAAGTTGCTCTAACTGGCACTTAAAGCCTAGCCGCTGCCTCCTTATTTATTTTATTTTTCTTTTAATCCTTGGCCTTGGTAGTTTGCTTGGTGTTTGCTTGTTCTACTAGCAAGTATTTTTGTCATCGGTTTTCGGCTGTGTTTATTGAAGAGATAGGAAGGAAGAGGAGACTTAAACAATCTCCGGACAACTGCTCTTCTAAGCCATTGAAACAACTACGCCTGCTGGACTTCTCATCGTGGTCTGATTCACCAGGTGATCTCATTAATTTAGCCTCCCCTGGACGGACTAAAGCTGTTCTGTCTCCTGATGCAGGCCCAGAAGTGGTATTTCAACTTTCTCCTGACTCTTCCTTGAGTTGCCCTCTCTCCCCTAAGCAGTTTGATTTTCCTTCCTCGGATGTACAGTCCTCTTGTGTAAGTGAACATGATAATAATTTTCTATCCCTGCTTGGTGATTACAGCATTATCGTGGGTGACTCCCTTTTATTTATATGCAAACAACTCAAGGATATTCAAACACAATTGGACTCTCTTCTCCGGCTCAGCCAGTTCCACCAAGCCCTCCCGAGTACCCAAGATGTACAAGTTGAGCAGGTGGCTTACAATAATTTCAAAGCTAAAGTTCAGCAGGAGGCTAGAGCTGGTGAGGAATCTGCTTTTCGTCTTTTGAACAACCAGATTTTTCTGGAATTTCAGGATGCTCCGTTGCATAGGGGCTGTTGGTCCAATTTGTCTCAAGCTAAAGATTCTATTTGCAGGTTATTGAACCTTAATTTAGCCTCTTCCAACAGGATTGACCTGCAAGAAATTATAAAGTTTCCCAGGTTCCCTCAGTTTCCTTCATGGTCCCGTTTTTTACTGAAGTTTACTTCCGCCAGATTTCCGAGGCAGCTTCATATGCATAGACGTTTTCTTCAGTCTTTAGGAATCTTCCAGCGGAGGGTCTTCACAGATATGATCAGGAAACCCCTGCTCCCAACTTGCAGATTATTCCCTTCATCTTCTTCGGCACCAAAGTCATCTCAGGAAGGTCTAGTGTCCATCCAGAGGTCAGTGATTCAAACTCAACAAGATGCAAATCACTTAATTGAACTCAGTTCTTCAGTGCCGCCCAGCGAAATAAAGGCAGTTACAGCTACCCTTGAAAATGCTTTAGCACAACTTAAATCTTGGCTGTGCAAGCCTCAACTACCTACTTGTCCTGTGGCTCCGGTAGCAGTTCTTGTTCCTTCCAAGGTTTCTTCAGGGGAGCTTGTGAACCTTTCTTCTCCTGACCAATCAATAGAATTGAGGGAGATGGTTGATCCCTCTGATATTACTGCTAACGCTCTGAGTGGTTCATCCCAATCCCCTGGGAAGCAGCAGAAGCAAATTAAGGAGACGGATTATAGTTCCACAGATAACATAACTCCGATTGTGACTTTTAACCAAGCTTCAGATTGTCCGGAGCATATTTCTTTTGCTACTGAGGCTCCTGATACGGGTCCCTCGATGGATACAAGCAATGTCTCTAACCTGCCTCAATCAACGCTTATTTGTACTTCCTCTCTGTTCCCCGATTGTGTTATAACCAAAAATGCTCCTGGGGGTTCCTTTACTTTAGCTGATTCTCAGGCTCAAAAGGATCCTCCCCTGGTCTTTGACTATGTTAGTAATAAGGGGAAGGAGTGACTAGTCTCCTCTCCGGTGGACCTTTACTCACACCCTCGTATTCTTTCTTGGAACATTGCGGGGTGGAAGGCCAAACAAACTGACAGTTCCTTTTTAAATTACTTAAGATCATTTGATATTATCTTGGTGCAGGAGACATGGTCCCAAGATCATATTCATCTACAAGGCTTTGAGGTCTTTGAAGTACCAGCAGTCAAACATTCCTCGAAGGGTCACCCCTTAGGGGGGCTGGCATGTTTTGTTTCATAACAATTCAGGGCTTGTTCTCTGGACACTATAAACAGTTGCTGCATGTTACAGGCAGTGAGGGTATTTATGGTGGTCATGGACTTAATATTTGTCAATATTTATATCCCTCCTATGTTAAATTGCTCACAAAGATTAAATATTTGGGCTGATTTATCGACCTGTATGACAGAGCTTACCCAATCTTATCCTCAGTCCTCGATTCTTTTGTCTGGCGATTTCAACGCTAGGGTAGGGAACTCAACTGGTATTTTTTCCAGGTACTGGGGGGACTCAGATGAGAATGACCTTCCTTCCTTCTGTGCACTAGAAAGATGCTCTAAGGACTCTTACCAAAATGCAAATGGTTTCAATCTTGCTAAGTTTTCTATCAATGCCAATATGATCTGGCTCAACGGGTTAACAGAGTTTCCCTTGTCAGGAGAATTCACTTTTGTTTCAGCTAGGGGTGCTAGTGTTGTAGATTATTTTTTGCTTCCTTTCTGTTTGAAACATTTAGTGGTCGAGTTTGCAGTTGGGGATGCAACCTTTAGTGATCATTTACCTTTAATTCTGGTCTTAGGTCTCCATCTTGGTTGTGTTCCCCGGGTTGATGTTGAACAGGACCCAACTTGTGGAGCAAAGATAATGGTCAATAATACCCTAGTTACTAAATTTAAGAGTTTAAAACTGGACATGATGAGTGGTAATTGTTTAAAGATCATTTTTCATGACCCCGACCCTTCATCTCAACTTAAAGCTCTGGATGATTTTTTGGGCCACATTTTCGATTCTCTGAGCTCACGGCCCTTGGCTAGATCTCGTCCAAGGCCTGTTTTGTGGATGGGGTTCAATTCTGAATGTAAGGTACTGAAAGCTTCTATTAGGACTGCTTTCTTGGCATTTAGGTTACACAATGACCCTGAGTGTTTAGCGTATTATTTTTCCCTTAAAAAGCGATTCAGAGACCTACTCATGGAGAAAAGGAAGAAGGCAGTCATGCTCCAATGGAATAATCTATTCCAGGCTATTCAGCAAAAAAACTCCAAAAAATTTTGGGCAGTGATTGCTGGTTCAAGCAGGACCGATCTTTACGACCCGGCTATAATTCCTATGCAATTATGGACTCAGCATTTTCATAACATTTTTTATGATGAGAGCAAATCCTTGACTACCTCCTCGGGGGTTTCACTTGTAGATCTCCCAAGTTGGCCTCCGGTTAGTTGTGATGAGGTTAAAGAGTTATTACACTCATTGAAGATGGGGAAGGCCGTAGGACCAGATGGGATCCCAGCCGAGCTGTTGACAGGTGATATGGAGTGGTGGGCTCAACTTTTGGCCCATATTTTTACTACAATTAACCACTCTGGTTTGATCCCCAGAGACTGGACTACATCTATTGTCGTCCCTATTTATAAGAGGGGCGATCCTTCTTCGCCTGGTAATTTTAGGCCAGTGAGCCTACTTTCTGTTTTGGGGAAATTGTATGCTAAATTCTTGGCTAAAAAGCTTAATAGCTGGGTCATACAACAGGACATCTTAGGCCCCGAGCAATCCGGTTTTCGCCGGGGCAAATCCACATTGGACAACTGTTTGATCTTGTCCCACCTGGCCTACAAACAGGTTAGATTTTATAGGGCTCGTCTTTACGTGGCCTTTTTAGACTTGAAAGGAGCTTTTGATTCAGTAGATAGAGAGCTCCTTTGGTCTAAGTTAGAAGGACTGGGTATCAACAGAAGACTCTTGTCTTTAATTAGGGCCTTGCATGTGAATACCTCTTGCAGAATTAGGTCCTCTTGGGCCGGGAAATTGTCTAGCCCCATTCCTTCCAACAAGGGAGTAAAGCAAGGTTGTGTTTTAGCACCCACTCTTTTTAATTTATTTTTGAATGATCTTGCCCCTGCTTTGGAGGGTGTGGATGGTCACTGTCCAAAACTTGGCACTAAACAGGTTCCACTTCTCCTTTATGCTGATGACGCAGTTTTGTTATCCTGCACAAGGATTGGTTTGAGGCGATTGTTAGCCCGTGTGGCTCGGTATTTTGCATCCAACAACTTACAAATTAATTATGCCAAGTCTAAAATTATGGTTTTTGCCAATAATTGGAAGCCTCTAAAGTGGACATGTAACGGAAACTCTCTTGAACAGGTCAAACAATTTAAGTACCTAGGGGTTACTTTTTACTATAAAGGTTCTTGGACATGTCATCGTAAGGCAATCCTGGGCGCTTCTAAACTTTCTTCTGCAGCCATTTCTCGCTTCTTTTACACAGCGGGAATGGTTTTGTACCAGCCGCGTTAGAAGCCTTTAAAGGGAAGGTTATTGCACAGGTTTTATATGGATCTCCTGTCTGGCAAAAGGACATCAACCAGACGATAGAAAGTATTCAATCTGCCTTCCTGAGAAGGGTTCTAGGCTTACCTAGATGTGTTCCCTACGCGGCCTTATGTTTGGAGTCTGGGTTATGCCGACTTAAAACCATCGTGTGGCTTCGTTCAATAAAGTACTGGTTTCGAATTTTATTTAACCCCTCAGGACTAATGTTACATTTGTGTTCGGACTCTGTTTTGCCCTTGGGGATTTCTGACCTTCTAGCCAAACTCAAACTCATAGGTCTGAATCCTTCGGAGTTAGGTATGATTAATTCCAATTCGGCCTACCGGCTGGTTAGAGATCGTCTCCTAGACATAGAACGACAAGAGCTTATTCGTGATGCTGGGTCCACCTGTTCCCCACTTCAATTTTTTATTCCTTCTAGCTTTGGAAAGCCGGCTTTTTATTTTTTCCAACTAATTTGTCCTCAAACTCGCAGGGCCTTCTCCCTTGCAAGGTTTAATGTGCTGCCTTCAGCTTTATTAATAGGGAGGTTTCATAACATTCCCGTTTCGGAGAGACTCTGTAGTTGCAATGGTTTTAGTATTGAGACTTTATCTCATACAGTTTTTTATTGCCATCATTATAATGACCTGAGGGCAAAATACTTGAGCTCCTTGTTAATGAAAATGCAGGGTTGGAATGATTCCGACAGGCTCTTGCAGCTTCTATCATCCCAAAATATTGAAACTTTAAATTTGGTCGCTTGTTTTTTTCAGGATGTGGTGGCTAGACACAGACAGACATTGTTGTTGTTATCTGGATTTTAGATACCCCAGGTGTTATAATTTGTTATTATGTCTTATTATTACATCTGTCTTGTTTATAAGATGCCAATAAAGGTTACGCTTATGATATGATGGTGTTTAGAGTCCATTGTGGGGCCAGTCCTCTGACACGGGTACCTCCTCCTCTCAGGCAGGCAGGTCAGGTGAAAAATTTGCTAATGCAAGGGGCTCCCAAAGCTCACACCAAGACTCTCCTCACCCCATGGCATTGGTGGCTGAAAGTGCTGGCTCTTGCTAACTGACACCCTTCCTGGGTGTTTAGGGTTTTTTTTTTTTTACCCTTTCTTTGACTCACTCCCTTCCTTTGGGTGACTCTGGGCCACCCCCACTGCAATCTTTCGGCCCTCAGCACCTTCATCATCCCCTCCAAAGGCCTGGACTGGTATCCAGTCCCCTTAAATGAGTGCCCCCTGCCAAGCACACCACTACCCTCTTTCTGATCCCTGCGCTCCAAGTAGAGGTGTATCAGAGAGGTACCCAAGCCACATAAAGGGGCAGTGTGCTTCCTCCAGGTCTGGGTTTGTGCACCTTCATATTTACACTGGTGAAGTGGAGGGACATCCAGGCCACACTAAGGGGCAGAGTGCTCCCCCCACCCAGTGCCATTTTAGGGGCCACAGGAGCACTTCCAAAAGGACTGACGCCTGTGCATGGCCCCACAGCAGCATCTTCTATGGTGAACGTCTGGTGCTAGGCTGCTGAGGATATGCAGAATGGAGGGGTTCCCACAACTCGTCCTCAGTCTCGCAGTCAGGAACTTCTTTGTACCAAGATATCTACTCATCCGAGCCAAAACTGAAAGATCTACTGATGCAGCTAAAGCTTTCCTTATGAGGGTTGATGTGCTGATCTGGCCGGCTTTTGAGCCAGAACGGGGTTGCCCCTGTGCCCAATTTAATGGGTTTTGAGGTCCCGCAGAAGTCTCTCTGCAGTGCCAGAGTCCACCTTTTCAACTCTGCACCTTCTCAGAGACTAGGAGTTAGGAGCAAGCACTGGATTCAGGCTACCTCTGAGCCCCCAACCAGTCTCTACTCCTCAAGAGTCCTTGACCTGGCCTCAGATATAGTGTCACTTCCACAAAGCATTCTAAGTTAAGGTCAAACTTTTATTGCAAGACCAGTTCATATTCAATTTAAGCATGAATCTTAAGTGCATTAACATTTGGAATATAAAATAATAAAACTACCCTCCTGCACTATGCTCAGTTGCTCAATACATCTTTATGCTCCTAATACATGGCCCAAACAATCTCATGCTCCCAGTTGAGTTACCAATGTCCATGAGCCACACAGGCCTCATCTTTGTGTGGAGAGCATGTCATCCTGCAGCCTCTCACCACAGCATCGGGCTTCGTCTTTCTCTTTCACTTCATTGCTGCTTTCACTCAAGCTGGCTCTACCCAGACCCATCATGCTCTTCAGGGCCGAACTACACCAAGAATGATTTTAGGTTAACACATTAGACACATTCATAGAAGGTTATCCAGGCTCAGGCATGGCTGTACATGACAGGTGACTATTGGTCTGTGGCAGAAAGACACTGCAGTGAAGCCACTGAATCTCTTTTGTCTCTTATATCCCCCTCCTGGCTTCTCTCTCTTCTCCTGTCACTGACTGCAGAAGGATCTGCAGGAGGGCACTATGTGCAATCATGGAATTCATGCTCAGAACAACCAAAACTGAGTGCAGATCAATACAGTGCTGCCTGCATTGGCTTCCAACCCCCCCCCCGCCCCTTTGAAGACAACCTCAGATATCAGATGTGATGATGAGCACACTGTGAAGGATTCCACTGGGGAGAGATGAGATCTATGAACAACGAGGCTGTCCTGCACCCCAGGGTTCAAGACGCGAGTCCAGCTCCTGCCAACCCAGCAGCTCAAAAGCATGGAACGCTGGACAAAACAGTGCTTTGTGTGCCTTTGCTTTCATGCTGGCCCTGCGACCACAAAAGTGTCTTTGTACAACTCTGGCTCTAAGGCTGAGAAATGGGGATGAGCACCACACACTACTGTTGATCACGACTAGCAGGATAAACTCTGGGGGACTCCTTTACCTTTTCAAAGATGTTGACAACAATAAAACACAATCTATGTAACTACAAAACTGAAGCGTCACTGACTGATTCACTCACTGTCTAACTCATCAACATCCAGCCAAAACTGCTGGACCTAGAAGCATGAAATTTGTGGAGAGTGTTCCTTCTGTGATGTATTATTCTTTCCATGATGTAAGGATTAAATAAGAACCAATCTGTGTGGTGCCTGGCAGGGATGCCCAGTGCCCACCTGTGCCCCATGCGCACAGATGCTGTCAGCATCTGCCATGCAAAGAGGTTCTGCCCCTCTCCTTCCGCCCCCATCATTTCAATTCACGCAGTGCCACTCAGACAAGAGGAGGAAGAGGCAAGAGAGGGTCTCCCCTCAATGAATAGGTCCTTGCAGAGCCTGTGATTCTCCCCCTCCATCTGCACCACTGTAGGGAGTCTCCTCTGCTAGGGGGGACTGGAGGGAAGGACAGGAGGGGGAATTGTGGGGGGTCCAGGCTGAGAGGATGGGAAGGGGCTGAAAAGGCCTCCTTGGATAGCACAGGGAAGAGGGGGTGGAGTGGGAGGGGAGACAATTCAGGATCCCCTAGTCCTGCCCATCCAGGCCATCAGAGCCTGTTGCACCTGAGCATCTCCAGTGTCCTAGTCTTGGGAACCCCTTTGGACTTTCCTTGGAGGGGGGTAGTCCAGGGAGAGGTCCTCTTCCCAGACTGGAGGAGGGAAACTCTCCCCAGGGGTTACCCTGAAATGCTGGACCTGTACCCCAGAAGGGATCAGGAGGGAGGTGCATCTTCCATGCACCCCAAATCTCTCCAGCTCAGGGTTCCCAAACTTCTTGGTACAGGACCCTCAAAGTGGAGCCAGGACCCACCTGCCCAGTGAGCAGGACTCAGGGAGACTGGATGTCAAAAGCGCTAAAGAGGAAAGGATGCCACATTATTGGGCCCCTGAGAAAAATGGAGGTCCCAACACCATACATACATACATACATACATACATACATACATAAAGTTGGAGTCTGTGCAGAAGAGAAGGCTCTGAACTGGGGTGTCCTCAGTGCCACTTTCGCTGCCCTCATCTCCTTACTGGGCTTTTGCCTTTCCCACTGTTCCCCCCCCCCCAAGGTCCTGGAGCTCAGCCTTCACTCCCCCCCCGCATCAGCATCACCCCCTCCTTGGGCTTTTCTCTCCCCCAACCCTCCCACCCCCATCCTCACCCCCACAACTGACCCCCCCCACTGGCCCTCCCTCCCATCTGGCAACAGTGCCTTCCCCCATCTGGGGCTCTTCTCTCCCACTCCCTTCCTCTCCCACCCCCAGAACTGACCCTCCTGCTGGTCCCCTGAAGGACTCCTTGGGTTGCTCCGCAGAAGATGCGACTCCTGGGCAGGGATGCTGGAGAAGAAAGGAAAGAGGGAGGGTTGATGGTCCAGGAAGGGGCTGCCCCTTTCCTTCTCCCCCCACCCTCTTAACCCTCCAAGTGCAAAGCAGGGAAGAGGAGGAAGAGGCAGGGGAAGGATTCTAGAGGAGGAGGAAGGTCCTCCTCCCCCTTTCCCCCAATGAATGTCTCCCTGCAGAGCCTGCGCTTTGCCCCCTCCAGCTAAGCCACTGCCAGGGTCTCTCCTCTGCTAGGAGGGACTGGAGGGGAGGACAGGAGGGGGATCAGTGGGGGGTCCAGGGAAGGGTCTGAGAAGGCCCCCTTGCATAGCACAGGGAGAGGGAGCAGGACGGGAGGCACTTCAGGACCCCTCAGTCCTTCCCATCCAGCCCAGCAGAGCCTGTTGCATCCTGAGCCTCTCCAGTGATGTAGTCCTGGGACCCCTCTTGGACTCTCCATTGAAGGGCCAGTGACCCAGGGAGGGGCTCCTCTTCAGCACTGCTTCAAGGCAGAGGCACTCTGTCCCCATTCCCTATGGCCACCCTGACCCACACACTGAGAAAGAAGAGGGTGGGAAATTCAAGCCTTTGTTTCGAGGCCACCATCCTGTAAATGTAATGTTCTCATTTACTAAATACTGAGACATGTCGGAAAACTAAATAGTTTATTAGAACCCATCAAGTGGTTACAAAATAATTTGCCTTAAAAATGTTATTTCCATTTATTTCTAAGGAACAATATTTATATCCTATCAAACCATGAATTAAAATTACATCCAAAGTCCTCTGTCAGATTGCCTTAAATCTAATGAAGCCTTGTCTACCACAATCTTTGTATAGCATCATGACCACGAAACGGTCTCAACGTCTTTAGTTACACAGTGGAAAAAAACTTATGCTTTTCTTCATCATTTCATAAAAGGAATATAAGCACAAAGTACGCAAATCAATGAAATAGTCCAGCGACACCATCAATGAAAAACTAGCCAGGCACCACAAATGTTTAGGCTGCGAGTCCCATACACAACAACCGTTTAGCCTGTGCAGGTATGTTGCAAAGTTCTTAAGTGCAGGTCCTAAACTGATCCGGATATTAAGATAGTCAAGCAGGATTTCCAAGACTGGGAGGATTTTTTAAATAAAGGAATTGTTGTGATGTGGTTGAAATACCTTCTCATACATTGTTTAAAGGCTTGATTCATCATCAAAGCACTTGTGATGCCCGGTGTGACTTCTCTGATGTAGCTTAAGGCTTACTGAAGTTTTTCACACGGTAACATTTATATTTTCTCATTTGTGTTAAGAGTTTGAAGGCTAGTTCTATCCTCGAAGCTCTTTCAACACTGAGCATTTCAAAAGTTTCTCCCCCTGTGAATGTTTGAGTGGCTGCTTTATACTTCTGTGACTTTTTGGGTGCATTCCAAGACCTTCTTTGAGCCCAAAGGTCTTTCGACACCCAGACACACCATCATATGGTTTCTTTCCTATATTATTTTTGATGCCTAAGCATGCTTTGCAAGGTGAAGCTTATATCTCAAGAGAAAATCTATAGTTTTGATCTACTGTGTGGATTGCTATATGTCTCTCTAAATGTGATTTTCTAGTAAAGGTTTTCCAGCAGACGGGGCATGGTCTCTGGTTCTTTTCAGTGTGAGTTGCTATATGTCTATATAAACTTGATCGGTAAATAAAGCTTTTGTCACAGATGGTACATTTGTATGGCTTATCTTCCTTATGGGTTGCTTCATACAAACAGAATACATAAGGTTCAATGTGCTTTCCACTCACTCCAAACAAGTACAATTCTTCCTCAGGGATGACTGTTCCATGTCCAGGAGTGTTGCTCTGACTGGAGTTCACATCCAGCAACAACGCTTTGTTCAGTTCTTCCTCTGCCTTGATGCTGCTAGTAGTGCCAAGATTCATGTTCAACATCTCTTGTGCTGATTTCTCCTGTTCCTGGAGGGCTCCTCCCAGACAAGGAATCACGTACTCCATCGGTTCCTCTTTGGGATTTCTCCATCCCCCCCTTTCACAAGGCATATCTTCATCTGTTTCTAACATCCCGGGTGGATCCCTCTCATCTTTATGGCCTGGCACAAGCCCTGCAGGAAGGAGGACAGACGATAAGACCGCAGGAGAAATGGTAGAACTCTCCAGAGTTACACAAAGATTTCATTCCCTTTTTCCCAACCCATATCTTCACCCAAGTCTGAGTTAAATCCCAGCACTGCAGTGTAGCTATGTGGACCCAACTTCTGCTGTAACCTGTGGAGCATTTTTGGTCCTTGGATCCCTCCTCAGGGTAAGGAGACGTTTGTTTCTTTGCCCCTTGGTTACCCAGAACAGCCATCCTATGTTAGCAGATAGAGTGGTGGTCCAGTCAAAACTCAGAACTAGCAACTGTAATAGTCATCATGGACCTCCAATAGCTAGAGTGGTGGTCCAAGCCCATGTTGTCCCAGGAACATGGACTGGTCTAGGTTAAGGGTCAGTCGTGAACCACCACTGCCAAACTCACCCTGTCCCAAGCCTGATATACTCTCATATCACCCCATCATCACTATGTTCCATGGCAAAAGAGGGGCATGGAGGATGCAGAATAGAAGAGAGATCATGAGGAAGCTATGAGTTGAGACTCCCGTTCCTCAGTGTCTTACTACCTTCTGATGCACACAGGCGCAGCTTATGTTGGCAGTGGCAAAAGTGGTGCCTGCAAGAGAAAAGGGCTCAGTAACCCTAATCTGGAGCTGCTGGAGTGATGCTGAGCTCCCTGAAGGGAGAGGCAAAAGCAGAGTCAACATTAGCCCAAATGAGATATTCTGAACTTGCACAATGAAAGCTTCTCCCTCCTTACCCCGTTGGTTCAGCTCCCAATCCTTGTTGTGCCTGAGCTCAGACAGATTCCTCTGGTCGGTGGAGGAAGAACTCCCAGCTGACTCCTGGAAGAGCAGAGACGCTATTTTAGGCTAGAGCAGGATGCCTTGGGTGGCTTACAGGGAGAGGACAACATGGAAGTGGACTGTTCTACCAATGCCTATATAATGGCCCTATTTTGGCCCATCATCCTGGACCACAAGAACTGTGGTTAAAAACATAAGAACCTCCTCTGGATCAGGCTGAAGGCCCCTCTAGTCCAGCTTCCTGCACCACACAGGAGCCCACCAGATGCCTTAGGGAGCACATAAGACACCTGTATCCAGGTGCCCTCTGTATTTGGCATTTTGACGTTGCCCACATCTACCCACAAAGGCATTGAGGCTAGATGCCAACACCACATCCTGTGGAAGGGAGTTCCACAGACCAACTTCATGCTGGGTAAAAAATATTTTCTCTTGTCCGTCATAATGCTCCCAACATTCAATTTTAGTGGATGTCCCCTAGTTCTGGCATTATGTGAAAGGGAAAAGAGCATCTCTCTATCCATCTCTTGGTTCCAAATTTAGAACTGATTGAGTGAAGACTGTGCAGTTCCCAACCAACACACCAAGTATGTGCAATATCAGCACACCCCAAGTAGCTGCAGGAATTCACAACCCCACCTTAGCAGTACAAACTGGAGTCTTCCAAGAAGGGTTTGAGGCATACTCTCCAAAGCAGATGTTCCCCAGGTTCAAGGTGACTGCAGAGGAACATTTCCATCGCATCCCAGTTGGATGCAGGCTGGATGCTGATGGAGGACAGAAGGCAAGCTTCAGATGTTATTCCCTGGCCAGGTTCATATGTACTCACTCCCAAAATGAGCAAGGCTGCAGGTGTCAATTAGCACAACAGCAGCATGACCAATTTGGATCTGGGTACCTGGAAAGTTTGCCTCCATAGAAACCTCTCCAAGGGTGAACAATTGGTTCAGAACACCACTTGATGATTGAAGGTAGTTGTTAAGGGGCCACAAGGTCATCTAGTCCCATCTGCAGCATGTACCAGGGGACAGGAGTGGCGACCACTGCTGTCCAGTACAACAAAAAGGGAAACTGCTCACCTGCTTTCTCCATCTCTGGGAATCCTGTGGTTTCTGACAATCGGCATGAGCCTGGGCCACTGCCTGGGTGCAAATCTTCAGGCCACGTTCCTCAAAAAAGCTTAGCTGTTCCAGAGGCACCACAAGTGCATGCTCCGTATACTCCTCGGACCTCACTTTCTCCTGGAACTCCTGCCTTCTGATATCCCTCCTTAAATCTACACAGCGGTCTTTACTCTCCATTTTGGTCCTTGTAGGAGATTCACAGTTATCCCCGAGTTGCAGGCCGTGAGCTTCATCTTCTGTTCCTTCTGGTCTATTCTCCAGCAGTTGGGCTGTAGGATTTTGCTTCTCCATGCCTCACCTCACAAACACCAAACTGTAGAAAGCTCTGGGAAGGAACCAAGGGTGGTCAACCCATCAGGGAAATAAATACAGGACATGAGAAAAATAAAAGCAGGACATGACAAAACAAAAACCTAAAAACACTCATTTATTGTGGTTTCATGAGATTAATTATTAAATATAAGACTACTACATATAATGTATTATTTACAAGAAGGTCACAGATGGCCTGTTCACAAGTAAATGGAAGACAATGAAAAAAATTTTCCAGGACAAAAGACTGAAATCCAGGACATGTCCTGGAAAAAGAGGACATATGGACACCTCCACCCATCATTAAGATGCTTTTAAAGTGAATTAAATATTAAACCAGCATATGAGCTTAATCTTGGTGTTTTCCCTTCAACTTTCAAGTTCTTCCCTTCAGGAACAAAACTGGTTTACTTCACTGCCATCAAAAGTTACATATTTATTCCGGAATCCAGTTTACATACAAGTCACCCACCCATCCTCTATGTCATTCAAACTGCTGGCCAGTCCACATTTACAAAGAACCCTCCATAGGCCGCTATGAATGCAGTTCAGTTCAACATAAAGAATAAAGATAGTGCAGATTTCTCCACCATCAGTTCTGTGGCTTTAGCTTTGAGCTCACAAGGATATACCTATATATTTTGAATATAGAAACCACCATCTATTTCTTTGGCCAAGTAGAGCAAAGAAGCAGCTTTTCCATCTACCTGTCTGAAGCAGGTAGATGGCAGGTGCAAAACCTTCCCTTGAACTCACCAAAGAAAGAACAGCAGAACATTCAGGATGCAGCCCCCAAAAGACCATGCACCAATGGAGGAAAGGCATGTGCCTTTTATCAGCTCAGTGTCTACCTCCTCTTAATACAGTAGCAGGATCCAGCTGTTAGTCATTTGGGATTTGCACAGCCTCCTAGGAATGGTAGTTCACCTGAGAAAGGAATGGTCCACCAAATGCATCAGTGAGGACAGCTGTAGCAACAGAGGCTGCACACTGAACCTCTGTGGTGATGGCATCTGACCTGAAGGTTAGATGACCATCTAAAAATAGCCTAATTTGCATAAATTATAATTGCGGGACAAAAAATCCAGTTGGTCATCTAAGGGTTACGAAGGGCTTAGACAAATTCCTAGCGGAAAGGGCCATCATGGGTTACAAGCCACGAAGGGTGGATGTAGATGTGGACAACTGCCAGATGCAGGGGGCACCTGTATACAGGTGTCATATGTGCTCCCTGAAGCATCTTGTGGGCTGCTGTGTGATGCAGGAAGCTGGACTAGATGTGCATGTGGCCTGATCCAGTAGAGGTTCTTCTGATGTTCTTAGCCACCTGCTTCAGGGTCCTCATCACATTTAAAACCAGATGATGGATCAGCTCAGCTAAGGGCAAAAGCCAGAGCACTTACAGGTCCACACAGTTACATCATCTTCTAGTGTTATCTTATGGAAAGTCACCTTAACTGCTCTGGAGCAAAGGGCTTAATTTGACTTTAGGATATGGGCCATTCTTGCCCAATCTGTATGTCCTTGCAGAACATGGGTGTTTGGTTAGCAGGACAGCCATGTCCTGCATGTCTGCTATTCTTTGTGATGTGGTAGGAGCAGTGAAGAGCCAGGGCCACCCAGGGACAACTTCAAGGCGTCTGGGCTCC
The DNA here is from genome assembly GCA_030015325.1 of Cryptoblepharus egeriae. Classification (NCBI taxonomy): domain Eukaryota; kingdom Metazoa; phylum Chordata; class Lepidosauria; order Squamata; family Scincidae; genus Cryptoblepharus; species Cryptoblepharus egeriae. Next base: position 3,439,080 of record JAREYC010000002.1, read on the forward strand.
ACCTCAAGACCATCACAAACTTTGCCCCTTGGTTGGCCCATACCAGGGACATGCAGTGGTGGGCTCCAGCAATCCATATGGCCTTGCATCACATAGGATTCTGATCAGCAACATGAGAAACTGGTGATCCTTTTGCATGATTTGTGGTAGGAGTAGTGTTGAGCTAGAATCACCCAGGCAAAACCACCCCCAGGCTTTTGGGCTCCACCTCAAAGATCACTTCCATCTCTATCTCCACCTTTGAGTAGACCCTACCGGAGATGTGTGATATGGAGGCACCAGGCAAGTCCATGGGACTCCTTCAGAAATGCTGACATGTGAGATATGCAACAACTTACAATCCACACACAGAGCCAGGTGTGCTCTGGTGGGGAACTACAATTCCCAGGATTGCAAATCCAAAATGACAAACAGCTGGCTTTTATTACTCTTTTAGGACAAGGTAATAAAGGCACAGGCCTCCCCTTAGCCCATGCTGTCTCCTCCTTCAATGGGCTTAGCTTGGTGAGGTGTTACCCTTTGCTTGCTTACCAGTGTGGGGGTCTGGGTTTTGGAATAAATTTATTTCTTTTGGCTGCAAAAAAAGAAACCTGCTTCTTTCCTCAAGGGCAGAACCCAGTAACTGGGAAGCGGAAGGAAAAGAGTGCACACTTCATCCCTTAAACTAGTGTAACTTAGGCAGTAAAACAGTATAATTTTTTCATAGGTATTGTTATCCTCAACAAGTTGGGTTGGAAAAGGTGTTTTAGGTTAAATTCCTTATTAATATTAATACTTTCTTTGGTAGTCAGGGTTAGGGAACACTTGGAAGACAGTTGAAACAACCTTTGCTTGGCTTTGTCCTCAGTAGATGCAGGTGGTCTACTAAGGGAGGCTACTTTTCTTGCTTTCTACTGGCCCCTTCATGGAGATCCTGTTTCTGTGGCCACCCTTTGTTTCTTTCTAGAGTTTTCTGCAGTTTGCTGTAACTTTTGTGAGTTGTCCCATGGAAAAGAAAAGCCGCCGATTCCTCAAGCAAAATCAGAAACCAGTTCGATGGACAGATACATCCCATTACCTGCGTTGCAGGGCTGTTGGTGAATCCCTTCCGAGGAGCAAAGTGAAGAGAAGGGTCTATATTGTATCTCCTGAGACCTCAGAGGTAAGAACAGGTTCTTACCTCTAAGAACAGAGGTAAGAACACCTGTAAGAACAGGTGGGATGTGTATTGGCAGGAGTTGCTGGAGGCAGTGAGGTTGAAGGAGATGCTGGAGGAGGCTGCTCTCTTGTGAAAGGCTGAGGCCTTTTTAAGATCCAGAAACCCACATCAGAGCAGAGTCCTGCTGGAATTGCAAATCTAGCTGGGGGAAAGTGGCCCCAGACGTGCTCCCAGCCAGAAGTCCTGGCCAAAGCTTTCTTATAGAGGCAGCAGGCATCTTGGAGGTGAGAAAGCAGGTCAAGTGTTTTCATCCTCATTGGCCTGTGCTGTAGTGGTTGCCATACCTGTCCACCTGTTAAGGCTGGGATTGGACTGGACGGTCTTATGGTGACCCTTTCAACTCTATGACTGTATAAATGGAGCTATAAGAGGGTGTTTTCCTTTGTCACTAGTGTGGACCTAACTAGAAGCCATCGGTTGTTCATGTTCTGAGGACGGGCAATTTGTATGTGCATGTGTGATGTACATGTACTGTATGTCCTAATTACCCATTGATTTTTTTCACCCACTATTTTATTTTAATACTAGCAAAAAGCGTACCCGCGTTGTGGGACCAACATTTCCCCATACAACATCCCCCCACGGTGCATCAACACCCCATGCGCATCAACCCCCCCATGCGCAACATTTCCCCCCATGCGCAACTTCCTTCCATTTGCATCAAACCCCATGCACATCATCCCCCCATGAACATCAGTCACCCATGTGCAACTTCCCCCATGTGCATCATCTCCCCATGTGCCTGAACTCCTCATATGCATCATCCCCCCGTGCGCATCATCCCGCCCTGCTCAACTTCCCCCATGCGCATCATCCCCCCATGTGCAACTTCCCCTCATGTGCAACTTTCCCCCATGCGCAACTTTCCTACATGCATATCATCCCCCCATGTACAACTTCCCCTCATGTGCAACTTCCCCCATGCACAACTTTCCTACATGTGCATCATCCCCCCATGTGCAATTTCCCCCATGCGCAACTTCCTCCCATGCACAGCATCCTTGCCAGAGCAACCTCTTCCTCCGAACAACAATCCCCCCACCCTGTGCACCAGGGTTCAAGCACCAAATAGGCTGGATGTTGGTCAGTCTCCCATGTAAAGTATAGGATAGAAACATGTTGCCCCCTTTTCAGCCCTTGAAGGGTTAAACTTCTCCAGATGGTTCTTGGTGGGAGTTCAGGTGACAGAAGGAACTCCCAGAATTCCATGCTTCAGGCCCAGCATTCTTCAGGCGGAATGTTGCTGAGTCAGCAATTCTCAATGCAAAGTATAGGGAGGAAAACGCGTTGCGCCCCTTTTCACCCCCTTCTGGTCGGAATTTCCGACAACCGGTTCTTAGTGCACCCCTCAGTCATGGAAGGAACACCCACCCCAAATTTCACACTTCTAGGCCCAGCGGTCTTGGCAGGGCGGTGATGAGTCAGTGAGTGAGTCAGTCAGTGACTTTTTTCTTTTATATATATAGACAATGAGAATTTTCCCTGAAGTTTAAGGGGAAAAGCAGTTCAACAGTAGCCTCATCAGTGCCAGAGAGAGCAGCTGGCAATCAATCAATCAATCAATCAATCATCAATCGTGAGTCCTCCCTTCTACTGGAGCATGTGAAATAATGCAAACTGATTTTCACCTCCTCTTTCCATCTGAAGGGGGATTTGCAGCCTTATAAAGTTTTTAATTGATTGATGCCTCCCTCATAAACTCTGTTAGTGAGTCTGTATGGGGAACACCACGCTTTGTGTCTCTCAAATTTGAGGTCTCTACAGTAGTGGTTTCAAATTCCTGTGGATATGCTTGAGTTTGATATTCTACATGAGTCTCATGGTGCAGGAATTTGGGTCCAAGAATGACCAATAAGTTGGCAGGGGTAGAACTGTCCTCTTTCATGTAGTCCTCCCTCTCAAGCCGGCAGAGACATCCTTCTGTATCCTGAAACAGCCCCTCTTCTCCTGCAGGGAGTAGCTGGGAGATCCTCCTCCACAGTCCAGAAGAATCCATCAGACATCCAGGAGGAAGAACACGGGGAACTGAGCCACTCGGGTAAGGAGAGATGTCCCTTTTATGGTCCAAGTTCAGAACATCCCATCTTGACCAACCTCAACTCCCATCAGGAATCTCAGCATCTCCAGAACAGGGGTCTTTTTGTTTTTTGTTTTGCTGTATATGAATTCTCCCCTATGTGGGTCTTTGATGCCTGATCAGGTCCGACTTTGACTGAAGTTCTTTCCACACTTCAGGTATTTACAGTGGTGCCTTGGTTTACGAGCTTAATTCATTCCAGAGGCATGCTCATAAACCAATATGCTTCCATCTATATCAAAGTAAATTTCCCCCCAAGAAATTATGGAAACTCAGACATTCCACAACCCAAAAATATTCACATAAAAATGATTACAATACTGTAATATAATATAAAATAATAAAGAAATTACGAAACAAAAAGAAAAATAAAACAAATTAACCTGCATTTAGTCTCTCAGTGTGCTCTCTTACACTGGAGTGAGTCCCACTGATTATAACAGGGTTTACTTTAGAGAAAAGGTCTCCAAACCACAGCCAGGGGCCAGATGCGGCCCCCCAGTGAGTCTGGGTCAGGACCCACATCTTTGTCTCCCCCTGCAATCATGCCAATCCCCCCAGAGCCCTGGCCCACCAGAGCTCCTGCTGCCCTGCAGAAGGAGAAAGGCTCCCTGCCAGGCTCTGCTGCTCTCTGCAGGAGGGTCATGGGCCAGGTGGGAGTTTTGATTGGGATTCAGTCCCCAAAAGGATAAAATAGGTGGTAAGCTAATTTCATTTTTAAACTGACAAAGCCAGGTGAGTCCTAGTAGTGCTTTGATCTTTAATTCAACTGGGCACAAGGTAGGGATGGCTGTGGGTGGTGCAAGTGGGTAAGACACTGTGCCTGTTTACCAGACATTTTGAGACCTGGGTCCCCACAAGACAGGGTGAGCTCCTGTCCTTAGCCCAGCTCTGTGATGCAGCTGGAACCAATCTTATTGACTCTGCCTTTCCATTGGACTAATTCAGTGGTGTGGAGAGGGGGGATTTGCTGCTTGGGTAACAGCCTATGCTTGGGTAACAGCCTATCCTCCATATCAATCTACCCAGGCCTTCGAGCTTCGCTTGCAGTTTCAAGCACAATCCCATAGTCTTTCAAGACCGATGGGTGCCAAGTAAGGTAGGGATGAAAAATTTGAGGCACATGACACACTGAGTTGTGTGTAGGTGGGCATGATGTTATAGGGAGGCTACAGAAAACATTCACTTGGTGGGTGGGCTTCCCCTTATTTTATTATAGGATCAGTAACAGGGTAGGTCGTAGACATTTGTTTTCTGGCCATTTTTATTATTCATTTTATGTCACGAGTATTGCTACATCTGAGCCTCACAGGGTTCACGTGAGGACCAAAGAAGGGTAGAAATTATGCACACAGCCCTGAGCAGGGGTGGTATGAAATATGAAAATTAATTAATTTTATTAATTGCATGAATGAATGAATGAATGTTGATAGTGATAAATTAAATTTGGGGATGTTGAAAATTCATGGACTTGGGATGTCAAATGACCTGGTTATTCCTCTGAATATATGCATAACTTGGGAGGGGAGTTGTATCTTTCAGGGTCTTACAAGTTTCTCCCCTCCTTCCTGCAGGGCATACATCAGATGGCAAAAATGAGAGGGACCCCCCTGTGACTTTGTTGGAGAGACACGAAGAAGAGAAAAAGCCAAGGGGGCAGGAGGGAAGCCCCACAGAGGAACAGATGGTTACTTCCATTCCTTCTCAAGAGGAACTAACAGAGGAGAAGGAGAACATTATTCCTCGGACAGAGCAATACTTTGAATGTTTTGTGTGTCAAAAGAGCTTTACTAAGCGTAGACAATTCAGTTTGCATCTAAGAACCCACACAGGAGAGAACCCATACAAATGTACCCCCTGCGACATGACCTTTGTTTACCACTCAGAATGGATGATACATATAAGATTACATACAGGAAACAAACCTTATCAGTGTTCTGAGTGTGGAAAGGGATTCCGCCGGAAAGCGTATCTTTATATACACGAAAGAATCCACACAGGAGAGAAACCCTACAAATGTTCCCGGTGTGAAAAAGCCTTCAGCCAGTCATCAAACCTTATTCGACATGAAATAATCCACACAGGGGAGAAACCTTACAAGTGTTGTCTGTGCGAAAGGACCTATAACACCCCCAGCAATCTTAGAAGGCATATAAAATATGCACACAGAAATGAAACCCTGTAATTGTTCTAAGCATCAAAAAGAGCTTCAGCCTGAAACATCAAATTACACGCTTATTGTACATCAAATAACACACACAGGATACAATCATTACAAATGTTCTGAGTGTGGAAAGAGCTTCAGACAGAGAAAAATGCTCAAGGAAGTAGGGGTGACGAACCCATGACACATGTTGAAAATCCCGTCTGAAACTGTTGACCATGATCACTCGTGGGTAGGTTTTCAGAGATTATTTCATTGGTTTTTATACTTAAATGGTGCAATTTTTGTTTTTAGGCAACGATGAATAAAATCGGATGTTTTCGCTTTTGCCAAAGTGGAACGATAGCTGTTGAGAGCTCCTCACACAGTAGTGATGTTGCACAAAGATCGCTGTACAGGCTTTTCTGGTACTCGGCTGAATTAGATTTTATGGCAATCTACTGGAAATTTTTAATTCATTTGTTTCATAGGATATAAATATTTTGCCTTAGAAATAAATGGGAGTAACTGATATTGGATTTACTGATTTTTTTTTTTGTTCATTGGAACATCTGTACTTTCTAATAAATTTTTCTGTATATCTTTTTACAAAATAAAAAACAAAGTAACCTCAGTACTGTTATATAACAGAACAATTTTATGTAAACTATAATTCTTCTCCTGCTTTTCTCCCCCAGAAACAGGCATCTTTTAAATTCATGGACGCAATCGCCATCTGCAGTTATCTTAGAGCCCCCAAAATAAACTCTGTCATGACTTGCATTTCTTACCTTTCAATTTGCTATGAATTGATGGGACCAGAAGTCATGATCTTGGGTTTTTAATGTTTAGTTTTGTCACATTTTGCACTTTCTTCTTTCACCCTCATCAGGAGGTTCCTTGGTTCCTCCTCACTTTCTGCAATTAGAGTGGTATTGTCAATTACTGAGCTTCACGTGTTCTCTGAGGTTATTGATATTTCTCCCACCAATCTTAAGGGATGGAAAAGTGGATCAAGAGATGCTCTTTTCCCTCTCACATAACATCAGAATAAGGGGACATTCACTTAAATTGAATATTGGGAGGGTTAAGATGGACAAAAGAAAATATTTCTTTATCCAGCATGTAGTTGGTCTGTGGAACTCCCTGTTGCAGGATGTGGTGGAGGCATCTAGCTTCAAAGCCTTTAAGAAGGGATTGGACAAATACCTAGAGGAAAGGACCATCACAGGTTACAAGCCATGAGGGGTGTGTGTGTGAAGACAGAAGTAGATGTAGGGAACGTCAAAATGCTAGACGTGGAGGAGGAGGATGCACCTGTATGCAGGTGTCTTTTGTGCTTCCTGAGCAGCTGCTGAGTCGCTGTGAGGCAGAGGAAGCTGGATTAGATGTGCCTTTGGCCTGATCCAGCTGAGCTTAGGTTCTTAATTTCAGCTTTACTTTCCATATAAATTAAATAAGCCAGGTGACAGTATACAGCCTTGTCACACTCCTTTCTCAAGTTTAAACCACTCTGCTCTTCCATACTTGGTTTTGAGTGTTGCTTCTTGGCCCGCATCCAGGTTTCTGAGGAGACCAATAAGATGATCAGGTGCTCCCATCTCTTGCCACAATTTGTAGGGATCCACACAATCAAAGGCTTTAGCATAGTCAATGAAACAGAAGGTGTTTTCCTGGAACTCCCTTGCCTTCTCCATGATCCAGGAAATACCTGCAATTTGATCTCTTGTTCCTCTGAGACCAGCTTGTACTTCTAATAGTTCATGATTTACATGCTGCTGAAGCGGAGCTAATAGGATTTAAGACTGAACCCTATAAACTTCAGTTTATAAAAATTGTAGGACATGATAAAGGAAAAGCTAAAAACACTCGCATGTTGTTTTCAGATGGTTAATTGAAACACTTTTTGTTAAATTTAAAACTGTTGCATCTAATTTATTATTGGTTTATGAGGGCTGCAGTGGCTCAGTGGTTAGAACGCTGCTTGATGGGAATTCCGCTCAGCAGGTCAGCAGTTCAAGATCCGGGTGCTGCCAGAAAGGGTGAGCTCCCTTCATTTCTCCGGCTCCTGCCAACCTAGCAGTTCCAAAGCAGGCAAATGCAAGTAGATAAACAGGGACCACTTCAGTGGGAAAGGTATATCCTGGTGACAGGCCCGCTAGGTTTCCCCAAGTCACATCCATCATAGATTGCAGGAAACTCCAATCCACAACAAGTGGACACCATCTCACACGGTACAAACACTGAAGAAGTTGCCTTTTGCCTTTTTATTGTATCTAATTTATGAATTCCTACATGCTGCCTGCTTAAAAGGAAGAAAAGAACACTGAATTTTTTTTCCAGGACACAAGGCTAAAATCCCGAACATTTCCTGGGACCACAGGACATATGATCACCCTACCCAGAAGCATCAGAGGAACAGTGGGGTGGAGATGGGGCACTTGGGGGTTGCATTGGTTCACCTTTGGAACAGACTGGCAGGGAAAGTGGTAGCAGTGACAGGTGCTCACCCATCATGTGTGTGCATAAAAAGAGGAGAGATTTGGGGGTTGCCTCACTCTGAAATCAGACCTCACAGAATCCTGACAGGACAGAACCAGGTATCCCAGAAACCCTTCAATTAGTTTAATGTTTAATTCACTTGAATGGCCATCTTACTGAAGAGTGTCTATCAGGAAAATAAAGAATCCTGGGGAAGGCATCAAGTGGACTCCCAAAAGAAGAATCCTGCCTGTAATTGATATTGCAGGAACAAACTGCAGGTCACATGAAATTGTTCTAGATCATATAACATCACTGAGATTTAAGATAAATAGAGAAAAACTTTCTTGTTGCTTTATTGGAAAGAATAACAGCACAATTAAAGTGTACAAACAAATGAAATAATCCACTAAACTTTCAATTAAATACCACCAAAGAACACAATTATTTGGCCTGCGGGGACCACGTAGGTTGTGTAGCTACATTGCTGTACTTACCACTCTTGGTATCCCTCAGTCTTGGAAGACTATGGTATTGTGCTTGACGCTGCATGTGAAGCACAAAGGCCTGGGTAGATTGCTATGGAGAATACGCTGTTACCCAAGCAGCAAATCCCCCCTCTCCACGCCACTGAAACAGTCCAATGTAACGGCAGAGCCGATATGATTGGTTCCAGCCGCGTTGCAGAGCTGGGATAAGAACAGGAGCTCACCCTGTCTTGTGGAGACCTGGGTCTTGAACCCTGGCCTGCTGGTTGACAGGCACAGTGTCTTAACCACTTGCACCACCACACCAACAGCCACCAACACCCACACCCACACCTACATTGCAAGGTTCAGAAATTCAGGTCAGGCTCCAAACTGATCAGGGTAATGAGAGATTCAGACAGGATTTCTAAGACTGGGAGGATTTTTTAAATAGAGGAAGAAATGCAGTGCTGCGGTTGAATGTTCCAGACCATCACGTGGCATCTCCCACATTATTCAAGTCTTAAATCATGACCGATACTCAGGCTACAGCAACCCCCTGCCTCTTATGACTTCTGTTATGCAGTTGAAGGTTTACAATGCGGCTGAAGCTCTTTCCACACTGGATGCATTGATATATTTTCCCAATTGCGTGCAGATGTTCATGTTTTTTTAGGGTTTGTCTATGCCTGAAGCTCTTTGCACACTCAGAACATATATAAGGTTTACCTCCTGTATGAATTCTGAGATGCCTCCTAAAATTAGACCGGTAAGAAAAGCTTTTTCTGCAGTGGGGGCATCTGAACGGATTCTCTCCTGTAAGGGTTCTTGGGTGCGAAATAAGCCTTGCTTTATGGCCAAAGCTCTTTTCACTGTCTGAACGTATGTGCAGTTCTTCCTCCGTGCCACTTCTAGGAGTGTTGGTCTGACTGGGCCCCACGTCCAGCAACAAGGCTTTGAGTTCTTCCACTGGGCAGATGCTGCAAAGACTGCCAGGACTCTTGCCTTTCCACTCTTTTGGGGGTTTCTCTTCTTCCTGGAGGGCACCTTCCAGACAATCCATCTTTTCCCCTGTGGGGCTGTCCTCTTGCCTGTATGGGTTTTCCCAATTACAAATTCCAAAGAGGTCCTCCACTTCATCATCTTCCCACCATTCCCAACATGGGACGCTCTCATTTTCACAGTCTGACGTATGCCCTATAGGAAGGAGGAGAGACACTTAGTAAGACCCCTTGATTGATTGATTGGGTTTGAATTGTATTCCGCCTTTCTCCCCAAAGGGCACCTAAGGGAGCTCACATTCAATAAAACAATAATAAAATACAACTAAAATAAAATACAATTAAAAACAATATAAAAACAACCAAAGCGGGAAAAACAGATCAGGGATGGATGAAGACAGATTAAAAAACATTATGTGGCCTCAAATTTTTTTTAAATGAAAAGGTCTTTAGGCCCTGCTGGAAGGTTGAAAGAGAGGAGGCTGATCTTAATTCAACGGGGAGGGAGTTTCATAATGCAGGTGCCACCACTGAGATTAATCATATGCATTTAATTTCTTATGACACACCATACTGAACTGTATCCCTCCCCATCTCAGTAACTCCTATCCTAACTATATCCGTGCTTAGCAAGGCACCATGTGGGCACAGCTTCTTATGTATCATACAGAGCATTTTTGGCACCTGGAGCCGTCCCTGGAGTAAGGAAACTTGTGTTCTTTTAACCCATGGCCACCCTGGGTTAACGTGAACCTGCACCATCTAGAATGCTGGCACAAGCCCACCCTGACACAGGAAGGGGGTCAGGAATTTGGGGGGGCATCATTGCAAAATCCATGCCCTGTTATGATCTACTGTCCTTTGTGCTCTTCCACAGGGTGGGTCACACAACAGATGTCTCTGGCAGCAGCAACACTTGGAGAAGTGGTACCTGCCAGAATTAATGGTCCAAGAGCCCTGCTCTGGAGATGCTCAGGAGGTGCTGATCTCCCTGTAAGTAGTAGCCAAGATAGCCAAAGTTGGCCCAAATGGATATTGTGTGAATGTGGACAACAAAACTATCTCCTTTCTTACCCAAAGGTCTCAGCTCCTCATCCTCTTCCTGCCTGGACTCAGATAGATCCCTCTGGACTGCGGAGGAAGAACTCCCAGCTGACACCTACAGGAGCAGAGAGAGCCTGTTTCAGGATGGGTTAAGATGTCTGGAAGGAGGGATTGCAGAGGGCGGTCTACTTAGAAGAAGACAATTCTACTCTTGCCTGCTTATTGCTCCCTGTTTGGGGCACCATCCTGGACCATAAGACGCATGGTTCCAAACTCAGAACTGATTGAATAGTAAACATCCTCCTTGCGCATGTATTTTTTACCCAAAGCCTTTCCATCCCATAGGCAGTCAAGACACTCTATGCTCAAAACCAGCACACCCTAAATAGCCACCAAAATTTGCAACCCCCTCAGGTCAATCAGCTCTGTGCCAAAGAACAACAAAACCCTTTTCTGTGATGTTCATACACTGGTTTGAAACTTGGACTTGCAGGATCAGCTTATAGAGACAGAACATCTGAAAGCCTTTCCATGCACCTAAAGTCCAAGATTCCCACCGGCACAGGGTGATCATGGTCAGGAGGGGAAGTGCCACAATCAACAAGTCTCCCCTATGGAATTCATCTACAGAGAGAAATCTGGAGCTCACATCTAGAAACAAGGCTTTGAGTTCTCCATCTGAGTAGATGCTGCAGGAAATGCCTGGATGCTTGTCCTCCCTCTCTTCTGGGGGTTTCTCCTCTTCCTGGAGGGCTCCTCCCCAGCAAGGAATGGATGTATCCATCTTTTCCTTTTGCACGTATGGGTTTTCCAAACTCGGAATTCCAAAGACGTCCTCTACTTCATTGTCTTCCCACCACTCCCAAGATGGGCACTCTCCTTTTTGTGGTCTGCCATGCCCTGCAGGAAGAAGGAGAGATGCTTAGTAAGACTCCTGGCAGAAAACATATACTTGCCCACAATACCGGAGATAGGGGGCAGTATGGGTGTTGGCCCCCTGTGAGCCAGCAGCCTGCCACCCTAGCATTTTTCACAGGTTCTTTCAGCTGCTTATCCTTCCAACGAAGGTCCTCAGTTTTAGATTTTGTTCCCTGAGTGTTCATCCCTCCCTACAGGCAGGTCGGTTCAAGGCCAAGGGGCCATCAGCAATCCCCTTTTGCATTACAAGGGGGAGAAATTAAGTCTGCTGACTGATCTGTCTTTCTAAGGAGGGTCAAGGAAGATCATGCCCAGTCGACTGCAGGGTCCTAGAGCCTGCTTCTCAATTTTGGTCATTCTGCATCAGTTGGGGGTAAGCTAGAGAATATTCTATTCTGGATCATGAAAATAAATTATTACAAAGCTATTGATGCTGGGGGTGGAGTGGGGTGGGGAGAAATGTTTCTATTTGGAGAAACGATGGATGGGTTTCTGCTTTCAGATATATCTTTAAATTTAATGGAGGTTCTGTTTAAATGCATGATGTGGTCCCTCTTTTCTCCCTACATGTGCTAAGTTTTCTTTGATCCCTTAAGACAGTGATTCTGAAAGTGGGGGTTTTCATTTCAGGGGGGATCATGAAACATTGCGTGCCATCATTTTGGAATCTACAAACAAGGTGGACGAAGATCACGGGAAATACCAATGTCTGAGAACCAACCGTGAAGGCACCATAAGGAACTTCAATTATTATTGGAATGTAAACTTCAGAATAACTATTTAATTCCCAAAATCATTAGAATATTAACAGCGTCAGAACATTATCCATAAATTGGGGTCAAGGTCACAATGAGACTTACTTCCAAATAGGCATGGAGGAATCTGGCATCCTAGTGAAGTTTGATGTCACTTTCAGCTATGACATCACTTTCAGGATGATGACATCACTCCCAGGGTGTCCCCGTCCCCCCCCCCACTTGTTGCTCAAAGCAGGCATCTCACCAGGCTCCATGAGTGGCTGACACTATGCAAGAAGGGATGTGCTGCATCAGCTGTCCTGGGTTTCCTCAGAAAGAAGGGCTTGTGGGATCCACAGGTAGGACAGTATGGAGGAAGAGTCAATGATCTGACTGTCATTGGTGGCTGGCTTCCTGGGTTCATTGGGAGCTCAGGGGGTGTCTGTTGTTGGGGCTTTAGGTGTCATCACAATGAGGAGGGAGTGAAACACCAGCAGAGGGCCAAGGTCAGTGGTTGAGGGTTGCATAGGGATACAGGAAACTGGACCAGATGGGCCTTTGGCCTGATCCAGCAGGACTTCTATCTTCTTAATTAGATGCCCATCTTAAAAATAGCCCAATTTGCATAAATTTACATTTCCAGACTCTGGATCCGGATGGGCATCTAAGGGTTACCCCTCTGATCTACTAATGCCGTATCAAGGAATTAAAGAGAACTTCAGCGGAGTTTGCTGGTGCCTGACTCCACATTTGGCTCTATCAGGTGATGAGCATTCAAGTAGATGCAGAAAAGGGGGAATGTGAGTTCAGAATTGCAGGTGTAAGGCCCGTTGCCCAGAACAAGGGCACCATATGTCATAACCAAAAAAGAGGAGTTCCTCCAAAATGTAGGACATCCAAAAAAATAGAACATGACAATATAAAAGATAAAAATTCATGTATACTGCTTTCATATGGTTAATTTAAACTCTAGATTACATATTATTAAATTTAAATTATGTGTAATTTATTACATACTAGTGAAAATGTACCCACATTGTAGGCGTAAAATTCCTCCCACATGCCATCCCCCCACTGTGCAACACTCAAGCGCATCATCCCACCATGCACATCTACACCCCAGTAACAGCAACAGGGGAGGCCATTTAAAACAACATGTTGTACACCTGAGATATTTATCCTGTTGCTCTCCACTGTGTTCAAAATGCTGTATAACTGAAACACATACTTGCCAAAGCCATATCAAGGAATTAGAACTTCAGTAGGTTTACTGTAGCTAGTGCCTGACTCTTACCAGGTGATGAACACTAAGTAGTTGCAGAAAAGGAGGAATGGGTCCAGAACTGCAGGTGTAAGGCCCATTGCCCAGAACAAGGTTTTTAAGCTTTTATTTTGTCACGTCCTACGTTGTCTTTAGTGTCCTAAATTTGGGGGGGAACTTGTCTACTTTTGCATTTATAACATCTGGTCACCCTGGGTGTCTCCTTGCTGGAAGCAGAAGGTTCTTCTGTTCCTGGCCTGTTCTAAGAGGCAGCTTGATAGGGTGAAGGGATAGCAGGAGAGCAGTGGAGCAACAGCACCTCTCTCTATTCTCATCCAACCTCATTGCCTTCTGTACAGGTTGTTCCAGAAAAGAGACTTCTAACTGAATGCAAAGCAATTGGGAAGATATGATCACTTTGCATTCAGGTGTATGAACTCCCCCAGTTTTAGAGGATGTCTCCTGGTACTGGAGTAGAGGGAAAGATCTCTATGATTTCTCGCTAGTGGAACATCCCTCTATCCACTCTAATCTGTACAAAATGCTGCATAACTGCAAGTCATACGGACAAGGATAGAGTCTCATCAGAACTTTAGAAGTTCAAGGGCAGGTACTTTGAACTTTATAAGCATTTACTATCCAAGCATGAACATCTTTTTCAGATGAATCATTCTGAACGTTATTCCATTAAGAGGGACAAATTACAGGTTACGGCTGCAATCCTAAAGACACTTTCCTGGGAGTAAGCTCCACTGAACACAATGGGCTTACTTTTGAGTAGACATGGTTAGGATTGTACTCTATGTGAAACTGTTTTATGGCTGCAATCCTAAAGACACTTTCCTGGGAGTAAGACCCATTGAACACAATGGTGTTTACTTTGAGTAGACATATTTAGGATTGTGCTCCACGTTAAGAGCACTGAAATTTCTTTGCCACCTTAATAAAGATACGGAGAAAACATGAACACCCTTTTTTTTGAAAGCTTAGATAATAAGACAAATAACTGCTCAATATAATCTCAAAGTTATTTATTCACACTTGTTTGTAAGGTAAAATATTTATATCCTACACTCTAATTTTAAAAAATATCAAACCCAGCTTCAAACCTTGTTTAATACACAAAAAGTTCCATATAGGACAGCCATGTATCCATATCAGGTTCAGAAATGCAGACCCCAAACTGATCAGGGTTTGAGAGGTTTAGACCGGATTTTCACCACTCTGTGGATTTTCAACACTATATGGATTCTTTAAAATACAGGGAAAAAAACTGCTGTGCTGAAATACCTTTTTATACATTATTCAAGGTTGGATTCATCACCTAGACTCTGGTGATTTCTCTGAGATGGTTTAAGATTTACACTACAGCTGAAGGTCTTTAAACACTTGAAGCATTTTATACACTTTCTCACCTGTGTGAAGATTTTGGGTTTTTTAAAGGGTTTTTTTCTCTGCCTGAAGGACTTTTCACACTCACAACATTTAAGGTTTCTCCTGTGAGTGTACGTTCTGATGTCTTATTTGGATTTGTTGGCTGAAGCACTTTCCCCACACATGACATTTACATGGTTTCTCTCCTGTATGGATTCTTTGATGTATCTTCAAAGCTGAATTAAAAGAAAATCTTTCGCTGCAGTCTGAGCATTTATATGGCTTCTCTCTTGGATGGATCCTTTGATGCAAAATGAGGCTACTGAGCACAGCTCTTTCCACATTCCCAGCATAGGAATGGTGTCCCATTTGTGCTGATTGTCCCAGATGTACTGAGCTGACTGGAGCTTACATCCAGCAACAGTACTTTGCTCCTCTGTGTTCCCCCTCTGTGTTGCTGCCAGGATTCTTGTTCCTTGTCTCTGCTGCTGGTTTCTCTTGTTCCTGGACACTACTTCCCAGGCAAGGAATAAATTTCTCCACCTGATCTTCTATGGGGTTTCTCGCTTGTCCCCTTGCCCCTTCCCACACACAAGGCATCTCTTCATCCATTTCCAAAAACATCCCAGGTGGGTTCCTCTTATCACTGTGATCCGACATAAACCCTACAGGAAGGAGAAAAGACATTTGATAAGAGTCCAGGAGAAACCAGACTTTTTGGAATTCCACATAAAGGTTTCAATCCTTTGTCCATGCTTCACCCAGCTCAGAAAAATCTGAATTAAATCCCTGCATCGCAGTGCCACTATGTAGATCCAGCTTCCACTGAATCCTGTACAGCATTTATGGACCCCAGGAGGCCTCCTCTGGCTAATGAAACATTTCTTTCCTTGCCCCCAGCCTACATAGCATCCATCCTGGTTTAGGATCTCATGTTCAAACTCAGAACTGGCAACTGTAATGGTACAAAGAGTGCTTGTCAAATCCTTTTTTGCCCAAGGAACATGGATCAGGCCCAGGATAAGTGTCAGGAATGAGCCATGACTGCCAAACCAACCTTGTCCCAAGCTTGATATAATCTCATACTGCACTCACCACTATGTTCCATGCCAAAAAAAGGGGTGGAGGATAAAAAATATAAGAGAGATCACAAGGCAGCTGCAAGTGGAGATGTCCATTCCACGGTTTCTCTTACTGCCTTTTCTTGGCACTGGCAAAAGCGGTGCCTGCCAGAGAAAAGGGCCCAAGAACTCTGATCTGGAGCTGTTGGAGAAATGCTGAGCTCCCTGAAGGGAGAGGCAAAAGCAAAGCCAAAGCTAGCCCAAACGAGATATTCTGAACTTGGACAATGAAAGCATCTCCCTCCTTACCCCGCTGGTTCAGCTCCCCATCCTTGTTGTGCCTGAGCTCAGACAGATTCCTCTGGATGGTGGAGGAAGAACTCCCAGCTGACTCCTGGAAGAGCAGAGATGCTGTTTTAAGACAGAGCAGGAGGTCTTGGGGGCCTGCAGAGGGAGGACAACATGGAAGGGGACAGTTCTACCAATGCCTTATTACTGGCCCTACTTTGGCCCATCATCCTGGACCACAAGACTCATGGCTCACAACTCAGAACTCACTGACTGAAGAATGGACATTTCCCAACCAATTATGCACAATACCAGTACACTCCAAATACTTGCAAGAATTCACAACCCCACCTCAGGAACACAAAACAATCTTCCAAGAAGGGTTTGAGTTTGACTCTCCAAAGCAGATGTTCCCAGGCTCGGGGTGATTGCAGAGGAAGTACTGCAAGTACTCTATCACATCCCAGTTGGATGCAGGCTGGATGCTGATGGAGGATAGAAGGCAACCTCTGCCCCAGAAGTTATTCCCTGGCCAGATTCATATGTACTCACTCCCAAAATGAGCAAGGCTGCTGGTGTCAATCAGCACAACAGCAACGTGACTAATTTGGATTTGGGTACCTGGAAAGTTTACCTCCATAGCAACCTCTCCAAGGTTGGAGGGGTTGGAGTGTTCTGAACATTGGTTCAGAACACCACTTGATGCTTGAAGGAAGTTGTAAGGACCTACAAGGTCACTGAGTCCCATCTGCAGCATGTAATGGGGGACAGAAGTAACAACCACTGCGGCCCAGTCCAACAACAGGGGAAACTGCTCACCTGCTTTCTCCATCTCTGGGAATCCTCTGGCTTCTGACAATAGGCATGAGCCAGGGCCACTGCCTGGGCACAAATCTGCGGGCCACATTCCCCAAACAAACTTAGCTGTTCCAGAGGCACAAGAGCAAGAGCCTGCTCCATATATTCCTGGGACCTCACTCTCTCCTGGAACTCCTGCCATCGGATGTCCCTCCTCAGATCCTCTTCTGCACTCTCCACTTCGGTCCATGTAGGAGATTCACGGATGTCCCTGAATTGCAGGCCATGACATTCATCTTCTGTTCCTTCTGATCTGTTCTCTAGCAGGTGGACTATGGGGTTTTGCTTCTCCATGTGTTACCTCTCAAATACCAAGCTATAGAAAGCTCTGGGAAGGAACAAGGGTGGTCAACACTTGAGCTCCTATTATGGAAATAACAGAGACAGGCTCATTAGGAAGTAGCCAGTAAAAAAAGAGAAGGTGGTTCAACAAAATCACCTGCATTCATATTCCAGACAAAGAAATCTTTTCAATAGAGTTCCAAGTAAACTGCCTCTTCCAGCATGCAATTAACCTATGAAATTCCTTGCCACATGATTTTGTGCTGCCTAACCCAGATGCCTTTGAAACGGGAGGAAGAGTCCACTTCTGCTTATAAGCCAGGATGGGTTTATGCAACCTCCTTATATTCATGACAGTATTATACCACCCTCCAGTAAGGTCCCTAAAAGGGAGTCACATATTAAACTTTTTATGGGCTGAAACTGCACATGTGGGACTTTCCCTTCAGCTTTAAAGTTTCTTCAGGAAAGAAGTAGGTTTCATTACATTCAAGAGCCACATATTTACTCCACAATCTGACAGAAAATTCAAACTGCTGTCCCATACACACTCTCAAATGACCCTATATCTCCTGCAGGTTGCCCCGATAGTCATGCCCAACTGTAGGATGTGGTGTTCATTCCTGTTTCTAAGCCAAAGAGCCAGCGTTGTTCAAAAATACTTCCATGGTCATGTGGCCAGCATGACTACATGCAGAGGCACATGAAATGCTTTTACCTTCCCCCGGAGGTGATATCTATTTATCTTGCATTTACATGCTTTGAACTGCGAGGTTAGCAGGAGCTGGGCTAAGAATGGGCATCTTGCAGTACTCAGGACTCAAACCTTTGACCTGCTGATCTTCAGATGGGCTTTTAACCACTAAGTCACAGGGACCCCCAACTAACTCTATTTAGGCTGTTGTAAATCCAGTCCAATTCACTTTAAAATAAAGACTCAAGGCAGTGCAGATTCCCACCCCCACCCATGTTATGGTCCCACAGTAGAGCTCATAGGAAGGACATACAAACGCTGAGCATAGAGTCAGTCATCCCTTTTAACTCTTGCTTTGGCCACTGTAGTGGGAGAACAAAGCAGCTTCTCCTTCTCCCTGACTTGCTAGTTTCCTTTTTGGAGATGAAAGCCTTCCTCTCACTTACCCCAGACCCAACCAAAGCCACCTAATCCAGGAGAAGTCCAGGATCCAGCCCCATAAGAGGTCACACACTGATTTCTCAATTCAAAGCCTTCCTCCTTTAACAGAGTAGCAGAAGCCAGCTGTTTGACATTTGGGTTTTGCAGAACCTCCTGGAAATTGTAGTTCCCATCAGGAAGACACCTGGCCTTAATTGATGAACCCAGAGGTCTCAGCACAAGGAATCCAACAACTCTCAGCAGCTCAGAGACTTATGGACCCTGGCTGGAAAGGCCAACCAAAAGGTGGAGGTGATGTGAGTGCTTATGGAGCCCAGAGGCCTTTCCCAATTCAGCATGGATCAACAGGACCATCCAATTAGCAAGGCAGGCAGATGTACACAAGGGGTGGAGATGGTGATGGTCTCTTAGGTGAAGCCCAAAGGCCTGAGGTGGTTTTCCTTTTGTGGCCATGACTGAAGCACTCAACAAAACCTATGCAAAAGCATATTTTGCATATTTCATAGAACAGGGGTCAGCAACTTTATAGTGGTTTTGTGCCAAACCCATGTTTCAGTGATATGCTATGTGCCGACATGTTGTGTGCCAACATTACACATACACTAGCTGAACTGAGCCATCATTGAGGAGTAAAATATAAAGAATGTTTTAGGCGCTTGGCACCAGTGGGCACCAAGCATAAGCTACACTGACTTGCTTGTGCTACTTCTGCCCCCTTCACTGTTCATTCCAGGATCTTGGAGGGCAGCCTGGAAGCCTCCACAGAGCACCCCAGTCCAGGAGAGTCAAGGAGGGGGAAAGAAAAAGCCTTCTCCATCCTCCTCCACTTGCCACAGAGGCTCCCCTGCTGCTTGCTCAGGTTTTTGAGTGCCAGTGAAAGTTGGGCAGGTGCCATTATTGGCACCTGTGCCGGAGGTTGCTGACCCCAATTCATAGAACATATCACAAATATTTATGGGTGCATCCTCCATGTGACTAGATACAGGGCCATCTCCTAAAGAAGGGGGTTGTTTCCCTCCTCTCCAGAATCACACCCTTCAGATTTGAAACTTGGTTTCAAGTTTCAAATGCCAGTCATATAATCATGCACGTGACACCAAGTGCAAAACACTGGGTGACACCCAGCCAGCTGCAGACCCTCTGACTGCATGCTGTTCCTCTTCTCAAGGGAAGCGAAGGGCAGAGTTTGGGGCCCTGGCTTCCTTGCTCTGCCAGTAAATTTGCACAGGCTCTGATCCACAGGCAAAGAGACACAGGTGGAATCCTTTAGCACATGCAATGTTGCTCATGCCAAAGGATTACACCTCTGGCAGAGCTCAGTCCCATGGTTCTCAAAGTTAGATTGGGACCCCCCGGTGGGATTGTAAATTCATTTTGAGGTGTGTCACAAGAAGTTGGGTGTTTCCGTCTTGGAATTTGGCACTGGGCCCCACCATTTTCCAAGCTATGCTAGGCCAGGCTAGTTGTGGGGTGTCTGAAGCTGTCCCTTTCCTGGAGGGAGCAGAGAGTGGAGAGAAGCCAGGCTGCTTTGGAAAGAAGGGCAGGTGAGGACGCAGGACATGGGAAGCCTCCACTCCAGAGACTGAGCTGTCCTGCCACCTGCCCACCCAGCTAGGCTGAAGTCCCTGAAACATTGCAGCTTCCTTTTCACCCTCCATCCACTTGGGAAACTTCCGCTGAATGGGATGAGCCAGCAGGCAGCTTCCCTCATGGCACACACTGCAGGCACCAAGGCTCTCTGGCGCACAGCAGGGGTTTGCTGTGACATCACTTGCATATTGATGACATCACTTCCATATTAATGACATCACTTATGGGGGATCCCAGACATGTTTAGAGCATCTTGTCTGTCCAAACATGAGCTCTGTTTTTGCTTCTCTCGTCATGGAACTTGGCATCTCCATATTTGACCCTTTGCCCTGATAGGCACCATGTCGCTTACTACTGCTGCTGTGCACATCTGAGGGCATGTGACCCATAATGTCAGGGTGACCATATGCCCAAACCTTAAAAGGAGGACAAGGTCTTGGATTCCTCTCAGCCTGGCCTTTCTGGTGGACTGTGGCATGTTTGCCTATTCATAAGTAAAGCTGTGATATTGGGCACTTTTCCACAGAGCTCAATGCATATTGTTTTATTTTTGGTTTTTTTTGGCCATCACCTTTGACAGGAAGGAGATATTTCAAAACCTATTTTTGCACTGGATTCTGCTCTTCGATACAAATCCAATGACATGACATGATGGGGTGCTGCACACCATTGCAATGTTCCAAAATGAAGCCCTTTTGGAGGACACCTGGAGAGGAAACTGAAAAAGAGGACAAATCTGGAAACTGCCTCTTTTTGTTATGGAAGTAAATCCATGTGCTGCAAGGTGTTGTGCCTGGTTGAAATTATATAAACAGGCAGTAGAGAAATTTGGAGCTGAACAAGCTGAACCAGCTACACCTGTGAGTGGACCTATATTGGCAATTTTTTTTTAAAAGCAGGCCTCCGTCAGTCTTGAAAGACTATGGTATCGTGCTCGGCACTGCATACGCTGCATGCAAAGCACGAAAGCCTGGGTTGGATTGTTATGGAGGATAGGCTGTTACCCAGGCAGCAAATTCCCCCTCTCCATGACACTGAATTAGTCCAATGGAAAGTCCAGAGCCAATACAATTGGATCCAGCTTGTGTCGCAGAGCTGGGATAAGGACAGGAGCTCACCCTGTCTTGTGGGGCCGGCCTGGGTCTTGAACCCTGGCCTGCTGGTTAACAGGCACAGTGTTGAAATTGATATCAGGGAAGACTTGTAATTGGTCAGTATCTACCTAATATATGTATATAAGAGAATGTATGTTGTAGTATGGGGGGTAATACTTGGAGTTTAGCAGGCGCTTTTGCCCCTCAAAGCTGTATTTTCCTACTTGTATATTTTAAGTTGGATGCCTTAAGACTTTACTTTATAACATAACCAAATGCTTGAGCCATATCTGGCATGCTGTCTTCATTCCAAGTGGGTGCTTTGATGTCTTTACAAACCAGGGCTTAACACAAGGCCGTATGGATTGGGCAAGGAAGTTGAGCATGAGGTTCACAATCTTCTTCTGAAAGTGCTGAGGACATCCCAGCAGTGGCATTTCATGAGAAACCAGATCCTCTTGCCTGGAGGCTAGCATGGGCTGGAGACCGTCTGGTGTCTGGTGTTGCTTTGCCAGGATTCAGACACCCTACCTATCTCTCTAAGTAAGAAACTCTCAGAGCACATAGGCTAGGATGGTGCTGGGTGGTTCAGATACTGGCTTTGCCTCTGTCTTGGCACTAACCCTGCCTTTCAAAGTATCCATCTCACCAGGCTCCGTGGTGGCTCAGATGATCCTACATGAGCTGCATTATGAAGGAGAAGTCCATTTTGATGGTACTTCAGGTTTTCCACTGAAGTCTCATAGGATCAGCCCATAGCACAACATGCTTGGTGGGGTCTGTGATCTCACCATGCATGGTCAGCGGCCACATACAGAGTGGTTTTGGAATCAATTGGCAAGTCACACCAGGCATAGGATGGAGGCACAGATTCCCCAAGGCTTAAGTGTGTGTAGTGTGGTGTGACTTGCCCATTGTCCAAACTCAGATGCTGTTCCTTGACATAGTGTCTTTTCATGGTGATGTGAGAGGAAAAGCTAGACTATTCCTGGACTGAAGCATTGGAAATTGTGCTCTTTTCCATCTTCCATTCCCTTCTCCACTTCCTTTTCCAACCCAGGAACAGGGGCAGGAAAAGCAGTGGTGGAACAGAGCAGACAGCGGGCAGCCCCTCCAAGAAAACTGCCCTTGAGGTGATCACCATTTAAAAGGGCAGCCCAGGCAGGGGCTGAATTGCTGCTCCTCTCTAGACTCCTCTGACACAAGACCAGTTGTTAGCTGAGTTGTTTGTGTTAGATTCACAGAGAGACACCCTGAATATCTGCAGGCTTTGCACTGAACGCTGCTCCCTTCCACCCACCCCTTAGGCCTAGTCACTTACCATAGGTTCACATTGTACTTTTAATTACATTCTAATTAATATGTGATTGAAATTCTGGCAGTCTGCATTATGTGTTTGAATATGTATATATTGTCTAATCTGATGCAAGCAGAGAACATTCCTTTGTGTATCTACCAAGCTATGTCTTAGTTCAGATCTTGTCCTTCCCTGCAGAAGCATTTAGTGCAGCATTTCTCAAAGTGGGGGTCAGGACCCCTTTGGAGGTCACCTAGAGCAGTGTTTCTCAAAGTGGGGGGCGGGACCCCTTTGGGGGTTGCCTAAAGGTTTCCTGGGGGTCACCTAAAGACCCCTGGTACAGGGGGCTAGGTCAGGCTTGCCAGACTTCCGGCTGTAGCTGCGTGCACACTGGAGCTGACTGCCATAGGGCCCAATCCTATGCATGCCTACTCTGAAATAAATCCCATTATAGTCAGGGGGCCTTTACTCCCATGCAAATGTGGATAAGATTACAGCCTCAGGGCCCAATCCTATGCATGCCTACTCTGAAATAAATCCCATTGCGTTCGGTGTGCATAGAACACACATTTCATTTGTAACAATGAAAATACTTCCTGCATATCAGATATTTACATTACAATTCATAACAGTAGCAAAATTACAGTTATAAAGTTGCAATGAAAATAATTTTATGGTTGGGGGTCCCCACAACATGAGGAACTTATAAAGGGGTCATGGCATTAGGAAGATTGAGAACCACTGATTTAATGCCATGCTGTGAAACCCAGCAGTGCTCACCCCTACTCTGTCATCAGGAAAGTGGGCAGAATGAGGCAGCTTTTGAAATCGAATCATCATGATTTTCAAGTTGGCAGAGCATCCTGGATGGAAATTCATTAGGATCTAATTGGAAGAGAACATGTTGGGTTTAAAGGGGGTTCTTGATCTCTTTTGCTCTGGAAACTCTTTTGTGAACTCTTTTGATTAAAAGTAGGATATAAAATATTGTTATTAATCATCCCCACGAGCACAACCAACCAACCAACCAACCAATCACTCATGGACTCAGCAGTGATTCAATATTTATTAAACTTTAATGACATGAAAGTGCAAGAGACTGGATTGACACCAAAAGAAAAAAGCAAGGAGAGGCACAGCTGAACTTCACCCAAAGTTGTGTTTCTTCCAAGCAGGATCTCATTGCTGGCTCCAACCAAGGCTTCCAGACCAGGAAGATGAGGGCTATCTGGGCAACCTCTCTTCCCCTCTGGAAAATACAAAACCACAGGGGCTTGTATCAGAATGAGGAGAACTGTCAATCCTCTATATTTTGCTATCAAAGTAGCTATGGATTAAACAATAATTCATTTATAGAAAATTTTAAGCAGAGAGAGGTTTTAAAGGACCAAAGAAAATGAGAGGTATAACATACAGTATAAGCAATTACAGTGCTGCAGTGCAGTGGTGGGCCGAGCCTCCCCCAAGATCCGGTTCGCCGGAAGTTGGGGCGGGGGCGGGGCCGAGGTCAGGGGTGGGGTGGGGCGGGGCTAGGGGCGGACCCCAACCCCGGCGCACTGCACATGCGCCAACCCCCCGAGGGCTGGCGCGTGCGCAGTGCGTTTCCTCCAGTTGGAGGATACACACTACGCACGTGCCGACCCCAGGGGACACACTCGTCTCCTCCTGCTGGAGGAGGCGCACATCGCACTCGCCGACTCAGGCGCGCGCCCTGTGCGTCTTCTCCAGCAGGAGGAGACGCAGGGGGGAAAAGGATGGCTGCCAGCACAAACCGGCATCTGCCCACCCCTGCTGCAGTGGCTGACTGGTTAAAGGTGCTGTGCTTGTCAACTTGAAGGTCAGGAGGTCTGGGGTTTGAGACCCAAGTACTGCAGGATGAAGTGAGCTCCAGGTAGTTGCCACCCTCCTGCCAATCTCCTGCCAACCTAGTTCAAAACAGTATTCCATGCACCTTTAGTCATGCCAGCCACTTCATGAAAACATCTTCAGACAATGCTGGCTCTTTGGCCTTGTAATGGGATGAGCAAAACCCTTGGTCATGACTGGCAGGGCAACCTGCAGTGGACACCTTTTCCTTTACATTTACATTTACCTTATAAGCTGCTATAGGGTGCTGTTACAGCTAAAGGCCAGCAGGTGGAATTCCAGCTACTAACCTGGAGCTCTGCTCAGGATGTGGATAAACATTTTGAGTCCATGAAAGAAATTACAATGAAAATGAATTTAATTTTTCTGGATACATATTGTGCCAGACCAGTCATGGTCTGACACCGGTTCGGGCCGGATCGCCCGAACCAGAAGTTCTCCTCAGCCCGACGCTGGCGAACCGGAAGTTATGATGTCTGGCCAAAACTGGCCGAACCGGTTCAGCGGGGGGCTGAGGAGACATCGCGCAGCGCGCCCGCGCTCCACAGCCTCTCCTCCGCCAGCTGAGGGGGCTGGAAAACATGGCGTGGCGTGCCCGCGATCCGCAGCCTCTCCTCCGCCAGCTGAGGGGGCTGGAAAACATGGCGTGGCGTGCCCGCGATCCGCAGCCTCTCCTCTGCCAGCTGAGGGGGCTGGAAAACATGGCGTGGCGTGCCCGCGATCCGCAGCCTCTCCTCCGCCAGCTGAGGGGGCTGGAAAACATCGCGCGGCACGCCCGCGCTCCGCAGCCTTACTCCTCGGCCAGCCTTACTCCCAGGCCAGAGGACTGCAGCCTCAAAGACTCATCCTAGGCAGGTCTACTCAGAAGTAAGTCCCAGTATAGTCAATGGGACTTATCCAGGCCAGTGTGGAGAGGACTGCAGCCTCAGAGACTGCAGGTCTACTCAGAAGTAAGCCTCATGCTAATCAATAGGGCTTACTCCCAGGAGAGTGTGGAAAGGACTGCAGCCTCAGTGACCCATCCTATGCAGGTCCACTCAGAGGTAAGCCACATGCTTAATTTTGTTTAAATTTTTTTATTTTTTAAAAAAATTCTTGCTGGCCCTGCCCCTGGCCCCTGACCTCAGCCCCACCCCCTGACCTGGCCTGGCCCCACCCACTTCCAGAGAACCAGTTGTTAGGGCCAGGCCTGCCCTTCACTGTGCCAGACTCTTTCCTTGTCCTCCTTTTCCTTGTCCACTTGTCCTTTCCCTTGTGAGCAGACAGCATGGAGCCCTTTTGTAATTAATAAATTACATTTAATGAAGTATATGTAGTATTTTTAATTTAATTATAAGTAAGTTAGTGTTTAAATTAAGCACATGAAAGTAAAATACCTGAGTGTCTAGCATTTATTTTCTCATATATACGTTTTTCTTGGGTGTCCTACATTTTAAGGGCCCATCTCTTTTTTATATGGTTACACTGGATTTCTCAGCAAAGCAGCATCCACAACCCTTTCCACTAGGGCTGAGAGAGTGTATATCAATTGAGGGCTAAGAAAGTGGAGTTCCAGTGAAGCCAAAACCCTTTGCTTGGCTTGGAGAGTTGCAACATTTGGCAAGAAGGAGGCTTTCCAGATCTCTGCCCACTTCATGATGCAGGAGAACAGCATTTGTGCCTCTAGCTCAGTGATTTTCACCCAGTGTCCCATGGCACACTGGTGTGCCATGGATAGTCTTCAGGTGTGCTGCAGGAGTTTGGGAAAAGTAATTGACTGATAGGAAAATCAGGGGGTTCAAAAAGCCTGGTGTGCCTTGTTAATGGTACAAATAATTTATGGTGTGCTTTGAATTTGTCAGTGCTTTGTTAGTGTAGCATGAGATGAGAAAAGTTTGAAATTCACTGCTCTAGCTGGTAAATTGACTCAGATGGAAGTAAACCTTCCCCCACCCCACATATGCTATGGGCTTTTGGAAAAATACCTAGCCCTCTGCCTGCCTGCAATAGCCACCTGCCTGCCTGCAATAGCCAAATGCTATAACCTGCCGCTGATTAGCAGACCTAAAATGCCCAAAACATAGAGAGAGAGAGAGAGAGAAAGAGAGAGAGAGAAAATACACAGGAAAGAAGTGTTTGATGATCCTTCCCATAAAATGAATCAAAATCCTAAGAGGTTTAAACTCCTCCAGTTGGATATCAGGAAAAAAAGCAGGCTCTGGATATGGCCTAACTGCATCTGTCTTGGAACAGCCCAAGTGGACTTATGCCAGCCCAAGCATTTTCTGGTGCAGCATAATGCAGAAGGTGTTAGATGTTGGAAGGGAAGATAACCTTGGAAACCCACCGACTTGGCTGGCCAACATGGAGTTCAAGGAAATGCTGAACTTCCTCAAGGTGAGCAGAACCTGATGACTCCATCTTCATGCAGAACCAGCTTCTCCTATTAGGTGTTTTGAGGTTGGAATGGAGGTGGGGAATATTTGCAAGTGCCAAGTGGAAGTTCAGTTGGCATTTAAAAGGAAAAGACTGGCCAGATCTTCTAGACCAGTGACTGGGACTACATTAGCCTGCTTCCACTCTACTGGCACTTCCCCACTCCTCAAGAATTTCTAAAATTCCCTTCTTCTTCATCCCTCCTTGTTCTGGCTTCCCCCTTCTTGTATATATTTAGCCAGGCTTTTTCCCCCTGAGGGTACTCACTGGTACTCAGCATCTGCCTCTCCTAGCGCTAATTAATGATTAATCATATGAGGATGACTAGTTACACCACTGGGTTAGGTAATAGAACAATTTTTTTTCCAGGACTCCATTTATCTGTATTATTACCCACTCTTTCACTGTCCTCTGTCTTTCCTCTCTCTGTTCTTTTGCTGATAAGAACATCAGAAGAGCTAGAACAGGCTAGCGGGCCATCTGCGCAATCTCCGTGCAACTAACAGCGGGCACCAGATGCTTCAGGGAGCACATAAGACAACAAAGATCTGCATCCCTGTGCCCTCCCCAGCACCCGACATTCAGAATTTGCCTACATCTAAAAACCAGAGGTTGCACAACAAGCTTGAAGCTTCTGTTCTCCTGGCAGGTGCAGTTTCTGGAGGATTGGGCCCCCAGAGCAGAGAATCTAAGGAAGCTGCCCCAAGGACCAGGGCTGTTTCCAAACCCCTGTTCATTGTATCACCCACCATAGAAAGAGATGGGCTAGGGGTGAAGGAATTGGCATACAGAGAAAGTGGAGAATGGAGATGGTCATGCTAAGAAGGGTGATGGGTGGAAGGATGATAACTTCCAATTGTGGCAGTTGCTGGAAGCACATTGGCCAAGCAGAAGCCAGGATCTCAGTGGATTTTAAAGTCATAGCCTGAGCCTGAAGACATAAGGTGTACCTTGGAAGAAATGTTGCAAATGACTCTGTTTAGATGCTGATATTTATTTATTTACTCATTTATTGGTTCTGTAAGACAAGACTCTTTAGAGTCTAATCAGACTTTTGTATAAACAGACCACGTGGGAGCTCGTTTCCCTTATACACTATCAGAAGAATATTGTTTAAAAGAACAAACTCCTGCTCGGGGTTCCCAGGGTCACAGGCCTGAAGGTCGACAAGGCTTCTGGTTGTTTTTGGAAGACCACGAACATTGACTCTGATGGAAGGAGAGACAAATTCAGCCACTGGTCTGGAGGCATCGGAGGGAACAGTGTTTGCTGGTCCAGGTTTATCCATTGTCTGGGTGTTGCCTGGATCAGAAAGAAGAGCAGGAAAATGGGTGTCATTATAGAGCATGGCAGCATTTGCTTCTTGACCTTGCATGTGGAGCGTCTCAAGGGAGAAGAGGAGACTCTCAGGATTTTTTCAGGCTAATCCAGGGCAGTAAGATATAGGCATTCCACTAACTCCCTTCCTGATCCCCCCTCCAGAGGTTGGACACATAGCTAAATGGGGAAAAGCTGTAATAGTACATATGCACTGATTCTAAGCAGGCATAGACTGTCTAGGCCAGTAGTCTTCGGGCATTTCAGTCCAGGAACCCCTTTGAAACTATTTACCTTTCATGTGGTCTAGTGGTGGGCCCGGCCTGGCCCAAGAACTGGTTCTCCGGACGTGGGCAGGGCCAGGGGGCAAGGCAGGGGAGGTTTTTAATTTAAAAATTACTTACTTCTGAGTAGACCTGCATAGGATGGGGCTCTGAGGCTGCAGTCCTCTCCACACTTTCCTGGGAGTAAGATCCATTGACTATACTGGGACTTACTTCTGAGTAGACCTACATAGGATGGGGCTCTGAGGCTGCAGTCCTCTCCACACTTTCCTGGGAGTAAGACCCATTGACTATACTGGGGCTTACTTTTGAGTAGACCTGCATAGGATGGGGCTCTGAGGCTGCAGTCCTCTCCACACTTTCCTGGGAGTAAGACCCATTGACTATACTGGAACTTACTTCAGAGTAGACCTGCACAGGATGGGGCTCTGAGGCTGTAGTCCTTTCCACACTCAGCCTCCCTGGCCAGCCCTCCTCCCTTTCAGCCTCCCTGGCCAGCCAGGACAGGCTGGGAGAGCACACAGTGGCACCGCGGATGCTTCTCAGCCTCCCCGGCTGGGAGGCTGAGAGAGTGCAGAACCGGTCCACACGGTTCTGGGGCCCCCTGCCGCTGCCGGCTCGCCCATGGCAGGGGGATTGGAAGAACAGGTCCCCCCCAGAACTGGAGCGAACCCCCTTGTGCCCATCTCTGATGTGGTCTCTCAAGGACAAAGAGGAGAATTTCAGAGTCTTTAGGCTCACCCAGGGCGAGTAATAATGCCTAGCGGTCAGCATGCTAACACCCTCCCTTTTTTCCCCTCTGATGCTTGCACACATTGAGTAATGGGAAACATAAGAACATCAGGAGAGCCTCCTCTGGATCAGAACAAAGACCCATCTGGTCCTGGATCCCACAGCAGCAAACCTCAGGGAGCACGTAAGACAATTTAATCCACCTGTTCCCCCCTGCATCTGGAATTTTTAAGTTGACTACATCTTATAAAGATTTGGGGCACAATCCAGAGTAACTACGGGAGCACGTAAGAGTCATTACGTGCACCCGTAGTTACTGTACCATCTAGTGAAAACCTATGGGAAATTCATATTGCAATCCAGAGTAACTTGTTCTTACTCCAGAGCAAGGACTCCCCGTAGTTACTCTGGATTTCACCCTAAGGTGAAACTTTCCTGGTAGTAAGACACTTTCCTGGTAGCAATGGTGATTACTTTTGAGATTATTCTCATAAACACACAAATACAATCCAAATCCATAATGATTGGTAACAAGTTGCCTCATTCCAAAGGCATTGAGGTTAGACGCCATCAGCACATTTGTGATGCAGCACATTTGTGATGCAGCACTGGTTTGTGGCAAGGAGTTCCACAAACCAGTTACAAAGCTATGTGCTTGCTGGCTCTAGGTCTAGGAGAGAGAGAGTGTCCTATCATGATGAGAAAATAAGTCAAGCCTCTTTACATCTGTTGCAAGGTATAAAAACCCACAAGACATATAAGACCCCTGGTGCAGGCCTGCCAGACCTCTGGCTGTAGCTGCGCACACACTGGGGTTGACTGACAGCCTCAGGGCCCAATCCTATGCATGCCTACTCTGTAATAAATCCCATTGTGTTCAATGTGTGCATAGAACACACATTTCATTTGTAACAATGAAAATACATCCTGCATATCGGATATTTACATTACGATTCATAACAGCAGCAAAATTACAGTTATAAAGTTGCAACGAAAATAATTTTATGGTTGGGGGTCCCCACAACATGAGGAACTTATAAAGGGGTCATGGCACTAGGAAGATTGAGAACCACTGCTCTAAGGGTGGGGTTGCTATATGTCCCAAAAAACAGGAACAATCCTAATTTGGGGTGATTGTGTTCACATGCTGACAAATGGGACAGAAGGTCCTGTCCCAAGCTAGTGGAAGAGAATTATGGCAACCCTACCTTAGGCTATCCTTCCTCTTAGGGTAAAAGTCCTCCCTCCCCACAAAAACATATTACACAAATGTCAGATGTCAAGACCCCAACCTATCCAGGGAAAGCAACCTGCATACGAGGTCTCTCTCTGGCTTAAAATATCCCTTCAGAAAACCTGATGGGTCCCGGCCAGGAAAGCTTACCTGCGTCTTCACGGAGCAGAAGGTGCAGGAAAGCGAGAGATGCTGTTGCAGGATCTCGGATGAGCTTCTTATATCCTCTCAAGCGCACACAGAGTCTGATCAGGGGCCAGAGACTCTCCCCAAACTCACCACTGATTTGAGGCTGATGACAGAAAGCATTACCAAAGAAAGCCAGACTGCTGAATGAACCTATTTTGTGAAGGAGGATGATGAGCACAAGTGCATCCTTGGTCCTGAGCCACACCACCGGAATTAGAGCACAGGTGGGCCCAGGCCGGATCGCCCCGGTTCCGGGGACCTCATCTTCCAAATCCCCTGCCACTGGGGAGCCGGTAGTGGTGGGGGGGCCATAATCAGTGGGGACTGGTTTGAGCTGCTGCAGTTAAAGCCTCCAGTGCACAGCCTCCCCGGCCCCTTTTTCTTTTTAAATCTTGCCTGGGTCTTACTCCCAGGAAAGTGTTTTTAGGATTCCCTCTTCCTTTCCAGGATAGATCCTATTTCTGATGACTACAATCCTAACCATGTCTACTCAAAAGTAAGCCCTACTGTGCTCAATGGGTCTTACTCCCAGAAAAGTGTGGACAGGGTGCATCCTCAGAGAGCAAGGCTAGGCAGGTTTACTCAGAAGTGGATCCCATTACAGTCAGTGGGTCTTACTCCCAGGAAAGTGTGGACAGAGTGAAGCCTGCGAACCCAATCCTATGCATGACTACTCAGAGGTGAGTCCCATGACATTCAATAGGACTTACTCCCAGGAAAGTGGCTGGCACTCTGGGGTTCCTGTGTCCTCTTTTCCTAGGACATCTCCTCTGGATATCCTCTCCACAGGGAAAAGACCATTTAAAAAACCCACTCTGCAGTTATCTGTCCCCTGCCATTTTATCACATTATATTGCAGTCTTTGTTTTTTCCAATCCTGACTACTCAGAAGTAAGTCCCATGACAGTCAATGGGACTTACTCCAAGGAAAGTGTGGCTGGCACTGTAGCCTGAGAGCCCAATCCTGACTACTCAGAGGTAAGTCCCATGACAGTCAATGGGACTTTCTCCAAGGAAAGTGTGGCTGGCACTGCAGTCTGAGAGCCCAAACCTGACCAATTTTAATTTTTTTTATTTTTTAAATTAAAAACCTCCCCGGCCCTGCCCCCTGACCTGGCTTCACCCTGCCCACTTCCGGAACCGGTTCTTGGGCCAGGCCAGGCCCTCCACTGAGTTAGAGCAACCTGTTTTCCCTATCAATCAGTCAATCATTAAGTAAATGGTGATGCTGTTGATGGTGCCACCACCAACAGAGGTAAAAGGTGTGGCGGCTAGGATCAGGGCCTTTATGGTGGTTGCACATCAGCTTTGGAACTCCCTTCCCTTGGATTTAAGAACTGCTCCCTCCCTGTATAGTTTTCAGCGGGGCCTAAAAACACACTTGTAGGCAAAAGTCTTTAGTTGGGGGGTTTGTGTTGTGTTCTCCACCAAAAAGGAACATGGAGAGCCTTTAGAAATAGCGTCTTCAGGAAGCCTTTCCTGCTCTGAACCAGCTTTGTATCCAGTCAAGGCCTTCAATTGGAGATAAGAAGCCGTGAGACAAAGTTCCGTCTATCACAGTTTTATTTTCTCCAACACCAAAACACCACAACAACCCACACTATCTGGTCAGCATTAATTGTTTATATATTGTTTTCCCACCAATCACAATCCTAATTGCTGACTCTGTTCAGCTGTCTTGCCATACCACATAGTCCATACCCAGGTGGCTTCACTTAAACAACAGGAATCTGCAGCTAACTAAATTTCTTTGGTTTAGGCTTTCAGGCCACTATAAACCTTAACACCCCTCTAAATTTGTTTGCTGCATGATTTCTGTACATTGCAGTACCTTTATACAGTAGAGTAAGGCATTTTTCTTGTTCATAGTATTTTTTCAGCATTCACAGACAGTCACAGCACAATTGCATTTTATTCTGTACACATTTCTATTCCTAGTAGCTCTAGGCCCCTCTCATGTTTTATTTTAGAGAGTGCTTTTGTTAAGATGTCTGGGGCATTTTCCTGACTCGGACAATATACAAGTTTTATTTGCCCCTCTTGCACAGCAGCCCTTACATTTTGGTATCTCAGATGTTTACTGCGGTTGTGTACCTTTTCTGATGTTGCCAACTGGATACATGCTTCATTGTCCTCATTCACTATGACAGCCCCTTGGTCGCTGATTCCCAGATCTTTGACTATCTGTCTGAACCAGACCAATTCTGTCACTAGCAATGAAAGTGATGCAAATTCTGATTCACAGCTGCTCATGGAAATACAGGATTGTTTCTTTGCCTTCCAATCCACAAGAGTATTTCCCAGCATGATGGCTATTCCTGAGGTTGATTTGTGGTCTTCTGAACCTGCCCAATTGCTATCGGCATAACATCTCAACCACAAGGGACCTGTAGATTGTATTTTCAGTTTGTAGGCAACTGTCCCTTTCAGATGTCTCAACACTCTTTTAAGACCATTCTAGTCTTTCACTGTTGGATTGCAGGCTCGTCTGCTCAACACACTTACAGCGTTACAGATGTCTGGACGTGTCCACATGGCAATATGTTGCAGACTGCCAAGTCAGGATTTGTAGTGTCCAACATCACAGGGTTTCTCTTCTCCTTCTATGACATTGTTTTCTATTGCCATAGGGGTTTTGGCTGCTTAACAATCACTCATCCACCATTTTTGTAGGAAATGTATGATCTTTTGTGACTGGCAAAGGCGATACTCATTGTCCATTTTGAGCACTTGTACGCCAAGATATTTGCTAACTTCTCCTAGGTATCTTAGTTTGAACGCTTTTTCCAATTGTTGGGCTATTTGCTTTGTTTGTTTACTGTCCAAACAAGAAATTAACAAGTCGTCAACTTAACAACATAATACAGCCTGAGAGTTACCTGTTCCTCTTGTGTACAGACAAGAATCTGCTTTGATAGGCTCAAAACCAAGTCCTCTCACCACCTTAGCGAGGTAAAGGTTCCACTGTCTAGCAGCTTTCCTCAGTCCATAAAGTGCCTTGTTCAATTTGTACACCCTAGCTGTACTCTCTTCTGCAAACCCTGGCACCTGGCGCATATAGACCTCCTCCACTAGTGGAGCATTCAGGTACGCTGTCCGTACATCATAATGTAGTATTGTCCATCGGCGATGTGCTGCTAAGGTAAACAGTTCTCAGATGGAGGGAGTGGGTGAGAACACATCTGTGTACTGTGTATACTGTTCTTGTGAAAAACCTTGCGCTACCAGTCTAGTCCTGTAAATGGGTTCTTTCCCCTCTTCCTGAGGCTTAATTCTGCAGATCCATTTGCTGCCCACTGCCTTTACCTTCAGGCAAATCACACAATATAAACACTCCCAGCTTTTCCGTGACGTCAATTTCCTCTTGCATGGCCTTTTCCCATTTCAGCTTTTCACTCTGACAAATGTCCTCATAAGACTGAGGCTCTTCCAGCCCATTGTCTGTAGTCACTTGACCAACCAGTAGGCGTTGGGGAGGAATCCCCCTGGTTGATCTGCTAAAAATCCTGCCTTGAGGGCTTAAGTTCTGCTCTTTAGGGCTTAGAGCCTCCTGTTTCATTTCCGCAGTCTGTCTGGAAGGGGTTAATTCCTTTTGTTCGCTCAGCCTTCCTTCCGCTTGCATTCCTCTCTGCTTTTCTGGTGAGGTTTGCCATGCAGGAGATTCTGCAGGGACCGGCGGATAAATTTCTGACTGACTGTACCCTGTGGGCATTTGTTCACAAAATTTTGCCAATCTGGAGATTACAATGCTTCTTTTGTCTGGGGCAAGGAATCTATATCCTTTTGTTAGGAGATCATACCCTACAAACATTAGTTTCTGGGCCTTGGTCTGCCCTTCCTTCTATGTTCTTTGGGAATACGCACCCATGCTTTCACCCCAAAACATCTCAGGTAAGACAGGTCAGGAGCCTTCCCATACAGAAGCGTGTATGGAACATTTTGAATGGCTATTGAGACCGTCCTATTGAGGGTCTTAAGGGGCCACATAGGTCTGCGTGCACTTGCTCCAGAATCCTGCTGGATTGCCTTAGGCTCTGTTTGCTTACAGAGGCTTTCCGTGTTTTTGTTAAATTGCATGGCTCACATTCAATATACTGCTTGCAGTCTTTTATTGTTATACCTCTGGCGTGTTCTGCCGTCTTTTGTACATGCTTATAGTTCACATGTCCTAGACGTTTATGCCATTATGACAAATGCTGGCACGACCTGTGTTCCTCCTCATTGGCAAAATGTACTTGAGCTTTCTCACCTCCAAAGTAGTCACCTAGAGTGAAGACATTGTCTTTTAATGCAGTTTTCACGTCCCTGCCTTTGTTACGCAGGATACATGTCTTATTTTTTAATATGCTATGTAACCCGCTTGTACTAGACAGGCAACACTCAGTAAATTCTGTTTCAGTGATGGTACACAGAGCACATCATTTAAAGTCACATTGAGACAAGGTATGTAAACCCTTCCCACACCTGTAACTGGCTCACAACCACCATTTGCAAGACACACATGGTCTCTCTTAGACTTTTGCAGGGTGAGGAATTGTCCTGGATTGCAGCATATGTGTTGGCTTGACCCACTGTCAATCAACCAGTGGCTTTTCTCTGCAGGCTGAGCTTGTACCATTGCTGTCTGGTATCTCGTTGCTTCCTGTTGTCTTTTTCCTTTCCGTGCTGGTCTCCTTATCATGCAATCTTTGGCCAGGTGGGTGTCATTTCCACACCGGAAACAGCACCTCCTCACTGTGTGAACTTGTGTTGACTCATCACCCCCAAACCTCTGCGTCGTCCTCAGCGTTGTAGGAGCCTTTGAGTTGTTTCTCCCTCTGATTGCTGAATTTTCCAGCCTCTTCTCTTCTTCCTCCAGAAGCTGGACAGTCGGATATGATAGGGTTAATACACTCTCAGGCACAGTCTCCAGCGTTAAAGCAAACGTGTCCCATGAGCTATCCAGGGAGCTCAAGATGGTTAGTGCCTTTTGAAACTCCGGGATAATGACCCCCATGTCGTCAAGGTCTTTGAAATACTGCTTCATCCATCTCAGATGATCCTTTAGACTATCTCCGGGCTCTAGCCTTGTCCGGTACAGCCTTCTGGATAACGCTGTCTTGGATGCCACAGACTCTCTCACATAAATTTCTTTTAGTGCATCCCAGCATTGCTTTGCTGTTGTCAGCCCCCTTACATGCACCAGAAGCGCATTGACCATACCCAGGATGATCAGGGCTTGCGCTCTTTCATCCCGATGTCTGTCCTCCCCTCTCAGGGGTGTCGGGGGATCGCTGACAAACTTCCAAAGAGATTCCCGCTTCAAGGCCATTTCTGTTTTCAAGGCCCAAGCCTGATAATTTGCATCTGTTAAACGGCATACCGGATATGGTGTAGCTGGTGCTGGCAACACAGCTTGCGCAGGTCCTGCCTCTTCAGAGTCAGACATCCTTCTCACGTCTGGAACCCGGCCAGACTCTCACTGCTGCGCAACTGGAACAATACTGCTGTGCCCCATAACCCGTTGTGTTCTCCACCAAAAAGGAACGTGGAGAGCCTTTAGAAACAGCATCTTCAGGAAGCCTTTCCTGCTCTGAATCAGCTTTGTATCCAGTCAAGGCTTTTGATTAGAGATAAGAGGCCGTGAGACAAAGTTCTGTCTATCACAGTTTTATTTTCTCCAACACTAAAACACCACATCAACCCACACTATCTGGTCAGCATTAATTGTTTATATACTGTTTTCCCACCAATCACAATCCTAATTGCTGACTCTGTTCAGCTGTCTCGCCAAACCACATAGTCCATACCCAGGTGACTGCACTTAACAATCAGGAATCTGCAGCTAACTAAATTTCTTTGGTTTAGGCTTTCAGGCCTCTACAAACCTTAACAGTTTGTATATAGTTGATGCCTGTGCAGTTGCTTCTGAAGCCAAACTCTTACTTAGAGCAGAGGAAGTCTGTGCCTCTGCCTGGCCGAGGAAGGACAAATGGCCAGGCAGACGTGTGTACACACGCAGTACGCCTCAGCTGGGCTGGCTGGAGGAGTGTCAAACAGCAGCATGTCACCAATCTCGTGAGGTTGCTGGGTGATGCGACGGCTGTGCCAGATCTGGGCAGGCTCCAGGAGGTGGTGCGACGACGGCGCGAGACCTTGGTTGGCCAGCATGCACCCTATAAGATGCACTGACCTTTTAACCCCTTTTTGGTTACAGTGGTGCCTCACATAAAGAGCTTAATTCATTCCGGAGACATGCTCTTTAAGTGAAACTCTCTTTAAGTGAAGCAGATTTTTTCCATAGGAAATAATGCAATCTCAGACAATTTGTTCCACAACCCCCAAAATATTCATATAAAAATATTAACTGGATGTAAAAATGATGACAAAACACTGGAATTGAATTCAAAATATCCATTCAATGTGCATGATCCTATGAAGTCTACTTAGGCTGCAATCGTAAAGATACTTTCCTGGGAATAAGCCCCATTTAACACAACGGGGCTTACTTTTGAGAGGACATGGTTAGGAGACTGCAATTAAAGACGCTTTCCTGGGAGGCTTACTTGGGCTGCTGCTGGAGGTTCAAGGTGGAGGCACTTGGGGGCAGTTAGGGGCAGCTGCCTCTGGAACCTCCAAGCAACTGCCCCCATGTTGGGGGCAGTTAGAGGCAGTAGCGCTGACCGGCACCCTTTTAAAGAGCCTCCTTGCGGAGCACCAGGGCTGCATAGCATGAGTGCCTGTACCATGCTTGCTTGTAAAGTGAAGCAGAACTTATTATGTGAAGCAAGATTTCTTGGAAATTTTTACTTTTTATGTGAAACACTTGTTAAGCGAGGCAGTAATAAATTATAGTTTTAGATTTCATAATTAGTAATAGAATCTTGGGCTGTAACAAATAGAATGAACTTCAACAGGAAGAAGTGGAAGGTTCTGCACTTGGGCAATAAAAACCAAAAACACAGGTATATCATGGGGGAAACGTGGCTTGGCAGCACAACATGTGAGCGGGATCTTGGAGTCGCCGTGGATCACAAGCTGAACATGAGTCAGCATGTGATGCGTCTGCAAAGAAGGCAAATGCCATTTTAGGCTGCATTAAGAGGACTGGAGCTTCCAAGTCTCGAGAAGTTCTAGCTCCTCTTTATTCAGCATTGGTGAGACCTCACCTTGAGTCCTGTGTTCAGTTCTGGGCACCTCACTTGAAGAAAGATGAAGCCAAACTGGAGCAAGTCCAGAGGAGAGCGACAAGAACGATCAGTGGGATGGAAGGGAAGCCCTACCAGGAAAGGTTGGGGGAACTTGGGATGTTCAGCCTGGAGAAGAGGAGGCTGAGAGGAGACATGATTGCCCTCTTCAGATACCTGAAGGGCTGTCATAGGGAGGAAGGGGCCAATTTGTTCATAGCTGCTTCTGAAAGCAGAACCAGAACCAATGGGGACAAACTGCAAGAGAGGAGATTCCGGCTGGAAATCCGGAAAAAATTCCTGACGGTGAGGGCGGTTCAGCAGTGGAAGAGATTGCCAAGGGAGGTGGTGGACTCTCCCTCACTGGGGATCTTCAAGCAGAGGCTCGATGAGCACCTGTTGGGGATGCTCTAGGGGGAATTCCTGCTGCAGGCAAGGGGTTGATGACCTACTAGGTCCCTTCCATCTCTATGATTCTATGATTCTATGATCCTGCAGGACTCTTCTAATGACTCTCAGTAGGGATCTTCAAGCAGAGGCTCAATAAGTACCTGTTGGAGATGCTCTAGGAGGATTTCCTGCTTCAGGCAGGGGTTGGACTAGATGACCTATTTAGTCCCTTCAAATTTTATTATTCTAAGGATCAAAAGGGTGCAATCCTAACCAATTTCAAGCAGCACAGGCATCTCCCTGTTCCTGGGTTGGCGTGGGTAGGTCGGTGCATGTCTGTGCATTGGCCTATCCTCCCCACAGGTAACATAAGAACAACCTGCACTGGATCAGGCTGAAGGCCCATCTAGTCCAGCTTCCTGTACCACACAGGCCTTGCAGAGCACATAAGATGCTGATATTTTGAGGTTGTCCACATCTACACACAGCCCTGATGGCACTTTTGTGACCAGCAGGCCAGCAATGGATGTCACCTGGCCTAGCCAGGGGTTAGCATTGCACTGTGAGTCTATGTTTTCATAAGTCAGCTGCCAGCATGTCTCACTTAGAAGGAGCTCATCCTGGAAATGGCACCGTGACTGGTTTTTCAAGCTGAGTAAAGGACATACCAGTAAGTGCACATCACATATCACCCCCATTGCCAGAGGAGACAGTGGTGCTAATTAAAGACTCATTTATTTGCTTCCAGGAATTCTCATAAGTGAAGTCTGGCACTTGGTACACTGTGTCTTATCAAGTATCTTTCCAAGTGAAACCATAAGAACAAGGTGTGACCAACAACCCACAATTGAAGAACAGATCCAAAAATGCAGGCTGTGATGGTGTGGGCATGTTTGCTGACTGGACACCAGCAGGCTACCATATGGACTCGTCTGGCCAGAACAACCAACTGATTGGACAGTCCAACAGGCAGTGCCAAAATAAACATGGGTGAAAGAAGACATGGATGACGTAAAGATGCAGCGACTGATGGATCACCATGGACTGCAGTCAGTGAAAATCACTTGGCAGTGAGTCACGAAATCCACCAGCACACTCAGCCAGCAGCGGGAGAAGCACAGGTGGGCAGATACCGGTTCGGGCCTACTTGCCCAAACCGGATCTTGTTTTTTGGCGGCTGGTGGCAAGCCGGTAGCGGCATGAGGGGACCAGAACCGTGTGGACCGGTTCGGAGCCAGTACTGGGCACCGTGGCTGCCATTTTCATTCTGCGCGCGCGCAGTGTACGCACAGCTGTTCCTTAGAGGCAGGTGAGGAAGTCCCTCCTCCTCGCCTCGTGTACAGAGCCCAGCTGGCAAGAGAGAGAGGAGCCACAGGCATCACGTGTTCCTCTCAGCCAGCCAGGCTGCTTTGCCTCTGAGCGAGGCACCTTGCGGCTCTTCGCCGCCTAACTCTGAGCCTGACCTGCTGCCTTGCCTGACCTGTGATCATCTGCAGCTTACTCTTGAGTAAGTCCTGGATAGAGCATGGGGCTTACTTCTGAGGAGACCTTCAGGGCAAAGCTCTGGGGATGTGTGCTGTGTGTGACTTACTTCTGAGGAGACCTGCAGGGCAAAGCTCTGGGGATGTGTGTTGTTTGTGACTTACTTCTGAGGAGACCTCTCCAGGGCAAATGTGTGTGTTTTAAAGACTTAAAAAACCAATGTAGGACAAAATGCAGGACATCCTACATTTTGTCCTACATTTAAAAAATATGTTCCAGTGGGGTTGCAAGTTGCAACTTGCATGCATTGCATCTTCAGAGTCCAGTCCGATGTAGGTCTACTCAGCAGTAAGTCCCATGGCAATCAATGGGAGTTACTCCCAGGAAAGTGTTTTTAAGATTCCTGCCTGCTTTCCAGATAGATCCTCTTTCCTTAGCCTGTTGACTACAATCCTAACCAAGTCTACTCAAAAGTAAGCCCTATTGTGCTCAATGGGTCTTACTCCCATTAAATTGTCGTTAGGATTCCCTCCTCCTTTCCAGGATAGATCCTATTCCTGGTGACTACAATCCTAACCGTGTCTACTCAAAAGTAAGCCCTATTGTGCTCAATGGGTCTTACTTCCAGGAAAGTGTGGACAGGGTGCATCCTCAGGGAGCAAGGCTAGGCAGGTCTACTCAGAAGTAGATCCCATTACAGTCAGTGAGTCTTACTCCCAGGAAAGTGTGGACAGGGTGCAGCCTGAGAGCCCAATCCTATGCATGACTACTCAGAGGTAAGTCCCATGACAGTCAATGGGACTTACTCCCAGGAAAGTGGCTGGCACTGCAGCCTCCCCGCTCTGGGGTGCCTGTGTCCTCTTTTCCAGGACATCGCCACTGGAGATCCTCTCCCCAGCCCAGTGCCAACCTCTCCCTCCTCTGGGGTGCCTGTGTCCTCTTTTCCAGGACATCTCCACTGAAGATCCTCTCCCCAGCCCAGTGCCAACCTCCCCTTCCTCTGGGGTGCCTGTGTCTTCTTTTCCAGGACATCTCCACTGAAGATCCTCTCCCCAGCCCAGTGCCAACCTCCCCCTCCTCTGGGGTGCCTGTGTCCTCTTTTCCAGGACATCGCCTCTGGAGATCCTCTCCCCAGCCCAGTGCCAACTTCTCCCTCCTCTGGGGTGCCTGTGTCCTCTTTTCCAGGACATCTCCACTGAAGATCCTCTCCCAGCCCAGTGCCAACCTCCCCTTCCTCTGGGGTGCCTGTGTCTTCTTTTCCAGGACATCGCCACTGGAGATCCTCTCCCCAGCCTAGTGCCAACCTCTCCCTCCTCTGGGGTGCCTGTGTCCCCTTTTCCAGGACGTCGCCACTGGAGATCCTCTCCCCAGCCCAGTGCCAACCTCTCCCTCCTCTGGGGTGCCTGTGTCCTCTTTTCCAGGACTTCTCCACTGAAGATCCTCTCCCAGCCCAGTGCCAACCTCCCCTTCCTCTGGGGTGCCTGTGTCTTCTTTTCCAGGACATCGCCACTGGAGATCCTCTCCCCAGCCTAGTGCCAACCTCTCCCTCCTCTGGGGTGCCTGTGTCCCCTTTTCCAGGACGTCGCCACTGGAGATCCTCTCCCCAGCCCAGTGCCAACCTCTCCCTCCTCTGGGGTGCCTGTGTCCTCTTTTCCAGGACTTCTCCACTGAAGATCCTCTCCCCAGCCCAGTGCCAACCTCCCCTTCCTCTGGGGTGCCTGTGTCTTCTTTTCCAGGACATCTCCACTGAAGATCCTCTCCCCAGCCCAGTGCCAACCTCCCCTTCCTCTGGGGTGCCTGTGTCTTCTTTTCCAGGACATCGCCACTGGAGATCCTCTCCCCAGCCTAGTGCCAACCTCCCCCTCCTCTGGGGTGCCTGTGTCCTCTTTTCCAGGACATCGCCACTGGAGATCCTCTCCCCAGC
Source organism: Cryptoblepharus egeriae (assembly GCA_030015325.1). NCBI lineage: Eukaryota > Metazoa > Chordata > Lepidosauria > Squamata > Scincidae > Cryptoblepharus > Cryptoblepharus egeriae. The sequence continues at coordinate 3,480,385 of JAREYC010000002.1, forward strand.
CTAGTGCCAACCTCTCCCTCCTCTGGGGTGCCTGTGTCCCCTTTTCCAGGACATCGCCTCTGGAGATCCTCTCCCCAGCCCAGTGCCAACCTCTCCCTCCTCTGGGGTGCCTGTGTCCTCTTTTCCAGGACATCTCCACTGAAGATCCTCTCCCCAGCCCAGTGCCAACCTCCCCTTCCTCTGGGGTGTCTGTGTCTTCTTTTCCAGGACATCTCCACTGAAGATCCTCTCCCCAGCCCAGTGCCAACCTCCCCTTCCTCTGGGGTGCCTGTGTCTTCTTTTCCAGGACATCACCACTGGAGATCCTCTCCCCAGCCTAGTGCCAACCTCCCCCTCCTCTGGGGTGCCTGTGTCCTCTTTTCCAGGACATCGCCACTGGAGATCCTCTCCCCAGCCCAGTGCCAACCTCTCCCTCCTCTGGGGTGCCTGTGTCCTCTTTTCCAGGACATCTCCACTGAAGATCCTCTCCCCAGCCCAGTGCCAACCTCCCCCTCCTCTGGGGTGCCTGTGTCCTCTTTTCCAGGACATCGCCACTGGAGATCCTCTCCCCAGCCTAGTGCCAACCTCTCCCTCCTCTGGGGTGCCTGTGTCCTCTTTTCCAGGACATCGCCACTGAAGATCCTCTCCCCAGCCTAGTGCCAACCTCCCCCTCCTCTGGGGTGCCTGTGTCCTCTTTTCCAGGACATCGCCACTGAAGATCCTCTCCCCAGCCCAGTGCCAACCTCTCCCTCCTCTGGGGTGCCTGTGTCCTCTTTTCCAGGACATCTCCACTGAAGATCCTCTCCCCAGCCCAGTGCCAACCTCCCCCTCCTCTGGGGTGCCTGTGTCCTCTTTTCCAGGACATCGCCACTGGAGATCCTCTCCCCAGCCCAGTGCCAACCTCCTCCTCCTCTGGGGTGTCTGGACTTAACTTCCAGGAAAGTGTGGCTGGCACTGCAGCCTCAGAGCCCAATCCTAAGGAGATCTAGTCAGAAGTAAGTCCCATGACTGTCAATTATATTTTCTAATTTTTAAAAAATTTTTAAATTAAAAACCTCCCTGCCCCGCCCCCTGACCCTGGCCCCACCCCCTAACCCAGCCTGGCCCCACCCACTTCTGGGGAACCAGTTCTTGGGCCAGGCCTGGACCACCACTGGGGAGAAGGAGAAAGTTATGCCGGCTGTCAGCTCGGGGCTTAAGTGAAGTGTCTTCTCAGGACCATTTGACAGTGCTTGAAAGCCAAGATCTCCAGGGTCCAGCCTCAGTGATGGAAGAAAGGGGCTCCTCAGAACAAGGGTAATGGAACCAGTGTGTGGCGACCTCTCTGGGAGTAGGATCGGAGGGCACAATCCTAACCGATTTAGGGCACAAAGCATGTTGTGGACTTGTGCAGCCTAACTGGGAGTCAGGATTGCAGCCTGAGATCTCAAGAGAAGCTGATCATGGTCAGGTGGGTTGGCAATTGGGTTCAGAAGGAGGCTGGCAGCCGGAGAGAGAGGTCACCCTTTTTCAGAACTGGGCTCTTGGCTGCCAGTTGGGGGAAGCCATAGCTTCCCCAGTACCTTTACCTGACCTGTCCATTTCTGTGGTGGGATGGAATCAATCTCTCTGTCCAGAACATGACATCCTGGGGTTGGGGGAAAGTGGGAAATGGAGGACCTTCGGAGAGCAGGTGCATCATATCAGGCAACTCCCATCCTGACTAGGCAGGCTGCAGTGCTTACAGGGGAAAAGGCCCCAACGTTAGGGGACTGTATTTGGCTCCAGCCCACCAAAGGTCTTTCAGCTGACCAGGAGAAATCAGACTACTGGGCCTCTGACGGGGCTGTGACACGCACCCTTGCCATGGCTCCTGTTAAACCTTGAACTGTGAACACTCTCCCCTTATCACGTAATAACAGAGTCCAATTTATGGGAAAGGCGAATGCCGCCATGGACATCAGACCCCAGCACATAATTAATCTGGCCATGATGATGCTGCGGAAATCATCACTAAGCCCTCTCAAGCTCCCACCATCAGGGCTCCACTCAGACCAGTTAAATTTTGTAGGGAACAAAGGGTGCTCTAATCCAGGTAGCCATTGCTGGTGCATTCTGTGCTTGTCCCAGCTCTCTTTGCACTTTGTAACATGCTTTTTCTCCTCCTCCTCCTCATAATCACCACCATCCTTATCAATTTGGTGTGTCTCAGCTGTCTTTTGTTAATATTTTGTGCCAGATTGGAAAGGGTCCAGATAATCAGCTTCATCCTGGACCCTCTATAGATGGGACGCCACCAGAATAAGTTGCAATGTGGAGATCTTCTGAATGTCCCGTGCTTTCTACAGCCTTTTTAGTGTCCTAATTATACCTCTTGTAAGATATAATTCTTCCATGCCAACTTGCACCCCATCAAAAATGGTTGCCCAACCATCCACAAGGTATGAGGAGAGTGTGATCTTTACAAGGCTCAGAGTCCATACACACAGAATTGAGATCTTGACAGACCTTGACCATGACAGTGTGGAAATTATCACCAAGCCCTCAGGGGCTCCCACCATCAGGGCCCCATTAAGCTCCATCAGGAGTACCATTTTCATCTGGGCTTCACCTGATGATCCTCTGACTGATTAACTTAGATAGGGAACACAGGTTGCTCTAATTCCGGTGACGTGGCTCAGGACCAAGGATGGACTCTGTGCTCATCCTCCTCCTTCACAAAATAGGTTCATTCAGCAGTCTGGCTTTCTTTGGTAATGCTTTCTGTCATCAGCCTCAAATCAGTGGTGAGTTTGGGGAGAGTCTCTGGCCCCTGATCAGACTCTGTGTGCGCTTGAGAGGATATAAGAAGCTCATCCGAGATCCTGCAAGAGCATCTCTCGCTTTCCTGCACCTTCTGCTCCGTGGAGACGCAGGTAAGCTTTCCTGGCCGGGACCCATCAGGTTTTCTGAAGGGATATTTTAAGCCAGAGAGAGACCTCTTATGCAGGTTGCTTTCCCTGGATGGGTCGGGGTCTTGACATCTGACAGACTATCTATTTGTGTAATATGTTGGTGTGGGGAGGGGGGAGTTTTACCCTAAGACGAAGGATACACTAAGGTAGGGTTGCCATAATTCTACCATGAAGGTGTACTTAGGATAGCAGTCTTAGGCTGCAATCCTAAAGACACTTTCCTGGGAGTAAAACCCACTGAACAGAATGGGGCTTACTTTTGAGTAGACATGGTAAGGATGGTGCTCTTAGTCTATATAAGTTAGTCTATATATGTAATGAAACCCATCCCATAGTAAACTATAACCTAAAAATTGACTGTAGGGGAAGGCAACTGGATGCAGGTATCTTATGTGCTCCCTGAGGAATCTGGTTTGGTGTTGTGGGATCCAGGAAGCTGGACTAGATGGGCCTTTGGTCTGATCCAGAGGAGGCTCTCCTGATGTTCTCATGTTTCCCATTCATTGAACTGTGTAAACATCGGAGAAAAAAGGGAGGGTGTTAGCATGCTGACCAGTAGGTACTACTCCTCCTCCTGGGTGAGCCTGAAGACTCTGAGATTCTCCTCTTTGTTCTTGATGGACCACATGTAAGGTTAATACAGTGGCGCCACACATAACAAATTTAATTCATTCCGGAGACATGTTTCTTACGTGAAACATTCTTTATGTGAAGTGGATTTTCCCATAGGAAATAATGGAAACCCAGACAATTGGTTCCAGAACCCAAAAAATATTCATATAAAAATATTACCTGCATATAAAAATGATGACAAAACACTGGAATTAAATTCAGAACATGCATTCAGTGTGCATGATCATGTGAAGTCTACTTAGGCTGCAATCCTAAAGACACTTTCCTGGGAATAAGCCCCATTTAACACCATGGGGCTTACTTCTGAGTAGACATGGTTAAGAGGCTGCAATCCAATCCACTTTCCAAGTGTCTCCCCACTTTCTCCTTCTCTCCATCCTGAGCCTCTCTCTCCCCTGCTCCCTTCTGGCTAGCCCCGAGGTGCTTCCCTCTTTTCCATTGCTGTTCTCTCCCTCTGCCCAGCGGATGCCCGGCCACAGGAGGAACAGTGCGGAAGTGTCGCTTTTGCTATGGGCAGGTGCACTAGGCAGCCATGACGCATTTAAAAGGGCTGCGGCCAGCATGTCTGCCCCAACTGCCAACAACTGTGTTTCTTACCTGAAGCACAGTTTTGTTACATGAAGGGGAATCCTACAGAAATTTTTGTTTGTTACATGGAACATACTTTACGTGAAGCGTTCGTTATGTGAAGGCACCACTGAAGTTTCAAAGGGTATCCTGGGCTGAAATGGCCAAGTACTACTGGCCTATACAGTCTATGCCTGCTTGGAATCTCTACATATGTACAATCACAGCTTTTCCCCATTTAGCTGTGTGTGCAAGCAATGGAGAGGGGGGAGCAGGAAGGAAGTTAGTGGAATGTCTATATCTTACTGCCCTGGATCAGCCTGAAAAATCCTGAGAGTCTATCTATCTATCTACAGTATTTATACACCGCTTTTCAACTAACAAGTTCACAAAGCGGTTTACAAAGAAAATGGAAAAATAATAATAGCTAATTAATAGCTAATGGGTCCCTGTCCCAAAAGGGCTCACAATCTAAAATTCAAAAAAAGAACACCAGCAGAAGCCACTTGAACAGACACTGCTGGGGTGTGGAGGGCCAGTTACTCTCCCCCTGCTAAATAAAAGAGGAACACCCACTTGAAAGAGTGCCTCTTGCTCGGTTAGCAGGGGTTTACCTCTTAAGGGAGTCTCCTCTTCTCCCTTGAGACAGTCCACATGCAAGGTCAAGAAGCAAATGCTGCCATGCTCCATAATAAAACTCTTCTTCCTGCTCCAGGCAACACCCAGACAATGGATAAACCTGGACCAGCAAACACTGTTCCCTCCGATGCCTCCAGACCAGTGGCTGAATTTGTCTCTCTTTCCATCACAGTAAATGTTGGTGGCCTTCCAAAAACAACCAGAAGCTTTGACGACCTTCAGGCCTCTGATCCTGGGAGCTCCAAGGAGAACCCACCAACAGCAATCGTACTCGTTCCAACACCCGTTACTGTGATAGTTCGTCGGCAAGTCATGTTCCCACGGCCACGTCGGCTGTGAACATAAATGTTTGATTAGACTCTACAGAGTCTTGTCTTATGGAACCAATAAACAAACAAACAAACAAACAAATTGTGAGATATGATCAAAGCATTCATTTTATAGGCATTGATATGTATCGATTAATGCTTGGACCTTTAGCAGAAATATATTCATCAGACCCTGTGCTGGCGTTCACTGCAAAGCTCTTTGAAGCTTACCCACAAACGGATAGGGGTTTGAGGGCCTCTGAAGTTTAACCGCAACTGCGAAGTGAGTTCCTGTTTCAGTGGAAATTTTCCAAAATTACTTGTGTAGCAAAAGTTAAGAGAAACGAAAGTTAAAAGCTATGCTCAGGACTTTAAGTCAGAGAAACGAAAGTTAGAAGCTATGCTCAGGAACTATGTAACAGCCCCCCCTCTTGCTGTGCTTTGATGACCATAACTATAAAAGTTGTAAGGTAGACCTTGCTCGGGGCCAAATGTCCAAGAGCCGAGTTGCTCAACCATTTTGGCCATTCAGCTGAATAAAGTTTTTGAACCTCACTCCGCTTTCTCAGATCCTTGTTTAAGTAATTGAAATCAGGTAACAAAATAAATAAATATTAGCATCTATCCTGAAGAATCTGAGTCTCCTCTTTGTCCTTGACAGACCACATGCAAGGTAAATAACCAGCTGCTCCATTCTTCCACAATGAAACCCTTCCTCCCTGCTCTTCTTCCTTAGGCAACACCCAGACAATGGCTGGTACAGCAAACACAGTACCCTCCCATGCCACCAAACCCGTGGCTGAATTTAGACCACCTCCCAGTAGTGCAAATATTGCTGACCTTCCCAAAACAACAGGAAGCCTTGTCAGTCTTGCTGCACCTGACCCTGGGAGCTCCAAGGAGGACCTATTACTAAAGATTTTACAGTATCCAGCACCTGTTATTCTGACAATTCCTGGAGGATGTAATGATCTAACACTCCCAGAATGGGCCACTGAAACCAAAGTCACATTGTAATCTAAAGAGGCTCATCTTGTGAATCAGTCAATCAATAAACGGCATCCACTTTCGTATCTGCATATCGGCATCTTGGCCTAGTAATCTGCAGCCCCCACCCCAACAAACATTTCTTCCATGATACATTTTATTCTTTCTGGCTCAGGCTATGGTTATGAGGATGGACTTGCAGTCCCACTTGGAGCCTGACTTTTCCTGGGCTAATGTGCTTCTACCAGTTCCCACAATTAGAAGTCATCATCTTTCCACCCGGGACCCTTCTAGGGCCACCCTCTCCTGCGTGTCTCTGTATGCCAGTCCCCTTACCCCTAGCCCATCTCTTCCTATGGTGGGTGATAAACTGGACTTATCTGGGTTTTATTACCGTGGAGGGGGGAGGAGTAGGAAAACCCAATAGTGCTTCTGGAATTTACGAGCCATGCATGCAGCTCAGATTTCCACAGTCCCAAACCTCCAGCTCTTAACTCTTTCAGTGCCTCAGTTGCAAGGGAGGAGAAGCAGCTCTGCCGGCCTCAGCCAACAATTCGGGCTCTCCTCCACTTCCAGACCTGCAAGTTAAATCCTGCTTGGGGATCCTGGTTTTACTCTGCTTCCTCCTTCCCAGTCCTTTACGTCCTGATCCTTCTGGCTCCCTACAGTTTTCTTTTGCACTTTGCACACCCTCAGAGGCACTGCTGATTTCTCTTGGTGGTTCCAGATCCCACCTCCCTGATTCAGAGATGTCCTCCTTTCCATGCCGCTCCCTGCTTGACATCTTTCTTGTGTGTGTATGACTGTGTGCTTGTGCCATTTGAGGCTGCATTAAGAGGACTGGAGCTTCCAGATCACAAGAAGTTCTAGTTCCTCTTTACTCTGCATTGGTGAGACCTCACCTTGAGTCCTGTGTTCAGTTCTGGGCGCCTCACTTGAAGAAGGATGCAGCCAAACTGGAGCAAGTCCAGAGGAGAGCGACCAGAATGATCAGTGGGATGGAAGGGAAGCCCTACGAGGAAAGGTTGGGGGAACTTGGGATGTTCAGCCTGGAGAACAGGAGACTGAGGGGAGACATGATCGTCCTCTTCAGATACCTGAAGGGATGTCATATGGAGGAAGGTGCTCAGGGGTGGGCAGATGCCGGTTCAGGCGAGTAGGCCTGAACCGGATCTTGCCTTTTCCCTGCCGTTGGCGAACCGCCAGTGGCAGGGAAAGGAAAAAGAAGGCAGACCAGTTTGCGCCATCTTTCCCCCCCCTCATCTCCTCCTGCTGGAGGAGGCACGCAGGATGCATGGACGAGAGTGTCTCCTCCAAGAGGACGAGTGTGTTGCCTCCAACTGGAGGAGACACACTGCGCACACGCCAACCCCTGGGGTCGGCGCGTGCGTACTGCTTCTACTCCTCCAGTTGGAGGAGGCGCAGTACTCACATGCCAACCCTCGGGGTCAGCGCGTTCGTGCTGTGTCTCCTCCAACTGGAGGAGACACATCCCGCATGCGCCAGGGGTTGGCGCATGGGCAGTGCGCCAGGATTGGGGGTCCGCCCCTAGCCCCGCCCCTGGCCCGACCTGCCCTGACCCCACCCCCCCAACTTCCAGTGAACCGGATCTTGGGGGAGGCTCAGCCCACCTCTGAAGGTGCTCATTTGTTCATGGCTGCCTCTGAAAGCAGAACTAGAACCAATGGGTACAAACTGCAAGAAAGGAGATTCCAGCTGGATATCCAGAAAAAATTCCTGACAGTGAGGGAGGTTCGGCAGTGGAAGAGATTGCCAAGGGAGGTGGTGGACTCTCCCTCACTGGGGGTCTTCAAGCAGAGGCTCGACGAGCACCTGTTGGGGATGATCTATGAGGATTTTCTGCTGCAGGCAGGGGGTTGGACTAGATGACCTAACTAGGTCCCCTTCCAACCCTAGGATTCTAGGATTCTATGAATCTGTTTATCACATTTCCATAAAATCCTCAAAAGGAAGCAAAAGAAAATATCATTAGAAGATTCCTTGTGAAAGTTACTCAAAAAGACAACAGTGACTCTGTAAGTCATCCTTGGCAGTAAAGGTTTTTCTTTTCTTTTTTATTGTACACTATTGTACAGTATGGGCTGCGGGTGGCGCAAGCGGTAAAGACGCTGTGCCTGTTAACCAGCAGGACAGGGTTCGAGACCCGGGTCGGCCCCACAAGACAGAGTGAGCTCCTGTCCTTAGCCCAGCTCTGTGACGCCAGCTGGATCCAATCTTATTGGCTCTGTCTTTCCATTGGACTAATTCAGTGGTGTGGAGAAGGGGGATTTGCTGCTTGGGTAACAGCCTATCCTCCATAACAATCTAACCCAGGCTTTCTTGCTTCGCATGCAGCGTATGCAGCGCCAAGCACAATACCATAGTCTTTCAAGACTGACGGAGGCCTGCTTTTTTTATAGTACAGTGCTTTTATTAATATTACAGTAATTGTATTGTTTTATATTAGTATTTTGAATTCAATTACAGTATTTTGTCACCATTTTTAGATACAGGGGACAGACTTTATTTGTCCTCAGTGTGGAAGGGATTGCCACTCTCGAACTGGTCTTTTTAGCCACACCAGATGCTGTTTTAGGACCTCCAATCAGACCACGATACCAGAGTCTTTCGAGACTGAAGGATGCCAATGATGATAATTTTGGGTCATGGAACCAATAATCTAAGTTTCCATTATTTCTTTTGGGAAAATTTGCTTTGCAATAAAGAACACTTTATAAGACAAAAATGCTTCCAGAATGAATGATGTTCATTTTACAAGGTACCACTGTATATTCAATTCAGTGGTATAGCCAGGTCATTTGACACCCCTGGCCCCATGATTTTTTGCCATCCCTTTGTACAATACATGTATATCATTATTTGTATCAGCATTAATTAATTAATACAATTAATTGTATTTTATACCACACTTTTTCTTAGGGGACCAGGACAGTGTGTGTAGTTCCTACCATTCTTTTTGTCCTCACAACCACTCTGTGAAGTAGGTAAGGCTCAGAGATACTAATGGGATTCCTCTTTAGGATTGCAGCCTAAGCCAAGTTATGGGAATCTAGTCTACAATTACAACAGGGAATAACTTTCTCAATGTGACTGTAACAAATTATAACGAAATAGGTTGGGAGAAAGATTATAGAGTAGGGTATGGTCAGCATCAGGAACCCACCCTGGGGGAAGATTAGAGTCGCAGTGGTTAGGAATAAATCCTTATCATGTTATATACTGTTGGAAGCGAATTTTTTTCGACAGTATATTTTTATACTTTTTACATTTTACAACAGTATATTTCTGTCACTAACATAATTTTACAACAGTATATTTCTATCAAATATTAATATAGACGAATGCTAAAAAAATGCATGGAGCCCCATGGAACGTGAAACTGAGCTGTATCATGTGTTTGTAAACTTGGCTACTTCCATTAGGTGGACCGTCCAAAGAGATGAATGGGATGAAACAGAGTCAACACACGGAAGCTGACTGTGGAGTCACTCTGACTGCAATCCAGAACACACACTTATTGGGGTGTTAGTGCCACTGAAGAGGGTTGAACTTTTTGAGCAAGACTCGCAGGGTAACAGTGCTGCACACATTCGATGATGATAACCCACACAATGATGATATCCCTCCTCCACACAGAAGATACCAACAGCAGAAGTCCAAGGAAATGTTCACACTTAATGCCAGGTGGACAGTGTCCTGCAATTCATCTCCTGCCTCGTCCCTGTGGCAGTGCTTCTCTGCAACTCCTCTCCAAGCTGATGCCTGGACAGTAGCAGATAAGTGTGGATATCTTCCTTTTGGTAGAGGGGAGTCTGGAGGCCCTTTGGGGCTCCTGGGGAAACAGAGCTTGGCAACTGCTGGGTGCTGGTCTCTCTATGAGTAGAACTTCAGGACTTCTGTGGGGAGAGAGGGCATAAGATCTATAACCTCTTCCTGCTCCAAGGACCCCTTTGGTCTGCGTCCCTGAAAGGCTCCCCCATCAGACCTCACCCTGCTCCCCTCCTCCCTCTTCAATCTTAGCCAGGATTGGGGCTTCTGAGCACCTTCTTCTATGCTTCTATGGAACATATGTTGCACATGGGGAGCATATGTTGTGCATGGGGGGTGTTCCGCATGGGGTGATGTTACCAATGGGCTTTAAAATTAGTTAAGGGAATTGACCTCTTGGATATATATATATATATATATATATATATATATATATATATATATATATATATATATATATATATATATATATATATATATATATATATATATATATATATATATATATATATATATATATATATATATATATATATATATATATATATAAAAGGACTGCAAGGCAGGACTCTTAAAACAGAGTCTTGCAGTGGGGATGCCCTTATTAGAAAGAGAACTTAGGAAAACTAATCACAAAGAAACATTTATTGTTTTAAGGCATAAAGTAAAAATACATACATTCAATAAACCATAAGATGAAGTGTACCTGTTCCTTGAATAGTGTGTGTACCGAAGGAAAAGTGGGTTCAGGATAGCTGGAGGCAAAGGGAGATGGAGGACAGGGGAATATCTGGGAAGAAAAGGTATGGTAAGAGGGGAGGGGATGTAACAGTGTAATAATAGCTACCTGATCCTCCAGCCTATCCTCCATAACAATCTAACCCAGGCTTTCGTGCTTCGCATGCAGCGTATGCAGCGCAGAGCATGATACCATAGTCTTCCAAGACTGACGGAGGCCTGTTTTTTTAGATCATGCAATCTGGTACTTCAAGAGGAAGAGCAAAAGGATGCAAGATCTTTATAACCTATGTGGCTGTTACCTCACAAAAAGGGGGAGACCTGAAGACCATCATCCAATCAGGACCAAGTCAAAGAAGGGCAAACCCAGCTAGGTGTAGTCAAGCCTTGGAAAGGGCAGGACTGGGAGGGGATTTTCAGCCGCATGGCTTGATACCTGAACAGGACTAGCAATGGGGGATCCTAGATGCAAGATGGAAATAGGTAGACTGACTTCCACATTAGCATATAAATGGAAAGATGTAGGATGCAGGAAGACAGGGGAGCTATCAAAGGAGAATGGAATGCTGGATGTGTCTGGTGTAAGCCAGAAAGTTTTTGAGAAGTGAGGGGGGAATGAAGGCCTTAGCACATCAGATTCATAACATAATAATTAATAAAAAGTATAAGAGAGCATTTTTATAACAGTGATGGAGAATGGGGGGAATGGCAAACAGAGCAATGGTGCACGGGGTATATTTTACTCCCGCAACACGGGTACATTTCAGTAGTTCTGTAATAAAGGAAAAGGGCAAAATCACACAAGCTACTTCATCACACTAAAATGAGGCTTAAAAATCTCAATGGAAAAGACTTTAGTAAAATGTATGCAAACTTCAGAGCAGGAAAAGTTGGTTACAAAAGTCAAAAGCTTGCTAAAAAGGGACTGGCGAGACAAAAAAAATTCACTAAAAATCTAATATATAAAGGAAAAATAATCCTATTTTGAAAGCATGTTTCTGCCCAAGCAGTCTGCAAAAGGATGGTGGCAGCACCTGGCTGCCCTGATCTGGCTCCTATTTGGAGAAGAGAAGGCTGAGAGGGGATACGATAGCGCTCTTCCGATACCCGAAGCGCTGACATATGGAAGAAGGGACACATTCATTCTCAACAGCCCTTGAAAGCAGAACTAGACTGAATGGGTACAAATGGCAAGAAATTCTGATTGGACATCAGGAAAAATTCCTGATGGAAAGGGTGGTCCAGTGGGATTTCCTTTTGACAAGATACACCTAGGATTGTGCTGTCAGTCAGATAAATTAACCTTTGTTTAGAAGTATGTACAGTATATTCTGTAATAAAGGAAAAGGGCAAAATCACACAAGCTACTTCAGCACACTAAAAAATTTCTGCTAGAAAGGGTGGTCCAGCAGATCGAAGAGCCATCGCAGAGTCCAGCTGGAGGATTTTCTGCTGCAAGCAGAAGGTTAGGTGACCTTTTAAGTCCCTTCCAGATGTAGGATTCTAGGAATTCCTCAGATTATCATCTCATATTATATATTGATTTAGCATATGGCATACAAATACATGGACCAAATCAAATAATGCCCAGTCCATCCAGCCATTCAAGAACAGAGTTGCCAGCACCAGGGAGTGTCCAAAACCTGGCCAGATACATCCTGCAGTGAGCCTCAATTCCGGCCATGGCAAGACCCCTTCATCAAGCCCTACAGCAGTCTTTGTAATCCACCAGATCATACACTCTTATATGTAAATGTATGTAAATTTGAAATGTATCACCCTCTGATACAGTGACATATGATGCAGCCTGTCGGCCAAAATGTTTAGCCTACTTCGAAAAAAACCAGGCATTGGGATGGTATGAGACATTCTCTGTTGATTTGTGCAAATATGACATATGGACTGGACTTATGACTAAGCTATAGTGTCTTGTGATTCTGCTGCTGTGTAAATATATTTGTAAATAAATTTAACAGAATTGTGTCAGAATTTCTTGATTGCCACCTCATTTTTTCTCCTACACTCATACACTGCCACAGCCATTAGAAGCTCTAACAGGCTTCTTCACCATAGTTCTGGTGTAGCGCACTCTGACAGACACAATGTGATTCACAGATTGTTGAGGAGTCCCAATCAGATTGTGGGATAGATACTAGACCCCATTAAGACAGTGAGTGCCGGCAGATGCCATGTTGGGTACAGATCCTGCTCAGGTTCTTACAATACACTTTTCTTGAAGTTGAGTCTCACAGAGACTATGATGTTCATGATATAATCGCCGACTAGCATGAAAATCCTTTTTTAATGTGGATGAATGTGTTCAAACTGCAGCTCTTTCTACACCTTTCCATGGCTGAAGGCTCTGTCTTGTGTGGGTAGCTTATGTGACTTTAGGTTTTCCCTTTAGTGGAAGCTGTCACCAACCCTCCAAATATTAAGCTTTGGTGTGCATTTGTTTATGTGATTTAAGAGCTGAGCGATCACTGAACCCCTTTCCACACTCCAAACATGCATATGGTTTCTCCCCTGTATGGATCCTTCGATGCACAGTCAGGTGTGAGCTATCTCTGAATCTCTTTCCACACTCCAAACATTTATATGGTTTCTCCCCTGTGTGGGTTCTTAAGTGTGAAGTTAAGCTGGAACTGAAACTGAAACTCTTTCCACACTCCAAACATTTATATGGTTTCTCCCCTGTATGGGTTCTTTGATGCACAGTGAAATTTGAACTCTGATAGAAGCTCTTTCCACATTCCATGCATTTATATGGGTTTTCTCCTGTATGGATTCTTTGATGTACAATCGATGATTTCAAATCACTGAATCCCTTTCCACACTCAAAGCATTTATATGGTTTCTCTCCAGTGTGGGTTCTCCTATGCACAGCCAAGGTTCGGCTTTCATTGAAGCACTTTCCACACTCCAAACATTGATATGGTTTCTCCCCTGTGTGGGTTCTTTGATGAATAGACAGGTATCCACTCTTAATAAACCTCTTTCCACATTCCAAGCATTCATATGGTTTCTCCCCTGTGTGAGTTCTTTTATGAACAGAAAAACCTTTGCTCTCAGAGAAGCTCTTTCCACACTCCAAGCATGTATATGGTTTCTCTCCTGTGTGGGATCTTTTATGCACAGACAAATGTGCATTCCTATTAAACCTCTTTCCACACTCCAGGCATTCATACGGTTTCTCCCCTGTGTGGATTCTTCGATGCAGAGTCAGCTTTGAGCTCTGACTGAAGCTCTTTCCACATTCCAAGCAATGATATGGTTTTTCCCCTGTGTGAGTCCTTCGATGCACAGTAAGGCTTCCACTAACACTGAAGCTTTTCCCACATTCCAAGCATTTGTATGGTTTCTCCCCAGTGTGGATTCTATTATGTTTACTCAGGCTTCCATTATCACTGAAGCTCTTTCCACACTCCAAGCATTCATATGGTTTCTCCCCTGTGTGGGTTCTTTGATGAGAAGTAAGAGCAGAGCTCATGCTGAAGCTCTTTCCACACTCCAAGCACTGATACGGTTTCTCCCCTGTGTGGGTTCTGTGATGCGAAGTCAGGCTTGAGCTCACACTGAAGCTCTTTCCACACACAAAGCATTCATATGGTTTCTCCTTTGTGTGGGTCCTTTGATGCACAGTGAGCTGCGAACTCACAGGGAAGCTCTTTCCACAGTCCAAACACTGATGCGGTTTCTCCCCTTTGTGCATTCTTTGATGTGATGTCAGGCTTGAAATTACACTGAAGCACTTTCCACACTCCAGGCATTTATATGGTTTCTCCCCTGTGTGGGTTCTGAGATGTAAAGTCACACCTGACTTATGTCGAAAGCTCTTTCCACACTCCAAGCATTTATATGGTTTCTCCCCTGTGTGGGTTCTGAGATGTAAAGTCAGGTTTGGACTCACAGTGAAACTCTTTCCACACTCCAAGCACTTATATGGTTTCTCTCCGGTATGGGTTCTTTCATGAATAATCAACTTTGATGCTTCACTGAAGCTCTTGCTGCACTCAAGGCATTTATATGGTTTCTCCCCTGTGTGAGTTCTTTGATGTGTTTCAAGTTGTGATTTACTCTTAAAAACCTTCTCACAGTGAGTGCATTTGTTCCTTCTCTTTCTGGCTTCTTTTTTGGGTTCAGGTGGGTCAACTTGGTATTTCTCACCATGATAAGTATCAGAGTTCTTTCTCCTTTTCTCTGCCTGGTTTCCTTCCAGCTTCTTTGATCTAAACTGGTGCAGAACTTTCTCCTCTGTATGGATCTTTTTATGGGAGGAAAGTTCTTTGCTTACACGGAATCTCTTTCTCAACTCATAGCTTTTCAATGGAGTCTTCGTAGTGTTGGTTTTTTGGTGTTTCTTACTGTTTGATTTACAGCTGAGTCTTTCCCTGTGCAAAGGATGTGTATCCATTTTCCTCCCTTTGGGGTGAGAAGGGAATCCTTCCTCTCCGTTTGGAATGTCAATGAGGTCATAACTCTGACATACAACATGTTTAGTCCTCCAGATAGTTGCAAGGCTTCCCTCCTGACTCCCTGATCCACCTTCGTGGTTGAAAGTCTCTTCCTCTGCTTTAACTGTGGATGCTTCCAGTGACACCCTGTGTGTTTCACCCTGTCTCTCAATGAGGTCTTGTCCACTGTCTCCTAGAACACAGAGAGAATCTTGGTTAGCAATTCAGTAGTAACATCTAATGTGCACTGCCAGCAAGTTACTCAGAAGGAAACCCCAATGGATTCAGGGTGCAATCCTAGGCAATTTAGGGTAGCATTACTGACCTGTTCCTGTAGGATACGGGCACATGTCTGTCCACTGGCCTAACCCCCTCCCCCCAAGAATGGCATAGAAGTTCCTTACAGCACTTTTGAAACACCCCCAGGTAAGCATGGGACTTGTGCCTGTCTGTCTGTCTGTCTGTCTGTCTATCTATCTATCTATCTATCTTTTATATAGTGCTTTTCAACTAAAGAGTTCACAAATGCCAGCCTAACAGGGGATGGGATTTGAGCAGAGTGTCACTGGTACCCAGAAAAGAGCCAGGAGTTCTATAAGGATGCTTGTTGCCAATGTCACCAATTGCCAATTCGTCAATATAGTCTGACTGCCAGTTGTTGCCAGTTGTTTGGGCTGCACTTTCATGCTATCCGGGATGCACCACGAGGAGGTGAACTAGCATCACATCCTAATCATGAATAGAATTGGCCCCACAATAGACACACTTCTGCCTGTGGAACAAGCTGGCTTTCGACATAACCGTGGCTGTATTGATCAGGTGCTGAGCCTAACAGAACATATAAGGCTTAAAAAACACAGTTGTGTCATTGACCTAACTGCAGCTTATGGTACCGTGTGGAAGAAGGGACTGCTATACACACTGAGTCACATTATCCCATGTAAAACCTTTCTTGTTTAATCATCAACATGCTCAGTTGACAGATCCTTTCAGATTATAAGGGGGACAACAAAAGCAAGGTAAGGAAACTCAACAACTGCCTCCCACAAGGTTCTGTAATGGCACCCACACTAGTCTATCTTTATATCTCAGATATGCCAGCTATAAGGGGACGTAAATTTGGATACGCCAATGACCTGGCACTTGCAGTGCAAGATAAAAACAGGGAGGTCGGACTGTCCCCTCACTGAGGAGCTTAAGTCTTTGGGAAAATTCTTTGCTGACTGGATACTCACAACCAATGTCAGCAAAATAGTGACTTAACAACATCCATCTTAACAACAAACTTGCCAATGCAGCCCCAAAGGTCTACCTGAATAACAACTTAATTCCTAATCCCTAATGACTCTCACCCCAAATACCTGGGAGTAACTCTAGATCAGACTCTCTTATAAGAAACACCTAGAAAACGCAAAAAATTAATACTAGGAAAAACTTACTCCAGAAAATAAGTGAGTCAAGATGGGGAGCATCGGCCTCTACTCTCAGAATATCAGCACTAGGGTTGATCTACTCCACAGTAGAATAATGTGCCCCCACATGGCTCATCAGCTGCCACAATGATAAGATTGATGCCAACCTGAAAGAAACCACGAGGATCATAAGCGGTTGTATAAAATCTGCTTCTTGCTGGCTCCCCATTTTGAGCCACAGCACCACCAGCTCTACGAAGGCAGGATGCCTCAGTGAAGAAGTACAACAAAATTATGAGAAACCCACTTCTTCCTCCATGCTGATCTTCCCCATCTCTCAGTTGGCAGGCTTAAACCCAGGAAGCCCTCTCTGGCACTTGCACAACAGCTATCTCACAACTTTAATAACATCAACACGCAACGGAAAAAGAAATGGGCTGCTGAACACCCAGATACAGGCAGCTACACAGAGGACACTACACAAAAGGTGCTAGGTTTTGATCTACCTTGCCAGCATTAGTCAACTCTGAACAGAATCCATACCCAGCACAGTGTCTGCCAGTAAGTAAGCAGGCCTCCGTCAGTCTTGGAAGACCCTGGTATCGTGCTCGGCGCTGCATACGCTGCATGCGAAGCACGAAAGCCTGGGTTGGATTGTTATGGAGGATAGGCTGTTACCCAAGCAGCAGATCCCCCCTCTCCACGCCACTGAATTAGTCCAATGGAAAGGCAGAGCCCATACGATTGGATCCAGCTGGCGTCGCAGAGCTGGGCTAAGGACAGGAGCTCACCCTGTCTTGTGGGGCCGACCCAAGACTCGAACCCTGTCCTTCTGGTTAACAGGCACAGCGCCTTAACCGCTTGCGCCACCCACAGCCCACAGTTGTCTGCCAGTACTTACTGTTTAAGTGGGGTCTTGCATCTACCCCTCTGCATAGTTATGGGCTCCTCGACAAAATATTCATCACATTGTGTCGAAATGTTCATTGAGAGCTTACACTGGCCCAATGTCTTATTTTTTCAATATAGACCACTCTGTCTTTGAGCAGGTGGGTAGACAGGACATTAACATTTGATTTATCACAAGTCCATGTATTTGCCATACGCTAAATAAACTGCTCTTGTCAGAGACAAAAATCTCAATCACCTAAGGAGAACTATTGTGGCTGCTTGGCTGTTGTATCCTGACCTGTTGTATCCTATTGTATCCTGCAATGGAGGAAGGTTTGTGAGCCCTGGTGGACAACATCTCTTTGGAGAAGTACAAGAGGGCCACCTGCCTCTGGATTTCAACAGGACTCAGAAGCTCTTCAATGTCATATTATCTATATACAGGCTTTTTCTGAAAAAGGTGCTGTTACTCACCAATCCTAGACATAAATCCTCCGATGAAGTGTCCAACGCACTATCCCTCCCTCCGCCTGACTGTTCCTCAACCTGTCACAACCATCACCTCTTCCTGTCCCAAGGTGTAGCAGGCAGTAGTGCCCAGGTACCAGCAACATCACCCCAAGCTCCAAAGAGCGACACAGTTTTTATATGACCAAAACCATCCTAGAAGATGAATAGAATGACATCCTGTTTGTGGGGGGTCAATGCTTACTTAATCATGTCGTATGATCATGACTGATTATGAGTGTGGTCTTAGTACTGTGAGTCATAAGTGTCAGTATTTCAATGCCCTCAAGTGGAAGGTGGAGGCCCTGGTATCCAGCAGGAGGTCCTGCTGCAGTGCTGGAGCACATCTCTTTGAATCTCTGCAGCCTGGTAATGGATAGACAACCTGACCCACATCCACTTCATGACTGTGATCAGATACACAATGGCTGATTTAACATGATATCGTTCATACTCAAGCAGGTTCTATGAGAAGGCTTTGAAGTTCATGAGCAGGTGTAGAACAAGTGCTGGGCTGACATGGGTATGTCCCAAAAGTACAATAAGACACTTCTGCCCCATTTTTTATTTTGGGGAGTGGGGGGGGAGGTTAGGCCAATGCACAATCATATGCCATCCACCACACCCCATCACGGAAAGACAGACCAGGTGAGTTAGGCTGGCCGAAATTTCAGAGGATTGTGTCCAAAATGGAAGTGTGCTTGAGGTGCAGCAACTTTCCTGACCTCAAACTGGGACTGGTGATTAGCTTAAAGCTAAAATGCCCTCAAGGAGACACAGTCTAAAGACTTCAAAGGTTGTTTTGAAGGATAAAGGGTCCTTTATCCTTTATCCTGCACTTTAGGATAAAGGGTCATAGGACATGGAGATGCTTCTTCTGTTGCTTGGGAGGTTCACACAGAAACAAAGTCCCAACAGGTATTTCTAAATACCCCCCAAAAAGCCTTCATGTGGGCAGAGGGGGATGAGGGTTCCTAATTAACACGTAGTGTTGTCCTAGGAGCAAACACTCTATCCAGACTTAACAATTCCAAGTGGCTTTCATATTTCCCTGCATTGGGGGTACTCAGGGAGGGACTATATTATCCTTCCACTTTGGAGGGGCTTTGTTTTCCCTCCACTTCAGTTTTGTTTCATTTTTCCTCTAATTCTGAGGGGCTTCATCTTTCCTCCAGTTCTGAGGGGCTTGATTTCCCTGAGTTTGGAGGAGATTGTGAGAGATATAATTTTCCCCTCAGTTTTTTAGTTGTTTTATTTTCCCCTGCGCTCTGAGGACCTTCATTTTCCCTCCCCTTGTGAGACACCTTATTTTCCCTCCAACTCTGATTAGCTTCATTTTTTCCTACAGTTTTGAAGGGCTTCAGGTTCAACGGAGAGCAAGTGAACTGCCCAGCCTTAATTGCACAGCCAGAGAAAGATAACCAGTCCTGCGATGTTTGCTGTCTTATGCTCTCTTTTCTATGTGCTTCCATGACAAGAAGAGCCATTCTCTGGCGAGGCAGAATGGAAGGTGATGGTGCAGGAAGAGCCCAGGGACACAGACAGGGACAGGATACAGACAAAGTATCCTAAGTGCCAAATTCTGTTGGAATTGGCCTGTCGTCCCCCTCCAGACCTTGGGTGCTCTTGTCCCCTTGGCTCAGTCCAAGGGGGATACACAGGACACACTTCTGGTCCTATCCAGCCGTGACCCACCAGGCTGAAGTTTGTTAAGCACCACCATTCATGACTGAGTTACCTGCTGGCTTCTCCTCTTCCTGGAGATCCTCCTCAATTCCCAGCTGAGAAATGAAGGCAGGCTTGGAAAATTCCTCTGAGGAGGAAACAAGGGAGTGAGTTACTTCACTGTACAAGAGATGAAGACTTTCCAAGGCGACCTGATAGGAGGCTGCACCCCAAATGGCATACACTGCAACAAAGGAGGAGGCAAGCTCTTTGCTCTCACATATGTGAACATGCTACTGAAATAGCTTTGTGGAGCCAAAAATGTTTGTCTGCTTTATGCAAATTCAAGCTCTCAAAACCTGGAGTGAATCACTAGTTGGGAATCCAGATGTGCAGATGAAACCGGCCATATTTATTTCCTCCACACCTCAGTACATGAAAGGAAAAGTTCAACCAGAGGCCCATTGTCCATGAAGGGTATGTGCAACTTCTGGGGTTCACTTTTATTTTATTATTTTTTTAAAGATGTAGGCAACCTGGGAATGCCAGATGCAGAGGAGGGCACTTGGATGCAGGTGTCTTGTGTGCTCTTGAGGCATCTGGGTGGACCCCATGAGATACAGAAGCTGGACTAGATGGGCCTTTGGCCTGATCCAGCAGGGTTCTTTTGATGTTCTTATGCCCCTTCCTCCTCCTCCCTCTAATGCAGTGGTCTTCAGCCATTTTGGCCCAGGACCCCCTTTCGATCTTTAGAATCTGTCTGGAACTCCTGTCAAACTGAGTACCCCGAATGCAGGACATAGGGCACAATCCTAACCATGTCTACCCAAAAGCAAGCCCCATTGTGTTCAATGGAAGCAAGCCCCATTGTGTTACTCCCAGGAAAGGGTCTTTAGGATTGCAGCCATAATGCTAAAAAAGAGGACAAGTCCTGGAAAAACAGGACATATGGTCACCCTGCCCCCAGGCAGGAGCCCCAGTGAGCCTCTCCACTGCTCCTCTGGGGCTCCACACAACAGGAGCCTTGTAAGGCCTTTGCAGCAGTACATTGCAAGACCTCCTGCAGCGGGGGAGGCATTTGGCAATGTTGCCCATGCAGCCTTAAAGCTGCAGCAGCTTATTGAACATGGTAGTTTTCATAACAAGAGGAAATATTAAAATCTGGTCAATAAAGAGAGCCAAGGGAAAGCTTACTCAAATTGCAGGTTCCACTGTTGGGCTTTGATAACAAAAACAGGACCGTCAAATCAGCAGAGGCATTTCTGGCACCATCACAAACCAAATCCCTGGAGGTGAGTCAACAAGTCGAAGGCTCATATCCTAAAGTCAAATTAAGCCCTTTGCTCCGAAGCAGTTAAGGTGACTTTCCATAAGATAATACTAGAGGGTGATGTAACTGCGTGGACCCATAACTGCTCTGGATTTTGCCCTAAGTTGCTCTTGGAATCAAGAGAAAATAAAAATAAGGTTGACCCCTGTTTCCACTTTGGGTTAAATGTAAAACCTCCATGTGACGAACTGGACCAGACCTTCTTCGTATCTGCAGTGCAGCAGGTCAATCAGAGCCCAGTGTCTCACCAGTGACATCAAACCCAGGTGGTGGGAAGCTCCCCATTTAGATCTGCCTGCTAAGTCCTACATTTCCCTGGAGAAATAATCATCTAATCAAGCTGATCATGTAAAAATCCTCCTCCAGCAGCATATGGACGAATAACCTAGACCAATGAATAACCTAGACCAATGAATAACCTAGACCAATGGGCCACGACAAAAGGAGGGACCAGCCAAAGTCCAGACTTACCCACAGAGGCTTCAGTCCTGTAATTCTCCTCCATGACTCCCCTGCATAGAGCCTTTTGGTCTGGATCCAGCAGGGTCCCTGCCTTCTCCATGAGAGCACAACCACTTCCTTGAATGACACCAGACCTGAAGGGAAAACAGACTCTTTTCACAAACAACGTTCTGCCCTTTGAAGATGTCATCCACCTCCTACTCTGTTCACATTTGGACAGTTATTTTCACAGTTAGGACAATACTAACTAGTTTTGGTGCAGAGAAGCCACATGGCCTGAGCTTTCCCCCCACTAACTGGAGTAAGGCAGCAGGTTTAGAGTATTGGGTATTTTCCCCTTACCCTTAGTAGTACCCCAGCCTAATCTCTATGGGGCTACTAAACCAGCTGTATAGTGGCAGACATCCATGTGGCCCAATATACAACTGCCTGGCCAGGGAAGAGGATTCGATTACAGATTATAGCAAAGGAAACCCTTGCTGACTCCACTTCCCTCCCAGGTCTCATCCATACCCTGTTCTGGTCTCCTTCACCCATTAATGCTCCCCTCCTGCCTGTTCTAGGAGCCTGGGTTCTGAATGCAGCTCTGAAAGGGTAACAAAGGCAGGTAGGATTGCATTGCGAAAAAAATTAAGCAGTGGTGATGAAGGGGTACAATGGGCGACAAAAGGCCCCAAAACCATCACTGCCAACTCTGCCCACCATGTTGCCTTTGCTTGCCCTCAGAGCCATTCCACGGGCAGCCTGAGTGATGCTCCAAGTCCTGAGTGATGCTCCAAGGGGCTTGAAAAGCCTTCTGAGTCTTCTGGAGTCATCTAAGATCTTAGATCTTAGTTCTGGCTTTGTTGGGAATCAGGAACTATTATTTAAGATTGTGTCTTAAAGTCTCTAAAAGTGACTTCCGGGTCTATATCACCCAGAAGCCAAAAAATCAAAGCTATAAGGGATCTATCCTGGAAATGGGCAATAATATCCAAAAGGAAACTTATTCTAGGGGAAGCGAATAACGGGAATCTTAGGAGATAGTGAGTAATATCCTCAACTTTGCCAGAGTTGCAAATGTGTGTTCTGAGACAGTAAGCTAAGGGATATTTTTATATCTGCCTTCTAGCACCGAAATCTGCATAGACTGAAAGCGTAAAGCGGTAAAGGCTGGTGCAATAAGGCAGGTCAAATAGTTCTCAGAGACAAAAGGATCCCAAATTGAGATACAAGGGGGTGGCATATGATGCATGCAAGATGTCCCCTTCCCAACAAAGACACAAACCTGGAAAGATCCAAGAGGTTGCTCTGCAGGTTGGGGTGTTCTTTGCATGCACAGTTCCCGACTGGAACAGCTTGCGTTGCTTTGTGTACCTCAGTTCCCTCTTCTCAGATCACTGACTCTAAAGGATCCTCTGGCCCTTCTGGGTCAGACAAGGAAGCGGAAGGCCCTTCTCGGCTGCAAGCTCTATCTCTCTTATGATTTTCAGATCATCTGCCTCCGTTCAAAGAGCCGCCAAGAAGCCTGTTGGGGTGGAAACAACAAAACACAACATGAATGGAGGATACAGCCCTGCAGTATCTGGAACAGTCTCTGGCCCCACATCCTGTCTTTGGAATCCTCCTGCATCCTTCCTTTTCTGGCATCAGCTCCAGGGATGGCAAGCCTCCTACTGGTCTCCTGTGCTGGCTCTGCACTATCCTTGTCAAAAACCCACCAAAGAAACAAAGGCACCAGAGCAGGCCCAGGGGTTGGCACCCCAGTCTATATGTGTGGGGAGAGGGGTGGTGGTAGCAGTTTGCTTTCTCAGCCCCCCTTTTCTTCCCCAGCTGGATGGTGAGCTGGGCTTCCCTCCCACCCACACCAGATCCGAAGGACACCCCTTTGTCCCCTGCCAGCTGCAGACTCACCAGAGCTGCTGCCATCTGAGATAGTGGGGGAGGAAGGATAGTGGGGGAGCAGGAAGGGGCTTCCCCTCTCACTCCACCCCCTTTTCTCCACTCTAGAAATACAGTTGCTTCTTTTAACCCTTGGAGTGCCAGTTGCACTCTGCACAGCATCCAGGTCCATCCTAAGTTGCAGGACCAGAAGGCGCATCTCCCCCTGACCAGCCTTGGTGCAGCATTGATGCCCCCTGCACAGCACAGCACAGACTCTGAGGCTTCTCCAGGGGTGAGGAGCTTCTGTTCTCCCCTGGGTGCAAGCATGTGGTCTCTCTCCCCAGCCTGACCCCTTGACTCAGGGTGCAAGGGCTTTGCAGGAAATCCTGCAGTAGCAGCCCAAGGAGCCAAGGGCAGGGCTGGACCAGTGCCGGGGATCCTGTGCAGTCACAACTACAGTGTCTGGAACTCAGTGTCTGGAACTCAAAGGGCTGGAGGAAATCCCTTCCAAGGGGTCTGGCCCACTGAAAACTGTGCATAAATAAACGTGGGTACCCCAAGCTCAAGCTATCCTGGGCTGTGTTTCCACTCCAGGTTGAATCTACCACCAGTGCGCTTCTGTTCCTACTGTGCATTCTGGAGACTGTAGTTTGTTAAAGGTGGCTCCATCAGCTCCAGATTCCAGCTGCCTAAAGTCCCCCCCCCTTTGCAGGATGACCATATGTCATCATATGACTCTATGTAAGGCGGAGTGACCATAGGTATGGTCACCTGCCACAGGATGTGGTGATGGCATCTGGCCTCAATGCCTTTAACAAGGTATTAGACACATTCCTAGAGGAAATGACCATCAAAGGTTACAAGCCCTGATTGGCAGACAATCTCAAAGTGTCACCTGGACGCAAGTGTCAGATGTGCTCCTTGAGATATCTGGTGAAAACATAACTCCTGAATTTTTTGGGGGGGTCCTCTGAATATAAAACCGAAAAGTCACTGACTAACTGACTGAATGACTGACTCACTCATTCACTCATCAACGCTCAGCCAAAACTGCCATACCTAGAAGCATGAAATTTGTGGAGGGTGTTCCTTTCCACCCACCCAGAAATGATTTTGAGAAATTTAGCCCTTAAAGGGGTGAAAAGGGGAGCAATGTGTTTTTGTCCTATACTCGACATTGAAGACTGACTGACAACATCCAATCAATTTGGTGCCCACTGCCTGGTGCAGTGGGGAGATGGTACACAGGGTGGAGATGTTCCACGGTGGCGGGGGGGAAGGGTTTAGCACATGGGGAGGTGTTGCACATGGGGGAGGGTTGTGTATGTAAGTTAGTATTGTGAATGGGGGGTTTTGCACATTGGGGGTGTTGTACATTGGGAGTATTATGCATGGGGTGTGTGTTGCACCGGAGGGTGTGTTTTGCACATGGGGGAGTGTGTTGCGCATGGAGGGTGTTGCGCATCAGAGGTGTTGTGCATGAGGGATATGATACTGGATGAATGGTACAATGGGGGAATGGCACATGGTGGATGTCGCACGCATGGCATGGGGGGACTTTACTCCTGCAACATGGGTACATTTCACTGTTTTATGAAAGTAGTAGTGGGAATGCCTGGGATGTGAGGCTATTTTAGATTGTGAGCCCATTTGGGACAAGGACCCATCAGCCATTAATTTTTTTCACTTTCTTGAAAATCATGATGATTTGATTTCAAAAGCTGCCTCATTCTGCCCACTTTCCTGATGACAGAGTAGGGGAGAGCACTGCTGGGTTTCACAGCATGGCATTAAATCAGTGGTTCTCAATCTTCCTAACGCTGTGACCCCTTTATAAGTTCCTCATGTTGTGGGGACCCCCAACCATAAAATTATTTTTGTTGCTACTTTATAACTGTAATTTTGCTACTGTTATGAATCGTAATGTAAATATCTGATATGCAGGATATATTTTCACTGTTACAAATGAAATGTGTGTTCTATGCACACATTTAACACAATGGAATTTATTTCAGAGTTGGCATGCATAGGATTGGGCCCTGAGGCTGCAATCCCCCCCCCCCCTGACTATAATGGGATTTATTTCAGAGTAGGCATGTATAGGATTGGGCCCTGAGGCTGTCAGCCAGCCCCAGTGCAGCTGGAGATCTGGGAAGCCTGACCTGGCCCCCTGCACCAGGGGTCTTTAGGCGACCCCCAGGAAACCTCTAGGCGACCCCCAAAGGGGTCCCAACCAGTGATGGGCTTCAAAGAAATTAAGAACCAGTTCTGTGCCCATCTGGCAGCCACTTTTAAATGGCTATTTTTAAACTTTATATGTCCTATCTCTTGTTAACAACCGGTTCTATAGAGTAGGTGCGAACCTGCTGGAACCCACCACTGGTCCCAACCCCCCACTTTGAGAAAAGCTGATCTAGTCCAACCCCCTGCCTTTAGCAGGACATCTTCATGGGGATTTCTTGACATCCTTTTGGGGACCCGGGTCTTGAACCCTAGCCTGATGGTTAACAAGCACAGTGTCTTAACCATTCCACCGGATCTCCAGGCTCTCCAGCAAGCACCCCAACTCAGCCTCTCCAAACTCCCTCCCTGTTCCCCCAGCTTGTGTTCCTGCACCCCCATTCAAACCCCCCACCTGGCCACATTCAGAACTCCCACACCTGTCAGGCAGCAACAGAAGTGTGGGAGAGGCACAGTCCTTAATACAATTAATGAGATATTAATTAATATTTTCATATTCAGAAATCACCTTACCCAATAAACCTCTCATTTTGGGGGTGGGGGCGGGGGTGGGGGAAGAGGTAGCCTTCTGGAGCACATGTAGAGCTCCACTTTCATTGGATTGGGACCATTCTGGTGACTTTGAATTCCTCTGTGCCTGACCAGAACACAAGCCAAGGCACCTTTGCTTCCTCACGAGTAAATGTGGCTGCATAGCTCAGTTCCACTTTCCGTAGTGCTCAATGCAATGATCAGGGACTTCTTTTTTTGGATTGATTTTGTAGAGGCTGCATGGAGATGCTCAGGATGCAACAGGCTCTGCTGGGCTGGATGGGCAGGACTGGGGGGGGGGGTGAGGGCAGGAGGAGGAGAGACATCCTCCTTCACAGAGACACTCCTGCCTGGCACTGCAAGAGTTAAGAGGGGTGAGCATTGGGGCAGCCCCTTCCTTGACCGCCTTCTTTCCCTCCCTCTCTCCTTCCTTCCCTCCTTCCTTTCTTTCTTTATTCTCCTGCATCCTTGGCCAGGAGCCGCATCCTCTGGAGCCTCATCAGGAGTCCTTCTGGGAACCAGCAGGAGGGTCAGTTGGAGGGGAGGGGAGCTGCGGGGGGGGGGGTGCTGATGCTGATTCCAGGGGGGAGGGAAGGCTGAGTTCCAGGGCAAGTGCGGGGGGGGGGGGGACAGTAGAAAAGGCAGAAGCCACAGGGGCACAGACGACCCCCCTAGTCCAGAATGCCTTTTGTGCCCCCAACCCAGCCCCACATCCTACACACACAGCCTGGTAGGACTTCTTTGCATGACAGATGCTGATAGCAGCCAGTCACCAGTGGGCACTGGGCATCCCTGCTGGGCTCCAAACCGGTCCTTATTTGATCCTTATATCACAGAAGGAAACCTCTCCAAATTTCACACTTCTGCATCCAGCAGTTTTGGCTGGGCGTTGATGAGTCAGTATGTGAGTGAATCAGTAAGTCACTCTTCAGTTTTATTATTATACTAGCAAAATGTACCAGCATTGTGGGAGTAAAAAAACCCACCATATGCCATTCCCATTGCGCAACACCCCCCACTGCACATCATCCCTCCATGCACAACACCCCCCACTGCACATCATCCCCCCCCCCCATGGATTCCAATTCCAATTGGGGGAACTTGTGATGTTCAGCCTGGAGAAGAGGAGGCTGAGGGGAGACATGATTGCCCTCTTCAGATACCTGAAGGGCTGTCATATGGAGGAAGGGGTCAATTTGTTCATAGCTGCTTCTGAAAGCAGAACTAGAACCAATGGGTACAAACTGCAAGAGAGGAGATTCCGGCTGGATATCCAGAAAAAATTCCTGACAGTGAGGGTGGTTTGGCAGTGGAAGAGATTGCCAAGGGAGGTGGTGGGCTCTCCCTCACTGGGGGTCTTCAAGCAGAGGCTCCACCAGCACCTGTCAGGGATGCTCTAGGATAGTGTTTCTCAAAGTGGGGGTCAGGACCCCTTTGGGGGTCGCCTAGAGGTTTCCTGGGGGTCACCTAAAGACCCCTGGCACAGGGGGCCAGGTCAGGCTTGCCAAACCTCCGGCTGTAGCTGTGCGTGCACTGGGGCTGACTGACAGCCTCAGGGCCCATTCCTATGCATGCCTACTCTGAAATAAATCCCACTGTGTTCAACGTGTGCATAGAACACACTTTTCATTTGTAACAATGAAAATACATCCTGCATATCAGATATTTACATTACGATTCATAACAGTAGCAAAATTACAGCAACGAAATAATTATAGCAATGAAAATAATTTTATGGTTGGGGGTCTCCACAACATGAGGAACTTATAAGGGGGTCACGTCGTCAGGAAGATTGAGAACCACTGCTCTAGGAGGATTTCCTGCTGCAGGCAGGGGGTTGGACTAGATGACCTACTAGGTCCCTTCCAACTCTATGATTCTATGAATTCCCCACGCAAACCAACACCCCCATGAGCACTAATCCACCATGCGCACCAACCCACCATGTGCACCAACACCTCCAGGCACATTTCCCCTCAGGTGCTCTATTCTCCTATGTGTACCGCCCCCTCCTAGTGCATCTGGGATGAGGGTGAACAAGTTGAAATCCTGATAAGACAGAAGTTCTCCTGGTCCGGAAGTCCTCGACTCGGGTATTGGAATATCATCCCGTTCTGGAAGGGGTTGCACTCCCTCTGAAGGAGCAGGTTCGCAGCTTGGGGGTTCTCCTGGATTCGCAGCTGCTCCTGGAGTCCCAGGTGGCAGTTGTAGCCAGGGGAGCCTTTGCTCAGCTTCGGCTGATCCGCCAGCTACAACCATACCTGAGTCGCTCGGATCTGGCCACGGTGACCCATGCCCTGGTGACATTAGATTATTACAACACACTCTATGTGGGGCTGCCTCTGAAGACGGTCCAGAAGCTTCAACTTGTCCAGAATGCAGCAGTCTGTGTGGTTGCTGGGGCTCGTCGGTTTGACTCTGTGGGGCCACTGCTTCAGCGACTACACTGGCTGTCCATTCACTTCCAGGCTGAATTCAAAGTGCTGGTCCTGACCTTTAAAGCCCTAAACAGATCGGGTCCAGGGTATCTGAGGGACCACCTTCTTCTGTACAATCTAACCCGTCACCTAAGGTCATCTGCCGTATCACTACTGACTGTGCCACCACTAAGAGATGTGAGAGGTGTGGTGGCCAGAGATAGGGTCTTCTCGGTGGTGGCACCCCGGCTTTGGCACTCCCTCCCCTTAGAACTGGGGAAAGCTCCCTCAATACAGAGCTTCAGGCAGAGCCTTAAAACCTTTTATTTCAAAAAAGCTTTTTAATGGGGCAGAGGTTGGGGGGGCAGTTGTTTTGTTGTTTTTATATGTTTTTAGCTTGTATGTTTTGTTTTTAATGAACTGTAGAATTTATGTTTTTAATTATGTTTAATGTCAGCCGCCTTGAGTCGGGCTATTGGCCCAAGAAAGGAAGGATATAAATTTTTTAAAATAAAATAAAAATAAATCTGGCACCAAATTGGCTGGATGTTAATTTCTTCAAAATTAAGTACAGATAAAAACACATTGCACCCCTCCTTCATCCCCTTACAGGTTAAATTTCTCAACGTCGTTTCTTGGTGGATACTGATGTCATGGAAGGAACACCCTTCAGCACACAACAGCAGTTTTTACTGGGTGTTGATGAGTCAGTGATTGACTTTTCAATTTTATATATATGGATTGTGTTTTATTGTGGAATAGCAAAAAGAGTACCTGTGTTGCGGGAATAAAATTCCCCACTACACCATCCTCCCACTACGCATCAATCCCCCATGCGCATCCACCCCCATGTGCTATACTCCCCATGTTCATCCACCCCATGTGGATCATCTCCCCATGCTCATCAACTCCCGATGCACAAATCCCCTGTGCACAATAACCCCAATGCACAACATTCTCCATGTTCATTCCACCATGTGCAACATCCCCCATGTGCATCATTCCGCCATGCACATCCCCTCACGCAAAAATCCCCATGCGCATCAACGCCCCCATGCGCATCATCTCCCCATGTGCAAAATTCCCCCATGTGCATCAACCCCCATGTGCAACATCCCCCATGTGCATCAAACTCCCATGTACATCAACCCCTCATGCGCATCAACCCCCCATCGCAACATCTCCCCATGCTCATCAATGCCCCATGCTCATCATTCCCCCATGCGCATCTGTCCATGCGCAACCCCCCATGTGCAGCATCCTCCCCAGTGCAACCTCTTCCTCCAAACAACATCCTCCCATGCACCAGGCACTGAGCCCCAAATTGGCTGGATGTTGGTCAGTCTTCTGTGACAAAAACATGTTGCACCCCCTTTCAGCACTTTAAGGGTTAAATTTCTCCACATTGGTTCTTGGTGGGTGTTCATGTGAGAGAAGGAACACCCTTCCCAAATTTCATGCTTCTAGGTCCAGGGGTTGGGGCAGAGCATCCCTCAGTCACCAGTTCTTCAATGCAACGTATATGGAAGTAAACGCATTGCATCCCTTTTCATTGCCTTCTGGTTGGAATTTTGGAAAACCGGTACTTAGTGCAGCCCTTGATCACGGAAGGAACACCCAACCTAAATTTCATGCTTCTAGGCCTGGCGGTCTTGGCACGGCGTTCTTGAGTGAGTCATTCAGTCAGTCAGTGACTTTTCTCTTTTATTTATATAGATAACATCTTTAAAAATGTAAAGGTAACCCCCACAGGTTATGCTACTAGTTGTGATCCACTATAGGGGGCAGTGCTCATCCCCATTTCTAAATCTTAGAACCAGTGCTGTCCGAAGACACTTTTGTGGTCATGGGGCCGGCATGACTGTGAAGGTGCATGGAATGATGTTTTACCTTCCCATGTAAGTATAACTATTTATTTCCTTGCATTTCCATGCTTTCAAACTGCTAGATTGGCCGGAGCTGGGCTAAGGACTCACATCTTTGCAGCTGAAGAGGACTCTTCCAAGCCCTTCCTGATCCAGAAGACCCAGAGATGGTGTTGGAAGGTTGGTGCTCTCAGAAGAAGGAACTGAGGAGGACGTAGCAGGGGGAGCCTCTCAGCAACTGCGCAGGGAAGATCCAGCCCCGGCAGAGAAGAACTCCGTCAAATACCCATATGTTTGCAGGTCCAGCCCGCAACAACTGTCCAGCAGAGAGGAACTCCGTCAAATACCCACATATTTCCAGGTGTGTATCTCAGTGTCTCCCCTTAACAGAAAGCAGAAAAATAAATTTACTTTTATTGGAGTAAAATAATTAAATATCTTCACTTTCACTTCAGCTAAGACCTGAGCTGGCAGCCAGCAGTGTTGTCTTCCTTCTCAGCCAGGCATGGGTAGAAACCAGCTTATTTTCCACCACCACTGAACCAAGGTACTGTATTTAAATTCTTGCTCCTGCTGTATGGTGTCCCGTTCCATTTGATTGTGGAGGGTGCCTTGCACTGTGACTCTTTTAGTTGCTGTTGCATCTGAGCATGGATGAGGTAATGGTCAGATTCACAATTGTTTGTACATCTTGAGTGATGAGAAGAACCTGGAGTTGATGAGGATATAGTCCTTCACCGCTGACTCTACCAGATGGGTTGCGCCAGGTTAGTCTCAGTTTGTATGGATGTTGAAACTGACTGTTGTCTCCTACCAGATTATTAAATGAGGCAAATGACAGCAGGCACAGACCACCATCATTTATTGTTCCATGTCCACACCTGTCCTGTGCTTTTCCCATCCAGTTCTGTCAGCTCCTGTGTGCGCATTAAAGACTCCAGCAAGGGTGATAAACTCAGTTTGTGGGATCCTGTCCAGTGTGAGTTGATTTCACAAGTTGGTTGTGAAAGTCGTCCTTGGTTGTGTCTCAGCTGGTTTCAGTTGGGGCTGAGATAGACAATCCATGTGTTTTAATAGTGCCATCAGCAGTGAGAACTGCCAGACGTTATAAGCCTGCTTGAAATGAGACAACACTTCTTGCAGCTTGACCAGAAATCCAACACCAGCTTCCCATTTGTTACCTACCTGCGTAAAATGACAGAACTAATTCATGCGCTTCTGGAGGTTGAATCATGAGTGATCCTGAACTGGTGCAAAGAAGTTCAGAAACTGCAGTCATCGCACTTCAGTGTTTAACCAGTTCCATAAGAAGGACTCATTTTTGGCCAACATGGTGTCCTGTTCTTACCTTCCATGGGCCAAAGTAAATTTCTGTGTCTGGCTTAAATTTAGGTTGTTTAAAACCCAGCCATGCAGTGTAATGCAGTAATGCCTGAGTTTACGTGCATAATTTGTTCCGGTAGCATGCTTGTAATCCAAAGTACAGAAAAATAAAATAAATTAACCTGCACTTAGGTCTCTCAGGCTACAATCTGCCCCCCTTTATCCAGGAGAGAGCCCCATTGACTGTAACAGGCTTAATTCAGAGTAGACATGCATAGGCTGGTCTCTGGGAAAAGGCTGAGCATGTGCTGGTGGAGTGCTGAAGCCAGTCCTGTCAGACGCTGGAGCCTTCAGCCATAATTCCTCCCTCTGTGTGGCAGGAAGCTGTTCTGGGGCAGAAAGGGGGTGCAGAGAAGGCATGTCGGGGAGAAACTCAGCAGGGGACTGAAGCTGTAAGTGGGACAATTTTGTTTTTTGAGGTGCTGTCAGGCACGGATTCAACCATAGGACTAGAAAGATATACTCAGACACACAGGAGAGTTGGTTCAAATGGCAAGATGTTATTTAGATTGATCTTTAGTTCAGATTAAGATTACTTATTTGACTTTTCTTGTAATTCAACACAGTCATATATTTCTATACATTTATTCATGTCCCTTTCTCTTGACAGGTTAACATCACCGCCAAGGAAGTCCTTTTCACTCCCACATCATCATCCTCAATTGAGTCCCCAGGATCAGGTAAGTACCAAAAATAATATCCATAATAACCTACTGTCCTTTTATTTTGAAGGTTCCCCTGAGTCAAGGACCGAGTGAGTTGTTCTCGCACTCTCTCCAGTGACCACTCACCTCACTTGCCACTCTCACTTGCCACTCACCCCACTTGCCACTCACCTCACTTGCCACTCTCCCACTCTTTTCTCCCTTTTATTCCCCATGCTCACCACCCCTCCCCTTCCTTTTGGTGCCAGGCTCCAGGATTGGTCCTCTAGATCAGGCTGAACTGGTACTGGGTCTGGCAGAGATGGCTCTTCTGGGGTGAACCCCACAGCATGCTGCAGCTACATCTTGACAGCAAACCAATAGCTCTCACTCCAGTGTACTCTTTCTTTTTCTGTGGATTCTAACACCTCTTCCCAGACCTCACTCCTCTCGACTCTCTCCTGTAAAGTCGTCCACTGTGACCTTAGCTTCATCACAGGTGCTTTGTCTCTAAATCATTTAATTCTTCCCCCAACATCCTTCCCACCTCCACCTTTTTTTTGGGCAAGTCCAACATTTTCTCTTCCACATTATCCTTTCTAAGATGGCAAAGACAAAATTATGCCCTGTGGCAAGGCTTGAGCTTGCCAAGCACGCCTGCCAGCCATTCCTGGGGGCAGGGGGTGTTATTTATTTATTTAGCATATGGCAATTACAATTGCGGGGAAATTCCTTGTGAGATCCAGCAGTCGGTAGGACCTTTTACTTTTGAGTAGGCATGCCCTAGATCAGTGGTCTGGGAACAGGAGTAAATTACCCTGGATTGGGTAAAAATGAAATTCCTAGGGGAATGGGAATCTGAATAATCTTAAGTGGGAACTTCAGTCCCAGCGCAGCTGGAAACTGGAGGTAGAGAGTCTCCTCCCTGCCTCCCTCGGCCCCACACAGTACAGCCACCCATGCAGGACGACCAGAGGAGAGGTAACTCACAGGCACTGCAGCTTCCTTTTCTCCCTCCTCCTCCAGCCCCAGTGATTCCTGAGGAGAAAGGGGACGGATGAGGAGCAGGGAGGGAGAGCAAGGGCTTGGCTTGGGTCTCCAGGCTTCTCCTCCTCCTCCTGTATCCCCCCACTCTCTGCAGCCTCTGTTCCAGTGATGGGATTCAAAGAAATTAATAATGGTTCCTATGCCCATCAGGCAGCCACTTTTAAATGGCTATTTTTAAACTTTATATGTCTTATCTCTCATTAACAACCGGTTCTATAGAGTAGGTGCGAACCTGCTGGAGCCAGCCACTGCCCTATTCTCCTCCTTCCTGCCTTGCTTCCCCGTGTCCCTTGACTCTCTCAGGCTCAGTTCTTCTCTTACAGTGCAGCCCTAATCAGGTCTACTCAGATGCAAGTCCCATTTCACTCAGTGGAGCTTACTCACAGGACAGTGTGGATGTACTGCAAGTCATGTACTGCAGTACTGCAAGTCATATACCGGATGTACTGCAAGTCAGATGCAAGTCCCATTTCACTCAATGGAGCTTACTCACAGGACAGTGTGGATGTACTGCAACATCAGCTCCTCTCACCCTCCTCAGCGAAGGAGCCCGCAGCACCACTGGGGCTGCTGGAGGGGGAACAGACTCCAGTCACCTGCCTGCCTCCTTGAAAGTGCTGAGGAAGAGAAGCAGGACTTTTCAGTGGCATAGCCACAGTGGGGAGCATAATCAATCTTAGGAGCAGCCGCATCACTTCCAGGCAGGGCTCCCCCCTCCGGCCATGCCACTCCAAGGGATCCAGAGTTGGCTGGGCAGCCATTCCCCCACATCCACCACCCTCTCTCCATCCTGCCTGACTGTTGCTCAGCTCTACCCTTCCCATCTATGGCACTGCAAAGGATCCTTCAGACAGGCAGCTGGCTCTTTTCATTTCTCCCTTCCTTCCGACTCCATTTCCCCACCCCAGAAATCCAAACCTCTGGATCCTCTGGATCTCTGGGTACTGACACTAATAGTTGCCTGGATATCGCATTATCAGTGGCTATACCACACACAGCCTGGCAGCAATGGATGATGATGACAGTTACCATGTATGGCTGTGTTTGGTACAAAATTTGTACCACGCACAGACTTGAATAGATTTTAATTTTAAATAAATTTATATTTATAAATAAATTATAAATTATTATATTACAATTTTTGAATAAATTCAATAAAATTTTGATTTCAAATAATTAATAATGTATGATTTCCTTCCTTTCAAATCAAGGGGGTAACATCGGCGTATCTAAATTTATTTTGGGGTAACAGGTTAAAAAAGTTCCCCGACCCCTGGCATAGATCAAGTTCAGAGGCTTCCCTCCTAGTCACACTTTCCTGGGATAAAGCCCCATTGACAGTATTGGGTCTTACTTCTAAGAAGGCCTACCTTGGATTGGATTTTAAGACTGCAATCCTACATGCACTTTTGATGGGGAAGATCTAGGACAGTGGTGGTGTCAGCGTACCTTGAGACAAAAAGGTTGAAAATCTCTAGACACTTCCTTACTGCACTGCTTATTGGGATTCTCTTTCTGTTCCAGCTACTAATTGCAGATTTGATGGAGCTAAGCAGAGTATCATCAGACATGGCCGTGGCTGAAGTAGAAGTAGAAGCTGAAAAAGAGGAACATCCTTCTGGAAATCAAGATGGATCAGGGAAGGAGGAGGGAAGACAGAGCTCTACCTGGAGGAGAGAACTTGTTCTCCGTCTCCATAGAATAGACATTGAAGAGGAACATTCCAAAGCAAAGAAAAGTGAGGTGCGTCCTTCGCAGGAAGAAACAACCAACACAAGCACACATCTTACTTCCAAGAAAAGGAGCCATGGGAGGCAGAAACATGCACATCAGGACAGGTCAAATAAGCAGAAGAACAAGAAAAGTAGAAATAAGTCTGATGCTCAGGATTGTGGCAGCTTCAATATTCTCCCAGTCAAAACAGAAATAGAAACTGAAAGGAGGAAGAACAAATGTCCTCACTGTGCAAAGACCTTTGACCGTAAATCCAGACTTATAGTTCATCAAAGAACCCACTCAGGGGAGAAACCATATGAATGCATAGAGTGTGGAAAGACCTTCAGTGTGAATACATCCAAGAACCCACACAGGGCAGAAACCACATGAATGCCTGGAGTGTGGAAAGAGCTTCAGGGGATAGTAGAAACCTGAGTAAATATAAAAGAACCCACACAGGGGAGAAACCATATAAATGCTTGGAGTGTGGAAAGAGTTTCTGTCAGAGCTCCACATTGTCTTCACATCAAAGAACCCACACAGGGGAGAAGCCATATAAATGCTTGGAGTGTGGAAAGAGCTTCCGTCAGAATGGAAGTCTGACTTTACATTTAAGAACCCACACAGGGGAGAAACCATATAAATGCTTGGAGTGTGGAAAGAGCTTTAGTCAGAATGGAAATCTGACTAAACATCTAATAACCCACACAGGGGAGAAACCATATAATTGCTGGGTGTGTGAAAAGAGCTTCAGTTACAGCTCACACCTTAGAGAACATCTAAGAACACACACGGGGGAGAAACCATATAATTGCTTGGAGTGTGGAAAGACCTTCAGTAACAGTGGAAGTTTTAGTAATCATAAAAGAACCCACACAGGGGAGAAACCATATAATTGTTTGGAGTGTGGAAAGAGCTTCAGTGATAATGGAAGTCTTAGAAAACATAAGAGAAAACACACATGGGAGAATCCATATAAATGCTTGGAGTGTGGAAAGAGCTTCTGTGTTGGCTCACAACTGACTTTGCATCAAAGAACCCACACAGGGGAGAAACCATATAAATGCTTGGAGTGTGGAAAGAGCTTCAGTCAGAATGGAAGTCTGACTTTACATCTAAGAACCCACACAGGGGAGAAACCACATCGATGCTTGGAGTGTGGAAAGAGCTTCAGTGTTATTTGAAACCTTTATAAACATGAAAGAACCCACACAATGGAGAAACCATATAAATGCTTGGAGTGTGGAAAGAGTTTCAGGAGGAACTCACACCTGACTTTGCATCGAAGAACCCGCACTGGGGAGAAACCATATAAATGCTTGGAGTGTGGAAAGAGCTTCAGGAGGAACTCACACCTGACTTTGCATCGAAGAACCCGCACTGGGGAGAAACCATATAAATGCTTGGAGTGTGGAAAGAGCTTCAGGAGGAACTCACACCTGACTTTGCATCGAAGAACCCGCACTTTGGAGAAACCATATAAATGCTTGGAGTGTGGAAAGAGCTTCAGTGTGAGCTCAACTCTGAATGTGCATCAAAGATCCCACCAACAACTCTAGAATTTTCCTCTTTTGTTTCCGGCAAGCAACAGGCTCTCCAATCTAACATTTATGGCAGTTCAGACACTAATTGGAGAACAAACAAGAGAAAGATTAGTGGAAGCGCAAAAGAGTTTACTTATTTTAAGTAAGACTTTTCTCAAATTGATATGTTTTGTCCTTCTAAGAGTTTTTTATTAAATGGAACAAAAGCTGAAATTTTTACCAAGATCCTTATGAAACCATAAAACAATAACAATATTGGCAATAACAAAAAAGTAAAAGCTTTGGGTGGAGGTTAAATGAGTTGTTACTTCAAAAAGAAGTTGAGTTGTTACTTCAACAGAAGCAAAAATAATACATCAGCTTGAAGTTTTACAGACATAATTTTCAATGATGACTGCAAGACAGACAGAAAAACAAATGACGTTTCCTAAATAAAGATATTTTGAACATGAAAATAAGCCAGGAAGATGGCTGGTTTATAGACTGAGAAAAAGAAATGAAAAGGGATTCATTACACACTACAAGCGCTTCACGTAAAGTGTGTTCCTCATAACAAACAAAAATCACTTGAAAAAGATATTGATGTCAAAATTAAATGAATTTGGGGCTTAAGCAGGTTTAAAATTGATAAACATCAAAAATTCTAACTAAAATATGATTATGCAAGATCAGTTTGAATTTATGAATAGAACAGGTTTTAAAATTGAGAAGAAAGTTAAATATTTGGCTATCGATTTGACATGCAGCAACTGTATGTTATTTCAGAATAATTATGTGAAAGTGTGGAATGGAATAAAAAAAATTAATAAGATGGGAAAGACTGAAATTATCATTGATGGGAAGAACTGCAGTAATTATTATGAATATACCTCCAAAATATTATTTTTATTTCAAATTTTACCAGTTGTGATATTTGACATTCCATTTAAATCATGGCAAAGAGACATTTCAAATTATAGCTGGCAAGGGAAAAAAACCAAGAATAAAATATAAGATTTGGCAAGATGCAAAAGAATGAGGTGGCCTTGTTCTTCCAAACATAAAGATGCATCATGCAGCATCTGCTTTTATGTGCCCTTATAGGAGCATCCCGGTGCCTGAATAACAAAATGCCCAGAATGTAAGTGTAGGTTGGGTTTCCCAACTGCTATATTTCCCCAAAATCAATGAACGGATGTTCATAGGGGGAGCCAACCCTCCAAGTGAATATTCTCTGCAGCCTGCCTGCAGTACCAACTATTGGGAAATTTCCATGAAGAGGAGGTGGGTAGGCAGCAAGAAAGACACTGAGACAGCATCTGTCAGTTTGATGCAGGAAGCTCCATTTTATCCCGATTGGATTGGATCCTGATGTGAATTGGACTGGATCATATTGGATCCTGATGTGAGGAACTTGCCCAGCTTTAATTCAGTAAAAGATTGTTTACCAGATCAATATGATGCAAAGTATGATGCAGGGTATGAGGTACAATCATGATGCAAAGCATGATGCAGAATCTGGGGTACAGCATGGTGTAGAGTACATTGCCACATGACTATATTGCAACATGACATTGTATAGTGACAGGTTTAAACACTCAGAGAGATAGCTGGCGTATGTTCTCATGATGATTCTTAATTGACGTGCGAAGTGGTATGTTTTATATACACTCCTTGATATCAGTTCATAGAGTTCTTTGTTTCGTACAAAATCTTGTGTGCCTTTGAAATGTAAGTTCCAATTTTGCTAAGTTGGCAGCATGGATTTTTCACGTGCTTTAACCCTTTGGCTGCGGATGTATTTCGCAGACCCTTATTATTACATCCCTGCTACACCAACCCCAGAGAAACACACATCACTAAGATTTCAGACCTACTCTGTACCCAGCTCAATTTAAGTCCTAATATTGAAACCAAAGCACTACCAGGACCCACCTGGCATTGCAAGTTTTAAAAAAGAGAAACCTTTGTTTTATCACAGCAGGGAGGCTGCCATGTGGAGCATTTGTTGAGAGCCACTTCATGGGATTGGGACAATTAGGTGGCCTTGCATTCCTCTGTGACTGAGGTAAACCTGCTTACTTGCAAGTAAACACAACCGTGTAGCTCACTTTCAACAGAAAGGAAAGGAACATAAGAAGAGCTTCCACTGGATCAGGCCAAAGGCCAGTGATCTTAATTCCAGCTTGTGATTCATCCAGCCCAGCTTTTCCGATAACGTACACTCCATATAAATAAATTCAACAAACAAGGAGACAACATACAGCCTTGTCACACTCCTTTAAAAAGTAGGCAGTAGGTGCTGTCTCAACGAGCACCTGTCGGGGATGCTCTAGGAGGATTTCCTGCTGCAGGCAGGGGGTTGGACTAGATGACCTACTAGGTCCCTTCCAACTCTAGGATTCTATGATTCTTCTGAAATGCCAGCTGCAATGAAGTGGCAACAAGACACAGGTATTTGAGTGGTCCCTCAGGCAACTCTCAGGCTCCTCTGAGATACTCAAAACTGGGAAAAGCACTTGGGCCGATCCAGCAGGGCTCTTCTTAGGCTCCCCAAGAAGGGAATCCCTGTGTCAAGATGATCTGGCACTTTCTTACAAGTCCCTATATGTTCCCAGGTATGGATTCAAGAGGCAAAATGCTGGCAGATCTTGTTAGCACTGCCAGGAAGTGGGGACACTACTGGGCACCAGGTCTCCCTACCAGTACCCATTAGCTGTTAATTTTTTCATTGCTTTGTAAACAGCTTTGTGAACATTTTAGTTGAAAAGAGGTACATAAATGATATAGATATATAATTTTTATATATCATTAGATATCTATATAATATAATATAGATATATAATGCACCATGCACCGAGTACCATTCAGTACCACTAAGCGTCAGGCACCAAATTGATTCGTAGTGGATCCTTACATTACAGAAGGAATACCTTCCCCAAATTTCACACTTCTACATCTGGCAGTTTTGGCTGGGTGTTGATGAATCAATCAGTAACATTTCAATCTTATATTATGAACTAGCAAAAAGTACCCACATTGAGGGAGTAAAATACCCCCATGTGCCATCCCCCAATTGTGCATCAGTCCCCCATGTGCATCATCCCCCGATGCGCAACATTCTCTCATGTGTATCACCTCCCTTGCACATAATCCCTCCAGTGATGGGCCTCGCCTACTGTAACAACCGGTTCTCCGGAAGTGGGCGGGGCCAGGTCAGGGGGCAGGGCTGAGTTCAGGGGCGGGGCCAGGGAGAATTTTTTTAAATTCAAAAATTCAAAAAAATTTAAGCATGTGGCTTACCTCTGATTAGACCTGCATAGGATGTGCTCTGAGGCTGCTGTCCTTTCCACTCTGCCCTGGGAGTAAGCCCCATTGACTGGCTTGAGGCTTACTTCTGAGTAGACCTGCATAGGATGTGCTCTGAGGCTGCTGTCCTTTCCACTCCACCCTGGAAGTAAGCCCCATTGACTATCATGAGACTTACTTCTGAATAGTCAGGTTGGGCTCTCAGGCTGCAGTTCCAGCCTCTTTCCTAGGAGTAAGTCCCATTGACTATCATGGGTTTCAGTATCTTCAGAGCCCAGACCTGTGCAGGTCTACTCAGAAGAAGCCCTATTATAGCCAATGGGGCTTACTCCAAGGAAAGTGTGGATAGGATTTCATCAGCCCAGAGCCAAGACCTGTGCAGGTCTACTCAGAAGTAAGCCCTATTATAGCCAATGAGGCTTACCCCCAGGAATGTGGATAGGTTTGCAGAAGCAGCCACGTTCGTTCCCTGGTTCCCGGGCTGCAATTAGAGCCAATTTAAAAGTGCCCGACCAGCCTCTTTAACTCTTGAACTGCCTCCAGCTGCTGAAGGAGCATCTCTGTCCCCATCTAAGGAGCCCTTTGTAAAGCTCTCCATGCCTCATTTGCATATGAGAAACCCATCATGCTTTGCAAACTGCACAAGGAAATAACTTCTGAAAATATTGCTAGACAACAACTGAAAACTTGCTAGAAATAAGGTTTTTAATCAAATTAAGAGGTTTAGCATAGAGAGACTTCCTGAATAGCATCAATCACAGGGTTGGAGCATTAAGAAGTTGCTCACCCTGACTTTAAAGAATTCAGTTTATAGTGATTCAAATACCTTCCCATTTCAGTGTCTGAGTGTCTGTGGAATGGTTGCAAAGCCTTGTCTGAACGATGGTAAAGGGAACAGACTATTTGTATTTTAAAATAAAAAATACCCTTAGGGAAGGAGGAGGGAGAGAGCCCCCCCTCAGAAGGGGAGTCCTCTGGGAAGACAGACTCAGAGACCCTTTAAGAGAAATTCAGACACACTTGCATGCAATTCAAAGATGATGTTAACAACCCTTCTACAGATCCAGTGAGAACCGGCTTCAGCCCACCTGTGAATCCCTCCCATCCTCATCAACCCCCCGTATACATCAGCCCCCATGTGCATTGCCCCCCATGCGTAACATCCCCAAAAGTGCATCAACCCCCATGCACATCAAACGCCCATGTGCAACGTTCCCCAGGCACATCATTTCCCATGCACAACATGCCGCCATGCACATCAACATCATATGTACAACATCTCCTATGAGCATTAGCCCCTCATGCGCATCAGCATTCCCCATGGGCCGTGTGCATCATATAGAACGTATAGTTCCCCCATGCACAATGTCCTGCCATGCACATCAACCACCCCTTGTTCATAAACATTCCATGCGCAATGTCCCCCCATGCACATCAACCGCCATGTGCATCAAAACCCCCTTGTGCATTTCCTGTCCTGTTCAGCGCTTCAGACATCTGGTCTCCCTGAGTCCTGCTCATCTGGCGAGTGGGTTCTGGCTCCACTTTGGGGTCCCAAAACAAGAAGTTTGGGAACCCTGAGCCAGAGAGACTTGGGGGTGCGTGGAAGATGAGCCTAACTCCTGATCCCTCCTGGGCTGCAGGTCCAGCATCTCAGGGACTCCACCAGGAGAGTCTCCCTCCTCCAGGCTGGGAAGAGGAGCCCCTCCCTGGGCTGCCCCCTCCATGGAGAGGGCAAGGGGGGTCTCATGACTACATCACTGGAGATGCTCAGGATGCAACAGGCTCTGCTGGGCTGGATGGGCAGGACTGGGGGTCCTGAAGTGCCTCCCCTCCTCCCCCTCCCTGTGCTATCCAATGGAGCCTTGTCAGCCCCTTACTCTCCTCTCTCAGCTTGGCCACCCCATTGATCCTCCTCCTGTCCTCCCCTCCAGTACCCCCTAGCAGAGGAGAGACCCTGGCAGTGGCGTAGCTGGAGGGGGCGAAGCGCAGACTCTGCAGGGAGACATTCATTGGGGGGAGCAAAGGAAGGAAGGAGGAGGAAGAGGAAGAGGTACACCCTCCCCTGCCTTTTCTTCCCTGCCTGCCATTGCAAGGGTTAAGATGGGGGGAGGAGAGGGGCAGCCCCTTCCTGGACCGCCCTCCATTCTTCCTTCCTTCCTTTCTCCTCCTGTATCCCTGCCCAGAGCCTCATCCACTGCGGAGCATCCCTGGGAGTCCTTCTGGGGAGCAGCAGGAGGGTCAGTTCTGGAGGTGGGAGTGGAAGGGAGGGGCACAGAAGAGCCCCAGCTTGGTGATGGGGGGCTGATGCTGATGCCAGGGGGGAGGGAAGGCTGAGCTCCAAGGGCAGTGGGGGGCAGTGGAAAAGGCAGAAGCCAAGCAATGGGGGAGCATTGAAAGGGGTGTTGAGGATCCCCCAGTTCAAAGCCTTATTTCTGCCCCAAACATCAGCTGCTTCTCTTCTGCCCTGAGCTGAAGCAGGAGGTGGAGATTTGGAGGGGGGAGGAGAGACCTTTGTCCTTACACTGAGACCCTCCCCTTCCTCCTCCTCCTCCCCCCCCCCCCTTGCCAGCCTGGCACTGCCAGATCTGAGAGGATGTGGGAAGGAGAGGGACTGCCCTCCACCCCTCTCTCTCTCTCATATATCTTTCTCTCTTCTCCCCAAACCAGCCCCACATGCAACACCCAGAGCCTGGCAGGACTTCTTTGCATGGCAGACACTGACACAGGCACCAGCTGACCCCTTCTGCCCCCACAGCCTCTGTCAACAGGTTTGCCATGAAATCATAAGGAAAACCTGGTCTCTGCAGCCGAAGAGGACCTTCCAACCCCTTCCTGATCTAGAAGACCCAGAGATGGTGTTGGAAGGTTGGTGTTAGAAGAAGAAGAAACTGAGGAGGACGTAGCAGGGGAGCCTCTCAGCAACTGCGCAGGGAAGATCCAGCCCCGAATGACTGCCCAGCAGAGAGGAACCCCCTCAGATACCCACACATTTCCAGGTGTGTGCTCAGAGTCTCCCCTGAACAGAGCGCAGATATGGAGGCACCTCCTCTCAGGCAGGCGAAGATCAGATGGACCTTCCTGAGGGAAGGGGCTCCTGAGACTCACCCAGACTGTCCAAGCACCAATAAGCAGGGGCATCACTAGGGTTGGCTTCACCTGGTGCGCGTGGCCAGCGCGTCACACGCATAAATTGGGCGGGGCAACAATATGAATGGTGGGCTTGGTTATGTGCCATTGTCACACCTCCACTGGTTTTTTAGCCATAAACTACACATTCAAAGGTGTATAACATGATGGGATTATTTCTACAAACCATGATTTTAGCCATTTAGGTCACAAGGGCTGCCACCCCCTCCCAGGCCAGCCACCTATCCCCCCACTCACCCAGGTCCCCACTTATCCCCCCACTCACCCAGGTCCCCACCTATCTCCTCACCTCCCAGGCCAGCCACCTGCCAGCCACCTATCTCCTCACCCTCCTACGCCAGCCACTTATCTCCTCACCCTCCCAGGCCAACCACCTATCCCCCCACTCACTCAGGTCCCCATCTATCCCCCCACTCATCCAGGTCCCCATCTATCTCCTCACCTCCCAGACCAGCCACCTGCCAGCCACCTATCTCCTCACCCTCCCAGGCCAGCTCCCTGTCTCCTCACCCTCCCAGGCCAGCCATCTATCTCCTCACCCCACACCAGGTCTCCATCTATCTCCTCACCCCCCACGTCCCCACCTGTCCCCTCACCCACCCAGCTACTTACCTTCCCAGCCTCCCATGGCTTCTGTCCTATACTTAACATGGGAGATCTATCTATCTAACTATCTTTCTACCTATCTTACCTTCCCAGCCTCTATTTGTCTGTCTGTCTGTTTGTCTAACTTACTATCTTTCGACCTATCTAACTTACTTACTTACTTTCTTTCTATTGCTCTCAGGGCATCTTACTTCTTTGTGTCAGGATCATAATGTGTTGTGTTGCGTTGCTTTCAGGGCGTCTTACATGTCCCCACCATGTTAAAGCCACTTGATGTTTCCTGTTGCTGCAAACTCCCTTGGGAGCGTCTTGCGTGTCTGGGTTAGAATCACATGTGAAAGTCACTTGCATGCTCCTGTGCATTACTCAGAAGTAAGCCCACTGAGTTCAGTGTGATTTATTCCTATGCATTGTTCCTATGCAATCCTATGCATTACTCAGAAGTCAGCCCATTGAATTCAGTGTGATTTATTCCTGCATGCATAGACTTACTTCTGAGTAATGCATAGGATTGCACAGCAGTAATGCATAGGAATAATTTACACTGAAATCAGGGGTTAATACTGATTGATGCGGTCACATGTGATACAATATTTTTGTAAGGGTTAAAATGGTCATTAGAACATAGAGAACTGGTTGTTAAAATATTTGAAGCCCATCACTGACCTAGGTGGATCCCCCTGCAAGGCAGTCCAGTTCTTGAACACAAAAAAACCACCCCTTTCCTTTCTTCCTTTGGTTTTTCCATCCACCTATCTTGCTCGCCTCCTCTTTGGAGGTGCAAAGCCTTCCTTTTCACTCACCCACATCTTAGAC
The DNA here is from genome assembly GCA_030015325.1 of Cryptoblepharus egeriae. Taxonomy (NCBI): domain Eukaryota; kingdom Metazoa; phylum Chordata; class Lepidosauria; order Squamata; family Scincidae; genus Cryptoblepharus; species Cryptoblepharus egeriae. Next base: position 3,524,790 of record JAREYC010000002.1, read on the forward strand.
CAGGATCCAGCCCCAAAGAGGCCACACTACAGGAGGGAAGAACATGGGCTAATATGGATTTATTGTTTTTTCCTTAGAGTCATAGAATCCAATTGTTTGTCTTTTGGGTTTGCAGGGCCTTCTGGGAATTGCAGTTCACTTCAAGAACACACCTGACCTGAGTTTCTGTGTGCCTTGTAAGTTCTTGTGCAACCCACATGTCAGTCCCACATGTCAGTGCTGGGGGTGGGAGTGAAAGGGATGGGGGGAGAGAACAGGGGACAGGAGGTTGATGCTGATGCTAGGGGGGAGGGAAGGATGGGGGAGCACCAGTGGGGGGGGGCAGTGGAAAAGGCAGAAGCCAAGCAATGAGATGGGGGTAGTGAAAGGGGCACTGAAGGCCCCCCACTTCAGAGCTCCTTCCTGCCCCAGACAACATTTGCCTCTCTTCTGCCCTGAGCTTGAGGTCTGAAGACATCTCCCTCCACCCCCAGCCAGCCCCACTGCAACATCCACAGCTTGGCAGGACTGATCTTCAGGCATCCAACAGACAGCTGGACTCAGCTGTGCAGGATTTCTTTGCTGGGCATCCCTGCCGGGCACCACACCAAAATGTTCTTATTTGATCCTTGATGGGGTTGAATGTTGCGCAGGCAGTTAACTGTCGGGCAAAATAGGATTGCATCCCCTTTTCACCCCCTGCCAGCTTTCATTTCAGAAAATTGATTCTTAATGGGTGCCTCCATCACAGAAGGAAGACCCTCCCCAAATTTCACACTTTTAGGTCTGGCGGTTTGGGCTCAATATTGATGAGTTAGTGAATGAATCAGTGACTGTTCAGTTTTTTATATTATTAGCAAAAATGTACCTGCATTGCAGGAGTAAAATTCCCTCCCATCCCCTTTCAACCCTCCCTTTCACTTTGCCCCCCATGTACAATACTCCCATATAACATTCCCCATGCTCACCATCCCCCCATGCACACCATATGTAATCCCCCTACATGCACCATCCCCCATGCACGCAACATCTCCCATGGGCATCATTCCCCCATCCACAATACCCCCGTACAACATCCCCCATGCACATCATGTGCATCATTCCCTATGTGCAGTACCCCCCATGGTCATCAACACCCCAATTTACACCTTCCCACATGTGCACCATCCTCCCAAGCACACCATCCCTTCATGCGCACTGTTCCCACCATGCACACACCATTCCCCATGTGCAACACCCCTTTACAACATCCTCCCATGTGCACCACTCCGTCATGTGCATCACTCTACCATGTGCATTGGTAAGATGGGGTGGGGGAAGGGTGGAAAAGGCCAAAACCAAGCGATGAGGGAGCAGTGAAAGTGACATTGAGGATCCCCCAGTTCAGAGCCTCTTACATGCCCCAAATATCAGCTGCTTTTCTTCTGGCCTGAGCTGCAGTGGAGGTGGAGATCTGGAAGGAGGAGGAGAGACTTTCCTCCTTCCGTGCAGACCCTCTCCTGTCTCTTCCTCCTCTTGCCTACTGGGCACTGCCGGAATTGAGAAGGTGGGGGAAGGAGAGGGACTGCCCTCCATCCCTTCCTCTTTCTCTCATATCTTTTTCCCTTCTCCCCGACCCAGACCCACATGCAACACCCACAGGAAGGACTTCTTTGCATGGCCAATGCTGACAGCAGGCACCAGTGGGCACAGGGCATCCCTGCTGGGCACCATACCAAATTGGCTCTTATTTGATCCTTACATCATGGAAGGAACACCCTCCACAATTTTATGCTTCTAGGTCCAGTAGTTTTCGCTGGGCGTTGATGAGTTAGACAGTTCTAAGCCTTAGAGCCAGAGCTGTCCAAAGACACTTTCGTGGTCATTAGGGCCAGCATGATTGCAAAGGTGCACAAAACACTGTTTAATCTTCCCGCCAAAGTGGTACACGTTCATGGTCATGGGTCTGGCCTGACTGCGAAGGTGCCTGGAACGCTGTTTTACCTTCCCATCAAGATGGTACCTATTTATCCACTTGCATTCCATGCTTTTGAACTGCTAGTTAGGCAGGAGCTGGGCTAAGGACTCGCGTATTGAGCCCTGGCACTTGCCTGTTACCAATTGTGCCACAACAGCCTATGTCAACATGTTTGCAATAAAAATTATAAGGAAACCTGATCTTTGCAGCCAAAGAGGACCCTTCCAAACCCTTCCTGATCCAGAAGACCCAGAGACGTCCAGATCCAGAAGACCCAGAGAAGATTGGTGCTCTCAGAAGAAGAAACTGAGGAGAACGTAGCAGGGAGAGCCTCTCAGAAACTGTACGGGGAAGATCCAGCCCTGAACAACTGACCCGCAGAGAGGATCTTCATCGAATACCCACAAATTTCCAGGTGTGTATCTCAGTGTCTCCCCTTAAAAGAGATCAGATAGATTTCCATTTATTGGAATAAAATAAATTAATACCTTAACTTTCACTTCACCTAAGCCCTGATCTGGCAGCCGGCAGTGTTGGCTTCCTTCTCAGCCAGTCATAGGTAGAAGCCACTTTGTTTTTCCACCACCACTGAACCAAGATCCTGTATTTAAATTCTTGCCCCTTTTGTATGGTGTCCCGTTTCATTTGATTGCAGAGAGTGCCTTGCACTGTGACTTTTTTGGTTGCTGTTGCATCTTACCATGGACGAGGTAGTGGTCAGATCCACAATCTGTCCCTCTCATGTTTTGTACAACATTGAGTGATGAGAAGACCCTGGAGTATATGAGGATATAGTCCTGCACCGCTGACTCTTTACCAGATGGGTTGCGCCAGGTTAGTTTCCGTTTGCATGGATGTTGAAACTGACTGTTGCCTCCTACCAGGTAATTAAATGAGGCAAATGACAGCAGGCACAGACCACCATCATTTATTGTTCCACGTCCGCACCTGCCCTGTGCTTTTCCCATCCAGTTCTGTCAGCTCCAGTGTGGGCGTTAAAGACTCCAGCAAGGGTGATGAACTCAGTTTGTGGGATCCTGTCCAGTGTGAGTTGAAGTTGGATGTGAAAGCCATCCTTGGTTGTGTCTCAGTAGGTTTCATTTGGGGCTGAGATAGACAATCCATGTGTTTTAATAGTGCCATCAGCAGTGAGAACTGCCAGACTTTATGAAACTGGTTGAAAGGAGACAACACTTCTTGCAGCTTGACCAGACATCCAATACCAGCTTCCCCTTTGTTGCCAGCTGCGTAATATAACACAACTGATCCATCCACTGCTGGAGGTTGCATAATGAGCAATCCTGAATCAGCGCAAAGAAGTTCAGATACTGCAGTCATCGCGCTTCAGTGTTTCACCAGTTCCATAGCAAGGACTTATTTTGGCCAACATGGTGCCCTGTTCTTACCTTCCATGTGCTAAAGTGAATTAATGTCTCTGTCTTAAGTTTAAGTTGTTTAAAACCCAACCATGGAGTGCAATACAATGGCGCCTTGATTTAGGCGCATAATTCATTTTGATAGCATGCTTGTAATCCAAAATGTTTGTCTGTCAAAGGGAATTTTCCAACCCAAAAATAGTCATATAAAAATGATTACAATACTGTTATATAATACAAAACAATAATGAAAATACAGAATATAAAGAAATATAAAACAAATGAACCTGCTTTCAGGTCTCTCATGCTGCATTCTGCCCCCCCCCCCCCCTTATACAGGAATGAGCCCCATTGACTGTAATAGGCTTACTTCAGATATGCATAGGCTGGTCTCTTGGCAGAGGCTGTGCATGTGCTGCTGGAGTGCTGGCAGGAAAAAACACTAGGAGACATCAGTGATAATTTCTCCCTCCGTGCAGGAAGTTGTTCTGGGGTAGAAAGAGGGTGCAGAGCAGGGGAGAAACTCAGCAGTGGGACCATTTTGGTTTTGGGGGTGTTTTGTTTTTTTGAGGTTCTTTGTCTCTAATAATGCAATCTGAAAGACATTTTCCTGGGACTAAGAACCACTGAACACAATGGGGCTTACATCTACGTAGACATGGTTAGGAATGTGCTCCAAATCGTTTATTTGTTCCCCCTTTCCCCAGTCTTCCTTGCCACTATACCCATTTTTATCTTCCACATTCTCCCCTCTAAAAATAGCAGGCCTCTGTCAGTCTTGAAAGACTATGGTATCGTGCTCGGTGCTGCATATGCTGCATGTGAAGCACGAAAGCCGGGGTTCGATTGTTATGGAGGATAGGCTGTTACCCAAGCAGCAAATCCCTCCTCTCCACGCCACTAAATTAGTCCAATGGAAAGGCAGAGCCAATACGATTGGATCCAGCTGGCGTCGCAGAGCTGGGCTAAGGACAGGAGCTCACCCTGTCTTGTGGGGCTGACCCCGGAATTGAAGCCTGGCCTTCTGGTTAACAGGCACAGTGTCTTTACTGCTTGCACCACCCACAGCAATCTCCCCTTTCATATGGCATATATATTGCATTGTTGCATTGCTTGATTTTGCACAGCACACCTACCAGCCTGTCCCGGGGTTGGTGATGTTGTTTATTTATTCTTACCATATGGCAATAAAAATTGCTGGGAAATCCTTTGAAAGGTTCAGTAGCCAGTAAGTGTGGACTGTACAGTGGTACCTTGTTTAACAAGTGTTTCACATAACAAGAAAAAATTTCCAAGAAATCTTGCTTCACATAACAAGTTCCGCTTCACTTAACAAGCAAGCGAGCAATGGGTACTGGCCACCTTGAACCTCCAGCAGCAGCCCAGGTAAGCCTCCCAGGAAAGTGTCTTTGATTGCAGCTTCCTAACTATGTCCACTCAGATATAAGCCCCATTGTGTTCAATGGGTCTTACTCCCAGGAAAGTGTCTTTAGAATTGCAGCCTAAGTAGACTTCATAGGATTGTGCACATTGAACGCATTTTTTGAATTCAATTCCAGTGTTTTGTCATCATTTTTACATCCAGTGAATATTTTATATGAATATTTTGGGGGTTGTAGAACCAATTGTCTGAGTTTCCATTATTTCCTATGGGAAAATCTGCTTCACTTAAAGAGCGTTTCACTTAAAGAGCAAGTGTCCAGAATGAATTAAGCTCTTTATGCCTGTGGTGCAGGCTAGTCTACGTTGTCTATAGAACTCATCTCTCCTCAGTGAAATCCTTCACTGCACGGTTATCACATCTTCCAAGGAAGGGAGTTGCAAGCCAAAGCAGGCAGCCAGCCCTGTGCTGGTGATCTGCACTCAGCTCTGTTTGTTCTGAGCATGAATTTCATGACTGCACATAGTGCTCTCCGCTCCTTCTGCAGTCAGTGATAGAAGAACTATGAGAAGAGAGAGAAGCCAGGAGGGGAATATAAGAGACAAAAGGGATGCGAAGGGTGCACTGCAGTGTCTTTCAGCCGCAGGTCAGTAGTCACCCCCTCATAAGGAAAGATTTGACTGCATCAGTATCTCCTCCAGTTTTGCCTCAGATGAGTAGACCATCTTGCCCACTGCACAACCCTGGACTTTTGGGATTTCTGTGTTGAGGGACACATTTCTTAAAGTGCTTGGAGACATTGGCACCTCCAGATCAGTTTCCATCTAGGTGAGGAATCTGACTTCTGAGGCTTACCTGGATACATGCTATATATGTCCATGCTGTTCACATGTGTGCCAATTTCTCCAGGTGTTCCTAGCCACAGCAGCAAGGTTTTCCACTTTGTGGAGTCTGCACAAAGACCCCAAGTGTCAGATTCCAGCTCCTGTCCATCTGCATTGTCTAGCACAGTAATCTTCGGACACTCTGCTGATGCACACTGGTGTGTTGTGAATGGATTGCAGGTGTGCCATGGCAGTTTGGGGAAGAGTATTAGTAGGGCCATTGGGAGATGGAAACCCTCCATCATGATATACAGTGTAAATTGTCAAAGATGAATAGTGTGCCTTGAAAATATTAGCACCTTGTCAGTGAGACTTGAGACAAAAATGGTTGAAAATCTCTGCTCTGGACACTTCCTTTCTGCACTGCTAATCAGGATTCTCTTTCTGTTCCAGCTACCAATGGTGGATTTGAGGGAGCTCAGTGGGGTGTCATCAGACATGGCCGTGCTTGAAGTAGAGGAACATCCTTCTGGAAATCAAGGTGAATCAGGGAAGGAGGAGGGAAGACAGAGCTCTACCTGGAGGACTAAACTCGTTCTCTGTCTCCATAGAATAGAAATCAAGGAGGAACTTTCCAATGTAAAGAAAAGTGTGGTGTGTCCTTCGCAGGATGGAACAACCAACACAAGCACATATCTTACTTCCAAGGAAAAGAGCCAAGAGAGGCAGAAACCTGCACATCAGGACAGGTCAAAGAAGCAGAAGAACAAGAAAAGTAGAAATAAATCTGATGCTCAGGATTGTGGCAGTGACAATATTCTCTCAGTCAAACCAGAAAAAGAAACTGAAAAGAGAAAGAACAAATGTACTCACTGTACAAAAACCTTTGACACGAAATCCAAACTTATAGTTCATCTAAGAACCCACTCCGGGGAGAAACCACATCAATGCTTGGAGTGTGGAAAGAGCTTTATACGGAGCACACACCTGACTTTGCATCGAAGAACCCACACAGGGGAGAAACCAGATCAGTGCCTGAAGTGCGGAAAAAATTTCAGTCGGAAAAGAGACCTGACCTTACATCAAAGAATGCACACAGGGGAGAAACCGTATGAATGCTCAGAGTGCAGAAAGACCTTCAGTAGAAACTTTAGCCTGACTGCACATCAAAGAACCCACACAGGGGAGAAACCATATAAATGCCTGGAGTGTGGAAAGAGTTTCAGTGAGAGTTCAAACCTGAGTTCACATCAACGCACCCACACAGGGGAGAAACCATATAAATGCCTGGAGTGTGGAAAGAGCTTCAGTGAAAGCGGAAGCCTCAGTATACATAAAAGAACCCACACAGGGGAGAAACCATATAAATGTTTGGAGTGTGGAAAGAGTTTCACTCAGAATGGAAGTCTGACTCTTCATCAAAGAACCCACACAGGGGAGAAACCATATAAATGTTTGGAGTGTGGAAAGAGTTTCACTCAGAATGGAAGTCTGACTCTTCATCAAAGAACCCACACAGGAGAGAAACCATATAAATGCTTGGAGTGTGGAAAGAGTTTCTGTATGAGTTCATACCTGACTTCACATCGACGTACCCACACAGGGGAGAAACCATATAAATGCATGGAGTGTGGAAAGAGCTTCAGTCTCAAAGGAAATCTGACTTTACATCAAAGAACCCACACAGGGGAGAAACCATATAAATGCATGGAGTGTGGAAAGAGCTTCAGTCTCAAAGGAACTCTGACTTTACATCAAAGAACCCACACAGGGGAAAAGTCATATAAATGCTTGGAGTGTGGAAAGAGCTTCAGTAATAGTGGAAACCTTAGATTACATAAAAGAACCCACACAGGAGAAAAACCATATAAATGCTTGGAGTGTGGAAAGAGCTTCAGTCAGAATGGAAGTCTGAGTCTTCATCTAAGAACCCACACAGGGGAGCAACCATATAATTGTTTGGAATGTGGAAAGAGATTCAGTGTAAACTCAAGCCTGATTATGCATCGAGGAACCCACACAGGGGAGAAACCATATAAATGCTTGGAGTGTGGAAAGAGTTTCAGTCAGAATGGAAGTCTGAGTCTTCATCTAAGAACCCACACAGGGGAGCAACCATATAATTGTTTGGAGTGTGGAAAGAGCTTCAGTGAAAATGGAAGTCTTAGTCAACATAAAAGAATACACACAGGAGAGAAACCATATAAATGCTTGGAGTGTGGAAAGAGCTTCAGGAGGAACTCACACCTAACTTTGCATCGAAGAACCCACACTGGGGAGAAACCATATAAATGTTTGGAGTGTGGAAAGAGCTTCAGTGTGAGCTCAACTCTGAATGTGCATCAAAGATCCCACCAACAAGAGAAACTGTAGAACTGCTTTGTGTTCAGGAAGTGCCTGAGTGGCTGCTTTTTTTCCTCATGAAGAAATGTGCAATTTTTACAGGAGGTTTGATATATAGTGCTTAAAATGCTACTGAAATAACTAAATACTGTTGTGATCTTCCTTGTAATTTTTACCTGTTCCTCTCAGAACACCTGAAGTTCTTTCCTTATTTGTGTCAGATGCACATTCATGGGCAAAAACAAAATATTTACAGAGAAGAAGGTCTCCGCCCCCTGCTCCGACGTGGCAGGATGACTTTCCCAAGGATCTCAGTTTTGAGATGCAAAAGAGTCTTTTAATGGGTTAATTAGAGCCCAGGACTCTCCTTGGACAAGAGGGGCACCCAGAGATCATCCATGTTTGCCTTCAGTGCTCCACGGTCAGCTTGAGTCCTGGCATAGGCTGGGGACTGAAGCCCCCTGTGGGAAGAAGGCAGGATCCCAGCACACTCCAGCCTGCTTTGTGACTTCAAGTTCTGCCCTCTTTGCTTATCTCTGGAATTTTCCTTTTTTTTTAGCAAGCAACGTATTCTCCGATATAAAATTTATGGCCGTTTCAGACACTAATTGGAGGGTAAACAAGTAACAGATTAATGGACGTGCAAAAGAGTTTACTTATTTTTCAGTAAGGCTTTTTCTCGAATGTTTTGTCCTTCTAATACTTTTGTATTAAATGGAACAAAAGCAGAAATTTTAGCAGGATCTTTATCAGACCATAATCCAATATCATTGGCCATAAAGAAAAAAAAGTAAAAGCTTTGGGTGGAGGTTATATGTGTAGTTAAATGAGTTTTTACTTGAAAAAGAACTAATCAAAGAGAATTTAATTGAATGTTTAAAATCAGTTCACATTCCTCACCATAAACAGTTTGGGATATTTTCAAAGCCTTTTTGAGAAGTTTCTTCACTCACAAAAATGCTGACTGGACTAATCAAAGACGAAAGAAGTTTCAGAATTTCTCTGAAGAAATCAAGAAAAGAACAAGAACTCCAAGAGAAGCAAAAATAATACATCAGCTTCAAGTTTTACAGACATAATTTTCAATGATGACTACAAAGCAGGCCTCCGTCAGTCTTGGAAGACGATGGTATCGTGCTTGGCGCTGCATACGCTGCATGCGAAGCACGAAAGCCTGGGTGGGATTGTTATGGAGGATAGGCTGTACCCAAGCAGCAAATCCCCCTTTCCACGCCACTGAATTAGTTCAATGGAAAGGCAGAGCCAATACGATTGGATCCAGCTGGCGTCGCAGAGCTGGGCTAAGGACAGGAGCTCACCCTGTCTTGTGGGGCCGACCCAGGTCTCGAACCCTGGTCTGCCGGTTAACAGGCACAGTGTCTTAGCCATTTGCTAAATAAAGATGTTTGAACAAACAAATAATCCGGGAAGTTGGCTTGCTTATAAATTGAGAAAAGGAAAATAGATTAACCCCTGCTAACTGAGCAAGAGGCACTCTTTCAAGTGGGTGCTCCTCTTTTATTTAGCAGGGGGAGAGTAACTGGCCCTCCACACCCCAGCAGTGTCTGTTCAAGTGGCTTCTGCTGGTGTTCTTTTTTGCATTTTAGATTGTGAGCCCTTTGGGGACAGGGACCCATTAGCTATTATTAGTTTTTCATTTCCTTTGTAAACCGTTTTGTGAACTTGTTATTTGAAAAGTGGTATATAAATACTGTAGATAGATAGATTAATTACACACTTACAAGAAAATGGACAAACATATACAGAAGAAGTGGGCCTGCAAACAGATGCTGAACCCAAAATTCACTGCCAAGCCCCCCAAAATTACTACCCTCTACCCAAAATTCCTAGCCAGTAAAAAAAAATGTAATACAAATGAAGGACATGTTAATATATAGAAAAATACTTGTATTGGTTTCCTGTACTTCATTTCACCACTTTAAAAATTGAAAACTTTTTAACTTGCATGTTTCTGATCCAGACATGTTAAATGCCCTGAAAGCAACACAAACCATGCCAGTGACTTCAACATAAATGATTCAGACATACCCTACAATCCAGAGTAACTATGGGAGCATGTAAGAGACTTTACGTGCACCCGTAGTTACTGCACCACCTAGTGAAAACCTATGGGAAATTCATATTGCAATCCAGAGCAAATTGTTCTTACACCGGAGCAAGGACTCCCCGTAGTTACTCAGGATTGCACCCATAGAGCGCAATCCTAACCATGTCTACTCAAAAGTAAGCCCCATTGTATCCTGGGACACTTTACTCCCAGGAAAGTGTCTTTAGGATTGCAGCTATAGACACACACAAGGATACACTCATACACACACACACACACACACACACACACACACACACACACACAAGGACACACTCATTCATGCACACATACACAAGGACACACTCATACACACACACATACACAACACACTCATGCACAAACACAAGGACACATACACACGTACAAGGAAAAACACATATACAAGGACACACTCATGCACACACACGCGTACACAAGGACACACTCATGCGCATGCACAAGGACACAATCATGCATTAACACACACAAGGACAAATTCATGCACACGCACACAAGGACAAACGCATGCATACACACAAGCACACACCTTGAGGTGGCCAGAGGGGACAAGAAGCATTGTGGAGGCCATCCGCTGAGGTTGCAGAGGTGGTGCGGGTGGGCCAGATGGGGCAGAAGAAGCACAGTGGCCAAAGGAGACTGGCTGCTGCGGCCCCAGAGGCATGACCAGGCTGCCTGGCTGTGGAGGGCAGAGAGGAGGTGCGAAACACAGGGGTTCATGGCAGCCAGGGGAGAGGGAGGGCTGGCCAGTGAGGCTGCGGATCAGCACACAGGGTGCTGCAAGGGTTGTTCATTCCAATGGATTCCCATTTTTGAACAGTTTTGTGTATGCACTGTTATTGTTGTGATGTCCTATGGTTTTGAACAGTAAGGTCAGGCATGGGCAGATGCCGGTTCGGGCCTACTTGCCCAAACCGGATCTTCCCATTTCCCTGCTGCTGGCGAATCGTCAGCGGCAGGGAAAGTCAAAAAGACAGCGGACCGTTTCGCACTGGCCGCCATCTTTTTGACTGCCCTCACTGCAAGCTGCGACTGTGGAGTCGGCGTGCGTGCTGTGTGTCTCCCCCAGTGGGAGGAGATGCACTGCACAAGCACCGAGGTCATCGCGGGGTCGGCGCGTGCGTAGTGCGTCTCCTCCAGTGGGAGGAGATGCACTGCACATGCGCCAGGGGTTGGCGCATGTGCAGTGCGCCAGAGTTGGGAGTCTGCCCCTGGCCCAGCCCCCTGATCCCAGCCCCACCTCCCCAACATCCAGCGAACCGGATCTTGGGGCTGGCTGGGCCCATCCCTGAATAAGGTCTCTCAGTGGTTGCCCATAATGGAGGAAATCCTCCTGGATTAGGTCTCAGGTGGACCCAGGAATTTTATTGGGTGCAAATATCTGTTCCTGGGACCTGAGAAGTCCTTTTAACCTTACGTCAGGCGAAGCTGAGATTTGAATTCCACATGATTTTGTTTTTGCTCCCTTTCCGCACCATGATGGCTGAGAGGCCTGCCCCTGCTAGCACCTTCCTAGTTCTAGGTGCTGTTTGAAACCCCTAGTCATTTTTCCAGCTTCTTCTGTGGGGAGCAGTAGTGACCCCCCGGCAAATTTTTACCACCTTCGCCCCTCCTAAGCTGAGTTTTGGAAATTTCTTATTTCCTTTTAGCCTACATTATACTGTAGCCTTCTGTACAATCCGACCCGTCACCTAAGGTCATCTGAGGGGGCCCTACTGACTGTGCCGCCTCTAAGAGATGTGAGAGGTATGGCGGGCAGAGATAGGGCCTTCTCAGTGGTGGCACCCCAGCTGTGGAACTCCCTCCCCTTAGAACTGAGGAAAGCTTTTATTTTAAAAAAGCATTTTAAATGGGGCAGAGGTTGGGAGGCAGTTTTATTGTTTTATTTTATATTATTGTTTTTAACAATTTTTAGTCTGTTTTAATCATTCTTAGCTTTTTAACTCTTAATTGTATTTTAAATTATATTTTAATTATGTTTTAATCTTTATTTATGATCATTTTAATGGTGTTTTATTCTGATGTTAGCCACCTTGGGCTCCTTCTCGCAGGTGAGGAAAGGCGGGATACAAATTAATTAAATAATAAAAATAATTATACCGACATTTCCTTTTCGCACCTTTGATTGCTATCTATGCACATGCTAAGGAACAAGTCCTCTTTGCCTGGAGGTAGGGTTCTCCCGTTGTTCATGGGGTTCACGGGGTTCCTGACCCTGTCCTGACCCTGTTGATGCATATGCAAATATGATCTGCCAACCTTGCACCTGACTGTGCCAAAGCATAGCTACTGCTGAACTTCCCAACAGAGTGAGACAGACTCTACTGTGCCTATATTTCTAGCTGAGCTCATAATTAATGCTCATATGACTTTCTTTTTCATGAAAACATAAGGCAATGCGGAGACGGGTATTAATTTTCAGTGATTTTGGTTTTACTTGCTGTATGATTATTATGATTGCTGTATGATTAATAATAAATAATAAATTAATAAATGAGGATTTTTGAATCAGATTTTGATTATTGTCTCTTTGTACATCCTAATGAATGTCACTTAACACGTAAAGAGTGTTTCAATTGAGTTAATTAGGTGCTTATGACAGTTTCTAACAGTGGCATTTTTTGCGCACTTCGCCCAACCGGGGGAGTCACACAGCTTCACCTGATGTATTAAGGGCCTGGCGACTCCCACTAGGAGCTTCTATCCTCTCCACTGTCAGCCCCAATGTTTCCAAGATAGGCCTCATCTGACCATTGCATGTGGCTCCCAACTGACGTGGACAGCCAGATCTGTGGGATTGCCAGCATGCGATCACTGCTGCTCTCTGGACAGGCCCCACCACCACCAGAATAGCAAGGAGACTCCCATCCCCTTCGTAAGTACAGTGCATCCTTGTCCAACGAGTACCAGCCGTTGGCTCTCTAGTAAGTTTTTTCAATCCTAAGGAGTGTCTTCCTGGTCGTCCGCACCCCCTAATACTACCAGGCACTAAAGTGATCCCACCTAGCTCTCAGTCTTTCTTTTTTTCTACAGTATTTATATACCGCTTTTCAATTAAAAAGTTCTCAAAGCGATTTATAAAGGAAATGAAAAAAATTAATAGCTAATTAATAGCTAATTGGTCCCTGTTGCAAAAAGATTCACAATCTAAAATGCATCTCTGTTCTTTGGGAACAGAACATAGGGCAGAACCTTTCTTTAAATAATTTTTAAGCTGTACTTTCTACTCCAAGATGGTGGCACATATGATGTAACTGGACCACACTCCCTATTCCTGCCATTTATGAAAACTGGACAGACATGCTCTGTGGGTGGGAAGCATCATGCACAGCCTGCCTATGTCCAAATGCATCCTCAGTCCTCACTGGACTTCTGATGGGAAGGAAACTACTGGTGATTGGATTACCTGGTGAAGACTTTCTGGTGGTGCTTTCTCTGCAATGCCACCCTTTGCACCAGCTTCTCAGCAGACTACCTTGGCTTAGGAAGCACTTCCCTCAAAGTACACGTTTGCTCTTCATTGTCACTTCTGAATCATTCAATGCGTGTCCCACTCTTTCAACCTCTCTCTGTCGTTCTAAAAGCTAAAATTGTCCGCCCCATGTTGATTTGCATATGATTTGGTGAATCAGACAGTTTTGGTTTGTGTGTGTGTGTGAGAGAGAGAGAGAGAGCGAGCGCACATGTCAACTTTACCTCCTGATTGATTCCTGTTCCTGTAATGGGAAGGTTCAGAGGAGAGCAGCCAAGATGGTTAATGGTCTGGGACACCCCAGCAAAAGAAAAGGGGTCTTTTGGGAAGTCTTCAGTCTAGAATAGAGGGAAGTGAGGGGAGGACATGACTGAGATTATGCAAAGTATGCATAGACTGGAAGAAGAGATGCTCTTTTCCTTCTCCCAGAACACCAGAACTTGAGGACATCCACGAAAAATGAGTGGTGGGAGAGTTCGGACAGAAAAAAGAATAGGTTTTCTCAGCATGGAATTAGTCTGTGGAACTCCTTGCTACAGGATGTGGTGTTGACATTGAGCTTGTACCCCTTTAAGAGGAGATTGGATAAATTTCTGGAGCAAAAAGTGTCAAAAAAGAGGAGGATGTTTACTCTGCGTTACATCTTCAATTCAAATATCAAATAGTAGCAGAATGCACCTGTTCTGGCCAAGCCCTGGGCTTCTGCTTGTCAACCTCGTGTGAGTGTCACGGAGGCTACACAAGCCACCCCTTCACCGCCACCACCACAGGGATTTCAGTTTAGGAGGAAAGTCTTTTACTCACAACTTGAGTCACTGGTCAAACCTGGGCCTTTGAATGCTCAGCAGATCCCAGCCAAAACACATAAACTTTGGTAGCGTTAATTTTTGATTGGGGTAGGTTTGATCTAGCATTAATCAGCATCAGTCTAAAAATAATATATGGATTTATTAAAGGAAATAAGGCACGGATACATTGCATAGCAGTTTCAAACACAAAAATAACACTATTCTCCTAGTCTAACTTGATAATAACTATCACACAACAGAGTAATTTTCTCCAGCTTGGCTCTGCAGTAACCAGACTCATGCACAGCACATCCACGAGGCTGTTGGTTCAACCCATTCTGGGTCAGAGTCTTTGCAGCATTGCTCCAAACACCGGGCATCAAGGCCAAGTCCAATGTGCAAAGCTCAAATGGTCCAGCCTCACGTTCCATGTTGAATAGTCTTCACAGGAAGAAAGATGGAGAAAATAGAAGCTAAATATATAAAAATAAAATATATATCTCACTTGGATCAAACAAGGTCCTGTCCTACTTTTATAGGACTAGACAGCAGGCACCAATGGATTCTGGGCATGGACAGCCACAAGGCAAGGAGTTCCACAGACTGATTACACGCTGGGTAAAGAAATATTTTATTTTGACTGTCCTAACCCTCCCAACATTTAATCTGAGGTGGATGTCCCTCGTTCTGGTGTTGTGTGAAAGGGAAAAGAGCATCTCCATATCCACTGTCTCCATATCTTGCATAATTTTAAAACAATTTTTATTTTATTTACAGTATTTCAGGTATGGACTAATTCCTTTTTTAGCCAGCCTGTTTGCTAGGCAAAAAGTTCTTGCCTGAAAGAGTCCTCAGAGGTGGAGATGGAAAGAGGGTCCAATGCACCAGCCATTCCTCTCCACCTCAACACTCCAGTATGTCCATCCAGGAAGGTCTGCAGAGGGCATTCCCAGCCAGCCTGTTTCTCCCTCACCCTAGCTCCGGCAGTTTATTTCACCGATGCTGGTGGGCTTGTTACAAGGATCTGCTCAGCATGTTGGATGAGCTTGGCCATCACGTTGGGCCGGATAAAGCCAGGGCAAGACAACCCCTCCAGGGTTACTTCACTCCAGAATTTCAGGCTGTGCTTCTTCAACAGGAGGATCCTCTTCCCACCCCCATAATGACTAGCCAGGGTGTCTCAGGGCCAAGCATTGCAGGAGCCACCTACCTCCCTACCTACCACCTAGGGCTCATGAGTGTTCCTTTGACTGTGGGAAAGGGGACATGCAACAGGATCCCTTGTGCTGGCTTGAACTCAAGGGTCTGAGGAAACAAGGCCTGCTTTCTGGATACCGCTCCTTTCCTTTGGGTCTTTGTCCAGTTCATTTCTCCCCTTGGCTGGCCTCTCCTTTCACACACTCCTTTCACACATTCCTTTAGCTTCTCCCTCCCTTCCCATGTCCCCCCACCTTCCCAGTACCAGAGTTAGGGGAGAGTGAGTTAATCTGTCTTTCCTAATGACAGTCATAGACCAGCATAGAAATTAAATGAATGCTAGCACTACATGAAAATTCAGATGGATTAAAAGTACAGTTGATATCAAAAAATAAAAATCAAAGTTAGAAATAAACTTAACTTAGTCCATCATTTACTATACGCTACTTTTTCAGGAGTTTAAATGTGTTCCCAACTTTATATTTGGAGACATTATAGGACCACAGTCTATCACCATCCTTTTTCGGGTCATTCATCATGGGTGATAGAAACTTGGCAACACTGTGCATGATAGTAGGATTTCCTATGAAAAATTAATCAGAATTCCTATCAGATGGAAATCCTTAATTTTAATTTACAAATATAAACATCAGCCGCCCCGTGAAGGGACGAAAAAATATTGAAGCTGCTTCAGCCAAAAGGGACCGCTGCAGTAACTCCCATAGAACATGGCAAAGGAACAATATCAGAGTCCAGGAGTGCCTCGACCATTCTCTTCCAAGCTGCCCAACTACCTCCTTGCCCCACTCCCGGGGACCTGAGGATCAGTCCAGCGTATAAGTATTTCTGCCAAGACACTCAGGGCTAAATCAGCTTCCAGCCTTCCACAACTCCATTTTGAGCCTGCCCCCCTTGCACACACCAGTTTAAAGGGCTGCAGGGGCCAGCCCGAATCCCAGAGGGACTAGAGGGTATTGCTTTCCTATGCTAAATTTCAACTGTTTTAAAACTGAAAACCATTTAACACATGCCAGTGACTTCAACATGCAACATGCATGATCCTGACTCATAGAAACACACACACACAAGGACACACTCATATGCACTCACTCATATACACATGGACACACTCATCCACCCACTCACCGACTCACACTCACCTTCTGGCGGCCAGACGGGAAAAGAAGCGGCATGGAGGCTGCAGAGAAGTGGCAAGTGGTGGTGCTCAGAAGCGGTGTCATGGCTAGCCGCAGAGGCACAACCTGGCTGGAGAGGGAGGGATGGGAGGATTGGAGGTGCAGGAGAGCCAGAAGTGGCGAGGGGCAGCTGGCAAGGCTTCAGAGACCCTGGAGAAGGTGAGGCTGGGGGAACTTCCTCCAGGTGCACCTCAGTCCTTTCTGGCTTGGGGGGAATTAGCACCTAGCCTTCCACAACTCCATTTTGATCCCCGCCCCCTCGCGCGCAACAGTTTAAAGGGCTGCAGGGGCCAGCCCAAATCTCAGAGGGGCTAGGGGGTTTTTTAACGGAGGTCTCCAGGGAAAGCCGGACTTATGGTCACCCTCCCTGAACCACATGGACATATTAGGTCAAGACCACTACCTGTGACAAAAAAAAATGGCCTTTAGTTACAAATCCGGTACAATTTGTGCAGGGTTATGGTGTAATTATGTTACAATTCTGTCCAATACAACTTTGCTATACAGTTACAACTGTGCTAGGAGAGTTGGGCCGCTGTGAGACACAGGAAGCTGGACTTGATGGGCCTTTGCTCTGATGTAATGGAGGATCTTCTTATATTCATATGAGTAGCATTTTAAAAACTATATGTCAAAACTACTCTAAGATTCATATATTTTTTCAAGACATATTTACGAATACATGTTTACGAATACTTCTACTATCACGGAAACTCTCCACACTCCAAGGGTTTCTCCCCTGTGTGGGTTTTGAGATGCAAATTCAGGTGTGGACTTTGACTGAAGCTCTTTCCACACTCCAAGCATTTATATGGTTTCTCCCCTGTGTGGATTCTTCGATGCGTAGTCAGGCTATCATTCCGACGGAAGCTCTTTCCACACTCCAAGCATTTATATGGTTTCGCCCCTGTGTGGGTTGATAGATGGAAAGTCAGGTGTGAGCTCTGCCTGAAGCTCTTTCCACACTCCCAGCATTTATATGGTTTCTCCCCTGTGTGGGTTGCTAGATGGACAGTCAGGTTTGAACGCTGACTGAAGTTCTTTCCACATTTCAAGCATTCATATGGCTTCTCCCCTGTGTGGGTTCTTCGATGCTGAGTCAGGACCAACTTCAGTCTGAAACTCCTTCCACACTCCAAGCATTTATATGGTTTATCCCCTGTGTGGATTCTTTGATGCACAGACAGCATTGCACTGTGCGTGAAGCTCTTTCCACACTCTAAGCATTTATATGGTTTCTCCCCCGTGTGGGTTCTTAAATGTTTTTTTAAATGTCCTTGTTGACTAAAGCTCTTTCCACATTCCAAGCATTTATATGGTCTCTCCCCTGTGTGGGTTCTTTGATGTAAGGTCAGGTGTTCATTACAACTGAAACTTTTTCCACATTCCAAGCATTTATATGGTTTCTCCCCTGTGTGGGTTCTTTTATGTTTACTGAGGCTTCCACTCTCACTGAAGCTCTTTCCACACTCCAAACATTTATATGGTTTCTCCCCTGTGTGTGTTCTCAGATGTGCACTCAAGGTTGAATTCAGACTGAAGCTCTTTTCACACTCCAAGCATTTATATGGTTTTGCCCCTGTGTGGGTTCTTTTATGTTTACTGAGGTTTCCACTATCACTGAAGCTCTTTCCACACTCCAGACATTCATATGGTTTCTTCCCTGTGTGGGTTCTTTGATGCACAGACAGCACTGCACTGTGTGTGAAGCTCTTTCCACACTCTAAGCATTTATATGATTTCTCCCCTGTGTGGGTTCTTAAATGTGTTTTTAAATGTCCTTGTTGACTAAAGCTCTTTCCACATTCCAAGCATTTATATGGTTTCTCCCCGGTGTGCATTCTTTGATGTAAGGTCAGGTGTTCATTACGACTGAAACTTTTTCCACACTCCAAGCATTTATATGGTTTCTCCCCTGTGTGGGTTCTTTGATGAACTATAAGTTTGGATTTCGTGTCAAAGGTTTTTGTACAGTGAGTACATTTGTTCCTCCTCCTTTCAGTTTCTATTTCTGGTTTGCCTGGGAGAATATTGAAGCTGCCACAATCCTGAGCATCAGATTTATTTCTACTTTTCTTGTTCCTCTTCTGCTTCTCTGAGCTGTTCTGAAGTGTAGGATTCCCGTGCCTCCCGTGACTCCTTTTCTTAGAAGTACGACATGAGCTATTGTAGGTTGTTTCTTCCTGTGACAGACACGCCTCACTTTTCTTTACTTTGGAAAGTTCCTCTTTGATGTCTATTCTAATGAGACAGAGAACGAGTTCAGTCCTCCAGGTAGAGCTCGGTCTTCCCTCCTTCCCTGATCCTCCTTCATTTCCAGAAGGCTGTTCCTCTACTTCAAGCACATCCATGTTTGATTACACCCCATTGATCTCCCTCAAATCCGCCATTGGAAGCTGGAATGGAAAGAAAATCCTGATTAGCAGTGCAGTAAGGAAGTGTCCAGAGCAGAGATTTTCAACCTTTTTCGTCTCAAGGCACACTGACAAGGTGCTAATATTGTCAAGGCACAAAATACATTTTTTTTACAATTGACATGATATGCCTTGATGGAGGGTTTACAGCTCCAAATGGCCCTACTACTATTCTTTCTCAAACTGCCTTGGCACAGCTGCAGTCCATTCACAGCACACAGTGTGCCTCAGCAGAGTGTCTGAAAATCACTGTGCTGGATAATGCGGATGGACAGGAGCTGGAGTCTGTCCTTTGGGATCTATTATGTGGACTCCACATAGAGGATATCCTTGCTACTGTGGCTAGGAACACCTGCAGAAACTGGCACACATGTGAACAGCATGGATAGCATATATCCAGGTGAGCCTCAGAAGATAGATTCCTCACTGAGATGCATACAGATCTGGAGGTGCCAATGTCTCCAGGCACTTTAAGAAATACCTCCCTCACAACACAGATGCCCCGGATCTCCAAACATGAGCAGTGGGCTAGGTGTGCCCTGCACCTATTGTGCTGGCCCAGAGCTCTGGGTATGCGTGGTGGGCACTTACCCCCTCAGTTCAGCTTGGCTCTGAAAAACCAGAGCTTTGGAACTGATCTGAAATTGAGGGGCCTGGTACATTCGGGCTGGGGGCATGTGGTATTGCTATGGCTGCCACATTGCTATGGCCAGGAGGGTTCCGAGAGACCTCACAGGCATATGTGCCACTGGTTCTCCACCACTGTCTTAGACCAACTAGTCTGGATATACACACTCCCCAACAAAATTGCTTGTAGGATTGCAGTCTTAGAATCCAATCTGAAGCAGGCCTTCTCAGAAGTAAGCCCCATTATTGTCAATGAGGATTATTCCCAGGAAAGTGTAGATAGGAGGGAAGCCTCTGAGCCTGATCTTAGGCCTCCCTCTTCAGAGGTAAACCCCATGATAGTAAATGGGGCTTCCTCCCAGGAAAGTGTGAATAAGAGGAAAATCTCTGGGCCTGATCCAAGACATGCCTCTCAAAATTAAACAGTGGGACTTGCTCCTAAGAAAATGTTGGTAAGAAGGAAGCCTCAGAGCCCCATTCCAGGTATGTCTACTTAGAAGTAAAACACATTTTTCAGTGGTTAGGCAGGTCAGCTGAAAGACTTGTTGATGGGATGGTATCCTGAAGCTCACACCCAGACTGGCCTCACCTCATGGCAGTGGAGGCTGAGTGTGTCAGCTCTTCCTGACTGACACCCTTCGTCCTCGGTCTCAGCTTCAGACATGCCTCATACCAAGTTGAGGCAAAACTGGACAAGCTACTGATGCAGGTAAACCTTTCCTTAAGAAGGAAGGGGGTGGCGACTCACCTGAGGATCAAAGACACTGCACTGCACCCTTTGCATCCCTTTTGTCTCTTATCAATCCCTCCCTCCTGGCTTCTCTCTCTTCTCATAGTTCTCCTATCTCTGTCTGCAGAAGTATCGGAGGGCACTATGCGCAATCATGGAATTCATGCTCAGAACAACCAGAGATGAGTGCAGATCACCAAAAGAGAGCTGCCTGCATTGGCTTCCAACTCCCCTCCCCTCCAAACCCCGATACCATCTCGATACCACATGTGATGACCACCCATGGTGAAGGATTCCACAGGAATCCAATACCACATACCACAGGAGAAGAGTTCTATGGGCAACGTTGACTAGCCTGTTCCCCAGGCATAAACTGTCGGCACTTAAATAAATCTATATATATATATAAGAGAAAACTCACTGACTCACTCATCACCGCCCTGCCAAAACCACTGGGCCTAGAAGCATGAAATTTGGGGTAGGTGTTCCTTCTGTGACTGAGGGGTGCACTAAGAACCAATTCTCAGAAATTCCAACTGGAAGGGGGTGAAAAGGGGTGCAACGTTTTTTCCTCCCTAAACTTTGCATTGAAGGATTGATAACTCATCAACATTCCACCCCAACCCCTGGACCTATAAGCATGAAATTTGGGGAGGGTGTTCCTTCTGTGACATCAACACCCACCAAGAACTGATGTGGAGAAATTTAACCCTTAAGGGGCTGAAAAGGGGTGTCACATGTTTTTGTCCTATTCCTAACATGGAAGACTGACCAATATCCAGCAAATTTTGTGCTTGGTGCCTGGTGCAATTGGGGGATGATGTCAGGAGGAAGAGGGTGCACTGGGGAGGATGCTGCGCATGGGGGAGTTGAGCATGGGAAGATGCACATGTGGGTTGTTGCACATGGGGTTTTGATGTGCATGGGGGTTGTTGCACATGGGGAAATGATGCGCATGGGGGAATGATGCATATGGCAGTCTGATGCGCATGGGCAGTGTTGCACATGGGGGATTGGTGCGCATAGGGGGATTGATGTGCACGGGGGGACGGATGTGCACGGGGGGACTGATGCGCATGGGGGGAGACAGATACTCATGGGGAATGTACATGGGAATGCGCATGGGGGATGAACATGGTGAATGTTGCACATGGGGGATAGTGGTGCATGGGGGATTTGCAAATGGGGGTTGATGAGCATGGGGGTTGATGAGCATAGGAGTGATCATGTTCATGGGGTGGATGTTGGGGGATGTTGCACATGGGTTGAATGTGCATTGGGGGGTTGGTGTGTGTGGGGGATTGATGCACAGTGGGGGAATGGCGTACAGGGGGAATTTTACTCCTGCAACGCGGGTATGCTTTTCAATAGTATATATATAAGAGAAAAGTCACTGACTCACTGGACTGACTGACTGACTGACTCATCAATGCCCTGCCAAAATCGCTGGACCTAGAAGCATGAAATTTGGGGTTGGTGTTCCTTCCACGACCGAGGGGTGCACTAAGAACTGATTTTCAGAAATTCCAACCAGAAGGGGGTGAAAAGGGGCACAATGTCATTTCCTCCCTATACTTTGCATTGAAGAATCAGTGACTTAATATGGATGACTGACCAACATCCAGCCAGTTTGGTGCTCAGTGCCCAGTGCACAGGGGTATGGTGTTTGGAGGAAGAGGTTGCACTGGGGAGGATGTTGTGCATGAGGGGATTGCACATAGGAAGATGTACATGGGGAGATGTTGTGCATGGGGGTGATGCACATTGGGGGTTGATTCGCATGGTGGGTTGATGCGCATGGGGTATTGATGTGCATGGGGGTTTGATTTACATAGGGGACTGATGCGCATAGGCGGGTTGATACGCATGGGGGGTTGTTGTGCATGGGTGGTTGATGCAGATGAGGGGACATCGTGCATTAGAGAACGTAGCGCATGAGGGGACTGATGCGTATGCATTTGGGGTTTGATGTGCATGGGGGATTGATGCACATGGGGAGATGATGCACATAGGGGACTGAAGCGCATAGGGTGGTTGATGTGCATTGGGTATGATGCGCATGTGGGGTTGTTGTGCATGGGGGACTGATGCGCATGCACATGGGAACTAATGCGCATGGGGGTTGATGCGCATGAGGGGACATTGCGCATGGGGGACTAATGAGCATACTCATAGTGGTTTGAGCATGGGGGATTTTGTGAATGGAGAAATGATGCACATGGGGAGATGATGCGCATACGGGATTTATGTGGAGGGCAGTTTATGCACATGGGGGGGTTGATACGCATGGGGTTATGATACGCATGGGGGACTGATGCACACGGTGGGATATTGCACATGGAGGTTGATGTGTATGGGGGATTGGTTCACCATGGATTGATGGCGTATGGGGGAATTTTACTCCTGCAATGCGTGTACACTTTTAGCTAGTAATAAATAAATAACACACACATCCGCCCCAGGGACAGGCTGGCAGGTGTGCTGTGGAAGTTCAAGCAATGACACAGGGCACACTTCTGTCTGTACCATCTTAGAGATGATAATGTGGAAAAGAAATAGGTTGGCTTACAAAAAAAATGTGAAGAGTGGAGGTGGGAAGGAAGGTTGGGGAAGAAATTAATGATTTAGAGACAAAGAACCTCAACAAATAAAATGGTCCCACTCACAGCTTCAATCCCCGGCTGAGTTTCTTCCCTGCCTCACCTTCTCTGCACCCTCTTTCTGACCCAGAATACCTTCTTTCCATTTGGAGGTTGCTGGTGTTTTTTTCCCTGCTAGCGCCTGGCAGAGCTGGCATCAGCTCTTCACCAGCACATGCTCAGCCTCTGCTGAGAGACCAGCCTTTGCATATCTACTCTGAAGTAAGCCTATTACAGTCAATGGAGCTCACATCTGCATGGGGGGACGGGTAGATTGCAGCCTGAGAGACCTGACTGCACGTTAATTTGTTTTATATTTCTTTATATGCTGTATTTTCATTATTGTTTGTGTATTATATTACAGTATTAAAATCATTTTACATGACTACTTTTGGGTTGGAAGATTCTCTTTGATAGACAAGCGTTTTGGATTACAAGCATGCTACCAGAACAAATTACGTGCCTTAACCAAGGCACCACCAAGGCTAGGTGTTAACTTAAATTGAAGCCAGACACAGAAATTTAAAACAAGTCCTTGCTATGGAACTGGTGAAACACTGAATTGTGATTACTGCAGCATTTGAACTTCTTTGCACTGGTTCAGGAACTGGAGATGGGCTCAGTAATTAAATACCAGGCTCTGTAAATATTTATTTTATTCTAATGAAGGTAAGTCTATTTATCTGATCTCTGGAAAGGGAAGACACTGAGATACTCACCTGGAAATATGTGGGTATTTGATGGGGTTCCTCTCTGAAGGTAGAGAGGAACTGGATATCCCCTGCACAGTTGCTGGATCTTTGGGGCTGGATCTTCCCTGCGCAGTTGCTGAGAGGCTCCCCCTGCTACGTCCTCCTCAGTTCCTTCTTCCGTGAACACCAAACTTACATCACCGTCTCAGGGTCTTCTGGATCAGGAAGGGGTTGGAAGCGTCCTCTTTGGCTGCAAAGACCACGTTTTCCTTATGATTTTTACTGTAAACACTAAACATGTTGCAAACATGTTGACATAGGCGGTGGTGGCACAAGTGGTAACAAGCAAGTGCCAGGGTTCAAGACGTGGGTCCTACAAGACAGGGAAAGGTAAAGCAGCCGTCTTTGGATAGTGCTGGCTCCCAGGATTAGAAACAGGGATGAGCAGCACACCCTACAGTCAGTCATAAGTAGTAGTATAACCTGTTGGGACACATTTTTTATAATGTTGACAACAACAAAGCACAATCTATGTATATATAACTGAAAAGTCAACTGAGTGACTGACTTACTCACTCATCAACACCCAGCCAAAACCGCTAGGCCTAGAGGCGTGAAATTTGGGGAGGGTTCCTTCCATGATGTAAGGATCAAATAAGGTCCAATTTGGTGTGGTGCCCAGCAGGGATGCCCAGTGCCCACTGGTCCCTGGTTGTGTCTGATGTCAGTGTCTGCCATACAATGAAGTCCTGCCAGGCTGTGGGTGCTGCATGTTGGGGGCATAAAAGGGGTTCTGGTCTGAGGGGTCTTCAACGTCCCTTCATCTCATCTGTTGGCTTCTGCCTTTTGCACTGGCCCTGGAGCTTAGCCTTCCCTGCCGCCTGGCATCAGCACCAGACCAAAACCCCGCACCTGGGGCTCTCCTCTCCCCCCATCCCTTCCACTCCCACCCCCTGAACTGACCCGCCTGCTGCTCCCCAGAAGGACTCTTGGGGAGACTTGGTCCACACTGGATGCCTCTCCTGGGCAGGGATGCAGGAAGAGGAAGAAGGAGGGATGGAGGGCAGTCCAGGAAGGGGCTGCCCCTCTCCTCCCCCCACCATCTTAACCCTCCCAGTGCCAGGCAGGCAAGAGGAGGAAGAGGAAGGGGAGGGACTCTGTGGAAGAAGAAGGTCTCTCCTCCTCCTCCCTCACCCCCCCCCCCACAATGAATGGCTCCCTGCAGAGTCTGTGCTTAGCCCCCTCCAGCTATGCCACTGCCAGGGTCTTTCCTCTTCTAGGAGGAACTGGAGGGGAGGAAAGGAGGAGGGTTAGTGGGAGGGGGAGAAGATGGAGAGAGGGAAGGGGAAGGGGCTGAGAAGGCCCCCCCTGGGCAGCAGACAGAGGAGGAGGAGGGGGGAGGCACTTCAAGACCCCCCAGTCCTGCCCACCCAGCCCAGCAGAGCCTGTTCCATCCTGAGCATCTCCAGTAGTCTCTCCTTATGAAGAACAGACTTTGCCAGAGGTCGGAACAGCTCCCTTCACAGACCGTCTTAGGCCAGGCCATTCATTTCAGTGAATTCCCATTTTGTGTCTTGCCCACACCCTCCTCTGCCAATGCACACACGCACCGTGGCCTGTCACCTGTGGTGGTCCCTTCCTCTAGGAATTTCTCCAAACCCTTCTTAAAGGCATTGAGGCTAGATGCCATCACCACATCCTGTGTCAGGAAGTTCCACAGACCAACCACACACACGGTAAAGAAATATTTTCTCTTGTCCGTCCTAATTCTCCCAACATTCAAATTGAGTGGATGGAAAAGAGCATATCAATATCCACTCCATCCATCCTTTGCATGATTTTGTCCATTTCAGGCATGTCCCCCCTCGAATGCCTCTTTTCTAGACTGAAGAGCCCCAAACACTGTAGCCTTTCCTCATAGGGAAGGTGTCCAAGATCACCCAACATTTTCGTGACTCTGTGGTGTCAAGAAATGGACACAGCGCAGTGGAAGAGATTGCCAAGGAAGGCGGTAGACTCTTCCTCATTGGGGATCTTCAAGCAGAGGCTCAAGGAGCACCTGTCAGAGATGCTTTAGGACAGTGGTTCTCAATATTCCTAATTCCATGACCCCTTTATAAGTTCCTCATGTTGTGGGGACCCCCAACCATAAAATTATTTTTGTTGCTACTTTATAACTGTAATTTTGCTACTGTTATGAATCGTAACGTAAATATCCAATATGCAGGATGTATTTTCATTGTTACAAATGAAATGTGTGTTCTATGCACACTGAACACAATGGGATTTATTTCAGAGTACACATGCATAGGATTGGGCCCTGAGACTGCAATCCTATCCACATTTACATGGGAGTAAAGGCCCCCTGACTATAATGGGATTTATTTCAGAGTAGGCATGCATAGGATTGGACCCTGAGGCTGCAATCCTATCCACATTTACATGAGAGTAAAGGCCCCCTGACTATAATGGGATTTATTTCAGAGTAGGCATGTATAGGATTGGACCCTGAGGCTGCAATCCTATCCACATTTACATGGGAGTAAAGGCCCCCTGACTATAATGGGATTTATTTCAGAGTAGGCATGCATAGGATTGGGTCCTGAGGCTGTCAGTCAGCCCCAGTGCGCGCACAGCTACAGCTGGAGGTCTGGCAAGCCTGACCTGGCCCCCTGCACCAGTGGTCTTTGGGCAACCCCAGGAAAGCTCTAGGTGACCCCCAAAGGGGTCCCAACCCCACTTTGAGAAACACTGCTCTAGGAGGATTTCCTGCTGCAGGCAGGGGGTTGGACTAGATGACCTACTAGGTCCCTTCCAACTCTAGCATTCTATGACTCCAAATGGCAATCTGATATTTGAACATATGAATAAGCATCCTATTTTTCCTTTCTTTTTTCCTTTTCGGCTGGGGAATCTTCTCCATCTACTGGCCCTGCTTGTTTTGTGCTTGGAGGTCCAAAGGCTTCTCTTTCACTCACCCAAATCTAAAACCATCAGAAGACAAGGATCCAGCCCCAAATAGACCACACACTGTAGGAGGAGAGAAGAAGGGCCAAGGGGAAGCCCTTTGCCTTTATTACCTGGTCCTAAAAGAATTATAGAAGCCTGCAGTTTGACTTTTGGGATTTTCAAAGCTTCTTGGGAATTGTAGTTCACCTCCAGAAAATACTAGATCTGTGCCCCTGGCTTGTAGAGCAGCACTGCCTCAGTAGTTGCCCCCGTATCATACATCTCTTGTGTGGGCCACACAAAGTGTAGAGGTGAGGATGGTTTCTGAGGTGTAATCCAAAGGCCAGGGGTGATTTTGTGTGCATCAGGACTACCCTTTGTTTGTGTTGCTGACCTGGTATGCATGTCACTGCCAGGACCTCTGGTGCTGCTCATCAGGATCCTGACCTTCTGACTCCCTCCCAGCAGGTGAGAAGCTCTCAGAGCACATAGTGATGCAATTGGGAGGTGATGGGCAGGTTGATGGTTCATCTTCTGGACCAGGTGCCCTCCACTGGCACTAACCTACCACTGAAAGCAGCCACCTCACCAGGCTCCTGGTGGCTCAGATGGCCCAACATGAGCTGGAAGAAGGAAAGATGGGAAGAAGGATCCCAGTTCCTTGGAACAACAATCCCCCTTTTTTCTTAGCCCAGGGAAAAAGAAAGCAGGCCTCTGTCAGTCTTGGAAGACTATGGTATCATGCTCGGCGCTGCATATGAAGCAGGAAAGCCTAGGTTGAACTGTAATGGAGGATAGGCTGTTACCCAAGCAGCAAATCCCCCCTCTCCACCCCACTGAATCAGTCCAATGGAAAGGCAGAGCCAATACGATTGGATCCAGCTGTGCTAAGGACAGAAGCTCACCCTGTCTTGTGGGGCCGACCCCGGTCTCGAACCCTGACCTGCTGGGCACAGCGTCTTAGCCACTTGCGCCACCCACAGCCCCTGCAATAATCACCTATGCAACACCCCCCTCCAATGCATCATCCCCCCAGTACCATAGGCACTCCTACAGAGCAGGTGCAGTTGGGTACAACTACAACTGCAGAGCAGTTGGGTATTGATCAGTCTCCAACGTTAAGGATAAGACAAAAATGTGTGGCACCCCTTTTCACCTCCTTAGGGGTCAAAATTCATGGAAGATTCACCTCCCTCCTGATCCCTCCTGGGGTGACTCTCCCCCAGAGAGAGTTTCCATCCTCCAGGCTGGGAAGAGGACTCCACGGAGAGTCTAAGGGGGGTCCCAAGACTAAATCACTGGAGATGCTCAGGATGTAAGAGGCTCTGCTGGGCTGGATGGGCAGGACGGGGGAGGTCCTGAAGTGCCTCCTCTCAGGCTGCCCCCCCCCTGATCCTACTCCTCCCCTCCCCTCAACTCCCCCCTTGCAGGGGAGTCCCTGGTAGTGGAGTAGCTGGAGGGGCAAAGGTGCTCTGCAAAGGATGGAGCTTAGGGACAGCGGAGGAGGGAGGAGGAGGAGGCGAGACCCGCCTTCCGCAGAGACCCTCCCCTCTTCTTATCTGCCTGGCACTGCGAGGGTTAAGAGGGTGTGGGGAGAAGGAAAGGGGCAGCCCCTTCCTGGACCATCAACCCTCCATCCCTCTCTCCCTCCCTCCTTCCTTCATCCTCCTGCATCCCTGCCCAAGAACAGTATCCTCTGCGGAGCATCCCCAAGAGTCCTCCTGGGGACCAGCAGGAGGGTCAGTTCTGGGGGTGGGAGTGGAGGGGATGGGACGGACTGATGCCGATGCCAGGTGAGAGGGAGGGGGAGCTCCATGGACAGTGGGGGTGGGACACTGGAAAAGGCAGAAGCCAAGCCATGAGATGAAGGGGCGCTCAAGACTCCCCCCCATCCAAAACCCCTTTTGTGCCCCGTTCAGCAGCTGCATCTCTTCTGCCCTGAGCTGGAGACTGGTTTCACGCCCTCCCCCCCAACCCAGCCCCACATGCAACACCCACAGCCTGGCAGGACTTCTTTGCATGGCAGACACTGACAGCAGGCACCACCAGGTGCCAATGCACACTGGGCAGCCCTGCCAAGCACCGCAACAAATCGGTTCTTCATTGATCCTTTCATCACAGAAGGAACCCTCTCCACATTTCACACTTCTCGGTCCAACAATTTTGGCTGGGTGTTGATGAGCAAAACAGTGAGTGAATCAGTCAGTGACTCTTCAACTTTATTATTGTACTAGCAAAAAGCATACCTGCATTGTGGGAGTAAAGTTTCTCCAGACACCATCCCCCCACTGCACATCAATCCCCCAGGCACATCAACCCCCATGTGCAACACCCCCCTATGTGCATCATTCCCATGCACATCCAAAATGTGCATCATCTCCCCATGCACATCATCTCCCCATGCACATCAACCCCCCATACGCATCAAACACCATATGCAACATCCACCATGTGCATCATTCCCGTATGTGCATCATTCCCCATGCTCATCATCTCCACAGGTGCATCATCTTCCCAGGCACCTCAACCCCCATGCACATCAACACCTCATGCGCATCAACACCCCATGCACATCATTCCCCCATGCTCATCATCCCTATGTGCATCATCTCCCCAGGCGCATCTTCCCCATGTGCATTAAACCCCCATGCGCATCATACCCCCTTTCTCATAAACCCCCATGCACAACATTCACCCATGTGCAACATCCACCATTGTGCATCAACCTCCCATGTGCATCAACCCCCATGCACATCAACCCCCAATGAGCATCACCTCCCCATCCACAACACCCCCATGTGCAGCATCTCCCCAGTGCAACCTCTTCCTCTGAACAACATCCCCCTATTGCACCAGGCACCGAGCACCAAATTGGTTGATGTTGTTCCTTCTCCCATGTTAAGTATAGGACAGAAATACGTTGCCCCCTTTTCAGCCCCTGAAGGGTTAAATTTCTCCAGATGGTTCTTGGTGGGAGTTCAGGTGACAGAAGGAACTCCCAGAATTCCATGCTTCAGGCCCAGCAGTTGGGGAGGAATGTTGATGAGTCAGCAATTCTCAATGCAAAGTATAGGGAGGAAAACGCGTTGCACCCCTTTTCACCCCCTTCCCGTTGGAATTTCCGAAAACCGGTTCTTAGTGCACCCCTCCGCCACGGAAGGAACACCCTCCCCAAATTTCACACTTCTAGGCCCAGTGGTTTTGGCAGGGCATTGGTGAGTGAGTGAGTCTGTCAGTCAGTCAGTCAGTCTGTGACTTTTCTCTTTTTTTATATAGACTAGCGAAAATGTGCCCACATTATGTCACATGAACACCCATGTTCATGGGTAGACAGGTAATATGTAGACTGGTATGACTGTGAAGGTGCCCAAAACACTGTTTTACCTTCCCATGGAAGTAGTACCTATTTAACTACTTGCATTTCCGTGCTTTCAAACTGGTAGTTTGGGAAGAGCTGAGCTAAGGACTCGTGTCTTGAACCCTGGCATTTGCCTGTTACCACTTGCACCACCACAGCCTATGTCAACATGTTTACAATAAAAATTATAAGGAAACCTGGTCTTTGCAGCCGAAGAGGACCTTTCCAACCCCTTCCTGATCCAGAAGTCCCAGAGACAGTGTTGGAAGGTTGGTGCACTCAGAAGAAGGAACTGAGGAGGACGTAGTAGGGAGAGCCTCTCAGAAACTGCGCAGGGAAGATCCAGCCCCAAACAACTGCCTAGCAGAGAGGAACTCCGTCAAATACCCACATAGTTCCAGGTGTGTATCTCAGTGTCTCCCCTTAACAGAGAGCAGATATATTTACCTTTATTGGAAATAAATAAATATGTTCACTTTCACTTCACTTAAGTCCTGAGATGGCAGCCGGCAGTGCTGGCTTCCTTCTCTGCCAGTCATAGGTAAAAACCAATTTATTTTCCTCCACCACTGAACCAAGACAGTGTGTTTAAATTCTTGCCCCCTGCTGTATGGTGTCCTGTTTGGTTTGATTGTAGAGGGTGCCTTGCACTTAGCCTTTCTTAGTTGCTGTTGCATCTTAGCAGGACAAGGTAGTGGTCAGATCACAATCTGTCCCTCTCATTCTCATCTTTGAGTGATGAGAAGAACCTGGAGTTTATGAGGATATAGTCCTGCACTGCTGAGTCTTTACCGGATGAGTTGTGCCAGGTTAGATTCCATTTGCACGGATGTTGAAATTGACTGTTGCCTCCTCTCAGGTTATTAAATGAGCCAACGAAAGCAGGCACAGACGACTGTTTATTGTTGCTGTGTTATTCCCATCCACTTAGCTCAGCTCCAGTGTGGGCATTAAAGTCTCCAGCAAGGGTGATAAACTCAGTTCGTGGGATCCTGTCCAGTGTGAGTTGAAGTTGGTTGTGAAAGCCATCCTTTGTTGTGTCTCAGTAGGTTTCATTTGGGGCTGAGATAGACAAACCATGTGTTTTAATAGTGCCATCAGCAGCGAGAACTGCCAGACGTTATGAAACTGCTTGAAAGGAGACAACACTTCTTGCAGCTTGACCAGAAATCCAACACCAGCTTCCCCTTTGTTGCCACCTGCGTAATATAACACAACTGATTCCACCACTGCTGGAGGTTGGATCATGAGCAATCCTGAACCAGTGCAAAGTTGTTCAGATATTGCATTAATTGCACTTCAGTGTATCATCAGTTCCATAGCAAGGACTTGTGTTTCACCAACATGGTGTCCTGTTCTTGCATTCCATGTACCAAAGTAATTTTCTGTCTCTCATTTAAAATGAAGTTGTTTAAAATCCAGCCGTGCAGTGCAGTATGGTGGTGCCTTGGCTTACACACATAATTAGTTTTGGTAGCATGCTTGTAATTCAAAATGCTTGTCTATCAAAGCGTAATTTTCACTAGAAAATAATGGAAACTCAGACAATTCTCTAACTGCTATTGTACTGGTGAGGCACAACTGCCACCCAATGACACCAAAGCAAGAAAGTGTGGCTTGCCTATTGAAGGTAAATCATTCTGTTTTAGGAACCCCTGTGGGATTGTGTAGGGGGGCTGCAGCACATAATTTGAGGAAAAGTTCCTCTGCGGGGTATTGAGTTGAATATTGTCTACAAAATGTCCTTTTGACACCAGTCCATACAGCTCCAGGGCCTCTCAGATTGAGATGCAGTAAAGATTTACTGCCATATTCAACAAAGGCCCACCCAAAATAGTCACATAAACATGATTACAATTCTGTAATATAGTACAAAATAATAAAGAAAATAGAAAAAGTAAAGAAAAATAAAACAAATTAACTTTCACTCAGGTCTCTAAGGCTGCAGTCTGCCCCCCTTACACAGGAGTGAGACCCACTGACTGTAATAGGTTTACTCTGGAGTAGATACACATAGGCTTTCTCTCGGCAGAGGCTGAGCATGTGTTGCAGGGTGCTGAAGCCAGCCCTGCCAGATGCTGGAGCCTTCAGCCATAATTCCTCCCTCTGTGTGCTATGAAGCTGTTCTGGGGCAGAAAGGGTGCAGAGAAGGTGAGGAAGGGAAGAAACTCAGCAGGGGATTGAAGCTGTGAGTGGGACACAGGATTGGAAGCCTTTGCAGGCAGCACTGTGTTGGAGATCTGCACTCAGCTGTTTGTTCTGAGCATGAATTCCATGATTGCGCATAGTGCCCTCTGATCCTTCTGCAGTCAGTGATAGGAGAACTAGGAGGAGAGAGAGAAGCAAGGAGGGGGAAAGAAGAGACAAAAGGGATGCTATGGGTGCACTGCAGTGTCTTTCAGCCACAGGCCAGTTGTCACCCCCTCATAAGGAAAGGTTTACCTGCATCAGAAGCTTGTCCAGTTTTGCCTCAGATGAGTAAACCATCTTGGTACGAGGCAGGGCCTGAAGCTGAGAATGAGGATGACTAGGGTAACCTCTCCACTGTCCATATACTCAGCAACCCAGCACTGGAAAAACTTACAAGAGAAGATGCTTTGCTGCACTTTAGGGAAGTGCTCCTATGCCCCAAAAAATGGGAAACCCAGACTTAGGGGGAGCACACTGACCCTCTATGTGGCCGGGGTGCCCCTCTGGCTCACCATCACCTAAAGATCGGAAAGAGGATGGTGGTGCAGTTGGCATCTGTGATGAGGGAGGCATTTCTTATAGAGCATGGAAACATTGGCACCTCCAGATCTCTATGCACCTAGGTGGGGAATCTGCCTTCTGAGGCACATCTGGATACATGCTATCCATGTCCATGCTGTTCACATGTGTGCCAGTTTCTGCAAGTGTTCCTAGCCACAGTGGCAAAGTTTTCTTCTATGTGGAGTCTGCACAATAAACCCCAAGGGAGAGATTCCAGCTCCTATCCATCTGCATTGTCCAGCACATTAATTTTCAGTGACTGTGCTGAGGCACACTGGTGGGCTGTGAATGGACTGCTGGTGTGCCATGGCAGTTTGGGGAAGAGTGTTAGTAGGGCCACTGAGAGAGGTAAACCTCCATCATGAAATACCATGTGAACTGTCAAAAAACGGATGTTGTGCCTTGACAATATTAGCACCTTGTCAGTGTGCCTTGAGATGGAAAAGGTTGAAAACCTCTGCTCTGGACACTTCCTTTCTGCACTGCTAATCAGGATTCTCTTTCTGTTCCAGCTACCAATGGCGGATTTGAGGGAGCTCAGTGGGGTGTCATCAGACATGGCCAGGCTTGAGATAGAGAAATGTCCTTCTGGAAATCAAGGTGGATCAGGGAAGGAGGAGGGAAGAGAGAGCTCTGCCTGGAGGACTGAACTCATTCACTGTCTCCATAGAATAGACATCAAAGAGGAACTTTCCAATGTAAAGAAAAGTGAGGTGTGTCCTTTGCAGGAAGAAACAACCAACACAATCACACATCTTACTTCTAAGACAAGGAGTGATGGAAAGCAGAAACCTGCACATCAGGACAGATCAAAGAAGCAGGAGAGAAACAGGAAAAGTAGAAATAATTCTGATGTTCATGCTTGTGGCAGCTTCAGTATTCTCCCAGTCATACCAGAAAAAGAAACAGAAAGTAGGATGAAAAACTGTCCTCACTGGGCAAAGACTTTCAACAATAAATCCAAACTTATAGTCCATCAAAGTACCCGTTCCAGGGAAAAGCCATATAAATGCTTGGAGTATGGAAAGAGCTTCTGTCAGAACGGAAATCTGACTGCGCATCAAAGAACCCACACAGGGGAGAAACAATATGAATGCTTTGAGTATGAAAAGAGCTTCAGCAGGAACGATAGCATGACTCTGCATCAAGGAGTCCACACAGGGGAGAAACCCTACAAATGCTTGGACTGTGATAAAAGCTTCAGTCAGTGCTCAAGTCTGAATTTGCATCTAAGAACCCACATAGCCAAGAAACTATATAATTGTTCGGAGTGTGGAAAGAACTTCAGTGATAGTGGAAACCTTCATAAACATAAAAAGACACACACAGGGGAAAAACCATACAAGTGCTTGGAGTGTGGAAAGAGCTTCAGTAGGAACGATAGCCTTACTGCGCATCAAAGAACCCACACAGGGGAGAAACCATATAAATGTTTGGAGTGTGGAAACAGCTTCACTTGGAAAGATAGCCTGACTGCGCATCAAAGAACCCACACAGGAGAGAAACCCTATAAGTGCTTGGAGTGTGGAAAGAGCTTCAGTCAAAACTCACACCTGACTTTGCATCTAAGGACCCACACAGGGAAAAAACCATTTGAATGCTTGGAGTGTGGAAAGAGCTTCAGTCAGAATGGAAATCTGACTTTACATCTAAGAATCCACACAGGCGAGAAACCATATAAATGCTTCGAGTGTGAAAAGAGCTTCAGTGATAGTCGAAGCCTTCGTAAACACCGAACAACCCACACAGGGGAGAAACCGTATAAATGCATGGAGTGTGGAAAAGGCTTCAGTGATAGTCGATGCCTTCATCAACATAAGAGAACCCACACAGGAGAGAAACCATATAAGTGCTTGGAGTGTGGAAAGAGCTTCAGTAGGAACGACAGCCTGACTTCTCATCGAAGAACCCACACAGGGGAGAAACCATATAAGTGCTTGGAGTGTGGAAAGAGCTTCATCGTGAGCTCAAGCTTGACCCTGCATCAAAGAATCCATACAGGGGAGAAACCATATAAATGCTTAGAGTGTGGAAAGAGCTTCAGCGTGAGCTCAAACCTGATTATGCATCGAAGAACCCATATGGGGGAGAAACCATATAAATGCTTGGTGTGCGGAAAGAGCTTCAGTGTGAACGCAAAGCTGAATGTGCATCAAAGATCCCATCAACAAGATAAACCATAAATCTGCCTTGTATTCAGGAAGTATAACTCACACCTGGCTTTTTTTTCTTTACTTCTCATGAACAAATGTTCAAAGAGTAGGTTTGATACATAGTTTTTAAAATGCTACTCATAAGCATATAACAACATGGATCAGGCCTAAGGCCCCTGTAGTCCAGATTCCTGTACCATACAGTGACCCATCAGGTGCTTTAGGGAGCAACACAAGACGCCTGCATCTGGCATTTTGCTTTGTAATGTAAAGTCTGCTTTTTTATCTCTTAGTTTATTTCTAACTTTGATTTTTATTTCTGTTTTTGGATATTAACTGTACTTTTAATCCATCTGAATTTTCATGTAGTGCTAGCATTCATTTAATTTCTATGCTGGTCTATGACTGTCATTAGGATAGATTCACACTCCCCTAACTCTGGTACTGGGAAAGTGGGGGGGGGGGACATGGGAACATGGGGGGAACATGGGAAGGGAGGGAGATGCAGCAGGAATTGGGAGTGTGAAAGGAGAGGCCAGCCAAGGGGAGAAATGAAGTGGACAAAGATCCAAAGGAAAGGAGTGGTGTCCAGAGAGTGGGCCTGGTTTCCACAGACCCTTGGATTCCAGCCAGCACTCAGGCAAGCTGTCTCATGTCTCCTTCCCTCAGACAAGGGTACAGTAAAAAGTCCCAGGCAGTTCCTGCAATGCTTGGCCATGAGAAGCCCTGGCCAGTCACTCTGGGGGTTGGAAAAGGTTCCTCCAGTTGAGCGAGTAGTAGAGCCTGTAATTCTGGAGGGAGCTGAAGTGACATAATCCTGAGGGGGCTTGTCTCACCCCAGGGAGGTCCTGCCATTTTTTTGTCCTGGCTTATCTAGCCCAGTGAGATGGCCGAGCCCATCCAACATGCTGGGCAGATTCTTATAACAATCCCACCAGCATCTGTGAAAATGGAGGCCAGGAGGGGAGAGCATGGCAAAAGTGGATGACTGAAGAAGGGGCAGGAGCTCAGGATGGGGGCAGTAAAGGGGGTTCACTGAGAGGCCTCCTATGGTTCAGAGCTGGGGTGAGAGAGAGACAGGCTGACTGGGAATGCCCTCTGCAGACCTTCCTGGACTTACTCAGCTGAAGGTGGAAAGGAATGGCTGGTGCTGCTGACCCTCTTCCCATCTCCATTGAGGACCCTTTCAGGCAAAAACTATTTCCCCAGCAGAGAGTTGGAATTAGTCCCCTCGTCTGTCACTCTGCTACTCTCCAAGCCTCTCAGTATTTCTCAGCCATAATATGTAAGAACTGAGCCTCCCTGTACTGAAGGAGCCACCATATCTCCGTATGAAGAACAGAAGAATCACCAACAGACTTTGCCACAGACCTCGGAAGAGCTTCCTTCACCAACCTCTTAGGCCATTCATTTCACCGGATGCCCATTTTTGTACTGTTTTGTGTTTGTAATGTTTCTATTATGATGTCCCACAGTTCTGAACAATAAAGTCAGTCTCTCTCTCTCTATATATATATATACCCTGCTCTGGAGATGTGAGATTCCTGACAGGAGAAGAAACAGATATGAGGTTGTCCCTGATGGGATGTTCTGAACTTGGACCATAAAAGGGACATCGTTCCTGGACCATAAAAGGGACATCCCTCCTTACCCACGTGGCTTGGCTCCCTGTCTTCTTCCTGCTGGACGTCTGATGAACTCATCTGGACTGTGGAGGAGCATAATGTTGCTCTAGCCTGAACCATGTCAGCTAAACAGAGACAGTCAGGTCTTCTTCATGGCCATGATCTGGTGCCAAACTTGATAAGTGAACAAGGGCCACTCTGTACTGTTACCAAGAGAGCAGTAAAAATAGGGGAATTAGCTTGTGCTTCTCTTTGGTTACTATACAGGACCTGAAAGGCAGAGCAGGTTTCCTGGCCTCCATTCCTCCCTGGTGGAACCCAAAGCAAGGCCATCTAAATTTCAAACAGGAATAACCATACCATTTACAGTATTTCTTTTCCTTCTCCTTCTCCCTTTCTTGCTCATCTCCTGTTTATACTCACCCAAATCCTAGACCAGATCCAGCCCCAAAGATGCCACACATTGTAGGGCAAGACATCATGGGCTAATGAGGGTCTCAGACCAGTGCTTTTATTTCCTTGTCCTAAAAGAGTAATAGAAGCCCGTTGTTTGACATTTTGGATTTGCAAAACTTCCTGGGAATTGTAGGAATTGAGATCACCTCCAGAAGACACCTGGCTCTATTCATGGCTTGTAGGTTCTTGCACACGTCATTGCTTTCTGAAAAACTTCCATGGGGCAGCACTGCCTCAGCAGTTGTCCCCATAACATGTATCTCTGGTATAGGCCACACAAAGAGTAGAGGTGAGGATGGTCTCTGAGTTGGAACCCAAAAACCTTGTCACTGCTTCTACCGCTACACAGGCATCAGGACCACCCATTGCTTGTGTTGCCAACCAGGCATGCATGTCACTGATGGGAAGTCTGGTGCTGCTTGTAAGAATACTGACCTTCTGACTCTCTCCCAGCAAGTGAGAAGCTCTCAGAGCACATAGTGATGCAACTCTCCATGCCACTGAAATAGTCCAATGGAAAGGCAAAGCCAATACAATTGGTTCCAGCTGCATCACACAGCTGGGCTAAGGACAGGAGCTCACCCTGTCTTGTGGGGACCAAACTGGGTCTCGAACCCTGGTCTGCTGGTTAACAGGCACAGTGTCTTAACCACTTGCGCCACCCACAGAACCATTTACTAAAACACTTTGAGTGTGGTCATCTAGCCAGTTGCAGATCCATCTAATGATTGCCTCATCTAGCCCATATTCCACCAACTTCCCAATTAAGATGTCAAGTGGGACCTTGTCAAATGCTTTGCTGAAATCAAGCTAAATGACATCCACAGCATTGCCATGTCCAGTAAGCTCGTAACTCAATCAAAAAAGGAGATCAGATTTGTCTGGCAAGATTTATTCTTGGTAAATCCATGCTGAGTTATTTTGTGTGTTTTATGATTTGGGGACCATTATTATTACCTCTTTGGGGATTCAAGTCTATCCCCCCATCAGCCAACAATCTCACACCCCCATTTGCACAGCCCTCCTTCCGAGAATAGACGGACACAAAATAGGCGTTGAGCAGCTCCGCCTTCTCCTGATTTCCAGACACCTGCTGTCCATCTTTGTCCAGGAGCAGCCCCAGCCCCTCGTCTCTCCTCCTGTTCCTTTGGGCATATCTCAAGAAGCTCTTTTTCTTATCCTTGACTCCCTTGGCCAGCCTCAGCTCAGACTGAGATTTAGCGTTCCTGACCCCTCCCTACAGGACTGGGCTGTCTGCCTGTACTCCTCCCTGGTGATCTTTCCAGTCTTCCACTCCCTATACTTCTCTTTCTTTAACTTCAGCTGATCCCCAAGTTGCTTGTGGAGCCAACCTGGTTTTTTCAGGTGTTTCTCCCCTTTCTTTTTCATAGGAATTGTTTCTGACTGTACTTGCAGAAGCTGCCTCTTAAGGAGCTCCCAACCATCTTGGGCCCCTTTTCCTGTTAGTTCAACCCATGGGATCCCACCTATGACTCCTCTAAACCTGTTGAAATCAGTCTTCCTGAAATCCAATATAGAGGTTTCACTTTGCACTCTTTTTATTTCCCACAATATTCTAAATTCCAGCAGTTCATGATCACTTTCTCCTAAAGTTCCCAGTATGTTGATCTGGTCAATCAGTTCTTCACGATTAGTTAAGATCAGGTCAAGGATGGCCCCTTCCCTTGTCGATTCCTCCACTTTCTGGACCATGAAATTATCGATCAGGAATTTATTGGAGCTTCCATGTTTGTCTGAATTTGTCTCCCAGCAAATGTCTGGATAGTTAAAGTCTCCCATTACTACTACCTCATATTTCCTTGCAATGCCTGCCAGTTGCTTCAAGAAGACGTCATCCACTTCCTTTCCTTGGTCTGGCGGTCTATAGTAGACACCCACCACAATGTTTTGTTTTTGGTTTCACCCTCTAACCTTTACTCAAATGCACTCCACAGGGATATCTGGACCAGTTTGTTGGATTTCAGAGCAGGTATACACGTTTTTGACATATAATGCTACTCTGCCTCCTCTTTTACCAGTTCTGTTCCTCCTGAACAGCCGATACCCTTCCACTTGTGTGTTCCATTCATGGAATTCATCCCACCAGGTTTGTTATTCATATCAAGTCAAATTTCCCTTCACTTGCTAGAAGTTCCAGCTCATCTCGTTTATTTCCCAGGCTTATGCATTTGAGTAAATGCAACGTAAGCCCTGGAGGTTGCAACTCAATGCGTGTTCCCCCCTTTTTTAAGGCTGGGCTCCTCGAAAGATTTTCGAGTTACCGCTGTGCCCTGGACGATTGCTGTCCAGAGCATTTTCTTGATTCCTAGGTTTCCTTTGGATGTAACCCACCCCCTTCTTATTTAATGATTCCTATTAGAGGGTTAGCACCACAGTGATAGCCCTTTATAAAATTGGGGAGAATCAGATGAATGGAGGCCAAGTGGGCAAGGGATGGGAGAGCAGCTGTCTCTGGGAGGGAGAAGAAGGGAATAACCCAGTTGTATGGGGGTGCCAAGATTTTGGACAGCCACAGGTGTCAAGTTGTTTTTAAACCTGGAAGTGAGTCTTTCATTCCCCTTTTCTTTTTTCTCCACGTTTTTGTGTCATTCCAACCACAAAACCCTCTTTCTGTTTATGCATTTTAGTATGATAGCCTCCCTTTTATTATAGTTAATACAGGCTCAGCCTTGCTCTATACAGATTTTATACAAGGATTTGGCCGCTGCAAATGAGAAAGAATGTAGTAATCCTGAAAGAGAAATGCATCCCTCTAAGATCACAGAAAATCTTACAATGGTCTGTAATTATTTTCCCCCTATTTTCTTTTTTATCCACTGGTTGTTTTTTAAGCACGGGAGGTTCTGGAACAAATAAAGTTATATGAAATTGTACCAGGTTTCAGCAGTGCTGAGATTTTGTTGGCAACTTAAGAAAGAGGATAAAGAGAAAAATATTCACAACTTTATTAGCAAGCATAGATATTCCAACAACAAGCTGAACATGTTCAAGATAAAATGCATGGCACAAAACCTGTTACTCTCATTTATTTCTAAAATACATTTAGATCTGTCTCTAATTTTAAAAAGTGAACTAGAAACCTTCTTTTAAAGGAATACACTAATCCTATAAATCTACTGATTAATGACACAGAAACAAAAGATTTCCACAGGTGAATTCAACATTCAACCCCAGAGTTAGGATTTCCCTAAAATATAATTGAGCCTCTTTCTCAGAAAAGCCTGCACCGTGCAAACTTTGAACAGATTCATTAATATGAGAATTGCACAGTGGCAGCAGTTCTTCACTGGAAAATCCTAAAATTATCTGGTTTTCTTCAAGGTTTCCGTTAAACAATTACACAAACCATTGAAATAATCCCATAAATATTTCTGTTTTAAACTGCTGAAGTACAAAAAAATTTAGTGTATGAGTTCCATACAGGAAAACCAGTGAGCCTGTGCAGCTACCTTATGAGATTCAGAAAGGAGGCCCCAAAGTGTTCAGGTTATGAGAAGATTCAGATGGGATTTTCGCATCATTGTGAAACCTTTAAAATAGAAGGAGTTGCTGTGACGTGGTTGAAACAGTTGCAGGCAGTCCCGTGACAGCTTCTCCGGCATTATTCAAAGACTAATTCATCACACAAGCTCCTGCTACATTTGGGACTGATTCTCCCTCCTCCCATCCCGTGGCTTCTCTTGTTTAGTTTAAGGTTTGAAATGGAATTCAACATATTTTCCCACTTCAAACATTTATATATTTTTATATAAACTTTTATATAACGTTTACAATTTTAACGGTTTTTAAGCATTTTCTCCGTCAGAAGCTCTTACCACATTCAGAAAGTTTCTAACTCTTCCCTCCTTTGTTGATAATCAGATATAAAGTAGGTATGCTTTCTGCCTAAATTTCTGCCTTCTCGTACACAGAACATTTTAGATTCTGTCCTGTGTTTGTTATTTGATGTGTGGTAAGGGCC
The DNA here is from genome assembly GCA_030015325.1 of Cryptoblepharus egeriae. Lineage (NCBI taxonomy): Eukaryota > Metazoa > Chordata > Lepidosauria > Squamata > Scincidae > Cryptoblepharus > Cryptoblepharus egeriae. The sequence continues at coordinate 3,565,786 of JAREYC010000002.1, forward strand.
TGTTTCAGGCTGAAGCTCTTTCAATGCTCAGAAAATTCACATGGTTTCCCTGTGTGTACATTTTTTTCATGTCTTCTAAGGCTGTATTGTTTGGTGAAGGTTTTTCCACATAGAGAACACTTACAAGATTTCTCTGCTGTGTGGATTTTTCCATGACAAATAAGGTTTGCTTTCTGGCTGAATCTCATTCCACACACAGGACATTCATAAGGTTTCTCTCCTGTGTGGATTCTTAGATGGCTCTTCAAATATGAACTCTGAGAAAACCTTTTTCTACAATGGGGGCAATGGTGTAGCTTCCTCTCCTTGTGGAATCTTTTATGTTCTAAAAGATTCTTTTTCTGGCTAAATCTCTTTCTACACACAGGACATTCATAAGGTTTCTCTATATGGATTCTTAGATGTTGGTTCAAATTTGATTTGTGAGAAAACCTTTTACTACAGTGAGGGCAATTGAATGGCTTCTCTCCTGTGTGTACCCTTTGATGCAGAAAACAACCCTCTCTCCGGCTGAATTTCTTTCCACAGATGGAACATTCATAAGGTTTCTCTCCTGTGTGTACCCTTTGATGCAGAAAACAACTCTGTCTCCAGCTGAACCTCTTTCTACAGATGGAGCATTCATAAGGTTTCTCTCCTGTGTGTACCCTTTGATGTAGAAAACAACTCTTTCTCCGGCTGAATCTCTTTCTACACACAGGAGGTTCATAAGGTTTCTCTGTATGGATTCTTTTATGTTTCTTCAAATCTGAATAGTTTCCAAAATTTTTGTCACAGTGGGGACATTTGTGTCGCCTCCGTCCAGTGTGGATTTTTACATGCGAACTGAATAGACTATACTTATCAAAGCTCTTTACACACACCAAACATACATATTTTAATCCATCTGTGTTGATGCTGCTTAAAGTGCCAGCATTATTCTTCTCCCGCCCTTCTGATGGTGGCTCTAGTTCCTGGAGGGCACCTACCAGAGAAGGAATGGTTGTTTCTGTTTGTTCCTCTGGAGATTTTCCCTCTTGCCTTCTTGGCCTATTCCAAACAGAAAGGTCCAAATTGGTTTCCTCTTCAGCAGATTCCCACTCATTTGCACCATCCAATGTATGCCCTGTAGGTGGTAGAGAAACTTGGAAATACATAAGAACATAACAGCCTCCGCTGGATCAGGCCAAAGGTCCATCAACTCCAGCTTCCTGCATCACACATTGGCCCACCAGATGTCTCAGTTAACACTTATGATACCTGCATCCAGGTGCCCCCCTGAATCTGGCATTTTTAGGTTGTCCGCATCTGTATGTGTCTGCACACGCGCGCACACACACGCACACACAGTAGCCCAGTTGAAAAACTGAAGTCCGTACATTTTTGAGGGAATCTTTTTAATGCTTGTATTCCCTTTTTGAGATGTTAAGGATTAAAACTGGCATGGGAGCCACTTTTGTAATTATGGCATTTGGCCACAATTTTGATAAACGATGGCCAGTGTTAATGGTAAGCAAAAACACATAAATCTCCCAAACTACTTGGACGATTTCCACATTTAGGGTGTCGTTGGATAGATAAAAAATAACTGCATATTTATGAAGCATTTGAATTTGAAACTGAAGAAACAAATATTTACAAGAGGGAGTATATCTTATTTGGTGTAATTTAAAAAATTAAGAGGAAACAAATTTTTTAACAATGTAGCGTAATTCTATGTCATTTAATATTTAGTTCGCTTAATTTAGGATTAGATGTTGTAAATAGTAAGTTAAAGTTGTTTTCCCACTTAAACTGTAAGGGTAGTTAAAGGGTATTTGTACATTTAACAGTTGGTACTATTGGTAATGGAGTTCTCTGTTGAGCAAGATGGCGAATACAGTGTTTTTATTTCTGTTTTAAGCAAAAAGAAGCGAGTTTAAATTAAACTAGTTAATTAAAATAAAGATTCAGATCTGAATGAGAAATGATCTGAATGAGACTGATCTGAGGTTGTGCCTGATGGGATTTTCTGAATTTGGAGAACAAAAAGGATGTCCCTCCTTACCCACGTGGCTTGGCTCCCCATATTCTTCCTGCTGGACGTCTGATGAACTCATCTGGACTGTGGAGGAGGAACTCCCAGCACTCACCTGCAGTGGAAGAGAGGGGCTGTTTTAGGATCCAGCAGGATATCTCGGGGGATGTCTTGAGAGGGAGGACTACATGGAAGAGGACAATTCTACCCTTTCCTCCTTACTGGCCATACTTTGGTCCAAAGTCCCCCACCATGTGACTTATTTCCAAACTCAGAAATGATGGACTGATTAATTAACATTCCCCCTGAATGTGGATTTTTATTCACACTTTTTTTTATGGTCAGCACTCAAGGCAACATTCACAAAATCTCCACAGCAAATCTCCACAGGAAGTTGCAATCCCACCACAATGCTCATTTGGCATTGATTGATTGATTCGCTCCCATTAATGAGGCTGCTACTAAACTACTTTTTTCCCTTCAAATTCAGGGAAAATATCATTGCATTAAAATAGGATAGTGGGTGAAAAATAAATACTTAATTAGGATATACATGTGCATCACATATACAAAATCCAAAACCTCAGGACATGAAGAAACTCTTGAAAATTTATCCATAGGCCCACACTAGTGCCAAAGGAAAAACCTTCTATCAGCTCCATTTATAGAAAAGTAGGACTTCTTACCTGTGAAGATCCTATACTGGGAGGAGGAAGGGAGAGCATTCGTTCACAGCACGGTTTGCCCTTCTGGTGTAGAGGCAGGCCGGACGAAGTTCTGCTTCCTCTCATTAGGGGGGCACCAGACCTTTCAGTCCATCCGAAAGCAAAACTTGTGGTCTAGGAACCCCTTCGAAGATTTCAATTACCTATGGCTAAACTATATTTGACAGAAGTCAAGGTAGGTAGGAAACAAAGTGAGTAGAGATACCTGAAAGGATAGACGAAGGTAGGTTCAGAACGGCCCAGTCTATGTTTTCCCAGACTGGACCTAAGGTTGTCCAATTTTGAGTGGCGGGCCGAGTGCTCTCCCTTCCTCCTCCCAAAATAGGATTTTCACAGGTAAGAAGTCCTACTTTTCTCTGGAGGGAAGAAGGGAGAGCACTCGTTCACAGCATGGGATGCGACACTTCTCCACTTCTTTTAAACTTCTCAGTATGTTTAAAAAGAGCTGGCTTTCCTGCGTTTCCTGAGCCTTCGCCAACTGTAAGTTTTCCTGTTTATTATCTCCTGAGAGCGAACTCAAGGTCTAGCTGCAGCTGAGACTGGCCAGCTGCCATAATAATGGGGAAGAGATGCTGTTCCAGGCATTCCTCTGAGTCTGACCTGCTGCTTTCAAAACAGTTGAGATTAGGAGATTTACCTTCATGGACTCAAGTTGGAGCTTCCCCCTTGGGAAGGGTGCTCTCCCCCACTTCTTTTACACCCCCAAATGCTCTACCCAAACAGACCTCCAGTCCCTTTAAAAATACATTGCTGGCTACTCCTTTGGAAGTCTCAGAACAACCCCAGCAGATACAACCACAGCCAAAGGAAGCAGGTTCCAATGAACTCTCTTATTTACCCAGAGGAGGAATATCTGGTGATAACAGACTCCCTGAAGATTATTTTTCAATTCTAGCAACCTTTTGTCACAATATAGGTGGCACGGTACTATTTATTTGCAAACAGCTGAACTCTGTTTTTAAGCTATTAAACTCATTTAGCACTGTTAAGACCCAAATTGTGCCCCCTCTGGACTTTGACTTTGACTATACTTCTGGCAGGCAACCCTCCTCAACCGACAGCTTATTTTGGATGTTTCCGCTGAATGTGATCTGGACCAGCCCCTTACATCCCAAACAACGCATGCTAACGGAAGTGGTACTGTAGAATCCTTTGATTCAAAAGATCCATCTGATTGACTGACGATATCCAATCCTCCTCCTGAATTCATTCAGACTGATATGAAGTTGTTGTCTTGAACATAGCAGGCTGGAAAACAAATCTTCTCATCCCCATTTTGTTGACTTTCTAATTAAGTACGATATTATCCTTTTGCAGGAAACTTGGTCCCTATATTCACCTAAAATCCCTGCTTTTATCTCCCATCATGTACCGGCTTTTAAATCTAATAGGATGGGTCGCCATCGCTCAGGGCTTTGTTGTCTTATTCGCTCCTTTCTGAGCCCTGCTTTGACCCCTCTCCCTAGTAAATCTCTTTTTATTCAGCCATTTTTATTTAATCATGCTGGATCTTTCTTTTTTATTATTAATGTTTATATTCCACCTGGTGGACCTACAGCCCCTCACATTTGGTCTGAACTTGCGTCTATGTTAGATTCCATGCTGGTATCCTATCCAGCTACTTCTTTTCATTTATCAGGTTATTTTAATTCTCATTTAGGAGCCAGCAATGAAGCACTGGCCAAATATTTGAACTGGGATACAGATGACCTTCTCCCCCTTCTGGATCTGTCTTGATAGGCAGTCCAAAGATAGTCGCTTTAATGAAAATGCCCATTCTCTCGCGCTTCTTTGTTCATCCTATAACCTTAACATCTTGAATGGAGCCCCAGTCACCTCATTCTGGTAACTTTACCTTTCTTTCACCACATGGTTCTAGTGTAGTAGACTATATTTTGGTCTCCCTTGAACTACTTACTTCCTGCCATGGTTTCACAATTGAAGATCGGGTGGAAAGTGATCATTTCCCCCTAACAGTAAAGTTCAGACACCCCTTCTCTTGGCTACCAAACGTGGAATCCACTTAGCAATCCCATCTTTGGCCCAAATGGTCCTCCAGGATTAAGCTTGTTTTCAATCAATGGTCATCCAACTCGATAACGGTTTCGCTTAGGAAATCTATTTGCTCCACCATTCTGAGTGCTGGGCTGCTGGGTCACTTATTTCTCTTATCCCAATCCCAGAATTCTTCTGAGTCTAGGGCTCTATATTTTCGTGCCAGATGGCATTGGCGTCAACTCCTAGACTCTAAGAGGCATATCTTTGCCTTATGTAAATGGGATCAGTTAATAGACGCCATATCATCCAATAATAATAAACTATTTTGGAAACTGATAGCAGGCTCCAATTTGAGTACCCTTTCAAATACACCAGTGACCATTTCTCCCCATGATTGGTCTGCCCCTTATTCTAAGGTTTTCTCCTCTCAATCACCAACTCTGGTGTTACGTGATCTACCCCCAAAGCTTCCTCAGTTGCCCTGTTACTAGTGACAATATTATTGAACTTATTCATTCACTGAAGCCAGGAAAGGCTCCAGGTCCTGATGGGATCTCTAATGACCTTATAATTAATAATGCTCACTGGTGGGCAGCTCCCTTGGCCAATCTGTTCACCTTAATCAATACTTATGGAATTATCCCAGAAGACTGGCTAACTTCTATTTTAGTTCCCGTTTTTAAAAAGGGTGACCCAACACTTCCTGGAAATTACAGAACAATTTGTTTACTTTCAGTAGTACTTTATGCTAAGCACCTTCTAATTCTTCTTACAAATTGGGCATCCTCTAAGAATTTACTGGGGCGCGAACAAATTGGTTTTAGATCTGGCTCTTCTACGTTGGACCATGCCTTTACTCAATCACACTTAGCAGAAAATTTTCTGTTCATTTTAAGGGCAGTTTGTTGCTTTCATTGATCTCAGAGCCGCATTTGATTCGGTTTGAAGAAATATTCTTTGGAAAAAATTAGCTTTGTGGGATATCCCCACCCCGGTTATTATTTCTAATCCCTGAACTGCATTTAACCAATACTTGCCAGGTCCGTTTTGATAGCAATGGCTCTCTGTCAGAGAAAATTTCAATTTCCAGAGGGGTTAGATAGGGCTGTATCTTAGCCCCTTTTTATTTAACCTTTTTTTAGCAGATTTGCGAGCCTACTTGTCTCCAGCTGAGAAATCTGCCCCTCTTCTAAATGCTATGCCAGTTCCTGTTTTATTATACGCCGACTATGCTGCTCTGATCTCAATTTCTAGCTCGGGCCTTAGACACCTACTTGCTTTATTTCAATCTTATTGTTTGAGCAATAATTTGTCCATAAATGAGGATAAATCCAAAATTTTCGTCTTTTCTAAATCCTGGAAACCCCTCCATTGGACAATTAACAACCATCCTATTGTTCAAGTCAAAACCTTTAAATATCTTGGTATTTTATTCCATTATCAACTTAAGTGGTATGCCCACAGAGACTCCGTGATATCCTCCTCCTCCCCCTTAGTTAGCGCGATCTCTAAATTCCATCACACAGCTGGGAACCAGTATGTTCCGGCTGCTCTTCTCGTTTTTAAAACCAAATTAATTAATTGCCTGCTATATGGAGTCCCAGTCTGGATAAATTCACTATCCAATCAAGTATCTGCCTGTTTTTTTAGACGGATTCTAGGGATTCCCAATTATATTAAGTTGACCACTCTGTCCCTTGAATTAGGTATGCACCTCCCCTCTACTGTAGCTTGGAAATTAACACTTAAATTCTGGCTGTGTCTTTTCTTTAATACTGGTCAAGATACCCTTCTTATGCAGCTCCTTAAAGACCCCTTTTATTCTTCTTGGTTTTTATGTGAATCTAAATTAGCCTCTATTGGCATTTCTTTAGATTCCCTTTTTAATAGCACTCTCAACCAAGCGTTATCGCTCATTGTTGAGAATCTGTATGAATACCTTGGGGTAGTTTCCAACCTAAATAAAATATGTTCTCCAAGTTATTTTGGTATCTTTCCTTCCTTTAGAAACGATTATTCTTATTTCCAGTCTTTAGTCAACCTTACAGCAAGAAGAGCTTTTATGCTTGCCAGATTAAATATTTTTCCATCCGAAGTATTGAAAGGTCGTTATTCCAGGGTATCATTTGATCAAAGGATCTGCAGCTGTTGCAGTACCGAGCCCAATTCTATTGCTCACATTCTTTATTCCTACCCCGCACTCAGCAAGATCCGTTGTCACCTTTTAGGACCTATCCTTTCTAGCTATTGTGGTCCTCCCATCTCTTAGTAGGATTCCTTTTAAACGATTTTGCACATGAAACGACAGCCCTTGTTGCTGAATTTTTAGTAGGGGTTCTTACCTCCTCTAATTTGTAATAGCTTGTTTAATATATATGTTGTTCCTAAGTATTTGTCTTTTTTTCTCTCTTGCTTGCTGTATCTGCAATATTCTGGTTTGTTTTTTTTTTAAACTTATTACATGCCAATAAAGGTTCTTGAAATTGAAAATTGGACATGGGGGTTAGTATCCAAAGCCCTAAGTCCAAACAAGATGTTTTTACACTCTCTCAGCATGACTTCAACTCTCTTACTGATGGGTTTTCTGGACCTTATTCCAGAAAATGCAGCCACCAGGAGTTCTACTTTGGAAGTCTGCAAAGGCCAAAGTTTCCTGAGGTAAATAATAAAGCTTACCAACCAATTTTGGCATGTGTTCCCCCGGTGCAGCCACTGTTCCTTCTGCGTTCATGATCGAAGTAACTGCATGAAAGAAGGGAACCTCTGCCATCTTGGGAATGCCCTGAAGAGACAGAAACTTCAACCGCTGGCTATGTTAGCTTGATAGAAGAAGTAACAGGCTAAATCTTGGGATTATAAAGAAGGGAAGCCATTACTACAAAGCAATATTGCATGAGGCGTGACACATTCAGAGCAAGTCTCAGCCAGTCTGTGCTGGTTTAGGCTGGTTCTCCTGTTTTGCGTCAGGTTAAGAAATATGGAAAAGGCCACAGAGGACTTGTAGTTCTCTTAAGTCAAGAACCAGCAAGGAAGGCTGCGGTGGAGGCCCTGCTGCAGGGCATGATCTTTCCGTCACAGCTTTTTCCAGAAGGTTCTGGCCCACAATGTCACACTTGCACGGGCTTCCGAGAGACGGGGATTTTGCCTAGGATAATAGAAGATTCCCTCAAAAGTAAACTGAGTAGCCAAACTCAGTCCCCCTGAAGAATTTGAGGCTAAGCCTGCCATTGCCATTTGAGGCCAAGCACTTACCTGAAGTAGAACCAAGCACTTACCCAACAGTTTTATCTCAGAAATGTTAGGTAAATGACTGAAGCTTACGAGTAATTTCACGTTCGCTAAGACAACAGCCATGAGGCATGAAGTCCTGAGACTCATTTGGGTCACTGCAAAATGTGGAGAATGAGACACTTGGCACCTCCACGTCTCTCCACCTTCTTTGCCCTTGCAGCTGGTCACGTTTTGTTGGAGGAGGGATATCGTCCTCAGACTCTGAATCTAATTTGGGTTTAGATTACGCCACCTTACGCCTCCTCCTGAGAGACCATAGTGTCCCTGAGGTAAAGAGCACTGGGAACACAAAATGGCAGCTTGGAGGGAAAAGGGAAAGTGAAACAAAATGGCACCCTACAGTCCCCATCCCAAGGAGGAAAGGAAAAGGTGCCTCACTGGGACAGTCCCCTGAACACTGAGACTGTGGCAAATGGAGGAGAGCGGGGCTGCGCCGCTCGCCTTTAATCCAAAGAAACCCTGTGCTCTAGGGGCTGTGCCATGCCAAACCTGCTCCGCCTCAGACAGTTGAGCCCCAGGGACTGCGCCGCGCCAGGTCACTGGTACACGCAGGGCCAGCAATCATTTCAGCCATCTGGGCCTGCTTGGTAGTCTTGAGGCCTTTGGAGACTGAGGTAAATTTAAAAAAGCCCAGAATGAGGTAAATTTAAAAAGGCCCAGACTGAGGTAAATTTAAAAGGCTCAGAATGAGGTAAATTTAAAAGGCCCAGAATGAGGTAAATTTAAAAAGGCCCAGACTGAGGTAAATTTAAAAAGGCCCAGACTGAGGTAAATTTAAAAGACTCAGAATGAGGTAAATTTTAAAAGGCCCAGACTGAGGTAAATTTAAAAGGCTCAGAATGAGGTAAATTTAAAAAGGCCCAGACTGAGGTAAATTTAAAAAGGCCCAGACTGAGGTAAATTTAAAAGGCTCAGAATGAGGTAAATTTAAAAAGGCCCAGAATGAGGTAAATTTAAAAAGGCCCAGAATGAGGTAAATTTAAAAAGGCCCAGACTGAGGTAAATTTAAAAGGCTCAGAATGAGGTAAATTTAAAAAGGCCCAGACTGAGGTATTTTTAAAAAGGCCCAGACTGAGGTAAATTTAAAAGGCCCAGAATGAGGTAAATTTAAAAGGCTCAGAATGAGGTAAATTTAAAAGGCCCAGACTGAGGTAAATTTAAAAGGCCCAAACTGAGGTAAATTTAAAAAGGCCCAGAATGAGGTAAATTTAAAAAGGCCCAGAATGAGGTAAATTTAAAAGGCCCAGACTGAGGTAAATTTAAAAAGGCCCAGACTGAGGTAAATTTAAAAAGGCCCAGAATGAGGTAAATTTAAAAAGGCCCAGACTGAGGTAAATTTAAAAGGCCCAGAATGAGGTAAATTTAAAAGGCTCAGAATGAGGTAAATTTAAAAGGCCCAAACGGAGGTAAATTTAAAAAGGCCCAGAATGAGGTAAATTTAAAAAGGCCCAGACTGAGGTAAATTTAAAAAGGCCCAGACTGAGGTAAATTTAAAAAGGCCCAGACTGAGGTAAATTTAAAAGGCTCAGAATGAGGTAAATTTAAAAAGGCCCAGACTGAGGTATTTTTAAAAAGGCCCAGACTGAGGTAAATTTAAAAGGCCCAGTATGAGGTAAATTTAAAAGGCTCAGAATGAGGTAAATTTAAAAGGCCCAGACTGAGGTAAATTTAAAAGGCCCAAACTGAGGTAAATTTAAAAAGGCCCAGAATGAGGTAAATTTAAAAAGGCCCAGAATGAGGTAAATTTAAAAGGCCCAGACTGAGGTAAATTTAAAAAGGCCCAGACTGAGGTAAATTTTAAAAGGCCCAGAATGAGGTAAATTTAAAAAGGCCCAGACTGAGGTATTTTTAAAAAGGCCCAGACTGAGGTAAATTTAAAAGGCCCAGAATGAGGTAAATTTAAAAGGCTCAGAATGAGGTAAATTTAAAAGGCCCAAACTGAGGTAAATTTAAAAAGGCCCAGAATGAGGTAAATTTAAAAAGGCCCAGACTGAGGTAAATTTAAAAAGGCCCAGACTGAGGTAAATTTAAAAGGCTCAGAATGAGGTAAATTTAAAAAGGCCCAGACTGAGGTATTTTTAAAAAGGCCCAGACTGAGGTAAATTTAAAAGGCCCAGAATGAGGTAAATTTAAAAGGCTCAGAATGAGGTAAATTTAAAAGGCCCAAACTGAGGTAAATTTAAAAAGGCCCAAACTGAGGTAAATTTAAAAGGCCCAGAATGAGGTAAATTTAAAAAGGCCCAGAATGAGGTAAATTTAAAAAGGCTCAATTTAAAAAGGCCCAGACTGAGGTAAATTTAAAAAGGCCCAGACTGAGGTAAATTTAAAAAGGCTCAATTTAAAAAGGCCCAGACTGAGGTAAATTTAAAAAGGCCCAGACTGAGGTAAATTTAAAAAGGCTCAATTTAAAAAGGCTCAGACTGAGGTAAATTTAAAAAGGCTCAATTTAAAAAGGCTCAGACTGAGGTAAATTTAAAAAGGCTCAATTTAAAAAGGCTCAGACTGAGGTAAATTTAAAAAGGCCCAGACTGAGATAAATTTAAAAAGGCCCAGACTGAGGTAAATTTTAAAAGGCTCAATTTAAAAAGGCCCAGACTGAGGTAAATTTAAAAAGGCCCAGACTGAGGTAAATTTAAAAAGGCCCTGACTGAGGTAAATGTAAAAAGGCTCAATTTAAAAAGGCCCAGACTGAGGTAAATTTAAAAGGCCCAGACTGAGGTAAATCCCAAAATGGGAGCTGCAGCTCTTTGCCATGAGGTGGAGCTAAGATGGCGCCCAAGGCTGATCCCCTATGAGTGGGGAAAGTGATTGAGCCAAAAGTGCTGGCCGGGGCTATGCCATGCCAGCTGCGGAGCAGCTGTGTGGTATGGGAGGCGGCCACTTTTAAGTGGGAGGAGCGGGGCTCTGCTGCGCCGCTTCTCCCAGCCACTGCAAAAGCCCATGCGTGTTCGGCGGGAAGGCTGGGGCTGCACCACGCCAGTCCTTCACCACCCCAGAGGGGAACCCCGGGTACTCCGCCGAGCCGGCCCTCTGGTACACACGGAGCCAGTCTGAGTCGGGCACTCGTCGCCCGCCCTCAGGCCATTCCATGACAGGCACTTCAGCTGGGGAAGAAACCCCTAAGAAGCATCTCCTGATTCCCTGCGATTGGCCAGAGGGACAGGGCCTCTCTCCCAGCAGGGGGGAAAGAAGGCGTCCCAGCCAATGATTATAAAATGGGGGGAATAGATCAAGGAGGAATCTCCCCATGAAGATAACTCCCCCCCCAAAAAAAAGGAAAGCACAGGGAAAAGTCAGGAAAGCCAGAAAAAGAATTTTTTAAACATTGAGGAAGCGTGGAGCAACTGCTCCAGAACACGTCTGACCACCTGAAGAGGCAGGACCGGACTGAAAGGTTTGGGTGCCCCCTGAGTGAGAAGAAGCAGAACTTCGTCAGGCCTCCATCTACACCAGAAGAAGAAAGTATGCTGTGAATGAGTGCTCTCCCTCCTCCCTCCAGAGAATCCTAGATTTTGAAGGCCATCTAGTCCAACCCCAGCCTGTAACAGGTGGAGAGAGGCGGCAAGCACTGCAACGCAGGCCAAGGATTAAAGGGAAAGCTCACCTGCTTTCCTTGTTCCCAGGACTCCTGCTGCATCCACAAGAAAACTTCATCCAGGGCCACTGCCTGGGAGCAGGTCTGGGAGCCACATTCACCAAGCCAGCTTTGCATCTCCAGCCCCAGGACCTCCCCTGATGGGTGCTTCTTGACCCCTTCCTTCGTGGGACCTCTGCAGGCTTTTGTGTCTCCTTCCAGAGAAGCCACCAAGCCCTTCGCCTCTCACCAGAGCGCTGCCTCCTCCAGCACCTTCTGGGACCTCACTCTCTTCAGGAACACCTGCCATTGGACCTCCCTCCTCTAAGCCTCTTCTCTGACCTGGACCTTTCTCTCTTCTTCTGTCCTTGCAGGGGATTCCCTGATACCCCTGGGGTGCAAGTCTTGGGACACTCCAGCATCTCCAGGGTTCTCACTCTCTCCAGGAACACCCACCAAAGAACATCCCACCCCTGAGCCTGTTGTTAACCTCTGAGGTCTCAGTAGATACAAAGGCGTCTGTTCTCTCCACTTCTCTCCTTGGAGGGAATTCACCAACATGCTTGCGATGCAGGTCGAGAGATGCGTTTGTCCGTAGTGCTGGTCTCTTTTTTTGCAACCTGTGACTTTTCTTCCCCATTGGACCCTCACAAAAGTGACCCCAGGATGCAAAAAACTGGACGTCCCACCTCTAGGCCTCTTCTCTGACCTGGACCTTCCTCTCTACTCAGGATTCACTCAAGATTCCCATTCCTCCGGAAACACCCTGAGCAAAAAGGAAATTGGGGCCCTCACCGGAAATCTGGGGTGGGGCCCAAGTGTCTGGGAACAGTATGCGCGCCACTCCTACGCGCCAGCCAGGCCCAGCAGGGTGCCTCAGAAGCCCCTGTCGCTCCACTGCCGGCACTGCGGGGATGCGGGGAAGAGGAAGGAGAGGCGCAGAAACATGGAGTGTGGCCTCCCTTGCGTGCACTGCAGGTGGAAGGCTCTGGGGCAGCTGCACGTACACTGGAGAGCCTTCCCCACAGCCTCTCCTCCTGGGACTCCCCAGAGGCTGCTGAGGCTGAACAGAGGAAGGCCTCTCCTCAGCTCAGCCCCTCCCTCCCTCTGCAGTTCCTCCTCAGGCACACAGCCAGGAGAGTCTCACTGTGGTCTCACACCTAACCACCTACATACCTGCATCCCCCAAGACAACTGCAGTCTCAGGGCCCCAGCCTAAGCAGTCTACTCTGAAGTAAGTCCCAATGTAGTCAATGGGACTTACTCCCAGGCAGGTGTGGAGAGGACTGCAGTCTCAGAGCCCCATCCTAAGCAGTCTACTATGAAGTAAGTCCCAGTGTAGACAATGGGACTTATTCCCAGGCAGGTGTGGAGAGGACTGCAGTCTCAGAGCCCCAGCCTAAGCAGTCTACTATAAAGTAAGTCCCAGTGTAGTCAATGGGACTTACTCCCAGGCAGGTGTGGAGAGGACTGCAGCTTCAGAGATCCATCCTATGCAGGTCTACCCTGAAGTAAGTAATTTTTTTAATTTTTTTTAATTTTTAAGTTAAAAACCTCCTTGGCCCTGCCCCCTGGCCCTTGCCCCGCCCCTAGCCCCACCCACTTCTGGAGAACCAGATCTTGGGCCAGGCCGGGCCCACCACTGGCTTCAGGTAACCGTACTCAGTGGAGTGCCTTGTTCATTTGGCACACGGGCCCCATAGATTTTTTCACACATCAAAATTATTTAACTAATTATTTAATTAATTGTTTTCAGTATCAATTAAAAAATTAGGTATCAATTAATATTTTCACATTTTAAAAATTACCTTACCAATAAACAGCACAATCCTAATCGTTTCTATTCAGAAGTAATCCCGACTGTGTTCAATTGGTCCTACTCCCAGGAAAGTGTCTTTAGCATTCCAGCCATAGTCTGTTGGAAAGGGCAAAAGGAAAGGAATCCAACAACTCCAGAATGGTCCTGATCCAATGAATGCAGCCCCCACAAATCAACCCAAAGGGAGCTCCTGATATTTGCATTTAGTCCTATGGAAAGTGCAACTGAACTACACAGCTGACTTTTACTCATGAGTAGGGACACGCAAAAGGTGAGCTTATTTCTCCTGACAAAGGTGTGTTATCCCATTATGGAGGTGTTGGATTCCTCTCAGTTTCCATCACACTAGGGATTGATGAGTAAAGGTGCAAAACAGCTCATTTTCACTTTCCATAGTGCTCCATGCAATTATTTTTAATTTTTTGGCCATACATTTTGATAGAAAGGAGACATTTCAAAGATTTTTTCCATTAGATTCTGCTGGAAAATACACATCCAGTGTTTATGAGATGATGGGGAGTAGGAGAGATTTTAGCGATCTTATGATTTTTTTACCCCCATTATGTCATCCCCCTGGGGGTGTACCTGGGGCCCATAACTCCCTCCTAACAACACCACTGATCCTACTCAAAAGTAGCCACACTGCAGCTAATCATTCAGTGAGGGTTTCAACAGCCAGGGGGTGAAAACCTTGATGGCTGTGATCTGCCTCCCCCTTTCCTCTCCCTCTTTTTAGGAGTAAAAGAGAATTAAATTGATGGAAGATAAATCAACCACAGCTTCCAAGTCAGGAAGGCTCAATGTAAAGATAGCTCATCTCTGAGTGCAAATTAGCAGCAACAGGACATAAATATTTTGTACAAATCCCACGGGTTTTGACGGGCTCTTGTGAGTTGCAGGAATCTGGACTAGATGGGCCTTTATGCTGATTCCAGCCTGGATCTTAAGTTCTTGTGTTCCTGCTCTACAAAGCCGGTACCCAGGGGTTCATGAGCAACTCAGTGGGGTTTTCACAGGTGCTGCAAAGCACCATGTATATCCACAATCCCCACTTGGCATAAGAAAGAGCCTTCTCCCACACGGGGGGCATGTGCATGACATGGTGTAACATCTGAAATACATATTCTGCCACGTGTCATCATGCTCCTGGTCTCCATTGTGTAAAATAACTGGAACTCATAATGCCCAAGAAAGTCAGTGTCTCTGAACAGTCACCCTCAGATCAGGTCCTTTGAAGAGCAGGAATCTTGACTGTCCAGGAATAAATTATTACTTTCAAATGGACAATACCCATTTTATCCCACTTACTGGTGTCTGGCTGAGCTTCTGCACATTGTAACTGAACCAATTACAATATAGGAATGTAAATGTAGGACATTGTACAATGGTAGGGCCCAAACCTACATCGTACAATCCTAAAATTGTCACTGTAGGAATAAATTACAGATGACATGAAAATATTCTGTTATTTAGCAGAACTAAGATTTCTTTGGTGACTTAAAGACGATCCAGAGAGAAAACGAAACTCCAGTTTATTAGAAAGCAAAGACATTCCAAGGTTAAGATGAGCAATTGCCAGATAAAAATCAATATCTCAGTATCAGTTACTCCCATTTCTCTCCCAGGTAAAATAATGATATCCCAGATTAAAATCTCTAAAAATCTCCAAGCCAGCTGGAACCATAGATCAGAAGAACATTTACACTTCCACTAATTTGAAATTTTTCATGTCATCAAAGTGGTGAATTAAAGTTTCACCTAATGTCAGATTTCCCTAAAATATAACACAGCCTAGATAACCCAAAAGCCTGCGTTATAGGATTTGTGTGAAGAACTAACAGTGTGAAGAAGCCCCAAAGCCTATAGTTCCACTGTGGAAAAGGCTTTAATCCCTAGAGATCTTCATGGTGTCCTAAAAGAAAAGAAAAAGGAAAACACTAATTGTATACAAACCAATAAAATATCTACTAAAGATTCCATGGAAAAAGTATTCAGGCTCCAGAAAGGACACCCATTTGGCCTGTGCAGCTCCATTGGAAGCTTACTTTAGAGTAGACATGCTTAGGATTGTGCTCTTGCAGCACAATCCAGAGAAACTAATCTGTCCACATAAGAGCCCTTGGGTTGCCCTATCTATCACTAGGGTGGAGCAACTGCAAGATGCTCCACCCCAGTTACTCTGGAAAAGGCTTAGGGCAGAGCAAGGCAACATAGGGTGCCCTAAGAGAGGTGGACCTGCTCTGCCCTAACTGCTCTGCCCTAAGCAGTTCAGGAGAGGCATGTTGAGGGCATGTTTAGCATTGCCTAGGGCAGAGCAGTTACTCTGTATCCAAAGCCTGTTTCCAAGGCAGAAATGCCCTCTTCCAGCTCCTCAGAGATATACCGCCTCAGGAGCAGGTATAGTAATGAGGTGATCCTTAGGGATCCATGATAAGGGCCGAGTAAGTATGGCAGTGTCTTGGGCAGCCCCTGCTATGAACCTGAGTGACTCCATCTTGAAAGGATTACCCTGTAGCAGAAACATCTGGGAGGTCCCACTAGTTTCTGGAAGGCTGGGAGGAATGGCCAGGTGTGAATAGCCTCCTTTGAAGTAAGTCAAAAATCCAAAGTGTTTGGGCCGGATCTTGCAGGATGGCCAATAAACCTTAGTGCCTTCAACTGCAAATTGAGGCTAGCTGGATTGCATCACCTCACAGACAAAGGAAATTACAGAACCATGAATAAGGTTCAGGAAGGCCACAAGACTGGGCCCAATCGTGTGGATGCATCAGAGACCCTTGCTTCTTGATTGGATAACAATTGGACAGTTGGCTTCAGAAACAACTGTGCAGGCACCAACTTTGGCGACTGCGCAGTCCAGGTAGGGGGGTGCGCGCATCCCTGTGGTGACGCACAGACGTCCGCACTGGGTGATGCGCAGAGTCATGTCACCACTGTAGGCACCACAGTTGTTCCTTGTACCGTGTGATCTGAGGGGTGTCTCCTCAGGAGCAAGTCCTCCCCATGTGTCAATTACTTAGCATGCTCTGGAGCAGTTAGGGCAGCCCAGGCTTCCTGACTCTCTGGATGCAGCATAACTTTCTGCTCTGGATACAGAATAGTTAGGAGAGAGCAGTTAAGGCAGAGCAGGCTGAACTTGCTCTGGATTGTGCCCTTAGTGTGATATCCTCCTTTTTATGATAGTTAATACAGGCTCAACCTTGCTCTACACAGATTTTTATACAAGGATTTGAGTGTTGAGTCAAATGGCCGCTGCAAATGAGAAAGAATGAGAATGAAAGAGAAATGCATCCCTTTAAAATAACAGAAAATCTTAGGATGGTCTGTAATTATTTTTCCCTATTTTCTTTTTTATCCACTGGTTGTTTTTTTAAGTACAGGGGTTTCTGGAACAAATAAAGTTATATGAAACTGTTCCTGGAGAGCTGAGATTTTGTTAGCAACTTAAGAAAGAGGATACAAAGAGAAAAATATGCACAAATTTATTAGCAAGCATTGATATTCCAACATCAAGATGAACATGTTCAAGATAAAATGCATGGCAAAAAAGCTGTTTCATTTATTTCTAAAATACATTTATGTCACTAATTTTCAAAAAGTGAACTAGAAACCTACTTTTAAAGGAAC
Organism: Cryptoblepharus egeriae; assembly: GCA_030015325.1. Taxonomy (NCBI): domain Eukaryota; kingdom Metazoa; phylum Chordata; class Lepidosauria; order Squamata; family Scincidae; genus Cryptoblepharus; species Cryptoblepharus egeriae. Next base: position 3,582,816 of record JAREYC010000002.1, read on the forward strand.
AGACTAATCCTATAAATCTACTGGTTAATGACATAGAAACAAAAGATTTCCACAGGTGAATTCAACATTCAACCCCAGAGTTAGGATTTCCCTAAAATATAACTGAACCTCTTTCTCAGAAAAGCCTGCACCGTGCAAACTTTGAACACATTCACTTGTATGAGAATTGCACAGTTGCAGCAGTTCCTCACTGGAAAATCCTAAAATTATCTGGTTTTCTTCAAGGTTTCTGTTAAATAATTACACAAACCACTGAAATAATCCCATCAATATTTGTTTTAAACTGCCCAAGTAGAAAAAAAATTAGGGTTTGAGTTTCATACAGGAGAACCAGCGAGCCTGTGCAGCTACCTTGTGAGATTCAGAAATGAGGCCCCAAAGTTAGCAGATGGGGAGATTCAGAAGGGATTTTCACAACATGGTGAAATCTTTAAACTAGAAGGAGTTGCTGTGATTGGCTGAAACTGTTCCAGGCAGTCCAGTGGCATCTTCTCCAGCATTCTTCAAGGACTGATTCATCACGCAAGCTCTTGCTATTCATGGGACTGTCCCCCCCCCCATCCTTCCGTGGCTTCTCTGGTTTAGTTTAAGGTTTGAAATGGAATTGAATGTCTTTTCCCACTTGAAACCTTTATACATTTTCCCACGTCTGTGTTTCTGATGGATCTTAAGCATTTTCTCCGTCAGAAGCTCTTTCCACACTCTGAAAGTTTCTAACTCTTCCCTCCTTTGTTGATAATCAGATATAAAGTAGGTATGATTTCTGCCTAAACTTCTGCTTTCTCGTACACAGAACATTTTAGATTCTGTCCTGTGTTTATTTGATGTGAAATAAGGGCCTGTTTCAGGCTGAAGCTCTTTCAATGCTCAGAAAATTCACATGGTTTCCCTGTGTGCACATTTCTTTCATGTCTTCTAAGGTTGTATCGTTTGGTGAAGATTTTTCCACACAGAGAACACTTACAAGAGTTCTCTGCTGTATGGTTTTTTCTGTGTCGAATAAGGTTCGCTTTCTGGCTGAAACTCATTCCACACACAGGACATTCATAAGGTTTCTCTCCTGTGTGGACATTTTGGTGTATAAAACAATTCTCTCTCTGGCTGAATCTCTTTCTACACACAGGACATTCATAAGGTTTCTCTCCTGTATGGATTCTTAGATGTTGGTTCAAATTTGATTTGTGAGAAAATCTTTTGCTACAATGGAGGCAACTGAATGGCTTCTCTCCTGTGTGGACCCTTTGGTGTATAAAACAATTCTCTCTCTGGCTAAATCTCTTTCTACACACAGGACATTCATAAGGTTTCTCTCCTGTGTGGATTCTTAGATGTTGGTTCAAATTTGATTTGTGAGAAAACCTTTTGCTACAGTGGAGGCAAATGAATGGCTTCTCTCCTGTGTGGACCCTTTGATGTCGAAAACAACTCTGTCTCCGGCTGAATCTCTTTCTACATACAGAACATTCATAAGGTTTCTCTCCTGTGTGGATTCTTAGATGTCTCTTCAACTTTGAACTCTGAGAAAACCTTTTTTTACAATGGGGGCAATGGTGTGGCTTCTCCTCCTTGTGGACTCTTTGATGTACAAAACAATTCTGTCTCCAGCTGAATCTCTTTCTACACACAGGACATTCATAAGGTTTCTCTCCTGTGTGGATTCTTAGATGGCTCTTCAAATATGAACTTTGAGAAAACCTTTTTTTACAATGGGGGCAATGGTGTGGCTTCTCCTCCTTGTGGACTCTTTGATGTACAAAACAACTCTGTCTCCAGCTGAATCTCTTTCTACACACAGGACATTCATAAGGTTTCTCTGTATGGATTCTTAGATGTTGGTTCAAATTAGATTTGTGAGAAAATCTTTTGCTACAATGGAGGCAACTGAATGGCTTCTCTCCTGTGTGGACCCTTTGGTGTATAAAACAATTCTGTCTCTGGCTGAATCTCTTTCTACACACAGGACATTCATAAGGTTTCTCTCCTGTGTGGATTCTTAGATGGCTCTTCAAATATGAACTGTGAGAAAACCTTTTTCTACAGTGGGGGCAATGGTGTGGTTTCTCCTCCTTGTGGACTCTTTGATGTAGAAAACAATTCTGTCTCCAGCTGAATCTCTTTCTACACACAGGACATTCATAAGGTTTCTCTCTAGGGATTCTCTTATGTCTCTTCAAATTGGAAAGTTTTCCAAAGTTTTTGTCACAGTGGGGACATTTGTGTCGCTTCTTTCCCATGTGAGTTCGTACATGTGAACTGAATAGACTATACTTATCAAAGCTCTTTACACACACCAAACATACGTATTTTAATCCATCTGTGTTGATGCTGCGTAAAGTCCCAGCATTATTTTTCCCCCTCCCTTCTGATGTTGGCTCTTGTTCCTGGAGGGCTCCTACCAGAGACGGAATGGATGTTTCCATCTGTTCCTCTGGAGATTCTCTCTTTTGCCTCCTTGGCCTATTCGAAACAGTAAAGTCCAAGTTGGTCTCCTCTGCAGCAGGTTTCCTCTCATTTGCACCGTCCAACGTATGCCCTGCAGGTGGTAGAGAAACTTGGAAATACATAAGAACATAACAGCCTCCGCTGGATCAGGCCAAAGGCCCATCAAGTCCAGCTTCCTGCATCACACATCGGCCCACTAGATGTCTCAGGGAACACTTATGGCATCCAGGTGTCCCCCTGGATTTGGCATTTTGAGGTTGTCCACATCTATGCATACCTACCTACCTACCTACCTACCTACACACACACACACACACACACACACACACACACACACTTAGCCATCATGGCTTGTAACATTTCCCCCAGGAATTTGTCCAATCCCTTCTTACAGGCATTGAGACTAGATGCCATCACTGCATCCTGTGGCAGGGAGCTTCACAGTCCAACTACACACTGGGCAAAGAAAAATTTTCTCTTGTCAGTCCTAACCCTCCCAATGTTCAGTTTCTATGGATGACCCCTAGTTCTGGTATTATGCAAAAGGGAAGAGAGCATCTCTCTGTCCATTCTATCCAGCCCTTGCATAATATTGTACATTTCCCCTTATGTGCCTCTCCCTTCAAGACCCTGAAGGAAATAACTCCCCAACCTGAGTTATGCATATAGATTCCATTCAGTGGCATAGCCAGGTCACTTGACCCCCAGGGCCCATGATTTTTTGCCATCCCTCGTACAATAAAATCACATAATTAATTTATATCGGCATTAGTATAATTAATGCTTATTAATTAATTAATAATGTATTAATTTATATATTATTTCATCTTTTCATATTTTATACCACACTTCTTCTTAGGAGATCAGGGTAGTGTGTGCATAGTTCCTACCATTCTTTTTTACACACAGAAATACTATGAGGTTTCATTATAAGCCTTATAAACACTATAAGGCTCAAAGATGCTAATAGCCATGACATGAAATAAGTAACAAAAATGGCCAGAAAGTAAACATAGACCACAATCCTAACCATGTCTACTCAAAAGTAAGCCCCATTGTTTTTAATGGGTCTTACTCCCAGGAAAGTGTCTTTAGGATTGCATCCATAGTTAGTATTTCCCCAAAATTAATGGATGAAAGTCCATGCCCTGACCTGCTATTGCTTCCATAATAGAACAGTGGAAGACAATCCTCCAAGCGAATATTCTCTGTAGTCTGCCTACAATAACATGCCCCACATAGACAAACATCACTAAGACTTCAGCAATACTCTGTGCCCAGTTTGATTTAAGATCTTACATTAAAATTAAAGCACTACCAGGACAACCTTGGCACTGCAAGTCTGAAAAAGAGAAAGGAATCAGCATAACATCTCAAGCCTGGTATTTTTTCTTTTTTAGAGGTGGGAGAGGCGCTATGTGGAGCTTTTCTTGAGCTCCACTTCATTGGATCTGGACTATTTTATTGGCCTTGCATTTCTCTGTGCCTGACGTAAAAAGAAGGCAGAATACCTTTGCTTACTTGTGAGTAAACACTGCTGTGTAGCTCAGTTTCACTTTCCATACAGCTCCATGCAATTTTTTTTGCTTTTGATAGATACCATAATTATTTGAATCTAAAATGCCATTGAATCTAATGCTCACTCCTACTTTAAAAAGGCTTGAGATAAAAAAATTTTTACTGGTGATTGCTATGTGCAGCTCAAAGCTGGTACAAAATTTAATTTTACTGCATATATGATACTAATAAAATGGCATTGGCTTATGTTATGATTTTTACCTAATTGTACTATTTTATACAACAATAAGTTTGTTTCATTTTAATTACAATATAATAAACTGTATTGACCTATACTTATAATCAAAATACCTGCTTTAATTCAAATCTATTGCATCATCAAATCTAATGCATTTTGGAGACTATATTCACTCTGGTTTTTTAACTGAAGTCTGCTGTAAAATATTCATCCAACAGTATGGAACATGATAGGGTTACTCCTAACCATTGTAATCTTGCTTAGCACCCAAGGGTGATACCTTCTGCTAATAGTGCCCAACTCACACTAGTTATGACCTTGATTCAATTCCTTTTGTCCCAACATATTTAGTTATGATTTTTTATGGGAATTCAAATCCCCACATCACAATCCCACAACGTAAGCCCAGACGTAGTGTCTGACAGAGCAAAGGACCAAAGTGCCCTTCTCTGGAGATGAGAGATTCCTGAAGGGAGAAGCAGAAACAGATCTGAGGTTGTCCCTGATGGGATTTTCTGAATTTGGAGAACAAAAGGGATGTCCCTCCTTACCCACGTGGCCCAGCTCCCCGTCTTCTTCCTGCTCGACATCTGATGAACTCATCTGGACTGTGGAGGAGGAACTCCCAGCACTCGCCTGCAGTGGAAGAGAGGGACTATTTTAGGATCCAGCAGGATATCTCGGGGGATGTCTTGAGAGGGAGGACTACATGGAAGAGGACAATTCTACCTTTTCCTCTTTACTGGCCATACTAGCCATACCATGTGACTTATTTCCAAACTCAGAAATGATGTACTGAGTAATCAACATTCCCCCTGAATGTGGTTTTTTATCCACACTTTTTCCTTTTGGTCTGCCCTTGAGGCAACATCAACTATTCACAAAACCAGCACATATCCACAGGAATTTGCAATCCCACCACAGTAGTGAGAGAGGCAGGACGGTGTTCCCCAAACAGCCTTCAAATAGAAAGAGGAGGCTATAAAGAGTTTGCATTCTTTCATGTCTCCCGGGGAAGAAAGGGCTCATTTGGCATTGACTGACTGATTGATTGATGATCTCCCGTTAATGAGGCTTTTATTAAACTATTAAACTACTTTTTTCCCTTCAATTTCAGGGAAAATATCATTGCATTGAAATAGGACCATGGGTGAAAAAAAATGCATAATTAGGAAATACATGTTCATCACACATACAAAATGAAAGATCTCAGAACATGAGGAAACAGTTGAAAATTGATTCATAGGCCCACACAAATGCCAAAGAAAAAACCATCTATCAGCTCCATTTATAGAATCCCAGATTTTGAAGGAGCACAGAAGGCCATCTAGTCCAACCCCAGCCTGTAACAGGTGGAGAGAGGCGGCAAGCACTGCAACGCAGGCCAAGGATCAAAGGGAAAGCTCACCTGCTCTCCTTGTTCCCAGGACTCCTGCTGCATCCACAAGAAAACTTCATCCAGGGCCATTGCCTGGGAGCAGGTCTGGGAGCCACATTCACCAAGCCAGCTTTGCATCCCCAGCCCCAGGACCTCCCCTGATGGGTGCTTCTTGACCCCTTCCTTCGTGGGACCTCTGCAGGCTTTTGTGTCTCCTTCCAGAGAAGTCACCAAGCCCTTCGCCTCTCACCAGAGCGCTGCCTCCTCCAGCACCTTCTGGGACCTCACTCTCTTCAGGAACACCTGCCATTGGACCTCCCTCCTCTAAGCCTCTTCTCTGACCTGGACCTTTCTCTCTACTTCTGTCCTTGCAGGGGATTCCCTGATACCCCTGGGATGCAAGTCTTGGGACACTCCAGCATCTCCAGGATTCTCACTCTCTCCAGGAACACCCACCAAAGAACATCCCACTCCTGAGCCTGTTGTTACCTCTGAGGTCTCAGGAGATACAAAGGGGTCTATTCTCTCCGCTTCTCTCCTTGGAGGGAATTCACCAACATGCTTGCGATGCAGGTCAAGAGATGCGTCTGTCCGTATTGCTGGTCTCTTTTTTTGCAACCTGTTACTTTTCTTCCCCATTGGACCCTCACAAAAGTGACCCCAGGGTGCAAAAAACTGGACGTCCCACCTCTAGGCCTCTTCTCTGACCTGGACCTTCCTCTCTACTCAGGATTCACTCAGGATTCCCATTCCTCCGGAAACACCCGGAGCAAAAAGGAAATTGGGGCCCCCACCGGAAATCTGGGGAGGAGCCCAAGTTGCTGTCCCACTGTGGTCCCACCGCTGTCCCACCAAGTTGACATCCCACTGTCTGGGAACTAGGGCACCCCCAGTGTGCGCACCACTCCTATACGCCAGCCAGGCCCAACAGGATGCCTCAGAACCACCTGTCGCTCCATTGCCGGCACTGCGGGGATGGGGGAAGAGGAAGGAGAGGTGCAGAAACATGGAGTGTGGCCTCCATGTTTGCCTCGTGTGCACTGCAGGTGGAATGCTCTGGGGCAGTTGCACGTACACTGGAGAGCCTTCCCCACAGCCTCTCCTCCTGGGACTCCCCAGAGGCTGCTGAGGCTGAACTGAGGAAGGCCCAGGCAAAGAGTAAGGCCTCTCCTCAGATCAGATCAGCCCCTCCCTCCCTCTCTCTGCAGTTGCTTCTCAGGCACAGAGCAAGGACAGTCTCACTGGGGGACCAACCCAGCCCCCCACAAACACACCCAACCACCTACACACCTGCATCCCCCAAGACAACATCACCCACTTCCCTATCTGCCCCTCCTTGCCCTCCCCCTAAGTCAACTGCCCCCACTTCCCAAACTGCCCCTGCATCCCCTCCCCCAAGACAACAGCCCCCAGTTCCCCAACTGCCTGAGCATCTCTTCCCCAAGACAACAGCCCCCACTTCCCCAGCTGCCTCATCATCCTCTCCCCCGAAATAACAGCCCCCACTTCCCCAACTGCCTCAGCATCTCCTCCCCCAAGATAACAGCTCCACTTCCCTAACTGTCCCTGCATCCCCTCCCTCAAGACAACTGCCCCCACTTCCATAACTGTCCCTGCGTGCCCTCCCCCAACACAACAGCCCCCCACTTCCCCAACTGCCTCAGCATCTCCTTCCCCCAAGACAACAGCCCCCACTTCCCTCACTGCCCCTGCATCCCCTAACTGCCAATTCTCCCCCAAATTGGCTATCAGTTTCAAGTCATTCAAACCTGCATGGACCCCACACAAAGCTGAATGGCAAAGTCATGGGCAAAAGGATTGGGAGGGGGGTGACTAGAGAGTGCCATCATTTTTCAATTTATAAAGTAGTAATATAGTGTTGAAATTAAGTATAGGAAAGCAATGCAAGTGTTTTTAGCTTATTTTAACGTGTCCTATGTTTGTCCTACATTTTCGTGGTGTCCTACATTCAGTGATGGGCCGAGCCTCCCCCAAGATCCGGTTCGCCAGAAGTTGGGGGGCGGGTGCGGGGCTGGGGTCGCTCCCTGTGCATCTTCTCCAGCAGGAGGAGACGTGGGGGGGAGGAGATGGCGGCCGGCGCAAACCGGTCCGCCCTCTTTTTCCTTTCCCTGACGCTGGCCGAATCGGCATCTGTCCATCCCTGCCTACATTCTTTTTTAACCGTGTAGGAATTTTGGCTTGGGGGTAGAAATTTTGGAGTGCTGGTCACCCTGGATTCACTGGTACCCCTGGGGTGCGAGTCTTCGGACACTCCAGCATCTCCAAGGTTCTCACTCTCTCCAGGAACTCCCACCCATGGACTTCCCACCCCTGAACCTGTTGTTACCTCTGAGGTCTCAGGAGATACAAAGGAGTCTGTTCTCCCTGCTTCTCTACTTAGAGGGGATTCACCAACGTGCTTGTGAGGCAGGTCTTGAGTCTGTTTGTCATACTGGTCTCTTGTTTCGCAATCTGTGACTTTTCTTCCCCATTGGACCCCTCACAAAAGTGACCCCAAGGTGCAGAAAACTCTACAAAGAAACGAAGTGTGGTCAAGACTGTCACACTGAACTCCTGCCAGGGGAGCGCCAGGAAGGGACCATTAGAAAGAAAAGGGGTTCAGTAGCTTCTCCTACAGGACCACCTGTTCCCTGAAGCATCTCAATGCAAAAGGATAGTTGTTTCATTCACTTTCCTGGTGTTTCCCAACTCTGGCTATCACTATCACAGGAATAGTGATAATATTAATTTGGATGTAATCCAAGATACCACTACAGTGCCAGTTTCAGCCCTTCCCAACTTGTAGGATAACACCACTATCCATGAAAAATATGTTTAGACTGCTTCTTGTTACACTATTTTAGGAGCTGAAGAGTCCACTCTTGGGACTTTTCCATCAGCTTCCCATTTACTAGGCTCCCCCTTCAGGAAAGCAGCAGGTTCCTTTGATTGCAGCCAAAAGAAAGACATTTATTCCAGAACCCAGGCCTCCCCCACTCACTGGTTGCCCAGCAAAGGGAACTGAGTGTCCAGTCCACCCCTGCTATCAGTGTTAATTAAAAAATAATTAGGTATCACCTAATTATTTAACTCACCTCAAAATTATTTAACTAATTTTTTTAATTAATTGTTTTCAGTATTAATTAAAAAATTAGGTATCAATTAATATTTTCACATTTTAAAAATTACCTTACCAATAAACAGCACAATCCTAATCGTTTCTACTCAGAAGTAATCCCGACTGTGTTCAATTGGTCCTACTCCCAGGAAAGTGTCTTTAGCATTCCAGTCATAGTCTGTTGGAAAGGGCAAAGGGAAAGGAATCCAACAACTCCAGAATGGTCCTGATCCAATGAGTGCAGCCCCCACAAATCAACCCAAAGGGAGCTCCTGATATTTGCATTTAGTCCTATGGAAAGTGCAACTGAACTACACAGCTGACTTTTACTCAAGAGTAGGGACGCGCAAAAGGTGAGCTTATTTCTCCTGACAAAGGTGTGTTATCCCATTCTGGAGGTGTTGGATTCCTCTCAGTTTCCATCACACTAAGGATTGATGAGTAAAGGTGCAAAACAGCTCACTTTCACTTTCCATAGTGCTCCATGCAATTATTTTTAATTTTTTGGCTATACATTTTGATAGAAAGGAGACATTTCAGATTTTTTCCATTAGATTCTGCTGGAAAATACACATCCAGTATTCTATAGCCCTACAAGGAAAGTTTGGGGGAACTTGGGATGTTCAGCCTGGAGAAGAGGAGGCTGAGGGGAGACCTGATTGCCCTCTTCAGATACCTGAAGGGCTGTCATAGGGAGGAAGGGGCCAATTTGTTCATAGCTGCTTCTGAAAGCAGAACTAGAACTAATGGGGACAAACTGCAAGAGAGGAGATTCTGGCTGGAAATCCGGAAAAAATTCCTGACTGTGAGGGCGGTTTGGCAGTGGAAGAGATTGCCAAGGGAGGTGGTGGACTCTCCCTCACTGGGGATCTTCAAGCAGAGGCTCGACGAGCATCTGTTTGGTATGCTCTAGGGGGATTTCCTGCTGCAGGCAGGGGGTTGGACTAGATGACCTACTATGTCCCTTCCAACTCTATGATTCTATGAGATGATGCGGAGTAGGAGAGATTTTAGTGATCTTATGATTTTTTTACCCCCATTATGTCATCCCCCTGGGGGTGTACCTGGGGCCCATAACTCCCTCCTAACAACACCACTGATCCTACTCAAAAGTAGCCACACTGCAGCTAATCATTCAGTGAGGGTTTCAGCAGCCAGGGGGTGAAAACCTTGATGGCTGTGATCTGCCTCCTCCTTTCCTCTCCCTCTTTTTAGGAGTAAAAGAGAATTAAATTGATGGAAAGCTCAATGTAAAGGTAGCTCATCTCTGAGTGCAAATCAGCAGCAACAGGATATAAATATTTTGTACAAATCCCACGGGTTTTGACGGGCTGTTGTGAGTTGCAGGAATCTGGACTAGATGGGCCTTTATGCTGATTCCAGCCTGGATCTTAAGTTCTTGTGTTCCTGCTCTACAAAGCCAGTACCCAGGGGTTCATGAGCAACTCAGTGGGGTTTTCACAGGTGCTGTAAAGCACCATGTATATCCACAATCCCCACTTGGCATAAGAAAGAGCCTTCTCCCACACGGGGGGGCATGTGCATGACATGGTGTAACATCTGAAATACATATTCTGCCACGTGTCATCATGCTCCTAAAATAACTGGAACTCATAATGCCCAAGAAAGTCAGTCAGCCCAATCCAGAGCAACTAATCTGTCCACATAAGAGCCCTTAGGTTGCCCTATCTAACACTAGGTTGGAGCAACTGCAAGATGCTCCAGCCCAGTTACTCTGAAGGAGGCTTAGGGCAGAGCAAGGCAAGATAGGGTGCCCTAAGAGAGGTGGACCTGCTCTGCCCTAACTGGGGCAGCCTAAGCAGCTCAGGAGAGGCCTGTTGAGGGCATGTTTAGCATTGCCTAGGGCAGAGCAGTTACTCTGTATCCAGAGCCTGTTTCCAAGGCAGAAATGCCCTCTTCCAGCCCTCAGAGTTATACCACCTCAGGAGCAGGTATAGTAATGAGTAGACCCATAGGGGTCCATGATAAGGCCCGAGTAAGAATGGCAGTGCTGACCAAAAATCTGAGTTCTTGGCCAGCCTAGCTGCAACCCCTTCCTCTCAACCTCAGGATATGGAACAAACTACGGCTGCCCACAAACCTCAGGATACAGCAGGCCACTCCAAGAAGCCCCTTGTATTCACTGTAGAATGTACTGGCATCTCATCAGGGACTCCTTATAAGGCAGGCACTCAGTGGCGTCACCAGACTGGTGTGGCTGGTGTGGGCTGCATTGGGGATGCGCTCCGTATGGGGTGATGTGCCGGAGGAGTTTGACTGTCCTTTGGCAGGCCCCGGGCGTCAGCACCCCCATTCAGGCCTGCTCCAAGGCGGAGAATCAGCCAGAAGCTGACACTTGTCTGAGGAGCTGTCCTGAACGGCCATCTGAGATGCACTGCGCAGAAACACACTGAGCATGCCAAACAGCTTCAGAGGAGACTTCCTTAGAGCAGAGAAAGTCCATGCCTCTGCACAGCCATTCGGCCTCACTCAGGAGGCGGAGCGGCAGCCAAATGGCTTCAGAAAGAGTACTGCACAGGCACCAACTCTGACGCCTGCACAGTCTCCCCCGAAGCCAAAAGGCTTCAGAAAAGTACTGCGCAGGTGTCAGAGATGGTGCCTGCGCAATACTCTTTCTGTGCAGTCCAGGTTGGGGGGGGGGGGCGCGCATCCCAGGGATGACGCACAGACTTCCGCACCAGGTGATGTGCAGAGTCATGTCACCACTGTAGGCACCACAGCTGTTCCTTGTTCAGTGTGATCTGAGGGGTGTCTCCTCAGGAGCAAGTCTTCCCCTTGTCTCAATTACTTAGCATGCTCTGGAGCAGTTAGGGCAGCCCAGGCTTCCTGACTCTCTGGATCCAGCATAAATTTCTGCTCTGGATACAGAATAGTTAGGAGAGTGCAGTTAGGTCAGAGCAGGCTGAATTTGCTCTGGATTGCAGCCAGTGTCTCTGAACAGTCACCCTCAGATCAGGTCCTTTGAAGAGCAGGAATCTTGACTGTCCAGGAATAAATTATTACTTTCAAATGGACAATAACCATTTTATCCCACTTACTGGTGTCTGGCTGAGCTTCTGCACATTGTAACTGAACCAATTACAATATAGGAATGCAAATGTAGGACATTGTACAATGGTAGGGCCCAAACCTACATCGTACAATCCTAAAATTGACACTGTAGGAATAAATTACAGGTGACATGAAAATATTCTGTTATTTGGCAGAACTAAGATTTCTTTGGTGACTTAAAGACGATCCAGAGAGAAAACGAAACTCCAGTTTATTAGAAAGCAAAGACATTCCAAGGTTAAGATGAGCAATTGCCAGATAAAAATCAGTATCTCAGTATCAGTTACTCCCATTTCTCTCCCAGGTAAAATAATGATATCCCAGATTAAAATCTCTAAAAATCTCCAAGCCAGCTGGAACCATAGATCAGAAGAACATTTACACTTCCACTAATTTGAAATTTTTCATGTCATCAAAGTGGTGAATTAAAGTTTCACCTAATGTCAGATTTCCCTAAAATATAACACAGCCTAGATAACCCAAAAGCCTGCGTTATAGGATTTGTGTGAAGAACTAACAGTGTGAAGAAGCCCCAAAGCCTATAGTTCCACTGTGGAAAAGGCTTTAATCCCTAGAGATCTTCATGGTGTCCTAAAAGAAAAGAAAAAGGAAAACACTAATTGTATACAAACCAATAAAATATCTACTAAAGATTCCATGGAAAAAGTATTCAGGCTCCAGAAAGGACACCCATTTGGCCTGTGCAGCTCCATTGGAAGGATCAGAAATGCAGGCTCCAAACTGAGCAGGATGGTGGGAGACTCAGGCAGGTTTTTCCAGACTGTGTGGATTTTTTAAAATAGAGGAAGGAATTGCTGTGCTTGAAATTACACAAACCAATGGAAATATCTACTCAAAATTCAATGAAAAGGTATCAAGGAGCAAATTCCATACAGGAACACAACTACATTGCAATGTTCAGAAAGGAGACCCCAAACGAAGTATCCATATTCCAGCCCTTTTTCCTACGTTATTCAAAGCTTAATTTATCCCCCAAGCTCAAGCGACAGTACCGGAAAAACTCAAGATCCACGGAGTGAATTTTTTCATGTCTTCTAAGGTTTTGTTTGTTACTGACGGTCTTTTCATACACAGGACACTAATAAGTATACTCTCTTGTGTGAATTTGTTAATGGACAATAAGGTTTGATCTCTGGTTAAAGGCCTTTCCACAATCTGAACATGGAAAAGGTCTCTCTCCTGTGTGAATTATTTCATGTCGCTTCAAATTTGTTGCCTGAGCAAATCCTCTGCCACACTGGAGGCAATTGTGTGGCTTCTGGCCCGTGTGGGTTCTTCCATGCAAAATGAGGGCCCAATGCCTTGAAAAGCTCTTTCCACATTCAGAACAAGTGTGCTGTTTTCTCTTTCTGCCGCCTCTTCCACGTCCAGAAGTGTTCCTCTGAATGGAGGTTGTCTTCAGTTTTTCCTTTGTGTTGATGCTGCTAGAAGTGCCAGGATTACAGTTCTCTTTACCTTCTTCTTCTGGTTTCTCTTGATCCTGGTGGGCTCTTTCTGGACAAGGAATGGAGTTGTCCACCAGTTCTTCTGTGGGGCTTCCTTCTTCTCCTGCACCACAAACAGTCTCCTCTTCATCACTTTGAAACAGCTTCTCAGGTGGTTCCACCTCATCTTTGTAGTACTGCATTCGCCCTGCAGGAAGGACAAGAGGCACTTCTCAAAAGCCCAGCCGAAGTAAAAGTCATCCAGAGTTACATCTTTCTTTGGTCCCAAACTCTATCTAGCCCAGCTCAGTCAGCTCAATCCTAATTAAATCCCTGTGTAGGAATCCCTCAGTGTCTCCCATATCCAGCCACTGGAGGTGTCCTTGGTGTATGAAAACATTTGTTCCCTTGCCCAACAATCAGTACCAACAACTGCACCAGTTAACCCGGATATTAATCTCTGGGAGGACTGGGGCACTCAGATACTTCCTTCCAAAATGATCAGGCTACAGCAGTAAACCAGCAGAAGGTTTAGAGATATTACATTCATTTAGGAGAGTGGTTCTCCCTACTGTGACGAATGTGTGAACTCATCCTGCTGTGGTTATCCTAGCAGAAGCCATATTTCATAAGTAAGCTAGCAGCAGCTAATGGCAGTGCAGAGTAGTCTGGAAAATGAGCTTGTAGGTTGAGACTTGTGAGGATATCAAAACATGCAGGTGTGTGTATATAGTGTGTGGCTGTGTGCTCTATATCTTATAGACCTGCCATTCTCTTGGCCCTACAATCCAGAGCAACTACGGGAGCACATTATGTGCCTGTAAGAGACATTATGTGTGCCTGTAGTTACTGTGCCACCTAATGAAAACCTATGGGAAATTCCTATTGCAATCCAGAGCAAATTGTTCTTACACCGGAGCAAGGACTCCCCGTAGTTGCTCTGGATTGTGCCCTAAGTATATTTGAGGCTTAAACTGTCTGGTCACAGAATTTCACTGAAGCCGGCTGTGCTCAACTTGAGAGCAAGGGGATCAGGAATCCCATCAGGCAAGGGGTGGCAGAGGACTGCTGTAGTGTCAGTCTGGCTGCATACCTGAAAGGCTGGCAACCCGCCGTTTCCCCTAAACTAAATTTCCCTAACATGTCCTGGAGGAGAAGGGTGGCCTGTCAGGACCTGGTCTGAAGAGAGGCAAACATCAGTCTGACACCTATCCACAGGTGGGCACAAGCCGGATCACGGCGGTCCCCAGGGACCGGTTGTTCAAATTCCCCTGTCGCTAGCGATCCGGTAGGACGGGGGCAGCGATAACCAGCCATACCGGTTCGGCTGCTGCAGCAGCAGGGGCAGCCGGCAGGGCACCTTTAAATTTCCCAAGGCAGCCCTGAGAGGCGCCCCACAAGCCCCAGCGCTGGAGCGTCCTTTTCACGGGCTGTGGAGGGAAATTTAAAGGTGTCCGGCTGGCTGCCCCTGCTGTTCCAGCAGCAATGGGGCTTACTCCCAGGTAAGAGTGGCTGGGACTGCAGCCTGAGAGAGAACCCTATCCTAAGCGTGATTACTCAAAAGGAAGCCCTACTGTGCTCAGTGGGTCTTACTCCCAAGAAACTGTTGTTAGGATTCCCTCCTCCTTTCCAGGATAGTTCCTATTTCTGGTGAATACAATCCTAACCATGTCTACTCAAAAGTAAGCCCTATTGTGCTCAATGGGTGTGAGGCTTTACAGCCTCACAGCGCATCCACTGCATGTCTACTCAGAAGTAAGCACCATGATCGTCAATGGGGCTTACTCCCAGGTCAGTGTGGGTATGATTTCAGCCTGAGAGTCCCATCCTACTCAGAAGTAAGCACCATGATTGTCAATGGGGCTTACTCCCAGGTCAGTGTGGGTATGATTTCAGCCTGAGAGCCCCATCCTATGCGTGTCTACTCAGAAGTAAGCACCATGATCGTCAATGGGGCTTACTCCCAGGTCAGTGTGGGTATGATTTCAGCCTGAGAGTCCCATCCTACTCAGAAGTAAGCACCATGATCGTCAATGGGGCTTACTCCCAGGTCAGTGTGGGTATGATTTCAGCCTGAGAGTCCCATCCTACTCAGAAGTAAGCACCATGATTGTCAATGGGGCTTACTCCCAGGTCAGTGTGGGTATGATTTTAGCCTGAGAGCCCCATCCTATGCGTGTCTACTCAGAAGTAAGTCCCATGATAGTCAATGGGACTTACTCCCAGGCCAGTGTGGAGAGGACTGCAGCCTCAGAGCCCCATCCTATGCCGGTCTACTCTGAAGTAAGTCCCATGACAGTCAATGGGACTTACTCCCAGGAAACTGTGGCTGGCATTGCAGCCTGAGAGCTCAATCCTATGCATGACTACTCTGAAGTAAGTCCCATGACAGTCAATGGGGCTTACTCCCAGGGAAGTGTGGTTAAGGTTGCTGGGGGGCACTAGCAAAAACTTAGATTTTTTTTAAAAAAAATTTAAATTTAAATTTTTTTAAAAAAATTTCCCCTTTAAATTCTCTCCGGCCCTGCCCCCTTACCTTAGCCACACCCCTGACACTGGCCACGCCCCTGACCCCGCCCACTTCCGGGGAACTGGTTCTTGGGCTCACCCACACCCACCGCTAGTCAATCTACAGTAAGAAGATCTGAATGTGACATGCCATCTCTAGTACAATCCCAACCGAAACACTTGATGTGATCCTTTTGGGATGCTTAAAGGGGTCGTGGGCTGCCGAAAGACAGAGAAACTTCAAGCCAAACTTTGCCAGGAACAGCAGCCTCGTTTCAGGCATTCCCGCTTTCAAAGGAATTCCCACTTTTAAACTAAATACAGTTTGATCCTTGATATCCAGGAGGGTTTCAACTTCTGAGAAGATGGAAGACAGGAATGACAAGGACTCTTTTTTTCCTTCATCCACGTGATGTCTTCTGTCTACATTACCTTTCATTATTTTCCTAACTGTGGTAGACATTTCAGTAAGATGGCAATCAGAGGGACTTACATTATAGTATTTTAGGGGCTAATTTATGCAGCATAATTTTATGGCGCTCTTGGGACTTTCCCTTCAGCTTCCAAATTCTTGGGTTTGCTTTTCAGGAGAGAAACAGGTTTCTGTAATAAATGTCACGCAAATTGATCTCATGCAATTAAAGTACGGTATGAAACATGCAAGTCCCATGCAACATGTCACCTCCCCATCCCCCTCCTGCTGGCCAGCAAGCAAAGAGAAAGTGCTGTCCAGTCCAATTAACCCTGTGAATTCAATCTCTTCTCTGTAACATATAAAGGCCCTGCAGGTTTCATCCCCTTCAGTTCTCAGGTGGAGCCCCCAGCACGGCCATCTTGACTTACAACCATCCCTTTCTCCTCTTGGAGGTGCAAAGCCTTCTCTTTTACTCACCACACAAAGACCAGGATACAGCCCCAAAGAAGCCACACACTGAAGGAGGAGATAACACGGGCTAAGCAGGAACCCAGTGCCTTTATTACCTTGTCCTCAAAGAGTAATAGAAGCCAGCTGTTTGTCATTTGGGTTTGCAAGGCCTCCTGGGAATTGTAGTTCACCTCCAGAACACACCTGGCTCTGCAAAGAGATGCCATCTCCTTCTGAAAGTGCTGAGGACTTTCCAGCTGTGGCCCCTGATGGGAAATCAGGGAAAGGTGTTCTTGCCTGGAGAAGGTCACTGCTGGGACATCTAGTGTTGCTTGGTCATGATTCTGACTCTGAGTCCCAGCAAACGGCTCAGAGCACATACTGGAGAGACAGGGAGGTGGAGGGAGCTGCCATCTGGCCTCTTCACCATCTGGCCAATCAAAGCAACCATCTCTCCAGGGTGGTTATTCTGGTCTTACATGAGCTAGAATGGGAAGGAGGCACCCCGTGTGTTGGTTCTCCAGGCTTTTCAGTGAAGCCTCAGTGTTAGCATGTACAACGGCTGCATGGATCATTGGTCTGACCGCGTAAGGCCACATCC